>CM022300.1:353444481-354694481 GCA_011799875.1 Thinopyrum elongatum | reverse complement strand
GGACCCATGGTCCCTGCGAACGAGGAATGTGCCCCCGTAGTTGAGGAGGTGCCGCTAGTCCTTGTGGCCGAGCCCCAGGCTCCAACTTGGGCAAGGCACATAGTCCACTTTCTCCAAACCGGAGAACTCCCCAATGACCAAGATGAGGCTGAAAGAGTAGCCCGGAGGGCCAGTATGTACCAGTTTGTCGATGACACTCTGTACAGAAGGAGGCCCAACGGTGTGAAATTGAAGTGCATCTGCCGGGAAGAAGGGAAGGAACTAATGGCTGAGATACACAAAGGCATGTGCGGCTCCCACATTGGATCAAGGGTGCTGGTTGGGAAAGCATTCCGGCAAGGATTCTATTGGCCCACAACCCTCCAAGATGCGGTTGAGCTAGTCACCAAATGTGAAGCCTGTCAGTTACATTCAAGGAAAATCCACCTGCCTACCCAAGCTCTTCAGACAATCCCTTTATCATGGCCATTTTCGGTCTGGGGGCTCGATATCCTCGGCCCTTTCCCCCAAGCGATCGGCGGCTTTGAATTCTTGTTCGTTGCTATCGACAAGTTTACAAAGTGGCTGGAAGTTGTTGCCGTGAGAAAGGTGACTGCTCAATCAACTATCAAGTTCTTGAAAGATTTGGTGTGTCGTTTTGGAATCCCGGCAAGGATCATTACCGACAACGGCACCCAATTCACGAGCCACGCCTTCATGCAATATGTTCATGCCCTCGGAAGCAAGATCTCATTTGCTTCTGTCGCACATCCCAGAAGCAACGGGCAAGCTAAGAGGGCGAATGCTGAAGTGCTGCGGGGACTCAAAACAAGAACCTTTGATATGCTGCAGAAGCATGGTAGGCGGTGGATCGATGAGCTGCCGGTAGTTCTATAGTCCCTCAGAACGACACCAAATCGAGCTACTGGGCAGACTCCTTTTTCCCTGGTCTATGGGGCGGAAGCAGTTATCCCCACGTAACTCATTTACGGGTCGCCTCGAGTGCTTGCCTATGACGAAGTAGCGCAAGATCAACACCGGTGTGACGACGCTGTGCTACTCGAGGAGAACTGTCTCCGGGCTGCTACGCATGCTGCACACTATCAGCAAGCCCTGCGTCGCTATCATAGCCGCAGGGTTCATGCTCAGTGTTTTGAGGAAGGAGACCTTGTCCTTAGGCGCGTTCAGTCCGCCAAGGGTACAAACAAGTTGACGCTGAAGTGGGAAGGCATTTACCAGGTAGTACGAGTCACGAGACCTGGCGCAGTCCGTCTGGAGACCGGAGATGGCATTCAATTGCAAAACTCAAGGAATATTGAGCATCTCCGCAAGTTCTACCCGTAAGGCGCGGCTATCGGGCCCTGCCCGGTAGCCACCCTTTTGTACAGGCCTTGCCTCAGTTGCATGTAACCCCTTGTACAAAGCCAAGCGATGACCCTGAGCACCAGAGAAATAAACGAAGCACTGGGGGGGCCCCCGACCAAGTTGCATGCATGCATAAGCATTCCAACAGCATTTGCATAAGCATTTCATGAGCATTTGCATATGCATATAGATAGGATTGCATCCTGCATTATTCTCATCTGCATAAAGCTGCAGGTTCCTACCGAGAACTCAGTTTCTGCAAGAAGATGGGGAGATGAACCAACACTGCGATCCCCGGCGAACCAAACAGATAAGTTCTACCTCTTGTCCATAAGTGTTCTGTAAGCTAAAACTTGTGCATAAGAAAACCCCGCCACTCTTCGAAACTTAGGTGCTCCCATCCCTAGCTCGAACGTTGCTTTGGCCTGGATGGTCGTAGTGGCCTTTGATGAAAAGAAGTTGGCGGGGGGCTGGTCCCTCTATTTCTTGCCGGTAGGCTCAGTTCCCCGGCAATGAAGAAAGGGTACCGGCAGGATAGCCTGCCGGGGACAACTCGTTTATTTAAAATAAAGAGGCATTTCACCTTTGCGTGGACATATACATGCATGAGTTGCTGGCAAGGTTCATCTTTTTCATTAATATGCTGGTCATACAAGTACGAACCTTACAGAACACAGACGTGGACTCGAGAGATTACATTATTTGAACTAAAATTTGGCAAATGCCTACGAGTTTAAGATTGAAAAAAGATAAGTGCCCCATGATGCCCTTTCTTGTCCCTCTCCTCCTAGGCACAACAGTTGAAGGCGGGAAGGGCAAAAGGAGTGCCTGAGCAGAAGCCCGACTCGTTCCCATCGGGCACTAGGAAAGGTAGCCTGACGGGGATGGGGGAGCACCGGGGAACGCATCGATGGAGAGCACGACGGAGGCGACCTGCCAACCACCACCACCAAGGCCAGCAGAACACGGCAGGGCTAACGGAGCTGTAGTCCGAGAGGAAGCCTACCGGGGTCCAGCTGGAAGACTGCTGGAGGAAGCCAGGCAGCACCATCCCCAACCCTACATCCAACTCCCTGGCAAATCACCTTGCCGGGAAGTAGAGGCAGATGCAGATGATGGTTCCGCCGCCTGATGAAGATGGTGCGGGTGACGCTCAGCCGGAACGAGAGCCGTCGCCCTCCCGCGCGCTGCCGTCATCATCGCCGTCACTGTCCTCCCCGGCGCTTTCGCTCGAGGAGGAGCTTTCGTCGTCGGTCGAGCTCTCCGCGCAGCACCCTAAGCGAGCTCCTGAGCGCCCGAAGATCTTGACGGAGAGCAGGCCACTCTCCATTAATTTGAACTGGAGAATGTGCCCTTCCGAGAAACCGTGGGCATGAGCAAAGGTCTTCCAACCACGACGGAGGTACATCACATGAGGAGCAGGGAAGTCGACATCAACCCACATGCCACCATTCCCACAGCCCCTCAAGTGCAATCTCAGAGCGCGTGGCTGTTCGAGCTCCATTTCCTGTTTAAATGGAGTAGGGAGGCGAAGATGGCCGCATGGGGGTTTGTACAGCCTGATGATGAACTCTCGAGGCTGATCCCCGACATGGCCGTCCATTGAAGGGAGGACCGCCGGCGGGGGCGCGGCTAAGGCATCGCCCCGTCCCCCTCTTCCTCGAGCACCGCGGCGACCTCGGCCTCGCCCCCTCCCTCCTCCTCTCGCGGTGGGTTCCTCTATCACGGGATCAGGAGGAGGAGGGGTGCGCTGTCGAGTAGAATCCCTCGTCGCCACCGCTGGAGTGCCGCCGCGCCCTCGTCCTCTCACCATGACGAGTGGAGGAAGATTGCAAGAAGGGAGAAGAGGTGTGAGTGAAAATGCACTGCTCTTCCCCCCTTTTTATAGAAGGATGGAACGGGGGGCTAGCCTTTTGCGCAGGAAACGGCCGCCCCGTTCCCCCAATGCGGCCTCCCTGCACCTTCTGCAACCTAAAGAATCAAGGCCGACCCTCTACCCCAACCATCGACGCCTGGTTCTCAACCGTGGCACTCGTCCCCACGCTCTCCGCATCCACCGCCTACCACGACCAATGCATGCGGAACACGTGGCAGGTGCGTGCGAGGCGGGGAGCAAGTGGGATGGCAGTTTCTGTCCCCTGATCATGGGGCGTGGGCAATCCATGGGCCACAATCCAAGTTTCCCGCAGCATTACGCAAGACAAGCGGGAAAATCAGAAACTGGCCCAGAGTCGAGATTAATGAAGAAGCAAAGAAGACACCAAGAGATCAGCCTCTTCAGCACCCCTTCCTGTGCACTTATTAGGACCTACCCCGACGATGCCCGGCAGTGCGATCGGGGCAGGCCCGGGGGCTTCTGTTGGTGCAAACAACCCTGGGTCTGTTGCCCTGACTATGCACAGGCACGAGAACAAGATTACAACACCAAGGCAGTGTCAAGATACAAGAGACCAAGATCTTCGAAGAACCAGTAGGCAGATTAAGAAGGCCAAGACCAAGACAAAGAAGAGAGACACCACCAAGAGAAAAGCCTCCCTTGCCGGGTAGGTGGACCTGGCAAGGAAAAGGGCTCCCTCGGAAGAAAGCATTCAGGCATGGAGCTGGCAAGACAAGCCCGGCAAGGCTTGCCGAGCGAGCAACGATGTGACGTTGAGCGGTGCATTTAATGCACTCTGTCAGCCTGCAGAATTAGGTATGATAACACTGTTTGTTATCTTATCAGTGCATAATGACTGTTTTGCCACTGTGGTGACCCCTTAACCTATAAAAGGAGGCCCATGGCAACCGTAGCAAGGGTTGGAAAGTTTAACACCCCCACGCTCGTACGCGCGTAGTCACTGCCTCCCCAGGGCGAGCCTGCCGGGCAAGTGTACTACGCTCCACCTCCACTTTTCCACCATCAATCCACCAAAGCTGGAGTAGGGTTTTATGCCTCGCCGTGGCCCGAACCTGGGTAAAATTGCCCGTGTGATCTCTGCCGTGCTGCCCCACATTCTTCTGCTCTTTGTGCAACGCGACATCCCCCCTGTCGAACCAGCAAGGGGCCCCTTGGCCCCATAGGTGGCAGTGGTTTCCCGCGACATTTTGTTATGTTTTAAGGCTCATGTTTCCTTGTACTAACAATGCAGCTAAGTATGAAGCTTTGCTCCATGGGCTTTGAATGGCCAAGGAGATGAATTTAAGCCGGGTCAGGTGTCTGGGCGACTCAGACCTTTTGGCTGAGCAAGTTTTGGGCAAGTGGGACTCTAAAGACCCACTCATGGTGGCTTATCGTCAGGCAGTTGATAATATTGCTGGTCCCTTTAAGGGTTATCAGGTGGAGCATATTGACCGACGGAGAAACTAGGTGGCTGATGCACTATCCCGGCTTGGGTCTCAACTTAAGCCGGTGCCCCCAATGTATTCCTTGATGTGTTACACAATCCTTTGGTCAAATTACCATCTAAAGAAGACCTTGCTATTCCTGACCCAGAAGGACAGTTGGTAGGGGCTCGTCATGCTATTCATGAATGGACGTTGCCTTATCTGGCTTATCTCACTCGTAGCGAGTTACCTGAGGATGAAAATGTGGTGCAGCAGATTACACGGCATTCTAAGTCTATGACTATTGTCAATGGCGAGTTACATCGATGCAGTGTGACTGGTGTTTTTCAACGTTGTGCCTCTCCTGAAGAGGGCCGCAAGATTTTGCAAGAAATACATGCGGGCATTGTGGTCATCACGCCGGCTAACGATCGCTTGTGTCTAAGGCATTTCGTCATGGATTTTTCCGGTTGACACCTCATGCAGACGCACAGGATATTGTCCGTAAGTGCGATGGGTCTCAGAAGTTTGCAAGGCAAGCCCATGTGCCAGTTCAGGAATTGCGGATGATCTCAATCACTTGGCCGTTTGTGGTCTGGGGCTTGATATGGTTGGACCATTCAAGAGGTCTAAGGACAAGAAGATCGACCTTCTAGTGGCGGTTGATAAGTTCACTAAGTGGGTTGAGGCAGAGCCGGTCAGTAATTGTGAGGCGGCTACTTTGGTTCAGTTTGTCAAAACGCTGATTTTCCACTTTGGTTATTGTCGGTGTACTAGAATAGGGGTACCCTAGTACCCCGTACTTGTGCACGGGCAGTAGTAGCATCCCGCGGCCAGGCTTGCGGGAGGACAGCCAGAGAGAAGCTCAAGATTATTAAGCCATTCAAGAACAAAGTATACAAAGCAAGAGTTAAGGCCCCGGCAAGAGGAGCTTGCCGGGAGGGACAGCTGAGGCCCAGCCTGAGGTTTGCTGTAGCAGAGTACTTGCCGCGGCAAGGTACTTGCCCCGGCAAGTCATTGGCTGCGGCAAGGTATTGGCTAGGCAAGATAGCAGCTGCGGCAAGGTACTTGCCCCGTCAAGTTACCTTGCGCGGCAAGCTATGGGTTGCGGCAAGCTGTCAGGTGCGGCAAGGTCTTGCCGCGGCAAGCGTTACTGTACCACTGTGCTACTGTGCTGCTCCGGTGCCTCTGCCAGCGTGGCGCTCTGGGTCCTTCCAAGCATGTGTGGCAGGGCTCTGTGTAGACGGTGGTACACTGTAGCTAGCGGTGCAGGAGCAGGTGGGATAGGCTTTTCCCATGTCCAAGATGTCCGGGTACATGTATCTGGACAGCAAAGGCATGGGCATTTAATGCCCTTGTCCCCTGCCGTCAGTGGTAGGTAGGACAT
This sequence comes from Thinopyrum elongatum, assembly GCA_011799875.1. NCBI lineage: Eukaryota > Viridiplantae > Streptophyta > Magnoliopsida > Poales > Poaceae > Thinopyrum > Thinopyrum elongatum. The sequence goes on along the minus strand of CM022300.1, from coordinate 354,688,447 downwards.
GTCATCCTGGTAATAATGGCCTTACTGTAGCAACTTTCCACCTCTACCTTTACTGTTTGCCACCTGTTGGTGACCCCTTTGTGCGTATAAAAGGAGGCCCATAGGCAACATGGAGAAGAGGAGAAACTGGGAGATGGAGAACTCCAGTGTTGTACGCAGCTACTCTGTACTGTAGCGCTCCTGGAGCTAGAACAATCATACAGATAATAAACCAAAAAGCAGGAGTAGGGTTTTACACATCCGTGCGGCCCGAACCTGGGTAAATCTCTCTCGTGCAGTGTCGTGTTCTTCGCTAGATTTGCTCTTCGTGCGACCATCTCTCCCTGCCGAACGTAAAGGGGTCCTTCCCTGGGTCCCATAGGTGATCGCGGATTCATCCCCGACATCTTTGGCGCGCCAGGTAGGGGGAAGGAGGTTGCGTGAACCTAATCTAGCGATTTGCGCGTTAGTTTTTGGGCCATCCTCAGTCTTATGGCTCCAAAAAAGAAGACTTCGGCCATCGGTGCGTCTACGTCCAACCCGCCTGCTCCCATGCAGGAGGGTGCCGACGTGATTGCGGCTGCTGGGGGGACTGGAGAGCGAGAGCTCCTATTACCTCCACCTGTCCAAAACCGGGTCAGCAACGCCAATCTTGGCGCTGCTGGGTCTGGGAACGCAGCGCTGCTCGCTGCTGCTGGCCCTGCAAGCTCCAGAAACGGTGCTGCACGTTCTGGAACGCCTGCGCCGGTTCAGACGCCGCGGCCTTCGCAAGAAGCCCATGACAGGCAGCGTCCTGACGCCCCAGGTGCCAGGCGCTCCCTGGATAATGAACTTGCGCATCGATCTCGAGATGCGCGGGGTCACCATACGCAACAACACATTGGCGGGGTCAAGGTGCGGTCGCCTAGGCGTGGAGATGCTCCTTCTAACACTGTTAGGAGTAAGAGCATCCCACAGTCCTCACGCCACTCGATACCTCCCTCACCAGCAGAAGCGTTGGCGCGTGCGCAGCTGCTCCTGAACTTCCCTCCACCAGCAGATAAGCTTGACGAGTGGAGGGCAACCATTCAGAGCCTTCTCAGCTTCGCTGATGCCGACCCGGTGCGCGCAGCCGACAAGAGAACTGGTGACAATGCTGTCACCAACAAGAACGGTGAGGGGGCAACAACCGTACACTCCCCGCCCAGACGGCCTCGGTCGCCGACACGTCGAAACGACGCCCGTGGCGATGATTCCACGGCGTCGTCTGACCCGCGAGCTCGTTGTGACCAACGCCTCGTTCTTCAGGAACGCAGAGGAGAAGATGCTCGTACCACTATCGAGCGAATGAGAGAAGCGCATCGTCAGTCCGACAGACGCGCAGGGCCCGCTGTTGTCATGCATGCGCCAGGGGATCCTGGCGACTTGTCGTACGCGGTAAGTTGTCCAGCGTTCACCCGTGAGCTGCGGCAGGTCCGGTGGCCCAATCGCAAGGCTTTCAAGCCTAACGTGCCGGAGAAGTATGATGGCAAGACACACCCGTCGGAGTTCCTCAGCATTTACACCATTGTGGTGCAAGCTGCCGGGGGACGAGACGACAAGATTCTTGCTAACTACTTCCTGCTCGTGTTAAAGCGCAACGTCGTCTCATGGCTCATGCACTTGCCGGAGAACTCCATTTCTTCATGGGCGGACCTATGCCATCAGTTTGTTGGTGCCTTTACTAGCGGTCATCAACCTCATGGCCAGGAGAGTGATCTTCATCTCATCCCCCAGAAGGAAGGAGAGCCCCTGCGCAAATACATTCAAAGGTTCAGCCGCGTACAGTACAACATCCTAGATGTTCACCCCGCTGCGGTTATTAGCGCGTTCCATCAGAACATGCGTAACCGCAAGATGCGGGAGGAAATGGCGATGACCAAGGTCAGAGACATTGGCCAGCTATATGCTCTCGCCGACAAGTGTGCGCGCGCTGAAGAGGGAAGGAAACTTCCCGGTGAAGGTGTTGGCACAGGGGGGAGCTCTGACAGCGAAGGTACCGCCCCGGCAAAGAAGGGCCGGCGGCGGAACAACAGGAAGAAAAAGGGCAAAGCTGTGCTTGCCGTCGAGCAGTCCAGCGGCAACGGCAGCGCCGACAAGGCCAAAGTCGAGGGCTCCGGCAAGGAGATTGCCGCGTGCGCCAACTGTCAGGCCTTGGCGGCTGCCGACAAGCAGGACGGCTCCGACAAGCAATATTGCAAGATCCACCGCACCAAGGGACACGATCTCCAGAACTGTCGATGAGTCGAGCAGCTTGTCGAACAGCAGAAAGCTGAGTATGAGAGGCGCGACAAGGAGAAGGCCCCAGAAGGTGCTGGCGGGTCCGGCAAGAAGCGCACTGCCCGAGGAGGGCGTCGCGGCAAGGCCAAGCAGCAGCAGAGAGACAGGCCTCCTCGTGGCCGCGACAAAGATGATGATGATGATGATCTAGATGATGAAGAATCCAGTGAGCACGAATTTCAGAAAGCCGCAGAAGTCTTGTGTGTTGACGGTGGTGCTTCGTTGCATTCTTCTCACCGCCAACTTAAACAGTGGGCGCGAGAGATCAATGCGGCGGAGCCATCTGTTGATGCCAGAAAGCTTCTGAAGTGGTCCGACACGCCTATCGTCTTTGACATTGAGGACCACCCTAACCGCACAACGGTGGTCGGCTGCTTGCCGATGTTGGTTTCACCAACGATCCGCAACCTCAAGGTCACGAAGATGTTAGTTGACGGTGGGGCCGGCTTGAATCTGATTTCGCCCGCTGTGCTCCGGAAACTTCAAATCCCTAACGGCGAGCTTGAGGAAACTGGTACTTTCCAAGGAGTCAATCCAGGAAGGAGCAAGCCGAAAGGAAAGATCACGCTGCCAGTGACATTTGGCGGCGAGCTGAACTACCGGACCGAGAAGGTCACCTTTGACGTTGCCAATATTCCATTGCCTTATAATGGGATACTTGGCCGTCCAGCGCTCGCCAAGTTCATGGTAGCCTCTCATTTTTCCTACAACGTGTTGAAGATGCCAGGCCCAGTAAATGTTATCACAGTTCCCTGCGACAAGAAGGATGCGCTTATTTGCGCCGACAAGATCTACCGGGAAGCAGCTGCCGCAACTGCCGCCAAGGCACTTGCCGCTGAAGCTCTCGGGGGGGAGAACAAGAGGAAGTCTGGCAAGAGCTCTTGTGCCCACTCCGGCAAGCACACCTCTTTGGAGTGCTGCGCTGCCGTCGAGGACGCACCAGAGAGCTCCACCGGCAAGTGCAAGAAGAACAAAGCCGCTCCGCCGGCGACAAAGAAGGTGCCCGCCAAGGAGGACGGCACTGGTGGTTCCTTTACCATCAGTGCCACACTTGACAACAAATAGGAAAGCGCGCTCGTTGTTTTCCTGCGGGCGAATGTCGACGTGTTTGCATGGCAACCGTCCGACATCCCCGGTGTTCCCAGGAAAGTAATTGAGCACCACCTTGCCGTTTGTCCCCACGCGAGGCCCGTCAAACAGAAAGCCAGAAAGCAAGTTGTGGAGCGGCAAGAGTTTATTGCGGAAGAAATCAAGAAGTTGGAAGCAGCAGGCCTCGTCAGAGGAGTGCTCCATCCTACGTGGTTGGCCAATCCTGTTGTCGTGCGCAAAGCGAATGGAAAATGGAGGCTTTGTATTGATTTCACTGATGTCAATAAAGCTTGTCCCAAAGACCCATTTCCTTTGCCCCGCATAGACCAGATTGTTGACTCCACGGCAGGATGTGATTTGCTTTCATTTCTTGATGCATATTCAGGGTATCATCAAATCTTCATGGCTGAGGAAGATGAGGAAAAGACCGCATTTATCACACCCTGTGGCACATACTGTTTCGTACGTATGCCATTTGGTTTGAAAAATGCTGGTTCAACATTTGCAAGAGCCGTCCAGATTGCTTTTGAGCCTCAGCTGCACAGAAATGTGGAAGCCTATATGGACGATATAGTGGTCAAAAGCAAGGACAGGGCTACTTTGGTTCAAGATCTAGAAGAAACTTTTGTAAATCTGTGCAAGATCAACCTGAAGCTCAACCCCGAGAAGTGCGTGTTTGGAGTTCCCTCCGGCAAGCTTCTCGGGTTCTTTGTGTCTCAACGTGGAATTGAAGCCAATCCTGACAAGATCAAAGCCATTGAGCAAATTGAAGCACCGAAGCGCGTCAAGGATGTACGACGACTTGCCGGCTGTGTTGCTGCTCTCAGTAGGTTTATCTCCAAGTCAGCTGAGCGCGCCCTGCCATTTTTCAAAATCTTAAAAAAGGCAGGTCCATTGAAATGGACTCCGGAGGAGGAGGCAGCGCTGCAAGACTTGAAGAGATACCTCTCCTCTCCTCCAATACTTGTCGCACCTAAACCACAAGAGAAGTTGTTGCTGTATCTAGCGGCAACCAATCAAGTGGTTAGTGCTGCGCTGGTAGCGGAGAGAGAGGTGGATGAGGAGGCAGTAACTGCGGCAAGCACGTCCAGCGACAAGCTGGGGGCTCCCCCGACAAGTTTTGCTGCCGACAAGGATTCGTCTGCGCAGTCAGGCGAAGTGATACAAAAGAAGAAAATGGTGCAGCGCCCGGTCTACTTTGTGAGCTCTCTTCTGCAGGGAGCTAGGTCAAGGTATTCTAGTGTGCAGAAGCTGCTTTTTGGCCTTCTCATGGCCTCGAGAAAGCTGCGCCATTACTTTCAAGCACATGAAGTTACCGTCGTCACTCGCTTCCCGCTGAAAAGGATTTTGCAAAATCCAGAAGCGACAGGCAGGATTGTCGAGTGGGCGTTGGAGTTGTCGAGCTTTGGTCTCAAGTTTGAGAGTACATCAACCATACAGAGCCGAGTTTTGGCAGAGTTTGTCGCAGAATGGACACCAACGCCAGACGAAGAAATCCCAGAGACGACTCTCCCCGGCAAGGAGACAAGCAAAGAGTGGCTTATGTACTTTGATGGTGCCTTTTCACTGCAAGGCGCCGGTGCTGGCGTACTGCTTGTCGCACCCACCGGAGAGCACCTCAAGTACGTGGTCCAAGTGCACTTTCCCAAGGAACAGGCGACGAACAATACTGCAGAATATGAGGGGTTGCTTGCCGGTCTCAGGATCACGGCAGACCTTGGGATCAAGAAGCTTATTGTCAGGGGAGATTCGCAGCTTGTCTTCAGGCAAGTGAACAAGAACTACCAATGCCCATTAATGGAAGCTTATGTAGATGAGGTGAGGAAGTTGGAGGAACGCTTTGACGGCCTACAAATGGAGCACGTCCCACGTGCTGAGAATGACATTGCCGATGGTTTGTCAAAGGGCGCCGCACTCAAATTGCCTGTGGAACCAGGCACTTTTGTGCTCCAACTAACTCAGCCATCCGTGACGCCATCAGTAGGGCAAGGCAGGAAGAGGAAGTTGGCTTCTGGCGACTACTTCCCGGCAGAGCTCCCCGAAGCCGCCGGCAAGAAGGCTGCCAAAGCCAGCGCCAAAGATGCAGACGGGCAACTTGCTCCGACAAGGCCTCACGCTCTTGTCGTTGAAGCGGGTGCTCCTAGGCAAGAGGCCAAGGGGCAACTTGCTCCGACAAGACTTCGGGTCCTTGTCGTTGAAGCAGGCGCTCCTGATCGAAGCGCTGAGGAGCAAGATGCTCCGACGAGGCCTTGGGCTTCCGTCGTTGAAGCAACTGCTCCCGACGAGCTTGTTGAAGGACAGCACGCTCCAGCAGGGCCCCAGGCTCTTGTCGTTGAAGCGGCTGTTCCCACCAAGCTCGTCGGGGAATGGCCGGCTCTGGTAGAGCGACAAGCTCTTGCCGTAGGGCCTGATTTTCCCGCAGCAGAAGAAATGCCTTTAGTCCTCGTTGTCGAGCCACAGGCTCCAGCGTGGGCACAGCAGATCGTCCGTTTCCTTCAGACAGGAGAACTTCCCGAGGAGCAGGAAGAAGCGGAGAAAGTAGCCCGACGGTCCAATATGTATCAATTTGTCGATGACATGCTGTGCAGAAAAAGACCAAACGGTGTGAAATTGAAGTGTATTCCCCGGGAAGAAGGACAGGAGCTGTTGGCGGAGATTCATGGAGGCCTATGTGGCCACCACATAGGGTCAAGAGCCCTTGCTGGAAAGGCTTTCCGGCAAGGTTTCTTTTGGCCCACCGCCCTCCAGGATGCAACTGCACTAGTAACTAAGTGTGAAGCGTGCCAGTTTCTTTCCAAGCAGATTCATCAGCCAGCTCAAGCTCTCCAGACAATCCCTCTCTCCTGGCCATTTTCGGTCTGGGGGCTCGACATCCTCGGCCCCTTTCCCCGTGCCACCGGGGGCTTCGAGTACTTGTATGTGGCCATCGACAAGTTTACGAAGTGGCCGGAAGTGGAAGCAGTGAGGAAGGTGACAGCACAATCAGCCATCAAGTTCTTCAAGGGAATTGTTTGTCGCTTTGGTGTTCCTAACAGGATCATCACCGACAACGGTACCCAGTTCACGAGCCACGCCTTCATGCAGTATGTGGAAGACCTTGGCGCCAAGGTCTGTTTCGCTTCTGTTGCTCATCCGCGAAGCAATGGTCAAGCTGAAAGGGCAAATGTTGAAGTGCTGCGTGGGCTCAAGACGAGAACTTTCGACAGGCTGCGCAAGTGCGGCAAGAACTGGATCGAGGAGCTGCCAGTGGTTCTTTGGTCGATCAGGACGACGCCAAATCGAGCTACTGGCCAGACGCCTTTTGCTCTAGTTTATGGAGCAGAGGCAGTTCTCCCCACGGAACTCGTATACGGGTCACCTCGAGTGCTCGCTTACGATGAGCTTGAGCAAGAGCAACTGTGGCAAGATGACGCTGTGCTCCTCGAGGAGGATCGTCTTCAGGCTGCTGTGAGAGCTGCTCGCTACCAGCAAGCTTTGCGTCGCTACCATAGCCGCAAAGTTAATGCCAGAAGTCTCGAGGAAGGCGATCTTGTTCTTCGGCGCGTTCAGTCGGCCAAGAATTCAAACAAGTTGACGCCGAAGTGGGAAGGCCCTTATCGGGTGAAACGAGTCACCAGGCCCGGCGCTGTCCGCCTGGAGACCGAGGATGGCATTCCAGTGATCAATTCCTGGAACATTGAGCATCTTCGTAAGTTTTTTCCATAAGGCGCGGTTGCCGGGCCCTTCCCCGGCAACCACCTTTTGTACAAGTATTGCCGCTGTTGCATGTAATCCTTTGTACAAAGCCAGGCGCAGATCCTGTGCATAAATAAAGCTTTTGTATTTCGCAGTTTTTGACGATTTCATGTTTACTTTTATTTTGCATGATTATCTGACATACTGTGCAGTACAGCCTCCCCGGTAAGCATTAACGAGCCGCCAAGCTCCTATATCTTTATTTTCTCTTCTTTCTTTTTCTCAAAGAGACAGAAGCTTCCCTCGCGCACAAGTTTGCCGGGGGGGATGGGATAATGATATGGACCAGGCGTGGACCAGGCGTCGTTCAAAGAAACTTTGCCTTGCCGGGAAGAAGGCAACGGCAAGCAGTGACAAGACCTTGCCACGGAGAGATCAGCGACAAAGCTAAGTGCCAAAGTTTGAACAATCAAATTCTTTTTTATTTTCAAGGTTATTTTCCTTGAACGATACTACTCTTTGTATGGAAAACCTGTGCGCGACGGAACCTAAGCGTAATCGGTCGCGCCCTTACCTTGTTTCGAGTCCGCTCAACAACCTAAGTGGCTGCACTGAGCGCGACAAGGTTGCTTGCCGGCAGCGGCACCGCCAGCAGGCTGCTGAAGTCCCACACCCAGCGCTCGCGGCAATGGTGCGCGCACCGGCTAGTTCCCTATAAGCGTAGGGCAAGTACACACAAAGAAAGAAATTGCTCAAGGGAGATGACATGCATTAACTTCAAAATATTGCAAGTTATATTACAAGATAAGTTGCCGCGGCTTAAACAGATTGTTCTTTAACATGTCTAGCGGCGGCAAGGAGGGAGAAGAATGGGCTCTCTAATTGCGGTGCTCGCCTTCGACTCTCTGGATTTGGTCCACCCTCTCCACGATGGGCGCGACAAGGGCCTCTAGTGGCGCGGGGTCGTATCCCTTCGGCAAGCTTTTGAAGATGTTGCTGAAGTCGACGCCCGGGTTTCTGTATGCTATCTTCACCAACAACCTCTGGAGAACTCCCCGGCAAAGCCTACGTGACTCGTCGGCCAGTTGAGCCTTGTGATTGACTAGGAGCTGTTGGAGTGCTTCTACTACTCCGTCGAAGAACTCGGCTAGCTTGACGCTAGTTTGCGTGTTCTTGTCGGTGGAGTACCCGAAGTCCGGCACCTTCAGGGCAGTCAGCTCCTTGTCGATGTCCCCGGCGGCGCTGGCAAGCCTGTCTGTGAAGATCCCCATGTTATCCCTGAACTTCTTGTGGGTTGCAATAGTGTCTTGAAGCAGACCCTTTTCCTTCTAGAGCTCTGTTAATAGAAGCCCTTCGCGCTTTCTGGTGGTGTCGAGCGTCTCCTTCAGCGTGGTCAGCTTCAGCTTCAGGTCTGCTCTGGAGTCATTGGCGGCGGCAAGCAGATTGTTCTTCTTGGCTATGGTAACTTGCATCTCCGCCAAAGTGTGGGTCACCTTTGCCCTCTCACTTTCAAGCGTTGAGAGCTTGTCACCGTTTGCCTTGAGGGCGGCCTCTAGTCTTGCCACTTTCTCCTCCGTTTCCTTCCTGTTCACTTCTACAGCAGCGACAGCGTTGGTGGCCTCCACCAACTTGCTGGCGTACTCTTGGGCCAAGGCTTCGATTTCCTTCTGGTGTTTTTGTGCCTGCCCCTGGGTCCGCTCTGCGACAAGTCTTGCCACCTCCTCGTCTTTCTGCTGGAGGGTTTCGGCAAGTTTCTTCTTGCGCTCGGCAAGTTCCTCTTCGTGGGCATCAAGGTCCACTTTCCGCTGGTTCAGATCACCGGCCTGAGCAGACAACTCCTTGGCGGTCTCCTCCTGTTTTTGTTCAATGTCTTGCTTCATCAGGAGGAGGGCCTGCCGTTCTTCGGCCAGCTGTGCCCGCTTGACCTCTAACGCATTAAGAGATCGTGCGCGGACGTCCGCCAAGATCTCCGCGCGCCTCAACATGTCAGCTTCGGCCTTCTCGATGAGCGCCTCCCTGGAAGCTAGCTTCTCCCGTCGGGCGCAATGAAGATTCAACAGCTTTTGAAGCAGTTGCTCCTCTTCAGATGTGTTGCTGCTGCTGGTGCCTGGCGCATCCACAAGCTGGAGCCCGGCAGCGGCAAGGATCTCCTCGTCCACAACATCCTCCTTGGTTGGCGCTCTGGAGCCCACCGTCCAGGGGAGGCTGACGTAGACGTTCTCGCCGACCCGGATGTATTTGCTTGGCGGAGGCGAGTTGGGCGCTGCCGCCTCGTCAGTGGTTGAGGGACCCGTGGTCGGAGTAGCGCCTGGCGCTACTGTGGCCTCAGGGCCGTCAGTACGACCACCGGCTCCCTCGCCGGCCTCCTCAGCAGCCTTCTGGGCGGCCTCAGCTTCAGCAGCCTTGGCGGCTTCATCGGTGGTCGCCTTGGCGGTATTATCCTCGGCGGCCTTGCCGGCCTCTTCGGCAGCCCTGGCAGTTTCTTCGTCGGCAAGCTTGTCTGCTGCCAGCTTGTCGGCCTTGGCAGCGGCGGCCTTGGCGGCCTCGTCGTCGACGGCCCCTGCGGTGTTCTCCTCGGCAGAAGAGTCAATGTTCATTGGCTCCACCGAGGAGGGCTCTGCCAACCCGAGAAGTAAAGCAAAAAGAGCTTCAGGAAGAAATTCAAAAAGACAAAAGAAAGAAAGGAGAAAGAGTTTTGCGGCAAGTGGGTTTACCCGTGTTGAGCTCAGGAGCGGTGGGCTCCCCTCCCCCGTCAACGTTTGTCATTGGGGTGGGGTCGCCAGCGCTGGTGCTTGGCACTTCGGCGCTTGCCGGCTCCTCTTCGTGGCTTGGCTCGCTAGTGGGAGCCCTTACCGGAGATCTTCTCCTTGGCGGTGTGGTCGAGGGGGGTGGTACTTCTGGAGCACCTTCAGATGGCTCCACTTGCTGCTCCTCTCCTACACGCCCAAAGATGTCAGTGACAAAATGCTTGTTCCTCAGCGACCGCCAGCGAAAGGTAGTTGAAATACTTGCGCTGGGGGCTGCGACGAGGGCTGGGCTCCGAGCTGGTCGGGATGGTCTCAGACGCTCCCCCGGTGGTTGCCATGGGCTCATCTTCGACAACCACCACGGTCTTGCTCGTAGAGACCTTAGCTCTCTTCCTTGTCCTCTCCGCCAAGGTTTCCTCCCTGCGGAAGCAAGGCCGGAGCGCGACAAGTGAGGACAGAAACAAAACCTTACAAAGATTGAGGGTTGCGGCAAGGGAACTTACTCTTCCTCGTCGTCCTCTTCGCTGAGAGCGGAAAAATCAAAGTCCGCCTCCATGTGAGGAGGGGGAGGAGGGGGAGCTGGGCTCCTTGGCCGCTTGGCGGGGGTAGTAGCAGCGGTCTTTGATGACCCTGCTCCAGTTGCCGGGGCCGCGTGAGACGCTCCCGCAGCACCAGCCCTTGCCGCGGTCGAGCGCGTCGAACGGCGCTCTGGCGGTTTGTTGAACTTCTTGCCGCTCAGCCACTTTGCCAAGCCTGCGAAGGCGTTTCCTCCTCAGAGGGGCTGGGGACCCTGACTGCGGTGGGCTTTCGGTGCCCTCCTCGGAAGAGGAGCCCTCATCCTCCGAGCGGCCTGACTCGTCGGGAGGCTGGCTTGGCCCGACATCCTTGCCGTGTGCGGCGAGCTCGCCCTTCACGGCAAGCATCCCCTGCTCGGCAAGGCTCTCCTTTTGTGCCTCTTCGAGCTCCGCCAAAGTATAACCAAAATCGCCAGCTTCCCTGGTGAGCCTGTCCTCCTCCACTCTTCGAGCCATGAATTCTATTTCTTGCTCAGTGGTGTTGCGGACGAGCCACTCCTCCACCCGGACCTGCTTTTCGACCGTGGAGTCAAAGAATCGCCGCACGTCTTCTTCGAGCGGCACGTCCCAAGTTGCTTCAACGCTGTGCGCATTGCAGAGCGGCATCATAGCGATGATTGCACTCAATGCGGAGTTGTTGCAAAGGGGCACGATGTGCTTCGGCAGCGTGAACGCCTTGTCGCGCTTCTCTGGATCTGTCTCTTGCTTGAATAGTTCTCGCATGAAAAAGTCATGCTGCAGAACTGTGAAGTTGTTGATCAGTCCAGGGCGCAGCCGCATGATATCGGCTGGGTTCTTCCAATCAGAGGCCGGCCTTCCTCTCTGCTGCAGAGGAGCAATGCAGCGGCGGAGGAAGTCTGCGCCAACCATCCCTATGGTGAGCCCGGCCTCCCTGAGCCGTATGATCCTGGTAGCGGCAATCTCTAGCTTTTTGTCCTGGGGATCCAGATCGCTCCAGTCCGTGCCACGCGCTGCTGGGGTCTTGCGAAGCTCACAGTATGGCGGCGGCTCGTCGTCAATGATCCAACACCATTCAGACTGGATTTCTCCCCATCTTGGGCGGAGATCCCCCTTCAGATAATGCTCCTTGGCGCCCAATCTTGAAACGAACGAGACGCTAACAGTGAGAGGCTCCCCCTTTTCAGCACGGGGAGTGAAATAATGCCTGAACAGCGCGGTGTTTGGTGCGACGCCGATGAAGTTCTCGCACAGATGCGCAAATATTGCCATGGTGGATACAGCATTCGGTGTGAGATCCAGCAGACGGAGATTGAAGGTGTACATGACGTCGCTGAAGAAATCCGAGTACGGTGGGCAGAGCCCGCACCAAAAGTAGCAAGCGAAGAAGGGGTACTTGCTCACTTCGCTCTCGTCGGTGGCTGGGCGAACGCGGGTGGCCGGATGCGCCTTGGTCCTCGCGGCCCACATGCCTTGGAACTTGGCCTTCAGATCCGCCCCCGTGAGCGTCGGAGCGAAGAGCGCGTACTTCTGCCTCTTCAACTACGCCTGGGTCTCCGTCCTTGAGGACTTCCCCGTCTTCCCCTTTTCTCCTTTGGGAGGCATGGCGAAGGCGGAGCTGAGGACCGAGGGAGATGCGGACGCGCGCGGTGGTGGAGGATTGGGAAACCGCTTTGTTTAGGAGCGGAGGAAGAAGAAGGCGAAGATTTGGAGATCGAGAATGGTGAGAGGGGTGTGTGAGTGCTTCTGCAGGTCCCTCCTTTTTATGGGGAAAGATGCGGAACCATCCGCCCCTTCGTCATTCGAGATAACTGCGCACGCTTCCCACGCTCCGCATTCAACGCGCGACACGTGGGAGAGCGTGCAATTAAACAGCATAGAGACGTTTCGGCTTATCTCAGCCACGCGTGCCCGTGCACTGTTTGGGCCTGGCCCAACAACGCCCGGCACCGTGTGTGGCCTAGGCCCGGGGGCTCCTGTCGGTGTACTAGAATAGGGGTACCCTATAACCCCGTACTTGTGCACGGGCAGTAGTAGCATCCCGCGGCCAGGCTTGCGGGAGGACAGCCAGAGAGAAGCTCAAGATTATTAAGCCATTCAAGAACAAAGTATACAAAGCAAGAGTTAAGGCCCCGGCAAGAGGAGCTTGCCGGGAGGGACAGCTGAGGCCCAGCCTGAGGTTTGCTGTAGCAGAGTACTTGCCGTGGCAAGGTACTTGCCCCGGCAAGTCATTGGCTGCGGCAAGGTATTGGCTGCGGCAAGATAGCAGCTGCGGCAAGGTACTTGCCCCGGCAAGTTACCTTGCGCGGCAAGCTATGGGTTGCGGCAAGCTATCAGCTGCGGCAAGGTCTTGCCGCGGAAAGCATTACTGTACCACTGTGCTACTGTGCTGCTCCGGTGCCTCTGCCAGCGTGGTGCTCTGGGTCCTTGCAAGCGTGTGTGGCAGGGCACTGTGTAGACGGCGGTACACTGTAGCTAGCGGTGCAGGAGCAGGTGGGATAGGCTTTTCCCACGTCCAAGACGTCCGGGTACATGTATCTAGACAGCAAAGGCATGGGCATTTAATGCCCTTGTCCCCTGCCGTCAGTGGTAGGTAGGACATGTCATCCTGGTAATAATGGCCTTACTGTAGCAACTTTCCACCTCTACCTTTACTGTTTGCCACCTGTTGGTGACCCCTTTGTGCATATAAAAGGAGGCCCATAGGCAACATGGAGAAGAGGAGAAACTGGGAGATGGAGAACTCCAGTGTTGTACGCAGCTACTCTGTACTGTAGCGCTCATGGAGCTAGAACAATCATACAGATAATAAACCAAAAAGCAGGAGTAGGGTTTTACGCATCTGTGCGGCCCGAACCTGGGTAAATCTCTCTCGTGCACTGTCATGTTCTTCGCTAGATTTCCTCTTCGTGCGACCGTCTCTCCCTACCGAACGTAAAGGGGTCCTTCCCTGGGTCCCATAGGTGATCGCGGATTCGTCCCCGACATCTTTTAGCTGGAGACTCTGACTGCGGTGGGCTTTCGGTGCCCTCTTCGGAAGAGGAGCCCTCATCCTCCGAGCTGCCTGACTCGTCGGCAGGCTGGCTTGGCCCGACATCCTTGCCGGGTGCGGCGAGCTCGCCCTTCCCGGCAAGCATCCCCTGCTCGGCAAGGCTCTCCTTTTGTGCCTCGTCGAGCTCCGCCAAAGTATAACCAAAATCGCCAGCTTCCCTGGCGAGCCAGTCCTCCTCCACTCTTCGAGCAATGAATTCTATTTCTTGCTCAGTGGTGTTGCGGACGAGCCACTCCTCCACCCGGACCTGCTTTTCGACCGTGGAGTCAAAGAATCGCCGCACGTCTTCTTCGAGCGGCACGTCCCAAGTTGCTTCAACGCTGTGCGCATTGCAGAGCGGCATCATAGCGATGATTGCACTCAATGCGGAGTTGTTGCAAAGGGGCACGATGTGCTTCGGCAGCGTGAACGCCTTGTCGCGCTTCTCTGGATCTGTCTCTTGCTTGAACAGTTCTCGCATGAAAAAGTCGTGCTGCAGAACTGTGAAGTTGTCGATCAGTCCAGGGCACAGCCGCATGATATCGGCTGGGTTCTTCCAATCAGAGGCCGGCCTTCCTCTCTGCTGCAGAGGAGCAATGCAGCGGCGGAGGAAGTCTGCGCCAACCATCCCTATGGTGAGCCCGGCCTCCCTGAGCCGTATGATCCTGGTAGCGGCAATCTCCAGCTTTTTGTCCTGGGGATCCAGATCGCTCCAGTGCGTGACACGCGCTGCTGGGGTCTTGCGAAGGTCACAGTATGGTGGCGGCTCGTCGTCAATGATCCAACACCATTCAGACCGGATTTCTCCCCATCTTGGGCGGAGATCCCCCTTCAGATAATGCTCCTTGGCGCCCAATCTTGAAACGAACGAGACGCCAACAGTGAGAGGCTCCCCCTTTTCAGCACGGGGAGTGAAGTAATGCCTGAACAGCGCGGTGTTGGGTGCGACGCCGACGAAGTTCTCGCACAGATGCGCAAATATTGCCATGGTGGATACGGCATTCGGTGTGAGATCCAGCAGACGGAGATTGAAGGTGTACATGATGTCGCTGAAGAAATCCGAGTACGGTGGGCAGAGCCCGCACCAAAAGTAGCAAGCGAAGAAGGGGTACTTGCTCACTTCGCTCTCGTCGGTGGCTGGGCGAACGTGGGTGGCCGGATGCGCCTTGGTCCTCGCGGCCCACATGCCTTGGAACTTGGCCTTCAGATCCGCCCCCGTGAGCGTCGGAGCGAAGAGCGCGTACTTCTGCCTCTTCAACTGCGCCTGGGTCTCCGTCCTTGAGGACTTCCCCGTCTTCCCCTTTTCTCCTTTGGGAGGCATGGCGAAGGCGGAGCTGAGGACTGAGGGAGATGCGGACACGCGCGGTGGCGGAGGATTGGGAAACCGCTTTGTTTTGGAGCGGAGGAAGAAGAAGGCGGAGATTTGGAGATCGAGAATGGTGAGAGGGGTGTGTGAGTGCTTCTGCAGGTCCCTCCTTTTATGGGGAAAGATGCGGAACCATCCGCCCCTTCGTCATTCGAGATAACTGCGGACGCTTCCCACGCTCCGCATTCAACGCGCGACGCGTGGGAGAGCGTGCAATTAAACAACATAGAGATGTTTCGGCTTATCCCAGCCACGCGTGCCCGTGCACTGTTTGGGCCTGGCCCAACAACGCCCGGCACCGTGTGTGGCCCAGGCCCGGGGGCTCCTGTCGGTGTACTAGAATAGGGGTACCCTAGTACCCCGTACTTGTGCACGGGCAGTAGTAGCATCCCGCGGCCAGGCTTGTGGGAGGACAGCCAGAGAGAAGCTCAAGATTATTAAGCCATTCAAGAACAAAGTATACAAAGCAAGAGTTAAGGCCCCGGCAAGAGGAGCTTGCCGGGAGGGACAGCTGAGGCCCAGCCTGAGGTTTGCTGTAGTAGAGTACTTGCCACGGCAAGGTACTTGCCCCAGCAAGTCATTGGCTGCGGCAAGGTATTGGCTGCGGCAAGGTACTTGCCCCGGCAAGTTACCTTGCGCGGCAAGCTATGGGTTGCGGCAAGCTGTCAGGTGCGGCAAGGTCTTGCCGCGGCAAGCGTTACTGTACCACTGTGCTACTGTGCTGCTCCGGTGCCTCTGCCAGCGTGGTGCTCTGGGTCCTTCCAAGCGTGTGTGGCAGGGCACTGTGTAGACGGCGGTACACTGTAGCTAGCGGTGCAGGAGCAGGTGGGATAGGCTTTTCCCACGTCCAAGACGTCCGGGTACATGTATCTGGACAGCAAAGGCATGGGCATTTAATGCCCTTGTCCCCTGCCGTTAGTGGTAGGTAGGACATGTCATCCTGGTAATAATGGCCTTACTGTAGCAACTTTCCACCTCTACCTTTACTGTTTGCCACCTGTTGGTGACCCCTTTGTGCGTATAAAAGGAGGCCCATAGGCAACATGGAGAAGAGGAGAAACTGGGAGATGGAGAACTCCAGTGTTGTACGCAGCTACTCTGTACTGTAGCGCTCCTGGAGCTAGAACAATCATACAGATAATAAACCAAAAAGCAGGAGTAGGGTTTTACGCATCCGTGCGGCCCGAACCTGGGTAAATCTCTCTCGTGCACTGTCGTGTTCTTCGCTAGATTTGCTCTTCGTGCGACCGTCTCTCCCTGCCGAACGTAAAGGGGTCCTTCCCTGGGTCCCATAGGTGATCGCGGATTCGTCCCCGACAGTTATCCCCATAGTATTATCACTGATAATGGGACGAATTTGTCTAAAGGTGCTATGAAGGAATTTTGTCAAAGAAAGCACATCAGGCTTGATGTTTCATCAGTTGCACATCCTCGGTCCAATGGGCAGGCAGAACGTGCTAACCAAGAGATTTTGAGAGGAATCAAGCCCCGGCTGATGGTTCCCTTAAAAAGGACTCCGAGTTGTTGGGTGGAAGAGCTTCCTTCGGTTTTTTTGAGCATCAGGACCACCCCCAACAGGCAACAGGTCAACGGGTTATACACCCTTCTTCAAGGTTTATGGTGCTGAAGCAGTTCTACCAAGCGATATTCGTCATGACTTGCCCCGAGTGGCGGCTTATGTGGAGACTGACAATGAGACAGCGCATCAGAACGCTTTGGATATTCTTGAGGAGGAGCGTGATCTTGCGGCGACTCGTTCAGCAATTTACCAGCAAGACCTACGTCGCTATCAGAGCCGTAGGGTCCGAAGCCGGACCTTTCAGGAGGGCGAGTTAGTGCTCCGTCTGATTCAAGAGCAGACAGGGATGCATAAGCTTTCACCTCCTTGGGAAGGACCCTTTGTGGTCAGCAAAAACCTCAACAATGGTTCATACGACCTCATTGACATACGTGCGAACAA
The DNA here is from genome assembly GCA_011799875.1 of Thinopyrum elongatum. NCBI lineage: Eukaryota > Viridiplantae > Streptophyta > Magnoliopsida > Poales > Poaceae > Thinopyrum > Thinopyrum elongatum. The sequence continues at coordinate 354,671,769 of CM022300.1, read as the reverse complement.
AGATTCATGCACATCTGAGGAGGAGACCAGCAGGCCTTGGAACATTGCTCATCTTTGGCCTTACTACACTTGAGTCATTAGCTCTCATCATTGTATATACCTTCATTGATGTACATATCTTTTTATGATCAACATACTAATGCCGGCATCCCCAAATTTCGGGGCCTCTGTCGTTTCATCTCATATTTTCTGTGCATGAGTCTTTATTTATTGGTCATAAGGTCATTTGGGGGCTTCCTACTCAATGAGTATAACTATCTTACCCTCTTGATCGGCTTCCATGCCATATTATAGGTCACTTGGGTGCTTCCTACTCAATGAGTATAGCTATCTTACCCTCTTGATCGGCTTCCATGCCATCTTATAGGTCATTTCGGGGCTTCCTACTCAATGAGTATAGCTATCTTACCATCTTGATCGGCTTCCATGCCATCTTATAGGTCACTTGGGGGCTTCCTACTCAATGAGTATAGCTATCTTACCCTCTTGATTGGCTTCCATGCCATCTTATAGGTCATTTGGGGGCTTCCTATTCAATGAGTATAGCTATCTTACCCTCTTGATCGGCTTCCATGCCATCTTATAGGTCATTTGGGGGCTTCCTACTCAATGAGTATAGCTATCTTACCCTCTTGATCAGCTTCCATGCCACATTATGGATTAAACCTGCCTGTTTGCAACTTGCTACTCCACCAGGTGACCTGCCGTACTCTTGACAGTTAATCTTCCATGACCCTGAACTTGTCAAGGTTAAAACGATGGTTCTTGTCACGTGAGAGCCGGCTTAGAGAGATCTAGGATAAACTAACCTGTCAGCTGTAGTCTCTCCGCCATGTGGCCCATTTTGTACTCTTAACACTCAATCTTCTTGAAAGACCCTGAACTAGTTAAGGTTAAAACGACAGATTTATGTCACGTGAGAGCCAGCTTATGGGATGAAAGGCTATCACGCCAAGCTTCTTTGAAGCAAAAATTGAGTTTTTCATAACCAATCTTTTGGAGTTGCGCCCTGCAAGCCGGCTTAACACATATTTGAGATATACATATTTATGTCCTCTATTTTTGTTTTGTAGAAACTTTTTACAGATGATGAGTTGCCGAGTCATACAGATCTGGGTTATATTGCTCCACGTTGAGCTTATTGTGGCTATAAGCCACCAAAGTGATCTTTTCAAAGACCGGATATGACTATGAGTCACCCTGGATTGTTGGGTTATTAACTCGCCCTAGATTTTGACTTTAATTAGCGGGTATAAGCATTGATGGGTCTCTTTAGTTTATATGACAAGGCAGGGATATTAACAAGCCAAAACAGGCATCAACAGCTTCATTCAGCATATAAAAGGTTCAACTGCTCAAACACAAGTTGGTAAAAACATGCATGAAGGCATGGCAGAGTAGATAACTATCTTTTAACTACCTATTACATGGCTTCAGATGAGCCCAAAAATTCTTCAAAGTCTTTCAGGAGTTGCATCACTCCTTTGAACCAGCTTCAGAACCGTCCAGGTCATGACCAGCCGGGTTAAGGTCTTCATGGCGCTTTGCAGTTGAGGACTCCGGGTCATCCTGTGCCGGCTATTCGTCGCTTGCAATCTAGAGATTGTCCGATGTCCTGTCCATGCCAGTTAATGCCTCAAAGGTGGCTTCATTATTAAGGATAACAAAAGTGTCATTGTCTGGAGCAAAACTGTGCTTAAGCCTTTGAGGGGTTAAGTCCACAATATCATGCGTCGGCGGCTTCATACGAGCATTATTGTTGTCATAACCTGGCTGATACTTTGACAGATCTGCCTCTTGTGCAAGTTGGCATGCCAGAGGCCTCATCGCTTTGACACATTTGGCAAAGTCTGCTTCTTCAAAGATAGATCCATCATCATTAAACTTTGGACACCCGCCAGCCATCTCTGTTGGGTCCAGTTCTGATTGCCAAGCTTTTGCCCGGCTTAGCGCCGTGATGGCTCCTATGCGGGCGGCTGACAATTTCAGCTCCTTAATTTGCTCTGGCATTGTTGATAGATGATCCAACATAGTCTTGATAAGTGTTGGAGGCTTCTTGCCATCTGATATGGCCAGGAGTGTACGCAGGCTTCCAGCGTATAGTTTTTCCGTCAGTGAGTAAATAGCTTTTAGCTTCAAAGCATATTTTATCCAAGGCTAGCACTTCTAGCACCTGTTAAGTATTTTGCACATGAGTCGCCAGGGGGGGTAGAAATCAAATATTTTGTGTCGCCAGGCGAGTTAAAGAACCTTAAGAAAATGATGAGTCACTTCAATTGAATGCAAGTTAAACTTACCAAAGATGGCGGCTATCATTTGAGAAATGTGCTGTTTTAAGCCGCACAACACTTCAGTCACGGATTTACACTCGTCTTCAACATCTTCCTCTCTCTTTAGAACAGTGGCCTTCTTAGTTTCCCAGACGGCTCTTTTCCATCAAAGTTGTCCTTAATCTTTTCAATATTTTCCAGAGATGATTTCAGGCTTAATTCAGCCTTAGCACGTTCACTTTGCTGCATCTCCAAGTTCTTCTTTAACTCGGCGATGTTTGACTCGCCCAAGCTTAACGCTTCCTGCCAAGAGATACAAACAATAATGGTGTTATGATAAGGTGATTGAGTTCATATTCAATAATGGTATTTAAGTCCCAAACATATTAGAAGCAATGTCCTTGGCACTTGGGGGCTACTGTACGATGAAGTTTTTAAACTCGGCAATACAGAAGACCCGGCTCATCTTTGTAAGATAAGCCAGCCCTTGGGGGCTACACATGCTTCTTTACATAGTTATTATTTTTAAAGACCCGGCTCATCTTTGAAAGATAAGACGGCCCTTGGGGACTACAAGTGAATTGTCAAGATTTTCATTTTGAAAGATCCGGCTCATCTTTGAAAGATAAGCCGGCCCTTGGGGTCTACACTTTGGAAATTTTCAATTCTCAAGCATACTCAATATTATTCCTATACTTAAGACTTGGGGGCTAATATGGACATATATATGCAAGGCTAATAGGGGTTCAATATATTTGTACCTCATACTTCTGCTTCATCAAGTTGACTAACCCAGCCTCCATGTCCCGGCTTGTGTGAAGGCGGCTTAAATAGCCTGCGTGCAACTCGCCTGCGCTGAATGAGGAATAGCTTTCCAGATCCAATTTGGCCTCACCTTTTTCCAATGAAGGTATTTCCTCTTTTGTTGAGTGCTTGGATAATACTCTAGAGACTTCGAGTGCCTTAAAAGCTGGCCTGGTGATAGAAATATCATCAACATTATCAGCAGCCGGGCTCTTGTCAATTGATTTGGTAGGAGAAGAAAGTCTGGGACTTAGTGGATCATGGCTATCTGTCGGGTTAGCATTAGTGTTCATGATCTCAGGTGCTGCGTTAGTTTGTGGAGGCGGGTCATCTTGCTGATTGACAGAGTCTTCAGGATTTTTAGTTGGGACCTCAGGGTTGTCCAACACCTGCTTCTCCGGCTCAGAGGCCTCGGGAGCCTTGGATGAGCCGCCCACCTTTTGTTTTTTGCCAGTTTTGGCCTTGGCTCTGTGACAAGAGCATACAAGCTTATGAATATGTGACAACAAGTTTTTTATAAACAAATGAAGATACTTACCCCGGGGCAACAATGAAGGAAGGAAGTTGTGTTCCAGTTGAGTCGCCAGATAATGGAGGTGTTCCCTAATAGTTTGAGTCAGAAGGATTAAGAGGTTGACGCATGTGACTGGCTTGTGGAAGGGATAGAGTCAGGCTATGAGGCACCTCATTACGATGTTTCCGGGGAGCTAGAGTGTTGGATAATCCGGCTACGAGATCTTCAGTGCCGCCACTCTGGGTGTGACGCCTGGACTCGTGCTGTTGTTTCTTCAAAAGAAAGTTGGGGTCCAAATAAGCATGAGGGTGAGAAAATCTTACTTTCCGGATGACCCGCCGTGTTTTCTTTCTTGGCAAGGGGTCTAAGTCAGAGGAAACATGGATTACCTCTTCTTCATTGGCCTGGCTTGTTTCCACATCATCCTGAGAGGAATCAACATCAATAAGTTGCATAAAAAGAAGACCAAGGGAGTCAAGTTCTACCTCCGACTCATCTAGCTCGAGTAGCTCTTCTACTGCCTGCTTCTTATGGCGACCCAGGCCTCGGGGCTTCACTGCACTGCTCTTCTTGGCTGGCGCGGCTGCTGTTATCTTCTTCTTCCAGAAAGTTGAACCGGCATAATGAATATTTCCTCAAAGTACTTACTGTAGGAGCCGGGTTAAGAGTGCAGAAAGGATTCAGCCCTGTTTTGTTGCAGTTCTCTTGAGGCTCTCCTAGCAGTGATTTAACCATTTCGTTAATATCCCTATCAGTCAGGGGTTTCTAATTATAACATTGAGGTTCCTTCACATCGCCGGTATATTGGGACATTAAGCCGTTATGCCGGCTCAGCGGCAATATCCTCCATGCAACCCAGTGATTTCTACTACACAACTTGTTCTTGTAAACTCGTGTTGGGCCTCCAAGGGCAGAGTTTCGTAGGACAGTAGCAAATTTCCCTCAAGTGGATGACCTAAGGTTTATCAATCCGTGGGAGGCGTAGGGTGAAGATGGTCTCTCAAACAACCCTGCAACCAAATAATAAAAAGTCTCTTGTGTCCCCAACACACCAAATACATTGGTAAATTTTATAGGTTCACTAGTTCGGCGAAGAGATGGTGATACAAGTGTAGTACTGATAGTAGATATTGACTTTTGTAAGAGGAACAATAAAAAACAGCAAGGTACCAATTATTAAAACGGAGCACAAACGGTATTGCAATGCTTGACAATGAGGCCTAGGGTCCGTACTTTCGCTAGTGCAATCTCTCAACAATGCTAATATAATTGGATCATATAACCTTCCCTCAACGTGCGATAAAGAATCACTCCAGAGTTCCTATCTAGCGGAGAACATAAGAAGAAATTGTTTGTAGGGTACGAAACCACCTCAAAGCTATTCTTTTCGATCAATCTATCCTAGAGTTTGTACTAAAATAACACCAAGCTATTCTTGCCGATCGATCTATCAAAAGTTCGTACTAAGATAACACGAAATAATTTCAGATTCATAATACTCAATCCAGAAGAAAGAACCTCAAAGACTGCCCCAAGATTTCTACCGGAGAAACAAAGACAAGAACGTGCATCAACCCCTATGCATAGATTACTCCCATGTCACCTCGGGAATCAGCGAGTTGAGTGCCAAAACATATATCAAGTGAATCAATATGATACCCCATTGTCACCACGGGTATTCATAGCAAGACATACATAAAGTGTTCTCAAATCCATAAAAGTATTCAATCTGGTATGAATGAAATCTCAAAGGGAAAACCCAATTCACAACAAGATAGAGAGGGGAAAATACCATATGATCCAACTATATTAACAAAGCCCGTGATACATCAAGATCATGACATCTCAAGAACACGAGAGAGAGAGAGATTAAACACATAGCTACTGGTACAAACCCTCAACCCCGAGGGTGGACTACTCCCTCCTCATCATGGTGGCCGCCGGGATGATGAAGATGGCCACCGGTGATGATTTCCCCCTCTGTCAGGGTGCCGGAACAGGGTCTAGATTGGTTTTTCGTTGCTATAGAGGCTTGCGGCGGCAGAACTTCTAATCTAGGGTTATTTTTTGGGGGTTCTGGAATAATTGGTAATTTATAGGGCGAAGAGGTGGTGCGGGAGGCCACCAGGTGGGCACAACCCACCAGGACGCGCCTAGGCCCCCAGGTGGGTTGTGCCCCCCTCGGGGCCCCCAGGTGGGTTGTGCCCCCATCGGGGCACCCCTCTGGTACTTCTTTGGCCCAAGTTGTGTCTTCTGGTCCATAAAAATTCTCCAAATTTTTTTGCTGCGTTTGGACTTCGTTTGGTACTGATATTCTGCGAAGTAAAAAACAAGCAAAAAAACAGCAACTGGCACTGGGCACTATGTCAATAGGTTAGTCCCAAAAAATGATATAAAGTTGCTATAAAATGATTGTAAAACATCCAATAATGATAATATAACAGCATGGAACAAGCAAAAATTATAGATATGTTAGAGACGTATTAGCATGCCCAAGCTTAATTCCTACTCGTCCTCGAGTAGGTAAATGATTAAAACATAATTTTTGATGTGGAATGCTGCCTATCATGTTCATCACATATTCTTTTCTTTTGTAACATGGTCATTTGAACTTTTATATGGTTCAAAGCAATAGTCTAGTTTTAACATGAAGATTTAAATACTCAAGCATATCAACAAGCAACCATGTCATTCAAAATATCAACACTAAAGAAAGTTATCCCTAGCCCATCATGCTCAATCATTGATCCATTCATGAAACACACTTGCATATTAGCTACATCCAATGCTCAAGTATGATCATAGTGCCCCTTAGTTGGTGCTTTATAAGAGAAGATGGAGACTCATTTTTTTTTTGCATAAAGTGAATAGATAGGCCCTTCGCAGAGGGAAGTAGGGATTTGTAGAGATGCCAGAGATCAAAGCTTAAATTGAGAGATAAAATATTTTGGGAGGCATACTTTTCCCGTCAACAAAAACGACTGAGTAATTCCCAACACTTTCCATGCTAGATATATCATAGGCGGTTCCCAAACAGAAAATAAATTTTATTCCTTTTTCCACCATTCTTTCACAATCCATGGCTAGCCGTATCCACGGGTGCCTTCCATACCAACACTTTCCAAGGAATTTATTATTTGACAACATAAAATAAATTTCTTTTTCATTTCGGGACTGGGCATCCCTATTAACTTTGCCACACTCTCGTGCAATGACAAGTGAATAAACACTCATCTAGGGAATAACACATCTAGCATGGAAAATATTGGCCACCCTCTGCCGCTTCATGAGCGATACGAGCACACAAAAGGGAAATTTATTTTGAAAATTAGAGATGGCACATACAAATTTGCTTAGAACGGCACGAGAATACTGCATATAGGTAGGTATGGTGGACTCATATGGCAAAACTGGGTTTAAAGATTTTGGATGCACAAGTAGTATTTCTACTTAGTACAAGTGGAGGCTAGCAAAAAGATTGAGAAGCAACCAACCAAGAAAAGAAAAATCACATAAGGGAGCATTAAGCATAACTAACACCGAATAATGCACCACAAGTAGGATGTAATTTCATTGCATAACTATTGACTTTCGTGCTTGCATAGGGAATCCCAAACCTTAACACCAATATTCTTACTAAAGCATAATTACTCACCAACATGACTCACATATTATTATCTCCTTATCGCAAAACTATTACAAAGAATCAAGTTTATTTTGTCCAATGATCTTCATGAAAGTTTTTTTTATATCCCTCTTGAATATCTATCACTTTGGGACTAGTTTCATATATTGCAATTGCTTTTGACAAGCTCAAATAAATTTAAGTGAAGAACATGAGGATAAAAAATTTCATCTCTCAAAATAATATAAGTGAAGTGTGAGAGAATTTTTCAAAAGTAATAAAGCACACCGTGCTAAAAAAGATATAAGTGAAGCACTAGAGTAAATGACAAACTACTCCAAAAAGATATAAGTGAAGATCAAATGAGTAGTCATGTAAATGGGTAGCTATTTGAGGACTCACTTTTATTTAAAACTTTCAGATCTAAGTATTTATTAAAACAGCAAGCTAAACAAAACAAAATGACATTCTAAAAATAGCACACATCATGTCAAGAAGCAAAAACTTAGGCTCAACCGATACTAACCGATAGTTGTTGATGAAGAAAGGTAGGATGCCTACCGGGACATTCCCAAGCTTAGATGCTTGAGAATTCTTGGAATATTATCTTGGGATGCCTTGGGAATCCACAAGCTTGAGGTTTTGTGTCTCCTTAATTCCTTTTATATCTCGGTTTCCATAAATCTTAAAAACTTCATCCACACAAAACTCAACAAGAACTTGTGAGATAAGTTAGTATAAATCAATGCAAAACCTTATCATTCTCTACTGTACCAAATCACTAAAATTATAATTCAACATTGCATACTAAATTCCTATGCATATTTAATAATCCTATCCTCAAATAGAATCATTAAACAAGCAAACATATGCAAACAATGCAAACATAACAGCAATCTGTCTAAACAGGAAAGTCTGTAAAGGATGCATGAATATCAATACTTATTTAACTCCAAAACTTCTGAAAACTTACCACACTGTAGAAAATTTATCATATCTTATTGTGCAAAAAGTTTCAACATTCTATCACATTCTGACATTTTTCAAGAATTCACGCACTAGCGTGCAACTTTCTGTTTTTCAAACAGCCACATATAGACTTGCAAAATAAGCATGGTAAAGGCTATACTTGACATTTTTATTGAAATGAAAGATGCAAAAATTATCTAAATAACATAAAGCAAATACTAACAAAATAAAATGACACTCCAAGCAAAACACATATCATGTGATGAATGAAAATATAGCTCCAAGTGAGGTTACCGATAATACTGGAGACGAAAGAGGGGATGCCTTCCGGGGCATCCCCAAGCTTAGTTGCTTGGATCTTCCTTGAATATTACCTTGGGGTTCCTTGGGCATCCCCAAGCTTAGGGTCTTGTCACTCCTTATTCTCCTCATATCGATATCTCACCCAAAATTTGAGAACTTCAATCACACAAAACTTAACGGAACTTCGTGAGATGAGTTAGTATGGTAAAGACAAATCATTCACTTTGGTACTATGAAGATAAGATTCATAATTGTTTCCACATAATGTGTACTGTACTCTACAATTTCCACAATTTATATTAAGAAATATAAGCCATAGAAAGCATAAAACAAGCAAACTATGCATTGCAAACAGAATCTGTCAAAAACAGAAGAGTACATAAAGATCTGAATTAGAGTCATAATTATGTAACTCCCAAAGTTATGAAAAATCTGAAAAACGTATAAAATTTGTATACCCAACAAATGTAAAAAATTCAGCATTTTTTAACGCTCCAGTGAATATAAACAATTCTGTTACTGGGCGCAAAAGTTTCTGTTTTTGCACAGAATCAAGTCAACTATCATCCACACTATCCCAAAGGCTTTACTTGGTACTTTATTGAAATAAAAGCTATAAAACATGATTACTACAGTATACTAATCATGTGAACACACAAAAACAGTAGGGGTAAATGTTGGGTTGTATCCCAACAAGCGCTTTTCTTTAATGCATTTTTAGCTAGGCATGATGATTTCAATGATGCTCACATAAAAGATAAAGATTGAAACACAAAGAGAGCACCATGAAGCATATGACTAGCACATTTAAGTCTAACCCACTTCCTATGCATAGGGATTTTGTGAGAAAACAATTTATGGGAACAAGAATCAACTAGCATAGGAAGGCAAAACAAGCAAAACTTCAAGATTTTCAACACATAAAGAGAAAACTTGATACTATTGCAATATGTAAAAGCATATGTTCCTCTCTCATAATAATTTTCAGTAGCATCATGAATGAATTCAACAATATAGCTATCACATAAAGCATTCTTTTCATGATACATAAGCATAGAAATTTTGTTACTCTCGACATAAGCAAATTTATTCTCATGAATAGCAGTGGGAGTAAACTCAACAAAATAACTATCATGTGATTGGAAATTAAAATCATGATGACAAGTTTCATGGTTATCATTATTCTTTATAGCATACATGTCATCACCATAATCATCATAGTTAGCAACTTTTTTCTCATAGTTAATTGAAACCTCATAGCAATTGATAAAATGGAGCACAAACGGTATTGCAATGCTTGAAAATGAGGCCTAGGGTCCGTACTTTCGCTAGTGCAATCTCTCAACAATGCTAATATAATTGGATCATATAACCTTCCCTCAACGTGCAATAAAGAATCACTCCAGAGTTCCTATCTAGCGGAGAACATAAGAAAAAATTGTTTGTAGGGTACAAAACCACCTCAAAGCTATTCTTTTCGATCAATCTATCCTAGAGTTTGTACTAAAATAACACCAAGCTATTCTTGCCGATCGATCTATCAAAAGTTTGTACTAAGATAACACCAAATAATTTTAGATTCATAATACTCAATCCAACAGAAAGAACCTCAAAGACTGCCCCAAGATTTCTATCAGAGAAACAAAGACAAGAACGTGCATCAACCCCTATGCATAGATTACTCCCATGTCACCTCAGGAATCAGCGAGTTGAGTGCCAAAACATATATCAAGTGAATCAATATGATACCCCATTGTCACCACGGGTATTCATAGCAAGACATACATAAAGTGTTCTCAAATCCATAAAAGTATTCAATCTGGTATGACGAAATCTCATAGGGAAAACTCAATTCACAACAAGATAGAGAGGGGAAAACACCATCTGATCCAACTATATTAACAAAGCCCGCGATACATCAAGATTGTGACATCTCAAGAACACGAGAGAGAGAGAGAGATTAAACACATAGCTACTGGTACAAACCCTCAGCCCCGAGGGTGGACTACTCCCTCCTCATCATGGTGGCTGTCGGGATGATGAAGATGGCCACCGGTGATGATTTCCCCCTCTGTCAGGGTGCCGGAACAGGGTCTAGATTGGTTTTTCGTTGCTATAGAGGCTTGCGGCGGCAGAACTTCTAATCTATGGTTATTTTTTGGGGTTTCTGGAATATTTGGGAATTTATAGGGCGAAGAGGAGGTGCGGGAGGCCACCAGGTGGGCACAACCCACCAGGACGCGCCTAGGCCCCCAGGTGGGTTGTGCCCCCCTCGGGGCCCCCAGGTGGGTTGTGCCCCCATCGGGGCACCCCTCTGGTACTTCTTTGGCCCAAGTTGTGTCTTCTGGTCCATAAAAATTCTCCAAAAAGTTTTGCTGCGTTTGGACTCCGTTTGGTACTGATATTCTGCGATGTAAAAAACAAGCAAAAAAACAGCAACTGGCACTGGGCACTATGTCAATAGGTTAGTCCCAAAAAATGATATAAAGTTGCTATAAAATGATTGTAAAACATCGAAGAATGATAATATAACATCATGGAACAAGCAAAAGGTATAGATACGTTGGAGACGTATCACCCAGCAGCGGGTCAAGTCGACTCCAGTCAGGCCATTGCCTATTAAAGCCCTTATCTTTGAAAAAGTGGGCGCATATTGGGTGCGTTCCGCTGCGGTTAATCGACCTGGGAGCTTGTTGCTGGTTCTGAGCTGGTAGGGGCGATAACCTGGCAGGTGGTTTTCTTCAGCCGGGGCAGTATTTTTGTCATAGAACCAAGTACGGTTCCAACCTTTGGGATGGCTTGGCAGTATTGCTAAAGGGAAGGTCACATCTCTCCGCCGATGGATTGAAACACCTCCAAGTTCTAAAATGGGTCCGTCTATCATCTCAGTCTGGCGGTTGATATAAAATAAATCTTTGAAGAGGACAACAGTGGGCTCTTCTTGTAGATACACTTCACAGAATACTTGAAACTGGCATAGATTGGAGATGGAGTTGGGACCAATGTCTTGAGGATGAAGATTGTAAAAATGCAGAGCATCCCGGAAAAACTTTTACCCGGGTGGTGAAAAGCCACGGAGGAGGTGATCCGTAAAAACTACAAATTCACCCTCTCCGGGTTGTGGAATAGCTTCAGGACCAGGAACCCGCCAGTGGATAGCCTCTTTAGCCGGTAAAAGACCCATGTCCACATACTCATTAAGTGACAGCTCTGAGACTTGGGAGGCTTCACAGTCATAAGAAGTGGGAGCTTTAGACATAATTGGCCTGGTTAAAAGCTGCGGATAAGCGTATGGCGGGTTAAAATTGCAATGATAAACCACCCAAATGATTACATGATATCTCGACAATAATGAGCCGGTTATGGATTAAAAAAACTTTGCATTACGGCGAATCATTGAGAAATTATGAGCCGCCCAAACCGTGGGAGTAAGGTGGTTATCACGCCATCAAGATACGGTGGGTTAAATAATGAAGGCATGAGCCGGCAGTGTACTGGTGGGTCATATGAGCAAAGATTTAATGAAATTATTGCTAAGTACAGAGAAATAGATTCTGCAACAAGTATATTTGTAAGCCGCCTGAGAGGTGAAGGGCGGGTCAGCTATCTAAGGTTCAAGATTGGTGAATTCTGCTAAGTATAGAACAAATAGATTTCGCAAATTTACAGCTATATGTGCGGATCTACGACAGTTCAAAAAAGGGAAATAATTGCATAACCTAGCGGTGGTAGTGGAAGAACTAGCGGGCTGTTCATTGGATTGAGGAAGAAAAATTACCTATGTGAGATTCAAGGATAAAGGCTAAAACTGCTACTGCGTTACCTCTATACCAATGTTGGATTGAAATTGAAATACAAGGTTCTGTACAAAAAGCAAGATGAACTTAGATGAATGCCGGTGAACATTATGAACTAGGGTGACCTAATGCAGATCTGAGGAAAGAGAAAGGTAAAACCTGACGGTGCTGCGGGAGAGCAGACGTGAGCCGCTGATTTCTGGTCACGACAGGTTGATGCAGCGGCCTTGACGGAGTGGCTGGCGTAGTTCGGCTGGTGTGGCGGAGCTCCGGTCACGGCGGACGTTGTGAGGAAGAAGAAGAAGTGGGGTCGACGGGGTAAAGTGAAAATAGATGGACCCCCATGCCTATTTATAAGGAAAAAGGTGGAACAGTAACAGGCATGCGCGAGGATCGAGGAGGCATCATAACTATTATAACAAAAAGAGCGCCTCAATTTTCGGAATGGGCGATTAATGCGAAAGATCCATTGTGATGTCATGAGGATTTTTCTGGATTTATGAAGATGACGTCATCCTTTTCCATGGCAGGTTTTGAAGCTTTGTCCAAGGTTAAACTCTTAGAAGAATCAAGGAAGACTCGCCAACCAGAGAGGGAAGATTGACATGAACAAGTTCAAATCAATCTTGGGCCTAATGTTGGGGATATGACCCACCCTAAAAGGGCCGGGTTAGAATGTTGGTGACTCAGCAGTAAGGCCTTAGACAGGCCCAAGAGACCAAGACACGGAGCCAGGGAGGCGACTTATGTGGTGAGCCGGACGAAGGCCCAGAGCCAGGTGTCGTGGGAAACCACGTCCACCTATGGGGCCATGAGCCCCTTTTGGTTCGGCGGGGGGATGGGCACGTTGCACAAAGAGCGGAGAAGCGTCGGGCAGCACGGCAGAGATCACACGGGCAGTCTTTACCCAGGTTTGGGCCGCCATGAGGCATAAAACCCTACTCCTGCTTTGGTGGATTGATGGTGGATAATGGTGGTGGACATAGCACACTCACCCGGCAAGGTCGCTCTGGGGGCGAGAGTGGCTATGAGCCTATGAATATGCGAGGGTCCAACCCTTTCTACGGTCGCCATGGGCCTCCTTTTATAGATTAAGGGGTCACCACAGTGGCAAATCAGTCTTAGCGTACTGATTAGATAGCTAACAGTGCTATCATACCTAACTATGCGGGCTGAGAGAGCGCATTAAATGCACCACTCAGTGTCACATCACAGCCCGCCCGGCAGGCCCTGCCGGGCTATTTTGCCAGCTTCGCGCCTGCTCGTTTGACACGTCTCAGGACGGGTGTCATATGGAGGTGTTTGCTGTAGGAAGTGGCTGCCATGTGGCAAAAAGCAGCCACTTAGTCACCTAGGAGCTCAACACCGCTTTGATTAATGACTTGCGTCGCTTGTGAGATTGATGCGGAGCATCCTTCAGTCATCTCCATGTACACCTTCATTGCACCTCAAGCCCCAAGTGGACCTACCGAACTTAAGGTGAACCCACTCCTCTTCGAGATTTACATGAATATCCTTAGGACTTGGTTGCTACCTCACCAAAATGCATTGTGTGTACTTAGGTACAAGGAGGAACACTCTCAAGCAGCTCAGGAGCATCACTAAGGAGTAGGAGGACCACCCCAAGGCCACACGAAGGATGAAGACGATGAGAAGCAGCTGGACAGGAAGTCTCAGGCGACCCCATGCGCACAGGCCCTCGAGACCCCATGCCCACGGGCCTCCGAGGAAGCGGGTGCTGTAGCACCCCGTGCGCACGGGCCCAACTTACCCCGTGCGCATGGGCCCTTCAGGATGGTCGGCTGTGATCTCCTATTGGGCCTCCACTTCGTCCCTCACCTCCAGCCACCTATATATACTCCTCTCCCTCCTCCATTTTAGAATAAGCAAAGTATATGACATGATATATGTAAGCTTTGCTCCATGTACCTTCTCTTGAGAGAGAGAGAGACCTCTCCCATGGAGATCAAGACCTCCATAGGGGAAGATCCCTAGTGGATACAAGACCCCATCTAGGGAAGGATCCCCATCATAGGATCATCCAGACCTCACCTCCTCAGGAGTTGGATGAACTCTACCTTGTGCTATTTTCCCTCTGTTGTTCATGTATCTTGTGGATCTATGTGTTGCTAGTCTAGTGGATGTGTGATTGGACTTGTTCTTGAGTGTTCCTCTTGTGTTTTCTCCCTTGTGTTCACCTTGTTCTTGAGGATTTCCCCTCAATTCATGAAAGATCTCCACTTAGGGTTCCACCCTACAATATTATGGTATCATGAGCCATGGTTTCTCACAAAATTGGAGCCCCCCTCCTTGTTTTCTAGCCTAATTTTGCTTGGTCTTGCTCAATTTCGAAAATCCGCACAAAAATAGCCCCAAAAATTTTCTTGCAATTTGTTGGTTCTTGTGAGATTATGTTGTGTTTGATCCACAATTTTGATGTTTGGCAAGTAGATCTAGCTTTCCCCCATCCCCCCACACAATCCCCACCACAAAATCCTTCAATTTTGACCGAAATCGCGAAATTTTCCGCCACCCCCATGCCCACGGGACCCAACCCCATGCGCACGGCCCCCCGCAAAGTCTGGACACCCCGTGCCCATGGACCTGTACCGTGCGCACGGGACCCCATGCCCACGGGCCCAAGACCCCGTGCGCACGGCCCCCCTACAGCAGCCACGCGCGCTTCACAGTTTTGGTTGTATCTTCCACATCCGGAGTCCGATTTTGACGTTCTTTAGCTCGTTGAGTAGCTATTGACATACCCCATCCATATAGCTAGGTTACCACATCATTTGACTCCATCAAAATTTTGAAATCTTGGCATCTTTGCATAGGCCCTCCACTATATCATCTACAAAACCACCATAGCTTTCCGCAACCTAACCCATTTTGCTCCATTTAGCATTTGTGGTTGTTTGAGTTGTGACTTGAGTCTCCTAAGGTTTTTTGGCTACTTAGGGATGGTCGCTTGTTCATCAACCACCACCATCACTTCCGCATTGCCATCTCCGACACCACCACCGCATGTCCGCTACCACCATTTGACATTTGACATTTGAGATTTTGAGTTTGTGGTTTTTCCGTTTCCTAAGGTGTTTCGGCTACTTAGGAATGGTTCGACTTCGATTTCAGCGCCACTCATCATCACCCCAGTTTCGACATCGACAACGACCACCTCATCATTATCCGTCCTTGCTTACACATGACAAACCATTGATGGTAACTTCGATGACACCATTGTATATTCTTTGCCATTGCATTCATAGCCCCGAGCCTATTGCGTACCTTACCTATCGAGACTAGCGAGTTGAGAATTGCTAGGCCACGCTATTTGTGAACCTTAGTGATATGCTTACGCCGCATTGCTAGTTTAGCATGCAATCATCTTGCTATCATCTTTGTGCCATAAGTCTCTCCCGTGCATATCTTCCATACTTGTCTCATATCATACTTGGCTCGAGCATCAAGCATATAAAAAAAAGAGCAAAAAGCTTTTAAGCAAAAGAGGAGATACAAAAGAGCTTGTAAGCAATAGAAATAGCATTGAGCCAATTTGCATAGTACATACACTTGGAGCATACATACATAGCATACTTGGGATTGAAGACGGCACGTTTACTCTCATAGGTCGGTGCACAAGCGTATCTTGCCCATTTGAGCAATCGAGCTAGTGTCTCTCTAGCATCCATGCAACAAGAGCTTTTTCCGTGGCAACACATTTTGTGCTCATTCCTTGGTTGCGCGGATTCCATCTATCTATCCGTGTGTGTGTTTCTTGTGTCACCATAGCTTTGATATATTTGTTTTACATTGCAATTTTGTGAATCTTACTCAACATTTTTGACATATTGGACTAACATTTGCTTGAATTTTGTGCCACTTGTCCTAACCAAGCCACTCAATAAGCTTTACTTTGTAGGTGTGAGTGAACAAGTCCGGTACCAATTCCACTATTCTCTCATATCACATTGAGTGACATGGGATACATCCTCAACTTTGGGAAACGGTATCTTGGTATTGTTTATCTCATTTCCTACTCACCTCTACTCGAATCTTGTGATGGATAGGCAAAGCACAACATCTTCGGTCCTCAACCGCATCGAGCGACTCGCCATCGACATACGACACACCGAAGCAAGGAAAAGGGACTACCTCAACGACAAGTTGGACGAGCACATGGAGGACATCCGACACGTGTTGGCCAACTACAAGTCTTCCTCCCCTTCGTCATCTTCAAGGCGGAGATGCTCAAGTCATGAATCTTCGGAGCGACCGCACGATGCAAGTACCACGCGGCACCGTCATCATCTTTGAGACATCCGCCAAGACCATGAAGAGCGACCTTCGGGGTGAGAGTTGGCTTCTCTGCCACCCTCGTGCACACGGGCCTTCGATCCCCATGCACATGGGACCCCGTGCACACGGCCTCCTACACCCACTTGCGCACGGGCCTTACAGAACCACAACATTGACAATAAAGCTGCGGCTTCTTCAACAACATTGGCATCTTCGCCAAGTGACTTCAAGGCATCTTCGCCTTCGGACGTACGGCATCTTCGCCTACTTCGCACGAGTACGCCTACTTTGACATCATCAAGTCCAAGGCGACCACCTATAAGCGAGGGCGAGACTTCCATCTTCGGAAGCCCCTCAAGGAAGATGGCCGAGCATGGGAAATTCCCTTCGGTCATGGAGATGAGCTACAAGGTGCCACATCATATGGGCCTCATACAAGACGGCGACAAGACGGTTGAACAAGGTGCATCCCCTTCGACCAAGGCGACGAGCGCAAACCTCTCCAACAACATGAAGACGGCGCCCCAATGGGACTCCTACTCCGAGTCTAGCTACGAGACCGCACATGAGACCTTATCCTTGGTCTCAGAGGAGAGTGATGATGTGCCATCTTCGGCCTTCATCCATGGCGACGACTACGAGGAGGTTGAGCATGGGACTATCCCTTCAACCAAGGCGGCTATAGGAGTTGAGCATGGAGACATTTGCACCTACATCTCTCCGACACCCACATATGATGAGATGCCCCATTTGCCATGTGAGGAGAGCCACACCACCATGAGTGATATGAGTGACTCCACCATATGTGACATTGAGAGCATTTCCTATGAGAGGATGAGTGTGGTCACCACTAGCCCCACACATGAGAGCATGCCACACATCCTATGTGAGGTTGAGAGCCATTTGAGTGACTCCACCAACCATATGAGTGAGTGCATCCTACCGGGAATGAGTGAGACACAACACTTAGTGAGTGAGGTAGTTGAGAGGGCACATGAGGCCACTATGATTTCTAACGACATAACCTCTACTCCGAGTGTGTTTTCTTCTTTGGTGCTAGGTCTCCTACATGACGACATCCCTATCCTCGACGAGTCCATACCTCCAAGGGAGACGACGATGGCCATGGTGGACGATGATGCACCCCCCACATGGTTCCATCACGATGAAGATGACCATGACTTGGTCTACGACACCTCACCTACACCACAGGAGTGGAGCTCCAAAGGTAACATAGCTGATGGTGCTTCGCTTATCCCACTAGTGGACTATCTTCACATCGATTCCTTGCATGATGATGATCACCTTATGGATTCACCACATATTATGTCTTCTACATGCTTAGATGTGCCACCTATTTATGATAAATATGATGATGAGCATGTCGAATTGCCTAGTTGTGATGCTATGCTTCAAAGGATATCATGTGAAAATTCTATCGGTCACGTCATGTTTGACAATCCATTAAATTTGTCATATGCTATGAGTGAGATCTCCCATATTGCATCATTTCAATCTCAACATAGTAACTATGCATGCCCCATAAAAATAAATACCACTTGCACTTATGGCATAGATGATGAGATGATGGTTGTTGGATTTTGTTTCTCTTGCGATGATATTGCTATGCTACCTTTGCAACATGTATGCAATTCATCACATATACCATGCCATGAACATGAATGTAGTTCCCAAGGTTACATCCCTTGTGTGCACCATATGAATACCATTCATAACAATGCTCTAGATATTACTTGTGATGCATTACACAATTTGAGTCTCCATTATGCTATACATAACAACAAACCTATCATGATGGATGACATGTTTCTATATCATGCATCTCATTTATTTGAGCATTGGATATTTTGTGCTAACCAACACATGCACGTATGCATCATAATGGATGATGTGTACATATACCACGCGCACACAATTTTTCCTTTGCCTTTATTTTGTGTAGGTACTCACGAATACTTGTCTACTTCACAATCCAATGAGTTGACAAAATGAGCTCTTGAGAGCAACGATGATTTGGGATCCCATGGAGTTTCATTCTCACCAGTCCCTTCGTGCAAAGACTTCGCACATATCTTATACATGGGCCTCACATGGTTATGGGTTATCTCCCACTTCTCACTTCATGCCCATATTGCCATGTTCACTTTGCATGATATAACTCTTTCCATGATTTTGCCATGCAATAGTGACCCTTGCTTGCACTTGCATATGATTCACCACTCTATTACTACTATGTGTATTTGCATGCTCGGTGGAGATCCTTGTTGCTATTGCCATGTTTACCATGTGCCACATGCTATTTTTGATTCTTGTGTTGGGAGAGTCATGATGTTCCATTGCTATTTACATAGAACCTCTCGCTAATGCAATGATGATACTATGTTCCTATCTTGTTTTCATGCTTGTGATATGTCATGTGCATTATATATGCTCACTATTTGCACACATGACATGATTTCCACGATTACTTCTAGTATGTTGCATCTTCGCACTACTTGCTTGCATGACTTGTTTACTATGATTGCTTGCTTTGTCGCATCGTCCATGATCCATTCTTGCTCGATTCATTGGGTTGATGACATATATATTCATGCCTCTCACATGATTTGTCTTGATCATTGTCCCTTGTCTCCATTAGTTGCACCTCTCATATGCCATTGTAGTGAGTGCACCCATGCTATGCTTATAGATCTTGGAGACTTGGACATTTTACTTGTGATGCATGCTTGTTTGATTGAGCCTCATGTCTTTGGTTGTCCTCGCATCATATATTTCCATGCCATGTCACACTACCTTGCCCTTCCTTATGATAAGCATGATAAAGTCACTTGTTAGGTATCTCCCTACCTGAATGATAGGTGGTGCATTCTCGCTAACCTCATGGGTTTTTCCAAGTGTTTGTCATGTTATTTCGTTCTGAAGGATTCACAAGGCGGTCCCATCATGAGCTATCTTGGTCATGTGAAGGCATACACGTTGCACGACACCAACATCTTAGGGCCCCTCACCAAGCGACAAGACATCCATTCCTACCGTGTACATGGCGATACGGTTTATGATCCGAGGTCGGATCTTTCCCAAGGGGGAGCGGATGGTGCGGAGCATCCTTCGGTCATCTCCATGTACACCTTCATTGCACCTCATGCACCAAGTGGACCTACCGGACTTAAGGTGAACCCGCTCCTCTTCGAGATTTACATGAATATCCTTAGGACTTGGTTGCTACCTCACCAAAATGCATTGTGTGTACTTAGGTACGAGGAGGAACACTCCCAAGCAGCTCAGGAGCATCACCAAGGAGTAGGAGGACCACTCCAAGGCCACACGAAGGATGAAGACGACGAGAAGCAGCTGGACAGGAAGTCCCAGGTGACCCCGTGCGCACGGGCCCTCGAGACCCCTTGCCCACGGGCCTCCCAGGAAGCGGGCGCTGTAGCACCCCATGCACATGGGCTTGTACCATGCACACGGGACCCCGTGCGCACGGGCGCAACTTACCCCGTGCGCACGGGCCCTTCAGGATGGTCGGCTGTGATCTCCTATTGGGCCTCCACTTCGTCCCTCACCTCCAGCCACCTATATATACTCCTCTCCCTCCTCCATTTTAGACTAAGCAAAGTATATGACATGGTATATGTGAGCTTTGCTCCTTGTACCTTCTCTTGAGAGAGAGAGACCTCTCCCATGGAGATCAAGACCTCCATAGGGGAAGATCCCTAGTGGATACAAGACCCCATCTAGGGAAGGATCCCCATCATAGGATCATCAAGACCTCACCTCCTTAGGAGTGGGATGAACTCTACCTTGTGCTATATTCCCTTTGTTGTTCATGTATCTTGTGGATCTATGTGTTGATAGTCTAGTGGATGTGTGATTGGACTTGTTCTTGAGTGTTCCTCTTGTGTTTTCTCCCTTGTGTTCATCTTGTTCTTGGGGATTTCCCCTCCAATTCATGAAAGGTCTCCACTTAGGGTTCCGCCCTACAAAAGATGTGGAGCGGTGGAGTGGCTTGCCTCCGCCAGCCCCGGCAGGCCTGCCGGGAGGATCTAGGAGCTTGCTTTCGGGGCAAAACCCAACCCTGCCGAGCTCGCCTGCCTGGTAAGGTAGGTCCTTCCCTTAGTGGTGCCTTGTTCCTCTGGCTCACCTTGGCCTTCTCGACTTGCACTTGGATCCTTCAAAGGAATTGATCCTCCTTGTTTGGTCTGATCTTGGTCTTGTAATCTTGTCTCTGGCCTATGCACAGTCCATGCAATGGACCCAGGGTCTGTTGCACCGACACCAGGAGACGGTGCATGACCCAGAAGTGTAAGCCTCCTGATGGCGACTTGCCTAGCAAGGCAAGGCAACTTAGAACCAGGGTGGGTCACGGAGTATGACCTTACTCGGACTCTTGTAAGCCCAGGGCCTCGACCTGTGTATATAAAGACGAGTCTCTACGGTGGGTAAACTTAAGTTACAATCAATCGATAGCTAGGTCAAGTGAATCCGCTCCCTTGTAATCGATACTAAAGCAATAGCGACAAGAGCAGGAGTAGGCTTTTACCTCCACCATGATGGGCTGAACCTGGGTAAACCTGTGTCTCTCGTCCTGCTCAACCCCTTTAGGCTAATCACCGTAGCCATGGCCTCGCACCTAAGTCCTTTCACAAGGGCATCTGCCGTGTTAACACAACGACATCGACAGAAGCCCCCGGGCCTGGACATACGCACATGCAAGGTGTCTTTGGGCTAGACCCAAAAACATGCACAGGCACGCGTGGCGGAGAATAACTGCCACAATCTTTTGTTGTAATCTTAACCATGATGGTTTTTCTGACCCACGTCCAATCTACGCATTTAATGCGGGTCGTGGGAACGTGGATTGTTGCCGTTGAAAAGCGTTTGCTAGGGTAAACAGTAAAGAGCCAGCCTCCCTCGTGCATTCCCCATAAAAAGGCATCTGCAAGGAGGCGCTGCTCATTCGCCTCTGTCTTCCCCCGCTTCATCTTCCTCTTCTCGCCAAAACCACTTCCGTCGCCACCGTCGCCTTCAATCCTCATCTTGGCCCAACCCTTCTCTCCTTCCCTGAGCCCCAATGTCACCCAAGAGAGCCGGCGCGGAGGGGTCAAAGCCCGCCAAGCCACTCGACCCCAGAGAAGAAGAAGAAAGAGTTGGAAGCACTGGAGAGGCGATGGAGGTAAAACGCGATTTCCTCGCTGGCTTCTCTCGATGCCAAAGCTCTGATCAAGAGGTACGCTTACATGTGGGGGGAGGGATACCAATGACCACAAGGGTCCAGTGGTTCTCCTGGATGGCAACAAGGTCCCGTCGAATTCATATCCATTCTTCTGCGCCTATTTTTACTCCGGTATGGTCCCCCATTCTCGGATTTTTTTCTGCGCCATCATAGATACCTTTGGGTTTAGGATGCTGGATTTTACTCCTAATGCAATGAAGTGCATGGCAGTCTTCGCCCATTTGTGTGAGGGCTTTGTCAGAGTTTGTCGGATTCAGGGCTTCGCAGACCGAAGAAAGGATCGAACTCTGGGGTGCCTGCGAAGAACTCGATCTCCCCAGTTTGCCAACTCGTCAATCTCACGGCCTAGCTCGATGAACTAGAAAGGAAAGGGACATAGCAGTTTACCCAGGTTCGGGCCACCTTGCGGTGTAAAACCCTACTACTACTTTGTGGTGGATTGGCCTCGAGGTGGGCTGAGGATGAACTAGTACAGGGGGAGAACAACCTCAGGAGGTGTGGTCTTGTGTTGGTGTGAGCTGGTGGGGGTGATCTGATTGATCCGTCCCCTTCTACGGTGGTGGCCTAGCTATATTTATAGTGGCCTTGGTCCTCTTCCCCCAAAACGAAGGCAGGAAGGGATCCCACAACGGCCAAGTTTGAAGGGAGACAAGTAGTACATCTTATCCTGACGAAAGGTGGTCTTCGCCTGCAAAGCTTTTGGTTGTGACGTCGTGGTGGGCTCGGCGATGACCTCCGTTCTGCCGTCCTAGTCTTGTAGCACAGGAATGGAAACCTTTGGCTGATTCCTTGGGACTCTGCGCCTGCGCTTGCTTCCTTAGCACCAAAGAGGAAACCTACTGTACTGCGCCCGCTGGCGCCCGCCTGGCCTTGGTTGTCAGAGCTTGCGTCATCTGAACCCCACGAGGTGGGCTTGCATAGAAATCTCCGCTCCTCAGGACCCGGCCTAAGGAGGCCGCTTCCTCTGGAGGTCTTGACGTCGTCCGCCTCGCGAGGCTTGGCCCCTCGCGGGGGTCTTGCGTCATTGATGATGAAGATGGGCCGTACCAGGCCGTTGATGAAGCCACGCTGTGGGCCGCAGGCAGGCAAGTCTGGTTACCCCGAGTCCTAGAATGCCGACAGTAGCCCCCGGTCCCAAGGCACGCTCGGACTTGGCTTCGAGGCGAAGCCAAAGGGCAAGGGCGAAGCACCGTGGGCCATAACCGCCTGCGGACCCGGTCGACGCGTGGCGCTTGATGGGACGTGGGCGTCTCCACTTCCCCACGCTGCCACGGCAACCGTTCGGTTTGACAACATCCTGCTGCACGCAAAAAGATCATTATTACCGAAGATCGTGGAGGCCTGCGGTTGGCCACCCTCTGGCTATAAATGGGGGGGAGGGAGCCCCCTGCTCATCTCCATCTTCCCGCTGCTTGCTCCTTCTTCTTCCTTCTTGTCCCACCATCTCGTCGAAGCATCCATGGCGCCGGTGAGGAGGTTTTTCGTGGTGGAGAAAGGGAAAACCCCTCGGCAGGAACCCGGGACACTCCCGCCGAAGAAGAGGCTCGGCCGCTCCCGCGACGCCGGCGAAGGGGCCCAGGTGACGCGGCCTTGGCAAGAGCGACCTCCACCAGGCTTCCCGATCCCTATGTACGCCCGCGCGTAGAGCCCTGCGCCCAGGGGCAACGCCCAGCGCCGCGAGGGTCAGGTTCGTGGAGGAGGGCAGGCGGCGGCCGCACGGCCGTCCGGCTTGCAAACTCACGCCGAAGGTACGTCACGCGAGTTCGTGGTGTGGGCGGCAATGCCGCCGTCCATGTGGATCCGGCTCCCACGGTTCTTCGCAGAGGAGATACCACCGAGGGGGCCCGTTGAGCTGTGGCTACAACGCGCCGGGTGCTGCAGCCAAGCTACTGAAAGCGGAGGTCGAGGTCGTCCGCCCTGGCGAAGTCTTCATGACTCGGGGATGGGGCGAGATCGCCCGCGCCTGCTGCCCAGGGGAAGCTCTCGCCATCCACTTCGAATATGACGGAGCCTCGACGCTCCTGTTCAAGGTGTTTGGCGAGGACGGTCGGCGTCTGGAATACTGCTCCGAAAGAGGCGATCCGCGCGGCGTGGCCACGGACGCTGAACTTGCCCTTGGCCTTGCCAGCAGCTCCTCCGGTGCTAGCAGCGACTCTCCGGAATCCAGCGACTCTCCTGAGTCCAGCGACGACGACAGCTATGAGCCGCCGAGGTCTCACCGCGCACGGAGCACGGCAGCGGTGTTGACTCGGCGCCGTCGGTGATGTCCTGAGGCCGGGGTTCTCCAAGGTCCTTTTCTTTTGTTTTTCCTGCAAAAAACCGTGACGAGCCCTGTGGGGGTATGTAAGAACTGTAATGCTTTTGCCTTAATGTTATTGTTCCTAGGTCAGTGTTGCGATTGCGTGTCCCGCTTTGGCATGGTGCTCCCTTTCGTTCTCGCAGTAGCTTAGCGCTCTACGCTAACAGGACCCAATCCCTAGGCGGGCTCTAGCCATCGCTGGTACGCTAGGTCGCGATGCTGTGGTCAAGGCCAGGAGGTGGGCGGCCCGAGGTCCAGTAAGAGCCCCTGAGGCGCGATGCTCAAGAGGTCCCCTTTAGCGCCCAAGCAGCCAACTGAAGGCCGATAGGGAAAACGGCCTTGCCCGAGCGAGATAGAGAGGATCAAAATACTGGGTCGCGAGATTTACGCCAACATGTATGGGGTGACTTATCTTGGCAAGCCTGCGGTGATTCCTTCGCGCGACACATGACTGCGTCCTGGTGGTGGCGGTTCTAGGCTGGGCTCACGCCGATCCCCTTTTTCTTGCTCATCTAAATGATCTACGTCCTTTTGTCCCGGCCCTCGAACGAGGCTCAGCCGCCACTGGTATGCCAGGTCGCGATGCCTTGGTCAAGGCCAGGGGGTGAGGGCTCGAGAGCCAGTAGGAGTCCCTGAGGCGCGATCCTCAGGGACCCCCCTTTAACGTGCTAGGGAATTGCGTGAAAAGGGAGTGGCTGGCGGGGCCGCTCATAGTCTGACCCCGGAGGTTCCTGTGAGTTAGTCGAAGAAAGAGAACATAGCACATAGACGCGCCTGCTATCCTGCCGTTGATTATTTCGCAAAAGACAAAGGCACTGAGGATCCGGTGAGGTGACGTGCGTGTGGCGGGCCACGAGCCGGAGCTCGGTCTCTCAGGTTTATCAGCTCTGCAGGGACGGACCCGAGCACAGGCCGCTCCCGTGATGCCGGCGAAGGGGCCCAGGTGACGCGGCCTTGGCACAAGCGACCTCCACCAGGCTTCCCGATCCCTATGTACGCCCGCGCGCAGAGCCCTGCGCCCAGGGGCAACGCCCAGTGCTGCGAGGGTCAGGGTCGTGAAGGAGGGCAGGCGGCGGCCGCACGGCCGTCCGGCTTGCGAACTCACGCCGAAGGTACGTCACGCGAGTTCGTGGTGTGGGCGGCAATGTCGCCGTCCAGATGGATCTGGCTCCCATGGTTCTTCGCAGAGGAGATACCGCCGAGGGGGCCCGTTGAGCTGTGGCTGCAACACGCCCGGTGCTGCAGCCAAGCTACTGAAGTGGAGGTCGAGGTCGTTCGCCCTGGCGAAGTCTTCATGACTCGGAGATGGGGCGAGATCACCCGCGCCTGCTGCCCGAGCGGAGCTCTCGCCATCCACTTTGAATACGACGGAGCCTCGACGCTCCTCTTCAAGGTGTTTGGCGAGGACGGTCGGTGCCTGGAATGCTGCTCCAAAAGAGGCGATCCGCGTGGCGCCGCCACGGGCGCTGAACTTGCCCTTGGCCTTGCCAGCAGCTCCTCCGGCGCTAGCAGCGATTCTCAGGAATCCAGCGACTCTCCTGAGTCCAGAGACGATGACAGCTATGAGCGACCGAGCTCTCGCCGCGGCCGGAGCACGGCAGCGGTGTCGACTCGGCGCCGTCGGTGAGGTCCTGAGGCCGGGGTTCTCCAAGGTCCCTTTCTTTTGTTTTTCCTGCACAAAACGGTGATGAGCCCATGGGGGTATGTAAGAACTGTAATGCTTTTGCCTTAATGTTATTGTTCCTAGTTCAGTGTTGCGATTGCATGTCCCGCTTTGGCATGGTGCTCCCATTCGTTCTCGCGGTAGCTTAGCGCTCTACGCTGACAGGACCTAGTCCCCAGGCGGGCTCCAGCCATCGCTGGTATGCCAGGTCGCAATGCCGTGGTCAAGGCCAGGAGGTGGGCGGCCCGAGGTCCGGTAAGAGCCCCTTAGGCACGATGCTCAGGAGGTCCCCTTTAGCGCGCAAGCAGCCCCCTGAAGGCCGATAGGGAAAACGGCCTTGCCCGAGCGAGATCGCGAGGACCAAAATACTGGGTCGCGAGATTTACGCCAATATGTGTGGGGTGACTTATCTTGGTAAGCCTGCGACGACTCCTTCACGCGACACCTGACTGCGTCCTGGTGGTGGCAGTTCTAGGCAGGGCTCACGCCCATCCCCTTTTTCTTGCTCATCTAAATGCTCTACGTCCTCGGGTCCTGGCCCTCGAGCGAGGCTCAGCCGCCGCGGGTATGCCAGGTCGCGATGCCGTGGTCAAGGCCAGGGGGTGAGGGCTCGAGAGCCAGTAGGAGTCCCTGAGGCGCGATGCTCAGGGACCACCCTTTAACGTGCAAGCGAATTGCGTGAAAAGGGAGCTGCTGGCGGGGCTGCTCGTAGTCTGACTCCGGAGGTTCCTGCGAGTTAGTCGAAGAAAGAGAACATAGCACATAGACGCGCCTGCTGTCCTACCGTCGATCTTTCCGCAAGAACATGAAGGCACTGAGGATCCAGTGAGGTGACATTCGCGGGGTGGGACGCGAGCCGGAGCTCGGTCTCTCTGGTTTATCAGCGTTGCAGGGACGGACCCAAGCACACGCGCCGTGCCAGCAGCCCCCGTTGCGGGGTGAGCAGAAGGCAGGTTTGCAACGTGCGGAGGCCGCGAGGGGCGACTTCATAAATAACAAGATAGCAGAGGTAACGTCGATAACCATAATAGCACAGGTGAGCATACTGGTCTGGGGTACAAGAAATAAAATGGTGCGGCCGCGGGCCTGGCCCTGGCAGCTTGAGGATAATGCAGCCTGATAGGCGCCCCCAATTGAACAAACCAAAAAGAGTCACCTGGCACCGTTGCTGAAGAAGTGTTGGAGTAGCTGAAGACATGCGCTGCAGAAGTCGTTCCTCACGAGCCATCCAGGTCCTGAACCTCGTGAGGCCCCGGGGGCCCGGGGGGCTCGCGAGGATCCAGCGCTTCCTCTGATAGGATCGCCTGGTGCCTAGCTTTGTGAGCCGTGAGGATGCTCCGCATGTAGCGCTGGTGCGTGGCAGCCCTGTTCAGTAGACCAAAAGGCATGCGAACATAGCTGTGAGGGGGGCCCTCGCACCGGCCCATGTGGGACGGCCAGTAGAACTCCTGAGAAGCGGCTTTGTTGAGCCCTGGGATGTTAACGCAGACACGCAGCCCGCTGCCCTCGTTAGGGGAGGGAGCTGCGTCGGGTGGTTCGCGGCGACGCTCGCCTCGCATGGCCCTCGCCTCCTGAAGATCCTCGATCGCCTTGGTGATGAACTCCTGAGCGCCTGGCGCCTCACGCCCTGCGCTCTTCTCGCGGAAGCGCGCATTGAAGCATGCCCCCACATGGTGCCCGAGCGCCTCCCTCGTGACGCTGGCCAGGTCTGAGGCCCTCCTGAGGAGAGCCCCCGAGCCCAACCTGAGGGGGGCACCGGGCGCGCCTTCCTATGCAAGAGGGGAGGGCGCCCCATCAATGGGCGCAGGGCCTGAAGCACGATCATCGGACGCCCCGTCCTCCTGAGATCCTCGGTGGAGCAGCTGCTTCTTCTTCTTGGGGATGACCTCAGGGTCCGGGCCAACCGGGCCTTGGATACCATCTGTGAAGAGAGCGTCTCCCGCCCACATGAGGCTGATGACGCTGGCTACCTCCACTTCAAGTCCTGACCCGTCTGGAAGACCGGGCCATGAGGGCGCGCCAGCTCATCGAGGAAAGAAGTAGGGGACTTCTCGGGCGCGCATTCTCGCGTGTCTTCTGCTACCTTCTTAGCCTTGATCCTGACTTTGACTTCAATGCTGCGATAGCCCCCGTGCCCAAGGTCACGCAGGGCGACTTGGCGAGCTGGGTGGATGAAATGTGGACGACCAGGTCGCAGAGTTCACCCGTGAAGATGGCATGGACGTCCTCGCAGCTGAAGAGGGTGGTGCCAACGATGGTGATGATGAAGATGGCGACGCCGATGGCGGCGCGTCTTGCTAGGATTACGTTTCCTTTCCGACCTTGACCTGTATACCAATATTTTGGGCTCGGCCCCGCGGGGCGTGAAAAGCATTTTCTTGGTGGGGGTTCCCCCGTTATGTATGAAACGATGATATGCGTTCTAAATTGATTCTGAAATGTGCTGCCGAGGGCAGGAAGGCCCCCTACTAGAGTAGTTTGTTATGACTTATCTTTGGTGCCGGTGGTCTTGGATGGGTTCTTGTGTCGTGAGGGCGCTCCCTTCCCGAGACGGGCCCCGCGGGGGCTCGCGAGGGCTTGAGCCTCCTGAGGAACCTGCAGGCCCGCCCGAGAGCGCCGCGCGAGGAGCCAATTGCCGAGTCATAGCAAGGCGTGCGCGCAGTGGTCCTGTGGCAGATGCGCTTTTGGCCACGTGGGGGCCTCGACGCTGCTAGTGCTGGCCCAAGCGCGCGCGTAGCGCGCACACTACGCCCAGCCCCCGCTCGCGGGGTGCTCACGCGGGGGGGGGGGGGGGGAGGGGCAGCAGGCATGAGCCCTGCTTTTTAACATAAACCAAAAGGCAAGAAAACACCACGAATTGAAAAATATCCCCCCCTTTTTCCTTTTGATAAGCTCATGAAACTCCAAATCTCATTTCAAAAGATGGCAAATCGGGTTAAAGAAAGAGGGCAAAACAAACAGCCGCATCCGGCACCTAGACTAGTCTTCTCACCAGCGCGGAGCTAAGTGCAGTCTGGGTGGGGCTAATGATACGGTGAGCAACAAGAGCTAATCTGGATGCTAGCCGTTTTAATGGGAACTTGGCAAAATTATTAATTGGAGCAATAGGACAAAACTGGGTGATCTGGTCAGCTCCCTTAACTACGGGGATAAGAGAAACTATAGCATAGTTTAGACAGGAGATATCTACCGTCCCGAGGCAAAAACCTTGGATAATCGCATAGACAAGCAGGCACAGAATAGGCCAAAATCGACAAAAGAAAGGGGTAAAAAAACCATCAGGGCCCGAGGCCGAATTAGCATTATCCGAATTAATCACCGCCTCAATCTCCTCCATCGACAAGGGGATCATCAGGGAATCATTTTCGGCGTCAGAGACCTGGCACTGCCCGGTCCAGAGCCTAGGAGAAACAAGAAATCCCGAGACCATTCTGGCCGCAAGCAAACCAGCAAAAAAATCATGGACCTGATGAAGAATATTGTTAGGATCCGAAACACAGACCCCAACAATGAGAAAATTCTTGATCAGACATCTGGGACGCCGCCTATTGGCAATACCAAAAAAATATGCCATCGGCAAGTCGCCTTCCAGGGTCCAATTGATAGTACCGTGTTGTTTCCAGTATACCTCCGCCAGACGATGCAACTGCATCAGACTAGATTCCAACTCGTATCTATGTTGCCAACCCCCCATCGACAACCCAACTGCGTCGGCCTCTGCATCCAAGCCGAAACCTGCCCCAACAAGCCCCGCTTGCACCGAAGGGCCTCAGCCGCACGGTTACGACCCCAACCCTTTAAGAAATTTCTAATCTGGTAAGAACAAAAGTGCCAATCATCCATGGGGCCAAAGGAGCGAGACCTCGATCTAAGAAGGGAAGAAATTTTCGCCGCAAGCATGTCTCCGAACCCGTCGATCAAGAGCCAAGACGCATCAAATTGGAATCTAGAGACTTTGGCCAAGGAAGAAACACTCAAGTCCAGAATGAGTGGAGAGTGATCGGAGCCAACATGAGGCAGCGCACAGAGAGAAGCGCGCGGGAACAGCATGTCCCAGGAAGCAGTAGAGAAAACGCGATCCAAGGCAGATCGAATTGGGAGCGTCTGATGGTTAGACCAAGTAAAACGGGCCCCTGACCTAGGGAACTCCCAGAGAGCACACTCCGCAATGAAATTGTTAAACGCATTAGCCAGGGGCCAAGAAAATTTGTCATTGTTCTTATTCGACGGGGATCTAAGCAGGTTAAAATCACCCCCAATAACCAACGGGATACTACAAGAGTCAATTTTAGAAGAAAGCTCATCCAGAAATAACTGAGAAAGCGAATGGTCCAGAGGACCATAAACCACCATAATCTCCCAAAGAATGTTATGCTCTTTGTGGAACACCACCATACTAGCCCAAAAAAGTCCATGATCAAAGGCAACGAAGTCAAACAAATCAATCTTAGCCCCAATAAGAATACCTCCAGAGTGCCCAGATGCCGGGAGGAATCGCCACGAAAAATGATCTACCCGCGCAATCCCAGAAAGATCCAAACGAGAGAAGTCAGATTTAAAGATCTCGACAAGGCCTATAATATCAATATTATCACTACGAACTAGATCACGGATTTGGTCACGATGCCCCTAGCACCGAAACCCCGCACATTCCAGAGAAGAACTTTCATTTGGAAGATAGGTTCTTAATCTGCAGACTCGACCTGCTCGGGACCACGCAGGATTTAGGCTTAAGTTTAGAATATTGTCCCTTCTTAGAGGTCGAGTGAGGAAGGCCACAACCTTCATCCCCCACCATGGAAGTAGAAGCCTCCGCACCCACCTTCGACTTGGTGGCTGCATCCTTGGCCTTAGCAATGGCTGCCTGGGCCTCTTCATTTAGACAGATCAACGAAAGCAAGGAAGAAGGGGAGCCAATGTTGTGATCCACAGTAACACTAGTGTTCGATAGAATGTTCAGAAGATGGGCATCGGGTAAAGAAGGCAACACCAAACGAATTGGAGAGGAGGAATTCGGGGATTTACCTGGCGGGGCAGGAGCCTTGGACACCTCCGAGCGTGCGTTCCCCCTGGGCAAGAGCAGCAGCGGACTGTCGGTGCAGCCCTTTCCGGGCCGCGGATATCGGCGAACGGATTGGGGTCACACCGAACCGGGCCACTGGAGAGGACCGTTCCTCCCCAACCTTCCCCGCCGCCGCCACCTCACCCAAGTCCTCCTCCAACCGATGACAAAGGTCACCACCCATGTGCTTGCTCCCCCTCACTGACCTGCTCTTAGCTAAAAACTTGCGGACAGATGCTTTCTTCTTTGAATTCTTACTATTCGGGCTATGAGGAGAATTCGAACCATCGGGAGGCACATCAACAATACCAGACTAGAATGGGGAGGCAGGGCAAGCCACTTCATCCTGAATGTTAGACCATGCCCTAGAGAATGGTGTGTCCCCATCCGCACCACCTACGCCTCCGAGATTTGCCTCATGAGCCCCCTTCTTGACAACCCCACCACCACCAGAACCAGGAGGGCTGAAATCGAACAAGCCCCGTGACTCAGAGCCCATAGGCTCCCACTCCGACGAGGTAAAAGGGTTTGCATTGCTGCCGGCGCCCGTCTCGCCCCCACCATCCGACGGAAAAGGGTTAGATGGCTTCGAGGCCGGAGGGGGTGGGGGAGGGGCAGCCTTGGAGCGTACACGGATACGAAAGCATCAGAGGTGGGAAGACAGACACTACTGCAGGATGCTACTAACGCGACACTATGATCCGAGACCCTTCGACGAAACTGTGTGCGATGCATTAATCGCAAACGGTGATGTAAAATAACCGTGAAAAAAGATACAAAACATTAGCGATGAAGGATACATCAAACACGGTCCAGATTTTAGTTCCGTGTGTGATGCCGGGCATACTGTTCAGTTCAATTAACTGTTTGCGATGAGGCAGAACAAAAGAAACGGGTAGGCAGATGAAGGCGTGTGTGATATACGGCATACGGTTCACTCGGATGAACTATTTGTGATTAAGCGAAATAAAAGAA
This sequence comes from Thinopyrum elongatum, assembly GCA_011799875.1. Classification (NCBI taxonomy): domain Eukaryota; kingdom Viridiplantae; phylum Streptophyta; class Magnoliopsida; order Poales; family Poaceae; genus Thinopyrum; species Thinopyrum elongatum. The sequence continues at coordinate 354,639,935 of CM022300.1, read as the reverse complement.
ACGGTCAGCCAGATGAAGGTTTGTGCGATAGAGGGCATACAGTTCACTCGGATGAACTGTTTGCGTTAAGCCAAGATAACAAAAATGGTTCAATATAACAAGATGTGTGTGATATGCGACAAACAGGTCTGTAGTCAGAAATGTGTGCGAAGACCGATAATAACACAGACGATTGCTTCTAATAAGACGTATGTGATATGCTCTGTCTACACAACATCTATTGGCCATTTGGCGACGGGCGGTCATCCGGGTACGCCATAAGGATGCGAAGAGGCATCGTATATCAACAAGGACTAGCTGTTCCACCAAAAGCTCATCTAAGAGAACTCTCAAGTTAAGTGTGCTCAGGCTGGAGCAGCCATCAGATGGGTGACTGGATGGGAAGTTGTCTTGATGTTAAATTAACTGATGGGATGGGTCATAAGGGTCAAATTAAATGACCTCTATGATCCATCCCATCAGTTAAATTAACCTCGAGGTCCTTGTTTTTTTTTGTTTTTTTAACACATGTTAAAGAAGGTCTACCACATTAGTTTTTGACAATGTGCGATACGTGGCATACAGTTGATCCATCCGACCTGTTTGTGATGGAATAAGCCGTGTGTGTTGTGGGCAAACGCTTGCTAGTATACAACCGTTTTCCATTGATGAATTCATCACCGACGGGTACCCTAGTGTGGTCCGTGTTCATCTGATCATCATCTACTTCTTGTGCTAGCTCGATGTTCCTTATATGCTAAGTTTCCATTAATTGATGGTGTTTTATGAACACGCCACCATTTCCCGCCATTTCCTCACCTGTTTCCCGCCACCCAGCGATATTTTTGTTAAATATTAGGATGAAAACTAAGAATGCAAAAATTCTTAGTTTTCGAATTGGAGCTATAGAAACAGAGAAATGGATTTTCAAATATGGATTTAATTGCTCAAATTTGAATTTAAATTTGAACAGTACAGAAAAGTATGATGGATTTGCATGAAAGTTACACCATTAAATTGGTGGGATTATTACAAGATTTTTGGAGTTGGAATTATTTAATTTGGATAAATAATGTGGGCTGTGGAATTTTTGGAAACCCACTGTAAAAATAAAAAGGAAAAAGGCTGGGGGTTGCTGTGCTTACTGGGCCAGAATATCCGCAGCGTAGCATGCCCAGAAGGGAAATGGCCCGGGCGAGCCATCGCGCACGCGCGTGTTTAAACCCGACAGGCGGGGCCCGGCTGCCAGCGGGAGAGAGATGAGGGGAGAAAGAGGTGAGGATGACAGGTGGGCTCCACCTGTCATCTCCAACCTCACGACAAAGAGGCCGGCGAGCTCACCGGCGACGTTTTCGGGCACGGCAGGGCGAGCTGATGGCACGGCTGGACTCCTCGTCGTGTCGCTGTTCGGGTGGTGGTGGTTGCATTCGCCGGAGTGGCCTGGTTCACCGGTGACGAGGTCACGCGGCGGAGGAGCTTCGGGCCTCGGTGGTTGTGGTCGTCCTCGGCTGCAAACGAAGGGGGAAACGACGAGGAAAGGATCAGTGGGCTGCGGTGGTTCCAGATTGAGGAAGAGGAGTGGCGGAGGAGGTCTGTACCGCGCGAACACCGGCGAGCCGAAGCGGCGGAGCTCGAGCTCGATCTCGAGCTCGAGGCCCTCTGGAGATGAACGGGAGGCACATGAGGACGATTGGGAGTGGGAGAGAGCGAGTGGTGGTGAGGGAGAGGCTCGGGGAGGCTTTAAATAGCTGGCCCGTGGCTCACTGTGGACCAGTGCGCCGGCGGGGTTGTTCTCATCGCTGTAGGTCACGGGGGCGCACGTGGGCGTGTTCGGGGCGTTCATGGAAGTGGGCTACGACCAGGGGAAGGAAGAGAGAGAACAGGGAGGGCCAGAGGCATTGCGCGTGTGAGCTCGCCCATTGGAGCTCTCGGGCGGCTGGCGCGCGTGCGAAGGGAGGCAGCAGGAGGAGGAAAGAGGAGGGGAACAGGGGCATGGCGTGCTGCGGACATCGAGGTGGTCCTACTGGCGCGCGAGGGAGAGCCGAGGTGGTCGGAGGCGTTGGGCAGAGGGCGGCTACAGTGCGGGAGCGCACTGTAGCGCGCTCCAGAGCGCGTGTGTGGCCGACATGGCCATTTTTTTGGCGCTCTGGGCTTGGCTCCTAGTGTCCAGCAGCTCTAGGGAGAAGTAAATAAGTGGGAAGGGGCATTGGATGCTCTGGAGAGTCCCTGGTGAGAGAAGGGTGGAGAGGGAGAGAGAGAAAGAGGCTGTCCAGAGAGAGAAAGTGAGGATTTCACCCTCCATTTATTGTTCCATGGCCTTGCAAATTTTACCAGAGGTAGAAGGTGATCATGGTCAGCTGTGGTAAAAAATTGAGTTCATGGAGAATAGTGGAAGAGGTCAAAGTGATGATTTTGGAAAAATGGCAGAAGGTGTTTGATGCAAGTTTGAGCCACTTTCACTTGTCTCCTTCTTGTGCCACTTGATGGGGATGATGCACATGACCATTTGGAAATGTGGTAGAAATTTGGGCTCATTTGGATAAAGTTCACAATGTAACTTTTGTAAACCCTAGAAATCAACATAAATGGATTTGCTTAGATCTAGCTAAGCTAATCTCTTCTCCTTGATGCACCACTTGGTGTAGTGAGATTATTTGGGTATTTGAGCATGTCCACAAAGTTTGGGATCAAATGGAGAAAGTTGGTAATGCAAAGTTGTTCAAGTTAGGTTATGGACAGAGAGGGTTTTGGGGCACTTTTGTGAACCAAAATGATTTTTATTGAGATTAAACTTTGCAAGATCATCACATTATGCATATTTGACTTGCTAGAATTTTACTGGATTTATTTGAAAATATTTCTTATAGAAATATTTCAAATACTTGAAATGAACAGCAATGGTTTTGGAGGGTTTTGTGCAATATTTTTATCATGACCATGTGTTGAAACTCATATATATGGAAATATACATCCACTGAGTTTCTCTAAATTTTCTCAAATATTTTTGAAGCTTTCAAATAATTTTAACCTATTAAAGACCATTTCTGGCCTTAAGAAAAAGCCTTTAAATAAAATAGCAAAATAACTTTTAAAATAATAATTTTGTGGTTTATGGGGGTACTATATCTAATAGGAACCAAATATATATTTTGGAAGATTTTTTACTTCCCTTAATTAAGTACTTGTAGTGCAAGCCTCAATTCAGGTGTTTTTTTGAAAACCTAATTTAGAAAATTCTTTTTGGCCAAATTCTTTTTGTAAGAAAATTCTATTCTGTCCTATGCACATGGCATGATCATTGGGCAAAGTTTTGGATCAAGGAGAAGGAGTATAAGAGTTGGAGGATTTATTTGATTTTTAGAGCACATGCAAATAGCAATAAAAATCCAATCAAGCAAAGTTCAAAACACTCAAAAGTTTTGGTCAAACCACATTTTGTCATGATGTATTAGCTTAAGCGTTGTGGCATGAAAATCAGGGTGCGACAGACCTACCCCCCTTACAAGAATCTCGTCCCCGAGATTTCCAAACTATGCGCGGAAAGGAGTATGGAAACTTGGATTTGGGGTAGTCTTCACGTCCTCATATTGCTTCTGCTTCCGTGTGGTACTCCATTGAACCTTGAAGTACTTGGTGGTGCGGCTTCGTGTATGATGTTCCACTTGATCCAGGTTGCTAATGGGTTTCTCGCGGTAGGTTAGATCGGGTTGGGGTTGATGGCTTGGTGACAGATGCCCTTGTGGGGATCGTGCTTGTCAGGAAGTTGGAAACACTTCCGGAGTTGTGACGCGTGGGAAATGGTGTGCACATTGGATAACTTGGGTGGCAACTCCTGCTGGTAGCCGTCTACTCTTCGTCTTGTAGTGATCTCGGAGGGGGCGATAAAGCTTGGTGTGAGCTTTCCCTGGGCATGGAAATGCTTGGTTCCTTTGATAGGAATGGCTTGCAGATACACCTGATCTTCGACACGGAAGTTTACTTCTTGACGACGGTGGTTGGTATAGTTCTTCCTCCTTGATATGGCGGTCTTCAAATGTCCCCTAACCAGCTGAACAGCTCTTCTTCCGTCTTCAGGTAGACAAGTAGGTCACCAATTAAAGATGACAACCAACTTGTCCAAGTACTCTAGGAGGACTTGTTCATGGGGTACATAAAGTAGGCTAGGGTACTGGTGGTGGTCATGGTTGAGTATTGGCCAAGGTCTTCTTGACCTAGAGCCAAAGCCCATTGTCATGATCCGACCATGTTGTGGCTTGGTAGGGCTTAAGGGTTTCAAGGATTCTAGTGTGTGGGTGAATGATTATCATCTTATCCTTAAGCACAGTTTCTGAGATGCCAATAGTTCTACCTAGTCCTTCAAACAAATCACATCGTATTATCGAAAGAATCATCCCGTATAGGTCAACTCCAATCATCACTCATGTTATTCACATCCTCATGGCTCCCGAGAGGAGGTCTAACAAAACCATACATGTCAACTATCCCCAAACTCATATCTATGCAAAAATCCATGGGTAGAACATACAAGCTACTAAGCTTAAACATCACAATCCAAGTACCCAGCTTATTCTTCCAAGGTCCAAGATAGTGCATCTCTATCCTAAGGAAACACGTCGTATACCAATCCAAGATCTTGTTTCCTTTCCTATGAATCAACTCCAACATCCCATTAACTACATACTACATTAATTCTACAAATCCAATGTCTATGGTGTTCCACATGACCTTCTAATGTCCTACAATCCCCAAATATTTGAAAAGGCTATCCTTACTATAGTCAGTCCACCAATTTCCATTATCATGATCTGATAAACTCCTATGTCAAGCTTATATAGATCCCTAATTCAACTCTGACAATTAATCCAATCTCCTAGTTTTTCGTCCACCGAGAAACATGGCATCATGATCGAGATCATCTGTCTAAATCCAATTTACTCCGAACCATGTAGACTTACTCAGCATCTATACTCCACTAGGATCACCTATTTAAATCCAAATATCATGTCCAACGAGAATTCCTACATGTTCCCCCAAGTCATTATCGTAACATTACCACTTCCTATTAATATCCCCTGGTTGAGTCAAATCCTTATACTTCCAAGAATTTCAGCTTGCGATCATAATTTGTCCTACTAAATCCAATTTACTTAGGGGTAATAAAAGTTATGCTACTCTATTATCTTGATCACACCAAGTTCCTCTACCAACATGAAAGCCTCATAATCCACCAAAGAGTCTCAGATAATTCCTCAAGGTCACCGATATAAACTCATCAAGTCATTTGTCCTCTATTCCTATATCCTCAAATTGGTCTTCCCTATGGCATCGCCAGTTTTGTGCTATCTTAAGATGATAATGTGCTCGTTCACTATGCCCACTAGTTCCATGATGAACCCAGTGCTGAGCAAGGTTACGGAGGCTTAACTGGTTCTCTTGCAATTCTATGGGTTAAGCACATGGTTAAGGATTCGAGCTGGGGTATCTCGTGAAGTCTCAAAGGGTCTAGGGATGGATTTCCAGTCTTGATGGGTAAACATAACTCTACGGGGTTGCACTTGGTCGAGGATGCTGCAGCAAGGGTCTTCAGTGCTAGTAGGTTGCCGAGGGGGAATCCTTGGTGCATCATGTCTTGCTGGTCTTCAGTTGATGAAAGAGACGAGAGGGAGAAGTAGCATAGAGGAGGTGCCTAAAGGGGGTTCTATAGTGCAAGTGCAACAAACAAGTGCTGAAAGGGCCACACACATTCATTAAGATAAGATAGGTGATATAGCCACGTACATGTTGCCTAGGGCAAAAGTGCGACTTATATCAAAACACAACAGATAAAAACAATCAACACACAACATGGTTTCATTTGAACCATCATATGGACTCGACTACGCATAGGGGGTACACGACTCATCCTACACTAGGGGTCCTCGGATCTAGTAGTCCTGCTTGCTTCACCACTCAGAGAGAAGGGCGCTCAGTCTTTAGTTTCTGGGTTCTCCTGGGGTGCCAATGGGCATGCGACAGTTGGCTGCTTGTTGGGACACATCCTGTTAATATGCCCAAGTTCACCACACCCGTGACATGTGACGGAAGCAAAAAGGTTGTTATTCAGTCTTGGGTTACGTCGTCGGGGGCCTGACGATGATCCTCTACGAGGTGGATATGGAAATCCATTCCTATTTCTCCTTCATGGGGTTTGGTTGCGGGCTTTCTGAAGTTCCTCAATTTGCTGCTTCTGATTGGCGATGTGGGCTTGTAGGGCAGTGATTTGCTGTTCTCGCTTGACCACCTTCTTCTTCTCGAGGTAGTGGAGGTGCAGAAGTGAAGGGAGGCCTTGGCGTGCCTTTAGGAATGCTTTGGTAAGGTGACATAGAAGGTAGTCTCCTGCATTGATGAAACGAATCTGGTACTTGAGGGTTGGATCCTCGTCTTCTGGGGAAATAATCACTTGAGTCGGGGCTCCAAATCCGCTCTTGCCAGGTAGGTAGCAGGTGGCATGTTCTTCCTTCATTTCTGGAAGGAGGTCTCGGAGACGGAGGAGCGCTTCATATGCCACTTGCTGAATGGCCAGGTCTCTTGTTGGCATGGGCGGTCCAATGGAGAACCATCCCTGGGGTGAGGTCTTGGCAGGCACAAAAATCTTGGCATAGAACTCTTTCTCGAACACATCATTTTCCAGTTCATGCAGGGTGTACATGGGCAGCAAAGGATAGTGGCATTGTAGGAGGCAGTCTCTTAGGAGTGATGGGAATCCTGTCATAAGAAGTCTCAAGGGGGCGACGGCCATCTACAAAAGTTGAATAGGAGAGGTCAATAAGAGAAATATCCCCTTAGGTTTGGTAAGTCTTAGAAAGGAAGAGAAGTATAGAGGATTTGTAAAGCAGTTTTTGTCCTAGCTAACGACCATGCTAACTAAGGCTTCATACAGTCAGGATGGCTCTGATACCAGCTCTGTGGGGACCCCGACTTACAAGTCGAAGTCACCGAGTGCACGTGTACAGTGATCCCAGAGATCAATGCTCACTGAACACTCAGAAGCTGAATAACAAGAGTCTTACATCCATACTTACCGTCTTACACAAATTATAACCTTTATGGTCAAGTCTTAAATAGATAAAGCCTCAAGGGCTGAACATCACATAAAACACAAGCAGCGGAAATCTTCGTTGATAAGAAGAACCCATGCCATCTGCTTTAACCCTATAGGCATTCTGACTGGGAAACGTCCTAGTTCGCATGTTCGTCACCAAAGAACTCTCCCTCGAACTCCTACTCTTCCATGCCTGGCCAATTAAATAACCAGTGGCAAGCCAATAAGTACTTTGAATGTACTCGCAAGCAACCCACGTTTTGGATCAAGGTATAACAATGCATGACATAGGTAAATTTTTGCGGAAAGCTAGTTTTGAGTGCTATGACATGTTCAACAATTTGTAAGGCATGCATCATAAGTATTCAAGTAACCATGAGGACAGGTTACAGATATCAACATAAATAGAGTTGGAACCAACCCATATTATTTATCATGTCAAGTCTTTTGACTTGACCCAAGTAGTTCTTTCCACTTTCCCATACACACTCACTGGGTTTCATAAACATGTGGACGTAGCCCAAGAGCGGTTATCCAACTATCCTTGACCGTGGACACGGCAATTCGAATAGTTTGACACTCTGCAGAGGTTGCACACTTTACCCACAAGACTCGGGGAATTTCCGTGTCAAGCCACGACTCGCAGTATATTACATACCCGAGGTAAGCACCCGAACATTATCTTTCCCTTGACAACACTAACAAAGAGTCCACTCGTTGGCCCTTGTCCTCACGATGTACATCATACGAGACTCACTCGAGATCGTACCATCCGAGAGGGGACATAACGGTGTGCCCGGTGTCTGTAAAAACAACCATAGTCGCCCTACCTGGCATGACTCCATATCGAGAGAGTAACTCATACTCTCCCGCCACTAGTAATGCGGGCTCTATTGGGGATATAACTATTGGGTATGACCTGCCCAGGACGGGCCGGGTCATACCACTGGCGGCTTACAGATGAAGATGGCGGGTCATGAAGCAAGCCTATTGAAGGCCCAAGACCCAGAGGCGACTTGAGGCCCAAGAGGATGAACCGCCATATGATCAACTTGTATTATAAGGCAAGCATAGTTAGTCGCCGAGCCGGACACGTTGTGTATGAGCCGGCCAGGACTCTGTAAGCCGCCGGGCATCAACCTGTGTATATAAAGGGGTGACCCGGTGGTGGCTTAAGGCAGGAAAAACAATCAATCGAAAGCTAGGTCAAGCGTATTCGCTCCCTGGTAATCGAAACTCCAGCAATACAGCTGAAAGCAGGACGTAGGCTTTTACCTCATTGAGAGGGGCTGAACCTGGGTAAACTCTCTGTGTCCTTTGGCCCGTTCAACCCCTTCAAGCTAACCTAGTTGCGATGGCTCCACACCTAAGTCCTTTTGCTACGGCACCTGCCGTGTTAAGTCCACGATAGTTAGCGCCCACCGTGGGGCCAGTGCAAGGTGGTTTCGAGTTCTTGAAGGGCAACTTCGCAGGGATCAAGGGATACGCCATGGGCTGGATGGCCAAGAGTCGTCGTGGCAAGCTCTACACCGAGGACGCAGACTAGGGCCCCGAGGCCGGCTCAATCGAGTACGGGTACCGGGTCCCCTTCAGCAGATTCCATGTCTTCATTGGCAAGATCGGTGAGTCAGAGCCTGAGCCGGACACCTACACCGACATCGTCAAGACGGCTCAGCGTGCACGACCCGCCAAGTTTCAACCCGCCATAAAACGTGCCTTTGTTGGTTGCATCCAAGGGGCAGATCTTGAGGAAGGAACTGTATCTGGTGGAGAGACGGCCATCTACTCTGGTGATGAGTCCTCAACCGGCGAGACCGAGGTAATGTATCAGTTACAAGATGGCCGGTTTGGGGGCTATTCTGATGGTGATAGTATTCCGGACCCTAATGAGCCGCCGAACAGAGTCGCGATCTTCATGGCCGGCACTCAACCGGTGCTCAATTCATCAAATGCTGCAGCCATGACTTCCAGTTCAATGGCTGCGGCAGCGGCCGGGGCAAGTAACTCTGCGCGCCCGCCGGCTCAAGTTTTATCTGAGCTTTTGGAGGCTATGGCGACCTTATTAGCTGCAAAGGTAACACCGGAATATCAAGCACAGCATAAGGTGGATGTTGCGAAGCTGCGAGATGAGATAGCTCAAGCCAAGGAGGAGTTCAATGCTGAAAATACTAGGATGACGACAGAACGAGCCGCCCTGGACGCCGCGTCTCAACGGATTCAACCAGAGAATTTCTGGTTAAGCCTGGATCATAATGCATCTAACGCCATTCTGCGAAATAGGCACCAGAGTCGTCTACCTCCGAAGTACGATGCAAGGAATCTTTTCAACACACCTGGGGCTAGAACTAGTAACCTGCCCGTGGTGAACCGGGTTGTAGAGGCGGCCGGGACGGGAGCGATGGTTCAGCCACGTGCTGCAGACCCGCCCCGTTTGAATTTGACCCCGCCCCGGCATGTCCCAACACCGCCAGGTCATTATTCTAACCCCTTGGACAATATGATTGTGGCAGCTATGCGATTGGCGGCTCTCCCTGTTGAAGGCGAGTCACCAGCCGCGATGGAGATACAGAGAGCCGGAGAGCTTCTTCAGACGGCGGTGGCACAGCAGGCGGCTTATTCATATAGCATTCAACCCCGTGGCTAAGCCCGAGTTATAGCAGGCATATTGCCTCGCCAGCAGTTTCAAGCAGTGAGCGGCACCATATCCAACCTCGTAGGCATGACCCGCTGCGTGTTGATAACAATGCTCAGACTTTGGTAGATCAGGGCAGGGCACATCGGGAGGCTGAGCTGGCGGCTCAGTTGACAGCTCATCAACAATCTCCGGTTTACCCATCGGCGTCCATGGAGGCAGGAGTAACCTCTAGAACCCTTGGGGTGCCATGCATAGTGCCGGCTTTACGTAATGAGCGCCTTCCCAAGGATTTTAAGGGCCCTCGCAAATTGCCTAATTACACAGCGGATCAGCCCCTAGAGGCTTGGATTGAGAGTTATGAGATGGCCATGGAGATGTTGGATGTTAGTGATGCTGCGTGTGCTAAGTACTTCACTATGATGTTGGATGGACCGACACGCACTTGGTTGAAGGGATTTCCCCCTAACTCCGTCAGTTCATGGGCTGAGTTGAAGACGCGTTTTATCCAAAATTTCAAAGACACGTGCAAGCAGCCTATGTCGTTTCTTGATTTAGACTCTTGCGTCCAGGGTGAGGGCGAGTCAACCACCCATTGGGTACGCCGGATATCAACTATTATTCACTCGTCGGACAGTATCAACACCGGTTCAGCCGTCTAGATGTTGGAAAAGAATTGCCGTTTCCTCCCCCTTAAGCAGAAACTGGGGCGGCTTAAGCGCCACAGTAATGATATGGGAGAGCTCATGGCGGCTCTCGTCAAGTATGCAGATTCTGATAGCACCAAGGACCCCGAGTCTGATGAGGAGAAAGTTGGGAAAGGGAAGAAGAATGGCAATGCAAAGGGACATCAGCATAGTACGGCGGGTCAAGGTAACAATGGTATGCGCAAGCAGTTGGACGGCGGTTCAGATTTTGTGGCGAACACCAATACGCAGAATAGTAATCAGCGTCGCAAGGGGAAGTCATCAGCGCCCCGGTTCGGCGGGCCAAAGTTCAACATTGAGGCGATGATGAATCAGCCTTGTCCAAAGCACGGTACACAGGATAAGACGGCCAGCCATCTATGGAAAGATTGCTTCATCATGAAGGTATATATAAATTCCAGTTTTTTCCAGAATAACCATAGCCCGCATGGCGGGTCAGGATCCGGCTCTCACGGACCTGGTTTTGGGCATGGCGGCTCAAGCTCCGGCTTTCATGGCCAAGGCAATCAAGGTGGTTTTAATCAGCAATCTGGTCAAGGGAATCAGCAGCAACAGTCTGGTTATCAGAGTAATCCAAAGCAGTTGAATAGTGGTCAATATCACGTGTTTACCACAAGCCTAGGCAAACGTGATTAGAAGCTTCATAAGCGAGCAGTGAACGGGGTTGAGCCGGCAGTTCCTCGGTACTTGCGATGGTCTGAACAGCCCATTGTGTGTAGTCGTGAGGATCACTCGCCCCGGGTTGACAATCCGGGTCAATTGGCTTTAGTAGTTGCACCTCAGGTTGGAGGGTACAAGTTTACTAAAGTACTTATGGATGGAGGCAGTAGTATCAATATCCTTTACTATGATACTTTTCGCCGTATGAATTTGAGTGATAAAGATCTTAAGCCGTCGTCTACTGTCTTTCATGGGGTGGTGCCTGGTAAGTCGGCGTATCCAGTGGGTAAGATAACTTTGGAGGTAGCTTTTGGCGATGATCATGATTACAGGGCTGAAAGGTTAACCTTTGAGGTGGTCAAGATTCAGAGCCCTTATCACGCCTTGTTTGGGCGGCCGGCTTATGCCAAGTTTATGGCGCGGCCTAGTTACGTTTATCTGCAGCTCAAAATGCCGGGTCATAAGGGCACCATCATGGTGCATGGTAACAGGAAGATAGCCTTGGAATGTGAAGAAGGCGATGCTGCTTATGCTGAGTCTGTTTGTGCGACAGAGGAGTTGAAGTTCTACAAAGATAATGTTGACCCGGCAGATATGATACCTTTAAAAAAACCAACCACAGAGCATGATCCCTTGTTGAAGTTTAAGTCGGCAGATGACACCAAGCTGGTTGACTTTGTTCCTGGTGACTCATCCAAGCAGTTCAGTATCAATGCTAATATGGATCCAAAATAGGAAGGCGCGCTCATCGAGTTCATCCGTGAGAATCGGGACATCTTTGCTTGGAAACCTTCAGACATGCCAGGTGTACCGAGGGAACTCGCTAAGCACACTCTCAATGTTGATCCAAAATTTAAACCGGTGAAACAATTCCTTCATCGTTTTAATGAAGAGAGGCGCAAGGCCATTGGTGACGAGGTGGCCCGGCTCCTGGCGGCTGGGTTTATTGTTGAAGTTTTTCATCCTGAGTGGTTGACTAACCCGGTGCTGGTACTTAAAAAGAATAGCACTTGGCGTATGTGTGTGGATTACACATACCTTAACAAGGCCTGTTCGGCTGACCCTTTTTCTCTCCCTCGTATTGATCAGATCATTGATGCTACGGTGGGTTGTGAGCGTTTGAGTTTTTTGGATGCTTACTCTAGTTATCATCAGATCAAAATGGCAGTTAAGGACCAGGAGAAGACAGCTTTCATCACTCCCTTTGGAGCCTTCTGCTATGTGTCTATGCCTTTTGGGCTCAAGAGTGCCTAGGCGACTTATCAGCGGTGTGTTCAAAATTGCCTACATGACCAGATTGGACGCAATGTTCATGCTTATGTGGATGATATTGTTGTGAAATCCAGGAAGAAGGAGACTTTGATAGATGATTTAAAAGAGACCTTTGACAATCTCCTGGTCTACAAGATGATGCTTAACCCAGCCAAGTGTGTCTTTGGTGTGCCAGCAGGCAAGCTGTTGGGTTTTTTGGTTTCTAAAATTGGCATAGAAGCTAACCCGAAGAAAATCAAGGCTATCAATTCTTGGGCTAAGCTGGCGTGTATTAATAACGTCCAGTGTCTGGCAGGTCGTATTGCGTCTTTAAGCCGATTTATAAGCCATTTGGGCGAAAAGGCTATCCCTCTGTATCAGATGATGAAGAAAACATATCATTTTGTCTGGAGTGATGCTGCTAATCAGGCATTTGAGGCATTGAAAAAGCAGTTGGCTGAGCCACCAATCCTTGCAGCTCCTATTGATAAGGAGCCCTTGTTGTTATATGTAGCTGCTAACAGTCGAGCCGTCAGTGTGGCAATTGTTGTGGAAAGAAAGGAATCAGGCAAGGAATATCCGGTTCAGCGGCCGGTTTATTATGTCAGTGAGGTACTCATTGAATCTAAGCAGAGATACCCACATTGGCAGAAGCTAGTTTATGGCGTGTTCATGGCTAGTCATAAGTTGAAACAGTATTTCCTTGGTCATCCCATCACTGTGGTCAGTTTTGCTCCCTTGGGAGATATTATCCAAAACAGAGAAGCCACAGGTCGGGTAGCCAAGTGGGCCATTGAGCTTGGACCCCATGGTTTGAAGTATGTGCCTCAGACAGCTATCAAGTCTCAAGCACTTGTGGATTTCATTAATGACTGGACAGAGTTGCAGATGCCTGAAGAAAAGCTAGATAGCACATATTGGACTATTCATTTTGATGGATCCAGGCAGTTGGAAGGCTCAGGGGCTGGAATTATTTTGACCTCCCCACGAGGTGATAAATTTTGTTATGTTCTAAGGTTGATGTTCCCTTGTACTAACAATGCAGCTGAGTATGAAGCTTTGCTCCATGGTCTTGGGATGGCTAAAGAGATGAATCTAAGCCGGGTGAGGTGTTTTGGCGACTCAGACTTGGTGGCTTAGCAAGTTTCAGGCACTTGGGATTCCAAGGACCCACTCATGGCGGCTTATCACCGAGAGGTTGATGCTATTGCTGGTCATTTCAAGGGTTATCCAGTGGAGCATGTTGATCGCAGGAAAAATGAGGCTGCTGATGCGTTAAGCCGGCTAGGGTCCCAGCGTAAGCTAGTACCACCTAATATCTTCCTTGATATTTTGCATAATCCTTCGGTTAAATTGCCTACGGAGGAAGATCTTTCTATTCCTGACCCGGAGGCACAGTTGGTGGCGGCCCTCCATGTTATTCCTGATTGGACAGTTCCATATTTGGCTTATATGACCCGGGGCAAGTTACCTGAAGATGAAACTTTGGCCAGGCAGATAACCCGGCGATCTAAGTCAATGACTATTATCAATGGTGAGTTGCACCGATGCAGTGTTACAGGGGTGTTTTAGCGTTGTGTTTCTCTTGAGGAGGGCCGTGAGATTCTACGAGAGATTCATGAAGGAGATTGTGGCCATCATGCCGGCTCTAAGTCTCTCGTGGCTAAGGCTTTTCGTCATGGGTTCTATTGGCTGACGGCTCATGCTGATGCAGAGGATTTGGTTAGTAAGTGCGATGGTTGTCAAAAAATTTCAAGACAAGCTCACGTGCCGGCTCAAGAATTGAGCATGATTCCAATTACTTGGCCGTTTGCAGTCTGGGGGCTGGACATGGTTGGACCTTTTAAAAGATCCAAAGATAAAAAGACTCACCTCCTAGTGGCAGTTGACAAGTTTACAAAGTGGGTTGAGGCTGAGCCGGTCAGCAAGTGTGATGCATTGACGGCGGTTCAGTTCATCAAAAAGGTGATCTTTCGTTTTGGATACCCTCATAGTATCATCACTAATAATGGTACCAATCTGTCTAAGGGTGCTATGAAAGAATTTTGTCAACAAGAGCATATTCGTCTTGACGTGTCATCTGTGGCCCACCCCCAGTCCAATGGTCAAGATGAAAGAGCCAATCAATAAATCTTGAGAGGAATAAAACCCCGGCTTATGGTCCCTTTGCAGAGGACGCCGGGTTGTTGGGTTGAGGAGTTGCCTTCGGTGCTATGGAGTATCAATACTACCCCCAACAGGTCTACGGGTTACACGCCTTTCTTCATGGTTTACGGAGCAGAGGCGGTTCTCCCTAGTGACATCCGTCACGACCCGCCCCGTGTAGCGGCTTATGTTGAAGCTGATAATGAAAAAGCACGTCAGGATGCTCTTGACCTTCTGGATACAGAACGTGACCTTGCGGCGGCTCATTCAGCGATCTACTAGCAAGACCTGCGTCGTTATCATAGCCGCCGGGTTAAAACCCGGACCTTTCAAGAAGGTGACTTGGTGCTCCGGCTCATCCAGGATCAAACTGATATGCACATGTTATCCCCACCTTGGGAAGGGCCCTTTGTGGTCAGCAAAAATCTGAACAATGGGTCATACTACCTTATCGATGTTCGAGACCACAAGCACTCACACACGTCAGAGGAGGAGACCCGCTGGCCATGGAACATTGCTCATCTTCGGCCCTATTACACCTGAGCCACCAGCTCTTGTGATGTACATATTTCTACCAATGTATATATTATGATTAGTATAATAAAGCCGGCATCCCTGATAATTCAGGGCCTCTGTCATTTAATTTCTGAGAATCTGAGTCTTTATTGTCAATTCATAAGATCACTTGGGGGCTTCTTGCTCACTGAGCATAGCTATGATTACCCTCTTGATCCGGCTTGCATGCCTTGTTACAAATAACATGGGGGCTTCCTGCTCATTGAGCATAGCTGTGACTACCCTATTGCTCCGGCTTATACGCCTGGGTTGAAAGATTACTTGGGGGCTCCTTGTTTAATGAAACAGAGCTTTGTTGTCCTGTGTAATAGGCTTGGACGCCAGGTGTATTCACCAAAAATTCGGGTTATCCTGCCTTTGTATACCTGCCACTCCCACCAGGTAATCCTGGAATGACTCACCGTACTCTTGACAGTCAATCTTAAAAAGACCCTGAACTTGTCAAAGTTAAAACGGTGATTGGTCATGTGAGGCCCGGTTTACAGGTTTGAATGAAGGATTAACTCAGTGGTTGTGCGGCCCTTGAATAGCACTTGATGTTGAGGCTTGGCAGCCTATGAAAGCCTTGTTTTATTTGATTTATCTTTGCTTTGAGCATCTTTTGGGTTCATCTTTTGTACCATATTGATATATGGTTTGAAATTGATTTAGGCCACGTAGCCTTGATCCTTATAACTCATGTTTGAGTATATCCGGAGTTTTGATAACCCGGCCTGGTTCTGGACGATAAGTCGCCAGTGTGTTTTGATTATACGCTTGGAGTTCTGTGCTCTAAGCCCTTGAGATGTACCCTTGCTGCGTACGGCGTTGTAAGCCGGCGGTATGAATAAATGGAACAGGGTGCTGAGCTATTACCCTTACTGCATATGGCGTGGTAAGCCGGCAGTATGAAGAAATATCACAGGTATGATATTTACTTGTTATGAGTATGAGGTTTGTATAATCCCACCCTGGTTATGGACTATACAGTCACCAGTGGATTTTCTGCGGAGAATTATGACCCGCCCTGGGGTAAACCGCCAGGGCAAATGTTATCTGTTTGTGCAGGCAATATGATAAACATGATCTGCATGATTGACGATATTATGAGCATAAGTGGCAGATCTTCAACATCGGATCGGCAGCTCAAAAGTATTATATATAAACATGCACGATGGCATGGCAGATCATTGTTTTCAACTACCTATTACAAGGCATTGGATGGCCCAAAAGAATCAAGTGTTTTTTATGCACACAGCATCCAGTGATGCGGATGGTAAACTGGCTTTTGCATCTGTTGGTTTGGTCTTGGCGGGTTGAGGCTTCCGGATCATCCTGCGCCGCTTCTTCTTCCTCTTCTGTCGTCTGGAAGTTAGGCGAGGACCAATCGATCCCAGTCAAAGCTTTGAAAGCAGCTTCATCATCTATAAGAGTTGACGGGTCAATGTAAGGACCGAAGGTGTGCTTACGCGTTGGCGGGATAAGGTCCACAACCTCATACACCGGCGCCTTCACTTTGGCATTTTCAGCATTGTAAACCGGATGATATTTGGAGAGATCAGTCTCTTGGGCCAATTTGCTTGCAAAGGGACGCATTACCCTTACTATTTTTGTGAAGTCCTCGGCACTGAAGGGAGACCCATCTTCTTTTAAACTCGGGCAGCCGGTGGCTAGTTCTGCCAGGTCAAGTTCTTCTTGCCATGCCTTTGCCCGACTCAAGGCCGTGATGGCACCAGCTCTGGTGGCTGATCGTTTCAATTCTTCAATTCTTTGTGGTAGCACAGATAGCTTTTCCAAAATTTCCTTGATATGGGAAGGCGGTTGCTTCTTATGGGTGGAGGCAGAGATAGCTCGTTGAGCGCCAGTGTATAATTGCTCTATAAGAGTATAGGCAGCTTTCAGCTTCATGCGCATGTCTGAGCCAAAGTGGGAGATTCTCGAGCCTGCGTTGCCAAAGAGATTGGTAAGCTGGCTGAATGATTGTTCAAGGCATGGATGATGAAAGATTGAAATATATTGTCACTTACCAAAGATGGCGGCTGTCATGCTGTTGATTTGATGTTTTAAGCTGGATAACTCGTCAGTAACCGGCTTAAGGGCAGCCTCAACATCTTCTGCTCTTTTTTGTAGAGCTGCCTTCTTGGTTTCCCAACCGTTTCACTCAACACTGAAGTCCTTTCTCAGTTGTTCAATGTTTTCCAAAGCGGTCTTTAGTTCTGATTTGGCCTTGGAAGTCTCAGATTGCTGGGTCTGAATGTTTTGCCTCAGGTCACTGACTTGAGATTCCTTCGTGTTCAATTCAGCCTGTCACATAAAAAGGCAGGCAGTATGACATTATGATGATCATCTTATAAGTCCCAAGCATAATACAAGTATTTTACTTAGCACTTGGGGGCTAATGCACATTGCTCTTTTCTTCAAGACAATTATATGATGACACGGCTACACCGTTATAACTATAGCCGACTCATGGGGGCTACATACTTGGATTTTATTCATAATTATGGCGATAAGTCCCCGCTTATCGATGCTAAATAAGCCGGCCCTTGGGGGCTACATATGAAAAGTTGAGAACTACAATTTGAAGTCCCGGTTTTAAGCTATGTAGCTTAAGCCGGCCCTTGAGGGCTACTCCTGACTGCAACTCCAAGACGCTATGACAGTAGTAAAAGATTAAAGAGGCTATCTGAAGTCTACAGTATATTCCATTCTATCATATCCAGTAGACTTCGTGGCTGACAGACATATATGGAAAAGATGATAGTAGTTACCTCAAAGCGTTCTTTCATAAGGTTGACCAGGCCGGCTTCAAATTCACGGCTGGTGTGAAGGCGGTTTAGATAGCCTGAATAAATCTCCTGATCATTGAACTGGGCATAGCCTTCCAAGTCCACTTTCCACTTGCCCTTATCAACGGCAGAAAGTTCTTCCTTTGCGCCGTGCTTGGATAAGACGGTGGGATTACCTGGTGCTGCATAAGCCGTCCCAGTGACTATGACATCTTTAGTATCTTGAGCCGGCTGAGCGGGGCTGGGCGGTTTAGCAATTTCTTCATCAACATTCATGGTGTCCATAGTAACAAGGGGCTCTTCTATTGGCGGGTCATTCATAGCCGTTTCTGAAGTTCGAGGCATGGATTGAGACACGGTCTGCTTCTCTGGGTCAGTAGCCTTGGGATCTTCAGCCGGCTTATTAACTTTAAGCTTTTTGCTGGGCTTGGCCATGGCGCTGACAATAACAACTCATGATGAGATTAGTGTATTAATGGAATAAGGTATTAAGGCAAACAGGCTTAAGTATTTTTTACCCAAGAACAGTTTTGAACAAGGGAATTTGAGTCCCAGTTGAGTCGCCAGAGAAAGAATGAGAGGTCCCCTGATAGTTTGAATCAGATGGGTTAAGAGGTTGGCGAAAAAGACCCGCCTTGGGGTAAGCTAAGTCAGAAATATGTGAAACCTCTGGAAGATGCTTGCGAGGAGCTGGCATGTTTGGTAAGCCGGAAGAAAGAATCCTGCCACCACTGTTCTGGGTTGTGCGGCGAGCTTCATGCTGCTGCTTCTTCAAAATAAAGTTGGGATCCAAGTAAGCTAAAGGGTGAGAAAACCTGATTTTTCGGCTTGCTTCATGAATTTTCTGTCTTGGCCGAGGTTCTGAGTCGGTGGAAAGGATAGTTACCTCTTGACCATCTGCGTGGCTGCCTTCCGCATCATCCTGATAGTGATCAATGTCAATAAGATGAACAAAAAAGGAGCCAAGAGAATCAAGTTTTACCTTCGACTCTTCATCAAGAGTAAATGGATCAACTAGTTCTGATTTCTTCTTGGCAGGTTTCTTAGCCAAGATTTTGGTCCTGGTCTTCTTGGCCGGTTTATCTTGAAGCCTTTTCTTCAAGAAGGGGGAGTCAGACTGCAGAGGTTCAAGTAAGAATGAAAAGGCAGATTGACAGATAATGAGTTAATGAAAACTGTTCACAAATAATCATAGCTGGCGGCTTTTAGAGGGTGCAAAAAGGATTCAGCCCCGTCTTACTGCAAGTGGCCAAGCTTTCGCTCAGCAATGTCTTGACCATCTTGTTGAGGCTCTCATCGTCCAATTGCACTTGGCTGTGGCGTTGTGGATCTTTGACGTCACAGGTATACTCGCACATTAAGCCAGTCCGGCGGCTTAAAGGTAAAATTCTCCATCCGACCCAGCATCGAACTAGGTCAACTCCAGTTAAGCCATTGGCCATTAAGGCTCTGATTTTTCCAAAAAATGGGCATATATTTGGCTCATTCTGCTGTGCTGATCCAGTCAGGGAGGGGGTGCCTGTTGCTAAGTCGACTCGGACGATTACCCGGCAAAGGATTTTCACCTTCTGGAGATGTGTCTTGGCAATAAAACCAAGTCTGGTTCCAGTCCTTGGGATGACTGGGAAGTGCAGCGGCTGGGAAAGTAGCTTCTTTGCGCCTTTGGATTGAAATGCCGCCTAGTTCTAGGCTGGGCCCATCTGTGAACTCAGTCTGGCGGTTCAAGTAATAGAATTCCCTGAACAGCTCTATAGTGGGTTCCTATTGAAGATATATACTTCGCAGAAAACTTGGAAGTTGCAGATGTTTGAAACAGAGTTGGGCCCAATATCTTGCGGGTGAAGTTGAAAGAAGTGCAGCACATCACGAAAGAATTTTGAGCCGGGTGGAGTGAACCCCCGGAGCATGTGATCAGTGAAAACTACAACTTCAACCTCTTTTGGTTCAGGGGTGGTCTCGGTTCCTGGGGCCCTCCAGTGGATCACACTCTTTTTAGCCAGGATGCCTTAGTTTACAAATTCAGTAAGGATTTCTTCCGTGACAGTGGAAGGGACCCAGTTGCATGAGGTGACAGTTTTGGTCATTTTGAGGATGAAAGCCTGAAAGGAAAATATTGCCGGTTTAAGATTATGTTGTTAAGCCGGCCATTGATTGAAAAGTAAGTGTTATAAAGGTTGACATGATTAAACCGGAAGGCAGTGCTCGGTCATACGAATTGTGAACACGTATTGGCGGCTTAACAAGGGGACTAATGGTACATGGCGGGTTACGGTTTGTCAGTTAAGCCGCCTAAACAGTTGCCATATTTCAGATCTATAAGTGAGGATTTGCTAAGTGATGGACAAACAGATTCCACAGATCGACGCTACAATTTTGGATCTACAACACTTCAGAAAATGAAATAAGTTCTAAACCTAAGGTGATGGCAGCAGAAGAACTCGTATGCCCAGATGAGATTTTTGTACAGAGGGGTATCTTTTACTATTGGAAACGAATGCTAAAACCATTACCGCATAACTTTGGCACGGTGTTTAGATCTAACTATGTGATCAAAAGAAGGAAAAGAGGAACGGCGATGAACTCTGATGAACTAAGCAAACCCTAGTGTAGATCTGATGCGAAGCGAGAGGGGTACCTGTCGACGCTGATGGACAGCGGGAGTGCGCCGCGTTGCTCTGGACTGTTCAGGTTGATGCAGCGGCCGGAGTTGAAGATGCTGGAGGCGGACGGTGGCGGCGGAGCTCGGGCACTGTGGAGTCGCAGGAGGAAGAAGATGCAGAGCCAGAGGTAAAAGTGAAGACAGGGCCCCCCTGTCCCTATTTATAAGGAGTTGAATAAATGGCATGCGTGGGAATCAAGGAGGCTGAAAAATGGTTATGTGGCTATGTGAACTCCTCGATTTTCGGAAGGACCATCAAGATAAAGATCTGTGGAGATATTCTGGGCTTTGTGCGAAATTGACGTGCAACGAGGCAATGGCGGGTTAACACGATTCTTCGAACTGACGTCATGGCGGGTTATAGAAAAATTCATAAAGTTGATGATGGAAGATTCTGCTAAGTCAGGTACTGAAGATTGATGTGAACGAGTTCAAATCAACCTGGGGCCTAATGTTGGGGATATAACTATTGGGTATGACCCGCCCAGGACGGGCCGGGTCATACCACTGGCGGCTTACAGATGAAGATGGCGGGTCATGAAGCAAGCCTATTGAAGGCCCAAGTGCCAGAGGTGACTTGAGGCCCAAGAGGATGAACCGCCATATGATCAACTTGTATTATAAGGCAAGCATAGTTAGTCGCCGAGCCGGACACGTTGTGTATGAGCCGGCCGGGACTCTGTAAGCCGCCGGGCATCAACCTGTGTATATAAAGGGGTGACCCGGCGGCGGCTTAAGGCAGGAAAAACAATCAATCGAAAGCTAGGTCAAGCGTATTCGCTCCCTGGTAATCGAAACTCCAGCAATACAACTGAAAGCAGGACGTAGGCTTTTACCTCATTGAGAGGGGCCGAACCTGGGTAAACTCTCTGTGTCCTTTGGCTCGTTCAACCCCTTCAAGCTAACCTAGTTGCGATGGCTCCACTCCTAAGTCCTTTTGCTAGGGCATCTGCCGTGTTAAGTCCACGACAGGCTCCCTGCTAGTATTGACCAAAGTAATCGACAAAGCCCCATCCCATAAGGGGTATTGTGGTTGTACATGTAAGGTTGGAATAACGGTCGCAACTTAAACCAATCTGTTTTCGAAAATCACACTAACACAACTTGTTCCGATACACCACTTCTTTATCAAGTGGTTACCTAGCTCATCATCTCCCACAAGCATTAGTGGCACCCGATGGGGTTTTCGAAAAGTCTTTGAAAACGAACTTGTCTCCATCACCATGCATATACCCAACTCATTTGCGTAGCAACTGCTTTGGCATCCTATCTACTCCCACCCGCATAACCCTCATAGGAAGGTAGGGTCGTGAACAATGCAAGTATCAATGAGGAAGTAACGGAGGCAACCCACTAAAGTGGTTACCATCTCATCATGATTCCGATGCAACAATAATGAGGTGCTATATGAAATGCATAAAAGGGTTTCATAGACATGGTCAAAGGGCTGCTTGCCTGGCTCAAACAACTCTTCGAGGTCTTCAAATCCTTCTGGTCCAACTCCTTCGTCAACTTTGCAATCTAACGTCGCAAAGCATCGGGCACACAATAAGGCAATAGCACAAACAGAAAAATAAAAGTGCTCATAAAAATGTCAACTTATTTTTGTTAAATATTAGGATGAAAACTAAGAATGCAAAAATTCTTAGTTTTGGAATTGGAGCTATAGAAACAGAGAAATGGATTTTCAAATAAGGATTTAATTGCTCAAATTTGAATTTAAATTTGAACAGTACAGAAAAGTGTGATGGATTTGCATGAAAGTTACACCATTAAATAGGTGGGATTATTACAAGATTTTTGGAGTTGGAATTATTTAATTTGGATAAATAATGTGGGCTGTGGAATTTTTCGAAACCCACTATAAAAAGAAAAAGGAAAAAGGCTGGGGGCTACTGTGCTTACTGGGCCATAACAGCCGTAGCGTAGCAGGGCCAGAAGGGAAATGGCCCAGGCGAGCTGTCGCTCGCGCGTGTTTAAACTTGACAGGCGAGGCCCGGCTGCCAGCGGGAGAGAGAGGAGGGGAGAGAGAGGTGAGGATGACAGGTGGGCTCCACCTGTCATCTCTAATCTCGTGGCAGAGAGGCCAGCGAGCTCACCGGAGATGTTTCCGGGCATGGCAGGGTGAGCTGATGGCACGGCTGGACTCCTCGTCGTGTCGCAGTTCGGGTGGTGGTGGTTGCGGTCGCCGGAGTTGCCTGGTTCGCCGGCGACGAGGTCACGCGGCGGAGGAGCTTTGGGCGTCGGTGGTTGTGGTCGTTCCCGGCTGCAAACGAAGGGGAAATGGCGGGGAAAGGATCAATGGGCTGCAGTGGTTCCAGATCGAGGAAGAGGAGTGGCGGAGGAGGTCTGTATCGCGCGAACACCAGCAAGCCGAAGCGGCGGAGCTCGAGCTCGATCTTGAGCTCGAGGCCCTCTGGAGATGAACGGGAGGCGCATGAGGACGATTTGGAGTGGGAGAGAGCGAGTGGTGGTGAGGGAGAGGCTCGGGGAGGCTTTAAATAGCTGGCCCGTGGCTCACCGTGGACCAGTGCGCCGGCGGGGCTGTTGCCGTTGCTGTAGGTCACGGGGGCTCACGTGGGCATGTCTGGGGTGTTCGTGGAGGTGGTCTACGACCCGGGGAAGGAAGAGAGAGAGCGGGGAGGGCCAGAGGCATCGCGCGTGTGAGCTCGCGCATTGGAGCTCTCGGGCGGCCGGCGCGCGTGCGAAGGGAGGCCGCAGCAGGAGGAAAGAGGAGAGGGATAGGGGCGTGGCGTGCTGCGGACGTCGAGGTGGTCCTGCTGGCGCGCGGGGAAGAGCTGAGGTGGTCGGAGGCGTTGGGCAGTGGGCGGCTACAGTGCGGGAGCGCGTGTGTTGCCGGCATGACCATTTTTTTGGCGCTCTGGGCTAGGCTCCTAGTGTCCAGCAGCTCTAGGGAGAAGTAAAGAAGTGGGAAGGGGCATTGGATGCCCTGGAGAGGCCCTGGTGAGAGAGGGGTGGAGAGTGAGAGAGAGAAAGAGGCTGTCCAGAGAGAGAAAGTGAGGATTTCACCCTCCATTTGTTGTTCCATGGCCTTGCAAATTTTACCAGAGGTAGAAGGTGATCATGGTTAGCTGTGGTAAAAAAATTGAGTTCATGGAGAATAGTGGAAGAGGTCAAAGTGATGATTTTGGAAAAATGGCAGAAGGTGTTTGATGCAAGTTTGAGCCACTTTCACTTGTCTCCTTCTTGTGCCACTTGATGGGGATGAGGCACATGACCATTTGGAAATGTGGTAGAAATTTGGGCTCATTTGGATAAAGTTCACAATGTAACTTTTGTAAACCCTAGAAATCAACATAATAGGATTTGCTTAGATCTAGCTAATCTAATCTCTTCTCCTTGATGCACCACTTGGTGTAGTGAAATTATTTGGGTATTTGAGCATGTCCACAAAGTTTGGGATCAAATGGAGAAAGTTGGCAATGCAAAGTTGTTCAAGTTTGGTTCTGGACAGAGAGGGTTTTGGGGCACTTTTGTGAACCAAAATGATTTTGATTGAGATGAAACTTTGCAAGATCATCACATTATGCATATGTGACTTGCTAGAATTTTACTGGATTTATTTGAAAATATTTCTTATAGAAATATTTGAAATACTTGAAATGAAAAGCAATGGTTTTGGAGGGTTTTGTCCAATATTTTGATCATGACCATGTGTTGAAACTCATATATATGGAAATATATGTCCACTGAGTTTCCCTAAATTTTCTCAAATATTTTTTAAGCTTTAAAATAATTGTAACCTATTAAAGACCATTTCTGGCCTTAATGAAAAACCCTTTAAATAAAATAGCAAAATAACTTTTAAAATAATAATTTTGTGGTTTATGGGGGTACTATATCTAATAGGAATCAAACATATATTTTGGAAGATTTTTACTTCCCTTAATTAAGTACTTGTAGTGCAAGCCTCAATTCAGGGGTTTTATTTGAAAACCTAATTTAGAAAATTCTTTTTGGCCAAATTATTTTTGTAAGAAAATTCTATTCTGTCCTATACACATGGCATGATCATTGGGCAAAGTTTTGGATCAAGGAGAAGGAGTATAAGAGTTGGAGGATTTATTTGATTTTTAGAGCACTTGCAAACAGCAATAAAAATCCAATCAAGCAAAGTTCAAAACACTCAAAAGTTTTTGTCAAACCACATTTTGTCATGATTTATTAGCTTAAGCGTTGTGGCATGAAAATCAGGGTGTGACAAACGGCCCGTGAATGACTTTAACGAACGGGCGGGTAACTGCAATTCACTCTTCCCACCGCGCCCTTATCCTTAGCCACGTATGCTGCATGCATTGAGTGGGGTAGGTAATGGAGGCTCGTGATGCGGGAAAGCATCAAGGCAGGGGCCTGATCTTCTTGGATTGGTGGAGGAGGACGGCAGGTACTCGCCGGGGAATCAGCCCCCACCCCCAGCTCGCCTATAAAAGGAGGAACGGGGGAGGAGCGGAGGCATTCATCAACATTCTTCTCCTCCTTCGCCTTCTGCTTCTTCTGGGTATGCTGAAAGGAAGAGCCCGGTCCCTAGCTTGGAGTTGTCGACGATGTCAATTGCTCTTGCTGATGCTTAGGGAGTGAGTCTGGTCTGGTGTCGCGCGTGCCGAGGGTCGCCACCATGTTGGCGAGGTGTCCGAGGCTCTTGATGCTTGCCCGGGATGCAGTATATGGGGTCCTTGGTAATCCCAGCATTGCTCCTTCTGGCAGATCTCGCATTCTTGCTAAGGACGGCGTCGTCTTCCTGCCCACCAAGGTGGGGAGCGGCGCGTGTCGAGCCTCCTGGCCGCTACGGCTGCTCGCCGTCTCTTCGGGGGAGGTGCCGGGCTTGGGGCTCGGCGTCTTCCTGGAGCGGTGTTGATGGAGAGAAATCGCGGGAAGGCGGGGGAGGCGGCAGGCAGGGCGTCAGGTCGGAGTACGATGGCACCGACGCCTTTGTCTCATATTGGCGACCTGCTGCCCATCTTTCCGCTCTTCCCCTCCCTGCCCAGCACCATCATCACCAGCCTATTCGTGTGATAGTTGGGGAGGGATGTTCCCTTGGTGCCTTCCCCCTCCTCCAGCAGTCTTCCAGCTGGGCGTCGGTGGTTGATCCCTCCGGTGCTCAAGCTGGGGCTTCTTTCTGGTCCTGGAGGTGGTGACCAACGCACCGCTGAGCTGTTCTTTGTGCCCCTCCTTCGCAGCCTCACCACTCCCGATCTTGTCAGGCCGCGCCCGGCAGGCCATGACGGCATCGGGGGTGGGCTCCTGCTTGGGTGGTTTTTTAGCCGTCTTCTCTTCCCACCACAATACCTGGTGGAGGGAAAACGAAAAGAGGAGATCATGGGGCACTTATATTTTTTCAATCTTAAATCTGTAGGCACTTGCCAAATTTTAGTTCAAATAATGTAATCTCTCGTATCCATGTTTATGTTCCGTGAGATTTGTACTTGTCGATCAGCATATTAATGAAAAAGATAAACTTTGCCGGGCACTTGTGCATGTATGGTACCCATGCAAAGGTGAAACGCCTCCATAGTTTTGTGTAAACAAGTAGAACCCGGTAAGCTACCTTGCCGGTACCCCATAGGACTGCTACCGTGCGGCTGAGCCTTCCGGGCGCATAACCCATCGGGAGAGACCAGCCCCCCGCCAACACCTTTCAGCCAAAGGCCACTACGACCATCCTGACCGAAGAAGCGTTCGTGTCAGTAGATGGGAGCACCTTTGTTTCTGAGGCGGCGAGGTTTTCATATGCACAAGTCCTACTCACGAAACATGTATGGATAAGAGATCGAACTTATCTGTTTGGCTTGCCGGAGACCGCAGTGCTGGCTTGTCTTCGTATCCTCTTCCTAGGACTAAGTCCACGGCAGGAGTCTGCAGTTTATGCAAATGAAGATGATGCCAGATGCAATCTATCTACATGATCATGCAACCTATCTACGTGAATCATGTGATGCTTATGATATGCTTATGCATGCATGCAACTTGTCGGGGCCCCCCAGCACTTCATTTATTTCTATGTTGCTCAGGGTCTGCGCCTGGCTTTGTACAAGGGGTTACATGCAGCTGAGGCAAGGCCTGTACAAAAGGGTGGCTGCCGGTCAGGGCCCGGCAGCCGCTCCTTACGGGTAGAACTTGCGGAGATGCTCAATATTCCATGAGTTTTGCAATTGAATGCCATCTCCTGTCTCCAGACTGACTGCACCAGGTCTGGTAACTCGTACTACCCGGTAAGGGCCTTCCCACTTCGGCGATAGCTTGTTTGTACCCTTGGCAGACTGACCGCGCCTAAGGACAAGGTCGCCTTCGTCAAAACACCGGGCATGAACCCTGCGGCTATGATAGCGACGCAGGGCTTGCTGATAGCGTGCAGCACGCGTAGCAGCCCGGAGACGGTTCTCCTCGAGAAGCACAACGTCGTCACGGATGTGCTGTTCCTGCGCTACTTCATCGTAGGCAAGCACTCGAGGTGACCTGTAAATGAGTTCCGTGGGGATAACTGCTTCTGCCCCATAGACTAGGGAGAAGGGATTCTGCCCGGTAGCTCGGTTTGGTGTCGTTCTGAGGGACCAAAGAACCACTGGCAGCTCATTGATCCATTGCCTGCCGTGCTTCGGTAGCTTATCAAATGTTCTCGTCTTGAGTCCTCGCAGCACATCAGCGTTCGCCCTCTCAGCTTGTCCATTGCTTCTGGGATGTGCAACAGAGGCAAATGAGATCTTGCTTCCGAGGGCATGAACATATTGCATGAAGGCGCGGCTCGTGAATTGGGTGCCGTTGTCGGTGATGATCCGGGCAGGGACCCCGAAGCGGCACACTAATCCTTTCAAGAACTTGATAGCTAACTGAGCAGTCACCTTTCTCACGGCATCTACTTCCGTCCACTTTGTAAACTTGTCGATTGCAACGAACAAGAATTCAAAGCCCCCGGCAGCTCGTGGGAAAGGGCCGAGGATATCGAGCCCCCAGACCGAAAACGGCCATGACAAAGGATTGTCTGGAGTGCTTGGGCAAGTAGATGGATATTTTTGGAATGGAACTGACAGGCTCCACACTTGGTGATGAGCTCAACTGCATCTTGGAGGGCTGTGGGTCAATAGATTCCTTGCCGGAATGCTTTCCCAACCAAAGCCCTTGATCCAATTTGGGAGCCGCACATGCCTTTGTGTATCTCTGCCAGCAGTTCCTTTCCTCCTTCCCGGCAAATGCACTTCAATTTCACACCGTTGGGCCATCTTCTGTATAGTGTGTCATCGACAAACTTATACATACTGGCCCTCCGGGCTACTCTTTCAGCTTCTTCTTGCTCTTCAGGAAGTTCTCCGGTTTGGAGGAAATGGACTATGTGCCTTACCCAAGTTGGAGCCTGAGGCTCGGCAACGAGGACTAGTGGCACCTCCTCATTCGTGGGGGCGCATCCCTCGACCACGGGGACCAGTGGCCCGGCAGGAGGGTGCAGCCCGGCAATCGAAGGGGAGTTGTTCCCGGCAGGGTCCCTGCCAGGAGCCCCGAAAGGCTCTACCGGGAGAGGCTTACCGGAGTCCAATTTCCTCCTCTTTTGAGCCATTGTTGTCGGGGATATGGAGGGCTGAGTAAGATGGAGAACAAAAGTTCCTGGTTCCATAGGAAGCTTCTGCGCAGCGCACTTTGACAGGTGATCAGCTATGCTGTTTTCTGCACGGGGTACATGCTCTGTTTGCAACCCGTCAAAGCGCTCCTCCAATCTCCTCACTTCCTCGACGTATGCCTCCATCAATGGGCTTTGGTAATCCTTGATGACTTGTCTCACCACCAGTTGTGAATCTCCTTGAATGACTAGCTTCTTGATTCCCAACTCTGTAGCGATCCTGAGCCCATCAAGAAGCCCTTCATATTCTGCTGTATTGTTGGTCGCCTCCTCCCGGGGAAAGTGCATCTGGACGACATACCTCAGGTGCTCTCCAGTGGGAGCCACGAGAAGCACGCCAGCCCTTGCACCTTGTAGGGAGAAGGCACCATCGAAATACATGATCCATTCTTGGGGCGCTTCCTTGCCGGGGATAACTATTTCCTGTACTTCTTCATCAGGGGTTGGCGTCCATTCTGCAATAAACTCTGCCAACGCCCTGCTCCGGATTTTCGATGGGCTTTCAAACTTCAGGCCAAAGCTCGATAACTCCAATGCCCACTCCACTATCCTGCTGGTGGCCTCTGGGTTTCAAAGTATCCTTTGCAACGGGAAGCGGGTGACAACCGTGATCTCATGGGCTTGGAAGTAGTGGCACAGTTTCCTTGAGGCCATGATAAGGCCAAAGATCAATTTTTGCACGCAAGAATACCTGGATCTAGCGCCCTGCAACAGGGAGCTGACGAAGTATACTAGGCGCTGCACCACCTTCTTCCTTGCCGTGTCCTTGGAGTTGTTTCCGCTGCCTTGCTCTTCTTTGTCCTGATCCGTATCTGGCCTTGCCAGGCCACTCTCTTCCTCTTCCTCGGGCGGGACACTTGCTGAGGTGGCTGCTTCTTCTACTTCCCGCTGCGCTACTAGGGCCGCACTAGCCACTTGATTAGTTGCTGCCAGATATAGCAGCAATGGCTCTTGTGGTTTGGGTGCAACCAAAGTAGGTACAAAGGACAAGTAGGCCTTCAAATCCTGCAGTGCTGCATCTGCTTCCGGGGTCCACTTCATGGGTCCTTTCCTCTTCAAAATCTTGAAGAATGGCAAGGCGCGCTCGGCAAACTTGGAGATGAATCTGCTAAGCGCGGCAACACATCCTATAAAACGCCTCACATCCTTAACTATCTTGGGTGCCTATATCTGCTCAATAGCCTTGATCTTATCGGGGTTGGCCTCTATCCCATGGTGGGACACAAAGAAACCAAGTAGCTTGCCGGAGGGAACGCCAAACACGCACTTCTTCGGATTCAGTTTCAAGTTGGTCTTGCGCAGATTAGCAAATGTCTCTTCTAAATCCTGGATGAGGGTTGATCTGTCCTTGGTCTTGACCAAAATATCATCCATATAGGCTTCAATGTTCCTGTGCAACTGTGGTTCAAAGCCAATCTGGACTGCTCTTGCAAAAGTGGACCCGGCACTCTTCAACCCGAAAGGCATGCGCACAAAGCAGTATGTGCCGCATGGGGTGATGAATGAGGTCTTTTCTTCATCTTCCTTGGACATAAAAATCTGATGGTATCCAGAGTATGCATCCAGAAAAGAGAGCACCTCACATCCTGAAGTAGAATCCACGATCTGGTCAATGCGCGGCAAGGGAAATGGGTCCTTTGGGCATGCCTTGTTCAGATCCGTAAAATCTATGCAGAGCCTCCATTTTCCATTAGCCTTGCGTACAACTACTGGGTTTGCTAACCATGCTGGATGCAGTACTGCTCTGACCAAACTAGCTACTTCAAGTTTCTTGATTTCCTCGGCAATAAACTGCTGCCACTCCAAGGCCTGCTTCCGAACCTTCTGCTTGACGGGTCGGGCATGTGGGCAGACAGCAAGGTGGTGCTCGATTAACTCCCTGGGAACACCACGGATATCAGATGCCTGCCAGGCAAACACATCGATATTCGCCCACAGGAAGGCAACGAGCGCGCTTTCCTATTTGTCATCAAGGGTGGCGCTGATAGTGAAAGTACCATTAGCGCAAGCCAGCCCTGCCGTGACCTTTTTCACTTTGGGGTGGAGCAGCCTTGGATCTCTTGCTGTTTGAACTCTCTGGCATGTCATCAACGGGTGCGGCACATTCCACAGAGGTACGCTTCCCAGATTCCTTGCCAGTGCCTTTGCTATGCATTTCCTTGGCGGGAACTGTGGCTTCCACGACCTCTGCCGCGACCGCGTCCCGGTACATCTTATCCATGCATATAATTGCATCTTTCTTGTCCGATGGAACGGAAATGACGCCCATCAGCCCTGGCATCTTCAAGGTGTTGTAGGCATAGTGGGATGCAGCCATGAATTTGGCCAGGGCCGGGCGCCCAAGGATCCCATTGTACGGCATGGGGAGGTCAACCACATCGAACACAACTTTTCAGTCATGTAGTTCAACTCTCCTCCAAATGTCACTGGCAACGTAACCGTTCCCTTAGGACGGCTCCTGCCGGGATTGACTCCTTGAAACGTGCATGTGGCCTTAAGTTCTTCCTCTACTATCTGGAGTTTGCTGATAACCTTTGGGGAAATCAGATTCAACCCGGCCCCATCGTCAACCAGCATCTTTGTGACCTTGAGGTTGCGAATTGTTGGTGAGACCAACAACGACAAGCACCCTATCGCAGTAATGCGGTCGGGATGATCCTCTTCATCAAAGATGATGGGCGTGCGTGACCACTTGAGCGGCTTCCGAGAATCTGCCGCTGGCTCCACGACATTGACTTCACGCGCCCACTGTTTAAGTTGGAGGTGAGAGGAGTTCAAAGATGCACCCCCGTCAATGCACAGGGCGTCAATGGCCTTCTGGAATTCCTGCTCACTGGTTTCCTCTTCATTCCCTCCATCACTCTCATTACTGCAATCCTCCTTCTCTCGGCCTTTGGCGGGTTTCCCTTGGTTCCAAGGAGCCTTGCTGGGGCGATTTGCTTCACCACCCCGGCCCTTCCCGCCAACGCCATTCTGACCTTTTTCCTTATCGCGCTTATCATACTCAGCCTTCTGCCTCTTGACGAGCTGCTCAACCTGATGACACTCCTGGAGATCATGGCCCTTGGTCCAATGAATCTTACAGTACGACCCATCACTTTTCCTAGCTTTCTCGGTAGCCGCCGCCTCCCGGCAGTCAGCGCATGCGGTAGCCTCCTTGCCGGGGGCTTCAGCCTTGGCCTTCTTGCCGGTACTAGGCATGCCTGACCCCTCAACAGCCATCACTGTCTTATCCTTGCGCTTCTTGTTGTGCTTCTTGTTCTTCTTCTTCTTACTGATGGTTTTGTCGTCATCTTCTGAGTCGATGTCGACGCAATCTTCCTCTCTATGAAGTTTCCTCCCCTCCTCCACCCGAGCACATTTGTCCACCAAAGTGTAGAGCTCCTTCACAGTCTTGGGCAACCGAACATCCATCTTGGAACGTATCCTGCGGTTGCGCAAGTTGGATTGGAAGGCAGCTATCACGGCAGCTGGGTGGATATCTGGGATATTTCTGTGGACTCGGCTGAATCTCTGCAAGTACTTCCGTAGAGTTTCTCCCTCTTTCTGCCGGAGAAGCTGCAAGTCGTTGGGCCGCCCTGGTTCTGGATGGCCACCTGTGAAGGCACCAATGAACTCGTGGCACAGGTCAGCCCAGGTCGAAATGGAGTTCTCCGGTGGGTGTATCAGCCAAGACATCACATTTGACTTAGGGCCAAAGGGAAGTAGTTGGCGAACACCTTCTCATCTCTTCCCCCGGTAGCTTGAATAGCGATGGTGTAGATGCTCAAGAACTCTGCCGGGTTTAGTCCCCCATCATACTTCTCGAGTATCTCTGGCTTGAACGTGTGAGTGGACGGCCAACGGACTTGCCGCAGCTCACGGGTGAAGGCAGGGCACGCAACCTCACAAGGCAGGCACCCGCTATCTCCGAGCGGGGGCTCATCGACGTCGGGGCCATCACATCAATTGGACCGGCGAGGGTTATCGCGGCGCGCTCGTCGATGATGCGTGCACCTTCCCCTCGCCTGCCCTCCGGGCACGCTGTCGGACTTGACGCGCCCGAGGGTCTGACGAGGCCATCGAGACATCATCGGGTGCTTGGTTTTGCGGCTCCCGGGCGGCTTGCCGTGGTGGGGATTGCACCGTGAGGGTGGCCCCTCCCGCGCGACCAGCCACACGAGCCACCGTTGCTGCCTGGGAAGGCCGTGGCGGTCTGGCCCGCTGTGATCCTTCTTCCTCGGCAAAACCAATCAAACTTTGGATGGTGGCTCGCCACTCATCCATCTGGCCTGCCGCCGGTGGAAATCTCAACAGCAGTTGGGCTCGCGCCATGGCCTCTGAGGCAGTGCTTGGCATAGGTGATGATGATGTAGATCGTAGTGTCGCTCGGCTCCTGACATTACCGGTGGCGACCACGCCGCGCCCTTGTTGCTGCGAACCTACTGTTTGGACGGCATGATGAAGCAGAGGAGGCACCTGAGGGCCAGAGGCTTCGTTGGGCACAATAGCTGTGTCAGCCCGCCCCGGGGTTGACGCGTGCCCTACGGACGCGCCAGCAGCGGGGGCCGCCGGAGGGTTGCGATTCGCCCTAGAACGAGCGTCATCACTGCGACTGTGCCCGTTGGCGAGGAGAAGGGGTTCAGGCGGAATGATCCCTCCATCCGTACCTCGTGGAGCATGGCTATTGGGATGTTGCTGAAGCTGCCCTTCCACTGTACCTCCCATTCCTACTTCGGCCATGGGGAAGGTGGTGACGGCACCGCCTGCGGCGACCTCGTCCCCCGCAGCATCCACACCATCGTGAGCCCCCGCACTCCCCGCGACGTCGGCGGTCGCGGTTGGCGGAGCCTTTGAGGTGGACGGGTGATTTGCAGCTCTGGGCTTCCTCTTGGGCGCCATAGTCGATGACGCCATCAACGACAAAAATGTCGATGAAGATGACGCGCAGCATACGCTCTCTGTTTCGCACAAGTGATATCCCTACCTGGCGCGCCAAAGATGTCGTGGGAAACCACGGCCACCTATGGGGCCATGAGCCCCTTTTGGTTCGGCAGGGGGATGGGCACGTTGCACAAAGAGCGGAGAAGCATCCCGCAGCACGGCAGAGATCACACGGGCAGTCTTCACCCAGGTTCGGGCCGCCGTGAGGCGTCAAACCCTACTCCTGCTTTGGTGGATTGATGGTGGATAATGGTGGTGGACACAGCACACTGACCCGGCAAGGTCGCTCTAGGGGAGAGAGTGGCTACGCGCGTATGGATATGCGAGGGTCCAACCCTTTCTACGGTCGCCATGGGCCTCCTTTTATAGATTAAGGGGTCACCACAGTGGCAAATCTGTCTTTGCATACTGATTAGATAGCTAACAGTGCTATCATATCTAACTCTTCAGGCTGACAGAGCGCATTAAATGCGCCGCTCAGTGTCACATCACAGCTCGCCCGGCAGGCCCTGCCGGGTTGTTTTGCCAGCTTCGCGCCTGGTCGCTTGACACGTCTCAGGACGGGTGTCATTTGGAGGTGTTTGCTGTAGAAAGTGGCTGCCATGTGGCAAAAAGCCGCCACTTAGTCGCCTTGGAGCTCGACACCGCTTTGATTAATGACTTGCATCGCTTGTGAGGTGGAGCGGTGGAGTGGCTTGCCTCCGCCAACCCCGGCAGGCCTGCCGGGCTGATCTGGGAGCTTGCTTCCGGGGCAAAACCCAACCCTGCCAGGCTCGCCTGCCCGGGAAGGTAGGTCCTTCCCTTAGCGATGCCTTGTTCCTCTGGCTCACCTTGGCCTTCTCGACTTGCACTTGGATCCTTCAAAGGAATTAATCCTCCTTGTTTGGTCTGATCTTGGTCTTGTAATCTTGTCTCTGGCCTATGCACAGTCTGTGCAATGGACCCAGGGTCTGTTGCACCAACACCAATCACAGCAGCAGAATAGAGAGATGTAGGAAGTATACTGAATCATTCCTCTTCGTCAGAAGCATATTCTTCGAGGAAAGCATTTACAACGGTACGAGCTTGATGGATAATAGGTTTAACTACAATGAGGGTTATGCAACAAGCAAACAGATGAAACAGGATAAGACACAACATGCCAGTGATAGAATGAGTAGCACCTCACAGATTTCACAAGTACGACAGATACACAAGATGGTAAAGAATGAATACTGATACTGTCGAAGAACGGATACATGAAATGAAATAAACAGAACCGACTGATCAAGAAAACTATCAACACAGAGCACGAATAAGAACTACTGAATGAATTGCAGTAGAATAGAAATAAACAGTGGTGCTCAATGGCGACAGAGAGATTTGGTAGACCAGTTCACCCTTCTGCCAAAGGGCTACATCTGGTTGGAGGGGCTATGACTTAACACGGAAGATAAACTCTCTTCACCCTATTCTCCTTCAACGCAGAGCTGATCAGACTCAGGTTTATTTCACTCGTGGTAGATCCTTGTCGGCGATCTCCAAACCTTCAGTCGACCTTCGCGAACCACAATCACTCTTGGTTGCTGAAGATCAGGCTTGGTGAAGACAACAACTCTTCAACACTCGAAGCCAAACCTATCCGTCTAGAGAGTGCGCAGCTCTCAAGAGTAATAGGTACAAGAACTCTCACTCAGAACTGCTGTGATGCTAAACCTCTTTCTAAGTTTGGGCTCTTGGTTTTCTCTTGGCGGATCTTAAACTCAAATCACTCGGAGAGGGGTTGCTCAAATCAATCTTCTCAGAAATCTCAAGCGAAGCAGCCAACGATCAAAGTTGGAGCGGGGTGGCTATTTATAGCCGCAGCCTTCCCAGATGGGAAATGACCAAAATGGACATCGGCCTCAGCCAATGGCCAAACGACACGATTCCAACGGTCGGATTTGACCATGACGGTAACATTTCTTGCGGAGTAAGAAATGCTAACTCCTAGGTCCGAGGCAAATCTCTTGCAGCAAAGAAGATCACGGTCTCTTGCTAGCAAGTATTTACTCGAAACACAAAGAGATTTCTCTCGCGTCTTTCATACGTTGTGGCTCAGCATCACAGCTGATCTAAGCATCGAGAACCTATACCCCTATTAATAGTACGGAGGTCCTATGACTCGACAAACTGAAAGAAGAAAAATGAAATGAATGCTACATCTTCACTTTGTCTTTGACTCCAATCACAGCAGTCAATTTCTTCTGACGACAGTATCGAAACAAAAGCTTTGCTTCAGCAGTAACTTTTCGAGGGGTCGATTTCTTCACATTAATCTTCTTGACTCTATCACTTCAACAGATATAGCTTCTTCTTCTTTGCATCGCAGATATGCTTCGGTGAAGTTCCTGGAACTCTGCACCAGAGACAGCTTTCTCTTCGGTTGTGTATGGACTTTTCTCTCTGTGTGCACTAGCAAACAGATTAGTCCATACCTGTTTTTGTCAACAATCTCCAAAACACAAGGTAGGCAGATATTGCACCAACAGATCTGTTCAAAAATTTGAAATTTAGAAATCTCGGTGGGACCGACTGGAACAACTCGGTTGGACCGATGTGCTAGGGCTTAGGGAAAACCTCATCTCGGTGGTGTCGATTGCATCAACTCGGTGAGACCGAAGTGAAGCAATAGGGCAACAGAGAGTTGGTCAAGCCAACTCGGTGAGACCGATTGCATAACTCGGTGAGACTGAAATAAATGCAACAAGTCATAGAGTGTTGGAAAGGCCATCTCGGTGAGACCGAACTGTTAGGGTTTCTGGCTGTGGCTATGTCATCTGAACTCGGTGCCGTCGGATAGAAAGAATTGGTGGGGCCGAGTTAGATTTTAGGATTTTGACATATTTGGATGGAGAAGGTGGCTGAGGGTTTTGGAGCAATATCACTAGGCATTTGAGCAAGCAAGCCATTAAGCAACACCTCATCTCCTTTTAATAGTATTGGCTTTCATCTGGACTCAATGTGATCTTGGATCACTAAAATAAAGATGAAGAGTATTGAGATTTTGCCAATATTTGTCCTTAGAATTTTGAGGGGTCGACATCTCTAGTCTATGCCATGCCATTCATTGAAGTTCCTGAAATATTGGTCTTGAATGGATATTAGTTCAATTAGCTATATGTTGTTATGAATTACCAAAACCAACCGGGGATTAGTTGCACTTTCAATCTCCCCCTTTTTGGTAATTGATGACAACATATAGATCAAAGCTTCGACAAATGATAAAATGAATGAAATACATCGTCGCTTTGAGAAGTATGTGATAAGCAAGAGCTCCCCCTAAATTTGTGCATTATTTAAAATTTGCGTTTGAATGCAAATGCACAATTGATTAGGATCATGGGTCACTCTTCCATGTCACATACAACTTGGTGGAGCGCACAAAATGATAAGAGTGAAATAACATGCACACATCACCAAATACATAAGTGAATGATCATACACAAATAAACATAGAGATAGGCATATATCACACATTAAGCAAAGTATGATCAAACACATGACCACACAAAGTATCTCACGAACATAAGACAATAAGTAGCACAAACCAAACAGGCGAAGTAGCAACTGGCAAATAAAAACCAACAAGCAAAAGAACGAGACACACAATCTCTCTCTCTCTCTCTCTCTCGAAGCCTATGATCTATACATTTTCTCCCCCTTTGGCAACAAGTTACCAAAAAGCTTGAAAAAGTATAGTGTTATACGACACACTAGGCACGATCTCTAGGAGCTTCTGAAGGGGTCTTCTGGCTTGTTGCTCCGATGTGCGTAGATGGTGTTGAGAGAACCGCTTCTGCAAATGCCTTGGCTGATGTCTGTTGAGCTAGTGGTGTTGACACTGGGGGTTGCACTATAGTAGTGGCGGCAGGGGTGGAGTGTGTAGTCCTGGTGTCTGCTACTGGCAGAGCTGATGACCTTTGTGCCCTAGGCACAGTCTGGAATCTGTTAGTGGTAGGTCTGTCATCACTATCCTCAGCATCATCTCTCAGCTTCTCAACAATAGATTGTATCTCTATGACCTTGACATCAACATTATACATTTTGTCTTCAACTATCCGCTCTAGGCTCTCCTGGTTCTTGGCTAAGTTTGGCAGACTTCGCATAATCCTCAGAGTTGCTTCTAGCAGATATGTCAATTGGTCTTGCTTTGACTTGAGATTCACAACTGAAGCATTGGGTGCACTAGCTGTCTTTGCTGCTTTGGCTGCTTTTGCCTTCTTAGCCTTCTCTTGGGCCTCAACTGAAGTTGGATGTGAAGCATCCATCACCACTTCATTATCTTCAAAGTCTGGCTGAAGAGGAAGGTGCTCTCTGTCAAGTAGATATGTGTCTGTACCAACCTTGGAGTTGATAACACTGGTACATCGAGGTGCTATACAAACGGTTTTTAACCCCTTTCCGCAATGGCATTTGGAACCGTCGCCAAGTGAGTGACTGCGATAGGGCGGGTCCTTCCCACTTGAACCAAAAACCGTCGGCGATAGGCCATCCTGGCACACATGCTCGGCAAAATGAGGTCGTGTGCGACGGGCGAGCGATGATATACGATTATATAGGCCCAATCGGTTCCGGTTGTAAGTACATCCCACACAGTCAGTCCCAAAAAAATGTTTCCGTTTGTTATGTACATTCCACACAGTCAATCAAAGGAATACGTTTCCGTTCTTATGTACATCCCACATAGTCAATCTAGGGAAAATGTTTTCGTTCGTATGTACATCACACACAGTCAATCCAGGGAAAACGTTTTCATTCGTATATACATCCCACACAGTTTTATGTATAGCCTCGTGTGTGATAGGTGTAACTATCACACATGCTCTGCCTCGGTTAACCATTTGCTTTTATTCAACTACATCACACATGATTTGATGAAGAGAACTCTATGGCATTGGGCTATCCATCACAAGCGCTTTTACTGCTAGAACCGTTTGCAAAGTTCCATGACCCATTTAGCAGGTTTATTAGTTTATAATTAATAATTCAGTATTACGCAAATTCACATTTCATATCGAACAACTGTTTGCCAATTTCATATCAGGCACAAAAATATATTTTAACATCACAGTACGATAGCTACCTGCAAACAGCACAGTACAACATATAGCTAGTTCACCTTCATAAGAACAATATTAGAACAATATATTCATTTCCCTAATCGAGATCATCCAGGATCGTCTTATCCACCTTTGCTTTCAGTTCAGTAAGAACCTGTTTTGCACTGGCCAACTAGGAAAGTGCCTCCTCCTTCGCCAACACCATCTTAGCAAAGTCTGATTTAAAAAATCTAAGCTCATTCTCCATCTTCCTCTTTTCATCCCGCATCTTCAAATATTCTTCAGTGTTGACAACACTTTCTCTAAGCCTACCTCTGTTCTCTTCCTCATACATGCTCCAGAGCTTCGCTAGGCACATCTTCAAAGACTGTGGCTACTCTTGATCAACCCACTCCAGGTAAGAACACTTCTGTTCATCCTATAATATTTAAAACAAGATCAGTAATCATTGTAGGGGAAATGGGTTTCTAGCAACATAGCAAATCACCAAATACATATTTTGAAAAACTGAAGAAACAGGTTAATTATGGCATATCTTCTCAAAAAGATCAATGTGGAAATGAATTAATTGCTACTGAGATAACAACCAAATTCTGAAACATCAGAAGCTATAATTAACTACAACAACGCTACAAGTTCTTAGTCACGTACTATAAATAACAAATTGAACATTTTAAGAGGAAGCTAAATATAACTGCAACAACATAGCGACAGTGTTTGGATGACAGCAAATTGAAACTAACAGGTGTGTACATGCACAAATTTAGTAACATAGAACTAATAGCACTAAGGCCGTCCACTGTGTATGCCAAAACCGGTGTAAAGACAACTGTTGCTACATTTGGCAACGCTGCCCTGCACTGGCGAGCCGATGCAGCAGAAATAAATCAGGGACCCGGACTCCGGAGCACCTAGTTGCTCCGATGCCTAGTTCCTTCATGCCATAAAGATTTAGTATTTTACTACTTGGCTGCTCAGATGTGTGGACCAAATTTGGCTGCACAAACTGCCGAAGCGGTGCCAAATAATTTTCTAATGGCACAGCTAATGAGATGGCAACATTTTTTGATACTAGGTACAAACTGTGACACTGTCTTAACATCCAGAATAACATAGCACAGTGACAGTGTGTGAATCACATCTAACAAATGATTTGTAACAACAAAAGTGGGGCTAGCCTTCTCTGCACATGACAGAAACTTCCTCCCACTATCCACAGATTCAAACACAACTAGCTTCACGCATGGAGATTGATGGTGACAACGAGCAGGCAGATCTTCAGCCACCCCGCTCCATTCATTGCAACTGATGGTCCTAGGGAGCTACAAGAGGAAGAAATGACTCAAATCGACCGCTGGGTTAAAATCCTTCATTCCAAGTCATAACCCGAGAGAGAAAAGAGAGGCATACCCTGGTGGTGAAGGAGTCGTCATCGGAGGAGGAACCGCTGGAGTGGTCATTGAAGAAGACCATGGCGACCCCAAGGGTAGGATGCGAGACGGCGAGAGTGAGGAAGCAAGCGAGCAAGCGGCTATAGCTTCAAAAGGATGGAAGGAGGAAACAGGGGAAATGCGACTTGTGTTCGGGGAAAAGGGGGTGGGGAATGGGGGCGGGGGTAGATATTTCAGCGGTAGGCCAAAATTTTCGAAATGTGGAGGGAACCTTTGCGCGCGGTGCCGTCGGACACCATTCACTTTGAATGATTGTGTGCATCGCAAACGATTCTTCTGCTTTACGCACATGGGATGAGTTTGATAATTCAAATTTTGGTGGAAATTTCCCTGGGTACTGTCCTCATCCACGTCATTGCATAATTTAACATTGCTTGCTAATTTGGGCACACAAAAGAGGGTACAGCACACAGACCACACTTACTAAATCGAGCAATTTTAGTAATTAAACAGAAACAGTTGACCTAAACATTGCTCTAACAAAAGACCAACATTAAAGAAAAAGCCTAAGTACACATAATTTTAACACAGCCACCATTGCGCCGGCCTATGCATCGCCGGTGTGGGATGAGACGTCGATGACTTGTCCTGGCAACATGCCACCGTTGGTGTACTCCGCGTCCCCCCTGCTGAAGTCGACCGCGTCCTCGTCCTAGGCGCCGCCCTAAAGGTTGTAGTACTCATAGTAGTGGCTGCGCCAGAGCTCGCGTTGGTACTCCTCCTCCCGGCGCTCCTCGATCTCCGTCGCCTCCTGCATCTCCAGCTCCTGCTCGGCGATCTCATAAGGAAGCAGGTGCTCCATGGTCACCACTGGCTTTTCAGACGTGGGTTGCATGCTGGATTTGGAGGTGGCCTGGAATATCTTGGCATGTGCATCCTCGATCTTGGCGTGGATGGCCTCGACCCAGGCCAGGGCGACATCGGCGGCATGGAAGGCAGCTCGAGTGCTCTCGGCGTTTGCAGCCGCCGTCGAAGCAGCTGCTGCAGCCGTCTCGGCTGCTGCAGCTGCCCTGTCGGCTGCCGCAGACGCCCTCTCGGCGGATGCAGCTACACTCAATGCGGATGCGGCAGCACTCTTGGCATAGGCGGCCGCGCTCTCGGCGCAGGCGGTGGCACTCGGGGAGGAGGCGGCCACCGTACGGGCCCTCACGAAGCGTTTCCACGGTGTCATCTTTGTAAGAAGGGGTTGCGGGAATGGTGATCGGGATTCGTGGATTCGGGGGTTGCCGACACTGGAGCAGATGAGCTGACGAAGCTTAAGGAGGAAGACTTAAATAGACCCACGAATTTTCATCGCAAACGGTTCCTACAAAACAACCGTGTGTGATGTTGTTGATATTTTTTATTAGCTGTGAAAGACGAATTTGGAGTAAAGTGGCAACGGATGGTGTTTTAAATGTACGAGAAAATTTGTAGTACTAATACAACTGTCATTTGAAAATTTGGAAAATTCGAGAGGTCATTTGACCCTTTAAGACATTTAAGTGATTTTCTATCCATTTAATGACCATAATTCAAATTTGAACTACATGTACTTGCAACAGCCAACCATAACGGTTTGAAATGTCATATTTGTGTACTTGTGTGCGAGTTAATTCCATGTGCAGTAAATTGGAAGGAATTTTCAAAGATATAGGTCTCACGGCTATGACACAAAGCATGGAGTGCCATTGCATTTAAATTCCAAAAAGTTAAAACAGATCAAAAACACATGAAACCTTGCTTGATGTAATGTCATGCCACCAAGATGATGTGAAAAAAAAATGGGCATGTTTGATGAAAGTTTGGAGACACACCCCTCACAAACCGGAGCAACTCACTAGAAGACTCGTGGTTCCGAGAGGGAACAATGCATGTTTGATGACGAATGGGCGATAGCTTCCTCTTACGGCCTTCAAAAAAATTCTACAGTTAATGTGCACTAATACAACTATCATTTGAAAATTTGGAAAATTTCAGGGGTCATTTGACCTTTTAAAGATAGTTAAGTGATTTTCTAGCCATTTAATGACTGTAATTCAAATTTGAACTACATCTACATGCAACGGCTAACCATAACGGTTTGAAAAATCATATTTGTGTACTTGTGTGCGAGTTAATTCCATGTGCAATAAATTGGAAGGAATTTTCAAACATATTGGTCTCACGGCTATGACACAAAGCATGGAGTGCCATGGCATTTAAATTCCAAAAAGTTAAAAAATGATCAGAAACACATGAAACCTTGCTTGATGTAATGTCATGCCACCAAGATGATGTAGTAAATTTTTTGGCATGTTTGACGAAAGTTTGGACACACGCCCCTCACAAACTGGAGGAACTCACTAGAAAGCTCGTGGTTCCGAGAGGGAACAATGCATGTTTGATGACAAACGAGCGATAGCTTCCTCTTACGGCCTTCATTAATTTTCTACAGTTAACGTGCACTAATACAACTGTCATTTGAAAATTTGGAAAATTACAGGGGTCATTTGACCTTTTAAAGACATTTAAGTGATTTTCTAGCCATTTAATGACCGTAATTCAAATTTGAACTACATCTACATGAAATGGCTAACCATAACGGTTTGAAAAATCATATTTGTGTACTTGTGTGCGAGTTAATTCCATGTGCGGTAAATTGGAAGGAATTTTCAAACATATTGGTGTCACGGCCTAGACACATGCGTGGAGTGCCATGGCATTTAAATTCCAAAAAAATTAAAAATGATCAGAAGCACATGAAACCTTGCTTGACGTAATGTCATGCCACCAAGATGATGTGGTAACAAATTGGCCTGTTTGATGAAAGTTTGGACACACACCCCTCACAAACTAGAGCAACTCACTAGAAGGCTCATGGTTCTGAGAGGGAACAATGCATGTTTCATGACGAACGGGAGATAGCTTCCTCTTATGGGCTTTAAAAAAATTATACAGTTAACGTGCACTAATACAACTGTCATGTGAAAATTTGGAAAATTCTAGGGGTCATTTGACCTTTTTAAGATATTTAAGTGATTTTCTAGCCATTTAATGACCGTCGAATTTGAACTACATCTACATGCAATGGCTAACCATAACGGTTTGAAAAATCATATTTTTGTGTACTTGTGTGTGATTTAATTCCATGTGCAGTAAATTGGAAGGAATTTTCAAAGATATAGGTCTCACGGCTATGACACAAAGCATGGAGTGCCATTGCATTTAAATTCCAAAAAGTTAAAACAGATCAAAAACACATGAAACCTTGCTTGATGTAATGTCATGCCACCAAGATGATGTGAAAAAAAAAATGGGCATGTTTGATGAAAGTTTGGAGACACACCCCTCACAAACCGGAGCAACTCACTAGAAGACTCGTGGTTCCGAGAGGGAACAATGCATGTTTGATGACGAATGGGCGATAGCTTCCTCTTACGGCCTTCAAAAAAATTCTACAGTTAATGTGCACTAATACAACTATCATTTGAAAAATTGGAAAATTACAGGGGTCATTTGACCTTTTAAAGACATTTAAGTGATTTTCTAGCCATTTAATGACCGTAATTCAAATTTGAACTACATCTACATGAAATGGCTAACCATAACGGTTTGAAAAATCATATTTGTGTACTTGTGTGCGAGTTAATTCCATGTGCGGTAAATTGGAAGGAATTTTCAAACATATTGGTGTCACGGCCTAGACACATGCGTGGAGTGCCATGGCATTTAAATTCCAAAAAAATTAAAAATGATCAGAAACACATGAAACCTTGCTTGACGTAATGTCATGCCACCAAGATGATGTGGTAAAAAATTGGCCTGTTTGATGAAAGTTTGGACACACACCCCTCACAAACTAGAGCAACTCACTAGAAGGCTCATGGTTCTGAGAGGGAACAATGCATGTTTCATGACGAACGGGAGATAGCTTCCTCTTATGGGCTTTAAAAAAGTTATACAGTTAACGTGCACTAATACAACTGTCATGTGAAAATTTGGAAAATTCTAGGGGTCATTTGACCTTTTTAAGATATTTAAGTGATTTTCTAGCCATTTAATGACCGTCGAATTTGAACTACATCTACATGCAATGGCTAACCATAACGGTTTGAAAAATCATATTTTTGTGTACTTGTGTGTGATTTAATTCCATGTGCAGTAAATTGGAAGGTATTTTCAAACATATTGGTGTCACGGCCTAGACACATGCATGGAGTGCCATAGCATTTAAATTCCAAAAAAATTAAAAATGATTAGAAACACATGAAACCTTGCTTGATGTAATACCATGCCACCAAGATGATGTGGTAAAA
The DNA here is from genome assembly GCA_011799875.1 of Thinopyrum elongatum. NCBI lineage: Eukaryota > Viridiplantae > Streptophyta > Magnoliopsida > Poales > Poaceae > Thinopyrum > Thinopyrum elongatum. Next base: position 354,596,118 of record CM022300.1, on the reverse strand, counting down.
AAATTGGCCTGTTTGATGAAAGTTTGGACAAACACCCCTCACAAACCGGAACAACTCACTACAAGGCTCGTGGTTTCGACAGGGAACAATGCATGTTTGATGACGAATCAACGATGGCTTCTACTTATGGGTTTTAAAAAAATTCTACAGTTAACATGCACTAATACAACTGTCATGTCAAAATTTGGAAAATTTTAGGGGTCATTTGACCTTTTTAAGACATTTAAGTTATTTTCTAGCCATTTAATGACCGTAATCCAAATTTGAACTACGTCTACATGTAGCGGCTAACCATAACGGTTTGAAAAAAAAATTGTGTACTTGTGTGCGAGATAATTCCATGTGCAGTAAATTGGAACGAATTTTCAAGCATATTGGTGTCACGGCTTGGACACATGCATGGAGTGCCATGACATTTAAATTCCAAAAAATTAAAAAATGATCAGACGATGTAAATATCTGGTGTTCAAAAAAGAAAATGTAAAGATCTGGCAAGGCAACCCGGCCCCACACGATTGGCACTCTATTTCGCGCCTTGAGGTTTGGAAGGTGAGTGGCGCGGGTTATTAATCAGACACGGTTCTGTATTGGAAACCGTCAGCTATTAAGTACACACAACTTTTGCTGCGGGAATCATCTGTAATTCAAACTACAGTACTCGTAAATTCTGGCGACCGGCGTGTGTACTATTCCCGTCGATTTAGATTCCGGCCGCCAATAAATACTACCTTGCTCACGTCGTCCCGCCTGCATTCTCATCTACATCCTCCCCTCGCTCACCCTCTCTCTCTCTCTCTCAAATCTCTGCCATGGCACTGCCGATCTGCCCACGTGCCTACGAGGAGGCGCCGCCGCCCCCCGAGGATGCTCGGTCAAAGAGCAGCGACGAGGAGGACCCCTATGCGCTGCCGGACGAGGTTGCGCCGGACCCCCCCAACTTTGGAGTGCTTTTGGGGCCAGTACAATCTTTGTCTGTGGAAGTCGCTACCGCCGGCTGAGAAAGCCAGGCAAGTGGCGTTCAAGAAGGAGATGGCGGAGGAGGAAGCCAGGTACAAGGCGGCATGTGAAGCCCGTGATGCCGCCTGGAAAAAGGAGCCGGTGGATCTTTGGGGGAGGGCGCGTCATCGTGCAGAGGAGGTGTAAGAAGACGGGTACTTCACGAGGAAGGTCAAAGGTGCTAGGCGCCTCATCGCTACATGGAGGTGGGCCGATAAGCTCCAACGTGCCACCGACGAGGAGCTCCGGTGGGCGCCCAACAAAATGGCAAGATCATTTGCGCTCGTCTGCCAGCAAGAGGCAGATCAGTACGTCAAGCGCTACGAGGCGGAGGAGGCAGAGTACTACCTCCGCGCTGGGAAGACGCCGTGCACCAGGGAGCTGCCGGCGAGGGGCTGCCGGAATATTGCCCCTAGGAGGGATTATTAGTTTTAGTATTGTTCGTTTTCAATTTTATGCATTGTACCTAGTAGTTAAGTATCATCACGTATATGTGATGTTATTATATATATTCTGTGATGAACTAATGAAAAATTAATATATATTATGAATTCCATTTTCTATCTGTTTTCGTATACGAATTTGTATCCAGCTGTTATTATCCACATATACAGAATGGAAAGCATATACACACACATTGAAACAAGAACATATAAGAACGGAAAACAGAGTACACACATTGAAACAAAGCAATAAACAGAGCAATATTATGATTGCTGTGAATACATAGCGATCCACGTTGAAACGACTCAACAAAATAAAACGCGTCCATGAGACCATGACCAGCAGCCCTTGCCTACGGTAGCTCTTGGCTCTGCCTGAACTCGTGCAGGCGTTCGTCCAAGCGGTCGACACGCTCGCGGCACATCTGGAGCGCGATCTCGAGCTCCAAGTTGGCTATTTCATCAGCGATCACCAGCTCAAGGATGCAACGGCCATGTTCCTCTACTACGCCCAGGTATACACCTGGGCCAAGGAGGCGGTCGAGCCTACCGACTAGCGTGTTGGCATCGAGCGGGCCGCGGACAAGGCGAATGGCTCCACCCATGCGAACGGCGCAGCGGGCATCCGGTGCAAGTACGATGCAGTCGAACTCTGGTGTAAGTATGCCGCAGAGGGCCTCTGCCCACTTCTGGCGAGGAATGGGGGTACTGACGGGACATGTACCCAGCTGCGACCCCCTGTTGACAGCAGGCAAGCGCAGATGGATCCGCTCTTGTTGTGCGGCACGCTGTGCCTCTTGCTCTGCGGCACTCCAACGGTCTCGCTGTGCGGCGAGCCGCAGCCTATCGGCGCGGACACGCCTAGCTTGCTCTGTGGTGCACCATCGATCATGTTGTGCAGCGAGCTGCAGCCTCTCGGTGCTGACATGCCTATCTTGATCTGCGACGCTGAAGCACCATGCGCCAAGGGTCTGCCCAACCCTGGTGATGACACGCATCATGGCGTCGTCCATCACGTTGCTGGGGAGCGCCTCGGCCTCGACGGGCCATGGCGCCTTCTTGTTTTCCTCGTCGAGGAGGTTGATGGCAGAGGCGGCGCTTTGGTGGGTTGGCATGCTTGGAAAAGGTGGATGTGCTACAGGCTGCGCTTGTTGCCTTCGTGCGTCGCGCGCCGCCTAGGTTTATGCGCAAGATCGCTTGGTGGCGGTGGGAAACCGGTGAGGAAATGGTGGGAAATGATGGCGTGTTCATCGAACGCCATCAATTAATGGAAACTTAGCATAGAAGGAACATCGAGCTAGCACGACGCGTGCGAGCACATTGCTCGCCCAAGGCTATGATCCATATACTTGTGTGCCCAACAGAGCATACTATTCACTGTAAAGAATACTATTCCGTTTATCCTAGTAGAGCAGTGGCGGCAAGCGTCACAAGAAGTAGATGATGATCAGATGATCGTTTATCCTAGTTAATTATGCATGTAATATATAGTTTACTTTGGTGTGTGGAAATGTCATGTGTGTAGTAGCCACCTACGTAATTGGATGTTTTTGTTGCATTGCCTAATCGAAAACAGTTCATCCGAGTCAATCGTATGCCGTATATCGCACACACCTTGATCTGGCTGACCGTTTCTTTTGTGTTGCCTAATCACAAACAGTTCATCCGAGTGAACTGTATGCCGTATATCGCACACACCTTCATATGGTTGCCCGTTTCTGTTGTTCTGCCTCATCATAAACAGTTTATCCGAGTGAACTGTATGCCGTCAATCGCACACGCCTTGATCTGGCTGCCCATTTCTGTTGTTCTGACTCATCACAAATAGTTCATTGAACTGAACAGTTTGCCCCACATCGCACACGCAACTAAATCTGAACCGTGTTTGATGTATCCTTCATCGCAAACATTTTGCATCTTTTTTGATGGTTTTTTTACATCACCGTTTGTGATTAATGCGTCGCACACAGTTTCGTCGAAGGGTCTCTGATCGTAGTGTTGCATTAGCAGCATCCTGCAGTAGTGTAAGCATCTGGATGTGTGGTGCATATCCACATGACTTCTTCTAATCAGCAGCAGTCCTTTTGATTGTCTCTACAATCAGGCTCATGACTTTGAATTTCTGTGGTATATCAAACAAGTGGAGTAGGTTGATGGAGTGGCCACGGATTATCCTCTCATCTCTAGATTTAGGCAACAAGGTATACCTCAAGATATAGTTTATGGTGGCCAAACCAACAAGCAGAAAGTAAATGGAGCCAAACTTGTGTGTTTCCAAAGCCTCATCAGGAATGGTCTTGTACAAGTGTGCCATAGTGTTGTGATCCATCCTGGTCTTTCCATATACATCAGTGTCATTTTCACCTTCTTCAGGGGCATTGATAAGAGCAGCCCACTCAGAAATTGATGACTGGTATCTTGACTGGTATCTAGTGCCCTCAGTCATCCACACAATTCTTTCATCTGAGTAAAAGTGTACTGTGGAGTAAAACCGCATCACCATCTCATCATTCCATTTTGTGAGCTTTTGTCCAACAAAAGCATCAACACCTGTCAGCCAGAAGCTCTCATGAACATGGGGGAAGTAATCTTCATTGCCATCTATGTACTTCCAATCCACCCATTTCATGTTGTTTATGATGGGCTTCTTGTCAAGTAGCATTGTCTCATAAAAGTCTTACTGTTCTCTGGTATGGAAACGATAGTCACATGCTGTTCTGCTACCTCACTGAATATGGATCAAATTCCTCCATTGTCTCAGTCCACTATCCTTCCCGAGCTTCATGTTTTTAGCCACTGGATGTCCATCATCATGGTCTGGACTCTTTGGCTTCAATTTCCTTAGCACTTGTGGCTCTTCATCCTCTTGAACCTTTGGCACTGGGGCCTTGTTCTATTCAGCAGCAAGGATGTTTCTTGTGGATCTCTTTAGTGCAGCAACCTTAGATGCAGGCTTGGGCTTTGACTTGGAGGGTGCACCCACAGATTTCATGGCATCTGTCATTAGCTTTTGAGAATTGGCAGGTGTCAGTGTACTAAATATTGGGCCTTTAGTACCCCATACTTGTGCACGAGCAGTTGTAGCCATACCTGCGGCAAGGCTTGCCGGGGGAACAGCTGAAGATCAATCCAAGGTTATCAAAGAGACATTCAAGCCAAGGATCAGAAGATAAGGAGAACTGGAGAGCAGGGGCTCGGCTCCCGGCAAGATCTTGCCGGGGTAGCCTGCCGAGCCCGACAAGAGTTGCACCCGGCAAGGTTCCGCCACTATGCCACCGCTCCAGCGCAGCGACCAGCCTGGCATTCTGGTCCCATCTCTGGATGCGTGGCAAGGCACTAGTGGAAGCGAGCTTAAGCGGTGCTGATGGGATGGCCCTTTTTCCATCCCCAAGAAAGTAAGGACACCTAAACGGACACCTCATGGTGCATTAAATGCATTTGTCCTAACCCGCCAGTGGTTAGGTATGATAACCATGTAGCTACTTTACACCTCGCATATGAGCAGTTTGCCACTATGGTGACCCCTTTGATCATATGAAAGGAGGCCCAAGGCAACTGCTAGAAAAAGGAACTCTAGAGAGAGAACACTCTCGGCCCATTCTGCATGCGTAGCTGCTGCATGAACACACTGTTCATTGCAAGCGCTCCAAGAACTGGGACGATAACACTGATAATAAACTAAAGCAGGAGTAGGGTTTTACGCTGATCAGCGGCCCGAACCTGGGTAAAAATCCCCGCGCGTTGATCATCGGTTCTGCTCTTTGTGCATACCTCTCTCCCTGCCGAACCATAAAGGGGTCCTTCCGATCCCATAGGTGTCATACGCCGACATCTTTGGCGTGCCAGGTAGGGGTCGAACCTACGGCCTTCTGCTTTGATCATCGGTTCTGCTCTTTGTGCATACCTCTCTCCCTGCCGAACCATAAAGGGGTCCTTCCGATCCCATAGGTGTCGTACGCGAGGGAGACGAAGGCTCACCCCGCGACTTGCGTGGTCCCAGGTTCTTCTTCCAAAGGTGGACCAGACAGATATCCCTTCTTCACCGCTTATTTTTATTGCGGGCTCTGTCCTCCATTTTTCGATTTTCTTATTGACATCATGTACACATACGGCTTCCGTCTCCTGGATTTCACGCCGAATGCCGTAACATGTATGTTTGTCTTTGCTCATCTTTGCGAAAACTTTGTCGGAGTAGTTCCCAACACTGCCCTCTTCCACCATTACTTTATTCCTCACCTCCAAAAAGGGGAAGCCCTTTCCGGTTCTATCGCCTGGATCCCAAGGGTATGGAACAAGGAGATATATCCAGATGGGATTTACCACGAGAAGTGGGAAGAATGGTGGTCCGAATGGTGTTGGATTAAGGAAGCAGATCCCCATCCATTCTGTTCGCCCCGACAGCAGAAGGCGGTCTGTGGCGAGGACTGGAGTGATCTCGATGGTCAAGATGACAACCTCACGATCGCCACCACTAGGATCCTCCGTTTGAAAGCTGCCGGGCTCACAATAGAGATGATTGGCTCTGATTTCCTTCACCGCCACATCGCCCCTCTGCAGAATAAGGGGAGACCAGCTTGGGAGTTCTGGAACGCGGCAGACATCATGAGGTTGCGCCCCGGACTGAACAATAACTTGACAATTATGCAGCTTGGCGCTCTCCGCCACAGGCTATTTCAGCGCGAGGACAAGCATAAGTTGCCGGCAAGAATTATCCCTTTGTGCAAAAACTCCGCCCTGGGGTCAATCATCGCCGCAATGCCAATGTTCAACGCCCATGGCCTTGACGCGACATGGGTCGAGCCATCTGCGGAGCAGGCGCAAAAGTTCTTCGATGACTTGTCGGAGAGGGCCATCCGGGAAGAAACAAACCTCGTCCGCGCCACCACAGATGAAGAAGTGGCGTATATTGCCACTAGAGTGGAAGAGGCGAACCTTGCCGCGGAGGCCGGCAGTGTCGGCTTCACGGAATGGGAAACTAGCGACGCAGAAGTTATATTGGAGGAGAATCCTGTGAGGAAGGATAAGGCTGCCGGGGAATAGAGCGATGCAGTCGCTGAGAGCTCATCTGATGAGGACGCAGCAGAAGAATAGCCGCAGGAGGAGCCCCTAGCTAAAAAGAAGGCAAAACGTGTCCTTCGGAATGCCACCTCTGGCGTCCCAGCATGCCAAACTTCTTCGAGCAGCGAGGCTCCCGGCAAGGAGGCGACCGGCAAGGCTGCACCACGGCAAGGAGTTCGACAGCAACACGTGCGCCGCACGAGACACACACCAGCGGCAACCATTGGTTGGCAGGGTCGTCTCACACAACAGCACCGGAGGCTGAGCCGGCAGAGACACGCCAACTCCCTGCACCTGCTATAGCCAAGCGACCCAGGAGCCCTCCTCCGCCTTCCCATACAGACACCGCAATGGAGGTTGATTTCGACATCTCCGATTTTAGCCCGGAACGAGAAGAGGAAGAGTAAATATCCTGTCACAGTTTATATCTCCCAAATTCTTAATTCGATTGATCTTATTGCCTTGCTTTGTCTTGTCTCTGCAGTGAGGCAGAAACTTTGGCGGAGAGGATGGCGAAGGGCGTGAAGACCTCCATGGGCGACGAGCCCCCGACAAGCTCTGCAAGCGTGCCAGAAACTATCATCGTCAGCCCGGAGCTTAGCCCTCGACGCAGCCCCCAGCGTGAGTCCACTACTCGTTTTCCTCTGGCGGGTGCTGAGGTTTCTACCTTTGCCGCTTATATCTTTGGGCTTGCAGGAGAAGAATAGCAACAGGGAGAGTCATTGGAGGATGCCCCTGTCGTGCCGCCTCCGTCAACCATGCCCCCCGCAAGCGCATCTCCGGCAAGAGCTCCTATCGACGAGCCTACCTTTGAAGAGAAGGAGCCGGCAAACATGGGCACCGGCAACCTTTTCCCGGCAACTAATGTTGCTGGGAGGGGTGAAGCTACCCAACAGCTCGACGCAGGTGACTGCTTGCCTCAAAGCACTTGTTATTCTTTCCTTTATCTTTCTGAACTTCAATCTTGATTTGATTTTGCTTCCCTCCTTCGTCCTTCAGAATTCCCTGTGATGGAACACATGGAGGTCGATGTTGTCATTGAGGAGACCGCCAGAGACGCTGCCGCTGTTGAGGTCAGCGAAGCTGCTGCCGAGGAAGCCGCAAAGGAACTTGCCGAGAGGGCCGGCGAGGAGACTGATGACCATACTGATGGCATTCCTGCCGCAGGAGCGCCAGGCGCTACACCGGCCACAGAGCCCCCAGCCACCGGTGAGATGATCGTCGAGGATCAACCATCGACATCTGAGGCTCCCTCATTGAGCCAATATCTCAAGGTGGGCGACAACCTATTCGTCAACTTACCGGGGCCGGCAAGTATTGGAACACCGACCGAAGGGGAAACTTTCGATGAAGAAATCAGCCCTGCTGCTGGGCTCGAGATCGTTGATGAACCAAGCAGCAGTAGTGGCAAATCTGAAGAAGATTGGCTCCTCCAGGCCATGGGCAATAATTTCCGCAAGCTCCAAGTGCTCCATCGTGCCCGAAAGGAGAAGGCAGACTCCAGAGTTGCAATTGTCGAAGCAGCCGAGGCAGATTTCCAGAAGCGCGTTGAACAAACGCAGATCTGGTATGCCGAGGCCCTTCAGGAGTTGACTGCCAGCCGGGAACAAGTGAGCAAAAGCTGGACGGAGCTCCTCCTGAGGCAATCTGACATAGAAAGGGCGCAAGAGGAAGCTGCACAAAGGGTTGCTGCTGAGGATGCTCTCTTGACGCAGCGTCGCATTGGGCTTGACGCTCACGAAGGAGATCTTGCCGCGCACGAGCAGGCACTTGCCGCCAAACTCCATGGCAAGGACAAAGATATTGAAAAGCTTGTCGCGCAGCGGACCCAGGAGCTGGAGCTGAAGCACAACGAGGCGCTCAAAGCTTCAACTGTAGATCATGCTAGCAAGCTCAATGAAGCCATCGATGCTGCCAAGGCCGCAGAGGCCGCCAAGAACAAGCTAAGCAACAAAGTGAATGAGCTGGAGGCGGATCTTGAGGAACACAGCAAGAAGCTCTCGACGCTCAAACGTGACAGGGAGAAAACTCTCCACAGCCTGGAAGAGTTGCAAATTGCTATATCTGACAAGACCAAGCAGCTCTCTTCAGCCAACGATGCCATTGCCGATCTGAGGCTGAAGCTGACCACGCTGGAAAAGTCTCTTAAGGACAGAAAGATGAGCAAAGACAGACATACATGTTATGGCATTCGGCGTGAAATCCAGGAGACGGAAGCCGTATGTGTACATGATGTCAACAAGAAAATCGGAAAATGGAGGACGTAGCCCGCAATAAAAATAAGCGGCGAAGAAGGGATATCTGTATGGTCCGCCTTTGGGAGAAAAACATGGGACCACGCGAGTCGCAGAGTGAGCCTTCGTCTCCCTCACCCACATGCACTGGTACCGGTTCTGCAAGGCTTTCGCGTCGAGCATCAGAGCGAAGACGACGTACTTCTTCTGCATCTTCACCAGCTCGCTCTCCGGGACATCGGCTTTTGTCTCCTTGCCCTTGCCCTTGCTCTTGCTAGCCTTGGGTGGCATGGTGGTTGCGAAGGCGGAAGCCGAGGGTAGAGCGGGTGCGGAGGCGGTGAGCTGATGAGGAGAAGTTCTGCTCTGGGCTCGGGAGAGAGAAGGTAATGGCGGATTCCAGATTGGAAAGAAGAAGGGGTAAATGGGCAGCACCTTTTCGGATTCCTTTTTATGGGGAAGGAGCGAGGCTGCCTCTTTTACTGCCTAATGTGAATACGCCTATACGAGCGCGCTGCAGCCATGGCCGTTCAGCGCACGCTTCCCACGTCGCGCATTCAACGCGCGTAGTGGGGAAGCACAGTAAGCGGAATAATTACAAGCAGTTAACCCCTGCCACGTGTGCCCGTGCACTGTTTGGGCCTAGCCCAACAATGCCTCGCACTCGTGTGTGGCCTAGGCCCGGGGGCTCCTGTCGGTGTACTAAATATTGGGCCTTTAGTACCCCATACTTGTGCACGGGCAGTTGTAGCCATACCTGCGGCAAGGCTTGTCGGGGGAACAGCTGAAGATCAACCCAAGGTTATCAAAGAGACATTCAAGCCAAGGATCAGAAGATAAGGAGAACTGGTGACCAGGGGCTCGGCTCCCGGCAAGATCTTGCCGGGGTAGCCTGCCGAGCCCGACAAGAGTTGCACCTGGCAAGGTTCCGCCACTGTGCCACCGCTCCAGCGCAGCAACCAGCCTGGCATTCTGGTCCCATCTCTGGATGCGTGGCAAGGCACTAGTGGAAGCGAGCTTAAGTGGTGCTGATGGGATGGCCCCTTTTTCCATCCCCAAGAAAGTAAGGACACTTAAACGGACACCTCATGGTGCATTAAATGCATTTGTCCTAACCCGCCAGTGGTTAGGTATGATAACCATGTAGCTACTTTACACCTCGCATCTGAGCAGTTTGCCACTATGGTGACCCCTTTGATCATATGAAAGGAGGCCCAAGGCAACTGCTAGAAAAAGGAACTCTAGAGAGAGAATACTCTTGGCCCATTCTGCATGCGTAGCTACTGCACAAACACACTGTTCATTGCAAGCGCTCCAAGAACTGGGACGAAAACACTAATAATAAACTAAAGGAGGAGTAGGGTTTTACGCTGATCAGTGGCCCGAACCTGGGTAAAAATCCCCTCATGTTGATCATCAGTTCTGCTCTTTGTGCATACCTCTCTCCCTGCTGAACCATAACCCCATAAAAAGGAATCCACAAAGGCGCTGCCCATTTACCCCTTCTTATTTCCAATCTGGAATCCGCCATTACCTTCTCTCTCCCGAGCCCAGAGCAGAATTTCTCCTCATCCACTCACCGCCACCGCACCCGCTCTATCCTCGGCTTCCGCCTTCGCAACCACCATGCCACCCAAGGCTAGCAAGAGGAAGGGCAAGGGCAAGGAGACGAAAGCCAAAGTCCCGGAGAGCGAGCTGCTGAAGATGTGGAAGAAGTACATCGTCTTCGCTCCGACGGTCGACGCGAAAGCCTTGAAGAACCGGTACCAGTGCATGTGGGCGAGGGAGACGAAGGCTCACCCCGCGACTCGCGTGGTCCCAGGTTCTTCTTCCAATGGCGGACCAGACAGATATTCCTTCTTTGCCGCTTATTTTTATTGCGGGCTCTGTCCTCCATTTTCCGCTTCTTCTTGCTCCTCAGGGAGTTCTCCTGTCTGAAGAAAATGGACAATGGGCTGTGCCCAAGCTGGAGCCTGGGGCTCGACAACTAGGAATGAAGGCATCTCTTCTGCCGGGGGAGCGTTTGTCTCGACAGCAAGGGCCTGAGCCCCTGCTGGAGCCTGTCGTTCCCTGGCAGGCTTGCCGCTGATCCCGGCGACTTCCTTGCCGGCGGCTCCCAGGAGCTCTGTCGGAAAGTACTGACTGGAATTCAACTTCCTTCTCTTTTCTTGCCTCATTGATGGCACTGCAGATGGATGAGTTAAATGGAGCACAAAAGTTCCTGGTTCCACAGGTAACTTGAGGGCAGCGCGCTTTGATAGGTCATCAGCAATACTGTTTTCGGCACGAGGAATGTGCTCTTCCATTTTCCTCACTTCATCCACATAGTCTTGCATCAATGGACACTGATAATTTTTGTTGACTTGCCTGACAACAAGCTGCGAATCGCCTCTGATGATGAGCTTCTTGATACCAAGGTCTGCCGCGATCCTGAGACCGGCAAGCAAGCCTTCGTACTCCGCAATGTTGTTTGTCGAGCTCTCCCGGGGAAAATGCATCTGAATTACATACTTGAGGTGCTCTCCGGTGGGTGCGAAAAGCAGCACGCCAGCACCGGCGCCTTGCAGTGAGAAAGCACCGTCAAAGTACATAATCCATTCTCGATCTGTTTCCCTGCCGGGAAGAGTCGTTTCTTGAATCTCCTCTTCTGGCATTGGGGTCCATTCCGCAATGAACTCCACCAAGGCTCTGCTCTGAATTGCTGAAGTACTTTCAAACTTGAGACCAAAGCTTGACAGTTCCAACGCCCACTCCACAATCCTGCCGGTTGCCTCTGGGTTTCGCAAAATCCGCTGCAACGGGAAGCGAGTGACGACGGTAATCTCATGCGCTTGGAAATAGTGGCGCAGCTTCCTTGAGGCCATGAGAAGGCCGAAGAGCAATTTCTGCACACCAGAGTATCTTGACCTAGGTCCCTGTAAAAGGGAGCTGACAAAATAAACTGGACGCTGCTCCATCTTCCTCTTTTGCACTGATTCCTGTGACTGCGCAGATCCTGTCTTGCCGGCACCAGACTTTGCCGGGGAAGATCCCGGCGCGTCACTCGACGGTCCTGCCGCTGCCGTCGCCCCCTCGTCAACTTCTCTCTGCACCACTAACTCAGCGCTAACCACTTTATTTGTTGCCACTAAATACAACAACAACGGTTCTTGTGGTTTAGGTGCGACTAGCGTCGGCGGAGAGGAGAGGTACCTCTTCAAATCTTGCAGCGCTGCCTCTGCTTCCGGAGTCCATCTTATTGGACTTGCCTTCTTCAAAATTTTGAAAAAGGGCAGGGTGCGCTTAGCGGATTTGGAGATAAATCTGCTTAAGGCAGCAACACAGCCGACAAGACGACGTACATCCTTGACGCGTCTTGGCGCTTCAATCTGCTCGATAGCTTTGATCTTGTCGGGGTTCCCTGAGGAGCAAGAAGAAGCGGAAAAAGTAGCCTGTCAGTCTAGCATGTACCAGTTCCTCAATGGCGTTCTGTACAGGAAGAGACTGAACGGTGTGAAATTGAAGTGTATTCCTCGGGAAGATGGACTGGAGCTGTTGGCAGAGATACATGGAGGCATATGTGATCCCACATAGGATCAAGAGCGCTTGTCGGAAAGGCATTCCGACAATGTTTCTTTTGGCCCACTGCTCTCCAGGATGCAGCTGCACTAGTAACCAAGTGTGAAGCGTGCCAGTTTCATTCAAAGAAATCGCATCAGCCAGCTCAAGCTCTTCAGACAATCCCTCTCTCCTGGCCATTTTCGGTCTGGGGGCTCGACATACTGGGCCCTTTTCCCCGTGCTACCGGGGGCTTTGAGTACTTGTACGTTGCAATCGACAAGTTCACAAAGTGGCCGGAGGTGGAAGCAGTGAGGAAGGTGACAGCACAATCAGCCGTCAAGTTCTTTAAAGGAATAGTTTGCCATTTTGGTGTGCCCAACAGGATCATCACCGACAACGGCACACAGTTCACAAGTGGCACCTTCATGCAATACGTCCAAGACCTCGGCGGCAAAATTTGTTTTGCCTCTGTTGCTCACCCGAGAAGCAACGGCCAAGCGGAGAGGGCCAATGCGGAAGTGCTGCACGGTCTCAGGACCAGGACTTTTGACAACTGAAAAAGTACGGAAGGCGCTGGATTGATGAGTTGTCGGCGGTTCTTTGGTCAATCAGAATGACACCAAATCGAGCCACTGGCCAGACACCCTTCGCTCTGGTTTACGGAGCGGAAGCAGTTCTCCCCACGGAACTCATATACGGGTCACCTCGAGTGCTTGCTTATGATGAGCTTGAGCAAGAGCAACTGCGACAAGATGACATTGTGCTCCTTGAGGAGAATCGTTTTTAGGCTGCTGTGTGAGCTGCACGCTACCAGCAAGCTTTGTGCCGCTACCGCCGCAAAGTTCATGCCCGAAGCCTTGAGGAAGGCGACCTTGTTCTTCGGCGGATTCAGTCCACCAAGAATTCAAACAAGTTGACGTTGAAGTGGGAAGGCCCTTATCGGGTAGTACGAGTCACCAGGCCCGGCGCTGTCCGCCTGGAGACCGAGGATGGCGTTCCAGTGAGCAACTCCTGGAATATTGAACATCTTCGCAAGTTTTACCCATAAGGCGCGGTTGCCAGGGGCTCCCGGCAACCTCCTTTTGTACGAGTATTGCCGGCAAGGCATATAATCCTTTGTACAAAGCCAGGCGCAGACCCTGTGCGCAGTTAAATAAGCTTAAGTGGTGTACAGTTCTTGTTGATCTCCATGTTTATATATATGCATGCTTGTCTGAGATATTGTATGACACTTGCTCCCGGTAAGACTAACGAACCACCAAGGTTCCATATCTTTATTTTCTCTTCTTTCTTTTTCTCAAAGGAGAGAAGGTTCCCTCGCGTGCAAGTTTGCCGGGGGGGAGGAAGGAAGGAAGGTATGGATACCAATGGGCGATGTTCAGAATTGATGTCTTGCCGGAAGGAGTACAGCGACAGAAAGCTAAGTTGTGAAACTTTGAGCAAGTTTTTCAATTTTTACTATCAGGCTATTTTCTTTAGATGATTTTGGCCCTTGTATGGAAAACCTGCACACGAAGGAACCCTTGTCGTAATTGGTTGCGCCCTTATTTTGTTTCGAGTCCGCTCAACAGTCTAAGTGGCTGCACCAAGAACGCCAAGGTGTCTTACCGGCTGCTGCACCTCCAGCAGGCTGCTGAAGTCCCACACCCAGCGCTCGCGGCAGGTTGCGCGCCAGCAAGTTTCCAGTAAGCGTAGGGTGTATATCATACGGAAAGAAATCGGACAGGGGAAATAGCATGCATGTACTCAATCATAGCAAGTTATATTGCATCGACAGTTGCCGCAGTTCTAACTTAAGACTAAATTGTCCTTGTCATGGAATGGTGGCAGCAAGGAAAAGTGAGACGGCTAGTCCCTGCGCTGGCCTTCAACCCTCTTGATTGAATCTACCTTCTCAAGGATGGGTGCGACAAGCTCCTCAAGTGCCTTGAGATCTGCATCCTTCGGCAAGCGGTCGAGCACGTTGGTGAGGTCAACGCCAGGGGTTCTTATGCACCACCTTGATGAGTACCTTGTGGAGGACGGCCCGGCAAAGCTTGCGGGATTCATTGGCTAGTTGGGTCGCTCGGTTGGACTGGAGCAGCTTCAGAGCATCGACGATGCTTTCGAAGAACATGGTCAGCCTGGCGCTCGGGGATATCCTTTCTTCAGAGGAATACCTGAAGTTTTGCAGGCGCTCCCGGCCCATGGTTAACAGTTGAGCTGTGAGCTTCTCCGTGGTGCCAACAAGGCGATCAGTCCAGATTTTCACACCTTTCTCATAGTCAATTTGGGCGGCGGCAGCGCTTTTAAGCAAGCTCCTCTCATCCTGGAGATCTTTGCTCAGGGCCTTCTCGCGGGCCCTGCCGTCCTTAAGAGACTTTTCCAGCTTGGTCAGCTTCAGCCTCAGATCGGCAATGGCATCGTTGGCTGAAGAGAGCTGCTTGGTCTTGTCGGATATAGCAATTTGCATCTCCGCCAGGCTATGGAGAGTTTTCTCCCTGTCACCTTTGAGCGTCGAGAGCTTCTTGCTGTGTTCCTCAAGATCCGCCTCCAGCTCCTTCACTTTGTTGCTCATCTAGTTCTTGGCGGCCTTTGCGGCCTCGACGGCATCGATGGCTTCTTTGAGCTTGCTGGCGTGATCTACAGTTGAAGCTTCGAGCGCCTCCTTATGCTTCTGCTCCAGCTCCTGGGTCTGCTGGGCGACAAGCTTTTCAATTTCTTCGTCCTTGCCGCGGAGTTTGGCGGCAAGTGCCTGCTCGTGTGCTGCAAGATCTTCTTCGTGAGCGTCAAGCCCAATGCGGCGCTGCGTCAAGAGAGGATCCTCAGGGGCAACTCTTTGCGCAGCTTCCTCTTGCGCCCTATCTATGTCAGATTGCCTCAGGAGGAGCTCCGTCCAGCTTTGGCTCACTTGTTCCCTGATGGCAGTCAACTCCTGAAGGGCCTTGGCGTACCAGATCTGCGTTTGTTCAACGCGCTTCTGGAAATCCGCCTTGGCTGCTTCGACAACTGCAACTCTGGAGTCTGCCTTCTCCTTTCGGGCACGGTCGAGCGCTTGGAGCTTGCGGAAATTATCGCCCATGGCCTGGAGGAGCCGATCTTCTTCAGATTTGTCGCTGCTGGTGCTTGGTTCATCGACGATCTTGAGCCCGGCAGCAGTGATGATTTCTTCATCGAAAGTTTCCCCTTCGGTCGGCGTTCCAATACTTGCCGTCCCCGGTAAGTTGACGAATAGGTTGTCACCAACCTTGAGATATTTGATCAATGAGGGAGCCTCAGATGTCGATGGTTGATCATCGACGATCGTCTCACCGGTGGCTGGGGGCTCTATGGCCGGTGTAGCGCCTGCCGCTCCTGCGGCAGGAATGCCGTCAGTATGGTCATCAGTCTCCTCGCCGGCCCTCTCGGCAAGTTCCTTGGCGGCTTCCTCGGCAGCAGCTTCGCTGACCTCGACAGTGGCGTCTTTGGCGGCCTCGCTAGCAGCGATCTTGTCAGCTTCGGCGGCAACATCTCTGGCGGTCTCCTCGATGACAACGTCGACCTCCATGTGTTCCATCACAGGGAATTCTGAAGGACGAAGGAGGGAAGCAAAATCAAATCAAGATTGAAGTTCAGAAAGATAAAGGAAAGAATAACAAGTGCTTTGAGGCAAGCAGTCACCTGCGTCGAGCTGTTGAGGGGTAGCTTCACCCCTCCCGGCAACATTAGTTGCCGGAAAAGGTTGTCGGTGCCCATGTTTGCCGGCTCCTCCTCTTCCAAGGTAGGCTCGTCGGTAGGAGCTCTTGCCAGAGATGTGCTTGCGGGCGGCGTGGTTGACGGAGGCGGCACGATGGGGGCGTCCTCCAATGACTCTCCCTGTTGCTGTTCTTCTCCTGCAAGCCCAAAGATATAAGCGGCAAAGGTAGAAACCTCAGCACCCGCTAGAGGAAAACGAGTAGTGGACTCACGCTGGGGGCTGCGCTTGGGGCTGTGTCAAGGGCTAAGCTCCGGGCTGACGATGATAGTTTCTGGCACGCTTGCAGAGCTTGTCGGGGGCTCGTCGCCCGTGGAGGTCTTCGCCCTCTTCGCCATCCTCTCCGCCAAAGTTTCTGCCTCACTGCAAAGACAAGAAAAAGCAAGGCAATAAGATCAATCGAATTCAGAATTTGGGAGATAAAGACTGTGACAGGATATTTACACATCCTCTTCTCGTTCCGGGCTGAAACCGGAGATGTCGAAATCGACCTCCGTTGCGGTGTCTATATGGGAAGGCGGAGGAGGGCTCCTCAGTCGCTTGGCTGCAGTAGGTGCAGGGAGTAGGCGTGACTCTGCTGCCTCAGCCTCCGGTGTTGTTGTGTGAGATGCCCCTGCCGCCCCAATGGTTGCCGCAGGTGTGTGTCTCGTGCGCTACACGGGTTGCTGTCGAACTCCTTGCCATGGTGCAGCCTTGCCGGTCGCCTCCTTGCCGGGAGCCTTGCTACTCGAAGAAGTTTGGCTTGCTGGGACGCCAGAGGCGGCTTTCCGAAGGACAAGTTTTGCCTTCTTTGGAGCTGGGGGCTTCTCCTGCGGCTATTCTTCCGCTGCGTCCTCATCAGATGAGCTCTCGGTGACTGCACCGCTCTGTTCCCCGGCAGCCTTATCCTTCCCGGCAGGATTCTCCTCCAATATGACTTCTGCGTTGCTAGTTTCCCATTTCGTGAAGCCGACGCTGCCGGCCTCCGCGGCAAGATTCGCCTCTTCCACCCTAGTGGCAATATACGCCACTTCTTCATCAGTGGTGGCGCGGACGAGGTTTGTTTCTTCCCGGATGGCCCTCTCCGACAAGTTGTCGAAGAACTTTTGTGCCTGCTCCGCAGATGGCTCGACCCAAGTCGCGTCAAGGCCATGGGCGTTGAACATTGGCATTGTGGCAATGATTGACCCCAGGGCAGAGTTGTTGCACAAAGGGATAATTCTTGCCAGCAACTTATGCTTGTCCTCGCGCTGAAATAGCCTATGGCGGAGAGCGCTAAGCTGCATAATTGTCAAGTTATTGTTCAGTCCGAGGCATAGCCTCATGATGTCTGCCGCGTTCCGGAACTCCCAAGCTGGTCTCCCCTTATTTTGCAGAGGGGCGATGCGGTGGCGAAGGAAATCAGAGCCAATCATCTCTATTGTGAGCCCGACAGCTTTCAAACGTAGGATCCTGGTGGTGGCGATCGTGAGCTTGTCATCTTGAGCATTGAGATCACTCCAGTCCACGCCATGGCCCACCTTCTGCTGTCGGGGCGAACAGAATGGATGGGGATCTTCTTCCTTAATCCAACACCATTCGGACCGCCATTCTTCCCACTTCTCGCGGTAAATCCCATCAGGATATATCTCCTTGTTCCATGCCCTTGGGATCCAGGCGATAGAACCGGAAAGGGCTTCCCCTTTTTGGAGGCGAGGAATAAACTAATGGTGGAAGAGGGCAGTGTTGGGAACTACTCCGACAAAGTTTTCGCAAAGATGAGCAAAGACAGACATACATGTTACGGCATTCGGCGTGAAATCCAGGAGACGGAAGCCGTATGTGTACATGATGTCAATAAGAAAATCGGAAAATGGAGGACAGAGCCCGCAATAAAAATAAGCGGCGAAGAAGGGATATCTGTCTGGTCTGCCTTTGGAAGAAGAACCTGGGACCACGCGAGTCGCGGGGTGAGCCTTCGTCTCCCTCGCCCACATGCACTGGTACCGGTTCTTCAAGGCTTTAGCGTCGAGCATCGAAGCGAAGATGACGTACTTCTTCCGCATCTTCACCAGCTCGCTCTCCGGGACATCGGCTTTCATCTTCTTGCCCTTACCCTTGCTCTTGCTAGCCTTGGGTGGCATGGTGGTTGCAATGGCGGAAGCTAAGGATAGAGCGGGTGCGGAGGCGGTGAGCGGATGAGGAGAAGTTCTGCTCTGGGCTCGGGAGAGAGAAGGTAATGGCGGATTCCAGATTGGAAAGAAGAAGGGGTAAATGGGCAGCGCCTTTGCAGATTCCTTTTTATGGGGAAGGAGCGAGGCTGCCTCTTTTACTGCCCAATGTGAATACACCTATACAAGCGTGGTGCGGCCCTGGCCGTTCAGCTCACGCTTCCCACATCGTGCATTCAACACGCGTAGTGGGGAAGCGCAGTAAGTGGAATAATTACAAGCAGTTAACCCCTGCCACGCGTGCCCGTTCACTATTTGGGCCTAGGCCAACAATGCCTCGCACTCGTGTGTGGCCTAGGCCCGGGGGCTCCTGTCGGTGTACTAAATATTGGGCCTTTAGTACCCCATACTTGTGCACGGGCAGTTGTAGCCATACCTGTGGCAAGGCTTGTTGGGGGAACAGCTGAAGTTCAATCCAAGGTTATCAAAGAGACATTCAAGCCAAGGATCAGAAGATAAGGAGAACTGGAGACCAGGGGCTCGGCTCCCGGCAAGATCTTGCCGAGGTAGCCTGCCGAGCCCGACAAGAGTTGCACCATGCAAGGTTCCGCCACTGTGCCACTGCTCCAGCGCAGTGACCAGCCTGGCATTCTGGTCCCATCTCTGGATGCATGGCAAGGCACTAGTGGAAGCGAGCTTAAGCGGTGCTGATGGGATGGCCCCTTTTTCCATCCCCAAGAAAGTAAGGACACCTCATGATGCATTAAATGCATTTGTCCTAAACCGTCAGTGGTTAGGTATGATAACCATGTAGCTACTTTACACCTCGCATATGAGCAGTTTGCCACTGTGGTGGCCCCTTTGATCATATGAAAGGAGGCCCAAGGCAACTGCTAGAAAAAGGAACTCTAGAGAGAGAACACTCTCGGCCCATTCTGCATGCGTAGTTGCTGCACAAACACACTATTCATTGCAAGCGCTCCACGAACTGGGACGAAAACACTGATAATAAACTAAAGCAGGAGTAGGGTTTTACGCTGATCAGTGGCCCGAACTTGGGTAAAAATCCCCTCGCGTTGATCATCGGTTCTGCTCTTTGTGCATACCTCTCTCCCTGCCGAACCATAAAGGGTTCCTTCCGATCCCATAGGTGTCGTACGCCGACAGCAGGGGGTGCAGCTGGTTCCTCTTCCTCCTCATCTTCATGACCGAACATCATGGATGGTCTGGCAATGGTCTTCTTCACTCTCTCTTTCCTCTTTTTCTTCCCATCAGCAGCTTCTTCTTCTTCTTTTGTCTCAATAGTAAATTCCATGGTCTCTTGTGGAACTGTTGATTTTCTAGCCTTAGACATAGGAGCTCTCTTTGCAGGGGCCTTTTTCTGGAGACCCAGCTTGGTAGCAGCAACAATTCCATACTCTTTCTTGAGCACTTTCTTCTTTGAGGTCACTTCCTCTTCAACAACAAAGTCCTCATCCTCACTTTCTGAGGTTCTCTTCTTCCTTTGTCTAGTGGAAGCTTTGGGCAGATTGCTTGGAGTACTTCTGCTGCCCTCATCATAGGTTCCACTAGGGCTTGTGCCCTCACTAAGATTAACCTCTTCCTCTAACTTGTTCTGGCTGTCACTTGGATCAGACATCTTACAGACAGACCTGTGAATAGATAGGTATGGGCAGAGTGGATGAGCATCACAAAAAGCAGCTGATTTTTCAAAAATTTGAATCAAAACTTTAGTTTTAGTTTTCTACAGAAAGCATTTTGGAGCTACCGATATGAAAATCTCGGTGACACCGAAGCAATAACACAGTCTAAATACACAAAATCGGTCAGATCGAGTTGTGGTTCGGTGACTCCGAGATGCTAGGGTTTCATTGAGGTTTTGCTTTCGGTGTCACCAAACAGTACACTTCGGTGGCACCAAGTTGTACTATGTGCAATGGCCAAGGCCAATCGATGGGACCGAAAGGTTCATTTCGATCTGTCCAAGATGAGCTCGGCAGAAACCTAACCCTAAATTTTTACATCGAATCTAATCTAAAGGAATTTTTCTGTGGATAGAAAATTCTCAATCGTGGCAAGAAGCTAGGCATTGTCTTTGTGTAAAGAATCAGAAAAGGGAATAGCACAAAGAGATCGAACCATACCCTAACTTGGTGACGATTCACTACGGCGACAAGGCCGATGGAGATTCTTGTTGACGGCGACGGAGACCTGCGGTAGAGGCGCATAGGCGGAGATGGTGACGATCCGAAGACCAAGGGGGCGGCAACAATGGGGCGCGGGCTAGAGTGGTTTGAAGAAATTTTCAACCATACGGGTCCGCAGAATATATACCCATGTGCGGTCGGTGGCACCGAATGGAATGCTTCGGTGGCACCAAGATACAAAACTATGTGCAGTTTGTGCAACTCAGTGAGACCGAGTCATTCTAATCGGTATCACCTAGATGAAAACCTAGATCAGTCTGATGATTTCGATGGGACCGAATAGGAGTGAATTGGTTTGACCGAAATACACATGAAGGTTTTGGAAAGCAGCCCTTGATGGATCGGTGACTCCGAGTGCTCCTCACCCGGAGGGTCCGAAAAAGACTAGTTCAATTTTTGTGATGTAGCATGAATAGGGTTTGAGACGAGAAAAGCATAGATAGCTAGAGAAGGTTCTTAGGCATTCTTGTCCATTCATTTGGCCAATAAAAACCAAGACAATCAAAACAACAAATGTATGTCCTTGAATGAAGAAATTATGCAACCAACATGCTCACACAATAAGATAGCAAATGAAACATGTGTCAAAGCATGCACAAACAATTCTATCAAGCAATTGGCGATGACTAGGTCATCTATATATGAGTATATTGACTTAGGAGTCAAATGAGAACATTTGACCATAGGTCATACTCATCGTTTAAGCACAAGTGGGGTTACCACTTTTACATAAAGCATTAATGTGTTCACACCATTAGAGTTGCTTTAGCTCAATTTTTAGAGCAAACCTCCCCTTAGATGTGATATCCCCCCTAAGAGGGACGAACTAACCTTGCATTTTGTTGATGATGACTTCATGTAGATAGTCAAGATGTGGATGCTCAGTGTTGATGTAGATCATTTGGACCAATCCATTGGAGTGTTGCACTTTCAATACCTACACAGGTTAGTACCACAAGGAAGATACAAGGATATCCATAGACATGGAGTGAATTGCACATATGATGATGTTGAAAGCATTAGGTTATGTGGCGCCCCCGGCTCAATCGTACACTAATCATGCACGCAAACGTGTACGATCAAGATCAGGGACTCACGGGAAGATATCACAACACAACTCTAAAACATAAATAAGTCATACAAGCATCATAATACAAGCCAGGGGCCACGAGGGCTCGAATACAAATGCTCGATCATAGACGAGTCAGCGGAAGCAACAATATCTGAGTACAGACATAGGTTAAACAAGGTGCCATAAGATGGCTAGCACAAACAGGGATACAACAGATCGAACAGGCACAGGGCCTCCTGCCTGGGATCCTCCTAACTACTCCTGGTCGTCGGCGTCCTGGACGTAGTAGTAGGCTCCGCCCTGGTGGTAGTAGTCGTCGTAGGTGGCGTCTGGCTCCTGGGCTCCAACATCTGGTTGCGACAACCAGCAAGAAGGGAAAGGGGGAAAGGAGGGGGAAAGCAACCGTGAGTACTCATCCAAAGTACTCACAAGCAAGGATCTATACTACATATGCATGGTATATGTGTAAAGAGGCAATATCGGTGGACTGAACTGCAGAATGCCAGAATAAGAGGGGGATAGCTAGTCCTGTCGAAGACTACGCTTCTGGCAGCCTCCATCTTGAAGCAATAGAAGAGATTAGTTGGAAGTTAACCAAGCAACAACGCATAGCATAATCCTACCCGTCGATCCTCTCGTCGCCACCATGCGAGAGAGCGACCACCGGGTTATATCTGTCACTTGTAAGGGTGTGTTTTATTAAGTATCCATTTCTAGTTGTCATGAGGTCGGAATACAACTCCGGGTCGTCCTTTTACCGAGGGACACGGCTATTCGAATAGATAAACTTCCCTGCAGGGGTGCACCACATATTCCCCAACACGCTCGATCCCCTTTTGCCGGACACACTTTCCTGGGTCATGCCCGGCCTCGGAAGATCCACACGTCGCAGCCCCACCTAGGCTCAACAGAGAGGTCAGCACGCCGGACTAATCCTATGCACTCTGGGGTCTGGGCCCATCGCCCAGTGCGCTCCTGCACGTTGCGTACGCGGCCGCGAGCAGACCTAGCAACCCACACGATCACGCGGTTTACGTTATCGCGGTCCACACACGGCGCGCGCCGCTCAGTCGCTGACGTCAAGAAGGCTTCAGCTGATACCACGATGCCGGGATACCCATAACTTACTCTCCCGCGTAGTTGGTTAGTGCGTATGCCAGTGGCCAGACTCAGATCAAATATCCAATCTCGTTAAACGTGTTATTATGAAGTAAACGCAACGCCGACCAGGGCCTGGCCCACCTGTCTCCTAGGTGGTCCAACCTGCCCTGTCGCTCCGCCACAAAGATCCACACAAAGGGCCGTTGGACAAAGGTCCTTTCAGCCCCCATCCGTGAATCACTCGCGGGTACTCTTCGAGCCGACCCGACTTTAGTCACCATCTGTATAGTATGTATATATGTATAGTTAACACCCGTGATCACCTCCCGATTGATCACGCCCGATAGTATAGCAAGGCAGCTGACAAGAATGCAGGGCCAATGATGATAACTAGCATCCTATACTAGTATTTAGGATTGCAGGTAAGGTATCAAACAATGTAGCAACAGTGTCAGGCTATGCATCAAACAGGATTAACGGAAAGCAGTAACATGCTACACTACTCTAATGCAAGCAGTATGAGGAGAATAGGCGAATCTGGTGATCAAGGGGGGGGCTTGCCTGGTTGCTCTGGCAAGTAGGGGTCGTCAACAACGTAGTCGGTCGGGGCACCAGCAGCTGCGTCGGTCTCGTAGTCTACCGAAGAGAAGAGGGGGAAGAAACATAAACACACGGCAATAATGCAACAGGGATGCATGACATGTCTAAACGCAGGGCCAGGGTGATATACAGCCTAGCTAAGCGATTTAGTTAATTTAGGAATTTATTCGGATTTATTTAATTAGGTTGGACACTATTCATTTATCGAAATCGGTCTAATTGTTCAACGTTCTTATAGCTGCGGGCATCTGACGGGAATACGGAGGATGTATTCGGGTTCGTATCGTCGTTCTGAGCAAGTTTCATGTATAAAGTATTTTCACGCGGAGTTACGGTTTTTTAATATGATTTCAAAGTTTTTATTAATTTCTAATTTCTGAAATTTAATTATATTTAATTCAACATTATCCGAAACAGTGATTGATGACGTCAGCATGACATCATGCTGACGTCAGCAGTTAATTAAGTTAATTACAATTACTGTTTAATTAACACTAATTAGTTAATAGATTAACCTAATCAGGATATTAACTAATTAATTAATTATTTATTTTAATTATTTTAATTATTTATTTTTATTTCTATTTTCTTAAAACTTTTTCTGGGCCGGGCCCCATTCGTCAGCGTCACAGGGGTTCGGGCCCCACTGGGCAGTGGCCCAGGGGGGGTCTAACGGGTCGGGGCGACGGGCGCAGCCCAACGGGCGCTGGCCCGCGGGTGCGCACCCGACCGGCGGCGCGGCAGTCGGCTTGCGGCGTGCGCCGGCGAGGCCACGGGGGGCGGGGCCGTGGCGATGCGGCGGCCACCGGAGGGAGACGCCGGGGCCGTGGAGGGGTACGGCCGGAGCGGGCGGTTGGGCGCGAGAGCGACGCGGGCGCGCGAGCGAGGCAGTGGGCGGCCGCGGCGCGCGCGCATGCCGCGGCGAGCTCGGCTGTCGCGCTCGTGCGCGATGCCGCCAGTCTCGCTCGCCTGGGCCGTCCCCAGTGCGGAGCAGAGGGGGGGAGAGGCCCGAGGCCCCATCCCGTGATCCTAGGGACGGGGCAGCGGGGGTCGGGGTGGTCGATGGGGACGACGGCGATGGGGAGGCAGGCCGGCGGGGACGAAGCGGCGACGCAGACGAGGCAGACCGCGAGGGAGCGCTCCGGGCGGTGGCGTCGTGGCGGCGAGGCGAGGCGGCGCGGCCGGGCGCGTCGGGGGCGAGCGGCGTCGAGGAGCAGGCCGGCGAGGGAGAGCGGGCTCCGGGCGGCGGCGTCCAACGGCGACGGCGAGGCGGCGCGGTCGTCGCCGCGACCGAGGGCGACGGGTCGTTCCCGCGATCCCGATCCCGATCTGGATCGGGAGGTGGGGGCTGACGAGGGGGAGGCGGCGACGGGGGGCGTCGCAGCGGCGTCGGCGAGGCGCGGGCATCGGGATCGGGCCTCGCCCGATCTGGATCGGGGGGGGGGGGGGGAGTGAGCGAGGGGGGGTGGGGAGCGGCTAGGGTTCGGGTCTCCTGGGGAGGCCATATAGAGAGGGGGGCCAGGTGGGCCGGCCGGCTGGGCCGGCCCGGTGGCTTGCTGGGCCGAGGCCCAGTCGGGGGGGGGGGGGGTTTCCTTTATCCTTTTCTGTTTCTTTTTCCTTTTCTTTATTCTCTTTTCTCCACTGTTAAATGTTTAGGCCCCAAATGGTTTTTGTAAAAAGTGTGACCTATTTCATAAATACCAGCGCATTATTCCCTAACACCTAAAATTAGTTTGGACAAAACATAATTCCATACTTATTTCAGATTTAATAAATGGTTATTAAATATTATCTTTATCCACTGTTTGTGGTTGTTCGAGTCACTTATCCAATTCCAATGATGTTGGTTTCAATTTTAGAATAGCCTCTGGAATATTTGCTACTTATCTGACATTTTAGTTTCTATGTTGGACAACTTTTATATTCCACTTTCATTTAAATTTGAATTTGGCTTAGGAGTTGAAATGCAATATGATGCTAATGATGATTATGCACTATTAATCATGATGACATGGCCTCACCAAAAGGGTGATCTCTGTAGCTTAATACAGGGGGTGTTACAAATCTCCTCCACTACAAGAAATCTCGTCCCGAGATTTAGGAGGTAGAAAGAAACTAAGCGGGGTATTCATCGCGAAGACGATCCTCGCGTTCCCAAGTGGCTTCATCCTCAGAATGGTTTGACCACTGAACCTTGAGGAACTTGATAACCTTCTGGCGTGTGCGACGCTCGGCTTGATCGAGAATGCGGACCGGATGCTCTTTATAAGAGAGGTCTTGTTGCAGTTCAAGCAATTCGTGATCTACTCCGCGGATAGGGTCTTTGAAGCAGCGGCGGAGTTGTGAGACGTGGAACACATCGTGAACCTGAGAAAGGTTCGGTGGAAGTTCCAACTGATATGCCACTCTACCACGCCTTTCAAGAACAGTGAAAGGACCAATATAGCGAGGAGCTAGCTTGCCCTTGATCCCGAATCGGTGTGTACCTTTCATCGGTGTGACTCGAAGATAAGCCTTTTCGCCAGGTTGATAGACCATATCTCTGTGTTTGCGGTCATACTGACTCTTTTGACGTGACTGAGCAGTCTTCAAATGCTCGCAGACAACGCGAACTTGATCTTCGGCAAGTCGGATAATATCCGGACCGAAGAGTGGACGTTCCCCAGTTTCTGACCAATTCAGAGGGGTTCGGCACTTTCGTCCGTACAATACTTCGAAGGGGGCCATCTTCAGACTGGCTTGATAGCTGTTATTGTAAGAGAATTCGGCATATGGGAGAGATTCTTCCCATTTCCTTCCGAAGGATATGACACAAGCTCGAAGCATGTCTTCGAGAACTTGGTTGACTCGTTCAACTTGTCCTTGAGACTGAGGGTGAAAAGCGGTGCTGAAGGACAGATGAGTTCCCATAGCTTCTTGGAAACTTGCCCAGAATCTTGAAGTGAATAAGCTGCCACGGTCTGAACTGATAACCAGTGGAATACCGTGAAGTGAAACAATTCTGGACATGTAGAGAGTTGCGAGCTGACTAGCAGTGATCGTCTCTTTGATGGCTAGAAAATGTGCAACTTTGGAAAGTCGGTCAATGACGACAAGAATAGCATCATTACCTTTCTGTGATTTGGGAAATCCAGTGATAAAGTCCATTTCAACATGGTCCCATTTCCATTCAGGAACAGCAATTGGTTGCAGAGTTCCGGCGGGCCTTTGATGTTCTACTTTGACGCGACGGCAAACATCACATTCAGCAACATAGCAAGCAATGTCTTGCTTCATGTTTGACCACCAGAATCTTTGACGGATGTCTTGGTACATCTTGGTACTGCCGGGATGAATAGACATCGGAGTGTCGTGAGCTTCTTGCATGACCTCCTGAGTCATACCCAGGTTACCTTTAGAGGGGACCACTAGACGACTTTTAAAGAACAAGGTGCCAGTATCATCAATAGTGAAGAACGAAGGCCTTCCTTCAGCGAGATAGCGCTTAATCTTGTGGGCTTGAGAGTCATAACCCTGCAGCGTCTTGATGCTGTCCACGAGATCTGGTTTAGCAACCAGGGTATTAAGAGAACCCTGGGAAACAACGTGGAGGTTCATTTTGTAGGAACCTTCAGGAGGGGAAGCGAGTGCTCCAGGAGGAACAATGTGGAGATTCAGCTTTCTGAATTCTTCAATAAGCGAAGGTTGAACTTCGTGAAACTGGAGGTGACTGCAATAAGACTTGCGGCTCAAGGCATCGGCCATTACATTAGCCTTGCCGGGGGTATAAGAAATACCCAAGTTAAAATCCGCTACGGTCTCCATCCATCTCTGTTGACGGAGGTTCAGGTCTGGCTGAGTGAACAGATACTTCAGACTTTGATGATCGGTGTAGATCTCGCAACGATTACCGAGAAGGTAATGTCGCCACTGTTTTAGTGCATGGATGACGGCAGCAAGCTCGAGGTCATGTACTGGGTAATTCTCTTCGTGCGGACGCAATTGACGCGAAGCATAAGCAATTACTCTGCGGTCTTGCATTAGGACACCGCCTAATCCTTGACGGGATGCATCACAATAGATGACAAAATCCCTCTGGGAATCAGGAGGGGCAAGCACTGGGGCAGAAGTCAGCTTGTCTTTGAGCGTCTGGAAACTTTCCTGACACTTTTCCGTCCAATCGAACTTGACGCCTTTATGAAGCAGGTTAGTCTGGGGCTTGGCGATCTTGGAGAAGTTCTCGACAAATCGACGGCAATAGCTAGCGAGTCCGAGAAAACTTCGAACTTGCTTGACGTTCTTTGGAGGAGCCCAATCAAGAATAGCCTGAACTCGCTCGGGGTTGACGGCAATACCATCCTTGGAGATGACATGCCCAAGGTATGTTACTTCGGGAAGCCAGAATTCACACTTGGAAAACTTAGCATATAGTTGATGCTCTCGAAGTTTTTCCAGAACAAGTCGAAGATGTTCAGCATGTTCCTCTTTGTTCTTGGAGTATACTAGGATATCATCCAGGTAACCCACGACGAACTTGTCAAGGTATTCCATGAATATATAATTCATCAGGCGGGAGAATGTGGCGGGAGCATTGGTTAAGCCGAATGACATGACAGTGTACTCGTATGAGCCATATCGAGTAACGAAGGCGGTCTTTGGGATATCCTCTTCACGAACACGGATCTGGTGGTAACCCAACCTTAAGTCGAGTTTAGAGAACACTGATGAACCCGCCAGTTGATCATACAGATCGTTTATCCGAGGAAGGGGATATTTGTTCTGGATAGTTGCTTGGTTAATAGGACGGTAATCTTGGACCAATCGGTTTGATCCATCCTTCTTCCTGACAAAGAGAGAAGGTGCTCCCCAAGCAGAGGAACTTGGGCGAATGAAACCCTTACGAACTGAAGCGTCGATTTCCTCCTTAAGTTCAAGGAGTTCATGCGGCGGCATCTTGTAGGGTCGCTTGGCGATAGGAGTGGTGCCTGGTTTCAAGTCGATGACAAATTCGACAGCTCGAGCAGGGGGTATCCCTGGGAGTTCTTCTGGGAAAACACCTTGGAATTCGCGAACAACTGGAATGTTCTCGATGCCTTCAAGTGGTGATGCGTTTAACGCATTCAAGGCATAAAGCCTCGCCTCGGCATTTTGGATGATTTGAGCCTGGTAGCTTATTATTTCATCAGAAGGATGTAGAAGATGGACGATCTTCGTGGCGCAAACTATAGAAGCAGTATGCGCTTTCAACCAATCCATTCCGAGAATGAGGTCGATACTACAAGACTTTAGTATGAAAGGGGAGGCGTGAAACTCCAGCCCTTCAATTTCAACGGTGACGTCGTTGCTACCCATGGAGGTTTGACATTGACCCGCGGGGGTGTGTATTACTATTGCAGTATTCATGACCTCACATTTAATGTCGTGTTTGTATGCAAATTCTTCGGACATAAATGAATGCGATGCTCCCGAATCAAATAAAACAGAAGCTGGTACTGAATTAACAAGGAGAGTACCCATCACGGTGGCAGGCTGGTCCTGAGCTTCATTGAAATCGGTGTGGTTGGCCTGAATACGCCCATAAGTCTTGGCATTGTTGTTGCGAGGCTGATTGTTCCTACGATCAGTTGCTGGAAGTGCCAGTTGGTTCTGGTTCTGAATGCATTTCCTGGAAAAATGACCTGGCTGCCCACACTTGTAGCACAGACTATCATTGGGATTGGGAGCAGGAGCTCGGGGTGGTGGAGCTGGAAGTCCTGGATGCCTAGGTGGTGGAGGCAGACGCGGTGCAGTATAGGACCGTCTTGGAGCAGGTGCAGCTGGACGGTACACGCTGTTTGGAATCCAGATCCGACGCTTCTGTCCAGGCTGGCTCGAAGATGAACCGGTGTCACGGTTGCGCCTAAGAGATCCCTGGTGTGCCGGCAGACCAGTCTCGACCTGGATAGCCTTGTTCACCAAGATGGAGAAATTATCAAATTCATGCACAAGGAGCGCTAGCTTGATGTCAGCTTGAAGTCCTTCGCGAAACCTTTCCTGGCGGCGAGCATCAGTGGGAATGTCTTCTTCAGCATAGCGGGATAATTCCAGAAACTCCCGCTGATAAGCTTCCACTGTCTTGTTGCCCTGGGTGAGGTTGCGGAACTCTTGCTTCTTCCGGTCCATGATTCCCTGAGGAATGAAACGGGCACGGAAGGCAGCTTGGAAATCCGGCCAAGTGATGACTGTGCCAGCTGGTTGAGTGCGCCTGTGGCTGTCCCACCATTGAGCAGCGGGGCCCTTGAGAAAGAAGGAGGCGAAGGTGACATAGTTTGCAGGGGCAACGCCACCAGATTCCAACTCATAGGTGATGTCGCGAAGCCAGTCATCCGCATCCAGGGGCTGAGTTGAGCCACGGTAGACGGTTGGGTTGAGGCGCATAAAGTCCTGCAGGGTCCCTGGGCCTGGATACTAGTTCATATTGGGACGAGGAAACTGATCCATGATCCCTTGCATGAACTGACGTTGCAGTTCAAATTGCTGCATCATTCCAGCCATATAGTTCGGCGGTGGTGGATCGTTGGCACCACGGCCACGACCACGACCAGCGGGTCTAACCATCCTGCTAATTTACAACAGGGGGTAGTTTAGTAAAAGCAAGCGCGAGTGCTTAGTGACAAGCATGATGTAACACGACAATACTCCAAGCAGTGTTATAGATACATAACAGTAGTCGATTAAGACATACAGATCCATACACAACGTCGGGTACAAGCGGACAGCATAACGGCGCAATTTCATAAACTGGACATGCTAGGCGGCGCGCAGGCACGCGGTAAGGAAGTACACAACGAGACATAGCAAAGGCTACATCAACGTTGGGAAAAACTGGTGGGGCAAGGAATCTGCAAGTGACAACACAGGGTGCCCTCGATGAAAGGATCCTGTAAGCAGAACCTGGCCCACAATCTCGAAGCAAGGGGGGAAATTTTCAGAACTCCGGTGGATGTGATCACGAGACCCTAAGTGTCGGCGTTAGTAAAATTCATTTAACCCGAGTAGAAGAGAGATCAGAGTCCCAGAGTATAGACGAGGAATAAAAGATCCTAATACCACCCAGTTGGCAATGTGGGCCCGTAAGCCACACAGCCAAGTTAGTAAAACGGTTTTCTTTGTCTAAACTCAACTTCGGCCAAGGAATTGGAAGGGGGGATTCCTACAGGCAGTCGGCTCTGATACCAACTTGTGGCGCCCCCGGCTCAATCGTACACTAATCATGCACGCAAACGTGTACGATCAAGATCAGGGACTCACGGGAAGATATCACAACACAACTCTAAAACATAAATAAGTCATACAAGCATCATAATACAAGCCAGGGGCCACGAGGGCTCGAATACAAATGCTCGATCATAGACGAGTCAGCGGAAGCAACAATATCTGAGTACAGACATAGGTTAAACAAGGTGCCATAAGATGGCTAGCACAAACAGGGATACAACAGATCGAACAGGCACAGGGCCTCCTGCCTGGGATCCTCCTAACTACTCCTGGTCGTCGGCGTCCTGGACGTAGTAGTAGGCTCCGCCCTGGTGGTAGTAGTCGTCGTAGGTGGCGTCTGGCTCCTGGGCTCCAACATCTGGTTGCGACAACCAGCAAGAAGGGAAAGGGGGAAAGGAGGGGGAAAGCAACCGTGAGTACTCATCCAAAGTACTCGCAAGCAAGGATCTATACTACATATGCATGGTATATGTGTAAAGAGGCAATATCGGTGGACTGAACTGCAGAATGCCAGAATAAGAGGGGGATAGCTAGTCCTGTCGAAGACTACGCTTTTGGCAGCCTCCATCTTGAAGCAATAGAAGAGAGTAGTTGGAAGTTAACCAAGCAACAACGTATAGCATAATCCTACCCGTCGATCCTCTCGTCGCCACCATGCGAGAGAGCGACCACCGGGTTATATCTGTCACTTGTAAGGGTGTGTTTTATTAAGTATCCATTTCTAGTTGTCATGAGATCGGAATACAACTCCGGGTCGTCCTTTTACCGAGGGACACGGCTATTCGAATAGATAAACTTCCCTGCAGGGGTGCACCACATATTCCCCAACACGCTCGATCCCCTTTGGCCGGACACACTTTCCTGGGTCATGCCCGGCCTCGGAAGATCCACACGTCGCAGCCCCACCTAGGCTCAACAGAGAGGTCAGCACGCCGGACTAATCCTAGGCACTCTGGGGTCTGGGCCCATCGCCCAGTGCGCTCCTGCACGTTGCGTACGCGGCCGCGAGCAGACCTAGCAACCCACACGATCACGGCGGTTACGTTAGCGCGGTCCAACACGGCGCGCGCCGCTCAGTCGCTGACGTCAAAAAGGCTTCAGCTGATACCACGACGCCGGGATACCCATAACTACTCCCGCGTAGTTGGTTAGTGCGTATAGGCCAGTGGCCAGACTCAGATCAAATATCCAATCTCGTTAAACGTGTTATTATGAAGTAAACGCGAACGCCGACCAGGGCCTGGCCCACCTGTCTCCTAGGTGGTCTCAACCTGCCCTGTCGCTCCGCCACAAAGATCCACACAAAGGGCCGTTGGGACAAAGGTCCTTTCAGCCCCCAATCCGTGAATCACTCGCGGGTACTCTTCGAGCCGACCCGACTTTAGTCACCATCTGTATAGTATGTATATATGTATAGTATACACCCGTGATCACCTCCCGAGTGATCACGGCCCGATAGTATAGCAAGGCAGACTGACAAGAATGCAGGGCCAATGATGATAAACTAGCATCCTATACTAAGTATTTAGGATTGCAGGTAAGGTATCAACAGATGTAGCAACAGTATCAGGCTATGCATCAGACTAGGATTAACGGAAAGCAGTAACATGCTACACTACTCTAATGCAAGCAGTATAGAGGAGAATAGGCGATATCTGGTGATCAAGGGGGGGGGCTTGCCTGGTTGCTCTGGCAAGTAGGGGTCGTCAACAACGTAGTCGGTCGGGGCACCAGCAGCTGCGTCGGTCTCGTAGTCTACCGAAGAGAAGAGGGGGAAGAAACAGTAAGCACACGGCAATAATGCAACAGGGATGCATGACATGTCTAAACGCAGGGCCAGGGTGATATACAGCCTAGCTAAGCGATTTAGTTAATTTAGGAATTTATTCGGATTTATTTAATTAGGGTTGGACACTATTCATTTATCGAAATCGGTCTAATTGTTCAACGTTCTTATAGCTGCGGGCATCTGACGGGAATACGGAGGATGTATTCGGGTTCGTATCGTCGTTCTGAGCAAGTTTCATGTATAAAGTATTTTCACCGGAGTTACGGTTTATTTAATATGATTTTCTAAAGTTTTTATTAATTTCTGAAATTTAATTAATTATTTAATTCAACATTATCCGAAACAGTGATTGATGACGTCAGCATGACATCATGCTGACGTCAGCAGTTAATTAAGTTAATTACTAATTACTGTTTAATTAACACTAATTAGTTAATTAGATTAACCTAATCAGGATTAATTAACTAATTAATTAATTATTTATTTTAATTATTTTAATTATTTATTTTTATTTCTATTTTCTTAAAACTGTTTCTGGGCCGTGGGCCCCATTCGTCAGCGTCACAGGGGTTCGGGCCCCACTGGGCAGTGGCCCAGGGGGGGTCTAACGGGTCGGGGCGACGGGCGCAGCCCGAACGGGCGCTGGCCCGCGGGTGCGCACCCGACCGGGCGGCGCGGGGCAGTCGGCGGGCGCGGGCGCCGGCGAGGCCACGGCGGGGCAGGGCCGTGGCGATGCGGCGGCCACCGGAGGGAGACGCCGGGGCCGTGGAGGGGTACGGCCGGAGCGGGCGGTTGGCGGCGAGGAGCGACGCGGGCGCGCGAGCGAGGGCAGTGGGCGGCGCGCGCGCGCGTGCGGCAGAGCGCGGCGAGGCTGCGGTGCGCGCGGGCGCGTGCGCGAGCAGGCGAGCGCGGGCGGAGCGGCGGCACGGGGGCGCGGTGCGCGCGGCGAGGTGCGGGAGCAGAGAGGGGGGGAGAGGCCCGAGGCCTCACCGTGATCTGTAGGGACGGGGCAGCGGGGGTCGGGGTGGTCGGCGGGGACGACGGCGATGGGGAGGCAGGCCGGCGGGGACGAAGCGGCGACGCAGACGAGGCAGACCGGCGAGGGAGCGCTCCGGGCGGTGGCGTCGTGCGGCGAGGGCGAGGCGGCGCGGTCGGGCGCGTCGGGGCGAGCGGCGTCGAGGGAGCAGGCCGGCGAGGGAGAGCGGGCTCCGGGCGGCGGCGTCCAACGGCGACGGCGAGGCGGCGCGGTCGTCGCCGCGACCGAGGGCGACGGGGTCGTTCCCGCGATCCCGATCCCGATCTGGATCGGGAGGTGGGGGCTGACGAGGGGGAGGCGGCGACGGGGGCGGCGTCGGCGGCGGCGTCGGCGAGGCGCGGGGCAGCGCGGGATCGGGCCTGCGGCCCGATCTGGATCGGGGGGGGGGGGAGTGAGCGAGGGGGGGGTGGGGAGCGGCTAGGGTTCGGGTCTCCTGGGGGAGGCCATATAGAGAGGGGGGGCGCAGGTGGGCCGGCGGTGGGCCGGCCGCCGGCCGGTGGCTTGCTGGGCCGAGGCCCAGTCGGGGGGGGGGGGGTTCCTTTATCCTTTTCTGTTTCTTTTTCTTTTCTTATTCTCTTTCTCCACTGTTAAATGTTTAGGGCCAAATGGTTTTTGTAAAAAGTGTGACCTATTCATAAATACCAGCGCATTATTCCCTAACACCTAAAATTAGTTTGGACAAAACATAATTCCATACTTATTTCAGATTTAATAAATGGTTATTAAATATTATCTTTATCCACTGTTTGAGGTTGTTCGAGTCACTTATCCAATTCCAATGATGTTGGTTTCAATTTTAGAATAGCCTCTGGAATATTTGCTACTTATCTGACATTTTAGTTTCTATGTTGGACAACTTTTATATTCCACTTTCATTTAAATTTGAATTTGGCTTAGGAGTTGAAATGCAATATGATGCTAATGATGATTATGCACTATTAATCATGATGACATGGCCTCACCAAAAGGGTGATCACTGTAGCTTAATACAAGGGGTGTTACAGGTTACCTTGTCCCTTGTCTTACCAACAAGAGGGTTTGTGACTCCATGAACTAGTGCAAGATATGAAAGTTGATTGCACAAGTCCTTGCCAAAATGAATATGAGTGAAGTATGTTGGCGGAGTCACCCTCAAGAACACTCTAGTTCTTCTTCTTTGGGTTCCACATCAACTTGATGGGAATCCTTGGAGTTGTAGTTGAACTTGATGATGTAGAGCTTGACGTAGTCTTGGGAACCCACTTGACCATGGCCTTAGGAGCTTCTTCAAATGAGTCAATCTCTTCTTGAAGCTTGTCCTTGCCTTTTAGCTTTTGGTCTTGTGGTGGAAGATCATCTTGAGCTTGTGTTCCCTTGAAGGAAGTGGGGTCATAATTCTCTTGTTGAGGAACAAACTTCGTCTTGGGGTATTGATCTTCTTCCCACTCAACTACATTGGCATTCAACTTTCGTTCAAAACCAACACCTTGATTCTTCCTGTGCCTTCCTTGCTTGCGTACAATTTCCTCAAATTACTTACTTCCGGCAAGGCTCTTGTAAAAACCTTTCTCTATAATTCCCTTAAATAAGCTATTTTCTTGCTCAAGTGTAACTTGGCTAAGAGAATCATTAGTGGAATCAAGAGAACTACTAGAGGCAACAATATTTGATTTAACATGGTTACTGTTACTACTAGAGGAAGAATCTTTCTTGCTCTCGTTGCTAGATTTTACTTGTGGCATGTAAGTGGACAAGAGGAGACGTTTGGCAAGATAAGAAGAACTCTTCTTTCAAAGATCATCATTGATAGCTTTTAGAAACTCATGCTCTTGCTCTAAATTTAGCTTCTCTAAGCATAGCTTCTCATGAGTCCTTAGGAGCTCTCTATGATCCTCTTGAGTTGTTTCATGAGCTACTTAAGAGGGTTTAGTTCTTTAGTTAGACGCCCAATCTCCTTCTTATCATTGTCACTCGTTTCATCTTGATTAGCGTGATTACTAGCAAATTCATCATAGTTTTCATCACTAGTTTTGTCAACAAGTAAATCATCACCACCTAGCAAATCATCTTCATCACTATTGAAATAAACATACTCGGGGTGTGATACCTTAGGGCCTTTAGCCATGAAGCATCTTCCAATTCGTTCATTTGGTGAGTCAAATATGTCATAGGAGTTGTATGACACAAGTGCAAGACGGGCAACACCTTCGTCTTGAGTATAGTCTGAGTCGGAGTGATAGCTTCTCTCGGAGTAGTTTTCAGAGTCGGAACCGGATACCCATTCACCAACGTGAGCTTGATGTCTTCGTCTTGTGTAGGTCTTTGATTACTTGTCCTTCCTTTCTAAATCCTTGCTTCTACGAGAGGGTCTTTGTTCATAACGATCATCTCTACTCCTTCTCTCTTTTGGAGGTGAGTCTTCTCTTTTCTTGTAGGGACCCGTACACTCATTGGAGTAGTGTTCGGGTCTTCCACAATTGTAGCAATTTTGATCACGACTAGAAGATCTTTTGTCATTGTAGGACCTTGACTTGGAGCTCCTCTCTTTACTTCTGTTCTTGTAGAAATTGTTGAAGTTCTTCACCACTAAGCTCAATTCTTCATTGAAGTTCTCACTTGATGATGTAGGAGCATAACTTGAAGCTTTGTAAGCACCACTTGACTTGTTGTGGAGCTCTTCC
Source organism: Thinopyrum elongatum (assembly GCA_011799875.1). NCBI lineage: Eukaryota > Viridiplantae > Streptophyta > Magnoliopsida > Poales > Poaceae > Thinopyrum > Thinopyrum elongatum. Next base: position 354,560,308 of record CM022300.1, on the reverse strand, counting down.
TTATCTTTGAGTGACATCTCATGAGCAACAATTCTACCAATGACTTCCGTGGGCTTAAGATCTTCGTAATTGGGCATCATTTGGATCAAAGTGCACACGGTGTCGTATTACCATCCAAGGCTCTTAGGATCTTCTTGATGATGAATTTGTTGGTCATCTCTTCACTTCCTAAGCCGGCAATCTCATTTATGATGAGAGCAAGCCTAGAATACATTTCGGCGACTCCTTCACCATCCTTCATCTTGAACTTGTCAAGTTGACTTTGAAGCACATCCAACTTGGATTCCTTGATGGACTTGGTACCTTCGTGCATATCAACCAAAGTATCCCAAATTTCCTTTGCATTCTCAAGGCGGCTGATTTTGTTGAATTCTTTGGGGCACAATCCATTGAAGAGAATATCACAAGCTTGAGCATTTTATTGCAACATCTTCAATTCATCCGCGGTGGCTTCACGATCTCGTTCTTTTCCATCTTCAAAGTATTCACCTTGCAATCTAATGCAAACGACAGCCCAAACGGCGGGGTTATGACCAAGAATATGCATTTTCATCTTATGCTTCCAACTAGCAAAATTTGTACCATCAAAATCAAAGTAAGGACCTCTACGGTGGTAATTTCCCTTGCTAGATGCCATACTCTCCTAGGTTGTGAAACCAAGGCTATGATCACCAAAGCTATGAAAATCAAGGCAAATGGAGACCAAACTCTGATGCCACTTGTAGGATCGAAAGTATGTCTAGAGGGGGGGGTGATTAGACTACTTGACCAAATAAAAACCTATCATTTTCCCAATTTTAGTTGTGGGCAGATTTTAGCAATTAGCACAAGTCAAGTAATCAACCTACACATGCAATTCTAAGAGTATAGTAGTGAAAAGTAAAACATTGCATATGAAGGTAAAGGGAAGGGTTTGGAGAAGGCAAACGCAATGGAGACACGGAGATTTTTGGCATGGTTCCGATAGGTGGTGCTATCGTACATCAACGTTAATGGAGACTTCAACCCACAAGGGTAACGGCTGCGCGACTCCATGGAGGGCTCCACCCACGAAGGGTCCACGAAGAAGCAACCTTGTCTATCCCACCATGGCCATCGACCACGAAGAACTTGCCTCACTCGGGTAGATCTTCACGAAGTAGGCAATCTCCTTGCCCTTACAAACTTCTTGGTTCAACTCCACATCTTGACGGAGGCTCCCAAGTGACACCTAATTGTTGACACACGAACACGTCACGTGTACCCTCGACGCCGGGGGTGATGCACCGCAGCTCACGTCGAAGGAGACCCGACCGGCAGCGCGATACGCAAGACAGTCGGCGGGCGCTTTTGCAGACCCGAAACCCCACACACCCGGGAGGGACCCCGTCAGGGAGTGCGGCGGCTATGGGCTGCCCTAGGTCGATTCGCTCGCCCCTAGAGCCTCGGGATTTGTAGCTCTCAAACATGAAGAACATCGAAGAACGAGAGAGAAAAACGGTGGAGAGATAAAACATAGACGAAAAAGTAGTATATTGATTTGTTTGATTGTGTGTTGTTCAATCGGCCGTCACCCCTTACATATATATGAGGCCGCTGGACTTTCCGTACAAGAAAAGGATTCATCTAGGCTTTCCTTACATGAAAAATTACATCAATTCACGTCCTAGAGTCCTAGTTCTATTCCCACTCGAATTCAGTCTAAATCTAGCTCAAACTTATATCGTCCTCCTTGCGCGGGCTGCCAAGTTTGCATATGACCTCCGATCAAGACAGCACAAATATCAAATTCGTGCACCTTGACGAGACGAATAACTCACGTGTTGATCACTTCTCCAAAAAAGGCCATCTTCAATACTTTACGAGGTCATCTTTACCTTCCAGTCGGAGTCTGTCTTGCACCTGACTGTACTGTCCGAATCTCGTAGTGACTTTGCAGGCCATATACTATATTAGATGATGATTAGTCCAAAAGCCAAGTTGACCATTTCGACGTTACAAACAAATTCTGAGTTGAACACTTTCTCATCCAAGGCAATCTAGATAACCTTTCGGGCACATCTTCAGCTTCTGGTCGGAGCACTCAGATTCGAATCTCCCCACTCGGATGTTAGTGTCTTTCACTCGGATCGCCCGACTAGACTTCTTCACTCGGAAGACAATGTTTCACTCGGATGACTATATTTTCACTCGGACGGCAATCTCTCACTCGATCAGCAAGTTTCCATTCCGATGGTAAGCTTTTCACTCGGATGACTATATTTTCACTCAGACGGCAATCTCTCACCCGATCAGCAAGTTTTCATTCCAATGGTAAGCTTTTCACTCGGATTTCCCAACTGAAAACACAGCCTGACATTGATTTGCCTCTCCAAGTCGCATACATCCTCGGATTAAGACGATTTATATATGAAAATCAATCGGCTCGAGGGGACGAAACTTTTTCATGTTGAAGATTTTTTGATTCAAGGACGTCTTGATGGCCGAATGGCTCGCGTGACCCATCAGACATGCGTGTGGTACCTCGAGCCATATTTTTGTTCAGGGTCAGTCTGCAGTGTATTCCCTCTAACTTTTGCATACAAACTCGGATTGAGATGATTTATATATGAAAATTGATTGCCTCGATGAGATGAAGACAATCCATGCTGAGCGCTCCTTCATCCGAGGTCGTCTTGAAGGCTTAATCGGCCGAAAAGCACTCGGAACACTAAATTTTGCCACTCAGAGTATAATTTCGGTCCCTAAGATAAGGTCGGGTGACGATAACCAAAACATCAAAGTTGTTCCACTCGGTGACGTGAAACTTTTCATACTGAAAACTCTTTCACTCGAGGTCATCTTATTTGCCTTTTATGTTGTGCCAAAATCTGATGTCAACACATGCCCCCCTGTTTTTCTGCAAAGCTTGCATGCCGAAAAATAATATGCACGGTGTTTGTTCTAAGGACGATGTCAACACTCCATCGGCCATTTATATCTCTCAGGGCGATAATTATGTATCGACCATGTTTGTGCTAAGGGCGATAATCATATATCGGCCATTGCCTACTTAGGCTTTTTGTCACACACTCGGGTGGTATTTCTTCAAGTACTTGCCATTGAGAGGTCTAGGTAACATTGTTCCTTGTACGAATTCCACCAAATAAGAGTTTCTGGGAACTACTCTTGTAATCTTAAAAGGACCTTCCCAACTCGGAGACCACTTCCCGAATTTTCTATCTCTTGAACCAATTGGCAGAACCACTTTCCAGACGAGATCGCCAACTTGAATATTCTTCAACTTAACTTTCTTATTGTAAGCTCTTGCCACCCTCAACTTGTCTCTCTCTATGGCCTTCAAAGCAGCCAAACGTTTATCGGCAACTTCATCAATATTGTCCATCATCAAGTTATAAAAGTCCATTGCTCATAAATCATTTTGTTTGGCTATTCTCAAAGCATTCAAATTTACTTCCACTGGTAGGACAGCCTCTTGACCATACACAAGTTCATATGGAGTCACCTTTGTAGCACCATGCCTTGAGATTCTATGTGCCCACAAAGCTCCAGATAAAAACTCATGCCACCTCCTCGGATTATCCTCAATCTTCTTCTTGATGAGCTTGATTGAAATTTTATTGCTAGACTCAGCTTGTCCATTAGCTTGGGCATAATATGGAGAGGAATTGAGCAACTTTATTTTATAAGACTCGGCAAATTCTTTGACTTGGTGTGACATGAAAGATGAACCTTGATTTGTAGTTAACATTTGAGGGATGCCTAATCTATGAATAATGTGCTCAGTTATGAATTGAATTACCTCCATATGCGTCATGTTCTTGAGAGGTACTGCTTCAGACTATTTAGTGAAATAATCAGTTGCCACCAATACGAACCGATGCCCCTTTGAGGAAGACGGATGAATTTCTCCAATAAAGTCTAAATCCCATCCTCTGAAAGGCCATGGCTTGATAATAGGATGTAACATAGCAGCTAGAGCCAATTGAATATCACCAAATTTTTGACAAGCTTCACACCCTTTATAATATCTGAAGCAATCATTAATCATAGTCGGCCAATAAAACCCAGCACGTCGTAATAACCACTTCATCTTGGGAGCCGACTGGTGAGTGCCACAAATGCCTTCATGTACCTCTCCCATAGCAACTCTTGCTTGGTCCTCGGCCAAGCACTTTAAAAGAACATCATCAACTGTTCGGCGATAAAGGTCATCATCCCTCATCATGTATTTAAAAGCCATACGCCAAACAGCCCTGTCCACCCTTTCACTCGGATTACGCAAGTAATCAACAATGGGCTTCCTCCAGTCGGGCTTTCCTCCTACACTAGATTGCTCATTAGTGGCCGAAGCAGTGAGCTCTGGTCCGGCCTCTCCTATATTGTCAAGACAAGACATCGGCTTTTGAGAAATATGAAACATGCCATGATCAACATGATAGCCGGATGCTTGTTGTGCCAACTCATTTGCTCTTCCATTGTCATGCCTAGATATATGAGCAATGCTAAAATGGTTCAAAGTAGAGATTATATCTAGACATTTATCAAGATAAACATTAAGTGATTCATCCAAACACTGAAAGACCTTGGATATTTGTTGCACCACTAATAACGAATCACCATAAGCCTCAATATGTTTAACACCTATAGCAAGTAACATCTCTAGGCCGAATAATAATGCTTCATATTCGACTTGATTGTTTGTGCAAAAATATTCTAAGCGGCATGAGGCTTCAAAAACAGCACCATGAGGAGATATATAAACAATACCAACACCTTGGCCATTGCTACAAACTGAACCATCAAAATATAATCTCCAAGGTACTAATGAAACAAGGTTTATATCAACATCATGCTTGCCATTAATCCGATGCTCAACAATAAAATTAGCAACGATTTGGCCTTTCATGGATTTTAGAGATTCATAAGCCAAATCATATTATATCAAAGCATAAGCCCACTTGCCAATTCTACCACTAAGAATTGGCCTATGCAACATGTATTTAATGACATCGGTTTGACAAGCTACTATGCAAGCACTCGGCACTAGATAATGTCTCAATTTTGTGCAAGCATAATACAAGCATAGACATAGTTTTTCAATAAATGTATACCTTGCCTCGGCGTCCAATAAGCGTCTGCTCAAATATGTAATAGCATGCTATTTTCCTTCGGTTTCTTGAGTCAAACAGCACTAATAACACCTTCCTCTGCAGCAATGTAAAGCTTAAAGGGCTCCCTATGCTTGGGTGCTTTCATCACCGGAGGAGTGAACAAATAATTCTTGATCATATCTAATGCTTCTTGCCGTTTTGCCCCCCAAGTAAAATCAACATCATTCTTTAATCGAAGGTTAGGAGTAAATGCATCAACTTTCCCTGACAGATTAGCTATGAACCTCCGCAAATAATTGACCTTGCCAAGGAATTTTTGCATGTCTCTCTTACATGTTGGAGCCTCCACTTTCTGTATGGCCTCTATCTTTTTGGGATCAATCTCTATGCCATCTTCATGAATAATGAAACCCAAAAACTTGCCAGCCGACACGCCGAATGCACACTTCAAAGGATTCATCTTGAGTCCATATTTTTTCATTCTTTCAAAAGCTAAACACAAATCGGCCAAGTGAGATTCAAAAGCATCCGATTTGACAACAATATCATCAATATAGACTTCAAGTATGATGCCGAGTAAATCGTGAAAAATCAAATTCATAGCCCTTTGATATGTGGCTCCAGCATTTTTTAATCTGAATGTCATCACTGTCCACTCGAATAAACCAAGGAAACCAGGGCATCGAAAAGCCGTTTTGGACATGTCCTCTTCGGCCATAAAAATTTGGTTATACCCGGCATTACCATCAAGAAAGCTAATAACCTTATGTCCAGAGGCATCATTAATAAGCATATCAGCTATTGGCATAGGATACTCATCTTTGGGTGTAGCCCAATTCAAATCTCTGAAATCAATGCACACCCTCAACTTGCCGGATCCTTTCTTCTCCACTGGGACTATGTTAGAAATCCACTCGGCATACTTGCAAGGTCTAATAAAATTAGCTTTAAGCAAACGTCCGATCTCTTACTTGTTCCGGTCATATGTTTTTGGATTAAATTTCCTGGCCGATTGTTTGTAAGGTCTAAAACCGGCCTTTATAGGTAATCGATGATCTACTAGATCTTGGCTTAAACCTGGAATCTCATGATATTCCCATGCAAAGCAACAAACATATTCTTTCAACAGCTCGATTAACTTAGCTTTACAATCGGCTTTCAAATTTTTGTTTACAAACGTCGGCCGAGTGACTGAACGATCTCCATTATCTCTTTCTTCTAATGGATCGGCCGATGTAAAACCTTGTCCAAGTTTATCCATGTCATCCAACTCCTCTATAGACTCATACATATCGTTCTCACTGCACCAATATTTTAAAAGATGTTTTCGTAACCACTCGAAATTAGAATCCATTTAAACATATCATACCTTGGAGCCGATTGCACTCAGTCGGCTTTAAAGAGACGGGCATGAAACCATCCTTGGTCGCGCTGAGAAAATCAAACTCTGACAATTCGCGCCCCGTCAAGCAAGTAGCATTGGGGTGTTGCCAATCCACCAATGCATCGACCAAAGCAACACAGGCCGAGTTATCTGCATGAATGACTTCCACTTCATCATCAACCCACTGTATCAAAAACTGGTGCATAGTGGATGGCACGCACTAGTTTGCAAGAACCCAATCACGGCCTAGTATGACGTTGTAGTTACCTTGCACCTCAGCGACAAAGAATGCAGTAGCCAAAGTTTTGCTTCCGACTGTAAGCTCCACGTACATCACACCTTTGGCTTCAGTTTTCTCTTTGCCTTCAAATCCATTAAACACCATATTGGTCTTGATCAATTCTTCATCGGGCAAACCCAGTTTCTTGAAGACCGAATAGGGCATAAGATTTACCACAACACCACCATCAACAAGCATCCGAGTGAGCGGTGACCCATTAATATGTCCTCTAAGATACAATGGTTTCAGATGTGTTACTAGTTCTTTTGGCTTCTCGAATATTGCATTTTTAGGGCCAAAATCCAGCTGAGCCACTTCCCCTTCTTCATCTACAGTGCAAAATTCAGCGGGTAAGTAATACACCATATTGATATCCATACCTTCATGAACCAGTGTAGACTCGTAGTCCAACATATCATCCTCTTCCCCTAGTGTATCCACCAATTCTGAAATCTGTCCAAGTGAAGAGGAATCAATAGGCACTGTAGACGATGCAATGATTGCATCATCCTCTTTTGGTGGTGTTGGTGCTGCTGTGATAGGTGTAGAAGCCACTGCATCTTGTATTTGTTTAGGCCTCCACACTTGTTTTGTAGGTACCATGGGCCGAGTGTCACTGAATAACTTGTCCCTTTGCTTCTCGGCCTCTAGCTCTGCCATCTGTTGACTCCTTAACCTTTGCAGCTTCCTCTTCTGTGTTTTTGTTAGCCCTGGAGGACACCACTTTGGCTGAGTGTATTTAGGGTCTCTCAGCTTCACTTGGCTGGTGCTTGCTTCATGGTCATTAACCGAGTGCTTTGGCGTGATAGCAAGTATTAGCTTAGTCGGATTGCTATGCACAATCGGCTGCTGTATGGTGAATGTTTTGGTGCCAAGATGAGTGAGTCGGCATCAATTTTTTCCTTGCCTTTGCTTGACTCGACCATTGCAGCACTTGGCAACTTAACACGCCATTCTTTCTGACTTCCCCGATGCATGAAATTTCCACTCGGGCACACCTTTTTACTCAGATGGATGTCACTCGGATGGAATCCACTTGGATGGAACTCACTCGGATGGAATTCACTCGGACGGAATCTACCCAGCCACATTTTTTCACTCAGATGGCTTCCACCTGGGTGCATTCTCACACTTGGATAATTTCCACTTGGTCGCATATTTTGACCAACCGACTGATAATCACCAAAGTTCAGTCGACCCTTATGTGAGTAATCAAGTCGATCCCAAAAAGATTATCTTTGTTCTTCTAGAAACGGCGCCATTGGTCCAGTCGGTTTTACATATCGACTGAACATACCAGCTGATGGTGACCTTGGTCGCTTCAGATTAGATGGCCAATTAGAGCTAGAACCGGCCGACTGGTTGGCGTACTTGGACAGCAACATGTCAAAAGATGGCTTGATTTGTTTGCGCTGCACTTTAGCTTTGTTCATCTTCCACTTGCCAATTTCAGGACTCTTGGGCTTAACAAATTTAACTCGAGTGTCTTGTTGCACTCGAGCTTGCCCCCCGAGTGTAGGATTCTTGATGGTGATTTTGAGCACCTCCTTGCCATCGGGTTGCTTATCAAGCAAAATCTATCTCCCCAAGACCTTGTCCCCCTCCTTGTCTTTCCTGGGCTCACCAACAATGACATTAGCTTTCTTATCAGATTCGGCTACCTCCGGCCGAATGAGCATCTATTTCCCCTCCAAGCCCATGGTGTTCATTGGGAAGGGTTGTTTATCAACTTGCATCTTAGCAAAATTCAATCGTCCATCATTAATGGCCGATTGTATCTGTCGTCAAAAAACATTGCAATCATTAGTACCATGAGAAAAAGAATTATGATATTTGCAATAGGCACGCCATTTCAGCTCTTCAAACGGCGGTAGAGTATGAGATATCCTAATAATCTTAGCCTGTAGCAAAGCGTCAAATATTTTATCACACTTAGCAATGTTAAAAGTAAACTTCATCTCTTCATCATGATTCATATGAATCGATTTCAGATCATTGCAAGTAAAGGGTTTGGCCTTAGATGGCCAAACAAATTCAGTAGCATAAATATCACCCTCATCGTCCATGTGATCACTATCATATTCGACCATATTCACCTTTGGACGGTCGGCTTTATATCTATGCACTTCTTTGAGATCTTTGCTTCGGCTTTCCTGAGCCAAAGCCCTTTGTAAGACTTGGTTGATATTTAAGAACTCATAGCCTTCTAGATTTTTTCTAATGGGAGTTCTCAAATCAGTAAGCACGAGGTCTGCCAAGTCTCTCTCGGTTATCACCAAACTGTAACACCGGTTTTTTGTTTCTCTGAATCTCTTGACGTAATCGGAGACCGATTCATCATGCTTCTGTTTAACTGATGTTAGATGTGACAACTTGAGTTCATTGCCACCGCTATAAAAGTGATCATGAAATTTCTGCTTTGGCTGCGACCAAACCCGAATGGAACCATGTGGTAAAGAAGAAAACCATGAAAATGCGGTACCAGTTAATGATAAAGGAAACATACGCACTTTCAATTCATTTAGCGAGCCTGCTTCACCCAATTGTGCTAAATATTGACTAACATGCTCCCATGTGGTTTTCGTGCCTTCTCCATTAAACTTAACAAAATCTGGAATTTTATATCCCGGAGGGCACTGGATGGCATCAAAGTACTCAGGATATGGTTTTTGGTAAATCCGATTCCGAGGTAACTCAACTCCAAAATTCTCTCGAAGCATCTTAGCCACCTCCTCTCCAAAATTAGCTAGGGCATCGTCTGTAGTACATGATGAAGCTTGTTGCAGTGGCATAGGAGGAGTAGGACTACTAACTATAGGTAGGAGCTGTGGCATGTATGCCGAACCATAGTTCGATAGTGGCCGAGTGGTTGTACCTGTAGGTAGGGTTTGGTTTGGCGTTGCCACCGAACCTGACATGCTCATAATAGGATTAATGGGTGCAGCCACAATCTTATTTGTTTGGGTAGGATAATAAGTCATCAGCATGGGAGGCGCCGATGTAATAGGTAAAGCCAGATTAGGGTTTTGCACGCTAGCAGCTACACCACCATTACCACTAGATGATTGAGATATATTCTTCTGAGCATTAGTATTTTCTATGAAAGTTTGATAGACCAGATTGTTACCATCAGCAATACGTCTCTCAATCTCAGCCCACTACTCAGGAGAAAAGGTAGTACTCACAGAGGGTTTAACCTGCTCGGCTTGAAGAGGAGGGAACTTGATTTCTTTAATCGGAGTGATGTTGCCTTGGCGATTCTTCTTGAAGTTTGCAAGGAACTCCTATAAATCCTTCTCTTCACACGCCTTCTTGTACTCCTCATAGATTTGGTGATGATCGGCCGATATCTCATCAAGACTGGGCTTAATGATGTTATCGGCGTCTACCTCAGATGGCTTGGGAAGATCGGACATGTTGGATGATGACGATTGATCTTCAGTCCCCAGCGGAGTCGCCAAAAAGTGTGTTGACACACGAACACGTCACATGTACCCTCGACACCGGGGGTGATGCACTGCAGCTCACGTCGAAGGAGATCCGACCGACATCATGATATGCAAGACAGTCTGCGGGCGCTTTTGCAGACCCGAAACCCCACACACCTGGGAGGGACCCCGCCAGGGAGTGCAGCGGCTATGGGCTGCCCTAGGTCGATTCGCTCTCCCTAGAGCCTCGGGATTCGTAGCTCTCAAACATGAAGAATAGCGAAGAACGAGAGAGAAAAATGGTGGAGAGATAAAACGTAGATGAAAAAGTATTATATTGATTTGTTCGATTGTGTGTTGTTCAATCGGCCGTCACCCCTTACATATATATGAGGCGGCTGGACTTCCCGTACAAGAAAAGGATTCATCTAGGCTTTCGTTACATGAAAAATTACATCAATTCACGTCCTAGAGTCCTAGTTCTATTCCCACTGAGATTCAGTCTGAATCTGGCTCAAACTTCTGTTTTCCTCCTTGCGTGGGCTGCCGAGTTTGCATATGACCTCTGATATAGATGGTCCAAATATCAAATTTGTGCGCCTCGATGAGACGAATAACTCTTGTGTTGGTCACTTCTCCAAAAAAAGGCTATCTTGAATACTTTAGAGGTCATCTTTACCTTCCAGTCGGACTCGGTCTTGCAGCTGACTGTACTGTCCGAATCTTGTAGCGACTTTGCAGGCCATGTACTATATTAGATGATGATGAGTCCAGAAGCAAAGTTGACGGCTTCGACGTTACGGACAAATTCCGTGTTGAACACTTTCTCATCCGAGGCAATCTAGATAACCTTTCGGGCACATCTTCAGCTTCTGGTCGGAGCACTCGGATTCGAATCTCCCCACTCGAATGTTGTCTTTCACTCGGATCGCCCGACTAGACTTCTTCACTCGGAAGACAATCTTTCACTCGGATGACTATATTTTCACTCGGACGACAATCTCTCAATCGATCAGCAAGTTTCCATTCCGATGGTAAGCTTTTCACTCGGATGACTATATTTTCACTCGGACGGCAATCTCTCACCAGATCAGCAAGTTTTCATTTCGATGGTAAGCTTTTCACTCAGATTTCCCGACTGAAAACACAGCCTGACCTTGATTTGCCTCTCCAAGTCGCATACGACCTCGGATAAGACGATTTATATATGAAAATCAATCGGCTCGACGAGACAAAACTTTTTCGTGTTGAAGGTTTTTCGATTCAAGGACGTCTTGATGGCCAAATGGCTCGCGCGACCCATCAGACATGCGTCTGGTACCTCGAGCCATATTTCTGTTTAGGGTCAGTCTGCATTGTATTGCCTCTAACTTTTGTGTACAAACTCGGATTGAGATGATTTATATATGAAAATCGATTACCTCAACGAGATGAAGACAATCCATGCTGAGCGCTCCTTCATCTGAGGTCGTCTCGAAGGCTTAATCGGCCAAAAAGCACTCAGAACACTAAATTTTGCCACTCGGAGTATAATTTCAGTCCCTAAGATAAGGTCGGATGACGATAACCAAAACATCAAAGTTGTTCCACTCGGCGACGTGAAACATTTCATGCTGATTACTCTTTACTCGAGGTCATCTTATTTGCCTTTTATGTCATGCCAAAATCTGATGTCAACACTAACCAATCTAGGAGACACCACTCTCCAAAAGGTAATAGACGGTATGTTGATGATGAACTCCTTGCTCTTGTGCTTCAAATGATAGTCTCCCCAACACTCAACTCTCTCTCTCTCTCTCTCTCAGATTTGGCTATGGTGGAAAGATGATTTGAGTGGAACTGTTAGGGTTTCTGAGACCGAAACAGAGTGTTGGCAAGGCCATCTCGGTGAGACCGAGATCCATATCGGTGAGACCGAACTGTTAGGGTTTCTGACTGTGGCTATGTCATACGAACTCGGTGGCGCCGGATAGAAAGAATCGATGGGGCCGAGTTGGAGTTTAGGATTTTGACATATTTGGATTGAGAAGTTGTCGGCGTGGAAGCACGATCACCTATGGGGCAAGGGTGCCCCTTTGTGGTTCGACATGGGGACGGCCACGCTGCACAAAGAGCAGAAGCAGTGGGGGACAGCACGGCGATGGACTCCTTCTCTTTTACCCAGGTTCGGGGCGCTTTGCAGCGTAAAACCCTACTCTTGATTTGGTGGATTAATCTGGAGGTGGAAGAAGGCCCGATGCGCTTTGGCCCGGCAAGGATGCCTCGGGGGGAGCAACTTGAGCTTCCGAAATGCTGGGAGTCAAGGTGTTCAAACCTCTTGCTAGGTTGCCTCGGGCCTCCTTTTATAGGCTAAGGGGCAACCACAATGGAAAAACAGTCATTTGGGTGTGATTATATAGCTAACAGTGTTATCATACCTAACTCTGGCAGTTAGGACAAAGTGCATTAAATGCACTACTAGGTGTTGTGTCAAGGGCGAATCCCGGCAAGCCTGTCACGTCGCTGATCTTCCTCTTCTTATCAGCTTGATACGCCTCATAGATGGGTGTCAATAAAGCTAATCTCTTCTCCTTGATGCTGCCACGTGCTCGAGAGGATACACCTGGTTGCTTAACACCTTGACACCACATGGAAGAGTGACTTGGGTGTGATGAGGTGGAGCGATGGCGTCTTGGTGGGGATTCCTCGTTGGAAAGAGCTTGGCGGGGTTTGGCCTTGGCGGCCCCAGTAGGCCTACCGGGGCAAACTTGGACTTGCCCTCGGGGCGGTGTCGACCTGGCCAGGCTCTCCTGCCCGGTAAGGGAGGCTTTCCCAAGGTGATATCTTGTTGTCTTGTTCTTCTTAATGCTCTCCTTGATCTCAGGAAGAGCGGCTTCTCTAGCTTGATTTCGTGGCATGCATTGATGCTGGATGTATGATCATCGGCACGCCTGTGCACGAGCTCGGTCAACAAACGCCAGTGTTTGTTGCACCGACAGTAGCCCCCGGGCCTGGCCCACACGTGCTGCCGGGAATTGTTGGGGTAGGCCCTAACACAGCGCAGGCGTGCATCCTGACCAAGTTGCGGCTAGATCCATGTTTCTGTGATCTTCTTTGCTTCTTCGGGAATTGAATCAGTTCCCGGTTTCCCCGTGAGTCGTGCTGAACGACATGGGGCTACCCACGTAATGGATCATGGGACATCCACGTTCGTGTGGAGTTGATTGAAGAGTCTGCGTGGTTCGGGGAGGTAACTGCCAATTTACTCATCCCACCACTCCTGCCGTTTCTGCACGTACGCCCCATGCATTGTGCAGGGTTGGTGGTGGACGCGTAGGACGTGAGAATGAGTGCCGTGGCAGAAGGCGCGGTGCCATGGATTGGCGCAGGAGGGCGGCTGGCGAATCTAGACGTTGTCAGTGACGCGGATGAACAGGATTGGAGGAGAAGGGCGTTTATCACAGGTTGGTGGGGAGCTAGCCTCCTGCCATGCTCCGCTATAAAAGGGAGCACAGAGGAGAACGGAAAGGCTCACCCATGCATCTTCTTCTTCTTGTGCCTTTCTTCCACCATGGTGAGGGGAAGAGGGCGCGGTCGAGCTCCGACAGTGGCGAAAAGGGCTTCCTCTCAGCACCATATCCCTGCCCCTGCTAGGGACGCAGGGGTAGGATCCAGTGCATAAGGCGGAGCCGCGGGACGTGGTCGTGGCCGGCGTGGTGCTCGGGGCCGAGGAGGACGCGGCGGTGGCGCGGCCACTCCTCCCCCAGCCGCTTCGACTCTATTGGAGGGCCATGTCGGAGACACGGCGCTGGAGTTCCTCATTAGGCTGCTCGAGCTCCCGCGCAGCTGTCTCCGGCTTCCCACCCCTTTTGCAAGGGTAATGGAGGTTGAGCAGCCGCACTGGTTGAAGTTACACATGAGGGGTTGTTGTAATGGCAACATGCGTGTGGACGTGGAGTTCCCCGCACCTCATGTCAAGCTTCTCCGGCGTGGCTGGAAAACCTTTGCTTGTGCCCATAGCTTGGCGGATAGGCACGTCCTTCATTTTAAGTTAATGGAGGCTGACCTACTCTCCATCAAGGTCTTTGGGCGTTCGAGTGCTCGCTTAGGGTGCTGCGCGGAGAGCTCGAACGATGACGACTCCTCGAGGGACAGCGACGAAGAGGACACTGACGATGAAGATGACGGCGCCGAGCGAAAGGACGGTGGCTTGGACTCCAGCTAAGCGTTGGACGCACCGTCACTCTCAGCTAGGCGCCGGCGGCACCATCATCTGCACCTGGCCTTCTCCCTGGCAGAGCGATTTGCCGGGGGGTCGGGTGTTGGTGTCTCCGCTTCCTCCAGCCGGACCCCGGCAGGCTTGCTTGTGGACTCCGGCTTCGTCTTCCCTACCGGTGTCTCTCCTGCCACATTCCTCTGGTCCTGGCAGTGGTGACCAGGGTATCACCTAGCCTCTCTCTCCGTCCCTGGCCTCTTCTTCCTTGCCGGGGGGATGCCCTCCCGATCTTGTCAGGTTGCGTCCTGCTGGTCCTGACGGGGTCGGGCTGGGCTTCTGCCCAAGCGCTCCTTTTGCCCTCTTTCCTTCCCGACGCAACTCCTAGGAGGATAGGGACAAGAAAGGCAATACGAGGCACTTATCTTTTTTTTAAACCAAAAGATGTAGGCACTTGCCAAACTTTAGTTCAAATTCTGTAATCCTCCATCCAAGCTTGTATCATGTATGGTTCCTAATTGTTTATCCGCGTATTAATGAAACAAGAAATGTCTTCTAGGTACTTGTGCATGTATCATGTCCATGCTGAGGGATGGCTCCTCAACACTTCCAAGTAAACATGGTTCCCCGGTAAGACACCTTGCCGGTCCCTTTCGTTGCTGCCGCTGGACCCGGCCTGACGGGTTAGGAGCGTGGAAGGAAACTGGCCCCTCGCCAACTCACCTCCAAATGCTATTGTAACCATCCTGACTGAAGAAAACTTTCAAATCAAAGGATGGGAGCACAAATGTTGAGAGCGATGAGGTTTTCCTACGCACAAGCTTTTCACACAGGAATGTACTTGTGGATGAGGAGGAAAACTTATCTATGTTTGCTTGTCGGAGCTGCCGGGGATAAAAATGCTAGGCCGCTCTCACTTCTTCCCTTTGGGGAGTTTATCCGTGGCAGGGGCCCTGTTGTCAGTACAGGGGAGAAAACAACAGCATACGATCCTCCTTAAATGGATTAGTTATCATAGCAAAATCATACGTAAGAAAACATCCATGCAAATTTTGTGTCAGCGCATCATTTTATTATCTTTGCACAGGGTCTTTGCCTGGCTTTGTACAAAGGGTTACAAGTCCAGGGGACTATGCTTGTACAAAACAGGTTGCCGGGGCAAGGCCCGGCAACCGCGCCTTATGGGTAGAACTTACGAAGATGCTCAATATTCCATGAGTTTTGTATTGGCATGCCATCTTTGGTGTCCAGACGGACTGCGCCAGGTCTGGTGACACGTACTACCTGGTAAGGGCCTTCCCACTTTGGTGTCAACTTGTTGGAACCCTTGGCGGATTGAATGCGCCTAAGGACAAGGTCGCCTTCCTCAAGGCTCCGGCCTTGGACCCTGTGGCTGTGGTAGCTGTGCAGGGCCTGCTGTTATCGTGCAGCACGTACAGCCGCCTAGAGACAGTTCTCCTTGAGGAGCCTGGCATCGTCATGTCGTAGCTGCCCTTGCGCTACTTCAGCGTAGGCAAGTACTCGAGGTGACCCGTATATGAGTTCTGTTGGGAGCACTGCTTTTGCCCCGTAGACCAGGGAGAAGGGAGTCTGGCCAGTAGCTCGATTTGGTGTTGTTCTGATTGACCAAAGAACCACCGGCAACTCATCAATCCATCGCCTGCCGCATCTTTGCAGTCTATCGAAGGTTCTTGTTTCCAGCCCTCGCAAAACTACAGCGTTCATCCTTTTAGCCTGCCCATTGCTCCTTGGATGGGCAATGGAGGAGAAAGAGACCTTGCTTCCAGGGCTCTGGATGTATTGCTTGAAGGCACGGCTTGTAAACTGGGTGCGGTTGTCGGTGATTACCCTGTTGTGCACTCCACAACGACACACCAGTCCCTTGAAGAACTTGATAGCTGACTGTGCCGTCACCTTTCTCACCAGATCCAGTTTGGGCCACTTTGTAAACTTGTTGAATCCAACGTACAAGAATTCAAATCCCCCAGTAGCACGGGGAAAGGGGCCCAAGATTTCGAGCCCTCAGACAGCGAAGGGGCAGGAAAAACGGATGGTCTGGAAGGCTTGAGCTGGCTATTGGATTTTCTTGGAATGGAACTGGCATGCTTCACACTTGGTGATGAGCCCAGTTGCATCCCGGAGGGCAGTGGGCCAGTAGAATCCTTGCCGGAAAGCTTTCCCAACAGGTGTTCTTGATCCCAGATGTGAGCCACATGCACCTCCATGTATCTCTGCCAACAGCTCTAGTCCATTCTCTTAACTGATGCATTTCAACTTCACGTCGTTCGGCCTCTTTCTGTATGGAATGTTGCCCACAAAATGGTACATACTGGACTGCCGGGCTACTTTCTCAAATTGCTCTGGATCGTCAGGAAGTTTTCCAGTTTGCAAGAATTGGACTATGTGATGTGCCCATCCTGGAGCCTGGGGCTCGACGACAAGGACTAAAGGCATCTCTTCAGCAGTGGGACCATTCTCTTCAATGGCAAGAACCTGGGATTCAACTTGAGAGTGCGGCTCCTTATCCAACGCTGGACCTCCCCCGACAGCCTTTTCACCAGCGGCTCCGGGGAGCTCTGCAGGGAAATGCTTCGCGGAGTTGAGTTTGCTTCGTTTTCTGGCCAAGCCTGACGGAGAAACTGTGGACTGGGTGAGATGGAGTATAAAAGTACATGGTTCCATAGGAAGCTTCTGTGTTGCACACTTCGACAGGTGATCAGCGATGCTGTTTTCCTCACGGGGTACATGCTCTATTGGCAACCCATCGAAGTGCTCTTCCAGCGTTCTCACCTCCTCCACGTATGCTTCCATCAGCGGGCTCTGATAATCCTTGTTCACCTGCTTCACGACAAGCTGGGAGTCACCGCGTATGATCAGTTTCTCGATTCCTAGCTCGACAGCAATCCGGAGCCCGGCAAGGAGTCCTTCATATTCAGCCGTGTTGTTCGTGGCGTCTTCCCCGGGGAAGTGCATTTGGATGATATACTTGAGGTGTTCTCCGGTGGGCGCAATGAGTAATACTCATGCGCCAGCACCTTGGAGTGAGAAAGCACAATCAAAGTACATGATCCATTCCTTCGGGGCCTCCTTGCCGGGGAGGATAGTTTCCACAGGTTCTTCGTCTGGAGTTGGCGTCCATTCTGCTATGAATTCCGCTAAAGCTCTGCTTTGAATAGTTGTTGTGCTCTCAAACTTCAGGGCGAAACTTGACAGCTCCAGATCCCACTCTACTATCCTGCCGGTGGCCTCGGGGTTCCTCAAGATACGTTGTAGTGGGAGGCGAGTCACAACAGTGATATCATGTGCTTGAAAGTAATGGCGCAGCTTCCTCAAGGCCATGAGAAGGCCGAAGATCAGCTTTTGGACCCCAGAGTACCTTGATCTTTCCCCCTGCAGGAGGGAGCTGACAAAGTAAACTGGTCACTGCACCATTTTATTTCTTGGCACATCCTCTTGATCGTCAGCGCTGATCTGTGGTTTCCCCCCGTTGCCGCCGACAGATCTTGCCGGGGATGAAGTTGACTCTGTACCGACAGGTTCTGCCGCAATAGCTTCTCCGCTGTCCACTTCCCTCTGTGCTACCAAGGCTGCACTAACCACTTGATTTTTTGCCGCCAGGTATAGCAGCAACAGCTCTTGTGGCTTGGGTTGGACCAAGGTTGGAGCAGAGGAAAGGTAGGCTTTTAAATCCCACAGCGCAGTCTTGGCCTCTGGGGTCCATTTTACTGCACCAGCCTTCTTCAAGATTTTGAAGAACGGCAAGGCGCGCTTAGCGGATTTAGAAATGAATCTGCTTAATGCGGCTACACAGCCAGTCAAGCGCCTCACATCATTTAGTGTCTTCGGGGCTTGGATCTCTTCTATCGCTTTGATCTTGTCGGGGTTGGCTTCTATCCCGCATTGAGACACAAACAACCAAAGGAGCTTGCCAGACGGGACGCTAAATACACATTTCTCTGGGTTAAGCTTCAAGTTGATCTTCCGCAGGTTTGCAAAAGTTTCTTCAAGATCCTCTATGAGTGAAGATTTGTCTCTAGTTTTGACCACGATATCATCCATGTACGCTTCAATATTCCTGTCCAGCTGTGGCTCAAACTCAATCCACACGGCCCTTGCGAACGTAGAACTAGCATTCTTCAACCCGAAGGGCATACGCATGAAGCATTATGTGCCACATGGGGTGATGAAAGCAGTTTTTTCTTTGTCTTCCTTCGCCATGAAGATTTGGTGGTACCCAGAGTATGCGTCCAAAAAGGAAAGCAAATCACATCCAGAGGTGGAATCAATGATTTGATCGATGCGCGGCAAGGGGAAGCGATTTTTTGGACAAGCCTTGTTTAGGTCAGTGAATTCTATGAAAAGCCTCCACTTCCCATTAGCCTTGCGCACCACCACTGGATTAGCTAACCAAGTCAGATGCAACACTCCTCGGACCAAACACGCTGCTTCTAGCTTCTTGATCTCCTCAGCAATCAACTGTTGTCTCTCCAAGGCCTGCTTCCGGCTTTTTGCTTGGCGGGTGGACATGAGGACAGACAGCAAGGTGGTGCTCGATTACCTCCCTGGGAACACTGGGTATATCAGATGGTTACCAAGCAAAGACATTGACATTCGCCCACAGGAAGGTAACGAGAGCGCTTTCCTATTTGTCGTCAAGGGTAGCACTAATGGTGAAGGTACCATCAGTGCCATCCTGCCGCGCTAGAACTTTCTTGGTTGCCGGGGGAACAGCCTTCGATTTCTTGCTTGTTGAACTTTCCGGCAAGTCGCTTCCGGGTGCCGCATACTCCCAAGAGATGCGCTTCCCGAAGACCTTGACAGCGTCCTTGCTAGTTTCCTTGACTTTCTTCTCCTTTTTGGCAGGAGCCGGGGCCCCAACGGCCTCTACTGCCACTGCATCTCTATACATCAGATCCACACAGATAACCGCATCTCTCTTGTCCGACGGGATGGTGATGACTCCCATGGGCAACCAAACATTCATCTTTGCCCGCATTCTGCGGTTGCGCACATTTCTATGGAATGCGGCAATCACAGCTGTGGAATGTATCTTTGGAACGTTGCGGTGGGCTCGGTTGAACCTCTGCAAGTACTTGCGTAGACTTTCTCCCTCCTTCTGCAAGAGGGTTTGCAGGTCACTAGGCCGTCCTGGTTCTTGATGGCCACCAGTAAAGGCGCCCACAAACTCGTTACTTAGGTCGACCCAGGAGGAAATAGAATCCTCCGGCAGGTGCATCAGCCAGGACCTCACGTTTGGCTTGAGGGCCAGTGGAAAGTAGTAGGCTAGCACCTTTTCATCCCTTCCCCCGGCATCTTGAACGGCAATCGTATAGATGCCAAAGAACTCTCCCGGGTTCAGTTTTCCGTCATACTTTTCTGGTAGGTCAGGCTTGAAGGTGCGAGATGATGGCCACTGGACTTGCCACAGCTCCCGCATGTAGGCAGGGTACCCTACCTCGTAAGGTAGGTACCGCCAGCACTGGGCGTAGGCTCGTCAACGTCAGCCCTGTTGCGCCTGTCGGACTGACGGCGTGTCTCGCGACGCCGCTCGATGGTGACGTGAGTGTCTTCCTTCTTCCTTTCCCAAAAGACTTGGCATTGATCACGTCGGAGTTTCGGATCAGATGAGGCCATTGATGCCTCATCGTCAGGTGGTCGCTGAGTTCGCTGTGGCTGCCCTTGGGAGGGTTTCCGCGGCGGGGACTGCATAGAATGAGCGGTCCTTTCATCGTGGCCACCAGTGGGAGTCGCCGGCGTCGCCTGCGGGCGTCGTGACGGTTCCGCGCAGGCTAGCTTGTTACCCTCAGTGAACCCAAGGAGACTTTGAATGGTAGCTCTCCATTCATCCATCCCATCTGCTGCTGGAGGGAAGTCCAACAGCAGTTGAGCTCTTGCTACTGCTTCAGCCGCCGTTTCTGGCATGGCATGGGAGGCAGAGCGCGACACCGCTCGACTTCTGGATGAACCAGAAGGAGCATCGTCGGGCTCTCACTGCCTTGGACCGGTCGCCAAAGGAACTTGCCACCACCGAAGCTGCTCTTGTTGACCAGGCTCTTGGTCAGCCGGGCCCTTTCCATGTTGGCACGGTCGCTGGGGGTCGACGGTGCCGCTCGGGGTGTTGTTGCGCTCACCCGACATGGGATGGAGTTCTCGTCCTACTTCCGCCCCTCCAGGCGATGCTGCCAATGGATCTCGGTCCGCACCGGGGCGGGCGTCGACATCACATTGGTTGATCGCACCGATGGGGTGAGTGGGAGGAAGCTGTGCGTCTCCGTGACCCACACCGACGAGAACTTGATCGGCGGCATCCTAAAGAGGCTGGGTCGTGCCCGCGGCCCTTGCCCCAATGGCACCAGCGGTGTTAGCAGCCCCGCCTGCCTCGCTGGCTCTGTTCGCCGCAGCCGCGGCACGCGTGGCGCCCGCGGTTACGGGTAACAAAGCCTTAGAGGAGGGAGGACGTGTTCCGGCTCCACTCTTCTTCTTGGGAGCCATGGAGGACGAAGGTAGATGAAGATTGACGCGCTGGTCACTACTTCAGGTTCGCACAAGCGACGTCCCCTACTTGGCGGGCCAAAGATGTCAGCGTGGAAGTACGATCACCTATGGGGCAAGGGTGCCCCTTTGTGGTTTGGCATGGGGACGACCACGTTGCACAAAGAGCAGAAGTAGTGGGGACAACATGGCGATGGACTCCTTCTCTTTTACCTTGGTTCAGGCCGCTTTGCAGCGTAAAACCCTACTCCTGCCTTGGTGGATTAATCTGGAGGTGGAAGAAGGCTCGACGCGCTTTGGCCAGGCAAGGATGCCTCGGGGGGAGCAATGTGAGCTTACAAAATGCTAGGGGTCGAGGTCTTCGAACCTCTTGCTAGGTTGCCTCGGGCCTCCATTTATAGGCAAAGGGGACAATGGCAAAACAGTCATTTGGGTGTGATTAGATAGCTAACAGTGCCATCATACCTAACTCTGGTAGTTAGGACAAAGTGCATTAAATCCACTGCTAGGTGTCGCGTCAAGGACGAATCCCGGCAAGCTTGTCACGCCGCTGATCTGTCTCTTCTTATCAGCTTAACACGCCTCCTGGATGGGTGTCAATAAACCTAATCTCTTCTCCTTGATGCTACCACGTGCTCGAGAGGATACACCTGGTTGCTTAACACCTTGACACCGCATGGACGAGTGACTTGGGTGTGATGAGGTGGAGCGTTGGCATCTTGGTGGGGATTCCTCGTTGAAAAGAGCTTGGCGGGGTTTGGCCTTGGCAGCCCGGCAGTAACTTGGAATTGCCCTCAGGGCGGTCTCGACCTGGCCAGGCTCTCCTGCCCGACAAGGGAGGCTTTCCCAAGGTGATATCTTGTTGTCTTGTTCTTCTTAATTCTCTCCTTGATCTCACGAAGAGCGGCTTCTCTGGCTTGATTTTGTGTCATGCATTGATGCTAGATGTATGATTGTCGGCACGCCAATGCACGAGCTCGGTCGACAAACGCCAGTGTTTGTTGCACCGGCAGAAGGTGGCTGAGGGTTTTGGAGCAATATCACTAAGCATTTGAGCAAGCAAGGCATTAAGCAACACCTCATCCCCTTTTAGTAGTATTGGCTTTCCTATGGATTCAATGTGATCTTGGATGACTAAAATAAAGATGAAGAGTCTTGAGCTTTTGCCAATATTTGTCCTTAGCATTTTGAGGGGTCCATATCTCTAGTCCATGCCATGCCTTTCATTGAACTTCCTGAAATATTTATCTTCAATGGATATTAGTTCAATGAGCTATATGTTGTTATGAATCACCAAAACCACCCGGGGATTAGTTGCACTTTCAGCAGGCGCTCCAAATCCTCCTTTGATATGCGGACGGCCATGAGCTCGAGGTGCTTAAGTTTAGGGAGATGAAGAGCGTGCGCGGCATCAATCTGGGGGGAATGCACTGCCTGAATGTAGAGCGGTGCATTCTGGGCGTGAGGCAGAGCGCGGACGACGGCAACGAGCGCGGATGTCCAACATGAAAGCTGAGCTCCTCGAGCCGATCTAGGGCTGGGGATAGGAACCAGTAGTGAAACCTGGGTTCGGCCTTGTAGTGGGAACTGAACTTGCCGATAGCAAGGCGTCTAACCGGCCCAGGGTGCATGGCGACGACGTGGGACAATGCGTCTAGGCATTGCCGCTGCCCACTGCAGAACTCATCGTCGACAATGAGGTCCAGGGGGTGTAGTGCCAGAGGGGGCGCCACCGCCACGAGAGGACAGTGGTCCGCACGCCAGATTTGATGGGGAGGTGGGATATGATGGTTACCAACATCTCGTTGGGGAGGCTGCTGATGAAGTCCACGCTCGCTGGAGGCTCTTGCGGCTCTGGCTCGACCCGCCCCCGTTTGTTGGCCGGCTTGTCCTCCATCTCGCAGTAGGCGGTGATCCTCGGCGATGGTGCTTGTAGATGAGAACATAGGACTGTTCTATGTACCTTCCCGAGGCGGCCGAAACCAAAAGTCCAAAACCAGCAATAAATTGCAGCGCTCGCCGCTCGCTTCCCAGTACGATGAGCGTGCGCGGCGGACTCCTCGCAGTCGGCCCGTCTAATCAAACAGCTGCCCGCGGTAGTAAATGGTTAGTTGAACACCCATGGTTGGAATAATATGACCGTCTGTGATAATAACATGGTGGCTATTTGTTAAAAAATGCCTAGGAAAATCAATGTATAAAATGGCAAAACAAACCCTGAATAATTTCATATTTTTAGCACGACACTCCTATAGTTGCATGTTGCCTCTGTAAAATAAATCAAGACGGGAAGAGACAACGTATGTCATTTCGCACATAGATCAGGTGATCAAGTTCCCTCTCGGAACCATGATGCTTCTTGAGAGAAGCTCCGGTTTTTATGAAAGAAAATATGGGTCAAAGCCGAATTGAAAATGGCAACAATATCTAACTCCAGCTTACAAAAGGTGCAGAAGCACGGCTTAAATGTTCGTCGGGTTTACACAAAATCCAGATTGAATAGGACAATAACATCGAACTCAACCAAAGTTTTCGGCAGTCACAATCAAATGGATCGGTACATGAAAACAAGTTGTTGTAAATAGAAGCCGATCAAGTTCAGAAGCCCTTTTGTCTAGCCGAAACTTCTTTTTATGCTGTTCAATGTGTCCATCCATGATGACCCACATGTATAGGGGATCAATCGTAGTCCTTTCGATAAGTAAGAGTGTCGAACCCGACGAGGAGAAGAAGGAAATGACAAGTGGTTTTCAGCAAGGTATTTTCTGCAAGCACTGAAATAGTCGGTAACAGGTAGTTTGATAGCAAGATAATTTGTAACGAGCAAGTAACAGTAATGGTAAATAAAGTGCAGCAAGGTAGCCCAATCCTTTTGTGGCAAAGGACAGGCCAAAACGGTCTCTTATGATAAGCAAAGCGTTCTTGAGGGTACACGAGAATTTCATCATATCACTTTCATCATGTTGGTTTGATTCGTGTTCACTACTTTGATAATTTGATATGTGGGTGGACCAGTGCTTAGGTGTTATTCTTACTTGAACATACCTCCTACTTATGATTAACCCCCTCGCAAGCATCCGCAACTACGAGAAAAGTATTAAGATAAAATCTAACCATAGCATTAAACTTTTGGATCCAAATCAGTCCCTTACGAAATTGCGCATAAACTAGGGTTTAAGCTTCTGTCACTCTAGCAACCCATCATCAAATAACTACTCCACAATGCGTTCCCTTAGGCCCAAATATGGTGAAGTGCCATGTAGTCGACGTTCACATGACACCACTAAGGGAATCACAACATACATATCATCAAAATATCGAACATATATCAAGTTCACATGATTACTTGCAACATGACTTCTCCCGTGACCTCAAGAACAAAAGTAAGTACTCAAAAATAATAATCATGCTCAAGATCAGAGGGGTATAAAATAGCATAATGGATCTGAACATATAATCTTCCACCAAATAAAACATATAGTAATCAACTACAAGATGTAATCAACACTACTAGTAACCCACAAATACCAATCTAAGGTTCCGGTACAAAGATTGAACACAAGAGATGAACTAGGGTGTGAGAGGAGATAGTGCTGTTGAAGATGTTGATGAAGATGGGCCTCCCAAAGATGGGAGAGTTTTTAGTGATGATGATGGCGATGATTTCCCCCTCCGGGAGGGAAGTTCCCCGGCGGAATCGCTCCGCTGGAGGGCAAAAGTGCTCCTGCCCAAGTTCCGCCTCGAGACGGCGGCGCTTCGTCCCGAAAGTCCTCTGCTTTTTTTTTCTAGGTCAAAATGACTTATATACTAGAAGAGGGGCACCGGAGGTGGGCCGAGGAGGGCACAACCCACCAGTGAGCGCCCAGGTGGATTGTGCCCACCTGGTGGGCCCCCTCTGGTAGTTATTTGCTCCAATATTCTTCATATATTGCAAAACAGTTGTCCGTAAATTTTCAGCTCATTTGGAGATGTGTACAATAGGTAACTCTGACGTAGCTTTTTTAGGTCCAGAATTCCAGCTGCCGGTATTCTCCCTCTTTGTGTAAACCTTGCATATTATGAAAGAAAAGGCATTAGAACTACTCCCAAAAGCATTATTATGCATAAAAACATTATAAATAATAGTAGGAAAACATGATGCAAAATGGACATATCAATCCGTGAGAAAGTTTTTGTTAAAAACCTTAATCCTCATGGACAATAGTACCCTCACATTCAACAGGATGAATGTGACAATGCTAGTGTTTGCATGGTTGGATGCATATCCTTCCAGCTTTATTGTCCTTAAACGAATGTCATGAGAAATGAGAAAATCCCGGTGCTTCTTATGCCACCAATTGGTTATACCTTTTTGTCCATGTGCTTTTGCCTAAATGGACATGAAGACTAAAAACAGTTAATGTCTAAGAAAAGAGTATGTGGAAAGAGCGACAGCTGAACAGTTAATTCTAGTAAATTATATATGGGCTTTCAATGTGCTTGAAATCATCACCTCTATATACAAATTCTCTAGACATGGAAAGCATTGCAGCAAGCCGATAACCGTGTTCAGATCAAAACACCACATACTGATATGTAAGGTCTTAACAGAATCCAGCACCATTGATAGGGTATCCATGGACAAACTCTTCATTGAGCATAGAACATAATATTAATACCAAAAGTGTACTCCAAGATGATATAAAACTTATGCGCACAAATGAAAAATGCAGCTTATGATTACAAAAGTGTTGATGATATAAAACTTATGCGCACAAATGAAAAATGCAGCTTATGGTTACAAAAGTGTTGCTGATAATATACAATACCTGAATAAGTGTGCAGCCAAGCACCATCTTGTAACCTTCAAGCGGATCAGGAATTACACCCAAGGTCTCCAGTTTAGGCGCAGAGACCACAGTTATTTGTGAAGGTGCATAATGATAATCAAGGAGCAACCTTTGGAGTGAAGGGGCATCTTCGATGATGAGGTCCTCTCCTTTAAAGCAAATTCCAATGCTTACAAGGTGAGGCGACTTTATTTGGAGACAGTAGATAAGGATTTCTTTTCCAAAAACAAGCAGCAAGCGCTCCACGGCAGGGCAGCATGAGTGGATGATGCTGTGCAGTGAGGCCTCCGACAAATCGACCACCACAAGCGCGAGTTTTTTAGCAGTGCGAGTCGAAGCATTTGTACCAGATTGTCTGCTAGTTGGCACCGGGCCAAGGTGGCGGTGTGGAGAGAGGAGGAAAACCATGAGTTGGACATCGGTTGTGAGGGCACAGCTACAACACTTGCTGGGAAGCTATTTGCGTAGTAATGGTAGAACTCAAGATGCTGGAGTTTTTTGAATTGACGGGATGTCAGCCAGGCGTCGACAATGCAGGGTATGTGTAGCAGGCAGCATGCCGGGATGCAGAGGCGTTAAGCGGAGCCCTGGTGGGAGGAGATGATGGCTCCGTGGAGTTCACAATCATGAATGATAGATAGCTGGTGACAGTCAAGATTAAGAGGCGCGGCACGCCACAGAGTGCGCCACCGAGATGCAAGGGCCTGTGTGCGGCAGCCATCCTTCACAGGGAGAAGGGATATGATCTCCTCAAGGATGGCATCCGGGAGATCGCTGATGCGGTCCGCTCGAGATCCTACGGGTTCCTCGGATCCAGGGGCATGGCCGCTTCTGCTCGTGCAGCCGGGTGCAGGATCTACAACCGGCGGCGCCGCTGGCCGGAGTCTCATCAGTGTACATACAAATCTGGGGGGAAAATGGCACAAACATATATGTAGGACATTGAAAATCAATTCTAAAGATCTGGAAGAAAAAAAGGAACAAATATATGTACAACAATCCAAATCAATTCTTAAGATCTGGCTACGAATTATTAGCACGAACGGTAACCCTAGTCGGACTATTAGCAAAAAATTCATTTGTACAGAACAAACAATTAATCACTAACCATAGATACCATTCAAACAATCAATACACTACACGGATATAATGAATCTTACTCTGATTTCATGGACTGGCTGAACATAACCATAGGATTTCTATTCCAATAAAAGAAGGGGGGACTAACCATTTTTCCATCGGAGTCGGAGTCGTTGCCGGAGTAGCTGCGGACCTCTAGCTCCGGCTGGGGAGGCACCATGACGGTGCCGAAGTCAAGGTCGCGCTGCTGCCCGCGCGAGACCTTGTCGGTGGCGACCGCAACCTCTGTGCCTAGCTTCATGCATTGCGCGGGTACTTCACCAGCCCCGGAGTCGCCACTCCCTCCGATGGTGCGCTTCGGCGGCATCCTCATACACTCCAGGCGGCGGTGACAATGGTGCACGGGGTGTGCGGCCGACTATTATGACCAGCGGATCGGGCGCGCCATTAATATGGAGCAGTGGGAGCAAGGTGGGTGGCGATCAAAGGGCTAGCTCGCCTCCCGGTGAGCCTGCGCAGCGGACTGCTCGCATGCCTACCGTCATTTCACACAGCTACTAGTATGCTCCTCGGTGACACTGCATAGCGAACACGCACATGCCTCGGCCTCCCGGTCTACCTGCTTGGCAGACTGCTCGCATGCGTCTCATCAACTCACACATACTCGTAAGGCATAGGGGACGCCTGGCAGCACGTATTATATTGATTTTTCCTTTTTGATGATTAATTATGCCGCCTTATTGCTTAACTAAAGCACGGCATGTACATTGTTGGTCTAACACACGCGGTTCGAATAAAGAGTCCGTTTGCGATATCGGTTGCTAATTATTGATAATTTTCCTGTATGTAAGAAGATTATATCAAAACTTGTCTCAAATTAGGCAAAAATAATGTAATATCACAGTCTATTGGTGTCCATATGACACCACGATAAGTTTGATGAATTTCAACTGAGTTTTGGATTTACTAGATTTTAAAATCAAGTTTCTCGATGTTAGAAATTTCTTGCATGGGGACTAAACATGCACCCAGGGACACGTACACATAAGATTTTCGAATCCATTTTGGTGCACTGTCACGGGTCTCATGTAGCTCAAATTTGAATTTTGCACATTAAATCCCTAGGAAATCAATCAATGTATAAAAACGGACGAATGGTATCTTTTTTTCAATTTTAAACACTAAACTCCTTTGGTCGCATGTTAGCTGCAGAAAAAGTTTGACATGCATCTTTGGGCCACATGCACACGGTGGTCCTAGGACACTCACTCCCATATGACGCTCTCTGTGGGCCCGTGAGGTCTTCTTCCATCACAATAACCTGCGGCTAGAGATGTTAATTTGACCAACAAGGATGGTCATTTTTTGGTTTGTGTTACATACGGTATGAGTATATATATAGTACGCGTCGAAAGGGCGGGAGCAACATATACTACGCGTCATATAGGATAGTCACTCGCGTGCGATGCTTCCATCCGTGGGCCCGTGAGGTTGTCCTCCATCACTTTCACCCAACGAGAGAGGTTAATTTGACCAACAAGGAGGTTTCTTTTTGGTTTGTGTTGCGGTAAAAGTATTGTCGGATTCAGGGCTCCGCAGACCCAAAGAAGGTTCGAACTCTGGGGCGTGTGTGAAGAACTCAACCTATCCAACCAACCAAACGCGCCGCCCTATAGCCTAGCTTGAAGAAGAGGGAAGAAGATGGACACAGCAGTTGACCCAAGTTTGGGCCACCTTGCGGTGTAAAACCCTACTCCTTCTTTGTGGTGGATTAGCCTCACGAGGGGCTGAGGATGAACTAGTATAGATGATGAACAAGCTCGTGAGGCTTGCTCTGGTGAGAGTGAGTTGTTCCGGGTCTGATCCCCCTTCCAATGGTGGTGGCTAACCTATATATAGCGGCCTCGGTCCTCTTCCCCGAAAACAAAGGCGGGAAGAGATTCCACAATGGCTAATTTGAAAGGGGACAAGTACTACATCTTATCCTGACGAAAGGTGGTCTTTGCCTGCAAAGCTTCTAGCCGTGACGCTGCGGTGGGCTCGGCGATGACATCCATCCTGCTGTCCTGGCGGTCTTGGTCTCGTTGCACGGGAATGGAAACCTTTGGCTGATTCCTCGGGACCCCGCACCTATGTTTGCCTCCTTAGCACCAAAGAGGAAACCTGCTGCTCTGCGCCCGCCTGGCCTTGGTCGTCATGGCTTGCGTCACCTCAACCTCATGATGTGGGCACCTGCATAGAAATCTCCGCTCCTCAGGAGCCAACCTAAGAGGGCCGCTCCCTCCGGAGGTGTTGATGTCGCCCGCCTCGCGAGGCTTGGCCCCTCGCGAGGGTCTTGTCTTGAAGGTGTTGTAGATGGGCCGTACCAGGCCGTTGATGGTGCCACGCTGTGGGCTGCGGGCAGGCAAGTTTGGATACCCTGGTTCCCAGAACACCGACAGTAGCCCCCGGGCCCAAGGCATGCTCAGACTTGGCTTCGAGGCGAAGCCAAAGGGCAAGGGCGGAGTGCCACGGGCCCCAAACGCCTGCGGGCCAGGCTGACGTGTGGCGCTTTGACGGGACATGGGCGTCTCCACTTCCCCACGCTGCTTCGGCAAACGCACAACTTGACAACTACCTGATGCATGCAGAAGAACCATCATTGCTCGGAACGTGAGAGGCCGGCGGTTGGCCTCCCTCTGCCTATAAATGGGGCGGGGGGCGGAGCCCCCAGCTCATCTTCATCATCTCGCGGCCTGCTCCTCCTTCTCCTTAGCTCCCCCGCCATCTTGCCAAAGCTTCCATGGCGCCAGTGAGGAGGTTTTCGGCCGCGGAGAAGGGAAAGGCTCCCAAGGAGGGACCAGACTCGCCGCCGCCCAAGAGAGGCTGCGGCCGCCCCCGCAAGCACGCTGCAACGCCAGCGGTGGCTCCCTGAGGGCGTGCTCGCACTCCCTCAAGGGCTGGCGCTGTTGCCGGTAGTCGCGGGGGCGCTCCTTCCCGCGGCGGAAGCTGCCACGGCCGGGGCAGCCGCAGCAAAGGGGGAAGGCGTGCGGCAGCCATCCGGCCACCGCGCTCGCGACTCCACTCGGCCGACGCGTCCTCAGAGTTCTTGGTGTGGGAGGAGAGGCCCCCCAGTGCCTTGCTCCATCTCCCGCGCTTCTTTGCGGGTGCGCTGCCGGCCGGGTGACCTGGCGACCTCTGGCTGCAGGCCGATGGTTGCTGCAGCAAGGTCTCCTGGGTGGTGGTCGAGGTCACCCCCGCCGGCAACGTGTTCCTGAACCGCGGATGGCAGATGTTCGCCCGCGCATGCGGCCTACAGGGGAGGTGTACCCTCCACTTCAGGTACGATCGCGCCGCAACCCTCTATGTCAGGGTCTTTGGGGAAGATGGTCAGCGCCTAGGGTGCTGCCTGGAGAGCGACAGCGACGACGACACCGGTGGTGAGCTTGCCCTTGGCGACGGCCGCGACTCCTCCAGCAGCGGCGGCTCCTCCTCGGGGAAGAGCACGAGCGACGGCGACTATGACGAGCCACCACCCCACCGAGCTCGGACGAGGGAGGGAGACGAGCTGCCTCGCCACCGCACCCCGGTGAAGCAGGAGGAGGACTCCGACTGAGCGCGAGCGTTGCTGGATGCAGATCCCGGGAGTTGTTGTAGTTGCGCGGCTGCTTTTGCCTCTCTTCTTCTTCTTTTTTTCTGCATCAAAAAGGTGGAAAGCCCTGTCGGGGCATGTAATGGACCGCGGCGCTTGAGCCATTGTGTTATCGTTTTTATATTGCATCCTAGTATCCGTGTTGCCACTGACTGTGATTGAAGTGACTTAGATTAGTGTGCCTACGGTAGACTCTTGTGCCGTGAGGACGAGCTTCCCTGGAGCTTTGGACTTCCCGCATGTCCCTGGTTTCGGAGAGGTCCTCCGACGATTTCCTTCTTGTGGACTTGAAGGTCCCCAGGCGCGGCCATGGGGCCAGGGGACCTCTGGAGGTGTCGTTCCCCGCGCGAGCCCTCGAGCATGGGTCGTTGGTACGCCACGTCGCGATGCCCGGAGGCATGGACTCAGGAGGGCGTGCGTGCCCACTGGCTCATTTGAGGGCGTCACACGAGGATTCAGACGCCAAAGGCCAAGGCTTTGGCAAGGTGCGTTCGCGGGTGGGCCCAAGCGTACACACCGTGCCCATCCCCCACACGTGGGACACGTGAGGAAGAGCGACGGGCAATTGTCACTTCCCATAAAATGAGGCCTGAAAAGGCGAGTGTTGCGAGGAGAAAAATTCCCAACCCTTTCAAATAAAGACATGAGAACTACAAATTTCATTTCAAAAAGTTGCAAATCAGCTACAGAAAGCAAGCAAATGAACAGCCGCGTCCAGCACCTATACTAGTCTTCTGTCTTCCCGCCAGCGCGGAGCATGGGGCCTCCACTTGGACGTGGGTGGGAGCCCCCGTGAGGCCCAAGGCCGGTGCTCAAGAGACTCCGGGGAGTGTACAGCCCCACTCATTATTACGTGAGAGTGTCACAGGCGGAGATCTTGAGAAGCGCATGGCCTTGTTCATGGGTAAAACTTCCGGAGGTGCTGGATGTTCCAGGCATTCTTGATGGGGACCCCGTCCTGTGCCTCCAGGCGCGCGGCGCCAGGCCTGGAGACATGGGCAATCCTGAACGGGCCCTCCCACATGGGTGAGAGCTTGTGAAGCCCCTCCCTGGAGAGCACCCGCCTCAAGACGAGGTCACCCCTCAAGGGTCCTGGAGCGGACGCTACAGCAGTGATACCACCGCATCGCCTGCTGGTACCTCACGGCATGGAGCGAGGCTTGGCGACGGCCCTCCTCCCCCAGCATGAGGTCAATCCCCCACGAGGTGTCCTGGCGTGCCTCGTCAAATGCCAAGACCTGCGGGGAGCGATGTTTGACGTCATGAGGGAGGACCGCCTCAGCCTCGTAGACAAGGAAGAACGGGGTCTCACCCGTGGGCTTGGTCGCAGTGGTGCGGATGGACCACAACACAGAGTGGAGCTCATCGAGCCAGCCCCTGCCGCATGCCTCGAGTTTCTTCTTGAAGCTCCTCGCCTTGAGGCCACTCAGGACCTCCGCGTTGGCGTGCTCGGCTTGGCCGTTGCTCCGTGGGTGTGCCACCGAAGCGTAGCATATCTGTGTTCCAAGGTTAGTACAAATATGTTTTGAAAAGGTTGCTCATGAACTAAGAGCCGTTGTCGGTAATGATACGGTTGGGGACCCCGAAGCGGCTCATGAGACCCTTGATGAACTTGACGGCCGAACCAGCTGGGATGGTGGACACGGGCTCCACCTCCACCCACTTGGTGAACTTGTCAATTGCGACGTAGAGGTAGCGGTAGCCCCTAGCTACTCGGGGGAATGGTCTAAGAATATCCAGCCCCCATACCATGAACGGCCATGAGAGCGGGATGGTCTGGAGGCCCTGAGCGGGCTGGTGGATCTGTTTGGCGTGGAATTGGCATGGCTCGCAGGACCTCACCAACTTAGTGGCGTCGTTGAGCGCCGTGGGCCAGTAGAACCCGCTGCGAAACGCCTTGCCCACGAGGGTGCGCGATGAAGAGTGATGCCCACGGTCCCCACTGTGGATGTCAGCCAGCAGTTCGCACCCCTGCTCCTTGGAGATGCATCGTAGAGAGACGTCGTTTGGGCGCCTTCGGTAGAGCTCACCGTCCTGCAAGCAGTAGGCGGTGGCCTGGTGGGCCATGCATTCTGCTTCTTCCTGCTTCTCTGGCAAGGTGCCCTGGAGTAGGTATTCCTTGAACTCCTCGGTCCAGCGCCCCTCCTGAGGTTCGAGGGACAGAAGCAGACGGGCTCCGGAGGTTGGACCGCAGGCTGGGGCGCCCGAGGCGGGGGCCAGGGGCAGTTCCTCCCGAGGCAGTGCCGGGCTCACGGTGGAGGGGGCCGCCGATGGCTTGAAGATCCTCTCCTCGAAGACGCCAGGCTTCTGAGGGTCATGCCGCGACGCCCTCTTGGCGATGTCATCCGCCTCCTTGTTCGTGCCACGCGGGACGTGCTGCAATTCCGAACCCAAGAACTGTTTTTCAATTTTGCGTACCTCTTCCAAGTATGCCTCCATGTTCTCGTCCTTGGGTGTGTACTCCTTGTTGGAGAAGTTGATGAGGAGCTGAGAATCGCCCTTGATGGTGAGGCGCTTGATCCCCAGGCCCGCCATGGCCCGAAGGCCTGCGATCAGGCGTTCGTATTCCGTGATGTTGTTGGAGACCTTCTCGCCATGCTGGAAGCAGAGCTGCACAGCGTAGTAGAGCTTGTCCTAGGTAGGCGATACGAGCACGGCTCCAGCCCCGGCGTGCGAATGCGTCGTCAAAGTACATGACCCAACCATCAGGCATCTCATCTCCGGGCATGAGGGAGCGGTTTTCACTAACCCCCCCGGTCGGGGGCGTCAGTCCATTCTGCCACAAAGTCAGTGAGGGTCGCGCCCTTGATGACCCTGGTGGTGCTAAACTCCAGCTGGAATGCCGGCAGCTCGATGTTCCATTCAGCAACCCTGCCTGCAGCGTTTGGGCTTTGGAGCACCCTCTCCAGGGGGAACGCGGACACAACCTTGATGGGGTGGCCCTGGAAGTAGTGGCACAGCTTCCTGGAGGTGACGAGGAGCGTGAGCAGAAGCTTCTGCGGCATAGGGTAGCGCGCGCGCGTCGCGCAACACCGTGCTGACAAAATACAAGGGTTCTCGATAAGAGAGGGGGTGATGATGGCGTCCAGCCCTGCCTGAGGCGTGGGGACCTCAGTATCCTTGCCCTCTGCCGGGGTGACCGATGCCTCAGCAGCGCCGCCCTGAGGTGGCAATGACGTGGCTGAACACGGGGTACTGTGCCGTGCACCTGCGCCCGCGTGCTCTTCCCGGACCGCCACGAGTGCCGCGCTCGTAGAGTGGGGCATGGCGGCCAGTTAAAGCACCAGGGGCTCAAGAGGTCGAGGTGCCACCATCATCGGAGGGCTGGTGAGATTCCTCTTGAGGTCTTGGAAGGCCTCCTTGGCCTCCGGAGTCCACTCGAATGGGCTCTTCTTCTTCATCAACTTGAAAAATGAGAGGGCGCGCTCACCGATCTTGGAGATGAAACGCCCCAGCGAGGTCATGCAGCCTGCGAGCTTCTGCATTTCCTTGAGGGTCTGCGGCGGGCTCATCCTCTCTATCGCCTTGATCTTCTCTGGGTTAGCCTCGATCCCTCTATGCGACACCAAGTAACCCAACAGCTTGCCAGACGAAATGCCGAACACACACTTCTCCGGGTTGAGGCGCAGGTTTACTGCTCTTAAGTTGGAAAATGTTTGTTCCAGGTCTTCGATGAGGGTTTTTGCTTCTCATGACTTGACCACTATGTCGTTGACGTACGCCTCGGCGTTCCTCCCGAGCTGCTTGCCCAAGGCGATGTGCATCAATCGCTGGAAGGTCGCGCCGGCATTGTGCAACCCGAACAGCATGCAGGTGTAACAGTACACCCCGCACGGGGAGAGGAAGGCTATCTTCTCGACGTCTTGCACTGCCATTTTGATCTGATGGCAGCCCGAGAAGGCATCCAGAAAACACAGCAGGTCGCACTCAGCGGTGGAGTCAACAATCTGGTCGACGCATGGAAGAGGTAAAGGGTCTTGAGGGCAAGCTTTGTTGAGGCTCATGAAGTCAACGCACATGCGCTCCTTTCCCCCCTTCTTGGAGACGATGACTGGGTTGGCCAGCCAATCGGGTTGCCGCACTTCTCGGATGACACCGGCTTCTTGCAGCTTGCGGACCTCCTGGACGATGAACGATTGCTTCTCTGGGGCTTGCCACCGCGCCTTTTAATTTACCGGGCACGCGCCGGGGCACACCATCAAGTGGTGCTCAATCACGTCCCGCGGGACGCCAACCAGGTCCGTTGCCTCCCATGCAAACACATCCTTGTTCGCACAGAGGAAACCGACCAGCGCTTCTTCCTGGTCTGGTGGGAGGCCGGCACCTATTGTGAAGGTGAGGCTTGAGCCCTCATCGTCCACCCGCACCTGCTTCATCTCAGCCTGGTCCTGAGAGAACAGAGGCTTCTTCTTCACGGGCGCGGCCTCCGGGACCTCCGGAGCGCTCTCTGCCCCCGGTCTCGTGGCCGTTGTGGCTTTGAATGCGAGCTTGAAGGCCAGGAGGGCATCCTTGGTGTCTCCCACCACAGTAAGAATGCCGCTGTTCCCCGGCATTTTGATGACGTTGTAGCCGAGGTGCGTCACCGCCATGAACTTGGCGAGGGCCGGGTACCCGAGGATGGCATTGTATGGGAGGCCGATGCGGGCGACATCAAAGTCGATGAGCTAAGTGCGGTAGTTGCTGCGCGTGCCGAAGGTGACGAGGAGACGAATCTGCCCTATGGGGGTGGTGGAGCCATCGGTCATCCCTGAGAAAGGCTTGGTAGGGAGGAGCTGGTCGTATGGCACCTGGAGCGTTTCGAACGTCTCGACGGAGAGAATGTTGAGCCCCGTGCCGCCATCGATGAGTGTCTTGGTGACGAGGACATCGCTGATGGTTGGTGTGCACAATGAGGGAAGCACACCCACGCCGACCATGGTCTTGGGGTGGTCCCTGGAGTCGAAGGTGATGTCGGTTTCAGGCACCAACTAGCCCGCAAGAGCCCCCTGCTGCGGCTGGGCGGCCCCCATCTGCCGAAAGAACTGCTTGACGTGGTAGCCTGAGGTCGGCGCTTGCGACCCACCGAGGATGGCTGCAACGGCGTGGGGCGCCGGTGCTGCGAAGCGCGCGACAAACTAATTGCACAGATCTTCCCAGGAGGCCACCGACAACTCCAACAGGCTAAGCATCCAGGCACGCGGCACGCTCATGACAGCAGTGGGGAGCTAGTTCGCCATGACCTTCTCGTCGCCTCCCGCCGCTTCGATGCTCAACTCATACAGGCGAAGGAAATCCATGGCGTTCCCGGCACCGTTGTACCGCGGCGGCAGCTCCGGCCTGAACTTCGGCGGCCGCCGCACCTGTCGCAAGGTGGGGGAGAAACCTCGAAGGCCCACGATGCCCCCGAACACGCCCGACTACCTGGCGGGTGGAGTAGCACCTGCCATGGGAGCCGCGCAGCGCGGGTGGAGTGCGGCTGATGGAGAAGCGGATCTTCGACACACCCCTACCTGGCGCGCCAAATATCGGATTCAGGGCTCCGCAGACCCAAAGAAGGTTCGAACTCTGGGGCGTGTTCGAAGAACTCAACCTATCCAGCCAACCAAATGCACCACCCTACAGCCTAGCTCGAAGAACAGGGAAGAAGATGGACACGGTAGTTTACCCAGGTTCGGGCCACCTTGCGGTGTAAAACCCTACTCCTGCTTTGTGGTGGATTAGCCTCACGAGGGGCTAAGGATGAACTAGCACAGAGGATGAACAAGCTCGCGAGGCTTGCTCTGGTGAGAGTGAGTTGTTCCGGGTCTGATCCCCCTTCCTATGGTGGTGGCTAACCTATATATAGCGGCCTTGGTCCTCTTCCCCGAAAACAAAGGCGGGAAGGGATTCCACTATGGCCAATTTGAAAGGGGACAAGTAGTACATCTTATCCTGATGAAAGGTGGTCTTCGCCTGCAAAGCTTCTGGCCATGACGCTGTGGTGGGCTCGGCGGTGACATCCGTCCTGCTGTCCTGGCGGTCTTGGTCTCGTTGCACTGGAATGGAAACCTTTGGCTGATTCCTCGGGATCCCGCGCCTGCTCTTGCCTCCTTAGCAGCAAAGAGGAAACCTGCTGCTCTGCACCCGCTGGCGCCCGCCTGGCCTTGGTCATCATGGCTTGCTTCACCTCAACCTTGTGAGGTGGGCACCTGCATAGAAATCTCCGCTCCTCAGGAGCCAGCCTAAGGAGGCCGCTCCCTCCGGAGGTCTTGATGTCGCCCGCCTCGCGAGGCTTGGCCCCTCGCGAGGGTCTTGTCTTGAAGGTGTTGTAGATGGGTCGTACCAGGCCGTTGATGGCACCACGCCATGGGCCGCGGGCAGGCAAGTCTGGGTTCCCTGGTTCCCAGAACGCCGACAAGTATATAGTGCGTGTCGAAGAGGGGAGGAGGGGGCCAACACATACTACACACACGTCATGACCGATCTCTCTCCGTGTGGGGACTTTTAGGTTTCCGAGGCAGGTGCCACATCGAAGTTGTGCATATTTGGTGTTCAAACATCACCAACACCTCTTTGGGCCACGTGCAGACGATGGTTGTCACTCACTCGCCTGCGACGCTTCCCTACATAGGCCCATGAGGTCATCGTCCAACTAATTTAACCCAACGAGAGAGGTAAATTTGACGAACAAGGAGGATTATTTTTGGGTTGTGTTACGGTAGGAATATATATTATGCGTCGAAGATGGGAGAGGCACCAACATATACAGCGCATCATGAACCTCACTTCGTGTGGGGACTTAAAGGTTTCCGAGGCAGGTGCCACATCAAAGTTGTGCATATTATGTATTCAAACATCACAACCATGCATCTCCATACATGTGTTTGGCCCACATGTAAGCGATGGCGGTTGTCCTCTAGCACTCACTCACGGGGTTATTGACAAGATGCTTCCTTCATCTATGTGCCTGATTGGTCAATCACTTTGACCGATAGTGATAGAGGTTAATTTGAGTTATAATTAGGAGGGGATTAAATTTTGGTTCGTCTTATACGGTAGATGTCATGCTGTGAGATCACATAATATACTTTGAGTGGATGTGTACGCATGAATCCCTCCCACTGGATCGAGGGGCCGGGGGGAGCGAGCACGTGACGCATCATGAACCTCGCTCTGTGTGGGGACTATGCGATTTTCGACGCATGCGCCACATCAAAATGTTGTGCTTTTGGTATTCAAACATATGCATGCATCACGCATGTCCATGCATAAGTTTGGCGCACATGCATGCAGTAGTTGTCTTTGGACACTCTCCCTCGCTTGGTTATCATCGACAGCCTATATATTCGTGGGCTGGTGTGGACGTCCATCACTTCGACCGATAATGAGACACATATAGTCGTACGTGGATCATGGTGATATTCCATATCTAAGTTTGAGCGCATGCATACACATCAATCCCTATATTTTTACTATACGTGTCGTGAAACCTAGCTCTGTGTGGGGACTTTCCGGTTCCAAAAGCATGGTGCCACATCAAAGTTGTGCATTGGGTATATTCAAACACCACATAACACTTCCATACATATGTTTGCGCCACATGCACGCAGTGGTTGTCTTAAGGCACTCCCTCGCATGGTTATCGGCGACAAGTTAGCCTATTTGTGGGGTTGCGTGTGTACGTCGTCCGTCACTTTGACCCAACAGGGAGAGAGGTTATACGACCAAGGTGGTGATTCTTCTTGGTCAGTGTTAAAATAGGTCTAGGTGAGGTGCCCCCTCCCACCGACTCAAAGTGTGTGTTGTGGGGGGGGGCAACTTCACACTTGCTGAACCTACGTAGGGTCGGGGATGTCCGGTTAATTTGCGAGGCACATGTGCCTCATCAAATTTGTGAATTGGGTATGTAAATATCACACCACACCATTTTCAAACACACAGAGAGACATATTGGGCCACCCGCAGGTGTGGTTCGTATGTGGTCTCACCCATCTCGCGCCACAAGCACACATTTGTGGGCCCACACATGGTCCACATTTGACTTGAAGCAAAAAAGGGGGGTTGACCATGATGTACTCCTTTTGGTTTTGTGTTACGATAGGGTGAGATGCCAAGCCTAGCTATTTGGGGGCATGCGTTCATAGCTAGGATTCCCCTCCCGCCAACACTAAGTGTGTGTGGGGGGGTCGGAGGGGGTGACTAGCAATAATAACATGCGCTTTGTGCGACAGGTGCCACATCAAAGTTGTGCGTTGGGTATTTGAACATCAAACCACCCTTTTCATACGTATATTTGGTCCACAGGCAAGTGTGTTCGTGTTCTGACCCTTTCCCGCATTTTTTTGCCAAATTTATAAACAACAGACGAGTCGGATGCAGCAACCGTCTATGACCGGGTACGCAACAGACACGGTTCCCTTAGACTACCCGTGTGCCGCGCCCGTGCCCCTGTCACCCACATCATCAGAGTAGATTGGGCTCCATGAGGCTTCCCTCCCGATCTCCAAAATATCTACTCCCTCGCAATCTCGAAAATATCTACCCGCCTAGAGGGTTTTTCTATTTGATAGCACACGATTTGTATGTGTGGACCGTGTGCGATGTCTGTTACTCCCGCTCTACTTCAATCCGTTGATCCAAATTTTCAGTAGCCCCGGCATTTTACTCCCGCCTGCATCCCTCACAATGTTAAAAATATCTACTCGGCTGCAGTGTTTTTCTGTTTGATAGCACACAATTATTATGTTTTAACCGTGTGTGATGTTTGTTACTCCCACCCCGCTCTGCTTCAATCCCTTTATCCAAATTTTCTGTAGCCCCGCCATTTTACTCCCGCCTAGTAAAATTTTCAATACTCACGGCATTTCCTCAAACACCACCATGGACCCCCTCCACAAACACACCCCAAATCCTGCGCTCACCCCAAATCCCCCACTCTCTCTCACACACACACACCACCCCTCCCTCGCTCGAAACCCTAGCTAGGTCGCCATCACCGCCGCTGCACCACCTCCATCATTAACCTCTGCCGGTCTGCCTGTGCAGGTTACCCACTGATATACATACCCTCGCTGCCCTGAGTTTCTTAGATGGCGCTTGTGAAACGCCCCCTTTCCCACAGATCCCCATATCCATCCCCCTCCCCCACTCCAGAGAGTCACAGCCTAAGCCCGGCTACGCTTCCCAAGGAGCACGAGGAGCAAATGGCCCAAAAGAGCTTTACCATGGCCTCCTCGCCTGACATCGGCGAGGTGGCCACCGAGGAAGCTGCCGACGATGACTGGCTGCAGCCTTTCAATCAGCGGGCTAGAGTATTCTGGTATGTCGCGGATGCCGGTTATGACATCGAGGTCATCGACAGCAACGGCTTGACACGGGTATGTCACAGGTTAAGTTGCCCACCCCAACCCCTTGGATTCGGCAGGCATCGATCTCATCGATGGCACTGCCGCTGATCTCCTGTGGCTCGTTATGAACAATTTGCCATCCTTCGTCGCCATGGAGCCCCTTTTGTCATTTCTAAAGGACATGTTCTACGACGCTGGCTTCGGATCCTCAGCTGCCAAATCAGACCTCATAGACGGCGACCACGAGGAGGAGCCCATCTGTGACAAGTGATGAAACCCATGATTTGTTTTCTCAAACCCCTTTTGTAGTGAGAACATGTCCAATATTTATTGACATATTTGGTTGTTTGCATTACGCCTTGTTTATTTCAATGGTTTTTAGCTGTTCGGTTGTATGTAGTTAGCATATGTCGGATTTCGGGTTCCGCAAACCCCTGAGAGGTTCGAACTCTGGGGTGCATGCGAAGAACTCGTCCTCCCCAGTCTGCCTACTCGCTAATCTCACAGCCTAGCTCGACGAACTATAAGGAAAAGAGACACAGCAGTTTACCCAGGTTCGGGCCACCTTGCGGTGTAAAACCCTACTCCTGCTTTGTGGTGGATTGGCCTCGAGGGGCTGAGGATGAACTAGTATAGTGGCGAACAGCCTCAGGAGGAGAGGTGTT
This sequence comes from Thinopyrum elongatum, assembly GCA_011799875.1. Taxonomy (NCBI): domain Eukaryota; kingdom Viridiplantae; phylum Streptophyta; class Magnoliopsida; order Poales; family Poaceae; genus Thinopyrum; species Thinopyrum elongatum. Next base: position 354,519,929 of record CM022300.1, on the reverse strand, counting down.
CATGAGCTCAAATGAGCTGGTGGGAGTGAGGGTGATCTGAATGATCCGTCCGGGGGTCCGATCCCCCTTTACCGTGGTGGCTAAGTCCTATTTATAGTGGCCTTGGTCCTCTTCCCAAATGAAAGGCGGGAAGGGATCCCACAACGGCCAAATTCAAAGGGGGACAGCTAGTACATGCTATCCTGACAAAAGTAGTCTTCGACTGCAAAAGCCTCTGGTCGTGACACCGTGGTGGGCTCGGTGATGACCTCTGTCCTGCCGTCCTGGCGGTCTTGGTCTTGTTGCACGGGAATGGAAACCTTTGGCTGATTCCTCGGGACTCTGCGCCTGCGCTTGCCTCTTTAGCACCAAAGAGGAAACTGGTACACTGCGCCCGCTGGCGCCCGCCTGGCCTTGGTCGTCATGGCTTGCATCACCCGAACCTCATGAGGTGAGGGTTTGCATAGAGATCTCCGCTCCTCGGGAGCCAACCTGAGGAGGCTGCTCCTCGTGGAGGTCTTGGTGTCGTCCGCCTCGCGAGGATTGGCCCGTCGCGAGGGTCTTGAGTTGTTGTTTCTGAAGCTAGGCCTTATCAGGCCGTCGATGGAGCCACGCCATGGGCCGCAGGCAGGCAAGTCTGGGTACCCCCATTCCTAGAACATGGACAGTAGCCCCCGGGCCCAAGGCGCGCTCGAACTTGGCTTCGAGGCGAAGCCAAGGGGCAAGTGCGAAGCACCGCGGGCCCTAACCACCTGCGGCCTTGGTCGACGCGTGGCGATTGATGGGATGTTGGCGTCTCCGCTTCCCCACGCTGCCTCGGCAACTGTCCCTGGCTGACAAAAAGGCTGGCGCTTCCCACTGAGCCTTTATTGCCTTTCTTCCATCTTGCTCTAGATCCCCTTCTCCTTCTGCTTAGCACGCCTCCAGATCTGCTGAATCCTTTCCCCGGACTCGCCACCGATGGCCACCGACAAGGCGAAGTCATTGGCCTCTGCCGCGCGCTCTGCTCCCTGGTTTGAACCGGCCTTAAGCGCGTCCTCCATCGCCGAGGAGAAGCACCTTGCCGCTGTGCTCCCGCTGACGGCGGGCGGCGACAACAAGGGAGGGGAGACAGCGCTCCGGGTCGGCTTCGCCCAGCCGGAAGCCTTGGGTGACACCTTCTACCCCTTCTTCCTGCACAGCATCTTCACTAGGCTGGTTCCCCCTTTCACCCATTTCTTCTATGCTGTCCTCAACCACTATGGTCTCCACGCCCTCCATCTTCATCCCAACTCCATCCTCCTCCTGTCGATCTTTGCCTTCTACTGCGAAGCATTCGTGGGGGTGACGCCCTCCGTCGCGCTGTTCCGCCACTTCTTCTACATCCGGATAAGCAGCGGCCAGTGCTCTGGGTGCGCCAGCTTCATCGCGGCCCATGGCAGCAACACGATCTCGCGGGCCAGGAAGAAGGTGGAGGACTTCCGGAACAAGTGGATCTTCATGGATGCCAAGCGCTCCCACGCTCGGCTGGAGCTGCCGACCGCGCTGCCGACACCCCTGGATCGATGGGCTCACGAGAAGCTCACCAACCCCAGGGCGGAGCAGTTGCTGGAGAGGATGACGGCCGACCTGAAGGCGGAGGACCCGAAGGCGGAGAAGCTGACAGGGGCCATGATCGTCAAGGAGTTCCTGACACAGCGCCTGGCTCCGCTCCAGGTGCACTCGCGCCCCCTGTGGAGCTTCAAGGGCGTGGAAGACGACCTCCGGTTGCACTCGGACAACTTGTCTTACGAGGAGCTGAGCAAGGTCATGCGCACCTTGCTCGGGAAGGACCAGGGTGGCCCCTCGGACGCCCATCTCCCGTTGTACCGTCGTGCCGATGGGGAGAAGATAGCCGCCGCCATGCCTGTCTTCAACGAACGGGGGCTCGTGCCGCTGGAGCCTTCCCTGCCCGCGGGCTCCCCGGTGCCAGTGTCCTCTAGCGATCCCTCCGGGGAGGAGGAGAACGAGAGCTCGGAGGCGACATTGGAGGAGGTTGGGAAGACTTCTCCCCCACGGCGGAGTGAGCTCCTCCGCGCCTTCTCTGACGATGATGCCGACGAGCACCCAGTCAGGGATTCGCCACGCTCCGCCGGGGTCACCACGAGGTCCAGGGGCACCCCTCCGAAGAAGCTGAAGCAGGGTGTCCCGAAGAAGGACAAGTCGTCATTGCTTCCCTGAGGCGGCGCCTCTATCCCACCGTCGGCCGCCGTTGCCGCAGATCCAGCCGCCGCGCGCTCATCGCTCAAGAGAGCACGGCGGGGCTCGCGCCCATGAAGCCTGTGGGCATCGCGCTCCTGAAGAGGACGAGGGAGTACGTCACCATGGATCAGTAAGCACACCATCTAGTCTTTGCTTCCTGCTCTTGACGTAGTGCTCTAACATTTTCCTCTCTGCGGCCAGGCCAATGCCAGCGGCAAAAAGGAAGAAGGAGGCGGCGAGGGCTCCAGAGGCCAAGCAGCCCACCTCGGCCCTAGAGGTTCTGGCACAGACGGACGAGGCTAGCTCGTGTCCTCCTGCCGTAGGGTTGCCCTCGCGAGGCTCAGGGGCCCAGCCTCAGGAGAAGGATGCCCCTGCGGCCGCGCCGGCTTCAGAGACACTTGCCTTCAGCGTGCCTGCTGATGACCGGAGGGCTCCGGAGCCCCCGGCCATCCTTGCTGCTGCTGCTTCGCCAATCTTGATGCCGTCGCCGTCTCCTCTTCCAGCCGCCACGCTGGAGGGCTGCGGCTCTTCTACCACGCCCGGTGCTCTAGAGCAGGCCTTCTCCGCGTTGGATCAACTCCGAAACGATCTTCGGGGCCCCGACCGGCGCTGGGCGTCGGGGCGCCTGGAGCTGGTCTCGGGGTGGCTCCAGGCTGACTCGTCCGTCAGGGCGGCCTGGGACCAGGCCGACGCTGCTGAAGAGGAGGGCCAGAAGGTGGCTGGCATGGCCGCCGCCGCTCGTGACATGGCGTTGAAGGACGCAAAGGAGACCGAGGAGCGCTGCCGCACGGCGAAGGCTGAGCTGAAAGCCCTCCGCGACGAGCAGGCCACCCGCGCCCGCCAACTCGAGGAGCAGGAGGAAAAGCTGAAGGAGCGGGAGTCTGCGGTCGCTGGTCGTGACGCCGAGCTGGAGCAGGCATCTCGGGAGCAGGCCATGGAGCGCGGCCGCCTGGAGAAGCTGAAGGAGGAGGTGGAGGCGGCCCAGGCGTCCCACGCCCAGCTTGTCTCCGACGAGAAGGCTCGGCTGGAGGCCAGGGAGAAACTCCTTGCCAAGGCTGAGGAGGTGGCCACCGCGGGGTGTGCCACCTTCGACTCCCTCGAGCAGAGGTCTCGCAAGGCACTGCAGGATCTCTACGGGAGCGGGTACAAGGAGCCGCTGGTGACTTCGGAGGAAGGCCACGCCGGGCTGCTCCCCAAGCTAGTCGCGGCGCTCGAGGGCATCGTCGTCGGAGTAGGCCCCATGGTGGAGGGAGAAGCCCGCGCGCTTTTGGCCTCGGCCACAACGCCCGTCTTCAGCCACCTCCATCTTCGGGACTCCAGCTTCAACTTTGGTGCCCTGCTCGAGCCCGTGGACTCTGAGCTCCAAGACGCTGCCACCGAGGCCATGAAGGGTCAAGTGGAGGCCCTGCTGCGGAAGTTCCTCGCCGTTGACCCCGTGCCTACGGCTGACGGCAAGGATGGTGGCGACGTCGTCGGTGACGTCACCCCCCAAGCGGGCAACGGTGGCGTCCAAGCCTGAAGGAGATGGCGGCACTTTCCCCTTGTTCTATTCCTGCAACATGTATCGTGCCTCGTGGAGGCGTAAGAACTTATGCTTTGGAACTTTAAGAGACAGTATGTTTTGTAATAATTTGCTAAGGTTCTGCAGTTTCCTTTCTGTTTGCTTTGATGTTCTGCGTCGGCAGGGCCTGGCCCCGCGCATACATCAGCCACCGTTGGGTCGTCCGGATCACCAGGACGAGACCAAAGGGTGAGGGGCTACGTGGCCAGTTAGGCTCCTGAGTCGCGATGCTCAGGAGTCCCCCTTGACGTACGAACAACCCTCAGGAAGGAGACGCGAGAGTGGGTCTTGGCGTTCTGCGTCAGCAGGGCCCGGCCCCGCACGTACCTCAGCCGCCGTTGGGCCGTCCGGATTGCCAGGACAAGACTAAGGGGTGAGGGGCTACGTGGCCAGTTAGGATCCTGAGTCGCGATGCTCAGGAGTCCCCCTTGACGTGCGAAAAAAAAACCCCATACCTGTCCTCGCTGGGCTTTTGCTCGGGAGGGATGCGCGAAGACCAGGTCCGAGGGACCTGGCATGGTGGCATACGCCAGGCATGACCTAAGCGTAGCCCCCGTGCCCAGCCCCCTCGCGCTACTCTCCTGAGGGGAAAGCAGCGCGGTGAGGCTGAACACCGAGCCTAGTGGCTCTCTAGAGGTTAGTGTAGCAGCTGCCCCCAGTTGTTTATCACCAGCGCGGAGCATGGCGCTTCCGCTCTTGCAAGGGCATAGCCGCTCCTCGACCGTGTCAACTGCCAGCGCGGAGCATGGTGCTTCCACTGGTGCGTGGGTGGAGGCTCCCTCTGAGGGGTGACCCCGGCACTTGTACAGCCCTGCCCTGACACGTGGCTTCCACGGCAGGGCTAGAGGAGGTGTGTATGGGCACTCGTGAGCCAGTGCGGGACTCACGAGGCCCTACCTCAAGGCGGGTTGCACCTGAATTTGATTCGTAGCACTTGTGATAGTCCTGCGAGATGGTTAGGCAACCTGCACCGAGTGAATCTCCTGAGGTTATCGCATGAGAAGGCCAAACACCAACGACCCCAGGAGGTGACGTGAACGGGTCCGGCCGGCCAGACAGAGCTCAGCCATTGGGTTTGTCGACGCTGTAGGGACGGACCCAAGCACATACGCCGTGCCTAGTCTTCTCATGCGAATGTCCTGAAGAAAGACAACTGGCGCGCGGCTCCCGCGATGGCGAGGCACCGGGTCGCGCGCCCTAACTTAACCGCCCCTACCTGGCGCGCCAAAAGTCGGATTTCGGGTTCCGCCAACCCTTGAGAGGTTCGAACTCTGGGGTGCGTGCAAAGAACTCGTCCTCCCCAGTTTGCCTACTCGCTAATCTCACAGCCTAGCTTGACGAACTATATGGAAAAGAGACACAGCAGTTTACCCAGGTTCGGGCAACATTGCGGTGTAAAACCTTACTCCTGCTTTGTGGTGGATTGGCCTCGAGGGGCTGAGGATGAACTAGTACAGTGGCGAACAGCCTCAGGAGGAGAGGTGTTCTTGAGCTCGAATGAGCTGGTGGGAGTGAGGGTGATCTGAATGATCCGTTCGGGGGTCCGATCCCCCTCTACGGTGGTGACTAAGTCCTATTTATAGTGGCCTTGGTCCTCTTCCCAAATGAAAGGCTGGAAGGGATCCCACAACGGCCAAATTCAAAGGGGGACAGCTAGTACATGCTATCCTGACAAAAGTAGTCTTCGCCTGCAAAAGCCTCTAGTCGTGACGCCGTGGTGGGCTCGGCGATGACCTCCGTCCTGCCGTCCTGGCGCTCTTGGTCTTGTTGCACAGGAATGGAAACCTTTGGCTGATTCCTCGGAACTCCGCGCCTATGCTTGCCTCTTTAGCACCAAAGAGGAAACTGGTACACTGCGCCCGCTGGCACCCGCCTGGCCTTGGTCGTCATGGCGTGCGTCACCCGAACCTCATGAGGTGAGGGTTTGCATAGAGATCTCCGCTCCTCGGGAGCCAGCCTGAGGAGGCTGCTCGTCGTGAAGGTCTTGGTGTCATCCGCCTCGCAAAGCTCAGCCCCTCGCGAGGGTCTTGAGTTGTTGTTGCTGAAGCTGGGCCGTACCAGGCCGTCAATGGAGCCACGCCATGGGCCGCAGGTAGGAAAGTCTGGGTACCCCCATTCCCAGAACACAGACAGTAGCACCCGGGCCCAAGGCGCGCCCGAACTTGGCTTCGAGGCGAAGCCAAGGGGCAAGTGCGGAGCACCGTGGGCCCTAACCGCCTGCGGCCTTAGTCGACGCGTGGTGATTGATGGGACGTGGGCGTTTCCGCTTCCCCACACCGCCTCGGCAACCGTTCGACTTGACAAGACTCTGCTGCATGCAGAGAAAAACCATCATTGCGCGGGAACATGGAGGCCGGCGGTTGGCCTCCTTCCAGCTATAAATGAGGGAAGGGGCAGAGCCCCCCTCACTCATCTCCATCTTCTCGCTGCCCGCTCCTTCTTCTTCTTTGTCTCGCCATCTTGCAGCAGCATCCATGGCGCCGATCAGGATATTGTCTTCAGCGGAGCAGGGAAAAACCACTCGGGAGGAGCCGGGGCCACTTCCACCAAAGAAGAGGCTCAGCCGCCCTTATGACGCCGGCGAAAGGCAAGAGGTGACGCGGCCTTGGTACGAGCGGCCTCCGCCTGGCTGCCCGCTTCCTCTGTACACCCGCGCGCAGGGCTTCGGACAGGGCAGTAATGCCCAGCGCCGCGCGGGGCCGGCCTCTCGGCGGACCGACCGAGGCTGCGCGGCCAGCAGGCCGGCGAACCCACGGCGAGGGGACCTCGCGCGAGTTCTTGGTGTGGGTGGCAATGCCACCGCGCACGTGGATCCGGCTCCCGAGGTTTTTCGCTGAGGAGATGCCGCCGAGGGGGCCACTTGAGCTGTGGCTGCGGCATGCCGGGTGCTGCGGCCTAGCCACGGGGGCGGAGGTTGAGGTCATCCCCCCGGGCGACATCTTCATGACCAAAGGATGGGGCGAGGTCGCCTGTGCCTGCCGGCCAGAGGGGGCCCTCGCCATCCACTTTGAGTACGATGGTGCCTCTACGTTGTTCTTCAAGGCCTTCGATGAGGAGGGCCGGCGTCTGGAGTGCTGCCCCGGGGGAAGCAGTCCACATGGCGCGGCCGCGGATGTTGAGCCCACCTCCGGCCTCGCCGGCAGCTCCTCCAGCAGCAGTGACGACTCCTGGGAATCCAGCAACTCTCCCGAGATCAGCGATTCTCTGGAGTCCAGTGATGACAGCTACGTGCTGCCGAGCTCTTTCCGTGCCCGGAGCGTGGCAGCGGCGTCCGCTCGGCATCGTCGGTGATGCCTAGCTGCCGGTGTCCCTTGCCGTTTCTTTCTTTTGTTTCCCTGCGCAGAATTGTGACAAGCCCTGTGGGGGTATGTAAAAAACTGTAATGCTTTTGATCCAATGTTTATTATTCCTAGTATGATGTTGCAGCCGCGCATCTTGCTTCGGCATGGTTCCCCCTTTTCGTTCTCATGGTAGCTTAGTGCGCTACGCCGATAGGTCCCAGTCCCCAGGCAGGCTTCAGCCGTCGCTGGTATGCCAGGTCGCGATGCCGTGGTCAAGGCCAGGAGGTGAGTGGCCCGAGGTCCGGTAAGAGCTCCTGAGACGCGATGCTCAAGAGGTCCCCTTTGGCGTGCAAGCAGCTCCCTGGAGGCCAAAAAGGGAAGCGGCATTGCCAGAGCGAGATTGCGAGAATCAAAATACCGGACGATGAGGTTCACTCTGATATGCATGGGTGACTTATCTTAGTAGGCCTGAAGTGATTCCTTTGCGCAGCGCCTGATTGTGCCTTGGCAGTGATGCTTCCAGGTTGTGATCACGTCGACCTCCCCTTCTCCCCGCTCATCTAGGTGCTCTACATCCCTCAGGTCCTGACCTTCGAGCGAGGCTCAGCCACCGCTGGTATGCCAGGTCGCGATGCCGTGGTAAAGGCCAGGGGGTGAGGGCTAGAGAGTCAGTAAGAGCTCCTGAGGCGCGATGCTCAGGAGCCCCCCTTTTAATGTGTAAGCGAATTGCATGAAAAAGGGACGGCCGGTGGGGCCACCCATGGCTAAACTCCATGGATTCCTGCGGGTTAGTCCGAGAGGAGAGTATAAATCATAATCGCGCTTGATGTCCTGCCGCTGGTCTTTCCGCAAGAAGATGAAGGCACTGAGGATCTGGTGAGGTGACGTGCGCGGGGCAGGCCGCGAGCCAGAGCTCGATCTCTCAGATTTGTCAGCGTTGCAGGGACGGACCCGAGCACAAGCGCCATGCCAGCATGTGTAGCCCCCGTTGCGGGATGAGCAAGAGGCTGGTCAGCAATGCGGGAGGCCGCGGAGGCGATAGAACACCAGGCAAGCTGGTGATAACATAAATCAACCCATAGATAAGGTAGAGCTAGTTCTGACAGATGCAAAATGATACATGCCGCAGGGACGGACCCACGCGGCTTGGGGATAATGCAGCCCGAGGGGCACCCCCAACTGAACAAACCAGAAAATGTCGCCTGGCACCGTTGCTGAAGAGATGTTGGAGTAGCTGAAGACGCTTGCCGCAGAAGTCGCTCCTCATGAGCCGCCCAGGCCCTGAACCTCAGGAGGCTCTGTGGGCCCGGGGGGCTCGCGAGGATCCATCTCCTCCTCTGACAGGATCGCCTGGCTTCTAGCCTCATGAGCCGCCAGGACGCCCCGCGTGTGGCGCTGGAATGTAGCAGCCGCGCTCGACAAGCCCAAAGGCACGCGAACATAGCTGTGAGGGGGACCCTCGCATCGGCCAGCACAGGACGACCAGAAGCGCTCCTGAGATGCGGCCCTGTTGAGCCCTGGGATGTTTACGCAGACGCGCAGCTCGCCGTCCTCGCCGGGACAAGGAGCCGCGCCGGGTGGTGGGTGATGGTCGCCTCGCATAGCTCTTGCCTCCTGAAGCTCCTCGATTGCCTTGGTGATGAACTCCTGAGCACCTGGCACCTCGCGCCTTGTACCCTCCTGGCGGAAGCGCGCGCTGAAGCACGCCTCCACATGGTGCCCGAGCGCCTCCCTCGTGATGTTGGCCAGGTCAGAGGCCCTCCAGAGGAGATCCCCCGAGCCCAGCCTGAGAGGGGCGCCGGGCACGCCTTCCTATGCAAGAGAGGGAGGCGCCCCGTTAGTGGGCGCAGGGCCTGAGGTTGTGCCGCTGGACACCCCGCTCTCCTGAGGTCCTTGGCGGAGCAGCTACTTCTTCTTCTTGGGGATAGCCTCAGGAGGGTAGACGGTGCCTTCATCGTGTGGGTTCTCGACCGCCGCAGCCTGGTAGGCGCGCTCGAGAGAGCACACCGCATCCTTCTCCTCGCAGGCGACCGTGATGACACCACAGCTCCGTCGCATCTTGAGGACATTGTAACCATGATGAGTCACTGCCATGAACTTGGCCAGGGCCAGATACCCAAGGATGGCGTTGTATGGAAGGCGAATGTGGGCGACGTCGAAGTCGATGAGCTCAGTGCGGTAGTTGTCGCGCTTGCCGAAGGTGACAGGGAGGCGGATCTGCCCTATCGGGGTGGTGGAGCCGTCGGTCACTCATGAGAAAGGCTTGGTAGGCTACAGCTAGTCATAGGGCACCTGGAGTCTGTCGAATGTCTCATTGGAGAGAACGTTGAGCCCCGCACCGCCATCGATGAGAGTCTTGGTGATGAGCACGTTGCTGATGGTAGGCGAGCAGAGCATCGGGAGAGCGCCGGCAGTTGCCGCGCACTTGAGCTGATCGGATGGGCTGAAGGTGATGGTGCACTTGGACCACCTGAGCGGACGCGTTACCTCGAGCTTGGGGAGGGCCGCATTCACATCATGGGCAAACTGCTTGAAGATGGGATGAGAGGCAGCGGCCTGAGCGCCGCCCAATTTGCAGGCGATGGCCCGAGGCTCCTGGAAGCCCCCCGCCCCCTCGTCCTGGTGGTTGTCGTCATTCCTTCTTGGTGGTGGCGGCAGCGGAGGAAGGCCAGCGTTGCCCTGAGGACGGTCCTCACGAGGCTGGTCCCTCCAGGGGCTCTCACGAGGCTGGCCCTGCCAGCGGTCCTCACGAGGCTGATCGCGCCATTCTTGGCGGGGATCACGGCCGTCCCAGCGTCCTCCACCTTGGCCTCCTCCGCGACCGTAGCCTCGGTCGCTGCGCTTGGGGCGTCGACCGAGGCGCCCGTCGCGGATGGCCCTGAGCTCCTGGCAGTCGTTGGTGTTGTGGCTGTGCACGTTGTGGAAGATGCAGAACGGGCGGCTGCCCTTGGATGACTCTGGGTGGTCGCAGCCGCGCTTCATCTCTGGTTCGGCCGCGAGCACGGCCGGTCCCTTGCGCTTCATGTCCTTGGCTTTGGCCTTCTTGTCTTCTGGGTTAGCCCCTTGGAGCTCCAGGAGAGAGAGGCGACCTTCCTCAGCTCTCGCACACTTGGTTGCCATGTTGAACATCTCCAGAGCTGTGCACAGGTCCTCATGTATGGTGAGCTCCTCCTTCATCTTGACGTCGCGGATGCCATCGGTGAACACTGAGATGATGGCCTCGTCTGACACCTTGGGGATCTTGAGGCGGACGCTATTGAAGCGCTGGATGTACTTCTGCAAGGTATCTCCTGGCTACAGCTTGCTGCGCCGCAGGTCAGCCGGCGCCGGAGGACGGTCACGAGTGCCCTGGAAGTTGGCGACAAAACGCTCTCGCATTTCGTCCCAGGAGGAGATTGATCCCGCGGGCAGGTTCAGGAGCCACGAGCGCGCACCATCCTTGAGGGCCATGGGAAACCAGTTCGCCATAACCTTCTCGTCGCCGTTGGCTGCCTCGATGCTCAGCTCATAGAGCTGCTGGAACTCGGCAGGGTCGGGGGTGCCGTCGTAGCGCGGAGGTCGGTCGGGCTTGAACTTCCCTGGCTAGACGACGCTGCGTAGCTCCGGAGTGAATGCGCGGCAACCCGCTGTGGTCACGGGAGCCCGTCGTGGAGGTGGCGCCTGGTCTTGGCGCTCGCGCGCCACCGCTGCAGGCGGCGCACGGTTTTGACGTGGCGGTGGTGGGAGTGCATGAGCATCTTCTTGCGGCCGCTGCACCACCTGGCATCTTTCCTCTTCACGCGCCACCGCCCTGTGCGGAGGGTCGCGCTGCGGGGCCTCGTGCCTTGGCCCGAGGGCGACGTCTTGACGGGGAGGTGGAGGAGGTATTCCGTAGGCTACATCACCCGCAGCAGGCGGCGGGTGAGGCAGTGAGCGAGACGGTGCGGGATAGTCCCCGGCGACGCTGACAAGCTCGGCGATGCGGTCCAACTAGTCTTCGTAGAGGTCGTCGACGGGGCGGTAGCGCAGGAGCTTGCGCGCCATGAGCAACGCAGCCTGCGAGTTCAGCGGCCCGCGACGAGCATGAAACGACGAACCAGCCAGAGTCAGCTACGGGGTGGCGGTGTGCCCATCCCGCCGCATAGAAGGGTGCAGCGACGAAGCTTGGTGCTCGTACCCCACAGGGCCGGTGGCGGCATTCGCCACTAGAGACGGGGGACGGCGAGGGCAGCCGTCTCCCACAGGCGCTGGCTGAGCGACGCGGGCGGCGAGGGCGGCCCGGCGCTCAGCGCGAGCTCGACGAGCGTTAGCCATGGAAGCGGTGGAGCGGTGGTGGATCGACCGGCGGGGGAGATGCTCCGACGCACCCCTACCTGGTGCGCCAAATGTCAGATTTCAGGTTCCGCAAACCCTTGAGAGGTTCAAACTCTGGGGTGCGTGCCAAGAACTCGTCCTCCCCAGTCTGCCTACTCGCTAATCTCACAGCCTCGCTTGACGAACTATAAGGAAAAGAGACACAGCAGTTTACCCAGGTTCGGGCCACCTTGCGGTGTAAAACCCTACTCCTGCTTTGTGGTGGATTGGCCTCGAGGGGCTGAGGATGAACTAGTACAGTGGCGAACAGCCTCAGGAGGAGAGGTGTTCATGAGCTCGAATGAGCTGGTGGGAGTGAGGGTGATCTGAATGATCCGTTCGGGGGTCCGATCCCCCTCTACGGTGGTGGCTAAGTCCTATTTATAGTGGCCTTGGTCCTCTTCCCAAATGAAAGGCGGGAAGGTATCCCACAACGGCCAAATTCAAAGGGGGACAGCTAGTACATGCTATCCTAACAAAAGTAGTCTTCGCCTGCAAAAGCCTCTGGTCGTGACGCCGTGGTGGGCTCGATGATGACCTCAGTCCTGCCGTCCTGGCGGTCTTGGTCTTGTTGCACGAGAATGTAAACCTTTGGCTGATTCCTCGGGACTCCGCGCCTACGCTTGCCTCTTTAGCACCAAAGAGGAAACTGGTACACTGCGCCCGCTAGCGCCCGCCTGGCCTTGGTCGTCATGGCTTGCGTCACCCGAACCTCACGAGGTGAAGGTTTGCATAGGGATCTCCGCTCCTCGGGAGCCAGCCTGAGGAGGCTGCTCCTGGTGGAGGTCTTGGTGTCGTCCGCCTCGCGAGGCTTGGCCCCTCGCGAGGGTCTTGAGTTGTTGTTGCTGAAGCTGGGCCATACCAGGCCGTCGATGGGGCCACGCCGTGGGCCGCAGACAGGCAAGTCTGGGTACCCCCGTTCCTAGAACGCCGACAGCATATGTCCAGTTTCAATTGCCATCTTTGGTTGTTCATAGTATGCCTTGTTTATTTTAGTTATTCACAATGTGATGTTCTATATGTGCTAGTATGAACTATGCATTTCAATTTCATCAATACCAGTTTTAACAATAGCTCTATGAATGACTATATTTGGTTGTTGTTAAGCATGTTGTATTTAACACGCCTTTCCATTTAATTTAACAATAAATAGTGTACTTAGACCTGCACAATACAAGTTTGAATGACTATGTTTGCTTGTTTTTAAATGTTAGGCCTGTTGCGGTTAATAGCACGCCTTTCCACTTCTTGTTTTTCTTAACTAGCGTGCTTAAACCTTTGCCATGAAGCTATCATTTGGAGATTATGTTGTCAACCATGGATATATTTGGTTGATGTTTAGCCTGTTGTGCTTAACATGCCTTTAGATGTACTTACACAGGACAATATTGGTAACAACTGATGTTTACCATCGAGGTTAGTTTCATCCCATGGCTTATATATACTCACTATTTAGGATATCGGTAGCTGGTACCATATAGGCTGGGGGATGATAAGGGATTAATCATTGAATTGGACATTTAACTGAATATATCTGTAACCCATTTATCGGTAGGTTAACTAGGGCCATATCTAACATATCTGAAGTTACATAGCAAGATGCATTGTACTGAATGACTAAATATGCAATCCTAGGCCACATAGCAACAAGGAAGGGTTGTTTGGTTCTAGGCCTAGGAGTGCCATACTTTACCATACAATGTTGCCAAACTTGCCAAAGGGTTAGTTCTTCAAAACGAGAGCCACATGTTGGCACGCCTAAGAGAACCTTGCCACACATTTTGAGTGTATGTGATGTGGGACCATAGTGTGGCTTTCCTAAGATGTGGCTTGAACCAAACACACACATAACCTTAGGTGTGGCAACCTTTGGCAAACATAGTCTCAAACCAAGAGTGTTACCTTAATGTTCTAATGATGTCTAGATATACATAGAAGAGCAGCAAGAACACCGACAACACAGCAGCAGTTAACTGCAGTTAATCGGCTGATATTTGTAAAAATGTAATAAACTCCCTCCGCCCCATAATATAAGATGTTTATTCATCCATGCTGTGAGTATATTGGATGCTATAAAATCTTATATAATGGGATGGAGGGAGTGTTGTGCTACATCATTGGGCAATTGATGTTTAGCTTCTAATATTAACTTGGTGCTATTAGGTACATGTCATTGGTAAAGATCCGTGCTTCGACCCTTTCTGCGTATGGGGCAATGAGATATTGATGAACCAGTATCAAGTGAGGAAGCTGATAAAGATTTTTAGTAAAATGGGTCAAAAGATGGCAATTAAACTATTTGTTGACACTTTATCCAAGACAACAGTGCACTGCAGCATGGTAAGTAAGAACTCTACAGCCTTCTTTTTGCTGCCCATAATGAGTTGTCTTAGATGACAATGTCTGAATCTTTTTTCCTTTGCAGTGGTTCTCGAAGCAGTTTACTCAAGATTACCTCTCAAACTACATGATTGGTGGGCATGCAAAGGTTAAACTATTTTTACCAGAACACAATGACTATCTAGATGTCCTCATGAGTCATGAAGACAATGAAGGATGGGTGGTCGGCCATCACAAGGGGTTAGACTGGAGTCGTGCGTGCCTTCTGCATGGAGGAGAGCACAATATGGGCATTCAGATTCACCTTGTTAAGCAATCAGAATGTCTTTTGCATCTTTCTTTACCGTGCTTAATAGTACAAGTATACAACCCTGGTTCATCACTCTTTATTTGGTGCTTATGTAATTCTTGAACATATGTATCTGCGAAACAAATAATGCATTGGTTGTTTAACCTGATGGATATGAATAAAGTTATAGCCAACTTTCAAATTCAAATTTGGTACAATTTTAAATAGCAATAATTTAATTAGGGTCGAAATATGCTCTGCATGTCGGTACGGCGCACACGGTCTGTAAAACACAAACGTGTGTGATATACATCATAATCTGACACGGTTTGCAGAGAGGAAACGTGTGCGCCATGCACACAGTTGCCGTTTGTGAAGCGTGTTGGAGTTCTAGGACTGGGGGTACCCAGACCCGTCTGCCTACGGCCCAGTGCATGGATCCACCAACGGCCCGGCGTGGCCTAGCAGTAGGACTTCATGAGCAAGACCCTCGCGAGGGCCCCCGCCTCGTGAGGAGAACGACATCAAGTCCTCCCAAGGAGCGGACATCTCTAGGCAGGCACCCCACCTCGCGAGGCGCATGGTGACGTGAGCCATGATGACCAGAGCCAGCAGGGTGCCGGCCGGCGCAGTCCAGGATAGTTTCCTCTTTGGTGCTAAGGAGGCAAGGACGTATGCGGGTTCCCAAGGAATCCCCCAAAGGTTTCCATTCAAGTGCAACAACACCAAGACAATGGGCTCGGCAGGATGGAGGTCATCACCGAGCCCACCACTGCGTCACGACCAGAGGCTTTGCAGGCGAAGACCACCTTTAGTCAGGATAGAGTGTACTCCTGCCCCCTTTCAAATTAGCCGCTATGGTATCCCTTTCCGCCTAAGCCATGAGGGAAGAGGACCAAGGCCACTATAAATATAGGTTAGTCTCCACCGTAGACTAGGATTGAATCCTTCCACCCTGGAGCTCTCCCGAGGCAGCTCAACCTTGTACTAGTTCATACTCATCCTCCTCATGAGGCAATCCACCACAAAGCAGGAGTAGGGTTTTACACCACAAGGTGGCCCGAACCTGGGTAAACCACTGTGTCCACTTCTTCTTCCCGCTCGCTCGAGCTCGACGGAGCCAGGCCGTGAGGCGGTGAGCAACGAGTCATAGCTAGGCAGAATCCTTCGTTTGCGCCCTAGAGTTCGAACCTTGTTTGGGTCCGCGAAGCCCTGAAGCCGAAAAAGAGTGTGTGATGTCAGAAGGTATCACAAACGGTGCGAGCAAACTAAATGTTTGTGATAGTCTCCTTATCATACACGGTTTACAATCATGAACTGTTTCGGATGTCATAGGCATCATAAACATTGCACCACATAATAACATGTGCAATAGTTATCCTGTACGACACTGGTACGATGGTCCGACGTTTTGTAATCTTATCCGACACACGTACGATGATTAGGTAATATTCTTAATTACAGATCGCATACGGTTCGGGAGAAGTGAATGTGTGTGATAGTCTCCTTATCGCGCATGCTTGGCAATCATGAACTATTTGGGATGGAGTGCGCATCGTAAATGTTGCACCACATAATAGCTTGTGCAATGGTAATGTGAGCACACACGAGTAGCAAGGATGAAGCGTTTGGGATATTCGATATATCACAAACAGTTGTGTGAAGAATCGCATTTGGGATAGATGCATGCATTGCATACGCTTTGTTCTGGAAAATGTCTGCATTCCTACTCCATATCCCCGACGGTTCGTGGGTCGTGTGGGAAGGACCCCCCTCTCTTCCACACTAGCAAGGCGACGGTTTAAAATGCCATCATAGAAAGGGGTTAAAAACCGTTTGTGTAGCAGCTCGCTGTACCAGTGGAGAGTAATCACAGCCGGTAGTAGAGTCTACAATTTGATCGATGCGCGGCAAGGGGAAAGGATCCTTTGGGCATGCTTTGTTAAGATCAGTGTAGTCGATACAAAGTCTCCACTTTCCATTTGCCTTGTGCACTACAACTTGTTTGGCTAACCAAGTTGGATGTAGTACCCCTCTAACCAGACCTGCTCCTTCGAGCATCTTGATTTCTTCAGCAATGAATTATTGTCATTCCAAAGCTTGCTTTCTGACCTTCTGCTTGACCGGCCGAGCATGGGGACAGACATCAAGGTGGTGCTCAATTACCTCCCTGGGAACGTGAGGGATGTCAGATGGCCGCCATGCAAACACATCGACATTCGCCCGCAGGAAGGCAATGAGCCTGCTTTCCTATTTGCTGTCAAGGGCGGCACTAATTGTGAAAGTACCGCCAGAGCCATCCTCCTCTGCCGACACCTTCTTCGTTTCTGGTGCAGTGGCCTTGGACCTCATGCCAGTGGAGCTCTCCAGCAAGTCTTCAATGGGTGCGCAGCACTCCGAGGAGGTGCGCTTCCCAGAATCATTGTTAGATGTCTTCTCGGGCTTTTTGCTCGTCTTTTCATTGGCGGGAGCTACTGCCTTAGCGGCCTCTGCTGCGACCACGTCCCTATAAAGCTTGTCGACACATATGACTGCATTCTTCTTATCTGAGTTGATGGAGATAACACCCATTGCCCCTGGCATCTTCAACGCGTTGTAGGCATAATGGGATGCTGCCATAAACTTAGCCAGAGATGGACGGCCAAGAATTCCATTAAACGGCAAAGGGATGTTGACAACGTCAAACACTATCTTTTCTGTTCTGTAGTTCAATTCTCCGCCAAACGTCGGCTCCTTCCTGGGTTGATTCCTTGGAATGTCCCACTTTTCTCGGGCTCTTCATCAGAAATTTGTAGTCTCGATTACTTCTGGAGAGATCGAGTTCAAGCCAGCCTCACCGTCAACTTACATTTTTATGACCTTGCCGGGGAGGGAGGGGAAGAGCGGAAAGATACCAAAGATGTCGTGGGAAACCACGGCCACCTATGGGGCCAAGGGCCCCTTTTGGTTTGGCAGGGGGACTGAGCACGTTGCACCAAGAGCGGAGGAGAGCAGCATAGCGCGACAGAGATCACACGGGCAGTTTTACCCAGGTTCGGCCCGCCGCGAGGCGTAAAACCCTGCTCCTGCTTTGGTGGATGGTGGTGGAAACACATCGCTCTTGCCCGGCAGGGTTGCCTCGGGGGGAGAGCAGCTACGCACGTATGAGTGTACAGGGGTCCGAATCCTTTCTATGGTTGCCATGGGCCTCCTTTTATAGATCAAGGGGTCACCACAGTGGCAAATCAGTCATTGTGTACTGATTAGATAGCGAACAGTGCTATCATATCTACTCTGCAAATAGAGTAATACACATTAAATGCGCCGCTCAGTGTCACATCATGGCCTGCCCGGCATGCCTTGCCGGGCTGTTTGGCCACCTTCTCTCCTGTCTGCATGACACGTCGCAGGACGGGTGTCATCTGGAGGTGATTCCTATAGGAAATGGCTGCCATGTGCCAAAAGGCAGCCACTTAGTCATCTTGGGGCTTGACACCACACCGATCAGTGACTTGCATCGCTGTGAGGTGGGGCGGTGCAGCCTTGGCGGGGTGTTTTGCCTTCGTATGCCCTGGCAGGCCTGCCGGGGCGGTCTTGAGGCTTGCTTCCGGGGCAACCTTGACCTTGCCAGGCTCTCCTGCCCGGCAAGGGAGGTTTTCCCTTAGTGGTGTCTTGCTTCTTGGCTTGACTTGGTCTTCTCAACCTACCCTTTGATTCCTCAAAAGAGCCTATGTCTTCATCTTGGCCTTGTCTTGGATGTTGCAATCTTGCCGGGTTCGTGGCTCACTGTCCGTGCACAAGTCAGGGGAAATCATACACCCCTGTTTGTTTACCCCGATAGACCTGGAGGTTGCGAATCATTGGTGAGACCAACAACAGCAAGCACCCGACCGGAGTCATGCGATCAGGGTGGTTCTCGGAATCGAAAATGATAGGTGTGTGTGACCACATGAGTGGTTTCTGGGCGTCTATTGCTGGTTCTGCTGCGTTGACCTCACGCGCCCACTGCTTGAGTTGGCGGTGAGAGGAATGCAGAGATGCACCCTCGTCAACGCACATGGCTTCTGTTACGAGGAGATAGAGTTCTTTGGTAAGTTCATCAACCAAGACCTCACATTGGGCTTGAGCACCAATTGAAAGTAGTTGGCGAGGATCTTTCATCTCTTGCACCAGCAGCTTGCATGGCGATCGTATAGATGCCAAAGAACTTGCCATCGTACTTTTCTGGTACTTCTGGCTTGAAGGCCCGGACAGACGACCAGCGGACTTGCCTCAACTCTCGCATGAAAGAGGGGCATCCAACCTCATAAGGTAGATACTCACCAACAACAGGTGCAGGCTCATCAACAACTGGGCCGTTGTGCTCGTTGGATTGACGATGCATTTGCCGGCATCGTTCAATGGTGGTCCGGGCATCCTCTACCTGCCTGTCTCGTAGCACTTGCCGCTGAGCTCATCACGTCTCCGGATCCGAGGAGGCCATCGACATTTCATCGGGCTTTGCAGTTCATTGGGTTTGCCATGGTTGTTGACGTTGCCGCTGCTGTTGAAGCTGTTGCCGTGGTGGCAATTGCACTAATGGTGCACCACCTACAATATCGCCACCAGTTTGAGCTACCGGTGCTGTTTGCGGACGCCGTGAGGGCTCCGCCTGCTGTGACTTGTTTGACTCTACGAATCCAATCAAGCTTTGGATGGTGGCTCTCCACTCATCCATCTTGCCCGCTGTCGGAGGGAAATTCAGCATAATTTGGGCTCGTGCCATCGCCTCTGCCGCCATTGCCGGCATGGCCTCGGACTTCTGAATGCGTTGTCGCTCGAATCTTGGTAGAACTAGTAGGAGCGCCATTGAGATCTTGCCGCCGCAACTAAGGTGCAACAGTGGGTTGGCATGGCGAAAGTGGTGCCTGGGGATCTTGGACTTGATCAACAAGCGTCTTGCCGTGCGAGCGCTGCTGTCTGTGCTCAGCATTGCCGTGGGAAGATCTTGGCTCGGGCCTGACCGTGCAGTGTTGCTCTGGTGGCTACGCTCGCTGGTGCGTCGATGTTGGGTTCTATGGTAAGGTGCATCGACTGCAAATTAAAATTCCTACCCGAAGAACAACCAGGAACATGCTACGAGAATGGATCATGGATCGTTACTACTAGACGATGTAAGTGCATCTAGTGCCCCTTAGTGATTTTGGTGTATTGAAGACTTATAGGTTAAGGGACTAATGAGTTTGTGAGTGTACACATGTTCTATAAGTCTATGAGGAGTTTGATATTTACGAAGAAAGTCGACCCCTAAAAATTAATGTCTTCTGTTGAAGACTTCGGTTTTCTTGAAGACTTTGAAAATGAGGAAATTGGTGTGACCTTGAAGACTTTGATATTGATGCGAGGATTATGAAGCGTGAAGACATTTGTTTTCGTAGTTTCATTTTCTCCTTCTTGAGTCATAGTAAACACCGTACTGTTAAAGGGGGTCGAGGTAAAACTAAGGAAAAGTTTCCAAGTGATGCTCATCTCAAATCCTACACCTACCCAATCCTTTCGAGTGAAGCCATTGGAAATCTCATACAATTCATTCAATTTCTTCAGTGACAGAGACGAAGATCTTCTGTTCTCAGAGGAATTTGTTCTGACTGAGGAGTTTCGCCAGTGCGGATTGCCTACAAGTGAGGAACATGATAGCCCTGAGGAATTTGAGAGCTCAAATTTCCGACCGTTGCTGTGCTATGTGCCAGCTGTCCAAAATATCCTATCCACCTAACGGTCATATCATTGAAGGGCATTTATGTCTTATCATATCAGGCTGCTCCCTGGCTATAAATAGCCGCCCCCTACAACCACTAGTTGGTTGGCTGCTCCGAGAGAAACGGACACTTGTCATTTAGAGCATCCCATCCTCCGAGGAATTTGAGAGAAAATCATCAGTGAGGAAAAACCCAAACCCAACACCTAAAACCCAACGTGATTGAGCATCACTGAAGAGATTGTTCTTGTGTGGAATCGACGCTTGTTACCTTTGAGGACTGTGCATCCTCCAGACGGTTAGGTGTTATAGTCTAGAGCATCCAAGAGGAATTGTGGATCGCCGAGTGACCAAGTCTATGAAGGTTTGGAAGTCACCTGTGAAGACTTACCACGAGTGATTGGGCGAGGTCTGTGTGACCTTAGCTCAAGGAGAATACGGTGAGGACTGTGTGTCCGGGACTGTGTGTCTCAGGTTTAAATACCTAGCCACTCCAACCAGACGTACAACTGTCACAGAAGTTGGAACTGGTCTACCAAATCATTGTCTTCACCGAGCTACTGGTTCTATTTCCTCAACCCTTTCATTTCCTCATTCATGTGTTGATGAAATTGATCGTTACTGTTTGAAGACTTTGACTGAAGACTTTCTCAATTTCCTCAATCCTCATTCTTCAGTCATCTATTCTTTTGCCTGCTTATCCTGTTTACACGCTACCTGTGCTCTGTGCTTGTTTCATATCATCGTGATGACTGTGTTACTGCCATGTTATGCTTGCACCTGAGTACTTATTCCGCTGCTTGTAGTTCGTCACTTAGCAAATTCCTCAAGTAGTATTTCCTCAGTGACAAATTTGTAAAAATCGCCTATTCACCCCCCCTTTAGTCGATATAATGCACTTTCAATTGGTATCAGAACAAGGTACTCCCTTGTTCTGTGTGATTTTGGTTTAACCAGCTGGAGTTTTAGTTATGTCGACTGCAGGCATGATCAAGTTCTCGGCTGGGTGTCCTACCTATGATGGGACGGACTACCCCTACTGGAAGAATAAGATGCGCATGCATCTTGAGGCATTTGACAATGATCTCTGGTACATTGTGGAAAATGGCGTTCCCTCTGTCACTCCTTTCGTGAACGCTGCTGATGTGAAGAGATTCAAGCAACTCGACTCTCAAGCGAAGAATATCATATGTGGCCATCTGAGCAAAGGACAGTACGGCATAGTGAGTGCTTTGTAGTCTGCAAAGCTTATCTGGGACAGGCTGTCCAAGGTCAACGAAGGAATCTCAACACAACGTGATTCTCGAGTTGACGTTCTTTGCAATCTCTTCAACCACTTCAAGAGACTCGACAATGAGAATGTCTAGCAAACCTTTGATCGCCTCACTGACTTTTCAAATGAGCTTCAAGCACTTGGTGCCACTGACATCACCGACCCTGAGGTGGTGAAGAAATTGCTGAGGTCACTCAATTCTTCATTCGATACACTGGCACTGATGATTCAAGAACGTGGAGACTACAAGTCACTAGATCCTGCTGATATCCTTAAGAGGCTGAACACTCATGAATTCGAACAAGATGAAAAGAGAGATCTCTATGGGCCAAGCTATGGAAGATCACATGCACTGAAGGCCAAGGAAGTTTCCTCATCTGAAGGAGAAGATTGTGATAGCAGACTTGGTGACCCTGAAGAACTAAGCCAGGAGTTAGCAATGCTCGTGAGGAAATTCCAGAAGTTCTCAAGGCGTGGTCGCTTTGTAAAATCTTCAAAAGGTGATGACATGAGATCAGATTCCTCATCCCGAGATTACAAGAAGAGGACTTGCCAAAAATGCAAGAAACCTGGTCACTACATAACTGATTGTCCTCAGTGGGCAAAGGAATCAAAGAAGAAGAAATAAAAGGATGATTGTTCAGATGACTTAAAGAAGAAGAAGAAATCTTCAAAGTCCTCATCATCAAAATCTTCAAAGTCTTCATCTCACAAGAAGAGCAGTTCCAAGAAGGCTCGGGCATTCATTGGCAAGGAAATGGACTCTGAAGCTGAATCTGAGGAACATGAGGAAGAGGAGGCATCTGAGGAGTAAGACTCTGGTGTGGCGAGCCTAGCCCTCGCTACTGCTTTCGTCAGCAACTCCATCTTCAACACTGAGGAAAATGGCTTCCCCAACACTACTGATGACAGCAACGATGACTATGCTCCCACCTATTGCTTCATCTTTGTTGTTAAACCTAGCTATTCCAAACTTGCTAATATTGCTGTTAAACAACAAAAGGCTTTGGAAAAGGTTAAAAATATGCTAGACAAAAGCGATGACCTGTTAGGTGAGGAAATGGATCGAACTCAAACACTGACTGATAATCTTCAGCAACTACAGTCTAAGTCTGACAATCTTCAAAGTCATCATGAAACTCTCTTCGCCAATCATGAGAAGCTTTCTTATGAATTTCTTCAAAGAAAGCAAGATCTTGAGAAGCTAAGGGTGAGTCATGAAGATCTTTAGAAGGAAAATGATTCATTACTTGCTCAACAGATCAGTTCCACTCAGGAAGAATTTATTCCACCATGTTTGAAATGCATTGAACGTGAAACTGCTAATTCTTCACCTGAAAGTTCAAATACTTCTATTGCTGCAAATTCTTCAACTATCTCCGTGGTCACAAATTCCTCATCTGAGGATACCACTAGTATCACTGACAAAAATTCAGGGTTGAAGGAATTGTATGTGATAGGCATGTACAAAAGCCTCAAAGGGCATCAGACTCTTTGTGATGTGCTCAAAAAGCAGATCTTGAACAGGAACCCTAGGAAAGAGGGTATCGCCTTTGAGAGGAAACTCAATGCTGATGGAACCTACTAGAAACCTGAGCAGTATCCCAAAACCTCATGGGTTGCTGCGAAGGGACCGCCCGTAGATCCATCCACTTTATCTGGCTTTACTTGTGAATCCTCATATTCATCTGATGAGTCATTTGACTCCAACTATAAACTATTCAAAAATCAGAATGGTGAAGTATTTGCTAGATATGTTGGAACTAACTGCAGGAACGGTCCTCCTATGAAGAAAATCTGGGTTCCCAAAAGGTGCCTTGAAAGTCTTTAGGTGAATGTCATCATGACACCACCTGTGAAGAATAGGAACCCCAGATCAAATTCTTCATATGGACCAAAGGCTTCAAATGGATCTAAGTCCTCATATGGACCAAATTCCTCATATTGATCAAATTCCTCACGTGGATCCAAATCCTCTTATGAACATCATTGTGCTAACACTTCTGTTTCGCAGGAAAAATCTAAGAGCTATGAATATGTGCATTACTCTTCAAATCATTATGTTCATAAGTCCTCGAAGAATTTCTTTGCTTATTCATATGCCTATTCTAACCCCTCTTCTGTGAAATGAAGCGCATTGCCTTCAATGCCACCTTTCTCTTATGGAGCTCGCAGAATGATGAACTCTTTGCCACCCCTCCAGATGTGGGTTGTGAAGAAAAAGAACTAATCTCTTATGCAGGGTCAGGTCTCCAGACGAACTAAATCGTCTGAAGAATTTGCTGGAGACCTGAAATGCTTGAAAGGACGCAAGCTAATTATGAAGAAACAATTCATTCATTTGTCACGTCCTCATACTGCTATATATACATATGTTGCATTAATTGATGAAATTCTGTCTGATGAATTTGATGTCATATTCTTCACTCTGAAGTATATGAGTTCGTAAGATGCACTAATTCATCTGCAGGATGATTTACCCAAAGCTACTGAGTGGGTCCTCGACAGTGGATGTACAAATCACATGACCGGTGATAAGAGCTTACTGATGGACTCTCCTTTATCTCCATCACATTTGAAGCATATCACCTACGCTGACAAAGGCAAAAGCAAGGTATTGGGTCTAGGTAGGGTTGCAATCTCAAAGGATCGACACATGGACAATCTCATGCTTGTCGAGTCCCTCGGATTCAACCTCATGTCTGTCTCAATGCTTTGTGATCTCGATATGGTTGTTGTCTTTGGCAAATATCGCTACTTAGTGCTCATGGAATCTAACAATTCCAAAGTCTTCGAAGGCTTTAGGAGAGGAGACTTGTATATTGTTGATTTCTCTGTAGGACCACAGCCTACCACATGTCTACTTGCAAAAGCTTCAGAAGGCTGGCTATGGCATCGATGACTAGGTCATGCTGGCATGAGGAACTTACACATGCTTGTGAAGAAGAAGCACGTCATTGGCATTGAGGGTGTCAAATTTCTCAAAGATCATCTTTGTGGGGCTTGTGAGGCTAGAAAGATGACCAGAGCCAAGCACCCCTCGAAGACTATCATGACTACCTCTCGTCCTTTTGAATTGCTTCATATGGACCTCTTTGGCCCTACTCATTATGCCACACTAACAAATGTAGCATGTCTATATAGCTTTGTCATTGTTGATGATTATTCTCGTTACACATGGGTGCATGTCATTACTTACAAAACTGAAGTGCAAGAAGTCTTCAAACGATTTTCCTCAAGGGCTTTGATGAATTTCGGTGTGAAGATCAAGCATATACGTAGTGACAATGGGACCGAGTTCAAGAATACTGGTCTTGATGACTATCTTGATGAACTTGGTATTACTCACGAGTTATCTGCCCCATACGCTCCTCAGCAGAATGGTGTTGTGGAGCGCAAGAACAGGACTCTTGTTGAGATGGCTCGCACTATGCTTGATGAATACAAGACGCCTCGTCGCTTCTGGCCTGAGGCAATTGATACTGCATGCCACATCATCAACAGGGTATATCTTCACAAATTCTTCAAGAAGACCTCATATGAACTCCTCACTGACAAGAAACCCAATGTGAGTTATTTCAAAGTCTTTGGTGCTAAATGTTGGATTAGAGATCCCCATCACAATTCCCAATTTGCACCAAAAGCACATGAGGGATTTATGCTTGGTTACGGAAAGGACTCGCACACCTACAGAGTCTTCAACACCTATCACAACAAGGTTGTTGAAACTGTAGATGTGAGGTTCGATGAAACTAATGGCTCGCAAAGAGAGCACCTACCTCCTGTGCTAGATGAAATGACTCCTGAGGAATCCATCAAGCTAAAGGCTACTGAGGATGTCATACCTACTGAAGAATCTGCTGAAGAAGTCATTCGAGATCATGAAGAAAATCATGCTGGTGCATCTGAAGAAAATGCTGAGCCAAATCAAAGTTGTCAACCTGCTCATCCTCGCATTGCCAATGAAGTACAGATTGAGAGAATCATCAACGACATCAATGCACCAGGTCCTCTCACATGCTCAAAAGCTTCACATTTGTCTAACTTTTGTGGGCATTTTGCTTTCTTCTCTATCACAGAGCCCACCAAAGTTGATGAGGCATTTCTGGAGCCTGAGTGGATTCAAGCGATGCAAGAGGAAATACATCAATTCGAGCTGAACAATGTGTGGGAGCTTGTCAAGCGACCAGACCCACGCAAGCACAATATCATCGGTACCAAATGGATCTACCGCAACAAACAAGATGAAAATGGCCTAGTGGTGAGGAACAAGGCTCGTCTTGTAGCTCAAGGCTACACTCAGGTTGAAGGAATTGATTTCGATGAAACTTTTGCACCTGTTGCTAGACTTGAGGCTATTCGCATATTGCTTGCTTATGTTAACCATCATAATATCATCTTATATCAAATGGATGTGAAAAGTGCATTCCTCAATGGTAAGCTTGAGGAAGAAGTATATGTTGCTCAACCCCCAGATTTTGAAGATCCTAAGCATCCTGACGAAGTCTTCAGACTCAATAAGGCCCTCTATGGCCTCAAGCAGGCCCCTCGGGCGTGGTATGATACACTGAAGGAATTTCTCATGAAGAAAGGCTTCAAACCCGGTTCACTCAACCCAACTCTTTTCACCAAAACATATGATGAAGAATTATTTGTGTGCCAAATATATGTTGATGATATTATCTTTTGCTATACTAACCAACGTTATAGTGACGAATTTGCCTATATGATGAGTGAGGAATATCAAATGTCTATGATGGGAGAATTGAAATTCTTCTTAGGTCTTCAAATTCGTCAACAACGCAATGGCATCTTCATTTCTCAAGAGAAATACCTCAAGGACGTTCTGAGGAAATTCGGTATGCAAGATTGCAAAGGCGTCAAAATCCCTATGCCCACAAATGGCCATCTATGCACCAATGAAAATGGTATAGACTTCGATCAAAAGGTATACCGCTCCATGATTGGCTCTTTATTGTATCTATGTGCATCTAGGCCAGATATTATGCTTAGTGTTTGCATGTGTGCCTGTTTTCAAGCTACACCGAAGGAATCACACCATAAGGCTGTGAAACATATTCTTCGATATCTAGGTCACACTCCAACACTTGGATTATGGTATCCCAAGGGCTCGGCTTTTGATCTCATTGGATATTTTGACTCTGACTATGCTGGTGATCGAGTGGATCGCAAGTCAACATCAGGCACATGTCATTTCCTCGGACGATCTTTAGTATGTTGGTCCTCGAAGAAGCAGAACTGTGTATCACTCTCCACTGCTGAAGCTGAGTACATTGCTGCTGGTTCTTGCTGTGCTCAATTGCTGTGGATGAAGCAAACCCTCAAGGAATATGGCATCAACATGAAGAATGTGCCACTCTACTGCGACAAAGATAGTGCCATCAAGATTGCTGATAACCCAGTTCAGCACTCGAAGACAAAGCACATCCAGATTCGTCATCATTTTCTTCGAGATCATATGTTGAAGGGCGACATCTCTATTGATCACGTGAAGACTGAAGAACAGCTAGCAGATATCTTCAGCAAGCCCTTGGATGAGAAGAGATTTAGCAAGTTGCGGTGTGAGCTAAATATCTTAGAATCTTCGAATGTTCTTTGAAAGGACACACATCCTAACACTTATGCAAAATTGATGACTTAGATGTGCAACACACGAAGTAACATTTTTCTTCAATCAATGAAGACTAACCCGCTAAGTGTGAAGAAATTAATGAAGAATTTGATTCTCAGAGCCCTACGACAATTGTACGCGGTGTCTGAAATCATCATTCTTATACGGTGGGTCACGCCACCAACAAAAGTTGAAAATCTTCAAAATTGAGTTTTTCTTCATTTTGCAAATTCTTTAACTTGCAAAGTATTCAAAAAATTTCAACTGGTGTTCTTCATTGACTATATATATATATTTGAGTTTTTCATGTCCTCAACAACATTCACTTTGCTAATTCTTCAAGTTGATTTTTCCTCTAAGTGAATGTGATCGGACCCGTTCCCCCTCTATGCTAAACTCAACCCATCTGTTCACAAATTCTTCATGTGCGTTCTATTTGAAACCCGTTCAAAGTCTTCATTGTGTCCTTGACAGCTGAAGAATTTGCGAACGAAACTTTAAAATTTTCATATCTGAATTTTCGACTTTTGCCGCTCAAACCATTCCGCATCCCACGATGGATTAAAATATTCACCCACGATCGCCCACGATCTCCACCACTCTTTACGTGGGTGACACATGTCATTAGAAGAGTAACGGTCAGGGGCATGTTCATCCAAAAAATTTGGACGGGCAGTCTTTCACCGTGGCTATAAATACCCCCTCCCTTCCTCTGTCTTCATTTACCCCGCTCAACCACCATCTCGCTCGATCTCTTAGACCTAGCACCGTCGCTACTCTCCATCGTCGCCGGTGAAGAAGAGCTTCACTGCCTCGACCACGTCACCATCGTACTCGCGCCGGTTGCGGAAATCTTCACTCCGCCGCCGCCGTAGCTGTCTCTCACCGCCAAGTTAGGGCGTGAGAGATCTGAACAGATGAACTTCTCCAACTCCACTCCCAGTTTGTCGTGTTCTTCGTCCAGGGTAAATAAAATCTAATTTTACTGCCCTGCTTTGATTCTTATGATTTGCACAAAATCTTCAAAAGGTGTTTATTCTTCAACTTCCCATTCCATAAACACCCGAATGCTTCTGTAATCTTGAATTGTTTCTCTAATCTATGTTTTTTCTTCAAGATTCCTCAATTGTGTGGATTTTCAAAATCTGTACAACTCTGGAACCTAAGTTAAGAATGCTTAGTGAAATTCCTCAAGACACCTATGGTCAAATTCCTCAAACTTGATGCTTTTTGAAAAATTTCTGAGAACGCATATGACCTCTCCAAATTCTTCGCACCTATACTCTGTTCACAAGTACAAAATGTCCACTGCTGAATCACTAGGTTCTCATCAACTTAATTCATTTGCAGCGTTCCTTGAAGATAAGTTGGATACTTCCTCAGAAACATCCATTGTTCAAAATCCTCAAGTGAGGAAAATGGCAGATGGGAAGAGACCTCAGAAGGGAGGCAAGAGGCCTGAAACAAACACTGCTAATGATATCCCTGAAGACATATATGATGAATATTGCACACCTGATGAAGCAACTCATGGCAAAGAGAACAAGAATCAGCGCAAAGTGCGCTTACAAAGGATTGAAAGGAGATGGGCTAAGTAATCGAGGGAATACCGATATGTCACTCCAAAGTACATGAAGAAATTCGCCGTAAACCCTCCATGTCCAAGACCTCCATTAGCACCTGGCCAAGAAGCTGATCCCTCAAGCATTAGGCGCGGTGAGGAATTTCCCAAAGAATGGGCCAAGCGTCAAGCCAAATTGGCTAAAGTGGCAAAAGAAGCAGTGAAGAAATTCAATGAAGATTCTGCTGCTGCTGCTCAGGCCTCTGCCAGTAAGCCTAAAAAGGCCATGCCAAAGAAATTAGCTGTGAAGCCGAGTTCCTCAACAGCAATGCCCTCATGGCCAAGTTCCTCAAAGCCCTCAAAGCAAATTCCTCAGGCAACTTCTTGAAGGGTTGTGCCAATTCCGTCTGTTGCCACAAAATCCTCTGTTGATGCTGCTAAGTCCTCAACACCAGTGCATCTTGCAACATGCCAACGGACTGCAGGTTTTTCAATGGCTTCTGGAGCATCTGCAAGTTCCTCAGCTCCACCACGGTCCTCAACTGGTCCAACTCTGCTGAAGAAAAAGGCCACTGCTGGATGTGGAACGAGGACAAGTCCTTATAAGAAGCAAGTGGCGTTCCATGTTCCGTCTGATGACGATGAAGCTGATGATGAAGAACTTGCTGAAATCATCAGGGACAGGCAAGAAAGGGTCGCTAGAGCCAAAGGGAGTTATGTGCCTCTCATGCTGGATCCGAAGAAGATCCTTGATTTTATCGATCTCTGGCACAAAGATCCAAACACTCCACTGCCTGAATTAAACCTCACTCCTGGTCAAAGTCACATGTTGATGGCATTCATCAATGAAGAGAAATGGAAATTTGAAAAGGGAAGGCAAGTCAAGAAGGCTCAATACAAGAAGGAGCGCTTTCTGAAGAACAATGTTCTCAGCATGTCTCCTGGAGAACTTGTAGCTCTGCAAACAGAAATTAAAGGTCTCAGTGATGAATTTGACAGATACTATGCTGATTGGCTGGGTGCCAAAGACAGATTTGTCAAGCTTGCCAAGACCCTCAAGCCTAACGTTGCAGCACCATCGCAACAACAAAATCCTCAGGCTGATACTTCTGCTTAGTCTGTTGAAGAAAATGAAAGCGCAGCTGATGAAAATCAGGCTGCTGAAGAAATTCCAGTTCCTGAAGAAATTGTCAGGGCAACCACTAATGTTGTGCCTGAAGAACAACCCAGGCCAGCTGAAGCATTTGCTGCTCCTGAAGAAACTGAACCGGCTCCATCTGCTCCTCCTGCTAAATCTTCAACAGTGAAGAAAATCAACCTTCCTTCTGCATCAAAAGTGAAGAAAACCAAGGCTGCTGAGAAGGCAGCTGTGAAAAAGAGGAAAGCATCAACGACTGCAGAGTCTTCAGCTCCCAAGAAAGTGAGGACTTTGACAAGTTCCTTCACTGAACCAATTGATGTTGTTCCAATCTCTGTTGTACCGTCCAAGAAACTCATTCCTTATGGTGAGTATTATGTCATTCCAAATGGCATTGATGAAGAGAATCCTTTTGCTGCTTCCTCAGAGCAGTTGGATGAAGAAATTGAAGTGGAAGATATCCCTTCAACCCCACTGGCATCATCGCCCATGCCTTAGTTCACAGCTGAAGAGGCGGGCGTTGAGGAAATGGAAGAAGAAGACGTGGATATCGGTTCTACAACTCCTGTGCTTAATGATGATTATTGGGACAGACTTCACCCCAATTCACCACTGACCACACCTCTGCATCCAATTCCTTAGACCCCTATACAAACTAAAGAAATTCACACGGAATTTGAAGAATGTCAAACATCTCTCCTTTCCATTCCTGAGGAAATTCCAGTTACTACAGCTGAAGAAATGGAGACAGAAACCTCTGCTGAAGAACCTGAACTCTCAATTCCACAGTCAGCAGCTCCAGAGATTCTGATCCAAGAGGCTGTGGAAACATCAACTGTTAGTCTTCAGCCCAAGCAGCAAAACCCTCATGCTAAAAGGCCAAAATTCAAGGCTGACAATTTCTTCGCTGAGCACCATTTCTTCATGGATTTCAATCCATATGACTCAGCAAGACTTCGACACAAGCGATTCTGGACAGCCAGTCAGATGAACTTCTATTCTTTACTCCTTTTTGATAAGGACAACGTATTTGAGCACCGTCAAATTCCTCATGTTGACATGGAGTCCATTCCTTACTTCCAGCTAGTCTTGAATGTTCTTCATGCAGCTGGGCTTCTAAATTTCTGCACTGACATCTGTGATTGAAATGAAGAGCTAATTCTTCAATTCTATGCCACACTGCACCTCACTGGAAATGTGGCTGATGTGAACTCATGGGTGCTTGACTGGATGACTGAGAACACTCATTACAATGCCCCGGCCTCTGAATTACTTCATGTCGTACCAGTCAGTCCTCCTGCTGAAGGCGCCAGGCTCATGTATGAAGAACCTGAGCTTCCAAATCATATGATGCAATTGTTGATGAAGCCTTTGAAGGCAGGCCAAGCTCCAAGAACTACCTTCCTAGTGAAGGATTTGCTTTATGTGCCTAGGACAATCTACCGCATTCTGACCAAAACCCTCAGTCCGATCAAAGGCCACAACTCTGAAGAAGAAGAGGTTGTTGGCATCATGAAGAATCTGCTGTTCAACATGATACATGGCATTCCCATTAACTACCATGATTTCTTCATGAGGACTTTGGCGAATGTTGCACTATCACTGTTTGAGTTGAAGCCTTATGCTCCATGTATCATGAAGTTCATCAGAACCAGGTCTTCAATTCACTACCAGGCAGATTGTCAGAATCATCTCAGCTATTTGCCTCCTATTGAAGTCCTCAAGCAGACTATTTCTTCGGTTGATGGAAAAGGTAAAGCTGCTGTCATTGATGAGGGCACTCGTCCATTGGATGGTCAGTTTTGCAAAGCTACATCTTACTCCACCAATGATAACTCTGCAACCCAAGATTCTGCTGCAAAAGCTTCAAAGCCAACTCCTCAAGCCACTGCTCCATGAGTGATGACTGATCATGAGCTTCTTCTAAGTATTCATCAGAAGGTCGATCGTAATCACAAGGGGGTCAAGCGTCAATTTGGCTCAATTCTTCAGAATATGACTGTCACGCAAAACACAGTGAAGAAGAATCACTACTATGCTCATGAAATCTTTGATCGCACTTGGGCCATATTATCTCACCTATACAGTGATGAAGATGTCAAGCAAATGGGATTTCAACAGGACTTTGACTGGTCTCAGCCACCTTTGAAGAAATTCAAGAAAGTCAAAGTTCCTCAGCTGGTCACAAGTTCATATTCTTCATCGCGCGAGACGGATGAAGCTGAAGATATGAATGACACTGCGGCAGGCCCTACCTCAACGGACGACCCCAACAATGCTGGCGCTCCTCCATCGACATCATGATGATATTCTTCAGGGGCGTTAGTCCTCATTTTTCGTCCCTTTTGGTCATTCGATGACAAAGGGGGAGAAACTTGAGTTAGTCTTCAAGCGGGTCTTATATATGGGCTGTTTTTTCGTTAAGTTACAACTCTTGCTCTTCTGAGGTGTTTGCTCTGATGAGTTGTAAACTTAAGTCCTATGGTGGTCTGATACTTTTGAACTGCTTTCTGCATGCTTATTTCCTCAAGTACCTTAATGCACGCATGCTGAATTTCGTCAGACACCATATTTCATCATGCATTTCAAATTCTTCATATCATATGTTAAATGCGTGTATGAATTACAAGATATAGGGGGAGATCTCCATGATATTACTCTACAATGTGCTTTTGCAATCCAAAGCAAATTCCTCATATGCACATCTTCAGGGGGAGTTCCTCTATATCTTGCAATCAAATTCCTCAATATCAGTATTTACACTTCATATGTTTTATCCTCGTTGAAAACTTAACCTATTTGTCATCAATCACCAAAAAGGGGGAGATTGTAAGTGCATCTAGTGACCCTTAGTGATTTTGGTGTATTGAAGACTTATAGGTTAAGGGACTAATGAGTTTGTGAGTGTACACACGTTCTATAAGTCTATGAGGAGTTTGATATTTATGAAGAAAGTCGACCCCTAAAAATGAATGTCTTTAGTTGAAGACTTTGGTTTTCTTGAAGACTTTGAAAATGAGGAAATTGGTGTGACCTTGAAGACTTTGATATTGATGCGAGGCTTCTGAAGCATGAAGACTTTTGTTTTCGTAGTTTCATTTTTTCCTTCTTGAGTCATAGGAAACACCGTACTGTTAAAGGGGGTCGAGGTAAAACTAAGGAAAAGTTTCCAAGTGATGCTCATCTCAAATCCTACACCTACCCAATCCTTTCGAGTGAAGCCATTGGAAATCTCATACAGTTCAGTCAATTTCTTTAGTGACAGAGATGAAGATCTTCTATTCTCTGAGGAATTTGTTCTGACTGAGGAGTTAGGAATTTGCCAGTGCGGATTGCCTACAAGTGAGGAACATGATAGCCCTAAGGAATTTGAGAGCTCAAATTTCCGACCATTGCTGTGATATGCGCCAACTGTCCAAAATATCCTATCCACCTAACGGTCATATCATTGAAGGGCATTTATGTCTTATCATGTCGGGCTGCTCCCCGGCTATAAATAGCCGCCCCCTACAACCACTAGTTGGTTGGCTGCTCCGAGAGAAACTGACACTTGTCATTTAGAGCATCCCATCCTCTGAGGACTTTGAGAGAAAATCATCAGTGAGGAAAAACCCAAACCCAAACACAACACCTAAAACCCAAAGTGATTGAGCATCACTGAAGATATTGTTCCTGTGTGGAACCGACGCTTGTTAACTTTGAGGACTGTGCATCCTCTAGACGGTTATGCGTCATGGTCTAGAGCATCCAAGAGGAATTGTGGATCACCGAGTGACCAAGTCTGTGAAGGTTTGGAAGTCACCTGTGAAGACTTACCATGAGTGATTGGGCGAGGTCTGTGTGACCTTAGCTCAAGGGGAATACGGTGAGGACTGTGTGTCTAGGACTGTGTGTCCTTAGGTTTAAATACCTAGCCGCTCCAACCAGACGTACAACTGTCACAGCAGTTGGAACTGGTCTACCAAATCATTGTCTTCACCGAGCTACTGGTTCTATTTCTCAACCCTTTCATTTCCTCATTCATGTGTTGATGAAATTGATCATTACTGTTTGAAGACTTTGACTGAAGACTTTCTCAATTTCCTCAATCCTAATTCTTCAGTCATCTAGTCTTTTGCCTGGTTATCCTGTTTACACGCTACCTGTGCTCTGTGCTTGTTTCATATCATCGTGATGACTGTGTTACTGCCATGTTATGCTTGCCCCTGAGTACTTATTCCACTGCTTGTAGTTCGTCACTTAGCAAATTCCTCAAGTAGTATTTCCTCAGTGACGAATTTGTAAAAATCGCCTTTTCACCCCCCTTTAGTCGATATAACGCACTTTCAGACGTGCAGTGCCATGCAGCAGAAGTAGAGTTAGGGCAGCGCGTCCAGAGTCGTCTTCTCCTCATATGATCTCCCTGAAACAGCCGGTCGTCAGATCCCACGTATAGGTTCACCGAAGCGGCGCAGGTGCACTGCCTCTAACAGTATCCGCGCGCGCAGGAGGAACACCGTGCGGTGGACTGCTAGGTCCGATCCCACAATCGGCGGCGAGAGGAGGTGGCTATTCGCAACACGTGCAAACCCTAGTGACAGCGCCGAAGCTATCAACCGAATGAGTGTGCCGCACCCCCACTATATATAGGCATCCGTCACAGGCTCAACACTTAGGCCTCGCATGGATCCTAAAGCCCAAAGTCTGTTCGGCCTAGATCTGAGTCCGAGTAGTCTCACACTTGACTCGTGGAGTCGGATCCGACCTCACAGGTTCCTTCCCTTAAGCGTGCGACCTGTTAGGTTCTCGTTCACTTGGTCGCGAGTTAGATCACATCCGGCTCGGCTAGTTGGTAGCGGCCTCTAGCAAAGCGTGCCAACTCCAAGTGTCCGATGAAGCTGGTTAGGCAAACCGGTACATCACCATTTTGTTCCCTTTGCCACATGATATGTGTTGTCGGGCTCAAGGGGAGTTTGTCATCCTTGTTCTAGCCTGACCTCTTTCTCGTCCAGTGATGCCGACCACAAACCAGATTATCTCATAATCATAATCGCATGGCCATGCTTATCTTGGTTGAGTCACACGAGGGGCCAGAGTATATCTCTCCTGATCGGAGGGGCAAATCCCATCTTGCTCAACCATGTCTCGCAACATGGGTCTCGACAACCCGAAACCTACCTTTGTAAGTACCCAGTTACGGAGTAGCATTTGGTCAGCCCAAAGCAGGTATGTCACCATCCTGAGTACATGTGCCAGCTTGGGTGTTAGGACATAGAATGTAAGTTGTACTAAAGTCTGACTCGGACCTTATCTTGACTCAGATCCGACTAAGTCGAATCCGACCAGATCCTTCTGAGTCCATATTATCCGATTAACATCCAATGCTCCATGGCTAGTGAGACTAAGCCATCCACCATGTCATATGCTAGTCTAGTCGGCTGCGCGTCCACCCAACCCTTTTGACTAGGGACCTTTTAGGACAGTCATCATACAATGCATAGTCCCACAAACAAGTCACGTACTTGCTGATACACATCCTGGATAATGTCCAAGGACTATCTTTATTCATAAACACATAGGAAATATCATCATGCATGATTGCCTCTAGGGCATATCTCCAACAGTCTCCCACTTGCACTAGAGTCAATCAAATAGGCATCGTATGCCCATAGCTCTAATGTGCCTTTCATGCTTGGGTTATGGAAGCGGCTTAGTTAACAGATCTGCAACATTTTCATCCTTGTGAATTTTGAATAACTCTACATCACCACTCTTTAAGATCTTTCATATCAGGTGATATTTCCGATCTATGTGTCTAGTCTTGTGGTGATTCCTTAGCTCCTTGGCTTGTGCGATGGCACCAGAATTATCACAATAAAGGTCCAACGGTTTCACCGAGGCTGGAAAAATACCAAGATCATCCAGAAAGTTTCGGATCCAAACACCCTCCTTTGCAGCTTTGCAAGCCGCAATGTATTCAGCTTCTGTGGTAGAATTGGTCACCGTATCTTACATGGAACTCGTCCAGCTCACTGCTCCTCCGTTCATGGCGTACACGAATCCGAATAGTGATCGACAATCATCTTTGTCGGTTTGGAAACTTGCGTCGGCGTAACCCTTTATGACGAGCTCCTCCTCACCTCCATAAACTAGAAACATTTCCTTAGTCCTCTTCAAGTACTTCAGAATATTCTTCACCGCCGCCCAATGACTCTCACTGGGGTTGGCCTGGCATCTGCTTGTTAAGCTTATTGTAAATGCAACATTAGGCCGTGTACATATCATGGCATATATGATGGATCCAATTGCCGAGGCATATGGAATCCTACTCATCCTGCTTCGCTCATCAGACGTCGAAGGACTTTGAGTCTCGCTTAGCCTTATACCATGTGATAGTGGCATGAACCCTTACTTGGCCTCACTCATGTTGAACCGCTTCAACACTTTATCTATGTACGTGCTCTGGCTCAAGCCGAGCAGCCTCCTTGATCTATCTCTATAGATCTTAATGCCTCACCGAGGTCCTTCATTGAAAACTTGCCATTCAATGATTCCATGACCGGGATTAGCATTGAAACATTGTTTCCGATCAGCAATATGTCATCCACATACAAGATCAGAAACACTACCGAGCTCCCACTCAACTGCTTGTATAAACAAGCATCCTCTTCTCTTTTAATGAAACCGAGACCAGTGATGACCTCATCAAAATGAATATTCCAGCTCTGAGATGCTTGCCTCAACCCAAAAATGGATATCTAGAGCTTGCATACCTTACTAGTGCTAGTCGGACTGGCAAAACCCTCGGGCTGTATCATATACACGTCCTTGGTTAAATTTCCATGAAGGAAAGCCGTTTTGACATCCATCTGCCATATCTCGTAATCGAAATATGCCGCTATAGCTAGTACGATCCTTACCGACTTCAGCATTGCTATCGGCGAGTAGGTCTCATCGTAGTCAATTCCTTGAACTTGTCCATAACCTGTTGCGACAAGCCGAGCTTTGTGGATCTGAAGATTTCCATCCACATCGGTTTTCTTCTTAAAGACCCATTTGCAACCAATGGCCTTTATGCCAGGCGGCAGATCAACCAAGTCCCAGACTTGATTCTCATCCATGGACTTTAACTCGGATCTCATGGCCTATAGCCATGCCTCATAATCTAGGCTCACCATCGCTTCCGCATACGTGTCCGGCTCGTCGCTTTGTAGCAACAATACATCACGCACTATGCGCAATCTTTCCGACCTTTGTGGTTCCGGTGCCGCTTCCACTACGGGTTCCCTGACTGACTCCGGTATGATCTCATCACCAGCCGAGCCGTCCCCGAGTGGTCCTCGAATTTCTTCAAGTCGGACCATCCTCCCACTGGCTTCCCGATTGAGAAACTCTTTCTCAAGGAAAACCCCGTTCCGAGCAACAAACACTTTGTTCTCTTCTCGGTTGTAGAAGCTATATCCCAAGGTTTCCCTCGGATATCCCATGAATATGCATTTATCCGACTTGGGTGTAAGCTTCTCTGACATAAGTTGCTTGACAAATGCATCACAACCCCAAATCTTTAGAAAAGACAATCTGGGACTCTTCCTGGTCCACATCTCATGTGGTGTCTTGTCTATGGATTTTGATGGTAGCCTGTTAAGTGTGAAAGCTGCAGTTTCTAGAGCGTATCCCCAGAATGACAAGAGTAAATATGATTTGGTCATCATTGAACGGACCATCTCCAACAAGGTCCTATTCCTCCGTTCCGACACCCCGTTTCTCTGTGGTGTACCCGGAGGTGTGAGCTGAGGTACTATACCTCAGCTTTTCAGATGATCATCAAACTCCTGGTTCATGTACTCACCTCCACGATTTGATCGTAGAAGTTTTATAGTCTTGCCTCATCAAATAAATATACCCAAATCTACTCAAGTCGTTGGTAAAAGTCACAAAGTACTGATAGCCACCTCTTGTAGTTGTGCTCATTGGACCACACACATCACTGTGTATCAGCTCCAATAGCTGGGACGCCCTCTCACAACTCTTTGCAAAAGGAGACTTAGTCATTGTCGGTGCAACAAATCCCTGGCGTGTGTTGCCCGGACTGTACACAGGCTCAAGAGCAAGGTTGCAACATCCAAGACGAGACCAAGCCGAAGAGATAGCTCTTTGAGAAATCAAAGGGCGGATCAAGAAGACCAAGAGCCACCAAGCGAGCAAGATATCACTGAGGAAAAACCTCTCTTGCCAGCCAGGCGAGCCTGACGGGGTCGAGGACACCCAAAGGACAAGTCTCAAGACTCCCCCGGCAAGCCTGCCGGGGACGCCGAGGGCAGACTACCCCGCCAAGGCGCCACCGCTGCACCTCACAACAACGCAAGTCACCTATCGGTGTAGTGTCGAGCCCCCAAGTGATTAAGTGGCTATTATTTGGCACGTGGCAGCTATTTCCGAGGAACGTCACCCCTAAGTGACACCCGTCCAGGAGACGTGTCATGCAGACAGGCGAGAAGGTGGCTGAATGGCGTGGCAAGGCTGCCGGGCTACACCCACGATGTGACACTAAGCGGTGCATTTAATGCGCCTTGTCCTATCTGCAGAGTTAGATATGATAGCACTGTTTGCTATCCAAGCAGTATGTAATGACTAATTTGCCATTGTGGGGACCCCTTGACCTATAAAAGGAGGGCCGTGGCAACCTTAGAAAGGATTCAGACCCCCGTACACTCATACGTGCGTAGCTGCTCTCGTCCCAAGGTGACCTTGCCGGGCTAGAGCGCTGCGTCTCCACCACGGTCCTTTCATCAATCCACCAAAGCAGGAGTAGGGTTTTACGCCTCACGGCGACCCGAACCTGGGTAAAAACTGCTCGTGTCATCGCTGCCGTGCAGCTCTATGCTCTCTGCTCTTTATGCAATGTGCTCTTCCCCCTTGCCGAACCACAAGGGGCCGATGGTCCCATAGGTGGCCATGTTATACCACGACATATTTGGCGCGCCAGGTAGGGGGAAGCGCTTGCGTGAACCCGAGGGTGTAAGCAGCGCGTCATCTTCATCATCTTTTTCTTCATGAAATGCTTCATCATCCATGGCGCCCAAGAAAAAGTCCGGTGATGCAGCTCATCCGTCCACCTCGAAGGCCCCTTCGCATGCGGCCACCGATGCCGTGGGGGCTACAGAGGTGCACGAGGACGTGGGCACTGCGGGGGACATAGCCGGCGTAGGCAGCGTCATTGCCATTCCCCCTGTGGTCGATATGGGAGTGGGAGGCGCCGGAGAAGGACAGCGTCAACAGCATCCCAGTGGCCATGCTCCACAGGATGCGGGTGGAGAGATAATTCCATCTCCACCTCTCCGCCCACTGAGGAACGCAGCCGCAGCAATGGCGCTCGCTCTGGGGTGAACCGCAACCCTCTGGCCGCCCCCGCTACGGGTGCGGCTACAGGGCACGCGCCACCCCCAGGACAAGCTAACCAAGACGATGTGCCGAATGGGGTCACCAATCCCCAAGCGCATCCACCTCGTCGCCACGCCACCCTGGCAACCGGCTCACGGCGACGAGAGCACGGCGCCGTCAGAAGCCAGGCGGCATCGCGATCTATGTCGTCGTCTATGAAGAGCACCGCTTCGAAAGCCATGGCGCATGCCCAGCTCCTGTTAAGATTTCCGCCGATGGCCGATCAGATGGATGAGTGGAGAGCCACCATTCAGAGCTTGATTGGTTTCGCGGAGGCGGGAGGATCACAGCGGGGAGGCCAGCCACGGCCTCCACAGGCAGTGACGACAGCCCGAGCCGCTGGCCGTACCGAGGGGGCCACTCCCACGGTGCTATCCCCTCTGCGGCAGCCAGCGCAGGAGCCACGGCCAGAGCCACGCGGCCAAGAACCCGACAACCTATCAATGGCTTCGTCTGATCCCCAGGCACGTTGAGACCAGCGACGAGTCCTGGAAGACGGGCGGAGGGAGGATGCGCGGGTCACCATCGAACGACTCCGCGAAACCCACCGCCAGTCTGGTAGGCGCAATGGCTCCGACGTCGACGAGCCTGTGCCCGGTGGAGATGGATACCTACCTTTCGAGGATGGGTGCCCCGCCTTCACTCACGAGCTGCGGCAAGTCCGTTGGCCATCTGCCCATATGTTCAAGCCAGAGATACCAGAAAAGTACGATGGAAGATTGAACCCGGCAGAGTTCTTGAGCATCTACACCATTGTTGTTCAAGCCGCCG
This sequence comes from Thinopyrum elongatum, assembly GCA_011799875.1. Taxonomy (NCBI): domain Eukaryota; kingdom Viridiplantae; phylum Streptophyta; class Magnoliopsida; order Poales; family Poaceae; genus Thinopyrum; species Thinopyrum elongatum. Next base: position 354,480,416 of record CM022300.1, on the reverse strand, counting down.
GAGGAAGATACGAGAAGGTATTTGCCAACTACTTCCCTTTGGCACTCAAGCCAAACGTGAGGTCGTGGCTGATGCACTTGCCGGAGACCTCCATCTCGACCTGGGCGGACCTGTGCCATGAATTTGTTGGCGCCTTCACGGGCGGTCAGCAAGAACCAGGGCGGCTCAGCAACTTGCAGCTCCTCCCATAGAAGGAAGGAGAGAGTTTGCAGAAATACATGCGGAGGTTCAGCCAGGTGCACAGGAACATTCCGGACATCCACCCGGCAGCTGTGATAGTCGCATTCTAGTCCAACGTACGCAACCGTAGGATACGTTCCAAGATGAATGTCTGATTGCCCAAGACCGTGAATGAGCTGTACACTTTGGTGGATATGTGTGCCCGAACAAAGGAGGGGAGGCGTCTCCCCGGTGAAGAAGATTCCGTCGACGTTGACTCAGAGGACGAGGATGACGCCACCAATCAGAAGAAGAAGAATAAGAAATGCAACAAGAAGCACAGGGATAAGGTAGTGCTAGCTGTTGAAGGATCGAGTACTCCTAGTACCGGCAAGAAGGCCAAGACCGAGGCTCCCGGCAAGGAAGTTGTTGCGTGCGCTGATTGCCGGGAAGCCGCGGCTGTCGAGAAGGCTGGGAAGGCTGACAGGCCGTACTGCAAGATCCATTGGACCAAAGGCCACAATCTTCAAGAGTGTCATCAGGTTGAGCAACTCATTAAGAAGCAGAAGACTGAGTACGAGAAGCATGACAAAGAGAGAGATCAAGATGGCGTTGGCGGGAAGGGCCTAGGTGGCAGAGGATGTCGCCCCGGCAAGGCCCCTCAGTATCAAGGGAAACCTGCCAGAGGCCATGAGAAGAAGGAATGCGACGACGAGAGTGATGAAGGAGATGAAGAGGAAACAAGTGAGCAAGAGTTCCAGAAGGCTACTGACACCCTATGCATTGACGGAGCTGCATTCTTGCATTCCTCTCATCACCACCTTAAACAGTGGGCGCGTGAGGTCAATGCCGTGGAGCCAGCGGCAGATTCTCGGAAGCCACTCAAGTGGTCCTGCATGCCCATCATCTTTGATAAAGAGGATCACCCTGACCGCACCACCGCGGTAGGGTGTTTGCCATTGTTGGTTTCACCAACAATCCGCAACGTCAAAGTCACAAAGATGTTGGTTGACGGTAGGGCCGGGTTGAATCTGATTTCTCCCAAGGTCATCAGCAAGCTCCAGATAGCAGATGAAGAGCTCAAAGTTACTAGTACTTTCCAAGGGATCAACCCCGGCAGAAGTCGTCGTAAGGGGAAGATCACACTGCCGGTAACGTTTGGGGGGAGTTAAACTACCGGACTGAGAAGATCGTGTTTGATGTGGTTGACCTCCCCCTGCAATACAATGGAATCCTTGGTCGTATAGCCCTGGCAAAATTCATGGTGGCATCCCACTATGCCTACAACACGCTGCAGATGCCAGGGCCAATGGGCATCATTTCCATTCCATCAGACAAAAAGGACGCAATTATATGCGTGGATAAGATGTACCGAGAGGCAGTCGCTGCAGAGGCCGCGGAAGCTACTGCTCCCGCCAGGGAAAGCAAGAAAGGGAAGAAAGCTAGCAAGGATGCTAGCAAAGAATCTGGAAAGCATGCATCTTCAGAGTGCGCTACGCCTGTTGATGACTTGTCGGAGAGTTCCAATAGCAAGAAATCAAAGGTTGTTTCGCCCGCTGTGAAAAGGTCCCCGCAGGGCTGGGTGGCACTGATGGTACATTTACTATCAACTCCACCCTCGATGACAAATAGGAAAGCGTGCTCGTTGCCTTCCTGCGGGTGAATGTCGATGTGTTTGCTTGGCAACCATCTGACATCCTCGGTTTTCCCAGGGAGGTAATCGAGCACCACCTTGCTGTCTGCCCACATGCCCGGCTTGTCAAACAGTAGGTCCGAAAGCAAGCTTTGGAGCGGTAGCAGCTTATTGCCGAAGAGATTAAGAAACTCGAAGCTGCTGGTTTGGTCAGAGGGGTATTGCATCCAACTTGGTTGGCAAATCCAGTGGTGGTGCGCAAGGCGAATGGAAAGTGGAGGCTTTGCATAGATTTCACAGATCTGAATAAAGCATGCCCAAAGGACCCATTCCATTTGCTGTGCATCGATCAGATTGTGGATTCCGCCTCTGGATGCGACCTCCTTTCCCTATTGTATGCCTACTCCGGGTACCACCAGATTTTCATGTCCAAGGAAGATGAAGAGAAGACCGCATTCATAACCCCATGTGGCACGTACTATTTTGTACGGATGCCCTTTGGGTTAAAAAGCGTTGGATCCACTTTTGCAAGAGCAGTGCAAATTGGTTTTGAGTCACAGTTGCATAGGAATATTGAAGCTTACATGGATGACATGGTGGTCAAAACCAAACACAAATCAACCCTCATTCAGGACCTGGAAGAGACCTTTGTGAATCTTCGCAAGATCAACTGGAAGCTGAACCCAGAGAAGTGTGTGTTTGGTGTTCCTTCTGGCAAGCTACTTGGCTTCTTCGTGTGCCACCGGGGGATAGAGGCCAACCCCGACAAGATCAAGGCGATCGAGCAGATTCAAGCACCCAAGACAGTTAAAGATGTGAGGCGTTTGACTGGATGTATTGCTGCACTGAGCAGGTTCATTTCCAAGTCTGCCGAGCGCACTTTGCCATTTTTCAAAATCTTGAAGAAGGCAGGGCCCGTGGAGTGGACCCCGGAGGTGGACGCTACGCTGCAAGATTTGAAGACCTACCTTTCCTCTGTTCCCACCCTAGTCACTCCTAAACCACAAGAGTGGTTGCTGCTATACCTAGTGGCAACCAATCAAGTGGTTAGTGCAGCACTGGTGGCCCAGCGGGAAGTAGATGAAGGATCCACCATGACAACCATCCCCTCCGGAGAGAAAAGTGAACTCACCCCGGCAAGTTCAGGAACAGATCAGAACAAAGAAGAGCAGGGCAGCGGAGACAATTCCAGAATCGTGGCAAGGAAGAAGGTAGTGCAACGGCCAATGTGCTTTGTCAGTTCCCTACTACAGGGGGCTAGATCAAGGTACTCTGGTGTGCAAAAGTTGATCTTTGGCCTCATCATGGCCTCAAGGAAACTGTGCCACTACTTCCAAGCCCACGAAATCACGGTTGTTAACCGCTTCCCCTTGCAACGCATCCTAAGGAACCCTGAGTGAAAGGACCACGATGTCGCCTAGAGGGGGGGTGAATAGGCGTTTTAAAATCTTTTATGGATTTGGCTATATACTGATGCGGAAATAAACTAAGCGGATACTTTTCAAGCACAGATCCTAAATATACTAAGCTCACTAAGTGCACCAACAACTTAGGATAAACAAGATGAGAACAATGAGGATATGAGTAAGCACAAGTAAGTTACACAAACTTACTCAATGTATATCACAAGATATGGAAATGAATAATACACACAACCACAAGCAAGCAATACAAGCTTACACAAATTGTATCACAATATATGGAATTGAATGACACAAGCAAACTCAAGTAAGCACTACAAGCTTACACAAGTTATGTCACAAGATATGGAAATGAATGTTACAAGCTAGCAATTCACACTAAGCACAAGATATATCAATAGTAGCAAGTATGAATTGCGGACTATAAAGTATTGGCCTAAATAATCTCTACGATATGGTAACCAACACAATATAATGAGGACAACAATATATATAGTGAATGCAAGGTCAAGTGGCCAAAGTAAACCACAAGTAGTGGCTAGGGTTAGAATAACCGAAGACACGGAGACGAGGATGTATCCCGATGTTCACTTCCTTGGAGGGAAGCTAGTCACCGTTAGAGAGGTGGATGTTACCACGAAGGCACACCAACGCCACGAAGGCTCACCCTATTCTCCTTGAGATATCACCACGAAGGCAATTCCAACCACTAGTGGTAGACCTGGAGGCGGCCTCCAAACCTTCACAAACTTTCCGGGGGACAAATCACAAGTTGATTCCTCACCGGAGCACTCCTACCGCCTAGGAGTCTCCAACCTCCAAGAATAACAAGAACAAAGGGGAAATGCTCAAGACTTGCTCAAATCATGAATTCCTTTGGTCACAAGAGGGAGAGGGAGTGGATCTATCACTTGATTGGAAAAACTCTCAAGAACTCTCACAAATCTCTCCGGGATCTAAGATTTGGTGCAGGAGAAGTGAGAGGGAGCCACTTGTGTTCTTGAGCGATTTGGGATGAAGTGGTCAACCCCTCCACGAAGTGATAAGGGGTTATATATAGTGGTAGTGCAAATATGGCCGTTGTAGTGTAAGTGGTTGTGCCGGGTCGGACATCCGGTCGCTGTGAAGTGTGTACACGTACGTGAAAAACAGAGGCCAGAGTACAGGGCCCGGATATCTGGCCAAGGCCCCGGACATCTGGCCAAACTAGGGGCCCCGGACATCAACGGCCGGATATCCGGGAGGATCCCGGATATCCGGGACGACCAGGCAGCCCGGACATCCGGCCAAGTCCCGGATGTCCGGCCAATAGAAAAACAGCAGGAACCCCAAAACTGAAACATGCATAACTTTCACATCCGGACTCCGATTTTGATGATCTTGGGCTCGTTTTGAAGCTATGGAAAAAGCCCAAGTCCTCACATAGAGAACCACCCAAGATCAACGAAAATGGAGGATGCAAATTATGCAAAGGTTTTATCATGTATTTGGGAACCTATTTGGCTTTGGATTTTCTTTGGTAGATGTATAGGCATTTTGTATTTGTATTGGATAGGAGTGAAATATGCCTATGTTGGAATATGATGTGAGGAAGTAGAAATAGAAGATGTTGACTTGAGCAAATCTATCACTAACCCCTTTGATCCCCTCTTAATAGTGCGGGATCCCTATAACTCAAGAATCATAAAAGAGCTACACTACATAGCTATCGAGAATCCATACTTGAGTGTATATGTTTCTTCGGTGGTCATCACTCCACAACACTAATGCCAAAGGAACTAATACCTTTGACTCGAGCCTTTCACTTGAGCTTGATGTTGATGTTTCTTCTTGCCTCAAGTTGAAGGCAAGACATTGGTGAAGTCTTCAAGTAGCTCCCCCATACACAATGTGGGAAGCTTTGCTTTGTATTCATCTTCACTTGTCCATCATGTGATCATCCACAAGCTTCAAGCATGTAATCCTTCGGGATGGTTATCTTGAACTTGCCCTTGTCAGCCATGATCATGAACACTTGATGTCATCCTCTCATGGATACTTGGAATCTTTCTCTCGATGCGAGCCCTTGAGAATAACCTAACCCTCATAAACATAAACAAGACATAGTATGGGTTAGTACACAAAGTGCAATTTACACTTTCTTACCATACCACAAGATCATATGTGGTACATTATTTGCACTTGTGTGTTGACCATTTGGACTTCAATCTTTGAGCTTCATCTTGGTCAACCGTTATCTCTACTCCATGTTTAATCTTGACGTCTTGAAGCACATATTGAATTCTTCACTATGCTTCATTTCTTCAAGACATGATTACCAATATCTCAATTCAAACATTAGTCCATAAGGATTGTCATTTAATTACCAGAACCACACATGGGGACTACATGTACTTTCAATCTCCCCCATTTTGGTAATTGATGACAATCTCAACAAGAGGGTTTATATAATGAATTTTTAAACAAGCATGCAATTTATCCGAGGGTAAATTGTATACTTGGGATGGTTGTACTATCATCACGACACTACACAAGCATTTGATGATAGTACACCCATAGTATATAGAGCAAACTGCCCCATAATATATGCATGTGTGAATGAACTTTGAATGTCATTGCATATATTGGTTGACATAAACTAGGAGAAGATTTCTCTATATACAATACTCATCCATGCAACAAGAATATATAACAAGGGTAGATATGCATGAGTGACAACAAGCACTACAAAAATACTTATCTTAAACCCTCTAAACTACTCATCCATGCAATAAGAATATATAACAAGGGTAGATATGCATGAGTGACAACAAGCACTACAAAAATACTTATCTTAAACCCTCTAAACTTCTCCCCCATTGGCAACAAATGCCAAAATGGACGGAAAAATCTAGAAGACCAATATAGTATGAGTTCCTCCTTAATATGTGCATATCGCAAAAAATGTGAGTGAAATCAAATGCACATATTGAATGATGAAAAATTTGAGGAGCTTAACCCATATTTAGGATCTATAGAATGTAGCAAGATAGTATGATATGAAAATAAGATTAGACATGGGAGGAAAACATTCAAAAGATCCAAAAAACATATTTTGGACAAGATAAAATAGGAATATCCAATGTGATCATCATGTCAAGTATGGGTCCAAAATACATTCAAAACACATGAGTGCACAAGATCATGAGTGCACAAGATTATATGCAAAACATACAAGCACTCATGACACAACCTCTTACCGAAGCCACCTTAAGAATAAAAGGAAACAAACAAAGTGGCCGACAAGGAATAAATGATATCAAGGAAAGATATGAGCTTTCTCATGTATAAATTTTTTAAGTGGCCAATAATAATCATGATATGTATCCACAAAGAAACTTGTATACACAAAATAGACGCAATTGATAAGAACATGATATCCACAAGTGAGTCCATTATTATACAACTGTGATCCTAGCATGAGAGCAAGGCACATGGCACAAAGCACATGGCACAAATTGATCTCATTTGCATAACACAAAGTGAAGCAAGCAATCAAAAGACCCGATGAGCCAAAAGGATAAAAGAATATTATGATTTGGGCAAAGGAGTGTTCTAAGGAAAATAGAGAAGTTCCCCATGATTTGTGCAATATTTAGATATTTTTATTTGGATACAAGTGCACAAAATAGGATCATCACTCCCCCAAAATCAATAGGAACACAAAACAATTGCAAGCACACATAGATAAGAAAAGAAGCCAAGCATTTGTAACAAACATATGGTTGAGCAACATGTAAATGAGGCAACCTAAGAATAGGCACAACCAAAATGATGTGTGTGTCATGTGAAAGCACTTGAGAAGACTAGTATAAGGATGAGAATTAAGCATCAACATAGTCTTGAGTAAATGAGATACAAGGTGCAAGACATGTCCTTCCCACACACACGAACTTAAGAAGGTCACACACACATCAAGCAAATGGGTTCACTAGCTCACTAATAGCAAATTAAAAATCAAAGCTTGTGACAACCCATGATGAAGATAGGAAATAATAGGCTTGTCAAGACAAGCACGAGGACAACAATCTTCACCAAACATGAGTGCACTAAGATGCAAAGAGGTAAGACACGCACTCATACAACAAATGCTTCCACGGAGCCACCAAAGATATAAAAAGAGAATGAAACGGTGGACATGAAAGAATAGAGATATCAACTAGAGATGTAACTTCTCTCACGTGTATAAGATTCTAGGTAGATGACAATCATGATGATATATATCCACAAAGAAGGATGTACACATGAAATAGTTACAAAAGGAAAGAATAAGATATCCAAACGGGAGTCATAAAATATACCAATGAGATCTTTGCTTGAAAGCATAGCACATGGCTTAATATAATCTTATTGTATATTAATGAACTTCAAACACACAACCATCAAAGACATCACAACTAGCAACAAGAGATCATTGTTGGGATGCTTTGAGAAAGGAAACAAGTATGACAAGGGCGTGTCAAGAAATTCATGCCATGATGCAACCTACACAAGGTTGAATGCAAGAAATGTATACGTGAAGTAGATACTTGTTACCGAGATACCATTGGAATGATGTAGTAGGTAATGGTTCAAGCTTGGCTCTAATTTCCTCATAGTGCCACCACCTTCAAGAATAAGCCAAGCACCCAATGCTTCTCAAATGTACCTAAACTAATTTAAGTACAATATGGTCCCCAAACTTATTGGGTCCGAATTAGTTAGCATAACTACAAAACATAGGGTAAAATCACTTAAATATGTGCATATTGATATGAATTTGAATTTCATGCACATCTTAGCTATTAAGAATTTGATGGATTTACCATATATATATTGGATCAAATAAAGCAAATAAGGCATTGCATGCCACATAGATATAAGATAATCTCAAATATAAATGCTAAGTAGCATTCCTCATATATTATCAACAAGAGGCAAGTGAAATCCAACCAAAGATAATTAATGAATGAGAATTTGAATTTCAAATGAGCTTAACATACCACATGGTAACTAGATAATATTGTACTTAACAATACTAGGTGGTATCCCACATATATACACATTTAAGGTTTGTTATATGCATAAACATAACACTCCCCCATAATGTGATGATCCATTAATATCTCACAAGAGCCAAATAAGATTCAACTAATGAAGCAATAAAGGCTCGGAACCACACACACAAATATATGAAGTGCATTGCGACGTACACATGCTAGATAACTCAAATCAAGCATAATAGGAGGCACAACATATAAAAACACATGCTAGGTACAAAACCTAAACATGAGAGGGACTAGTAACTTTCAATGTAGACAATATAAATATAAGTTACTGCCACGAGGAGCCTTGGAATGGCAAATATGATGATAATCCACATGACTTGGCTTGAACCATAATACATGATGAAAATCATTTTTCTACATGAACTAGCCAAGTCTCCAATGTCCTCCACACACCTATTGATCAAGTTTGAGCTTGATGGTCCCCAACCAAGTTGGGTCCTAAGAAGTTAGTCACAATAGGTTTGGCAACCCAAATGGTCTTATCAACTTTCAAACCACTTTGGGCACCAACAAACTTGGCAAACAAATTGCCAACATTATCCTTTCTAAATGAATAATGATCATTGACAATTGGAGGCTTAGAGACATTACCGTTCGGACATGATGAAGATATGTGTCCCTTCTCATGGAAAATATAGCAACATGTGCTCCCCTTTCTCTTCTTCTTTACCTTCTCAACTTGGAGAATATTATCATGGTTAGGCATGGGAAGAGGCCTTTCATTATATTGAGATTGAACTTGAGGCCACTTCCCTTGATGCTTCACACTTGAAGCCTTCTTCTTCAATGGACAAGATCTCACATGGTGTCCAACATTCTTGCACTTGAAGCAAATAATGTTGTCCGAATTCTTGACTTGATCTTGTCCCTTCTTCTTGTTCTTGGACTTCTTCTTGTTGGAGATGAAATCAAGTCCTATTTTGTCTTGAGGGTCCTTTTGCACAGTGAAGATATTATCACAATATTTTTCCAACTCTTTCTTCAAACTAGTGACTTGGGCCTTGAGCTCTTTATTTTCCTCTACAAGGTTAGTATTAACAAAAGAACTAGAGGAAGTAGAAACTTCATTGTTAGAGCAACAAGGCATGGTGAGCAATTCATCACAAGATGTACCAATATCATGTAGAGAGGAATTGCAAGGACTAGCACATGGCAATAAAGCATTTCGAGTAGAAGATGTGCTAATATCCACATGAGACTCACATGATTTTACCTTGGTGACCATAGCGTCATGAGCTAACTTTAAGCCATCATGAGAGATTAGAAGATCCTCAGGAGTGCCAGAGAGCTTTTTATGACTTTCTTCCAATTTCCCATAATTGCTAGTTAGCAAATCAAGTTGAGTCCTCAGCTCAACATTTTCTTTTAATATCGATGCTTCACACAAGATAGAGTTAGTAGCACAAGCATCATTATCAATATGAGAGGAGCATGTAGAAGCTAGAGATTCCGCATGAGTAGCTTGAAGTTCCTCATGAGACTTAGAGAGTTTGGTGAGCTCTCCTTTGACCTTCTTGTAGTCAAGGTCAAGGTGCTCAAAATCCTCTTTAAGTTTACAATGAGTAACTTCAATCTCTTATTTTAAAGACCTCAAGTCACTAAGACATTGATGAGCCATAGCAAGTTCATGTTCAAGTTGTTCACTTTTTGCTTGCTCGTAAAGAAATAAGTCATTACGTTTTTGAAAGCAAGCAAGAACATCTTGGAACCTTTTATAAGTGTTATTTTTAGCTCTACGAAGAGTTTTCCCAATCTCATAGAGATTTTGAGTCAAGAATTCATCATCTTCCTCATTACAACTATCATCATTATCACTAAGAGAAGATGATACCTCATCATTACCTCTTGCCATGAGGCACATGTGAACCAAAGGGGTTGATGATGATTCTTTTGGAGAAGAGAGTTCTTCATCAATCAAGCATGCCTCATCTTTCTTGATTTCCTCTTGTGGCACACCACATGTTGGTGAAGTGGAAGATGTTGAAGTATGCAAGTAATCGGAGATGGAAGCAACAGAGAGTTCTTCATGATTTAAAAATGTGGAGAACTCCTCCATTAACTCCCCGAAAATAATATTGTCTTCATCAAGATTGGACCCACCATATATAGCTTCAAGTTTGGTCCAAGCCTCATGAGCCGACTTGCAAGTCGATATTGACTTGAACACCTCGAAGGATATAGCTTGGTGAATGGCACTCAAAACTTGACTATCAAGATGCATATCCTCAAGTGATGAAGATTTTCCATCCTTTAGATTTGAATCCCCTACAACAACAATCCGCAAAGCATTTGGACCCATGGCCCGAAAGTGAAAAAGCATGTGTAATCTCCACATAATGTAATTTGTGCCATTAAAAAAATGTGTCATCGTGCACTAGTTCACTAGTCGACATCGTTACACTCAAGGCGGTGAAGCCTAATAAGGAGAGACCTAGCTCTGATACCAATTGAAAGGACCACGATGTCGCCTAGAAGGGGGGTGAATAGGCGTTTTAAAATCTTTTATGGATTTGGCTATATCCTAATGCGGAAATAAACTAAGCGGATACTTTTCAAGTACAAATCCTAAATATACTAAGCTCACTAAGTGCACCAACAACTTAGGATAAACAAGGTGAGAACAATGAGGATATGAGTAAGCACAAGTAAGTTACACAAACTTACTCAATGTATATCACAAGATATGGAAATGAATAATACACACAACCACAAGTAAGCAATACAAGCTTACACAAATTGTATCACAATATATGGAATTGAATGATACAAGCAAACTCAAGTAAGCACTACAAGCTTACACAAGTTATGTCACAAGATATGGAAATGAATGTTACAAGCTAGCAATTCACACTAAGCACAAGATATATCAATAGTAGCAAGTATGAATTGCGGACTATAAAGTATTGGCCTAAATAATCTCTACGATATGGTAACCAACACAATATAATGAGGACAACAATATATATAGTGAATGCAAGGTCAAGTGGCCAAAGTAAACCACAAGTAGTGGCTTGGGTTAGAATAACCGAAGACAAGGAGACGAGGATGTATCCCGATGTTCACTTCCTTGGAGGGAAGCTAGTCACCGTTAGAGAGGTGGATGTTACCACGAAGGCACACCAACGCCACGAAGGCGATTCCCAACCACTAGTGGTAGACCTTGAGGCGGCCTCCAAACCTTCACAAACTTTCCGGGGGACAAATCACAAGTTGATTCCTCACCGGAGCACTCCTACCGCCTAGGAGTCTCCAACCTCCAAGAGTAACAAGAACAAAGGGGAAATGCTCAAGACTTGCTCAAATCTTGAATTCCTTTGGTCACAAGAGGGAGAGGGAGTGGATCTATCACTTGATTGGAAAAACTCTCAAGAACTCTCACGAATCTCTCCGGGATCTAAGATTTGGTGTAGGAGAAGTGAGAGGGAGCCACTTGTGTTCTTGGGCGATTTGGGATGAAGTGGTCAACCCCTGCACGAAGTGATAAGGGGTTATATATAGTGGTAGTGCAAATATGGCCATTGTAGTGTAAGTGGCTGTGACGGGCCGGACATCCGGCCGCTGTGAAGTGTGTACACGTACGTGAAAAACAGAGGCTAGAATACAGGGCCCGGACATCTGGCCAAGGCCCCGGACATCTAGCCAAACTTGGGGCCCCGGACATTAACGGCCGGATATCCGGGACGACCCGGCAGCCCAGACATCCGGCCAAGTCCCAGATGTCCGGCCAATAGAAAAACAGCAGGAACCCCAAAACTGAAACATGCATAACTTTCACATCCGGACTCTGATTTTGATGATCTTGGGCTCGTTTTGAAGCTATGGAAAAAGCCCAGGTCCACACATAGAGAACCACCCAAGATCAACGAAAATGGAGGATGCAAATTATGCAAAGGTTTTATCATGTATTTGGGAACCTATTTGGCTTTGGATTTTCTTTGGTAGATGTATAGGCATTTTGTATTTGTATTGGATAGGAGTGAAATATGCCTATGTTGGAATATGATGTGAGGAAGTAGAAATAGAAGATGTTGACTTGAGCAAATCTATCACTAACCCCTTTGATCCCCTCTTAATAGTGCGGGATCCCTATAACTCACAAATCATAAAAGAGCTACACTACATAGCTATCAAGAATCCATACTTGCGTGTATATGTTTCTTCGGTGGTCATCACTCCACAACACTAACGCCAAAGGAACTAATACCTTTGACTCGAGCCTTTCACTTGAGCTTGATGTTGATGTTTCTTCTTGGCTCAAGTTGAAGGCAAGACATTGGTGAAGTCTTCAAGTAGCTCCCCCATACACAATGTGGGAAGCTTTGCTTTGTATTCATCTTCACTTGTCCATCATGTGATCATCCACAAGCTTCAAGCATGTAATCCTTCAGGATGGTTATCTTGAACTTGCCCTTGTCAGCCATGATCATGAACACTTGATGTCATCCTCTCACGGACACTTGAAATCTTTCTCTCGATGCGAGCCCATGAGAATAACCTAACCCTCATAAACATAAACAAGACATAGTATGGGTTAGTACACAAAGTGCAATTGACACTTTCTTACCATACCACAAGATCATGTGTGGTACATTATTTGCACTTGTGTGTTGACCATTTGGGCTTCAATCTTTGAGCTTCATCTTGGTCAACCGATATCTCTACTCCATGTTTAATCTTGACGTCTTGAAGGACATATTGAATTCTTCACTATGCTTCATTTCTTCAAGACATGATTACCAATATCTCAATTCAAACCTTAGTCCATAAGGATTGTCATTTAATTACCAAAACCACACATGGGGACTACATGTACTTTCACTGTGGCCACTGGAAGAATAGTGGAGTGGGCTTTGGAGTTATCAAGCTTTGGTTTGAAGTTTGAGAGCACATCAACTATTCAGAGCACAGCATTGGCAGAGTTTGTTGCAGAATGGACACCAACTCCAGATGAAGAGACGTCGGAGACAATTATTCCCCGTAGGGAAGCGCCCCAAGATTGGATCATGCACTTTGATTGTGCCTTCTCCCTACAAGGTGCGGGAGCTGGCGTGCTTCTTGTCGCACCCACTGGGGAGCACCTCAAATACGTGGGTCAAATGCATTTTCCCCGGGAGAAGGCTACCAACAACACCGCAGAATATGAAGGACTCCTTGCCAGGCTCAGGATCACAACAAAACAGGGAATCAAGAAGTTGGTCATTCGTGGAGACTCACAACTTGTGGTGAGGCAAGTAAACAAGGATTATCAAAGTCCATTGATGGAGGCATACGTGGAGGAAGTGAGAAAGCTGGAGGAGCGCTTTGATGGATTGCAAACAGAGCACGTACCCTGTGCGGAAAATAGCATGGCTGATCATCTGTCAAAGTGCGCTGCGCAAAAGCTTCCTGTGGAACCAGGGACTTTTGTTCTCCACCTGACTCAGCCCTCCGTATCCCCAACAACAATGGCCAGAAAGTAGAGAAAACTAGACTCCGGCAAGCCTCTCCTGGCAGAGCTTCCGGAAGCCCCCGACAGAGAGGTTGGCGGGAACAACTCCACTTCGCTTGGCAAGCAGCACCCTCCCGCCGAACTTCCAATTCTCGCGGTTGACGTGTGCGCTCCCACGAACGAGGAGCAGCCGCTGATCCTTGTTGTCGAGCCTCAGGCTCCAACTTGGGCATGGCACATAGTCCGTTACCTCCAAACAGGAGAACTTCTCGAAGAGCAAGAAGAAGCTGAAAAAGTAGCCCGAAGGGCCAGTATGTATCAGTTCGTCGATGAAGTACTATACAGAAGGAGGCCCAACGGTGTGAAATTAAAGTGCGTTTGCCGGGAAGAAGGGAAGGAACTGCTGGCGGAGATACACAAAGGCATGTGCGGCTCCCATATTGGATCAAGGGCCCTAGTTGGAAAGGCTTTCTGGCAAGGTTTCTACTGGCCCACGGCCCTCCAAGATGCAATCGAGCTAGTCACCAGATGTGAAGCCTTCTAGTTCCACTCCTAGAATATCCATCAACCTGATCAAGCTCTCCAGACGATCCCTTTGTCATGGCCCTTTTCGGTCTAGGGGCTCGACATCTTGGGCCCCTTCCCCTAAGCTACCGGGGGCTTTGAGTTCTTGTACGTCGCCATCGACAAGTTCACAAGGTGGCCGGAAGTGGAGCCCGTGAGGAAGGTGACCGCACAGTCAGCTATCAAGTTCTTGAAAGGATTGGTGTGCCATTTCGGAGTACCTGCCAGAGTCATCACTGATAATGGCACCCAATTCACAAGCCACGCCTTCATGCAATACGTTCATGCCCTCGGAACAAGGTCCCATTTGCCTCTGTTGCTCATCCTAGAAGCAACGGACAAGCTGAGAGGGCGAACGCTGAAGTGCTGCGAGGACTCAAGGCAAGAACATTTGATAGGCTACAGAAGTGTGGCAGGCGATGGATCAACGAGCTGCCGGTGGTTTTTTGGTCCCTCTGTATGACACCAAATCGAGCTACCGGCCAGACTCCCTTCTCCCTAGTCTATGGGGCAGAAGCAAGGATCCCCACGGAACTCATATACGGATCACCTCAAGTACTTGCCTACGATGAAGTAGCGCAAGAACAGCACCGGCGTGACGACGCTGTGCTACTTGAGGAGAACCGTCTCCGGGCTGCTACGCGTGCTGCATGCTACCAGCAAGCCCTGCGTCGCTATCACAGCCGCAGGGTTCATGCCCGGAGCTTTGAGGAAGGCGACCTTGTCCTTAGGTGTGTTCATTCCGCCAAGGGTGCAAAGAAGTTGACGTCAAAGTGGGAAGGCCCTTACCGGGTAGTACAAGTCACCAGACCCGGCGCAGTCCGTCTGGAGACCGGAGATGGCATTCAGTTGCAAAACTCATGGAACATTGAGCATCTCCGTAAGTTCTACCCGTAAGGCGCGGCTGTCGGGCCCTACCCGGCAACCACCCTTTTGTACAAGCCTTGCCGATGTTGCATGTAACCCTTTGTACAAAGCCAGGCGCAGACCCTGAGCAACAGATGAATAAACAAAGCGCTGGGGGCCTCTAAAACTTGCATGCATGCATAAGCATAACATGAGCATAGCATGATCATGTAGATCAGGGAACATGTAGCATTGTTTTCCTCTGCACTAAGATGTAGGGTTCTTGCCGTGGACCTGGTCCCGAATAGAAGAAATGAAGACAAGCCTACATATCAGTCCCCGACAAGCCAAGCAGATAAGTTATTTCCTAGCCACACATGTTCTGTAAGGTGAAAACTTGTGCATATGAAAACCTCGTCACCTTCAAAGCATGGGTGCTCCCGTCTTGCATCCCGAACGTTGCTTCGGTCAGGGTGGTTCTAGTGGCCTTTGACGGAGGGGGTTCGATGAGGAGCTGGTCCCTTTCCATGGTTTTGTGCCCGGCAGGCTAAGCCCCGCGGCAACAAACGAAAGGCACCGGCAAGATAGCTTGCCGGAGAAAACTTGTTTACTTAAACATATAGAGGCATCTCACCTCTGCATGGACATGACACATGCACAAGTACCCAGCAAGGCTTGTCTTCTTCATTAATATGCGATAAGCAAGTACAGATCTTACAGGACACAAACATGGATAATGAAGATTACATAATTTAGACTAAAGTTTGGCAAATGCCTACACATTTTAGACTGAAAAAAGATAAGTGCCCCGTAATCCCTTTCTTGTCCCTCTCCTCCTAGGAACTACAGTTGGAGGTCAGGAGGGCAAAAAGGGTGCTTGAGCAGAAGCCCAGCCCGATCCCGTCCGGGCTTGCCGGGTGCAGCCTGACAAGATCGGGAATGGCAAGGCTGCGAAGGAGAGGGACAGGGGGAGCAACTCGGCGGTGCCCTGGTCACCACCCCCAGGGCCAGCAAGAAGCCCCAGCACAAGCGCCGGCGAGGAGACCCGCTGGAGCTCAGCTGGAAGACTGCTAGAGGAGGCGAAGGCACCAAGAGAGCGACCCCCTCCCCGGCAACCGTCCTAAAGAGGCCGGTGGTGATGGTGCCGGGGAGGGAGGGGAAGAGCGGAAAGACGAGGTAGCAGGCCGGCAATACGAGACGAAGGTGTTGGTGCCATTGTACTCCGACCTGACGGCCTACCACCCTCCTTATCCGTCTTCCCTCGTTTTTTCCTTATCACCACCGCTCCAGGAGGACGCCGGCCCCTCGGCCCATCGCCTCCCCCGGGGAAACAGCTGACGACGGCGATGTCCGAGGCGCGCAAAGAGCACTGCTCCCCACCTTGGCGGGCAGGAAGGTGCCGCCATCTTCAACGTCAACCCCGACTCTGCTGGAAGTAGCAGTGTTGGGATTACCAAGGATCCCAAGCACTGCACCCCAGACAGGCGCTAGAAGCCCCAGGAGCCTCACCGTCAGGATGACGAACCTCGGCGACCTGCAGCCAGGACAAGCACTCCCCGTCAGGCGGCCGGCTCGTTCGGGGAAGACGGGCGCTTCACCATTTTGGGGAAGGGTAATGCCTCCCACACCTTGGGTGGTTCGGCGCCCACACCTTCGACTGCCGCATCTCCTACAGCCCCGCACCAGACTCACTCCCCGAGTGTCAGCATGAGCGTTCGGCATCATCGACCCCGAGCTAGAGCCTGGGGCCTGGCCTCGGTCTCTCCCCCTCAACATAACGAAGGAGAAAGCAAGGAATGAAAGAGGGGAGGTGCGTGGATGGACACTTCTGCTCCTTCTCACCCCCCTTCTTTATAGGCAGACTGGGGCTGGGGGCTGATACCTCACCCCCACCCCAAAGGGGTTCTTTCTGATCCGACCCGTCTAAACTACCACCGACCGCTGGATCCGATTGCCGTCCCCATACACCAATCCAAGAATACCGGGCCCCTGCCATGACACTCTCTCCCGCACCATGCGCCTCCGTTACCTACCCCACTCAATGCATGCGGCAAACATGGCAAAGGATAAGGGCGTGGTGGGATGAGTGCATTGGTAGTTACTCCCCCATGTGTTAAAGTTATTCACGGTGCATAACAGAGATGGCCCCACTTCAATTGGCATCATGTGACGAGCGGAAAAACCGGAAACTGACTCAAGCACAGGTTAATGAAGAAGCAAAGAAGACCTCAAAGGATGAGCTACCACAACCCCCTCGCCTGTGTACTAGACAAGGCCTACCACGATGACGCTCGACAGCGAATTCGGGCCAGGCCCGGGGGCTCCTGTCGGTGCAACAAACCCCAGGCGTGTGTTGCCCGGACTGTACACAGGCTCAAGAGCAAGGTTGCAACATCCAAGACGAGACCAAGCCGAAGAGATAGCTCTTTGAGAAATCAAAGGGCAGATCAAGAAGACCAAGACCCACCAAGTGAGCAACATATCACTGAGGAAAAACCTCCCTTGCCGTGTGTCATGCCCAATATGCGATCCTTTCCGAGAGGAACTCAAAGGCCCCACCAAGGATAGAGCCGCATATTGAAGACGCTTTTGCAAGGTGGATATCATTACATCGTACCATATACAACACATTGGGGATACATACAAAGGCATACAAATGCCACATGAATACATCAATACATAGCAAACATCATACAGAACAGCGACATCCGACTACGGATGAAAACAAATGGAAAACAAGAACGACATCCACCCTGCTAGCCCAGGCTACCGACCATGAACCTATCCCCTGATCGAAGAAGAAGTAGAAGAACTCGAAAACAAGCAAGCATCGCTCTCATGTCAGATCATCGCATTACCTGTACCTGCAACTGTTGTTGTAGTAATCTGTGCACCACGAGGACTCAGCAATCCCATTACCATGGGTATCAAGACTAGCAAAGCTTAATGGGTATGGAATGGATAAGTGGTGAGGTTGCAGCAGCACTAAGCATTTTATGGTGGCCAACTTACGAGTACAAGAGTGAGAAGAGTAACTACGCATAACGGTCACAAACTAGTAATGATCAAGAAGTGATACTGAACTACTTACGAATCAAACATAACCCCACCGTGTTCTCTTCTCGAACCCACTCGAAAAGAGACGGTCACGGTTACGCACGCGGTTGGTGTATTTTAGTTCGGTTCTGGTGTCAAGTTCTCTACAACCGGATATTATAAATTTCCAATCTGCCACATAACTGCGGGCACGGCTCTCAAAAATATTTAACCCTGCAGGAGTGTTCCAACCAGGCCCATCCCAAGCCAACACAAGCTGCGGTGGAAAAACATCAACCTCAAGAAAACCCGATCAACCTTGAGTCAGCCCGACGTATCCTCAGAATCCCGATGCACAAGACATTTCGACAATGGTAACACAAGTCCAGCAAGACCTCCCGACGTGTCGACACCCTTATAGGAGCCGCGTATCTCGTTCTCAGGACACGGCGGATGAGCTAAGCATACAGTAACTGACGTCCCGAGTTGCCCCAGGTAGCTCGCATGGTGGTCTAGTTTGGAACAGCACCAGCAGCACTGGCCCCCATGTATTATGTGGAATAACAAACCTCGGGTAGCGCTAACTCCCTATGCGTCAAATTTATTATCATGTTTATTATGTTTGGCAAATGTTAAAACCAATGTTGGGCCTTGTTGGAAGCGGTTATTCAAAGCGAACTGTCAAGAGGGTCCCATTCCCCAGAGCATTTTAGGAATGCAAAATCAAGGAACATCACAGCGGTATGATGGAAACTAGGGTGGCAAGAGTGGAACAAAACACCAGGCAAAAGGCCGAGCCTTCCACCCTTTACCAAGTATATAGATGCATTAATTAAATAAGAGATATTGTGATATCCCATGATATCCATGTCCCAAACATGGAACAACCTGCAACTGCACCTGCAACTAGCAACGCTATAAGAGGGGCTGAGCAAAGTGGTAACATAGCCAAACAACAGTTTGCTGGGAAGGTGGAAAAGGTTAGAGGCTTATCATGGCAATTTGGGAGGCTTGACAAACAAGTGGTAGGTAGCGCGACATAGCGATAGCATCGAGACAACTAGCAAAGCAAAGATAGTAGTGGTATCCAGGGTAACGGTCATCTTGCCTGAAATCCCGCTAGGAAGAAGATCGAGTCCATGAAGTAGACGAACCAACATAGTCGAACGCATCCTCACAATCGCAACGAAACCGGGAACTATCGAGAAGAAGCACAACCGGAAAGAAGCAAACAACATAGTAAACAAACAAGCATAAACATGGCATGATGCACAATCAAGTATGATGCATGACAAGAATAAATGTTGTTACTCATGGCAAGAGATGAAGCATATGCAAACTACCTATTTAGGCAAGTTTAAATGAGGCAGAAAACACAAATAACATTTCCGAAAAGTCCCCATATGCAAATTTCGAATTTGTTATTGTTCTGCCCTAAACCATATTTTATTTTTGTTAAACATGCAAAGTAATGCCACCATGTTAATCTATGCATTCTTCTACCCATTTACATATAAAGTTTATTTAATTCAGAGCTACAGTTAATTAGTTATGAAATAAATCATTTTAACATGACATATATGCAAATTAATGCAAAAAGCAATTTTAAACATGGATGAAAGTTGGATATTGTGAAACTATACAAAATTTGAGGCATTTTACATATATAACATGCCACAAACAGATGCATGGTTATTTAGTTATTAGCAATGCAAAATGATGGCATCTTTCTGTAATTATGCATGCACTGGATATATGACAAAATCACAGAATGGAAAAAAATGTCTACGGGCCGAATGCAACGCACTATCCCCATATGCAAATTTCGAATTTGGTACTGTTCTGCCCAAAACCATATTTTATTATTGTTAAGCAGGCAAAGTAATGCCACCATGTTAATCTATGCATTTTTCTACCCCATTTACATAAAAAGTTTATTTAATTTTGAGCTACGGTTAATTAGTTATGAAATAAATCATTTTAGAATGACATATATGCAAATTAATGCAAACAACAATTTTAAACATTTTAAACATGGATGAAAGTTGGATATTGTGAAACTGTAACAAATTCTAGGCATTTTACATATATAACATGCCACAAACAGATGCATGGTTATTTAGTTATTAGCAATGCAAAATGATGGCATCTTTCTGTAATTATGCATGCACTGGATATATGACAAAATCATAGAATAGAAAAAAAATGTCTACGGGCCGAATGCAACGCCCAAGACGGATCTGGCCCGAAATGGAAGAGTGTGTGTGAGGAAAATAAAGTTGGATATTGTGAAACTATACAAAATTCTAGGCATTTTACATACTCCCTCTGTTCACTTTTATAAGACGTTTTAGACAGCTGAAATTAAACTATTTTGGGTGTTGTCTTAAATGTCTAAACGGTCTTACAAAAGTGAACGGAGGGAGTATATAACATGCCACAAACAGATGCATGGTTATTTAGTTGTTAGCAATGCAAAATGATGGCATCTTTCTGTAATTGTGTATGCACTGGATATATGACAAAATCACAGAATGGAAAAAAATGTCTACGGGCTGAATGCAACGCCCAAGACGAATCTGGCCCGAAATGGAAGAGTGTGTGTGAGCAAAATAAAAGGACTCCTGGTACTAGATCCCGCCACCTCTCGGTTGAAAACTGAGGGTGCTAGCCACTGCGCTAGTCTGGTGTTTGTGGCAAAGTGTGGACTTGGCAGAAGATGAACCAGAACAGAGCTTTGATCAGGGTGAGGCAAAATTTGGTGAAAAACAAAAGATGTGGCCGTTGGGATTTGATCCCTGGTCGCCTTGGTAACAAAGGGGAAGCCCATCCTGTTGAGCTGCTGTGCGTGTTGTGTGGACGAGGAGGTGGCTTCCTTGATAACCAAACGACAGAAGCGGTGAGTTTCAGCCATGGCTACGCCGAGAAAGCTCACGGCAACTCCGAGCGAACGCTGTGGCGATCACTGCTGCTAGGCGTCGGAAGGCGTGCGGGATTGGGAGGTAGGTGCACTGTGTGATGCATGCATACAGAGGCTCAAGCACGAGCTCATGCTCGTCTCGGGCATGGCACAGCATGGCGGAACGCAGCTATAGCTTGGCGGACACGGGGCGAGATGCGCGGCGAGCTGCGGGCATGGGCGTCTGCGTGCGCGAGTTGCAGGTGGCGCGGTACGTGTGTGCGTGTGTCGACCAACTAGCAGAGCAACGACATGAACACGAGCACGAACTCGAGGCTGTCCATGGCAAACGAACACGGAGCTCTCGGATCGATGACCTACGATGATGCAACCTCGGTACAAGAGAGAAGGGATGTGTGGGTCGTCACCGTGGGTCTGTAGGCGACGGCGATGTGGTCGGGGTAGCGACGGAAACGACGATGCGAGGCGCTGGCTGCCGGTGGTGGAGTGACCCGAGGAAGAATTCGACGAAGAGGACGTCATGGAAGGAGCTGTTGGGACTGTGTGGACGCGGGCGAGGTCATGGAAGAAGAGGAAGACGCCTGCGATGCTCCCGTGGTCGAAGAAGGAGGCTACAGCGCTGATCAATCCGGGAAGGAGCTCGAGCTCTCCTCGGCCATGGCTCGGGTGACGGCGATGGAGGATTTGGCGTGGCTTACCTTGGCGGCGGCAGGAGGAAGAGAAGGGTGGAATGGAGGGAGGAGGATGTCTAGGGCACCCGGGCATATTTTATAGGGCGTAGGGAGCTACTTGGGTTGTCAAATCACCAAGGCTGTCGACGTGGCTCCGGTGGATGCTCTGCCGTACGAGAGGAAGGGGACGATGAATAGAGGCTGGCGCTGGTGGGCTGCTGCTGGGCCGCTGTTGGGCTGCTCTTTGCTGCACTGAGCTGCTACGACTTTTTCTTTTTCTTATTCGATTTCTTCAAACCGAAATGCAAGAAAAAACCCAGAGAGTTTGGCAAAGAAGTAGGATGAGATAAGGATATATCTGAGCCCCTGGATTTATGAAGTATTTGAATAAAATTCTCTAGGCATTTTTAGTGAAATAAAATTATCACAAGTTTGAATTAAATTCAAACTTGAGGCAATTTTGATTCCAACCAAATCAAGTCCAAAAGAGCTGAAAATTGGCAGAGAGGGTGTAGGCATGGTTTAAGATTAATAGGGAAAGAATGAACATTTATGGAGGAGGGGAAAAGGTCACTTCCCAAAATGAAAGAAAGAAGAAGGAAGGTGGTGATGATGCATGGGACTTATGCATAGGGCAAGCAACATTGACAAACATAGTGCAAGTACAACAAGATGAATACCACAATGCATATGAGATGATTTTGGCAATAACATAGGATGGCACAATGCAATATAATGGCAAGAGGCACAATGCAAACGCATGGCATAACAAGTGAAATGAGCATGGTGCAAGAAGCAAAGATATGACAAGGCACTCAACATGATCATGGCATAAACATATTGGAATGAAAAATGCAAAACAATTATGATAATGCAACAAACACAATAAACACACGGCAACAACTGAAATAAATGGAAGGCATCTGGAGTGTTGGTCTCGGGGCGTCACAACGCTCCCCCACTAACAGAAGATCTCGTCCCGAGATCTTAGGAACGAGATGAAAGCGGAATAGGAAGAACGGGACAAAATGAAGAGGAATTGAAGGAAAAACCCGAAGAAGACAATTAACTGATGAGAATTCACATTGACGTCAAACTTGGAAAGAATTTCAGAATACTCCGTAAAAATTAGAAGAGTCAGGTAGGATCCTGGGAATAAACCTGTGGGTTATGGGCCCACTGAAAAGAAAAACACCGTTGAGAATGATCGATGGAAGAGAGAATGCGCCGGCAAAGAAAAGCATTTGGACCAATGAAAAGAATAATATCGACACAGAAAGCTTGAAAGAGAGATGATGCACCGGATCAATTGCAAGACTTGAATGAGGTGACAACCTTGAATTAATTTATGCGCAAACACGAATCTTATGACATGTCTTTAGCACTCCAAGACGATTAAATGGCGAGAGGCGAACGAGCAAGGGGAAAACATTTGAGCAACGGAAAAGAATATGATCAACATCGAAAAACTTGAATCGAATCCACCGAAAAGGAAAACGAGATGAACAAAGATGAACTAGACGAGAATTCACTGGTTGAGACAAATGAGGAAAGAATGAAGAGGCTACAAATGAATATAATGGATACTTGATTCGAGGCTTCGCACTACGGGAAGAAAAGGGTGGGCGGCTGGGAAAAAGAAAAAACACTGGGGATGGGGAAACGACGCCGTTGAGAAAATTGAGAATCGATCTAGCAAAAGATGAAGAGGATGGGATAACTTGAAGAGAAATGCACCGGCTGAAGAAAAAGGATTGACCTCGCAACAATAAAAAAAATAACCGCATGATCCTAAAGATAATTTGAAGGGGAAGAGGACTAGAATCAAAACATCTACGTCACGATTCCTCACCAGAGCGACGAAGGGGATAAGGAGTAAAAAGAATTCCTACTCTCCGATATAGCTAGACTCCAAAAATAGTTTTCTTCTAGACTCGATAACGGCCAAACTACGATAAATCAAGGGGGCCCCTATGGTCGGTCGAGGCTTTGATACCAACTTGTCATGCCCAATATGTGATCCTATCCAAGAGGAACTCGAAGGCCCCACCAAGGATAGAGCCGCATATTGAAGACACTTGCAAGGTGGATATCATTACATCGTACCATATACAACACAATGGGGATACATACAAAGGCATACAATTGCCACATGAATACATCAATACATAGCAAACATCATACAGAAGAGCGGCATCTGACTACGGATGAAAACAAATAGAAAACAAGAACGACATCCACCCTGCTAGCCCAGGCTACCGACCATGAACCTATCCCCTGATCGAAGAAGAAGCAGAAGAAATCGAAAACAAGCAAGCATCACTCTCACGTCAGATGATCGCATTACCTGTACCTACAACTGTTGTTGTAGTAATCTGTGAGGCACGAGGACTCAGCAATCCCATTACCATGGGTATCAAGACTAACAAAGCTTAATGGGTATGGAATGTATAAGTGGTGAGGTTGCAGCAGCACTATTCATTGTATGGTGGCTAACTTACGAGTACAAGAGTAAGAAGAGTAACTACGGATAACAGTCGCAAAGTAGTAATGATCAAGAAGTGATCCTGAACTACTTACGAATCAAACATAACCCCACCGTATTCTCTTCTTGAACCCACTCAAAAAGACGGTCACGGTTACGCACGCGGTTGGTGTATTTTAGTTCGGATCGGGTGTCAAGTTCTCTACAACCGGATATTATAAATTTCCAATCTGCCACATAACCGCGGGCATGGCTCTCGAAAAGATTTAACCCTGCAGGGGTGTTCCAACCTGGCGCATCACAAGCCAACACAAGCTGCGGTGGAAAAACGTCAACCTCAAGAAAACCCGATCAACCTCGAGTCAGCCCGACGTATCCTCGGAATCCCGGTGCACAAGACATTTCGACAATGGTAACACAAGTCCAGCAAGACCTCCCGATGTGTCGACACCCTGATAGGAGCCGTGTATCTTGTTCTCAGCACACGGCGGAAGAGCTAAGCATACAGTAACTGATGTCCTGAGTTGCCCCAGATAGCTCGCATGGTGCTCTAGTTTGGACCAGCACCAGCAGCACTGGCCCCCCTATATTATGTGGAATAACAAACCTCGGGTAGCGCTAACTCCCTATGCATCAAATTTATTATCATGTTTATTATGTTTGGCAAATGTTAAAACCAATGTTGGGCCTTGTTGGAAGCGGTTATTCAAAGCGAACTGTCAAGAGGGTCCCATTCCCCTGAGCGTGTTAGGAACGCAAAATCAAGGAACATCACACCGGTATGACGGAAACTAGGGTGGCAAGAGTGGAACAAAACACCAGGCAAAAGGCCGAGCCTTCCACCCTTTACCAAGTATATAGATGCATTAATTAAATAAGAGATATTGTGATATCCCATGATATCCATGTCCCAAACATGGAACAACCTGCAACTGCACCTGCAACTAGCAACGCTATAAGAGGGGCTGAGCAAAGCGGTAACATAGCCAAACAACGGTTTGCTGGGAAGGTGGAAAATCTTAGAGGCTTATTATGGCAATTTGGGAGGCTTGACAAACAAGTGGTAGGTAGCGCGACATGGCGATAGCATCGAGACAACTAGCAAAGCAAAGATAGTAGTGGTGTCCAGGGTAATGGTCATCTTGGCTGAAATCCCGCTAGGAACAAATCGAGTCCATGAAGTAGACGAACCAACGTAGTCGAACGCATCCTCACAATCGCAATGAAACCGGGAACTATCGAGAAGAAGCACAACCGGAAAGAAGCAAACAACATAGTAAACAAACAAGCATAAACATGGCATGATGCACAATCAAGTATGATGCATGACAGGACTAAATGTTGTTACTCATGGCAAGAGATGAAGCATATGCAAACTACCTATTTAGGAAAGTTTAACTGAGGCCGGAAACACAAATAACATTTCCGGAAAGTCCCCATATGCTAATTTCGAATTTGGTACTGTTCTGCCCTAAACCATATTTTATTATTGTTAAACATGCAAAGTAATGCCACCATGTTAATCTATGCATTTTTCTACCCCATTTACATATAAAGTTTATTTAATTTAGAGCTACGGTTAATTAGTTATAAAATAAATCATTTTAACATGACATATATACAAATTAATGCAAACAGCAATTTTAAACATGGATGAAAGTTGGATATTGTGAAACTATACAAAATTCAAGGAATTTTACATATATAACATGCCACAAATAGATGCATGGTTATTTAGTTATTAGCAATGCAAAATGTGGCATCTTTCTGTAATTATGCATGCACTGGATATATGACAAAATCACATAATGGAAAAAAATGTCTACGGGCCAAATGCAACGCACTATCCCCATATGCAAATTTTGAATTTGGTACTATTCTGCCCTAAACCATATTTTATTATTCTTAACCATGAAAAGTAATGCCACCATGTTAATCTATGCATTTTTCTACCCAATTTACATATAAAGTTTATTTAATTTAGAGCTACGGTTAATTAGTTATGAAATAAATCATTTTAGCATGACATATATGCAAATTAATGCAAACAACAATTTTAAACATTTTAAACATGGATGAAAGTTGGATATTGCGAAACTATACAAAATTCTAGGGATTTTACATATATAACATGCCACAAACAGATGCATGGTTATTTAGTTATTAGCAATTCAAAATGATGGCATCTATCTGTAATTATGCATGCACTGGATATATAACAAAATCAAAGAATAGAAAAAAATGTCTACGGGCCGAATGCAACGCCCAAGACGGATCTGGCCCGAAATGGAAGAGTGTGTGTGAGCAAAATAAAGTTGGATATTGTGAAACTATACAAAATTCTAGGCATTTTACATATATAACATGCCACAAACAGATGCATGGTTATTTAGTTATTAGCAATGCAAAATGATGGCATCTTTCTGTAATTATGCATGCACTGGATATATGACAAAATCACAGAATGGAAAAAAATGTCTACGGGCTGAATGCAAAGCCCAAGACGGATCTGGCCCGAAATGGAAGAGTGTTTGTGAGCAAAATAAAAGGACTCCTGGGACTCGATCCCACGACCTCTTGGTTGAAAACCGAAGGTGCTAGCCACTGCGCTAGTCTGCTGTCTGTGACAAAGTGTGGACTTGGCAGAAGATGAACCAGAACAGAGCTTTGATCAGGGTGAGGCAAAATTTGGTGAAAAACAAAAGATGCGGCCGTTGGGATTTGATCCCTGGTCGCCTTGGTATCTAAGGGGAAGGCCATCCTGTTGAGCTGCTGCACGTGCTGTGTGGACGAGGAGGTGGCTTCCTTGATAACCAAATGACAGAAGCAGCGAGCTTCAGCCATGGCTACGCCGAGAAAGCTCACGGCAACTCCGAGCGAACGCTGCGGCGATCACTGCTGCTAGGCGTCGGCGGGCGTGCGGGATTGGGAGGTAGGTGCGCTGTGTGACGCATGCATACAGAGGCTCGAGCACGAGCTCATGCGCGTCTCGGGCATGGCACGACAAGGCAGAATGTAGCGACATCTTGGTGGACACGGGGCGAGAAGTGAGGCGAGCTGCGGGCGTGGGCGTCCATGTGCGCGGGCTGTAGGTGGCGCGGTACGTGTGTGCGCGTGTGGATCAACTAGCAGAGCAACGGCATGAACACAAGCACGAACTTGACGCTGTCCATGGCAGACGAACATGAAGCTCTAGGATCGGCGACCTACGACGATGCAACCTCGGTACAAGAGCGAAGGGACGTGTGGGTCATCACCGTGGGTCCATAGGCAACGGCGATGTGGTCGGGGTAGCGACGGAAACGACGATGAGAGGCGCTGACTGCCGGTGGTGGAGCGACCCGAGTAAGAAGTCGACAAAGAGGACATCATGGAAGGAGCTGTGGGGACCGTGTGGATGCGGGTGAGGTCGTGGAAGAAGAGGAAGACGCCTGCGACGCTCCCGTGGTCGAAGAAGGAGGCTACAACGCCGATCAATCCGGGGAGGAGCTCGAGCTCTCCTCGGCCATGGCGCGGCCAACGGCGGTGGAGGATTTGGCGTGGCTTACCTTGGCGGCGGCAGGAGGAAGAGAAGGGTGGAATGGAGGGAGGAGGAGGTCTAGGACACCAGGGCATATTTTATAGGGCGTAGGGAGCTACTTCGGCCGTCAAATCACCAAGGCTGTCGACGTGGCTCCGATGGATGCTCTACCATACAAGAGGAAGGGGACGATGAAAAGAGGCTGGCGTTGGTGGGCTGTTGCGGGTGCACTGCTACTGGGCCGCTGCTGGGCTGCTCTCTACTGCGGTGAGCTGCTGCTACTCTTTCTTTTTCTTACTCGATTTCTTCAGACCGAAATGCAAGAAAAAACCCAGAGAGTTTGGCAAAGAAGTAGGATGAGATAAGGATATATCTGAGGCCCTGGATTTATGAAGTATTTGAATAAATTTCTCTCGGCATTTTTAGAGAAATAAAATTATCGCAAGTTTGAATTAAATTCAAACTTGAGGCAATTTTGATTCTAACCAAATCAAGTCCAAAAGAGCTGAAAATTGGCAGAGAGGGTGTAGGCATGGTTTAAGATTAATAGGGAAAGAATGATCATTTATGGAGGAGGGGAAAAGGTCACTTGCCAAAATGAAAGAAAGAAGAAGGAAGGAGGTGATGATGCATGGGACTTATGCATAGGGCAAGCAACATTGACAAACATAGTGCAAGTACAACAAGATGAATACCACAATGCATATGAGATGATTTTGGCAATAACATAGGATGGCACAATGCAATATAATGGCAAGAGGCACAATGCAAACACATGGCATAACAAGTGAAATGAGCATGGTGCAAGAAGCAAAGATATGACAAGGCACACAATATGATCATGGCATAAACATATAGGAATGAAATATGCAAAACAATTATGATAATGCAACAAACACAATAAACACAAGGCAACAATTGAATAAATGGAAGGCATCTGGAGCGTCGGTCTCGGGGCGTCACACCGGGCAGGCGAGCCTGGCGGGGTCGAGGACACCCAAACGACAAGTCTCAAGACTCCCCCGGCAAGCCTGCCGGGGACGTCGAGGGCGGACTATCCCGCCAAGGCGCCACCGCTCCACCTCACAGCAACGCAAGTCACCTATGTTGGGGAACGTAGCAGAATTTTAAAATTTTCTACGCATCACCAAGATCAATCTATGGAGTCATCTAGCAACGAGTGAGAGGGGAGTGTATCTACATACCCTTGTAGATCGCGAGCGGAAGCGTTCAAGAGAACGGGGTTGATGGAGTCGTACTCGTCGTGATCCAAATCACCGATGACCGAGCGCCGAACGGACGGCACCTCCGCGTTCAACACACGTACGGAGCAGAGACGTCTCCTCCTTCTTGATCCAGCAAGGGGGGAGGAGAGGTTGATGGAGATCTAGCAGCACGACGGTGTGGTGGTGGAAGCAGCGGGATTTCAGCAGGGCTTCGCCAAGCGCTACTGGAGGAGGAAGAGGTGTCACGGGAGGGAGAGGGAGGCGCCAGGGGCTGAGCTATTTCTCCCATGCACCTCCCCACTATATATAGGGGTGGAGGGGGCTGGTTTCTTGCCCTCCAAGTCCATTGGGGCGTTGGCAAAGGTGGAAGGAAAGAAATCCCATCCTTTCCCTTCCCCACCGATTGTTATCCCCCTTTTTTAGGGATCTTGATCTTATCCCTTCGGGATATGATCTTATTCCTTCTAAGGGGGAATCTTGGTGCGCCTTGACTAGGGGTGTGGGGCCTTGCCCCCACTACCCACGTTCATGTGGGTCCCCCCATGCAGGTGGGCCCCACTCCGGAACCTTCTAGAACCTTCTCGGTACAATACCGAAAAATCCCGAACATTTTCCGGTGGCCAAAATATGACTTCCCATATATAAATCTTTATCTCCGGACCATTCCGGAACTCCTCGTGACGTCCAGGATCTCATCCGAGACTCCGAACAACCTTCGGGTTACCGCATACTAATATCTCTATAACCCTAGCGTCACCGAACCTTAAGTGTGTAGACCCTACGGGTTCGGGAGACACGCAGACATGACCGAGACGACTCTCCGGTCAATAACCAACAGCGGGATCTGGATACCCATGTTGGCTCCCACATGCTCCTCGATGATCTCATCGAATGAACCACGATGTCGAGGATTCAATCAATCCCGTACGCAATTCCCTTTGTCTATCGGTACGATACTTGCCCGAGATTCGATCGTCGGTATCTCGATACCTTGTTCAATCTCGTTACCGGCAAGTCTCTTTACTCGTTTCCGTAACACATCATCCCGTGAACAACTCCTTGATCACATTGAGCTCATTATGATGATGTCCTACCGAGTGGGCCCAGAGGTAACTCTCCGTTACATGGAGTGACAAATCCCAGTCTCGATTCGTGCCAACCCAACAGATACTTTCGGAGATACCCGTAGTGCACCTTTATAGCCACCCAGTTACGTTGTGACGTTTGGTGCACCCAAAGCACTCCTACGGTATCCGGGAGTTGCACAATCTCATGGTCTAAGGAAAAGTTACTTGACATTGGAAAAGCTTTAGCAAACGAACTACACGATCTAGTGCTAGGCTTAGGATTGGGTCTTGTCCATCACATCATTCTCCTAATGATGTGATCCCGTTATCAATGGCATCCAATGTCCATGGTCAGGAAACCGTAACCATCTATTGATCAACGAGCTAGTCAACTAGAGGCTTACTAGGGACATGTTGTGGTCTATGTATTCACACATGTATTACGATTTCCGGATAACACAATTATAGCATGAATAACAGACAATTATCATGAACAAGGAAATATAATAATAACCATTTTATTATTACCTCTAGGGCATATTTCCAACAGTCTCCCACTTGCACTAGAGTCAATAATCTAGTTACATTGTGATGAATCGAACACCCATAGAGTACTGGTGTTGATCATGTTTTGCTCGTGAAAGAGGTTTAGTCAACGGATCTGCTACATTCAAATCCGTGTGCACTTTACAAATATCTATATCTCCATCTTGAACATGTTCACGTATGGAGTTGAAGCGACGCTTGATATGCCTGGTCCTTTTGTGAAACCTGGGCTCCTTGGCAAGGGCAATAGCTCCAGTGTTGTCACAGAAGAGAGCCATTGGACCCGACGCATTTGGAATGACTCCTAGGTCGGTGATGAACTCCTTCATCCATACTGCTTCGTGTGCTGCCTCCGAGGCTGCTATGTACTCCGCTTCGCATGTAGAACCCGCCACGACGCTTTGCTTGCAACTGCACCAGCTTACCGCTCCACCATTCAAAATATACACGTATCCGGTTTGTGACTTGGAGTCATCCGGATCTGTGTCGAAGCTAGCGTCGACGTAACCCTTTACGACGAGCTCTTCGTCACCTCCATATACGAGAAACATATCCTTAGTCCTTTTCAGGTACTTCAGGATGTTCTTGACCGCTGTCCAGTGTTCCTTGCCGGGATTACTTTGGTACCTACCTACCAAACTTACAACAAGGTTTACATTAGGTCTGGTACACAGCATGGCATACATAATAGACCCTATGGCTGAGGCATAGGGGATGACACTCATCTCTTCTATATCTTTTGCCGTGGTCGGGCATTGAGCCGAGCTCAATTTCACACCTTGCAATACAGGCAAGAACCCCTTCTTGGACTGATCCATATTGAACTTCTTCAATATCTTATCAAGGTATGTGCTTTGCGAAAGACCTATGAGGCGTCTCGATCTATCTCTATAGATCTTGATGCCTAATATATAAGCAGCTTCTCCAAGGTCCTTCATTGAAAAACACTTATTCAAGTAGGCCTTTATACTTTCCAAGAATTCTATATCATTTCCCATCAGCAGTATGTCATCCACATATAATATGATAAATGCTACAGAGCTCCCACTCACTTTCTTGTAAACACAGGCTTCTCCATAAGTCTGTGTGAACCCAAACGCTTTGATCATCTCGTCAAAGCGAATGTTCCAACTCCGAGATGCTTGCACCAGCCCATAGATTGAGCGCTGGAGCTTGCATACCTTGTCAGCATTCTCAGGGTCGACAAAACCTTCCGGTTGTATCATATACAACTCTTCCTTAAGAAAACCATTAAGGAATGCCGTTTTGACGTCCATTTGCCATATCTCATAATCATAGTATGCGGCAATTGCTAACATGATTCTGACGGATTTCAGCTTCGCTACGGGTGAGAAAGTCTCAACGTAGTCAACCCCTTGAACTTGTCGATAACCCTTAGCGACAAGCCGAGCCTTATAGATGGTCACATTACCATCCGCGTCAGTCTTCTTCTTAAAGATCCATTTATTTTCTATGGCTTGCCGATCATCGGGCAAGTCAGTCAAAGTCCATACTTCGTTTTCATACATGGATCCTATCTCGGATTTCATGGCTTCAAGCCATTTGTCGGAATCCGGGCCCGCCATCGCTTCTTCATAGTTCGAAGGTTCACTGTTGTCTAACAACATGATTTCCAGGACAGGATTGCCATACCACTCTGGTGCGGAACGTGTCCTCGTGGACCTTCGAAGTTCAGTGGTAGCTTGATCATGATCATTATCAATAACTTCCTCTCTAGCCGGTGTAGGCTCCACAGAAACATTTTCCTGTGCTGCGCTACTCACCGGTTCGAGGGTCATCTCATCAAGCTCCACTTTCCTCCCACTTACTTCTTTCGAGAGAAACTCTTTCTCTAGAAAGGATCCATTCCTGGCAACAAAGATCTTGCCCTCGGATCTTAGGTAGAAGGTATACCCAATAGTTTCCTTAGGGTATCCTATGAATACGCATTTTTCCGACTTGGGTTCGAGCTTCTCTGGTTGAAGTTTCTTCACATAAGCATCGCATCCCCAAACTTTCAGAAACGACAGCTTAGGTTTCTTCCCAAACCATAATTCATACGGTGTCGTCTCAACGGATTTTGACGGTGCCCTATTTAAAGTGAATGCGGCAGTCTCTAAAGCATAACCCCAAAAGGATAGCGGTAAATCGGTAAGAGACATCATAGATCGCACCATATCCAATAGAGTGCGATTACGACGTTCGGACACACCATTACGCTGAGGTGTTCCAGGCGGCGTGAGTTGTGAAACAATTCCACATTTCCTTAAGTGCATGCCAAATTCATGACTCAAATATTCTCCTCCACGATCTGATCGTAAGAACTTTATTTTCTTGTCACGTTGATTCTCAACCTCACTCTGATATTCCTTGAACTTTTCAAAGGTCTCAGACTTGTGCTTCATCAAGTAGACATACCCATATCTACTCAAATCATCGGTGAGGGTGAGAACATAACGATAACCACCGCGAGCCTCAACACTCATTGGACCACACACATCAGTATGTATGATCTCCAATAAGTTGGTTGCTCGCTCCATTGTTCCGGAGAACGGAGTCTTGGTCATCTTGCCCAAGAGGCATGGTTCGCATCTGTCAAATGATTCATAATCAAGAGACTCCAAAAGTCCATCTGCATGGAGTTTCTTCATGCGTTTAACACCGATATGACCAAGGCGGCAGTGCCACAAGTATGTGGGACTATCGTTATCAACCTTGCATTTCTTGGCATTCACATTATAAACATGTGTAACATCACGTTCGAGATTCAATAAAAATAAACTATTCACCAGCGGGGCATGACCATAAAACATATCTCTCATATAAATAGAACAACCATTATTCTCAGATTTAAATGAGTAGCCATCTCGCATTAAGCGAGATCCAGATACAATGTTCATGCTCAAAGCTGGTACTAAATAACAATTATTGAGGTTTAAAACTAATCCCGTAGGTAGATGCAGAGGTAGCGTGCCGACGGCGATCACATCGACCTTGGAACCATTCCCGACGCGCATCGTCACCTCGTCCTTTGCCAGTCTACGCTGATTCCGCAGTTCCTGCTTTGAGTTACAAATATGAGCAACCGCACCGGTATCAAATACCCAGGAACTACTACGAGTGCTGGTAAGGTACACATCAATTACATGTATATCATATATACCTTCGGTATTGCCGGCCTTCTTGTCCGCCAAGTACTTGGGGCAGTTTCGCTTCCAGTGACCGTTTCCCTTGCAATAAAAGCACTCAGTCTCAGGCTTGGGTCCATTCTTCGACTTCTTCCCGGCAGCTGGCTTACCGGGCGCGGCAACTCCCTTGCCGTCCTTCTTGAAGTTCTTCTTACCCTTGCCCTTCTTGAACTTAGTGGTTTTATTCACCATCAACACTTGATGTTCCTTTCTGATCTCTGCCTCCGCTGACTTCAGCATCGCATATACCTCAGGAATGGTCTTTTCCATCCCCTGCATGTTGAAGTTCATCACGAAGCTCTTGTAGCTAGGTGGAAGCGACTGAAGGATTCTGTCAACGACCGCGTCATCCGGGAGATTAACTCCCAGCTGAGACAAGCGGCTGTGCAACCCAGACAATTTGAGTATGTGCTCGCTGACAGAACTATTTTCCTCCATCTTACAGCTGTAGAACTTATCGGAGACTTCATATCTCTCGATTCGGGCATGAGCTTGGAAAACCATTTTCAGCTCTTCGAACATCTCATATGCTCCGTGATGCTCAAAACGCTTTTGGAGCCCCGGTTCTAAGCTGAAGAGCATGCCGCACTGAACGAAGGAGTAATCATCGGTGCGTGTCTGCCAAACGTTCAAATCGTCTGGCAGTGCTGGGAGAGCAGGTGGGTCACCTAACGGTGCTTCAAGGACATATGATTTCTTGGCAGCTATGAGGATAATCCTCAGGTTACGGACCCAGTCCGCATAGTTGCTACCATCGTCTTTCAGCTTGTTTTTCTCTAGGAACGCGTTGAAGTTGAGGGTAACATTAGCATTGGCCATTTGATCTACAAGATAGATATGTAACATTTAGACTAAGTTCATGACAATTAAGTTCATCTAATCAAATTATGTAATGAACTCCCACTCAGATAGACATCCCTCTCGTCATCTAAGTGATTACATGATCCGAATCGACTAGGCCGTGTCCGATCATCACGTGAGACGGACTAGTCATCAACGGTGAACATCCCCATGTTGATCGTATCTTCTATACGACTCATGCTCGACCTTTCGGTCTCTTTTGTTCCGAGGCCATGTCTGTACATGCTAGGCTCGTCAAGTCAACCTAAGTGTATTGCTGTGTAAATCTGGCTTACACCCGTTGTATTCGAACGTTAGAATCTATCACACCCGATCAACACGTAGTGCTTCGAAACAACGAACCTTCGCAACGGTGCACAGTTAGGGGGAACACTTTCTTGAAATTTTAGTAAGGGATCATCTTATATATGCTACCGTCGTTCTAAGCAAATAAGATGCAAAAACATGATAAACATCTCATGCAATCAAAATAGTGACATGATATGGCCATTATCACTTTGCTCCTTTTGATCTCCATCTTCGGGTCTCCATGATCATCATCGTCACCGGCATGACACCATGATCTCCATCATCATGATCTCCATCATCGTGTCTTCATGAAGTTGTCTCGCCAACTATTACTTCTACTACTACGGCTAACGGTTAGCAATAAAGTAAAGTAATTACATGGCGAATTTCAATGACACGCAGGTCATATAATAAATTAAGACAACTCCTATGGCTCCTGCCGGTTGTCATACTCATCGACATGCAAGTCGTGATTCCTATTACAAGAACATGATCATCTCATACATCACATATATCATTCATCACATCCTTTGGCCATATCACATCACAAAGCACTTGCTGCAAAAACAAGTTAGACGTCCTCTAATTGTTGTTGCAAGTTTTTACGTGGCTGCTATAGGTTTCTAGCAAGAACGTTTCTTACCTACGCCAAAACCACAACGTGATATGCCAATTTCTATTTACCCTTCATAAGGACCCTGTTCATCGAATCCGATCCGACTAAAGTGGCAGAGACAGACACCCGCTAGCCACCTTATGCAACTAGTGCATGTCAGTCGGTGGAACCTGTCTCACGTAAGCGTACGTGTAAGGTCGGTCCGGGCCGCTTCATCCCACAGTGCCGCCGAATCAAGATAAGACTAGTAACGGCAAGAAGATTGACAAATCGACGCCCACAACTACTTTGTGTTCTACTCGTGCAAGATACTACGCATAGACCTAGCTCATGATGCCACTGTTGGGGAACGTAGCAGAATTTTAAAATTTTCTACGCATCACCAAGATCAATCTATGGAGTCATCTAGCAACGAGTGAGAGGGGAGTGTATCTACATACCCTTGTAGATCGCGAGTGGAAGCGTTCAAGAGAACGGGGTTGATGGAGTCATACTCGTCGTGATCCAAATCACCGATGACCGAGCGCCGAACGGACGGCACCTCCGCGTTCAACACACGTATGGAGCAGAGACGTCTCCTCCTTCTTGATCCAGCAAGGGGGGAGGAGAGGTTGATGGAGATCCAGCAGCACGACGGTGTGGTGGTGGAAGCAGCGGGATTTCAGCAGGGCTTCGCCAAGCGCTACTGGAGGAGGAAGAGGTGTCACGGGAGGGAGAGGGAGGCGCCAGGGGCTGAGCTATTTCTCCCATGCACCTCCCCACTATATATAGGGGTGGAGGGGGCTGGTTTCTTGCCCTCCAAGTCCATTGGGGCGTTGGCAAAGGTGGAAGGAAAGAAATCCCATCCTTTCCCTTCCCCACCGATTGTTATCCCCCTTTTTTAGGGATCTTGATCTTATCCCTTCGGGATATGATCTTATTCCTTCTAAGGGGGAATCTTGGTGCGCCTTGACTAGGGGTGTGGGGCCTTGCCCCCACTACCCACGTTCATGTGGGTCCCCCCATGCAGGTGGGCCCCACTCCGGAACCTTCTAGAACCTTCTCGGTACAATACCGAAAAATCCCGAACATTTTCCGGTGGCCAAAATATGACTTCCCATATATAAATCTTTATCTCCGGACCATTCCGGAACTCCTCGTGACGTCCAGGATCTCATCCGAGACTCCGAACAACCTTCGGGTTACCGCATACTAATATCTCTATAACCCTAGCGTCACCGAACCTTAAGTGTGTAGACCCTACGGGTTCGGGAGACACGCAGACATGACCGAGACGACTCTCCGGTCAATAACCAACAGCGGGATCTGGATACCCATGTTGGCTCCCACATGCTCCTCGATGATCTCATCGAATGAACCACGATGTCGAGGATTCAATCAATCCCGTACGCAATTCCCTTTGTCTATCGGTACGATACTTGCCCGAGATTCGATCGTCGGTATCTCGATACCTTGTTCAATCTCGTTACCGGCAAGTCTCTTTACTCGTTTCCGTAACACATCATCCCGTGAACAACTCCTTGATCACATTGAGCTCATTATGATGATGTCCTACCGAGTGGGCCCAGAGGTACCTCTCCGTTACATGGAGTGACAAATCCCAGTCTCGATTCGTGCCAACCCAACAGATACTTTCGGAGATACCCGTAGTGCACCTTTATAGCCACCCAGTTACGTTGTGACGTTTGGTGCACCCAAAGCACTCCTACGGTATCCGGGAGTTTCACAATCTCATGGTCTAAGGAAAAGTTACTTGACATTGGAAAAGCTTTAGCAAACGAACTACACGATCTAGTGCTAGGCTTAGGATTGGGTCTTGTCCATCACATCATTCTCCTAATGATGTGATCCCGTTATCAATGACATCCAATGTCCATGGTCAGGAAACCGTAACCATCTATTGATCAACGAGCTAGTCAACTAGAGGCTTACTAGGGACATGTTGTGGTCTATGTATTCACACATGTATTACGATTTCCGGATAACACAATTATAGCATGAATAACAGACAATTATCATGAACAAGGAAATATAATAATAACCATTTTATTATTGCCTCTAGGGCATATTTCCAACAGTCTCCCACTTGCACTAGAGTCAATAATCTAGTTACATTGTGATGAATCGAACACCCATAGAGTACTGGTGTTGATACCACTGTTGGGGAACGTAGCAGAATTTTAAAATTTTCTACGCATCACCAAGATCAATCTATGGAGTCATCTAGCAACGAGTGAGAGGGGAGTGTATCTACATACCCTTGTAGATCGCGAGCGGAAGCGTTCAAGAGAACGGGGTTGATGGAGTCGTACTCGTCGTGATCCAAATCACCGATGACCGAGCGCCGAACGGACGGCACCTCCGCGTTCAACACACGTACGGAGCAGAGACGTCTCCTCCTTCTTGATCCAGCAAGGGGGGAGGAGAGGTTGATGGAGATCCAGCAGCACGACGGTGTGGTGGTGGAAGCAGCGGGATTTCAGCAGGGCTTCGCCAAGCGCTACTGGAGGAGGAAGAGGTGTCACGGGAGGGAGAGGGAGGCGCCAGGGGCTGAGCTGTTTCTCCCATGCACCTCCCCACTATATATAGGGGTGGAGGGGGCTGGTTTCTTGCCCTCCAAGTCCATTGGGGCGTTGGCAAAGGTGGAAGGAAAGAAATCCCATCCTTTCCCTTCCCCACCGATTGTTATCCCCCTTTTTTAGGGATCTTGATCTTATCCCTTCGGGATATGATCTTATTCCTTCTAAGGGGTAATCTTGGTGCGCCTTGACTAGGGGTGTGGGGCCTTGCCCCCACTACCCACGTTCATGTGGGTCCCCCCATGCAGGTGGGCCCCACTCCGGAACCTTCTAGAACCTTCTCGGTACAATACCGAAAAATCCCGAACATTTTCCGGTGGCCAAAATAGGACTTCCCATATATAAATCTTTACCTCCGGACCATTCCGGAACTCCTCGTGACGTCCAGGATCTCATCCGAGACTCCGAACAACCTTCGGGTTACCGCATACTAATATCTCTATAACCCTAGCGTCACCGAACCTTAAGTGTGTAGACCCTACGGGTTCGGGAGACACGCAGACATGACCGAGACGACTCTCCGGTCAATAACCAACAGCGGGATCTGGATACCCATGTTGGCTCCCACATGCTCCTCGATGATCTCATCGGATGAACCACGATGTCGAGGATTCAATCAATCCCGTACGCAATT
Organism: Thinopyrum elongatum; assembly: GCA_011799875.1. Lineage (NCBI taxonomy): Eukaryota > Viridiplantae > Streptophyta > Magnoliopsida > Poales > Poaceae > Thinopyrum > Thinopyrum elongatum. The sequence goes on along the minus strand of CM022300.1, from coordinate 354,441,641 downwards.
CCTTTTGTCTATCGGTACGATACTTGCGCGAGATTCGATCGTCGGTATCTCGATACCTTGTTCAATCTCGTTACCGGCAAGTCTCTTTACTCGTTTCCGTAACACATCATCCCGTGAACAACTCCTTGATCACATTGAGCTCATTATGATGATGTCCTACCGAGTGGGCCCAGAGGTACCTCTCCGTTACATGGAGTGACAAATCCCAGTCTCGATTCGTGCCAACCCAACAGATACTTTCGGAGATACCCGTAGTGCACCTTTATAGCCACCCAGTTACGTTGTGACGTTTGGTGCACCCAAAGCACTCCTACGGTATCCGGGAGTTGCACAATCTCATGGTCTAAGGAAAAGTTACTTGACATTGGAAAAGCTTTAGCAAACGAACTACACGATCTAGTGCTAGGCTTAGGATTGGGTCTTGTCCATCACATCATTCTCCTAATGATGTGATCCCGTTATCAATGGCATCCAATGTCCATGGTCAGGAAACCGTAACCATCTATTGATCAACGAGCTAGTCAACTAGAGGCTTACTAGGGACATGTTGTGGTCTATGTATTCACACATGTATTACGATTTCCGGATAACACAATTATAGCATGAATAACAGACAATTATCATGAACAAGGAAATATAATAATAACCATTTTATTATTGCCTCTAGGGCATATTTCCAACAACCTATCGGTGCGGTGTCGATCCCCCAAGTGATTAAGTGGCTGTTATTTGGCACGTGGCAGCCATTTCTGAGAAAGATCACCCCTAAGTGACACCCGTCTAGGAGACATGTCACGCAGACAGGCGAGAAGGTGGCTGAATGGCGCGGCAAGGCTGCCGGGCTACACCCACGATGTGACAGTAAGCGGTGCATTTAATGCGCATTATCCTGTCTGCAGAGTTAGGTATGATAGCACTGTATGCTATCCAATCAGTATGTAATGACTGATTTGCCATTGTGGTGACCCCTTGACCTATAAAAGGAGGGCTGTGTGAACCTTAGAAAGGATTCGGACCCCCGTACACTCATACGCGCGTAGCTGCTCTCGTCCCAAGGTGACCTTGCTAGCCTAGAGCGCGGCGTCTCCACCACGGTCCTTTCATCAATCCACTAAAGCAGGAGTGGGTTTTACGCCTCGTGGCAGCCCGAACCTGGATAAAAACTGTTCGTGTCATTGCTGCCGTGCTGCTCTACGCTCTCCGCTCTTTGTGCAATGTGCTCTTCCCCCTTGCCAAACCACAAGGGGCCGATGGTCCCATAAGTGGCCGTGTTATACCACGACAGTCATCTTGCCGAGCAAGCATGATTCACATGTCGAACAACCCAAAGTCGGACGTAGTTAGGAGCCCATCATCATGGAACTTCTTGTAACATCCCAAGACCGAGACCTCCACTATTGTGTGATATGCTCATGCTTGCTATGGTTGTGATGTATGTTTGTTTTATTTTATTGTTGCATTATGCATCATTTCATCATTACTTGTTGTATGCATTCTCTTATTTTTCTTGTTGTGATCTTGTGTGATTCCTTTCTTCTCCTGCCCAACATCAATCTTGCTCCATGGCCATTGCCAACCTGAAAACTTTCATCAATGCAAACCCCCTCTCGAGTGCCTTCCTTTTCTCTTATCCAATTTATCCAAGTGACATTATTTTAGGTCCAAAAAATGTCCAATCTTTTTCTATAATCTCTAGGCCATGCCAAATGCCACTCCACCAAATTTCAGTACATTTGGATGTGTTTTGGTTGGATTCAATATTCATGCAAGTTTGAATTAAATTCAAACTTGTCTAAATTTTCTCTCTCTAAAATTACCAACAGCATTTTTTATAAATTTGCTCATATTTCAAGGTTTCCAGGGATGTGTTCATATCCCTCACCTTCCTCCTCAAACCCCCTGGCCTTTTTCCTTTTTGAATTTGTTTATGTAAATAGACAGAAGGTTAAGAAAAAAAGGAAGAAGGCATAAACTTCCTGGGCCGCGCCGAAGCCAGCCGCAGCCCATCTCCCTCTCGCTTCCTGGTAAAAACTCCCCCACGCCAGTTGTTCACTCTGCTGACCCCACCTTCCACTCTCCCCTCGCCCCCCTTTTCTTCCACCTCACGCTCCCCCTCTCTCTCACAGTAACTTTGCACCAGGACTCACACATGGCCACAGTGGCGATCCTGCCATGCCAGAGCCCCTATTTAACCCCCTCCACGTCCGCTCCAATCCCCTAGGGTTTCCCTCTGGCCGCCGCCACCCTTTCCCTTCCCCTGTTTCTCCTTCTTCCTCAAGAGACAGAGAGCACCACCGAGAGCTTCGTCGTTGCCTACGTGGATGGAGGCTACCATGGGCTTCTCCAAAATGTCCGTCTTCTTCCTCAACATCGACTACTTTCGTTCAGACGTCTTCCCCGCCCTAGGTTGCCTCCACTACGTCGTGTCGTCATCTTCTTCCTCTGCTACCTCTTCTTCATGGACAACGCGGGTCAACGCCTCGCTACGTCATCTCCGTTGCTTCCCAGATGACATCTCCGACGCCAACAGCCTCATGGTGACAATCCACACCTCCCCCAACTTCTTTCCCTGTAGTTTTACGCCTTGTAGTGGCCGATCCATTTGCCCTGAGTTCGTCCGCCATGGACGATCCCGAGTTCGAGCTTGTGCTCGTGCTGCTGCTCTAGTCGCCGCTCACACTCACAACACCCGCAGCCATGCAGTCACGCACCCCTCTCCTCCCGCGCACGCCGAGCCCCACGCACCGAGGCGCTTCATCCCTGATCCAGCCTACAACCATGGCCGAAGCCATGGCCAGCCAGGCTCAGTCTTGCGCGAGCCCGGCCTTGCGCATCCACACCCACACCCACGTTGCTCCACCACACGCACCCTGGCACGTTCCCGCATGCCCGCCGGTGTAGCTCCTGCCTCGCCATGCATCGCTGCCATGGCCGTAAGCTTTTAGAGCTTCTGCCCGAGCACACGCACGCGCACGATACCGGCTTGCAGCAGCCGCTCGCTCCCGCGCTCACATACCCCTTTCCGCACCCACGCCGGTGATCCACAGTCGCCGTTGCGATCGTCTTGCTCGCTGGTGTCTGTTGCTGTAATCCTCAAGCAGGTCCAGTAGGGTTTTAGGTGTCAAAAGTTTCAATTTTGACAGTAGCGTTTCTTTGTTTCAGTTTTGTCAGAGATAAACCGAGCTGTGTCTCGGAGTAGCTAGCTAGGATTGCGGCGCCTTGACCTGATCGTGGGATGGCACGACTGAACGGTCACGGCGCCATGATGGGCGACGAGTGGGGAGTGCTGGGATGGTGGCACTCGCATCCCGATTGCGTCTGTTTTTCTCTTTTTCAGTTTGATCTTGTAAACTCTGAATAAAAAGCAGAAAGCCAGAAAAGCTGCAGGCAGTTCGCAGTGCAAAACTCTCTCCCTCTCACACACACTCTCTCTTCCACATCTCCGGCGATCGCCGGAGCTAGCCGAGGCGGGGTCCATCTGACAATTGGCATCAGTAGTGTGCTTGATCCCCTATGGAGATGACGGGACCTGACAGCCCGAAGAAGGGCGTGGTGGATTCGAGGAACAGCGGCGGTGCCATGGTCGTCCACCAGCGCGTCGTCTGCGACACCGGCGGGGACTGCCCCATGCTGACTCGCATGAACTACGCCGACAGGGCCCTCCTTCTGCAAGTCATGTAGGAGGCGCACCAGCTCTGGGTCGCCATCAACGACGGGACCACGGAGCATAAGACGGACCGCACGGCAATTGAGTGCCTGCTAAGATCGGTGCCGCCGGAGATGGTGTCCATGGTCGCCGTGAAGGCCACGACGAAGGACGCCTGGGGCACGATCAAGACGATGCGGCCGGGTGTGAGCCGCGTGCGCGAGGCCAAGGCGACATCACTCCCGCGTCAGTACGAGGCGATCAAGTTCAACGATGGCGAGAGCATCGACGACTTCGGTATGCGCTTGTCCTCCCTGGTCACCCAACTTGAGTTACTAGGCGACAAGATCGGCAAGCCCGCCGTCGTCCGTAAATTCCTCTCGGTCGTCCCCAAGGCTTACTCGCAGATGGCGTGCACAATCGAGATGCTGGTCGACCTCAACACTCTGGCTCTAGAGGAGCTGATCGGTCGGCTAAAGGCCGCCAAGGAGAGATACGAGCTGGACGCGGCGCCGGGCGCCGGTGACAGCGGCGGCAGACTGCTCCTCACAGAGGAGGAGTGGTTTGCACACCTCAAGCTACGTGAGGGCGACAGCTCGTCAGGCAACAATGACCGCGGTTGTGGGCATGGCAAAGGGCGCGGCCGTGGATGCTGCGGTCGTGGCCAGAGCGCGGGCCGCGACACTAGCAGCAGAGACAAATCCAAGGATATCTGCTGCTACTGCAAGCAGGTGGGACACTGGGTGCGTGAGTGCAAGACCAGGGCCTGGGAGCAGGGAAACCTCGCACAAGCAGGCGGGGAGGACGAGGAGCCTGGGTTGCTGATGGCCCATGTCTGTGGTCTGCTCGACCACGACGGCAATGAAGTGCACACAGCGCCGGTCCACCTCGTCGAGGACGCAGTGCAAGTCAATCTCGGGCGCGAAGGAGGCACCCGCGGTGGCGTGTGGTATCTGGACACGGGTGGGTCCAACCACCTGACGGGCGATCGCTCGGCATTCGCCGAGCTCGACACGGCTGTCAGCGGCACCGTCAAGTTCAGCGATGGCTCCATTGTCAGCATCTGCGGCCGTGGGACGATCCTCCTGGTGTGCATGACCGGCGAGCACCTCGCGATCACGGGGGTGTATTACATCCCTCGTCTGTGCACACATATCATCAGCCTGGGCCAGCTTGATGAGAGCGGCTGCCAGGTGCTGATCCAGGGCGGTGTGCTGCGCGTGCGCGACCGTCAGCGTCATCTTCTTGCCAAGGTAAATAGGGCTCTAAATCGTCTGTACACCATTGCTCTCCAGCTCGCACAGCCCGTGTGTCTTGCAGCCCAAAGGGGATCAGATGCGGCATGGACGTGGCATGACTGCTACGATCACCTGAACTTCGACGCCCTGCACAAGCTGGTGCGACAGGGCATGGTGCACGGCATGCTTGCGGTCTAGCAGGCAAACCAGTTGTACGACACATGCCTGGCTGACAAGTAGCAGCGGGCGTCATTCGCGCAGAAGGCGAAATACCGTGCGGTAGAGCGGCTTGAGCTGGTGCACGGCGACCTCTGCGGGCCGATCACGCCGGCAACACCAAGCGGGAAAAAGTACTTCCTCCTTCTGGTGGATGACGCGATGCGGTACATGTGGCTCGTGCTGCTCACATCGAAGGGTGAAGTGGCTGTAGCGATCCAGCGCGTGCAGGCGGGCGCGGATTCCGAGTCCATCACAAGCTAAAGACACTACGCACAGACAGGGGCGACGAGTTCACGCCGGGCTCATTCACGGCGTACTGCGCCGAGCTGGGCGTTGCCTGACATCTCATTGTGCCATACTCACCACAATAGAACAGCGGGGTTGAGCGGTGCAGCGGAATGGTGGTCGGCATGGCCCGGAGCTTGCTGAAGGCCAAGGGCGTCCCCGGCGAATTCAGGGGTGAGGCAGTCACAACGGCGGTGTTCCTTCTGAACCGCTCACCCACGAAGAGCTTGGATGGTGTGACGCCATTCGAGGAGTGGCACGAGCACAAGCCGAATGTGCACTTGCTACGCACATTCGGGTGCGTCGTGCACGTCAAGGACACGTGCCCTGGCCTGAAGAAACTCGTCGACCGCAGCCGGCCCAGGATCTTCGTTGGCTATGAGCAAGAGACGAAGGGTTACAGGGCCTACGGCCCTGCAACGCGGCGCTTGCACATCACCCATGACGTCATGTATGATGAGGGGGCGAGCTGGGACTGGACTGCAGAGGAGCGCACCGGGGACATCTTCAGCGGCGTCGACACGTTCGTGGTCGAACACCTGGTGAGCGGTAGCCTAGAAGCACCGTCCGACGGGGGTGCGTCACCGCCACCTTCACCTGCGTCGCCACCGTCAACTACGGCCACACCAGTGCCACCTTCACCACCCTCAGCAGGCCTGGCAGGCGTGGAATTCGTCTCGCCGCCATCAGCCTTTAGTGACATGCTCGACGCGGCAGATGACGGGGCACGCGAGCACCGTTTCCGCACGATGGAGAACAAGCTGGACGTGGGAGCTGCGCCAGAACCCAACGAGGAGCTGCATTTCCTGGCCGCAGAAGAGCCGGCCTCGTTCACTGAGGTGGAGCAGGAGGCAAGCTGGCGGCGAGCCATGATCGAGGAGATGACTTCGATCAAGGACAACCAGACGTGGCACCTTGCCACGCTTCCGCCTGGGCACCATGCGGCTGGCCTGAAATGGGTCTTCAAGGTCAAGAAGGACGCCCATGGAGAGGTGCTCAAGCACAAGGCATGTCTGGTGGCAAAGGGCTACGTGCAGCAGCACGGGATCGACTACGACGAGGTGTTCGCGCCGGTGGCTCGCCTCGAGTCAGTGCGAATGCTGCTGGCTCTCGCGGCGAACGCGGGCTGGGTGGTCCACCACATGGACGTCAAGTCTGCTTTCCTGAACGGCGAGCTTGAGGAGGAGGTGTACGTGCAGCAACCGCCTGGGCTCGTCATGGCCGGCAAGGAGCACCTGGAGCTTCGTCCGTACAAAGCTCTATACGGGCTCAAGTAGGTGCCCAGGGTCTGAAACATGAAGCTGGACGCATGTTTGGGCAAGCTGGGCTTCACGCGGTGTCCGTCAGAGCATGCGGTGTACGCTCGGGGCATGGCGACCTCGCGTCTCATCGTCGGCGTGTATGTGGATGACCTGGTGATCACCGGGTCAGATGCCGAGGAGATCAATAAGTTCAAGGGTGAGATGCATAATCTATTCAAGATTTCTGACATGGGTCTGCTAAGTTTGTATCTAGGGATCAAGGTGAAGCAGAGCGCGAGCGGCATTGTCATCACTCAGAGCGCGTATGCCCGGAAGCTGCTGGAGAAGAGTGGCATGGCGGGATGCAAGGTGTGCCACACGCCGATGGAACCTCGCTTCAAGCTATCCAAGGGGAGCACAGCGCCGGCCATTGATGCAACAGATTACCGCAGCATCGTCGGCAGCCTGCGCTACTTGGTGCACACGCGCCCCGATCTGACTTTCTCTGTCAGACACGTGTCGTGGTTCATGGAGGCACCAACTGAACAACACTTCACCGCCATCAAGCACATTCTGAGGTACTTCGTCGGCACACTCCGACTGGGGTGCATGTATGCCAGAGGAGAGGGCACGGCCCGGCTCATTGGGTACAGTGATAGTGACTTTGGCGGTGACATCGATGATCGAAAGAGCACCTCCGGCACCCTGTTCCTCCTTGGAAGTGGCGCAGTGACTTGGCAAACAAAGAAGCAGAAGATTGTGGCCCTCTCGAGCTGCAAATCTTAGTATGTGGACATGACCACGGCAGCCTGTCAGGGCATCTGGCTCTTAGGACTGCTCGGTGAGTTCAGTGAGACAGGGACTGAAGTGGTGAAGCTCAAGGTGGACAAAAAATCAGCGATCTCCTTGACCAAAAATCCTGTCATGCATGATTGATCAAAGCACATTGAACTCAGGTACCATTTCATCAGAGACTGTGTTGAAAAGAAGAAGATCGAGCTCGAGTTCGTTGCAACAGAACATCAGCTCGCAGATATGTTCACAAAGCCTCTCAGACGTGTTTGATTGCAGCAGCTGTGATCGATCATTAGTATGGTCGAGGTGGCTCCCTGAACCATCAGATTAGGGGGGATTGTTGCTGTAATCCTTAGGTTCAGGTTCAGTAGGGTTTTAGGTGTCGAAAGTTTCAGTGTCGACAGTAGTGTTTCTTCGTTTCAGTTTCGTCAGAGATAGACCGAGCTGCGTCTCGGAGTAGCTAGCTAGGATTGCGGCGCCTTGACCTGATCATGGGATGGCACGAATGAACGGTCACGGCGACATGACGGGCGATGAGTGGGGAGTGCTGGGATGGCGGCACTCGCGACCCGATCACGTCCGTTTTTTCTCATTTTCAGTTGGATATTGTAAACTCTCAATAGAAAGTAGAAAGCTAGAAAAGCTGCAGGCAGTTCGCAGCGCAAAACTCTCTCCTCTCACACACACTCTCTCTTCCACATCTCCGGCGATCACCGGAGCAAACCGAGGCGGGGTCCGTCTGACAGCATCGACACCGACTATCACCGTGCAGCCATGAATCCAAGCTCGGCCCTTTTTGGTTTTGTTTAAGAAGGCTTGTTTGCATTCTATTCATGAGCAAGTAGCAGCAACGTAGTGGCTAAGGTCACTGGAACACAAGCAAGGGGTTTGGGGTTCAAATCCCAGGCATCCCCTGTTTCTTTATTTTGTTTTGATTTCTATTCTCTAGCCCATGCACTCGCCAGGACTAGGCCTTTGCCCCGTTCAACTTGTGATATGACCCTTGTATTCATAAGCTCAGAACTAGCCCAGCTGGTTATCTAGGTGCACCCACACCCAGGAGTCAGGGATCAAATCCCTGTGTCTTTGTTATCATTTTTTCCTTCTATTTGATTCCTGTGAGCATGACACATCGGCCCCACAGCCTCTGTTGACCGGTCCTTGTGCTCCTGGTTAACCTTCTCTCTGGCCCCATTGGTCATACTCAGTGATTAAGCCCAGCCCATGTCCTCTGTTTGTTGTTCTCTCTTTTTCAGTTTAAAAACTGCGCATATTTCAATTAATGTTACATTTTGTAAAACTCATATAAGTTCAACCGTGCATCGGAATTCAACAAGTTATATATGTAAAACTATTAGAATTTCATGTACTTTCACAATATGAAACTTTCATCCATATTTAAAATGTTTAAAATTGTTGTTTGCATTAATTTTCATAAATGACATTGCTAAAATGGTTTATTTCATAACTAAATAACCATAGCTCTGAATTAAATGAACTTCATATGTAAATGGGGTGGGAAAATGTATAGATTACCATGGTGCAATTAATTTGCATGTTTAACAACTTTAAAATGGAGTTTTAGGCAGAACAATACCAAATTCGAAATTTGCATACGGGGAGTTTCCGGAATAGTTATGCGTTGTTTCCGGCCTCATTTAAACTTGCTTTGATGTGGGGTTCTTTTATGCATCATCTCTTGCCATGAGTAACAACATTCGATCTTGTCATGCATCATACTTGATTGTGCATCATGTCATGTTTATGCTTGTGTGTTTACCCTGTTGCTTGCTTCTTTTCGGCTGTGCTTCTTCTTGATAGTTCCCAGTTTCATTGCGATTGTGAGGATTTGTTCGACTACGTTGGTTCGTCTACTTCATGGATTCGGCCTTCTTCCTAGCAGGATTTCACGCAAGATGACCATTACCTTGGATATCACTACTATCTTTGCTATACTAGTTTTCTCGATGCTATCGTTATGTCGCGCTACCTACCACTTGTTTGTCAAGCCTCCCAAATTGCCATGATAAACCTCTAACCTTTTTCATCCTCACAGCAAACTGTTAATTGGCCATGTTACCGCTTTGCTCAGCCCCTCTTATAGCGTTGCTAGTTGCAGGTGTAGGTTGTTCCATGTTGGGACATGGATATCACAATATCTCTTATTTAATTAATGCATCTATATACTTGGTAAGGGGTGGAAGGCTTAGCCTTTTGCTTGGTGTTTTGTTCCACTCTTGCCACCCTACTTTCCGTCATACCTGTGTTATATTCCTTGATGACCGCTCCTAACACATGTGGGGTATTATGGGGCCCTCCTGATCATTCGCTTAGGTTTAACTCTCCCAGCAAGGCCCAACTTTGGTTTTACCATTTTCCTAATAACAACTAAAATTGCATAGGGAGTAATTAACCCGACGATTCTTAATCAACAAACCCGGGCCTGTGCTCCTCATTAGTGTTGGCCCACCTACCTAGCAGTCGGCGGTGCCGCCTAGGGGCAACTCGAGGTCTTGTGCCTATCGTCCACTATGCATAGACGGTTGTGTCTTGAGAACGAGATACGCCCAGCTCCTATCGGGCTGACGAAACACCGGGTGGTCTTGTTGGTTTAGTTATACCTTTGACGAGTGACTTGTCCACCGGGATTCCTTATCGTAAGCACCATGTTATCAAGGTGTGAGGATGTTCCATCGGATGCGCGTGGTAATTTATAATGGAACACTTGGAGCACCCCTGCAGGTTTAATCTTTTCGAAAGTCATGCCCGTGGTTATGTGGCGACGTGGCCCAAGTTCTGCACCATCAACACTTGATGCGTGCCTTTCTTTATATCCTGCTCTGCCACCTTAAGCATCCCATGCAACTCAGTGAGCTTCTTATCCATGTCGTACATATGATAGTTCGAAATGAACGTCCCATAGCTAGGCAGAAGAGAACCCAGGACTGCATCTGTAGCTAGCTCATCCAAGATCGGGAAGCCTAACCGATCCAAAGCTTGCACGTATCTGATCATCTTGATCACATGCAGGCTCAGTGGATCACCTTCCTTCAGCTTGCAATCCATCAAGGATCGACAGACGTTGAACCTTTCGGTCCTAGCCTATACCTAGAACATGCTCTTGAGACTCTCGATCATATTGAAAGCCCCAACATCTTTGAAATGTTGCTGCAAATCGGGCTCCATACAAGCCAGCATGAGGCAGTTGACCTCGTTTAATTCATCAACGAGTTTCTGGTAGGCATTCCTAGTTGTGGCATTAGCATTTTCGGCAGGTTCCTCTGGAAGTAGATCATCTAGAACATGTTCCTTTTTATCGTGCTTGAGAACAATTCTCAAATTTCTATACCAGGTGGTAAAGTTTGTTCCATTCAGTTTATCCTTTCCCAGAATTGATTTCATTGCAAAGTTGGGTTGAGTAGGTGGTGCCATTCGACGCCCGCATCATCCCCGGGAAGTATTCTCCCCTCTTCAGTGCGTGCACACTTGTCCGCCAACATGTAGAGCTCGTTGACAGTCTTCGGCAACCGGACATTCATCTTTTCATGCATCTTTCGATTGCGCACGTTCGTGCGAAACACAACAATCACGACTGTGGGGCGTACATATGGAATGTTGTGGTGCACACGGCAGAATCTTCATATATACATGCGTAAATTCTCACCCTCCCTCTGTGGGATCACTTGCAGATCGCTGGGTCGTCGGGTCCCTTTTGGCCCCGGTAAAGGCACCAACAAACTCATTGCATAGATCTGACCACGAGGAGATAGGCCTCTCTGGCAAGTTCATCAAACAAGACCTCACATTGGGCTTGAGCACCAATGGAAAGTAGTTGGCGAGGATCTTTTCATCTCTTGCATAGGCTGCTTGCATGGAGATCGTATAGATGCCCAAGAACTCTGCCAGGTTCAGCTTGCCATCGTACTTTTCTTTTCTGGTAGTTCTGGCTTGAAAGCCTAGATAGACGGCCAGCAGTGTTGCTATAGCTCTCATGTGAAAGAGGGGCATCCAACCTCGTAAGGTAGATACCCGCCAACAACGGGCGCAGGCTCATCAACAACTGGGTCATTGTGCTTGTCGGATTGATGGCGCATTTCCCAGTGTCGTTCAATGGTGGTGCGGGCATCCTCTACCTGCCTGTCTTGCAGCACTTGACGCTGATCTCGTCGCGTCTCTGCAGTTCATTGGGTTTGCCACGGTTGTTGACGTTGCTGCTACTGTCGAAGCTGTTGCCGTGGACGCGACTGCACTATTGGTGCACCACCTACAACATGGCCACCAGTTTGAGCTACCGGTGCTATTTGCGGACGCCGTGAGGGCTCCGCCTGCTGTGACTTGTTTGATTCTGCGAATCCAATCAAGCTTTGGATGGTGGCTCTTCACTCATCCATCTTGTCCACTGTCGGAGGGAAATTGAGCAGCATCCGGGCTCATGCCTTCGCCTCTGCCACCATTGCCGGTATGGCCTGCAGCGAAGAATGCGATGTCGCTCGACTCCTCGTAGAACTAGCAGGAGCACCATTGCAATCTTACCGCCGCGGCTCTGTTGCAACAGTGGCTTGGCATGGGGGAAGTGGTGCTTGGGGATCTTGGACTTGATCAACATGCGTCTTGCCATGCGGGCACTGCTGTCTGTGCTCAGCAGTGCTGCTCTATGTCATTGCAGTGGGAAGATCTTGGCTCGCGCCTGACTGTGCAGTGTTGCTCCAGTGGCTATGCTCGCTGGTGGGTTGATGTTGGGTTCCACGGTAAGGTGCATCGACTACAAACTAAAATTCCTACCCGCAGAACAACCAGGCACATACTACGAGAATGGATAATGAATCGTTACCACTAGACGCGCAGTGCCGTGCAGCGGAAGTAGAGTTGGGGCAATGCGTCCAGAGTCATCTCCTCCTCGTCGGATCTCCCTCGAACAGCCGGTCGTCAGATCCCACTTACAAGTTCGGCGGAGCGGCGCAGGTGCACCACCTCTAACGGTATCCGCGCGTGTAGGAGGAACACCGTGCGGCGGATTGCTAGGTCCGGTCACACAGTCGGCGGCGAGTGGAGGTGGCTATTTGCAACACATGCAAACCCTAGTGACAGCGCTGAAGCTATCAACCGCATGAGTGTGATGGACCCCCACTATATATAGGCATCCGTCGTAGGCTCGACACTTGGGCCTTGCACGGATCCTAAAGCCCAAAGTCTGTTCGGCCTGGATCCGAGTCCGGGTAGGATCACACCCGACTCGTGGAATTAGATCCGTCCTCACAGGTTCCTCCCTTAAGCGCGCGACCCCTTAGGTTCTCGTTCACTTGGTCACGAGTTAGATCACATCTGACTCGGCTAGTCGGTAGTGGCCACTAGCAAAGCGTGCCGACTCCAAGTTTCCGATGAAGCTGGTTAGGCAAACCTGTACATCACAGTTATGTTCCCTTTCCCACACGATATATGTTGTTGGGCTCAAGGCGAGTCTATCATCCTTGTACTAGCCCGACCTCTTTCTCATTCCAGTGATGCCGAACACAAACTGGATTATCTCATAATCCTAATCGCATCGCCATGCTTATCTTGGTCGAATCACACAAGGGGCCCAGAGTATATCTCTCCTGATCGAAGGGGCAAATCCCATCTTGCTCGCCCATGTCTCGCAGCATGGGTCTGGACACGCCCGAAACCTACCTTTGTAAGTACCCAGTTACGGAGTAGCATTTGGTCGGCCCAAAGCAGGTCTGTCACCATCCCGAGTACATGCGCCAGCTCAGGTCTTAGGACATAGAACGTATGTTGTACTAGAGACTCACAGATGACATATCGCTGTGTCTCATGGTTGTGTCCGTCCGACTTGGACCTTATCTCGACTCGGATCCGACTAAGTCGAATCAGACCAGATCCTTCTGAGTCCATATTATCCGGTTAGCATCCAATGCTCCATGGCTAGTGAGACTGAGCCATCCACCGTGTCATATGCTAGTCTAGTCGGTTGCGCGTCCACACAGCCTTTTTGACTAGGGACCTTTTAGGACAGTCATCATACAACGCATAGTCCCACAAACAAGTCACGTACTTGCTGATACACATCATTGATAATGTCCAAGGACTATCTTTATTCATAAACACATTGGAAATATCATCATGCATGATTACCTCTAGGGCATATCTCCAACAGTCGAGGAGGTGGGCTTTTTCCGTCCGCAGTGCCCACGCCGTCGTGGTTGTTCTGGCCATAGGGTCAAGGAAGATGACCACCTCCGGTGCCTCCACCTTTCGTTCCTGTCATGGCTGGCACGGCGAGCGCGCCGCCTGCTGTCGGTGTACTAAATATTGGGCCTTTAGTACCCCATACTTGTGCACGGGCAGTTGTAGCCATACTTGCGGCAAGGCTTGTCGGGGGAACAGCTGAAGATCAATCCAAGGTTATCAAAGAGACATTCAAGACAAGGAACAGAATATAAGGAGAACTGGAAACCAGGGGCTCGGCTCCCGGCAAGATCTTGCCGGGATAGCCCGCCAAGCCCGGCAAGATTCGCACCCGGCAAGGTTCCGCCACTGTGCCACCGCTCCAGCGCAGCGACCGGCCTGGCATTCTGGTCCCATCGCTGGATGCGTGGCAAGGCGCTAGTGGAGGCGAGCTTAAGCGGTGCTGATGGGATGGCCCCTTTTTCCATTCCCAAGAAAGTAAGGACACCTAAACGGACACCTCACGGTGCATTAGATGCATTTGTCCAAAACCGTCAGTGGATAGGTATGATAACCATGTAGCTACTTTACACCTCGCATATGAGCAGTTTACCACTGTGGTGACCCCTCTGATCATATAAAAGGAGGCCCAAGGCAACTGCTACAGAGAAGGAGAACACTCTCGGCCCATTCTGCATGCGTAGCTGCTGCACGAACACACTGTTCATTGCAAGCGCTCCAAGAACTGGGACGAAACACTGATAATAAACTAAAGCAGGAGTAGGGTTTTACGCTGATTAGCGGCCCGAACCTGGGTAAAAATCCCCTCGCGTTGATCATCGGTTCTGCTCTTTGTGCATACCTCTCTCCCTGCCGAACCGTAAAGGGGTCCTTCAGATCCCATAGGTGTCGTACACCGACATCTTTGGCACGCTAGGTAGGGGGATCGAGGTTGCGCGAACCTAATCTGGTGATCAGCGCGTCAGTTTCTTCACCATCTTTGTCACCATGCCACCCAAGAAGAAGGGTGCGGCAGCAATTGTTCCCTCTACGTCCGTCTTGCCCGCGCCTACTCGGACGGGGGACGGCGTGGATGGAAGAGGTGGAGGTTTAGAGCCTCCACGGCGTTCTGGTGATCCGAGCCAAGCGAGCGACGTCGTTCGCAGGGGCGACGACAACCCGCACGCTGGTAGATCCAGAGATTGAGCCGTGCTACCTACGGGCGGCGCAGCGAACTCCAGTGATTGGAGGACGCATCCTAGGGCTCCCACGTCGGCGCAAGCGCCGCGGCCTTCCCAGGTCGCACGCTACGAGCAGCGCCGTGGCGTTGGTGGTTCTGAACGTCCCCATGGGAACACTTCTGCGCACCGATCCCAAGGTGCGCAGGCCCAGCATGCATGCCAAACTACCGATGGAAGTGGCGCGTGGTCACGTGGTCGTGACGATGCTCCTTGTAACACTGTTAGGAGTCAGAGCACCTCACGTACCTCGCACCTATCGCCGCCGCCTACGACAGCAGAAGCTTTGGCACGTGCGCAGCTGCTCCTCGATTTTCCTCCTGCTCCGGAGAAGATGGAGGAGTGGCGATCTACTATGCAGAGCCTTCTCGGCTTCGTCAACAAGGATCGACCGCAGCAGGTGGGGCCCTCGCGGCAGCGGTCTATCGATCCGGCGCGAGTCAATGGTGAGAAGACCGGAGGCGGTGCGACCACAGTGCACTCCCCTCCACGACAACAGCGGCAATCGTCGACCCGGCGGATCGACGGCCGTGATGACGATTCCACGGCGTCGTCCCATCCGCGGATGCGCCGTGATCAGCATCAAGTTCTTCGGGAACGAAGCAAAGAGGACGCTCGAACTACCATCGAGCGGCGACGGGAGGCACGTCATCAGTCTGATAAATGTGCAGGGCCTACTATCGATAAGCCTGCGCTGGGGAACGCAGGCGACTTGCCCTATGAGGTAGGTTGTCCAGCGTTTACCCGTGAGCTGCGGCGAGTCCAGTGGCCAAACTCCCGAATGTTTAAACCGGAAGTCCTGGAGAAATATGACGGCAAGACGCACCCCTCGGAGTTCCTGAGCATCTACGCCATTGCGGTGCAGGCTGCCGGGGGCCGAGATGACAAGATACTCGCCAACTACTTCCCGTTGGTGCTCAAACCCAACATCAGGTCGTGGTTGATGCATCTGCCGGAGAATTCTATTTCTTCTTGGTCAGATCTGTGCCATCAGTTTGTTAGCGCCTTTGTTTGAGGCCACCAAGCTCTTGGCCAAGAAAGTGATTTGCATCTCCTCCCTCAAAAGGAGGGCGAGCCGCTGCGCAAGTTTATCCAGAGGTTTAGCCGGGTGCAATACAATATTCCAGACGTTCATCCTGCCGCTGTTGTTAGCATGTTTCATCAGAACGTGCATAACCGCAAGATGCACGAAGAGCTGGCGATGAACAAGGTCAGGTGTATTGCCGAGCTTTATGCTTTGGCCGGCAAGTGCGCTCGAGCTGAAGAAGGGAGGAAACTCCCCGGCGAGGATGTTGGTGCAGGGGGCGAATCTGAAGATGAAGATGCTGCAACCCCGTCGAACAAAAGCGCAAAGGCAAGGCCATGCTTGCTATCGAGGAATCCAGCAACCCCGGCACCGCCAAGAAGGCCAAGGTTGACGACTCTGGCAAGGAAGTTGCCCGGTGCGCTTCTTGTCAGGCCTTGGCGGCTGCCGACAAGCTGGAAGGCTCCGGCAAACAGTATTGCAACATCCATCGCACCAAGGGCCACGATCTCCAAAACTGCCGGCAAGTTGAGCAGCTTGTCGAGAAGTAGAGAGCTGAGTACGAAAGACGAGACAAGGAGAAGGCCCAGGACGGTGCTGAGGGATTCGGCAAGAAGCGTGGTGGTCGAGGAGGCCGCCGTGGCAAGGCTAAGCAACAGAAGGAGAGGCCCGCCCGAGGCCGCGACAAAGACGAGGGAGGCGATGACGATGAGGAAGACGACGAATCCAGTGAGCACGAGTTTGAGAAAGCCACGGAGGCCATGTTTATTGACGGGGGCACCTCGTTGCATTCTTCTCACTGCCGACTTAAGCAGTGGGTGCGCGAGGTTAATGCAATGGAGCCGTCGGTTGATGCACGGAAACCTTTAAAGTGGTCCCACATGCCTATCATTTTTTACGTCGAGGATCACCCTGATCGCACAACTGCGGTCGGGTGCTTACCTTTGTTTGTCTCACCAACAATCCGCAACCTCAAGGTGACAAAAATGCTGGTTGACGGTGGGGCCGGGCTGAACTTAATCTCGCCGGACGTGCTCAAGAAGCTACAAATTCCTGATGAAGATCTCGAGGAAACGGGCACGTTCCAAGGGATCAATCCAGGAAGAACCCAACCAAAAGGCAAGATTACACTACCGGTAACATTTGGTAGCGAGCTCAATTACAGGACAGAGAAGGTAGTGTTCGATGTCGCTAAGATCCCCATGTCATACAATGGGATCCTTGGCCGCCCAGCGCTGGCCAAGTTCATGGCGGCATCACACTATGCGTATAATGTGTTGAAGATGCCCGGACCGATTGGTGTCATCACTGTTCACTCTGACAAGAAGGATGCACTAATCTACACCGACTAATTCTACCGGGAGGCACCCGCAGCAGCTGCCGTCAAGGCATCTGCTCCCGCCGCTGGAACTCCCGGAGGGAAGGAGAAGAAGACCGGCAAGACCTCTAGCGCAAACTCCGGCAAGCGCACCTCTTCGGAGTGCTGCGCTTCCGTTGAGGACGCACCAGAGAGTTCCACCGGCAAGAACAAGAAGTCCAAGGCTGCTCCACCGGAGACCAAGAAGGAGCCCGTCAAGGAGGACAGAAGAGGAGGAACTTTCACCATAAGTTCCACCCTAGATGACAAATAGGAAAGCGCGCTCATTGCTTTCCTGCAGGCGAATGTCGATGTGTTTGCATGGCAACCATCTGACATCCCCAGTGTTTCCAGGAAGGTAACTGAGCACCACCTTGCTGTCTGTCCTCATGCGTGGCCCGTCAAGCAGAGGGTGAGAAAGCAAGCCTTGGAGCGGCAAGAATTTATTGCCGAAGAAATCAGGAAGTTAGAAGCGGCAGGTTTGGTCAGAGGAGTGCTTCACCCAACCTAGTTGGCCAATCCGGTTGTAGTGCGCAAGGCGAATGGGAAATGGAGGCTGTGTATTGATTATATAGACATCAATAAAGCCTATCCAAAAGATCCTTTCCCCTTGCCGCGCATCGACCAGATTGTGGACTCCACTGCTGGTTGTGACCTACTATCGTTCCTTG
The DNA here is from genome assembly GCA_011799875.1 of Thinopyrum elongatum. Classification (NCBI taxonomy): domain Eukaryota; kingdom Viridiplantae; phylum Streptophyta; class Magnoliopsida; order Poales; family Poaceae; genus Thinopyrum; species Thinopyrum elongatum. The sequence continues at coordinate 354,423,762 of CM022300.1, read as the reverse complement.
ATGCCTATTCGGGGTATCATCAGATCTTCATGGCAAAAGAAGATGAAGAAAATACCGCATTTATCACCCCATGTGGTACATATTGTTTTATACAAATGCCCTTCGGGTTGAAAAGTGCTGTTTCTACATTTGCGAGAGCGGTCCAAATTGGTTTTGAGCCTCAGTTACATAGAAATATGGAAGCATACATGCATGACATAGTGGTCAAAACCAAGGATAAAGCGACGCTCATACAAGATCTAGAAGAAACATTTACAAATCTGCGCAAGATCAATTTAAAGCTCAATCCTAAAAAGTGTGTGTTTGGCGTCCCTTCCGGCAAGCTTCTCGGGTTCTTTGTATCTCAGCGAGGGATCAAAGCGAACCCCGACAAGATCAAAGCTATTGAGCAGATTCAAGCGCCAAGATGCGTCAAGGATGTACGTCGCCTTGCCGGCTGCGTTGCTGCCTTAAGCAGGTTTATCTCCAAATCTGCTGAGCGCGCCCTGCCCTTTTTCAAAATTTTGAAGAAGGCAAGTCCAATGAGATGGACTCCGGAAGCGGAGGCAGCGCTGCAAGATTTGAAGAGGTACCTCTCCTCTCTGCCGACCCTAGTCGCACCTAAACCACAAGAGCCGTTGCTATTGTATCTAGCGGCAACAAATCAAGTGGTTAGTGCTGTGTTAGTGGCACTGAGAGAAGTCGATGAGGGGGCAACGGCAGCGGCAGGACCGTCAAGTGACGCGCCGGGATCTTCCCCGGCAAAGTCTGGTGCCGACAAGACAGGATCTGCGCAGTTAGAGGAATCAGTGCAAAAGAGGAAGATGGTGCAGCATCCAGTTTATTTTGTCAGTTCCCTTTTGCAGGGGGATAGGTCAAGATACTCTGGTGTGCAAAAATTGCTCTTCGGCCTTCTCATGGCCTCGAGGAAGCTGCGCCATTATTTCCAAGCGCATGAGATTACCGTCGTCACTTACTTCCCGTTGCAGCGGATTTTGCGAAATCCAGAGGCAACCGGCAGGATTGTAGAGTGGGCGTTGGAATTGTCAAGCTTTGGTCTCAAGTTTGAAAGTACTTCAGCAATTCAGAGCAGAGCCTTGGCGGAGTTCATTGCGGAATGGACTCCAACGCCAGATGAGGAGGTTCAAGAAATGACTCTTTCCAGCAGGGAAACAGATCGAGAATGGATTATGTACTTTGACGGCGCTTTCATGTTGCAAGGCGCCGGTGCTGGCGTGTTGCTTGTCGCACACACCGGAGAGCACCTCAAGTATGTAATCCAGATGCATTTTTCCCGGGAGAGCTCGACAAACAACACTGCGGAGTACGAAGGCCTGCTTGCTGGTCTCAGGATCGCGACGGACCTTGGTATCAAGAAGCTCATCATCAGAGGCGATTCGCAGCTTGTTGTCAGGCAAGTCAACAAAGATTATCAGATTCCATTGATGCATGCTTATGTGGATGAAGTGAGAAAAATGGAAGAGCGCTTTGACGGTCTGCATACAAAGCACATCCCTCGTGCCGAAAACAATATTGCTGAAGACCTGTCAAAGCACGCTGCCCTCAAGTTACCTGTGGAACCAGGAACTTTTGTGCTCCATTTAACTCATCCATCTGTAGCGCCATCAATGAGGCAAGAAAAGAGAAGGAAGTTGAATTCTGGTCAGTACTTTCCGGCAGAGCTCCCGAGAGTCGCCGGCAAGGAAGTTGCCGGGATCAGCGGCAAGCTTGCCGGGGAACAACAGGCTCCAGCAGGGGCTCAGGCCCTTGCCGTTGAGACAAACTTTCCCCCGGCAGAAGAGATGCCTTTAGTCCTAGTTGTCGAGCCCCAGGCTCCAGCTTGGGCATAGCCCATTGTCCATTTTCTTTAGAAAGGAGAACTCCCTGAGGAACAGGAAGAAGCGGAAAAAGTAGCCCGTCAGTCTAGCATGTACTAGTTCGTCGATGGCGTTCTGTACAGAAAGAGACTAAACAATGTGAAATTGAAGTGTATTCCTCGGGAATATGGACTGGAGCTGTTGGCAGAGATACATGGAGGCATATGTGGCTCCCACATAGGATCAAGAGCGCTTGTCAGAAAGGCCTTCCGGCAAGGTTTCTTTTGGCCCACTGCTCTCCAGGATGCAGCTGCACTAGTAACCAAGTGTGAAGCGTGCCAGTTTCATTCAAAGAAATCGCATCAGCCAGCTCAAGCTCTTCAGACAATCCCTCTCTCCTGGCCATTTTTGGTCTGGGGGCTCGACATACTGGGCCTGTCGGTGTACTAAGTATTGGGCCACTAGTACCCCGTACTTGTTCACGGGCAGTTGTAGCCATCCACGCGGCAAGGCTTGCCGGGGAACAGTTCGAGGTCGATTCAAGCCACCAAAGAAATCATCAAGTCAGAGATCTGAGGATCAGCAGATAAGAAGAGCTGGAATCCGAAGGCCAGCCTCCCCGGCAAGATCTTGCCGGGGTGGCCTGCGGAGCCCGGCAAGGATTGGCGCCCGGCAAGGCTTGGCGCCCGGCAAGCTTCGGCGCCCGGCAAGGTTTTTGTTGCTGTGCCACTGCTCCAGCACGGCGACAAACCCGACATTCTGGGACCTTCTTTGGACGCGTGGCGACGCGCCAATGGAAGAGAGCTTAAGCGGTGCTGATGGGATGGCCCCTTTTTCCATCCCCAAGAAAGTGAGGACACCTAAACGGACACCTCACGGTGCATTAAATGCGTTTGTCCTAATCCGTAAGGGGTTAGGTATGATACCCTGTAGCTACTTTACACCTTAATGTATGTACATTTTGCCACTATGGTGCCCCTTTGAGCGTATAAAAGGAGGCCCAAGGCAACTGCTACAAAGGAGGAGGACTTCTGGCCCATTCTGCATGCGTAGCTGCCCTTTGAATGTACTGTTCACAGCGAGCGCTCCTGAAGGCTGGGCTCAAGAACATTAATAGGAACACAAGGCAGGAGTAGGGTTTTACACTAATCAGCGGCCCGAACCTGGGTAAAAACTTCCCGCGTCGATCGTTGGTTCTGCTCTTTGCGTATACCTCTCCCCCCGCCGAATCGTAAAGGGGTCTCTCGGGATCCCATAGGTGTCGTACCCCGACATCTTTGGCACACCAGGTAGGGGGATTGAAGGTTGCGTGAACCTGATATAGTGATCGGCGCCTTAGTTTCTTCATCATCATGCCGCCCAAGAAGAAGAGCGCCGCGACGGCGCAACCGTCCACGTCTGTTTTGCCTACGCCTTCGCGTACGGGCGACGGCGTGGGTGCGGAAGGAAGAGGACTAGAACCCCCACGGCGTTCTGGTGATCCGAGCCAGGCGAGCGGTATCGTTCGCAGTGGCAGTGGTAACCTGCACGCCGCTGGATCTAGAGACGGCGCTGTGTTGCCTACGGGTGACACAACGAATTCCAGAGATCGGAGGGCGCCTGCTGGAGCTCCCGTGCCGGCGCAAGCATCACGACCTACCCAGTTCGTGCATGATGAGCGATGTCATGGCGCTGGTGGTTCAGGGCGTCCCCATGAAAAGATTTCTGCGCATCGATCCCAAGATGCGCGGGTCCAGCATATACACCGAGCTGCTGGCGGGGGTGGTGCGCGGTCGCGTGACCGTGGTGGTGCTCCTTCTAATATGGTTAGGAGTCAGAGCACCTCACGTACTTCGCACCTGTCGCCGCCGCCTACGCCAGCGGAAGCCTTGGCGCATGCGTAGCTGCTCCTCAATTTCCCTCCTGCCCCGGAGAAGATGGAGGAGTGGCGAGCTACTATCTAGAGCCTTATCGGCTTCGCCAACAAAGATGGGCCGCAAGAGGCAGGGCCCTCGCAGCGGAGGCCCATCGATCCGGCGCGAGCCGATGTGGAGAAAATCGGAGGTGGTGCAACCACGGTGCACTCCCCTCCGCGACATCAGCGGCGGCCGACAACCCAGCAGGTCGACCGCCGCGAAGAAGTTTCCACGGCGTCGTCCGATCCACGGATGCGCCGTGATCAGCGTCAAGTTCTCAAGGAATGAGGCAAGGAGGACACTAGAACTACCATCGAGCGGCAACGGGAAGCGCGCTATCAGTCTGATAAGCGCGCGGGGCCGGCTGTCGACGAGCCTGCGCTAGGGAACGTAGGAGACTTGCCTTATGAGGTAGGGACTCTAGCGTTTACCCGTGAGCTGCGGCAAGTCCAGTGGCCCAACTCCCGAACCTTCAAGCCGGAGGTCCCGGAGAAATATGACGGAAAGACCCATCCCTCGGAGTTCCTGAGCATCTACACCATTGCGGTGCAGGCTGCCGGGGGCCGAGATGACAAGATACTTGCCAACTACTTCCCGTTGGTGCTCAAACCCAACGCCAGGTCGTGGTTGATGCATCTGCCGGAGAATTCTATTTCTTCTTGGTCAGATCTGTGCCATCAGTTTGTTGGTGCCTTTGTTGGAGGCCACCAAGCTCCTGGCCAAGAGAGTGATTTGCATATCATCCCTCAGAAGGAGGGCGAGTCCCTGCGCAAGTTTATGCAGAGATTCAGCCGGGTGCAGTACAATATTCCTGACGTTCACCTTGCCGCTGTCATTAGCGCATTCCACCAGAACATGCGTAACCGCAGAATGTGGGAAGAGCTGGCAATGAATAAAGTCAGGAGTATTGCCGAGCTTTACGCTCTAGCCGATAAATGCGCTCAAGCTGAAGAGGGGAGGAAACTCCCTGGTGAGGCTGTTGGCGCGGTGGGCGAATCCGAAGAAGAAGATGCCGCGGCCCCGTCAAGGAAAGGCCGGCGGTGGAACAGGAAACGTGGAGGCAAGGCCGTGCTTGCTGTCGAGGAATCCGACAACCCCGGCGCTGCCAAGAAGGCCAAGGTTGGTGACCCCGGCAAGGATCTTGCCGGGTGCCCTTCCTGTCAGGCCTTGGCGCTGCCGACAAGTCGGAGAACTCCGGCAAGCAGTATTGCAAGATCCATCGCACCAAGGGCCACGATCTCCAGAACTGCCGGCAAGTTGAACAGCTTGCCGAGAAGCAGAGGGCCGAATACGAGAGACGAGATAAGGAGAAGGCCCAAGATGGTGCTGACGGATCAGGCAAGAAGCACGGTGGCCGAGGGGGCGCCACAGCAAGGCCAAGCAACAAAAGGATAGGCCCGCTCGGGCCGAGACAAAGAAGAAGATGATGATGAGGAAGATGATGAGTCCAGTGAGCAAGAATTCCAGAAGGCTACAGAGGCTATGTGTATCGATGGAGGTGCCTCGCTGCATTCTTCCCATCGTCAACTCAAATAGTGGGTACGGGAAGTCAATGCGGCGGAGCCATCCCCAGATGCATGTAGGCCCCTGAAGTGGTCCAACACGCCTATCATTTTCGACGCCGAGGATCACCCTGATCGCACAACTGCGGTCGGGTGCTTGCCATTGTTGGTCTCGCCAACGATTCGCAACCTTAAGTTGACGAAAATGCTAGTTGACGGTGGGGCCGGCCTAAACTTAATCTCACCGGATGTGCTCAAGAAGCTCCAAATTCCCGACGAGGACCTCGAAGAAACGGGTACATTTCAAGGGGTCAATCCGGGAAGTACCCAGCCTAAGGGCAAGATTACGCTGCCGGTGACATTTGGTAGTGAGCTCAACTTCAGGACCGAGAAGGTGGTGTTTGATGTCGCCAAGATCCCCATGTCATATAATGGGATCCTTGGTCGGCCAGCGCTGGCTAAGTTCATGGCGGCATCACACTACGCGTACAACGTTCTGAAGATGCTTGGGCCGTTGTGCGTCATCACTATCCATTCCGATAAGAAGGATGCGCTCGTCTGTGCCGACCAACTTTACCGGGAAGCAGTTGCAGCACCTGCCATCGAGGCACCTGCTCCTGCCGCTGGAACTCCCGGGGGGAAGAAGAAGACCGGCAAGAATCTTGGCGTGAACTCCGGCAAGCGCACCTCCTCGGAGTGCTGCGCTTCCGTCGAGGACGCATCGGAGAGTTCCACTAGCAAGAACAAGAAATCCAAGGCTGCTCCGCCGGAGACCAAGAAGGAGCCCGTCATAGAGGACGAAACGGGCGGAACTTTCACCATAAGTTCCACCCTAGATGGCAAATAGGAAAGCGCGCTCGTTACTTTCCTGCGGGCGAATGTCGACGTGTTTGCATGGCAACCGTCTGACATCCCCGGTGTTCCCAGGAAGGTAATTGAGCACCACCTTGCTGTCTATCCCCACGCACAGCCCGTCGAGCAAAGGGTCAGGAAGCAAGCCTTGGAGCGGCAAGAATTCATTGCCGAAGAAATTAGAAAGCTGGAGGTGGCAGGATTGGTCAAAGGAGTACTTCATCCAACCTGGTTGGCCAATCCGGTTGTAGTGCGGAAAGCGAATGGGAAATGGAGGCTTTGTATCGATTATACAGATATCAATAAAGCTTATCCAAAAGAACCCTTTCCCTTGCCGCGCATCGACCAGATTGTGGATGCCACAACTGGTTGTGATCTCCTGTCCTTCCTTGATGCCTATTCAGGGTATCATCAGATTTTTATGGCAAAAGAAGATGAAGAGAAGACCGCATTTATCACCCCATGTGGTACGTATTGTTTCATACGAATGCCTTTCGGGTTGAAAAGTGTCGGTTCGACATTTGCGAGAGCAATCCAAATTGGTCTTGAGCTTCAACTCCATAGAAATATGGAGGCGTATATGGATGATATAGTGCTCAAAACCAAAGACAAAGCAACACTCATTCAAGATTTAGAAGAAACATTTGCAAATATGCGCAAGATCAACTTGAAGCTCAATCCTGAGAAGTGCGTGTTCGGTGTTCCTTCCGGCAAGCTCCTCGGATTCTTTGTATCTTGCCGGGGAATCGAAGCGAACCCCGACAAGATCAAAGCTATTGAGCAAATTGAAGTGCCGAGACGCGTCAAGGATGTGCGTCGTCTTGCCGGCTATGTTGTTGATCTAAGCAGGTTTATTTCCAAATCTGCTGAGCGCGCCCTGCCCTTCTTCAAAATTTTGAAGAAGGCAGGTCCAATGAAATGGACTCCGGAGGCGGAGGCTGCGCTGCAAGATTTGAAGAAATACCTTTCCTCTCCGCCGACGCTAGTTGCTCCTAAACCACAAGAGCCGTTGCTGCTATATCTGGCAGCAACAAATCAAGTGGTTAGTGTTGCGCTAGTGGCACAGAGAGAGGCTGATGAGGAAGCAACACCAGCGGCAGGACCACCAGGTGACGCGGCAAGATCTTCCCTGGCAAGGGTTGCTCCCGGCAAGACAGGATCTGCGGAAACAGAAGAACCAGTGCAGAAGAAGAAGGTGGTGCAGCGCCCAGTTTATTTTGTTAGCTCTCTTTTACAAGGAGCTAGGTCAAGATATTCTGGTGTGCAGAAAATGCTTTTCGGCCTTCTTATGGCCTCGAGGAAGCTGCGCCATTATTTTCAAGCACATGAAATCACCGTCGTCACTCCCTTTCCGTTGCAACGGATTTTGCAAAATCTAGAAGCAACTGGCAGGATCGTGGAGTGGGCGTTGGAGTTGTCGAGCTTTGGCGTCAAGTTTGAAAGCACTTCGACGATCCAGAGCAGGGCCTTGGTGGAGTTCATTGCAGAATGGACCCCAACGCCGAACGAAGAGGTTCAGGAAGCAACTCTCCCCGGCAAGAAAATCTATCAGCAATGGGTTATGTACTTTGATGGGGCTTTCTCACTGCAAGGCGCCGGTGCTGGCGTGCTGCTTGTCGCACCCACCGGAGAGCACCTCAAGTATGTAATCCAGATGCATTTTCCCCGTGAGAGTTCGACAAACAACACTGCGGAATACGAAGGTTTGCTTGCCGGTCTCAGGATCGCGACAGACCTTGGTATCAAAAAGCTCATCATCAAAGGCGATTCACAACTTGTCGTCAGGCAAGTTAACAAGAATTATCAAAGTCCATTGATGCAAGCCTACGTGGATGAAGTGAGGAAAATGGAAGAGCGCTTTGACGGTCTGCAAATGGAGCACGTTCCTCGTGCCAAGCCAACCTGTCAAAGCGTGCTGCCCTCAAGTTGCCTGTGGAACCAGGAAATTTTGTGCTCCAATTGATTCAACCATCCGTGGCGCCATCGATGCGGCAAGAAAAGAGAAGAAAGTTGAACTCTGGCCAGTACTTCCCGGTAGAGCTCCCCGGAGCCGCCGGCAAGGAAGTTGCCGGGATCGACATACCTGCCGGGGAACAACAGGCTCCGGCAGGGCCTCAGGCCCTTGCTGTCGAGACAAACGTTCCCCCGGCAGAGGAGATGCCTTTAGTCCTAGCTGTCGAGCCTCAGGCTCCAGCATGGGCGCAACACATTGTCCATTTCCTTCAGACAGGAGAACTCCCTGAGGAACAGGAAGAAGCAGAGAGAGTAGCCCGTCGGTCTGTTATGTACAAGTTCGTCGATGACGTCCTGTATAGAAAGAGACCAAATGGTGTGAAATTGAAGTGCATTCCTCGGGAGGATGGGCTAGAGCTGTTGGCAGAGAAACATGGAGGCATATGTGGTTCTCACATAGTATCAAGAGCGCTTGTCGGAAAGGCATTCCGACAAGGTTTCTTTTGGCCCACCGCTCTCTAGGATGCAACTGCACTAGTCACCAAGTGTGAAGCGTGCCAGTTTCATTAGAAGAAATCGCATCAGCCAGCTCAAGCTCTTCAGACAATCCCTCTCTCCTGGCCATTTTTGGTCTGGGGGCTCGACATACTGGGCCCTTTCCCCCGTGCTACCGGGGGCTTTGAGTACTTGTACGTTGCTATCGACAAGTTCACAAAGTGGCCGGAGGTGGAAGCAGTGAGGAAGGTGACTGCACAATCAGCCGTCAAGTTCTTTAAAGGGATAGTTTGCCGTTTCGGTGTACCCAACAGGATCATCACCGACAATGGCACGCAGTTCACAAGTCACACCTTCATGCAGTACGTCCAAGACCTTGGCGGCAAAATTTGTTTTGCCTCTGTTGCTCACCCGAGAAGCAACGGCCAAGCAGAGAGGGCCAATGTTGAAGTGCTGCACGGTCTTAGGACGAGAACCTTTGACGGGCTGAGAAAGTGCGGAAGATGCTGGATTGATGAGTTGCTGACGGTTCTTTGGTCAATCAGAACGACGCCAAATCGAGCCACCGGCCAGACAGCATTCGCTCTGGTCTACGGAGCGGAAGCAGTTCTCCCCACGGAACTCATATACAGATCACCTCGAGTGCTCGCTTATGATGAGCTTGAGCAAGAGCAACTGCGGCAAGATGACGCTGTGCTCCTTGAGGAGAATCGTCTTCAGGCTGCTGTGCGAGCTGCACGCTACCAGCAAGCTTTGCGCCGCTATCATAGCCGCAAAGTTCATGCCCGAAGCCTTGAGGAAGGAGACCTTGTTCTTCGACGGATTCAGTCCGCCAAGAATTCAAACAAGTTGACGCCAAAGTGGGAAGGCTCTTATCGGGTAGTACGAGTCACCAGGCCCGGCGCTGTCCGCTTGGAGACCGAAGATGGCGTTCCAGTGAGCAATTCCTGGAACATCGAACATCTTCGCAAGTTCTACCCATAAGGCGCGGTTGCCGGGGGCTCCCGGCAACCCCCCTTTTGTACAAGTCTTGCCGGCAAGGCATGTGATCCTTTGTACAAAGCCAGGCATAGACCCTGAGCGCAGATGAATAAATTTAAGTGTTGTACATTCTCTTATTGATTCCCATGTTCATATTTATATATGCATGTTTGTCTAAGATGTTGTATGACACCTACTCCCGGTAAGTTCTAACGAACCGCCAAGGTTTCATGTCTTTATTTTCTCTTCTTTCTTTTTAAAAGACAGAAGGATTCCTCGCGTGCACATCTTTGCCGGGGGGGGGGGGGAAGGAGATATGAGTACCAGTTGGCGACGTTCGGAATCGACGCTTGCCGGAGGAAGGACAAAGACAGAAAGCTAAGTCCTAAAAACTTAGAACAAGTTCTTTTTATTACAAAGTTATTTCCTTGGACGATTCTGACTCTTGTATGGAAAATCTGCACGTGAAGGAACCCTTGTTGTAATCGGTCGCGCCCTTATTTTGTTTCGAGCCCGCTCAACAATTTAAGTGGCTGCACTGAGAACGCCAAGGAGTCTTGCCGGCCGCTACGCCTCCAGCAGGCTGCTGAAGTCCCGCACCCAGCGCTCGCGGCAGGTTGCGCGCCGGCAAGTTTTTCAGTAAGCGTAGGGTGAACTCCATACATAAAGGAATCAGACAAGGAAAATAGTAAGCATGAACTTAAACGTAGGCGAGTTATATTACATTCAGGAGCTGCCGCAATTCTAACTTGAGACTTAATTGTCTTTTACATGGAATGATGACGGCAAGAAAAGGGGGAGCACTTAATCCCTGCGCTGGCCTTCGATCCTTTTGATGGAATCCACCTTCTCAAGGATAGGCGCGATGCATTCTTCAAGTGCCTCAACATTTGCGTCCCTTGGCAGATGGCCTAGCGCGTTGGAGAGGTCGATGCCGGGATTGCTGTGCACCACTTTGATAAGCACCTTGCGAAGGACGGCCCGGCAAAGCCGGCGAGTCTCGTTGGCCAATTGGGTCGCCCGGCTATACTGGAGCACCCTCAAGGCGTTGATGATGCTTTCAAAGAACATCGTCAACCTGGCACTTGGAGATATTCTTTCCTCGGAAGAATACTTGAAGTTCGACAGGCCCATGGTTGACAGTTCTGCCGTAAGCTTCTCCGCGGTGGCGATGAGACGTCTAGTCCAGATCTCCACTCCCTTTTCGTAATCGGCTTGGGCGGCGGCGACGCTCTTGAGAAGGTTCCTCTCTCCTTGGAGATCCTTGAGTAGAGCCTTCTCACGGGCCCTGCCGGCCTCGAGAGACTTCTGCAACATGGTCAGCTTCAGTTCCAGAACTGCAATGTCATCAGCCGTAGAGGAGAGCTGCTTGGTTTTATTGGACAGGGCAACTTGCATCTCCGCCAAGGAGTGGAGGGTTTTTTCCCTGTCACCCTTGAGCATCGAGAGCTCCTTGCCGTGCTCTTCGAGATCTATTTCCAGCTTCTTTACCTTGTCGCTCAGCTCGTTCTTGGCGGCCTCTGCAGCTTCGGCAGCATCGACGGCCTCCTTGAGCTTGCCGGCATGACCTGCAGTCAGAGCTTCGAGCGCCTCTTTATGTTTTTGCTCCAGCTCCTGGGTCCGCCGCGCGACAAGCTTCTCGATATCTTCATCTTTGCTGTGAAGCTTGGCGGCGAGCGCCTGCTCATGTGCAGTGAGATCTTCCTCATGAGCATCAAGAGCAACGCGGCGCCCCGTCAGGAGGGCATCTTCAGCAGCAATCCTTTGAGTAGCTTCATCATGCGCCTTCTCCATATCAGATTGCTTCAGGAGGATCTCTGTCCACTACTGGCTCACTTGTTCTCGGTCGGGAACCAACTCTTGGAGGGCCTCGGCGTGCCAGACTTGCATTTGTTCGACGCGCATTTGAAAATCTGCTTCGGCCGCCTCGATAACTGCCATTCTGGAGTCCGCCTTATCTTTCCGGGCGCAGTGGAGAGCCTGGAGCTTGCGGAAATTCTCGCCCATGGCGTGAAGGAGCTGATCCTCTTCAGATTTGCCGCTGCTAGTGCTGGGATTGGCAACAACTTCGAGCCTGGCAGCAGCAATGATTTCCTTGTCAAAAACTTCTCCTTCGGCTGGTGCCCCAATGCTTGCCGTCCCCGGCAAGTTGACAAACAGGTTCTCGCCAACCTTGAGGTATTTGCTGGATGAGGGGCCTTCAGATGTTGACGGTTGGTCTTCAGCGACCGCCTCACCAGTGGCAGGGGGCTCCGTGGCCGGTGCAGCGCCTGGCGCTCCTGCGGCAGGAATGCCGTCAGTACAGTCATCGGCCTCCCTGTCACCCCCTTCAGCAGGTTCCTTGGCGGGTTCCTCTTGCGCAGTCTTGGCGGCCTCCCCGTCAAGAGCACCACTAGCCTCGATAGTGTCATCCTTGGTGGCCTTGCTGGCAGCGATCCTGTCTGCTTCGGTAGCGGCGTCCCTGGCGGTCTCCTCGATGACAACGTCGACGTCCATGCGTTCCATCACAGGGAACTCTGCAGGACGAAGGAGGAAAACAGAATAAGATCGAGATTGAAGTTTGAAGCGACTAAAGATAGAGAGATAAGGAAAAGAGTAACAAGCACTCTGAGGCAATCGAGTACATGCATCGAGCTGTTGAGAGGTGGCCTCGCCCTTCCCGGCAACTCCGGTTGCCGGGGGAGGGTTGCCGGTGTCCATGCTTGCCGGCTCCTCCTCAGTTAGGATGGGCTCGTCGGTAGGATCTCTTGCCGGGGACGTGCTTGTGGGCGGCGTGGTCGATGAAGGTGGCACGACGGGGATGTCTTCCGACAACTCCCCTTGTTGCCGTTCTTCTCCTGCGAGCCCAAGGATATCAGCGGCAAGAATGGAAGCCTCAGCACCCGCCAGCGAAAAAAGAACAGTAAACTTACGCTGGGGGCTGCGCTGGGGGCTGCGTTGAGGACTGGGCTCCGGGCTGACGATGACGGTTTCCGGCACACTCGTGGAGCCTACCGGGGGCTCGTCGCCCGTAGAAGTCTTTGACCTCTTCGCCATCCTCTCCAGCAAGGTTTCTGCATCACTGCAGAGACAATACGAGCAAGTTAGTAAGATCGATCCAAGATTGGAATATAAAGGTTGTGGCAAAGTACTTACTCTTCTTCTTCTCGCTTCGGACTAAAGCCGGAGATGTCGAAATCGACCTCCGCTGCAATGTCTGAGTGGGGAGGCGGAGGAGGGGTCCTAGGCCGCTTGGCTGTGGTAGGCGCCGGGGCAGCTTTCGGTGCGGTAGTGCGAGACACCCCTGCCGCCCCAGCAGTGGCCGCTGGTGTGGGTCTCGCGTGCTGCACAGGTTGTTGACGAGCCCCTTGCCGCGGTCCAGTCTTGCCGGCCACTTTCTTGCCGGGAGCCTCGCCGCTCGAAGAAGGCTGGCTTGCCGGGATGCCAGATGCAGCCTTCCGAAGAACACGCTTCGTCTTCTTCGGGGCTGGGAGCTCTTCTTGCGTTTCTTCTTCGGCCGTGTCCTCGCCGGACGAGCTCTCAGCGACTGTGCCGCTCTGTTCCCCGGCAACTCTGTCCTTCCCGGCAGGTTGTACCTCCACTACTACCTCTGCATCGCTGGCTTCCCATTCTGTGAAGGCAACGCTGCCGGCCTCCGCGGCAAGATTTGCCTCCTCCACCCTAGTAGCAATGTAAGCTACTTCTTGGTCGGTGGTGGCTCGGATGAAATCTGTCTCTTGCCGGACGGGTCTCTCCGTCAAGTTGTCAAAAAACTTCTGTGCTTCCTCCTCGGTTGGCTCAGCCCAAGTCGTGTCAAGACCGTGGGCGTTGAACATCGGCATGAAGGCGATGATTGACCCCAAGGCGGAGTTGTTGCACAAAGGGACGATCCTTGCCGGCAGCCGATGCTTGTCTTCGCGCTGGAATAATCTTTGACGGAGAGCGCCAAGCTGCATAGTGGTTAGATTATTATTCAGCCCGGGGCGCAATCTCATGATATCTGCCGCGTTTCTGTATTCCCAAGCTGGCCTTCCCCTGTTCTGCAAGGGGGCGATGCGGCGGCGGAGAAAGTCGAAGCCGATCATCTCCATTGTCAGCCCGGCAGCCTTCAGGCGAAGGATCCTGGTGGTGGCGATTGTGAGCCTCTCGTCCTCCACGGCGAGATCGCTCCAGTCCTTGCCGCGGACCACCTTCTGTTGCCGGGGAAGACAAAACGGATGGGGATCTGCTTCCTTGACCCAGCACCATTCAGCCCACCATTCGTCCCACTTTTCGCGGTAAACTTCTTCTGGGTATATCTCCTTATTCCAAGCCATTGGAATCCAGGCGATAGAACCAGAGAGGGCCTCTCCTTTTTGGATACGGGGGAAGAAATAATGGCGAAAAAGAGTAGAGTTGGGAATCACGCCGGCAAAGTTCTCACAAAGATGGGCAAAGATGGACATGCATAGAACCGCATTCGGCGTGAAATCGAGAAGGTGAAAGCCGTATGTGTACATGATATCATTGAAGAAGTCGGAAAATGGGGGACAGAGCCCGCAATAGAAATACGCAGCGAAGAAAGGGTATCTGTCCGATCCACTTTTGGAACAAGCACCTGGAATCACGCATGTGGCGGGGTGAGCTTCCGTCTCCTTCGCACACATGCACTGGTACCACCCCTTCAGAGCTTCAGCATCAAGCGATGGGGGGAAGACGACATACTTCTTCCGCATCTTCACCAGTTCACTCTCCGGGACGTCGGCTTTCGCTTCCTTGCCCTTGCCTTTGCTAGCACTGGGCGGCATGGCAGCTGTGAGGGCGGAAGCCGGGGGTGGAGCGATCGTGGAAGCGGTGGGCGGAAGAGGAAAAAGCTTCGCTCTGAGCTCGAGAGGAGGAAGGCGATGGCGACGACAGATTTAGAAGAAGAGGGGGGTAAATAGGCTTGTGCCTCTGCGGCTTCTCCTTTTTACGGGGAAGTAGCGGGGCCGCCTCTTTTATTCCCCAATGTGAATGCGCCTCTATAGGTGCGTGGCAGTTGCAGCCTTTGAGGCACGCTTCCCACGTCGCGCGCTCGCTGCGTGTAGTGGGGGGCACAGTAAAACGAGATATTTACGACCAGTTAATCCCCTGCCACACGTGCCCGTGCACTGTTTGGGCCTAGCCCAACAACGCCTCGCACTCGTGTATGGCCTAGGCCCGGGGGCTCCTGTCGGTGTACTAAGTATTGGGCCACTAGTACCCCGTACTTGTGCACGGGCAGTTGTAGCCATCCTCGCGGCAAGGCTTGCCGGGGAATAGTTCGAGGTCGATTCAAACCACCAAAGAAATCATCAAGTCAGAGATCTGAGGATCAGCAGATAAGAAGAGCTGGAATCCGAAGGCCAGCCTCCCCGGCAAGATCTTGCCGGGGTGGCCTGCGGAGCCCGGCAAGGATTGGCGCCCGGCAAGGCTTGGAGCCCGGCAAGGCTTGGCGCCCGGCAAGGCTTGGCGCCCGGCAAGCTTCGGCGCCCGGCAAGGTTTTTGTTGCTGTGCCACTGCTCCAGCACGGCAACAAACCCAACATTCTGGGACCTTCTTTGGACGCGTGGCGACGCGCCAATGGAAGAGAGCTTAAGCGGTGCTGATGGGATGGCCCCTTTTTCCATCCCCAAGAAAGTGAGGACACCTAAACGGACACCTCACGGTGCATTAAATGCGTTTGTCCTAATCCGTCAGGGGTTAGGTATGATACCCTGTAGCTACTTTACACCTCAATGTATGTACATTTTGCCACTGTGGTGACCCCTTTGAGCGTATAAAATGAGGCCCAAGGCAACTGCTACAAAGCAGGAGGACTTCTGGCCCATTCTGCATGCGTAGCTGCCCTTTGAACATACTGTTCACAGCGAGCGCTCCTGAAGGCTAGGCTCAAGAACATTAATAAGAACACAAGGCAGGAGTAGGGTTTTACGCTGATCAGCGGCCCGAACCTTGGTAAAAGCTTCCCGCGTCGATCGTTGGTTCTGCTCTTTGCGTATACCTCTCCCCCTGCCGAATCGTAAAGGGGTCTCTCGGGATCCCATAGGTGTCGTACCCTGACAGGGCCCTTTTCCCCGTGCTACCGGGGGCTTTGAGTACTTGTACGTTGCAATCGACAAGTTCACAAAGTGGCCAGAGGTGGAAGCGGTGAGGAAGGTGACAGCACAATCAGCCGTCAAGTTATTTAAAGGAATAGTTTGTCGTTTCGGGGTGCCTAATAGGATCATCACCGACAATGGCACACAGTTCACAAGTCGCACCTTCATGCAATACGTCCAAGACCTTGGCGGCAAAGTTTGTTTTGCCTCTGTTGCTCACCCGAGAAGCAATGGCCAAGCGGAGAGGGCTAATGTTGAAGTGCTGCGTGGTCTCAGGACCAGGACTTTGGACAAGCTGAGAAAGTGCAGAAGGCGCTGGATTGATGAGTTGCCGGCAGTTCTTTGGTCAATCAGAACGACACCAAATCGAGCCACTGGCCAGACACCCTTCGCTCTGGTTTACCGAGCGGAAGCAGTTCTCCCCATAGAACTCATATACGGGTCACCTCGAGTGCTCGCTTATGATGAGCTTGAGCAAGAGCAACTGCGACAAGATGACGTTGTGCTCCTTGAGGAGGACCGTCTTCAGGCTGCTGTGCGAGTTGCACGCTACCAGGAAGCTTTGCGCTGCTACCATAGCCGCAAAGTTCATGCCCGAAGCCTTGAGGAAGGCGACCTTGTTCTTCGGCGGATTCAGTCCGCCAAGAATTCAAACAAGTTGACGCCAAAGTGGGAAGGCCCTTATCGGGTAGTACGAGTCACCAGGCCCGGCGCTGTCTGCCTGGAGACCGAGGATGGCGTTCTAGTGAGCAACTCCTGGAATATCGAACATCTTCGCAAGTTTTACCCATAAGGCGTGGTTGCCGGGGGCTCCCGGCAACCTCCTTTTGTACGAGTATTGCCGGCAAGGCATGTAATCCTTTGTACAAAGCCAGGCACAGACCCTGTGCGCAGTTGAATAAGCTTAAGTGTTGTACATTTCTTGTTGATCTCCATGTTTATATATATGCATGCTAGTCTGAGATATTGTATGACACTTGCTCCCGGTAAGACTAACGAACCACCAAGGTTCCATATCTTTATTTTCTCTTCTTTCTTTTTCTCAAAGGATAGAAGGTTCCCTCGAGCGCAAGTTTACTTGGGGGGGAGGAAGGAAGGTATGGATACCAATGGACGATATTCAGAATTGATGTCTTGCCGGAAGGAGTACAGCGACAGAAAGCTAAGTTGCGAAACTTTGAGCAAGTTTTTCGATTTTTACTATCAGGCTACTTTCTTTGGACGATTTCGGCCCTTGTATGGAAAACCTGCACGTGAAGGAACCCTTGTCGTAATTGGTTGTGCCCTTATTTTGTTTCGAGTCCGCTCAACGGTCTAAGTGGCTGCGCTAAGGACACCAAGGTGTCTTGCCAGTTGCTGCACCTCCAGCAGGCTGCTGAAGTCCCGCACCCAGCGCTCGCGGCAGGTTGCGCACCGGCAAGTTTCCAGTAAGCGTAGGGCGTCATCATACAGAAAGAAATCGGGCAAGGGAAATATCATGCATATACTCAGTCATAGCAAGTTATATTACATCGATAGTTGCCGCAGTTCTAACTTAAGACTAAATTGTCTTTGGCATGGAATGGCGGCAAGGAAAAATGAGACGGCTAGTCCCTGCGCTGGCCTTCAACCCTCTTGATTGAATCTACTTTCTCAAGGATGGGCGCGACAAGCTTCTCAAGTGCCTGGAGATCTGCATCCTTCGGCAAGCGGTCGAGCATGTTGGAGAGGTCGATGCCAGGGTTCTTATGCGCCACCTTGATGAGCACCTTGTGGAGGACGGCCCGGCAAAGCTTGCGGGATTCGTTGGCCAGTTGGGTCGCTCGGTTGGACTGGAGCAGCTTCAGAGCATCAATGATGCTTTCGAAGAACATGGTCAGCCTGGCCCTCGGGGATATCCTTTCTTCAGAGGAATACCTGAAGTTTTGCAGGCCCTCCCGGCCCATGGTTGACAGTTGTGCTGTGAGCTTCTCCGCGGTGTCAACAAGGTGATCAGTCCAGATTTGCACGCCTTTCTCATAGTCAATTGGGCGGCGGCGGCGCTCTTAAGCAAGTTCCTCTCTTCCTGGAGATCTTTGCTTAGGGCTTTCTTGCGGGCCCTGCCGTCCTTAAGAGACTTTTCCAGCATGGTCAGCTTCAGCCTCAGATCGGCAATGGCATCGTTGGCTGAAGAGAGCTGCTTGGTCTTGTCGGATATAGCAACTTGCATCTCCGCCAGGCTGTGGAGTGTTTTCTCCCTGTCGTCTTTGAGCGTCGAGAGCTTCTTGCTGTGTTCCTCAAGATCCGCCTCCAGCTTCTTCACTTTGTTGCTCAGTTCGTTCTTGGCGGCCTCTGCGGCCTCGGCGACATCGATGGCTTCTTTGAGCTTGTTTGCGTGATCTACAGTTGAAACTTCGAGCGCCTCCTTGTGCTTCTGCTCCAGCTCCTGGGTCCGCTGCGCGACAAGCTTTTCTGTTTCCTCGTCCTTGCCGCGGAGTTTGGCGGCAAGTGCCTGCTCGTGTGCGGCAAGATCCTCTTCGTGAGCGTCAAGCTCAATGCGGCGCTGCGTCAAGAGAGCTTCCTCAGCGGCAACCCTTTGCGCGGCTTCCTCTTGCGCCCTCTCCATGTCAGATTGCTTCAGGAGGAGCTCCATCCAGCTTTGGCTCACTTGTTCCCGGCTGGCGGTCAACTCCTGAAGGGCCTCGGTGTACCAGATCTGCATTTGCTCAACACGCTTCTAGAAATCCGCCTCGGCTGCTTCGACAACTGCAGCTCTGGAGTCTGCCTTCTCCATTCGAGCACGGTGGAGCGCTTGGAGCTTGCGGAAATTATCACCCATGGCCTGGAGGAGCCAATCTTCTTCAGATTTGCCGCTGCTGGTGCTTGGTTCATCGACGATCTCGAGCCCGGCAGCAGTGATGATCTCTTCATCAAAAGTTTCCCCTTCGGTCGGCGCTCCAATACTTGCCGTCCCCGGCAAGTTGATGAATAGGTTGTCGCCAACCTTGAGGTATTTGCCCGATGAGGGAGCCTCAAATGTCAATGGTTGATCATCGGCAATCGCCTCACCGGTGGCTGGGGACTCTGTGGCCAGTGTAGCGCCTGGTGCTCCTGTGGCAGGAATGCCGTCAGTATGGTCATCAGTCTCCTCACCGGCCCTCCCGGCAGGTTCCTTGGCGGCTTCCTCAGCAGCAGCTTCGCTGGCCTCGACAGTAGCGTCTTTGGCGGCCTCGCTAGCAGCGATCCTGTCAGCTTCGGTGGTAGCATCTCTGGCGGTCTCCTCGATGACGATGTTGACCTCCATGTGTTCCATCACAGGGAATTCTGGAGGACGAAGGAGGGAAGCAAAATCAAATCAAGATTGAAGTTCAGAAAGATAAAGGAAAGAATAACAAGTGCTCTGAGGCAAGCAGTCACCTGCGTCGAGCTGATGAGGGGTAGCTTCACCCCTCCCGGCAACATTGGTTACCGGGGAAAGGTTGCCGGTGCTCATGTTTGCCGGCTCCTCCTCTTCCAAGGTAGGCTCGTTGGTAGGAGCTCTTGCCGAAGATGCGCTTGCGGGCGGCGTGGTTGACGGAGGTGGCACGACGGGGGCGTCTTCCAATGACTCTCCCTGTTGCTGTTCTTCTTCTGCAAGCCCAGAGATATAAGCGGCAGAAGTAGGAACCTCAGCGCCCGCCAGCGGAAAACAAGTAGTGGACTCACGCTGGGGGCTGCGTCGAGGGCTAAGCTCCGGGCTGATGGTGATAGTTTCTGGCACGTTTGCAGAGCTTGTCGGGGGCTCTTCGCCCTCTTCACCGTCCTTTCCGCCAAAGTTTCTGCCTCACTGCAGAGACAAGACAAAGCAAGGCAATGAGATCAATCGAATTCAGAATTTGGGAGATAAAGACTGTGATAGGATGGTTACTCTTCCTCTTCTCGTTCTGGGCTAAAGCCGGAGATGTCGAAATCGACCTCCGTTACAGTGTCCGTATGGGGAGGCGGAGGAGGGATCCTGGGTCGCTTGGCTGCAGTTGGTGCATGGGGTTGGCGTGACTGTGCTGCCTCAGCCTCTGGTGCTGTTGCGTGAGACGCCCCTGCTGCCCCTGTGGTTGCCGCAGGCGTGTGTCTCATGCGCCGCACGGGTTGCTGTCGAACTCCTTGCCGCGGTGCAGCCTTGCCGGCCGCCTTCTTGCCGGGAGCCTCGCTGCTCGAAGAAGTTTGGCTTGCTGGGACGCCAAAGGCGGCTTTCCGACGGACACGTTTTACCTTCTTTGGAGCCGGGGGCTCCTCCTGTGGCTGTTCTTCGGCTGCGTCCTCGTCAGATGAGCTCTCGGCGACTGCGCCGCTCTGTTCCCCGGCAGCCTTATCCGTCCCGGCAGGTTTCTCCTCCAATACAACTTCTGCGTCGCTAGTTTCCCATTCTGTGAAGCCGACGCTGCCGGCCTCCGCGGCAAGATTCGCCTCTTCCACTCTAGTGGCAATATACGCCACTTCTTCGTCAGTGGTGGCGCGGATGAGGTTTGTTTCTTCCCGGACGGCCCTCTCCGACAAGTTGTCGAAGAACTTTTGTGCCTCCTCCGCAGATGGCTCGACCCAGGTCGCGTCAAGGACATGGGCGTTGAACACTAGCATTGCGGCGATGATTGACCCCAGGGCGGAGTTGTTGCACAAAGGGATAATTCTCGCCGACAACCTATGCTTGTCCTCACGCTGAAATAGCCTGTGGCGGAGAGCGCCAAGCTACATAATTGTCAAGTTATTGTTCAGTCCGGGATGCAGCCTCATGATGTCTGCCGCATTCCGGAACTCCCAAGCTGGTCTCCCCTTATTCTGCAGAGGGGCGATGCGGCGGCGAAGGAAATCAAAGCCAATCATCTCTATTGTGAGCCCGGCAGCTTTCAAACGGAGGATCCTGGTGGTGGCGATCATGAGCTTGTCATCTTGAGCATCGAGATCACTCCAGTCCTCGCCGCGGACCGCCTTCTATTGTCGGGGCAAACGGAAGGGATGGGGATCTGCTTCCTTAATCCAGCACCACTCGGACCGCCATTCTTCCCACTTCTCACGGTAAACTTCATCTGGATATATCTCCTTGTTCCATGCCCTTGGGATCCAGGCGATAGAACCGGAGAGGGCTTCCCCTTTTTGGAGGCAAGGAATAAAGTAATGGCGGAAGAGAGCGATGTTGGGAACTACTCCAGCAAAGTTTTCGCAAAGATGAGCAAAAATCGACATGCATGTTACGGCATTCGGCGTGAAATCCAGGAGATGGAAGCCGTATGTGTACATGATGTCGTTGAAGAAATCAGACAATGGAGGGCAGAGCCCACAATAAAAATAAGCGGCAAAGAAGGTATATCTATCTGGTCGGCCTTTGGAAGAAGAACCTGGGGCTACGCGAGTCGCAGGGTGAGCCTTCGTCCCCCTCGCCCACATGCATTGGTACCGGTTCTTCAAGGCTTCCGCGTCGAGCGTCGGAGCGAAGACGACGTACTTCTTCCGCATTTTCACCAGCTCGCTCTCCGGGACATCAGCTTTCGTCTCCTTGCCCTTGCTCTTGCTAGCCTTGGGCGGCATGGTGGTTGCGAAGGCCGAAGCCGAGGATAGAGCGGGTGCGGAGACGGCGAGCGGATGAGGGGAAGTTCTGCTCTGGGCTCGGGAGAGAGAAGGTAATGATGGATTCTAGATTGGAAAGAAGAAGGGGTAAATGAGCAGCGCCTTTGCGGATTCCTTTTTATGGGGAAGGGGCGAGGTTGCCTCTTTTACTGCCCAATGTGAATACGCCTGTACAAGCGCGCTGCGGCCGTGGCCGTTCAGCGCATGCTTCCCACGTCACGCATTCAACGCGCGTAGTGGGGAAGCGCAGAAAGCAGAATGATTACAAGCAGTTAACCCCTGTCACGCATGCCCGTGCACTGTTTGAGCCTAGCCCAACAACGCATCACACTCGTGTGTGGCCTAGGCCCGGGGCTCCTGTCGATGTACTAAATATTGGGCCTTTAGTACCCCATACTTGTGCATGGGCAGTTGTAGCCATACCTGCGGCAAGGCTTATCGGGGGAACAGCTGAAGATCAATCCAAGGTTATCAAAGAGACATTCAAGACAAGGAACAGAAGATAAGGAGAACTGGAAACCAGGGGCTCGGCTCCCGGCAAGATCTTGCCGGGATAGCCCGGCAAGATTCGCACCTGGCAAGGTTCCGCCACTGTGCCACCGCTCCAACGCAGCAACCGGCCTGGCATTCTGGTCCCATCCCTGGATGCGTGGCAAGGCGCTAGTGGAGGCGAGCTTAAGCCGTGCTGATGGGATGGCCCCTTTTTCCATCCCCAAGAAAGTAAGGACACCTAAACGGACACCTCACGGTGCATTAGATGCATTTGTCCAAAACCATCAGTGGATAGTTATGATAACCATGTAGCTACTTTACACCTCGCATATGAGCAGTTTGCCACTGTGGTGACCCCTCTGATCATATAAAAGGAGGCCCAAGGCAACTGCTACAGAGAAGGAGAACACTCTCGGCCCATTCTGCATGCGTAGCTGTTGCACGAACACACTGTTCATTGCAAGTGCTCCAAGAACTGGGACGAAAACACTGATAATAAACTAAAGCAGGAGTAGGGTTTTACGCTGATTAGCAGCCCGAACCTGGGTAAAAATCCCCTCGCGTTGATCATTGGTTCTGCTCTTTGTGCATACCTCTCTCCTTGCTCAACCGTAAAGGGGTCCTTCGGATCACATAGGTGTCGTACGCCAACACCTGCGCCAGTCATGCCAGCCGTGGCATTCACGCCGCCTATAGCGGTGGTGTCGCCCAAGCCGCCCGTAGACGCATGCGAGGGAACTCTTGAAGCAGAGGGATTTGTCATCGTGGTGCCCTTCTTCGTGGGCGCCATTTATGATGAAGATGGTGATGAAGCTTGATGAAATCAACGCGCAATCTACTGACTCGAGTTCATGCCAGTGATCCCCCTACCTGGTGCGCCAAAGATGTCATGGTGGACAACCCTCTATGGGCCATCCAGCCCCTTGTGGTTCGGCTTGGGAGATGCACAAAACGCGAAGAGCGTAATGAATAGAGAACACAGGGGTTTTACCTAGGTTCGGGCCACCTTGATGTGTAATACCCTACTCCTGCTTTGTATATTGGGTGTATGCGAGAGCACAAGTACAAGGAGCGCGTCCCTGGCAAGGTGCGGAGGGAGAGCAGCTACGTGTGTGGGTTGTGCAAAGGGTCGATCCTCTGTAAAAGTTGCCCTGGCCCTCCTTTTATAGCTTAAGGGGTTACCATAGTGGCAAAACAGTAATTATACGCTAATTAGATAGCAAACAGTGTTATCATACCTAACTCTGCCGGACTAGGACAAAAGCATTAAATGCCCTATTAGGTGTCATATGGAGGAGGAGCCCCGGCAAGGTTGCTGCATCGCTTGCCCAACTACCTCCTATTATCTTGACACACCTTCTGGACGGGTGTCATAAAAGGTAAATCTCCTTCCAGCATGCTGCAACGTGCCTGACAAATCCCACCTAACCACATGCGGGTTCAACACCTCACCGATTAGCGACTAGTTGCCTGATGAGGTGGAGTGCTATTGGCTGGCGAGAGCTTGCCGGCCACGGAGCTTGCCCGGCCTTCACCATGCCGGTTCGGGCTTGCCGGCAAGGGTTGCTTTGGGTGTTAATCTTGGTGCTTCGACTCGTTCTTCTCTCTAGTTGTGAAAAACAATTGGGTCTTGAATCTTGGTCTTCTCAATCTTCGGCAAGTCTTGGCCAGCAGGGAAGCTGCTATTGTCTATGCATAAGTCAGGGTATAAAATACCCATGTTTTATACACCGACATAATGGGAGGACCAATCTTCATCAACATCTTCACCAGCAGCGTCTCATCTCAAACCCTAGTTCATCTCTTGTATTCATACGAGCATAAGCGCCCGTATTGTGGGCTCAGCCATCTAATGCACCAGAGTGAAAGACGGCCATCCGTATGATCATAAGCGCCAGTATGGTTGGTCGTATGAAGTGCTATAGGCTCCACCTTATCAGTACAAGTGTCACGACCTGGTTCTGACAGGGGACCCAAATCTCTGTGCTTACTATGCCAGCCCCTGGATCAATAGCTGACACTTACAGTCGATGATGAAATACCAAGAATACATCACATGTCATAGTATTACATCACAGATCTAGTGCTTTACAATACACACCTGCCTAGCTCATGGGCTAGCTTAGTATACAATCATGAAGTGGAAATAATATTCTAGTCTTGTGGCTTCCATCCACCAACAGGCAAGAGTTGAGTATAGCATCGTAACCCAACTTTGTATCTCTCCATCGACACGGTAATCCTGCAACATGACAAATTGCAGCCACAAGGGTCAAAACATTGAATGTATTGGCAAGCTTCACCAGGTAGTAGACCAAACTCAATTATGCATTTGGGTAAGTGGGGTTCAAGGCTCTTTGCGGAAAATAGATTTATCCTACTTTTGTAATAGGTGGTCTACTCTAAAGCTGGACATACCATCTCACACAGTAGTCCTAGACAACCGTCTTAGACGATCATCCATAATGCATATGAATAAGTTGGCCACCGTCTCACATAGTTTCCCTAGACCGATCCCTGCAAGTAATTCCCCTAATCTTACACGAGGCACCGCAGTTGGTCCATACTCCCTTGGTTCAACACATCAATTTTTAATTAAGAAGAGGTGACGATATTCTGTTGACAATTCTCAGTAGAGTTGCTCAAAAGTTGTCCGTAACCGGGGACACGGCTAATCATGATCAGTTTTATTCATCTATTGAGGTTTGTTTACTTTACCCATGATTCCTGATCACACCCTCCTGCTACTAAGCTTCACTTGTGTAGACCAAGAAGAGACTTTTGGGAAGTAGTAGCCCCCGCCCAAGGGCAGACCCAGTCCAACCTAGCACTAACGGCATCTGTTGGTCATGCCCGAGAGGGTTCCCACAACCTACTTGGTCAAGACAGAGCCCATATTGACTCACAGTTACACATGGAAGCTACTCAACTTTGAACTCATACAACCCCTTTGATACTTGGGTGGCATTCCCAATCAAAATCTGCACTCCGATGACCCAATCAAAACCAATCCACCCAGATCGATTCATTAATTAAGTGGTAGTTAAGTAGTCAACCATGAGGTTGTAGTCTTGAAAAAAATAAAGTTGTTGTTTTCCCAATCCACACAATAGCACTAAGCAGAACTACTCGATTGATTACAAGGACAGGGTAAAATGGACCTAAGGTTTCCGCTACTGGGTTCACGCTATATGATGTGCAATCCTAGTCATGTGTTCCTATTTGGGAATTGCTACATGCAAGCAAAACAGTAGGTGTTATATGATAAAAGGTTCCACTTGCCTGGTATTGATGATTCTTCAATATCACAATCTTGATCAAGTTACTCGTCGCTCTCCATACAATCTAACATAGTAAAGAGTAATCGTAAACAACCATACAAGACAAATCAAACATACAACACATGTAGTGCATGGTGTTAGTGTCATTGTTTTGTGAGATCATGCGTCAACTATTAACACGTAAGGGTTTAGAAAAAAACATAGTGGTTGTTAATTAGAATACATGTGACATAAGGGTTCACATGAAAGTTTCAAAATAGGAGGGTTCATCACATAAGGAGTATCTGATCTTAAGTTGTGGTTGCCAGACTCATCAAAAGAATCTTGAACTCGAGTCATGGTCTATGAACAGTGGGCAAACCAAGTTCACATATAAGTTTGAACTTGTTGATCTTTCATGAGATTGAACACACATAAGTTGTCTAGATTTCAAATTAAAAATAATTCATAATTGACCTAGGGTTGTGCATAAATTCATATGTGAACTATTTAATTTAATTTGATTTGATTAAGTGTCCTTCAAGTTTTCTTTAGGTTCAAACTAAATTTAAATTACATTTATTATTTCCCCTAAAGTCAAATGCAAATCCAATATAATTACTAAAGTTTATTTATTTAAATTCAACTTTAAATTAAAGTCAAATATAAATCCAAAATCACTTACTGAAGTTATTATTTAAACCTTATTAAAATTTGAACTAAACTCAAGTTTAAATCTGATACGTTCATTTTGCATCATGTTTTCCAACTGTTATTTATAATGTTTTTGATCATTTTAACACTTCGTGATGCAATTCTAATGCCTTTTCTCTCTTAATTTGCAAGATTTACATGAAGAGGGAGATTGCCGATAGCTGGAATTCTGGACCTGAAAAAGCTATATCGGAGATACCTATTCTGAACAACCCCAAATGAAATGAAATTTCACGAAGAATTTTTGTGGAATATATAAAAAATATTGGGGCAAATAAATACTAGAGGGGACCCACCAGCTGCCCACAACGTAGTAGGGCGTGGCCACACCACCTGGGTGTGCCCTAGTGCCTTGTGGGGCCCCTGGCAGGCCTCCGGCCCCCATCTTCTACAAATGAAGGGTTTTCGGGATGAAGCACCGCCGTGTTGAGGCCGAACCTGAGCAGGAACACTTTTTCTCTCCGGCGGAGTGATTCCGCTAAGGACACTTCCCTCAAGGAGGGGGAAATCGAAGCCATCGACATCACCAACAACCCTCTCATCATGGAAGGACCAATCTTCGTCAACATCTTCACCAGCACCATCTCATCTCAAACCCTAGTTCATCTCTTGTACTCAATCTCTGTCTCAAAACCTCAGATTGGAACTTGTGGGTTACTTGTAGTGTTGATTACATCTTGTAGTTGATGCTAGTTGGTTTATTTGGTGGAAGATTATATGTTCAGATCCTTGATGATATTCTATACCCCTCTGATCTTGAACATGAATATGATTTGTGAGTAGTTACATTTGTTCTTGAGGACATGGGAGAAGTCTTGTCATAAGTAATCATGTGAATTTGGTATTCGTTCGATATTTTGAAGATATGTATGCTGTTGCTTCCTTTAGTGGTGTCATGCAAACATCGACTACATGAAACTTCACCATACTTGGGCCTAAGGGAAGGCATTGTGGAGTAATCAGTAGATGATGGGTTGCTAGAGTGACATAAGTGTAGGATCGAAAGTATGTGTAGAGGGGGGTGATTGGACTACTTGACCAAATAAAACCTAACCATTTCCAAATTTTAGTTGTGGGCAGATTTTAGCAAATCTAACAAGTCAAGCAAATCCTACACATGTAATTCTAAGAGTATAGCAGCGAAAAGTAAGATATTTTACGTGTAAGTAAAGGAGGGGTTTGGAGAAGGCAAACGCAATGGGGCCACGAAGATTTTTGGCATGGTTCCGATAGGTGGTGCTATCGTACATCCACGTTGATGGAGACTTCAACCCACGAAGGGTAATGGCTACGCGAGTCCGTGGAGGGCTCCAACCACGAAGGGTCCATGAAGAAGCAACCTTGTCTATCCCACCATGGCCATCGTCTTGCCCTTACAAACTTCTTGGTTCAACTCCACATCATGTCGGAGGCTCCCAAGAGACACCTAATCAATCTAGGAGACACCACTCTCCAAAAGGTAATAGACGGTGTGATGATGATGAACTACTTGCTCTTGTGCTTCAAATGATAGTCTCCCCAACACTCAACTCTCTCCCACAGATTTGGCTATGTTGGAAGAAGGATTTGAGTGGAAAGAAACTTGGGGAACGCTAGGAATCAAGATTCAAATGGTAGGAATGGAATCTCTTGATCTCAACACATGAGCAGGTGGTTTTCTCTCAGAAAATGAGTAGTGGAAGTTTAGGCACATTCTGTTGGCTCTCTCACTGAGTAAGAGGGGGTGGAGGGGTATCTATAACCTCCACACAAAATCCAACTGTTACACACTTTTGACTCAACTCGGTGGCACCGATTAGAAGTCTCAGTGGCACCGAGCTGTGTAAAATATATGAACGTTGGAGGTCTCGGTGGGACCGACTGGAAACATCTCGGAGCAACTGATGTGCAATGGTAGGGCAAAACCTCACTTCGGTGGCACCGATTGCATCGTCTCGGTAAGACCGAAATAAGTGCAAAAGGCAATAGAAGGTTGGCAAGCCATCTCGGTGGCACCGATTGCAAAACTCGGTAAGACCAAAATAATTGCAACAGGCAACAGAGAGTTGGCAAGGCCATCTCGGTGAGACCAAGATCCATATCGGTCGATCCGATTTGTTAGGGTTTAGCTGTGGCAGTGTCCAGATGAACTCGGTGGGTCCGGATGGGTAGGTTTTGGTGGGACCAAGTTGGATGTAAGGTTTAGGACATATTTGGATAGGGAAAGTGGCTGAGGGTTTCGGACCAATATCACTAAGCACCTGAGCAAAGATATCATTGTCAAAACCTAATCCCCATTAATAGTATTGGCTTTCTGTGGACTCAATGTGATCTTGGATCACTTAACTAAAAATGTAGAGTCTTGAGCTTTTGCCAATCCATGTCCTTAGCATTTTGAGGGGTCCACAATCACTAGTCCTTGCCATGCCAATCATTGGAATTCTTGAAATCTTTAACTTCAATGGATATTAGTTCAATGAGATATATGTTGTTATGAATTACGAAAACCACCCGGGGATTAGTTGCACTTTCAATCTCCCTCTTTTTGGTAATCATATAGATCAAAGCTTTGATAAACGATTAAATGAATGAAATACATTGTCACTTTGAGAAGTATGTGATAAGCAAGAGCTCCCCCTAAATTTGTGCATTATTAAAAAATTGCGTTTGAATGCAAATGCACACTTGATTAGGATCATGGGTCACTCTTTCATGTCGCATACAACTTGGTGGAGCGCACAAAATGATATGATTGGAATAGTAAGCACGCATCACCAAAAGCACAATTGAATGATCATACAAATATAATGATAACGATAAGCATTGAGCATAACATGAAGCATAGTATGATTAAACACAAACAACCAACATAATATCTTGCAAACAAAACAAACATAGTAGCATAAACTAAGTAGCAGCAAAACTCAAAGAAATCAAACGAGTAAAATCAAGAGACTCTCTCTTGAAGCCTAATGATCTATACATATTCTCCCCCTTTGGCAAAAAGTACCAAAAAGCTCGAATAGGTATAGAGCTATGCGTCTCTCTAGGCACGATCCTTAGCAGATCCTGGTGGTGAAGATCTCTGGTTGGTAGCTCTGGTGTGCGTAGACGACATTGAGAGAAGTGCATCTGCAAAAGCTTCAGCTGACGTTTGCTGGTCTGGTGGACTAGAGACTGGCGATGGCACTGACAAAGCAGCAGCTGGGGCAGAAATTGTAGTCCTCGTGCCTGCAATAGGTACAGCACCAGACCTCGATGCCCTAGGCACTGTCTGGATGATGTCAGTAGTAGGTCTGTCATCTTCACTCTCCTCTGCAGCAACTCTAGCTGCATCAACCTCATCCTTCAGCTTCTCCACTATGGTCTGGACCTCTGTGATCTTCACATCAAGATCATAAATCTTTGTCTCGACTACCCGCTCTAAGCTCTCCTGGTTCTTGGTGAGGTTGGCCAGACTTCATTCAATCCTCAGGGTTGCTTCATCAGATAAGTAATTTCATCATTCTTCGACTTGAGGTTAGCAATTGGAGCATTAGGACCAGATGCTTACTTGGGTGCTTTAACTGCTGCAGCTGTGTGTATCTTCTCTTGTGCCACAGCAGAATTAGGGTGATATGGATCTATCACCACTATGTTATCTTCAAATTCTGGCAACAATGGGAGATGCTCGCGATCAAGAAGATATGTGCTCATTCCAACCTTGGAATTGATGAGCAACTGAATGTGCGGAGCAAAACTACATGATCTCTTTTGGTCTGCAGCTGTCCTCTTGATAGTTTCAACAATTAAGCTCATCACCTTGAATTTCTGAGGTATGTCAAAGAGTGCAGAAGGTTGATGGACTGGCCACGGATCATCTTGTCATCTCTGGATTTGGGCAACAATGTATGCCTTGAAATAGTGTTTGTGGTGGCCAAACCAAACAGTAAATGGTTGACAGAACCTAACTTGTGGGTGTCAAAATCTTTCCCATGAATGGGCTTTTACATATTTTTCATAGAATTCTGATCCATCTTGGGCTTGGCATACACATCAATATCTCTCTCTTCTTCTTAAGGAGCACCAAGAAAGAGCAGCCCACTCAGAGATGGTTGACTGGTATCTCACTCCCTCAGTCATCCACACAATCCTTCCATCTGGATAGAAATGCGTGATACGTCTCCATTGTGTTCTTGAGATGGCATAATCTTGATGTATCGCGGGCTTTGTTAATATAGTTGGATCATATGGTGTTTCCCCCTCTCTATCTTGTTGTGATGAATTGAGTTTTCCCTTTGAGATTTCGTTTTTATCGGACTGAATACTTTTATCGATTTGAGAACACTTGATGTATGTCTTGCTATGAATACCCGTGGTGACAATGGGGTATCATATTGATTCACTTGATATGTGTTTTGGCACTCAACTCACGGATTCCCGAGGTGACATTGGGGTAATCTATGCATAGGGGTTGATGCACGTTCTCGTCTTTGTTTCTCCGGTAGAAATCTTGGGGCACTCTTTGAGGTTCTTTGTGTTGGATTGAGTACTATGAATCTGAATTTGCTTTGGTGTTATTCTAGTGTGAACTCTTGATAGATCGATCGGAAAGAATAACTTGGTATTATTTTGGTACGAACTCTTGATAGATCGATCGGAAAGAATAACTTGCTGTTATTTTAGTACGAACTCTTGGATAGATCGATTGGAAAGAATAGCTACAAACAATTTCTTCTTATGTTCTCTGCTAGATAAGAACTTTGGAGTGATTCTTCATCGCACTTTGTCGTGGTTCAACACGGCCACCTATGGGGCCATCGGCCCCTTGTGGTTCGGCAAGGGGGAAGGGCGCGTTGCACAAAGAGCGGAGACGGTAGAGTAGCACAGCAGTGATGACACGGGTAGTTTGTACGCAGGTTCGGGCCACCACGAGGCGTAAAACCCTACTCCTGCTTTGGTGGGTTGATGAAAGGACCGTGGTGGAGACACAACGCTCTAGCCCGGCAAGGTTGCCTCGGGACGAGAGCAGCTACGCGCGTATGAGTGTAGAAGGGTCCGAATCCTTTCTAAGGTTGCCACGACCCTCCTTTTGTAGGTCAAGGGGTTATCACAATGGCAAAACAGTCATTATCCAGTGATTAGATAGCCACAGTGCTATCATACCTAACTCTGCAGACAGGACAGGGTGCATTAAATGCACCGCTTAGTGTCACATCGCGGGGGAGCCCGGCAGGCCTTGCCATGCTATTCATCCACCTTCTCGCCTGCCTGCGTGACACGCCTCTGGACGGGTGTCATTTGGGGGTGATCTACCTCAGAAATGGCTGCGACGTGCTAAATAACAGTCACTTAATCACTTGGGGGCTCGACACCGCACCGATAGGTGACTTGCGTTGCTGTGAGGTGGAGCAGTGGCGCCTTGGCAGGGTGATGCGCCCTTGGCATCCCCAGCAAGCTTGCTGGGGGAGTCTTGAGACTTGTCTTCGGGGTGACCTCGACCTTACCAGGCTCGCTTGCCCGACAAGGGAGGTTTTTCCTTAGTGATATCTTACTCCTTTGGCTTGTCTTTGTCTTCTTGATCCGCCCTTTGATTTCTCAAAGAGCTATATCTTCTGCTTGGCCTTCTCTTGGATGCTGTGACTTTGCTCTTGAGCTTGTGTACAGTCCGGGCAACATACACCAGGGTTTATTGTACCGACAGGAGCCCCCGGGCCTGGTTCGAACGCGCTGCCGAGCGTCATCGGGGTAGGCCCTATCCAATACACAGGCGAAGAGTTTGTGGTCGCTCATCCTTGAGATTTTCTTTGCTTCTTCATTAACCTATGCTTGAGTCAGTTTCCGGTTTTTCCATGCATCATGGACGACGTTATGAGGGAGTTGCGAGCCATGATCCGTGGGCTATCCACGTCCCACGTTCATGGGGCGGTAACTGCCACTCCACTATCTTCTCCACTTCTGGCGTTTCTTCCATGTTTGCTGCATGCATTGCACAGGGTTGGTGGCGAGCGCGGAGGGCGCGGTAATGTGTGCCATGGCAGAAATCTAGACGCCATGGATTGACGCAGGTGGTCGGCCTTGATTCCACGAGCCGTTGATGGCGCGGGGGAGCCGGATTGGCAGAGCTGGGCAGTTGCCTCCCCTGAGTAAGGAGCCAGCCCCGGCCCCGTTTGCCTATAAAAGGGGACACCGGCGAGGTGCTGGCTCACACCTATCTCCTCCTTCTTTCTTCTGATCTTGTTTCTTCATCATGGTGAGGGGAAGAGGTCGTGGTGGCACTCCAGTAGCGGCAACGAGGGCTTCTGCTGGACAGCGCCTCCCTCCTCCCATTGGGGACGCGAAAACGGAGCCCGCCGTGAGGGGAGGCAGGAGAGGATGGGGACGCGGTTGTCGTGGTGCTCGGGATCGAGGAGGACGGGGCGGTGCGCTGATCGCACCCCCTCCGGCCGTCCAGGACATGAACGAAGGCCACGTCGGGAACCAGCTGCTGGAGTTTATTGTCAAGTTGCGAGGGCCTCCGTGCAGCCGGCTTCGGCTCCCAACTCCATTTGCAAGAGTGATGGAAGTTGAGCAGCCATCGGGGTTGAGGCTGCACATGAGGGGCTGTTGTAATGGCAGCATGCGGGCGGACGTGGAGTTCCCTGCTCCCCATGTTATGCTTCTCCGGCATGGTTGGAAGACCTTTGCTTGTGCCCACAGCTTGGCGGTCGGGCACGTCCTTCATTTCAAGTTAATGGATGCCACCCTGATTTCCGTCAAAGTCTTCGGACACTCGGGTGCTCGCTTAGGGTGCTACGCGGAGAGCTCGACCGATGACGAAAGCTCCTCCTGGAGCGATAGCGACGCGGAGGACTGTGATGGTGATGAAGACGGTGCCGACAGGGAGGACGACCACTCCGACTCCGGTTGAACACCAGCCGCACCATCATCGTCAGGCGGCGGCACCACCATCTGCACCTGCATCTCCTCTCCGGCAAGGCGATTTGCCGGGGAGTTGGATGTAGAGGTGTGGATGGTGTCTCCGGCTCCTCCAGCAGCCTTCCAGCTGGGCCCCGGCAGGCTTCCTCGTGGGCTCCGGCTTCGTTCGCCCTGCCGCGTCCTGCTGGCCCTGGTGGCGGTGACCAGGGGGTCATCTCCGCCACTCTCTTCACCATCACCTTTGCCCGCGCCCTCTCGATCTTGTCAGACTCCGTTTCGCGGGTTCTGACGAAGTCAGGCTGGGCTTCTGCCCAGGCACTTCTTTTGCCCTCTTCACCTTCCACCGTAGTTCCTAGGAGGAGAGGGACAAGAAAGGGATTACGGGGCACTTATCTTTTTTCAGTCTAAAATATGTAGGCACTTGCCAAACTTTTAGTCTAAAATATGTAATCTTCTTTATCCATGTTTGTGTCCTGTAAGATCTGTACTTGCTTATCCGCATATTAATGAAAAAAGACAAGCCTTGCCGGGTACTTGTGCATGTACCATGTCCATGTAGAGGTGGGATGCCTCTATACATTTAAGTAAACAAGTTTTTCTCCGGCAAGCTATCTTGCCGATGCCTTTCGTTTGTTGCCGCGGGGCTTGGCCTACCGGGCACAAAACTATGGAAAGGGACCAGCTCCTCGTCAAACCTCCTTCGCCAAAGGCCACTACAATCATCCTGACTGAAGCAACATTCGAGACGCAGGGTGGGAGCACCTATGCTTTGAAGGTGACGAGGTTTTCATATGCACAAGTTTTCACCTTACAAAACAAGTATGGATAAGAAAGAACTTATCTGTTTGGCTTGTCGGGGACCGATATGTAGGCTTGTCTTCATTTCTTCCCTTCGGGACCGGGTCCACGGCAAGAACTCTGCAGCTTAGTGCAGAGGAAAACAATGCCACATATGTCCTTATCTACATGACCATGCGATGCCCTTGTTATGCTTATGCATGAATGAAAGTTTTTGTGCCCCCGGCGCTTCGTTTATTATTCGTTGCTCAGGGTCTGCGCCTGGCTTTGTACAAAGGATTACATGCAACATCGACAAGGCTTGTACAAAAGGGTGGCTGCCGGGCAGGGAACGACAGCCGCGCCTTACGGGTAGAACTTACGGAGATGCTCAATGTTCCATGAGTTTTGCAACTGAATGCCATCTCCGGTCTCCAGACGGACTGCGCCGGGTCTGGTGACTCGTACTACCCGGTAAGGGCCTTCCCACTTCGGCATCAACTTTTTTGTACCCTTGGCAGATTGAACGCGCCTAAGGACAAGGTCGCCTTCCTCAAGGCTCCAGGCATGAACCCTACAGTTGTGATAGCGACGTAGGGCTTGCTGGTAGCATACAGCACGCATAGCAGCGCGGAGATGGTTCTCCTCAAGTAGCACAACGTTGTCACGCCGGTGCTATTCTTGCGCTACTTCACGCCGGTGCTGTGGGGATCATTGCTTCTGCCCCATAGACTAGGGAGAATGGAGTCTGGCCAATAGCTCGATTTGGTGTCATACGGAGGGACCAAAGAACCACTGGTAGCTCGTCGATCCATCGCCTGCCACATTTCTGCAGCCTATCAAATGTTCTTGTCTTGAGTCCTCGCAGCACTTCAACGTTCGCCCTCTCAGCTTGTCCGTTGCTTCTGGGATGAGCAACAGAGGCAAACGAGACCTTGCTTCTGAGGGCATGAACGTATTGCATGAAGGCGCGGCTTGTGAATTGGGTGCCATTGTTAGTGATGACTCTGGCGGGTAATCCGAAACGGAACACCAATCCTTTCAAGAACTTGATAGCTGATTGTGCGGTCACCTTCCTCACGAGCTCCACTTCTGGCCACTTTGTAAACTTATCGATCGCAACGTACAAGAATTCAAAGCCCCCGGTAGCACGGGGGAAGGCGCCCGAGATGTCGAGCCCCCAGACCGAAAATGGCCACAACAAAGGGATCGTCTGCAGAGCTTGAGCATGCTGATGGATATTCTTGGAGTGGAACTGGTAGGCTTCACATCTAGTGACTAGCTCAATTGCATCTTGGAGGGTCATGGGCCAGTAGAAACCTTGCCGGAAAGCTTTTCCAACTAGGGCCCTTGATCCAATGTGGGAGCCTCACATGCCTTTGTGTATCTGTGCCAACAGTTCCTTCCCTTCTTCCCAGCAAATGCACTTCAATTTCACACCGTTGGGCCTCCTTCTATATAGCATGTTGTCGACGAACTGATACATACTGGCCCTCCTGGCTACTCTTTCAGCTTCTTCTTGCTCTTGGGGAAGTTCTCCTGTTTGGAGGTAATGGACAATGTGTCACGCCCAAGTTGGAGCCTGAGGCTCCACAACAAGGATCAGTGGCACCTCCTCATTCGCGGTAGTGCATGCCTCGACCGCAAAGACTGGTAGTCCAGCGGCAGGGTGCTGCTCACCGAGCGAAGGGGAGTTGTTCCCGCCAAGCTCTTTGGTGGGGGCTTCGGGAAGCTCTGCCAGGAGAGGCTTGCCAGAGTCCAGTTTCCTCCTCTTTCTGGCCATTGTTGTCAGGGATACGGAGGGCTGAGTCAGGTGGAGAACAAAAGTCCCTGGTTCCACAGGAAGCTTTTGCGCAGCGCACTTTGACAGATGATCAGCAATGTTGTTTTCCGCATGGGGTACGTGCTCTGTTTACAATCCATCAAAGTGCTCCTCCAGCTTTCTCACTTCCTCCACGTATGCCTCCATCAATGGACTCTGATAATCCTTGTTCACTTGCCTAACCACAAGCTGTGAGTTTCCAAGAATGATCAACTTCTTGATTCCTAGTTCTATTGCGATCCTGAGCCCGGCAAGGAGTCCTTCATATTCGGCAGTGTTGTTGGTAGCCTTCTCCCGGGGGAAATGCATTTGAACCACGTACTTGAGGTGCTCTCCAGTGGGTGCGACGAGAAGCACGCCAGCCCCCGCACCTTGTAGGGAGAAGGCACCATCAAAGTACATGATCCATTCTTCGGGCGCTTCCATGCCGGGGATAACTGTCTCCGACGTCTCTTCATCTAGAGTTGGTGTCCATTCTGCAATAAACTCCGCCAATGCCCTTCTCTGAATAGTTGATGTGCTCTCAAACTTCAAACCAAAGCTTGATAACTCTAGAGCCCATTCCACTATTCTGCCAGTGGCCTCAGGGTTCCTCAGTATGCGTTGCAAGGGGAAACGGGTGACAACCGTGATCTCGTGGGCTTGGAAGTAGTGGCGCAGTTTTCTTGAGGCCATGATGAGGCCAAAAATCAACTTTTGCACACCAGAATACCTTGATCTAGCCCCCTGCAGTAGGGAGCTGACAAAGTACACTGGCCGCTGCACCACCTTCTTCCTTGCCGTGATCCTGGAATTGTCTCCGTTGCCCCGCTCCTCTTCGTTCTGACCTGCACCTGATCTAGCTGAGATGAGTTCACTTTCCTCTCCGGAGGGGACGGTAGTCACGGCTGCTCCTTCATCTACTTCCCGCTGGGCCACCAGCGCTGCACTAACCACTTGATTTTTTGCCGCTAGGTACAGCAGCAACGGCGCTTGTGGTTTAGGAGCGACTAGGGTGGGAACAGAGGATAAGTAGGTCTTCAAATCTTGCAGTGCAGCGTCCACCTCCGGGGTCCACTCCATGGGCCCTGCCTTCTTCAAGATTTTGAAGAATGAAAAGGCACGCTCGGCAGACTTGGAAATGAACCTGCTCAGCGCAGCAACACATCCAGTCAAATGCCTCACATCTTTAATTGTCTTGGGTGCTTGAATCTGCTCGATCGCGTTGATCTTGTCGGGGTTGGCCTCTATCCCTCGGTGGGATACGAAGAAGCCAAGTAGCTTGCCGGAAGGAACACCAAAAACACACTTCTCTAGGTTCAGCTTCAAGTTGATCTTGCGCAAATTTGCAAAGGTCTCTTCCAAGTCCTGAAAGAGAGTTGATTTGTGCTTGGTTTTGACCACTATGTCATCCATGTAAGCTTCGATATTCCTATGTAGCTGGGACTCAAAACCAATTTGCACTGCTCTTGCAAAAGTGGATCCAGCGCTCTTTAACCCAAAGGGCATCCGTACAAAATAGTACGTGCCGCATGGGGTTATGAACGCGGTCTTCTCTTCGTCTTCCTTGGACATGAAAATCTGGTGGTACCCGGGGTAGGCATCCAAGACGGAAAGCAAGTCACACTCGGAGGTGGAATCCACAATCTGATCGATGCGCGGCAAGGGGAATGGGTCATTTGGGCATGCTTTGTTCAGATCTGTGAAATCTATGCAAAGCCTCCACTTCCCATTCGGCTTACGCACCACCATTGGATTTGCCAACCATGTTGGATGTAATACTCCTCTGACCAAACCAGTAGCTTCAAGTTTCTTGATCTCATCGGCAATGAATTTTTGCTGCTCCAAGGCTTGCTTCCGGACCTTCTACTTGACGGGCCGGGCATGGGGGCAGACAACAAGGTGGTGCTCGATTACCTTCCTGGTAACACCAGGGATGTCAGATGGTTGCCAAGCAAACACATCGACATTCGCCCGCAGGACGGCAACGAGCGCGCTTTCCTATTTGTCATCCAGGGTGGAGCTGATAGTAAATGTATCATCAGCGCCACCCAGCCCTGTCGGGACCTTGTTCACAGTAGGCACAGCAACCTTTGATCTTTTGCTAGTGGAACTCTCCGGCAAGTC
Source organism: Thinopyrum elongatum (assembly GCA_011799875.1). Taxonomy (NCBI): domain Eukaryota; kingdom Viridiplantae; phylum Streptophyta; class Magnoliopsida; order Poales; family Poaceae; genus Thinopyrum; species Thinopyrum elongatum. The sequence goes on along the minus strand of CM022300.1, from coordinate 354,386,608 downwards.
ATCGACAGGTGCAGCACCCTCCGAAGAGGCGCGCTTCCTGGATTCCTTGCCGGTATCCTTGCCAGCTTTTCTCCCTTGCTTGTTTTCCTTGGTGGGGACTGCGGCTTCCGCGGCCTCGGCAGTGACCGCGTCCCGGTACATCTTGTCCACGCATATAATTGTGTCCTTCTTGTCTGATGGGATAGAAATAATGCCCATTGGTCCTGGCATCTTCAGGGTGTTGTAAGCATAGTGGGATGCCGCCATGAACTTTGCCAGCGCAGGTCGTCCAAGTATCCCATTGTACGGCAACAGAAGCTCAACCACATCAAACACAGTCTTCTCAGTCCGGTAGTTCAATTCGCCTCTAAACGTCACTGGCAGCGTGATCTTCCCCTTCGGACGAATCCTGTCGGGGTTGATCCCTTGAAAGGTGCCAGTAACCTTGAGCTCTTCTTCTGCTATCTGCAGCTTGCTGATGACCTTGGGAGAAATCAGATTCAACCCAGCCCCACCGTCAACCAACATCTTTGTGACCTTGAGGTTGCGGATCGTTTGTGAAACCAACAACGGCAAGCACCCAACTACGGTGGTGCGGTCAGGGTGATCCTCTTCATCAAAGATGATGGGCGTGCGGGACCATTTGAGTGGTTTCCGAGAATCTGCCGCTAGCTCCATAGCATTGACCTCACGTGCCCACTGTTTAAGATAGCGGTGAGAGGAGTGCAAGGATGCACCTCCGTCAATGCACAGGGCGTAAGTGGCCTTCTGGAACACCTGCTTGCTGGTTTCCTCTTCATCCCTTTCATTGCTCTCGTCATCGCATTCCTTCTTCCCACGGCCTCTGGCAGGCTTCCCTTGATGCCGATGGACCTTGTCGGGGTGACTTCCTCTGCCACCTCGGCCCCTCCCGCAAACACCATCTTTGTCTCTCTCTTTGTCATGCTTCTCCTACTCAGCCTTTTGCTTCTTGACGAGTTGCTCGACTTGATGACACTCTTGGAGATCATGGCCCTTGGTCTGATGGATCTTGCAGTACGGCCCATCGGCCTTCCCAGCCTTCTCGGCCGCCGTAGCTTCCCGGCAATCATTGCATGCGGCAACTTCCTTGCCGGGAGCTTCGGTCTTGGCCTTCTTGCTGGTACTAGGAACGCTAGACCCTTCGACAGCCAGAACTTTCTTCTCCTTGCGCTTCTTGTTGCGTTTCTTGTTCTTCTTCTTCTGATTGGCAGCATCGTCGTCGTCCTCCGAGTCAACATCGACGCCATCTTGTTTTCCAGGGAGTCGCCTCCCCTCCTCTGTTCGGGCACACTTATCCACCAAAGTGTACAGCTCATTCACAGTCTTGGGCAACCGGACGTTCATCTTGGAGCATATCCTGCGGTTGCGTATGTTGCACTGGAATGGAGCTATCACAGCTGCCGGGTGGATGTCCAGAATGTTCCTATGCACCCACCTGAATCTCTGCATATACTTCCGCAAACTCTCTCCTTCCTTCTGTGGGAGGAGCTGCAAGTCGCTGGGCCGCCCTGGTTCTTGATGGCCGCTTTTGAAGGCGCCAACAAACTCATTGCACAGGTCAGCCCAGGTCGAGATGGAGTTCTCCGGTAAGTGCATCATCCACGACCTCACATTTGGCTTGAGTGCCAAAGGGAAGTAGTTGGTGAATACCTTCTCATCTCTTCTTCCGGCGGCTTGAACAACGATGGTGTAGATGCTCAAGAACTCTGTCGGGTTCAGTCTTCCATCGTACTTCTCTGGTATCTCTGGCTTGAACGTACGGGCAGACGGCCAACAGACTTGCCGCAACTCACGAGTGAAGGTAGGACACCGAACCTTGAAAGGCAGGTATCCATCTCCACTGGGCGCGGGCTCATCAACGTCGGGACCATTGCGCCTTTCAGACTAGCGGCGGGTGTCGCGGCGCCGTTCTGTGGTGACGCGCGCGTCTTCCCCTCGCCTGTCTTCCAGGACCTGTCGCCGATCTCGACGGGATCAAGGATCAGACGAAGCCATTGATACCTCGTCGGGTTCTTGATTGTGTGGCTCTGGCCGCGGACCCTGCGATGGCTACCGTGGAGGGGACTGCACCATAGGAGTGACCCCTTCGGTACGGCCAGCAGCTCGGGCCGTTGTTGCTGCCTGCGGAGGCCATGACGGGTCTGCTCACTGTGATCCTCCCGCCTCAGCGAAACCAATCAGGCTTTGAATGGTGCCTCTCCACTCATCCATTTGATCGGCCGCTGGCGGAAATCTCAACAGGAGTTGGGCCCGCGCCATGGCTTCCGAAGCGGTGCTCGGCATAGACGACGACGCAGATCGCGATGTCGCCTGACTTCTGACGGTGCCGGTAGTGGCGGCGCCGTACTCTCATCGCCGCGAGCCTGTCGCCAAGGTGGCGCGGCGATGAGGTGGATGTGCTTGGGGATTGATGACCCCATTCGGCGCATCGCCCTGGCCAGCTTGCCCTGGGGATGGCCCGTGCCCTGCAGCCGCACCTGCAGCGGGGGCAGCTAGAAGGTTGCGATTCGCACCAGAGCGAGTGCCATCGCTGCGGCTGCGTCCTTTAGCGAGGTGGAGAGGTAGAGATGGGATATTCTCCCCACCCACATCTTGTGGAGCATAGCTGCTAGGATGCTGTTGACGCTATCCTCCCCCGGTGCCCCCCGCTCCCGCATCGGCCGCAGGGGGAATGCTGATGGCGTCGCCTGCGCCGGTCATGTCCACCGTGGCGTCCATGTCCTCGTGTGCCCCCGTAGCCCCCACGACATCAGTGGCTGCATGCGAGAGGGCCTTCGAGGTGGACGGTTGAGCTGTAGCGCCGCACTTTTTCTTGGGTGCCATGGATGATGAAGCCGTCGACGAAGAAGACGATGATGAAGATGACACGCTGCTTACACCCTCGGGTTCCCACAAGCGCTCCTCCCTACCTAGCGCGCCAAAGATGTCGTGGTTCAACACGGCCACCTATGGGCCATCAGCCCCTTGTAGTTCAACAAGGGGGAAGGACGCGTTGCACAAAGAGCGAAGACCATAGAGCAGCACGGCAGTGATGACACGGGCAGTTTTTACGCAGGTTCGGGCCGCCGCGAGGCGTAAAACCCTACTCCTGCTTTGGTGGATTGATGAAAGGACCGTGGTGGAGATGCAGCGCTCCAGCTCGGCAAGGTTGCCTCAGGATGAGAGCAGCTATGCGTATGAGTGTACAAGGGTCCAAATCCTTCTAAGGTTGCCACGGCCCTCCTTTTATAGGTCAAGGGGTTACCACAATGGCAAAACAGTCATTATCCAATGATTAGATAGCCACAGTGCTATCATACCTAACTCTGCAGACAGGACAGGGTGCATTAAATGCACCACTTAGCGTCACATCGCGGGGGAGCCCGGCAAGCCTTGCCGTGCTATTCATCCACCTTCTCGCCTGCCTGCGTGACACGCCTCTGGACGGGTGTCATTTGGGGGTGATCTCCCTTAGAAATGGCTGCCACGTGCCAAATAATAGCCACTTAATCACTTGGAGGCTCGACACAGCACCGATTGGTGACTTGCGTTGCTGTGAGGTGGAGCAGTGGCGCCTTGGCGGGGTGATCCGCCCTTGGCATCCCCGGTAAACTTGCCGGGGGAGTCTTGAGACTTGTCTTCGGGGTGACCTCGACCTTACCAGGCTCGCCTGCCCGACAAGGGAGGTTTTTCCTTAGTGATATCTTGCTCCTTTGGCTTGTCTTGGTCTTCTTGATCCGCACTTTGATTTCTCAATGAGCTATATCTTCTGCTTGGCCTTGTCTTGGATGATGTAACTTTGCTCTTGAGCCTGTGTACAGTCTGTGCAACATACACCAGGGTTTGTTGTACCGACACACTTTGAGGGATGGTTATATGATCCAATTAGATTAGCATTGTTGAGAGATTGCACTAGCAAAAGTACAAACCCTAGGCCTTGTTTTCAAGCATTGCAATACCGATTGTGCTCACTTTTATCGTTCACTACCTTGCTGTTTTTATTTATTCAGATTATAAAAATATATTTCTACCATCCATATTACACTTTTATCACCATCTCTTCGCCGAACTAGTGCACCTATACAATTTGCCATTGTATTTGGTGTGTTGGGGACACAAGAGATTTCTTGTATTTGGTTGCAGGGTTGTTTGAGAGAGACCATCTTCATCATATGCCTCCCACGGATTGATAAACCTTAGGTCATCCACTTGAGGGAAAATTGCTACTGTCCTACAAAACTCTGCGCTTGGAGGCCCAACACGAGTCTACAAGAATAAAGTTGCATAGTATACATCAAGCTCTTTTCTGGCACCGTTGCCGGGGAGGTGAGTGCTTGGAGGTATATCTTTAGATCTTGCAATTGAATCTTTTTATTTCTTGTTTTATCACTAGTTCGGTTTGTAAAAAGAAAATTACAAAAAAATGGAATTGAGGTTGCATCATATTGTTCATCTTTATAATGTCTTTCGTGAAAATGATGGAAAGGAAAATTGTGCTCAATTGATAGAGGAAGAATTCTATAAAATGTTTGACAGAAAATCTTTGAATGATGAGCATGATTGCATTGTTGTTGGTATGAACTCTTTGAATATCCATGATGCTAACGATATGCAAAGCCACAAGCTTGGGGATGCTATATTTGATGAAGATGATATTTTTAGTCCCCAAAGTTTTGATGAGAACATTTATTATGATGATTGCGTGCCTCCTATTTATGATGATTATATTGATGAAAGTGGATTTGGAGAGGTGATGACTTTATTTAATAATGAATCCACTATTTTGGAAGAGGTTGCAATTGATTATGACAACAAAGTTGCAATCTATGATGATTATTGTGATGACATGTATGTTATAAAAAATAATGATAACCATGAAACTTGTCATCATGATTTTGATTTTCAATTGGAGTATGCCTCGCATGATAGTTATTTTGTTGAATTTGCTCCCACTACTATTGATGAGAATAAATTTTCTTAGGTGGAGAGTAATAATTTTTTTATGCATGTGGGTCATGAAATGAATGCTTTATGTGATAGCTATATTGTTGAATTCATTCATGATTCTACTGAAAATAATTATGAGAGAGGAACTTATGCTTTTACATATTGCAAAAATATCAAGTTTCCTCTCTTTATGTTGAAAGTTTTGAAGTTGCACTTGTATTGCCTTCCTATGCTAGTTGATTCTTGTTCCCATAGGTTGTTTTCTCACAAAATACCTATGCATAGGAATTGGTTTAGACTTAAATGTGCTAGTCATATGCTTCATGATGCTCCCTTTATGTTTCAACTCTTTACTTTTATGCGAGCATCATTGAAATCATCATGCCTCGCTAAAAAGGCATTAAAGAAAAGCGCTTGTTGGGAGACAACCCAACATTTAACTCTACTATTTTTGTGTGTGCACATGATTAAGCTACTGTACTAATCATGTTTTATAGCTTTTGTTTCAATAAAGTGCCAAGTAAAGCCTTTGGGATAGTGTGGATGATAGTTGACTTGATTCTCTGCAAAAACAGAAACTTTTGCGCCCAGTAACAGAATTGTTAAAAATCACTGGAGCTTCAAAAAAGTCTGAATATTTTACAGTTGATGGGTATACAAATTTTCTACGTTTTTCTAAGTTTTCAGAAAATTTGGAGTTACAGAAGTATGACTTTAATTCAGATGTTTATGTACTGTTCTGTTTTTGACAGATTTTGTTTGCAATGCATATTTTGCTTGTTTTATGGTTTCTATGGATTATATTGCTTAATATAAATTGTGGAAATTTTAGAGTAAAGTAGGCATTGTTTGAGAACAACTATGAATCTTATCGTGACCGTACCAAAGTGAATGATTTGTATTTATCATACTAACCCATCTCACGAAGTTCCGTTAAGTTTTGTGTGATTGAAGTTTTCATGTTTTGGGTGAGATATTGATATGGGGAGAATAAGGAGTGACAAGACCCTAAGCTTCGGGATGCCCAATGCACCCCAAGGTAATATTCAAGGAAGATCCAAGCAACTAAGCTTGGGGATGCCCCAGAAGGCATACCCTCTTTCGTCTCCAACATTATCGGTAACTTCACTTGGAGCTATATTTTTATTCGTCACATGATATGAGTTTTGCTTGGAGCGTCATTTTATTTTATTAGGATTTTCTTGCTGTTATTTATAATAATGTTTTGCATCTTTTATTTCCATAAAAGTGGCAAGTATAGCCTTCACCAAGCTTATTTTGCAAGTATATGAGTTGCTGTTTCAAAACAGAAAGTTTGTCGCTGTTGCAAAAATTCCCGAGAAAAGTCAGAATGTGATAAAATGTTGAACGTTTTTGCACAATAAGCTATGATAAATTTTCTACAGTGCCATAAATTTTCAGAATTTTTGGAGTTAGTGAAGTGTGAATAAAATTGCACTCTTTACAGACTGTACTGTTTAGACAGATTGCTGTTATGTTTGTATTGTTTGCATATGTTTGCTTGTTTAATGATTCTATTTGAGGATAGGACTATTAAATATGCAGAGGCATTTAGTATTCAATGTTAAATAATAAATTTTAGTGATTTGCTACAGTAGAGAATGATAAGGTTTTTGCATTGATTTATACTAATTTATCTCACGAGTTCTTGTTGAGTTTTGTGTGGATGATGTTTTTAAGATTTAGGGGAACCGTGATATAAAAGGAATTAAGGAGACACAAGAGCTCAAGCTTGGGGATGCCCAAGGCATCGCAAGTTAATATACCAAGAAGTCTCAAGCATCTAAGCTTGGGGATGCCCCGGTAGGCATCCCACCTTTCTTCGTCAACAATTATCGGTTAGCCTCGGTTGAGCCTAAGTTTTTGCTTCTTCACATGATGTGTGCTATGCTTGGAATGTCATTTTATTTTGTTTTGCTTGCTGTTTTAATAAAATACTTAGATCTGAAAGTTTTTAAATAAAAGAGAGTCCTCAAATAGCTACCCATTTACATGACTACTCGTTTGATCTTCACTTATATCTTTTTGGAGTAGTTTGTCATTTAATCTCGTGCTTCACTTATATCCTATGAGTAAATTGTTGAATGAATTGAATGTCATGAAGTTGAAATTATATGTTCATATCATGCCTAGTAGTAGCTTCACATTGGGCTTATAAAGTGAAATCTTTTGAAGCTTGACAATCACAATATTGGTCATACAAGCAATTCATGAATGATTACTATAAGGAAGAGAACTTTCACATACAAATATATTATCTTGGACATCTTCTATGATTTTGAATACCCATTAATTATTTTCAAACTTGAGCAAATTAGTTGAAGTTGGACAAGGAAGACAACGTAATGAGTTATAGTTGTGTATATTTATATAGAAGTTATATTGTTATGGATCCTCCAACATGTGGTGTTTGCTTAGGATCTTTTGCTAGCCAAAAATTCGTGCTAAGTAGAGATACTACTTGTGCATCCAAAAACCCTTAAACCCAGTCTCTTGCCATGAGTGTCCACCATACCTACCTATGGATTGAATAAGATCCCTCAAGTAAGTTGTCATCGGTGCATAAAGCAATAAAAATTGCTCCTAAATATGTTTGATCTTTTATTGTAATGGAAAATTGAGCGTTGTACCAACTTGTGATGGCAAAGTAATAAAAGCGACGAACTGCATAATAAAGGTTGCTATCATAAGGGGGAGGGGCAATATAACATGACATTCCTTTGCATTAAGAGCTTGGGCATCCAAAACAAAAAGCGCATGACAACCTCTGCTTCCCTCTGCGAAGGGCCTATCTTTTACCTTTCAGTATTTACTTTTATGCAAGAGTCAATAGTATGCATTCTCATTTCAACCTCAATTATTCCCTAGTTGGCAAGCGTCATGTGGTGGGGAAAGATCTAGGCACATATGGCCAGTCAAATATATTTGATCATGATTTATTATTGTTGACAATTATCTCTATGATAAATGAGTTGGGAGGCGAAACATTAAGCCCCTATCTTTCTCTGTGTTCGATGGATGCCATTTGTTCTAAAAATATGCTTTGAGTACTAGCAATCATAGAAGACTATATGATGATTGAGTATGTGGAGCTCTTACTTAGACTCTGTTGAATAAGCTGAATTGCAATTGTTTGGTGACTAAGAATATAGGTTGTTGAGTTTCAAGAGAATTCATTGTTTGAACCTTAACATGTGAATTGGTTGCTACTTTAACATGAGAAGTTTTATGAGAAACAATCGCTGTTATGATGCTAGGAAAAGTGATTGAAATTATCATAGATCAAACTTATGCACTTTGCTAGCATTCACACTTCATAAATTATTTCTTTTATCATTTACCTACTAGAGGACGAGTAGGAATTAAGCTTTGGGATGATGATACGTCTCCAACTTATCTATAATTTATGAAGTATTCATTCCATGTTTACAACAATTTTATATGGTTTTGGTATGATTTGGATGAAACTAACCCGGACTAACGCTGTTTTCAGCAGAACTACCGTGGTGTTGTTTTTTGTGCAGAAATAAAAGTTCTCCAAATGCAACGAAACTTTTGGACGATTTTTTTGGAACAAAAGAGATCCCCGAAGCTTCATGGGAGGGCCAGAAGAGCCACGAGGAGGGCACAACCCACCACGGCACGCCAGAGGGGCCTGGCTTGCCCCGGTGGGTTGTGCTCACCTCGAGGCCCATCTTCGCGTGAAACCGACGACAAAAAATCCTATAAATAGAGAAACCATCAGAAATAACCCTAGATCAGAAGTCCCACCATGGCAAGCCTCTGTAACCACGAAAAACCAATCTAGACCTCGTTTCGGCACCCTGCCGGAGGGGGAAATCATCACCGGTGGCCATCTTCATCATCCCGACAGCCACCATGATGAGGAGGGAGTAGTCCACCCTCGGGGCTGAGGGTTTGTACCAGTAGCTATGTGTTTAATCTCTCTCTCTCTCTCTCGTGTTATTGAGATGGCATGATCTTGATGTATTGCTGGTTTTGTTAATATAGTTGGATCATATGGTGTTTTCCCCTCTCTATCTTATATTGATGAATTGAGTTTTCCCTTTGAGATTTCATTTTTATCGGATTGAATACTTTTATGGATTTGAGAACACTTGATGTATGTCTTGCTATGAATACCCGTGGTGACAATGGGGTATCATATTGATTCACTTGATATGTGTTTTGGCATTCAACTCACAGATTCCTGAGGTGACATTGGGGTAATCTATGCATAGGGGTTGATGCACGTTCTCGTCTTTGTTTCTCCAATAGAAATATTGCGGCACTCTTTGAGGTTCTTTGTGTTGGATTGAGTATTATGAATCTGAATTTGCTTTGGTGTTTTTCTAGTATGAACTCTTGATAGATCGATCGGAAAGAATAAATTGGTATTATTTTAGTACAAACTCTTGATAGATCGATCGGAAAGAATAACTTGGTGTTCTTTTAGTACGATCTCTTGGATAGATCGATCGGAAAGAATAGCAACAAACAATTTCTTCTTATGTTCTCCGCTAGATAAGAACTTTGGAGTGATTCTTCATCGCACTTTGAGGGATGGTTATATGATCCAATTAGATTAGCATTGTTGAGGGATTGCACTAGCGAAAGTACGGACCCTAGGCGTTGTTTTCAAGCATTGCTATACCGTTTGTGCTCACTTTTATCATTTGCTACCTTGCCGTTTTTATTTATTCAGATTATAAAAATATATTTCTACCATCCATATTACACTTTTATCACCATCTCTTCGCCAAATTAGTGCACCTATACAATTTGCCATTGTATTGGGTGTGTTGGGGACATAAGAGATTTCTTGTATTTGGTTGCAAGGTTGTTTGAGAGAGGCCATCTTCATCCTACGCCTCCCACGGATTGTTAAACCTTAGGTCATCCACTTGAGGGAAAATTGCTACTGTCCTACAGAACTCTGTGCTTGGAGGCCCAACACGAGTCTACAAGAATAAAGTTGCATAGTAGACATCAATGAGAAGTAGAATAGAATTCATAATCATCTCATCATTCCATGAGGTAAGATTCTTACCAACAAAAGCATCAACACCAGCAAGTCTGAAGCTCTCATGAACATGGGGGAAGTTGTCTTCATTCTCATCAATGTATTCCCAATCCACCCATTTCATGTCACTGACTATAGGCTTCTTATCTAGCAGCACTGTTTCATAGAAATCTTGTTGGTCTCTGGTGTGTAAATGATAAACAAAATCTGTTCTCCTCCTGATAGAATAGGGATCAGATAATCTCCACTGACGCAAACCTTTTTCCTTTCTCAACATCATGTGCTCAGCAACAAGATGAGCATTGTCATGATCTGGAATCTTGGGTCTCCACTTTCTGAGCACTAGTGGCTCACCATCAACTGCAGCTTCAGGCACTGGGGCCTTATTCTTCTCACTTGCAGAAACATTTCTTGTGGTCCTCTTGGGTTTGTTCTTGGAAGGAGCAGCAGTTTTCATTGCATCTTCCATAAGTTTTTGAGACTTGGCAGGAGGTGGATTTGCTACTGGCTCTTCCTCTTCTTCCTCATCTGGATCAACAATCATGGAGGGTCTTCTGCCAACCATATAAATTGTTCTCTTCCTTTCTTTCCTTTTCTTTGTTCGTTCCTTCTCTACAGCTTCTGAGATTTTGTCTTTCTTGGAGAGAGGAACTTTCCTCACTGTAGCCCTCTCCTTGGAACTAGCAGATGGCCTGGAACTTGCAACTGTCCCATATTCCTTTGTAAGAACTACCTTCTCCTTCTTTGAGGTCACTTCCTCAGGCTGGAAGTCCTCAGCTTTTGTGTCTGAGCCCTTGTTTTTCCTTGTCCTGTTGGCAGCCTTAGACAAGTTGCTAGGAGTGCTCCTGTGGCCTTCATCAAAACTTTCAGCTGGACATGACCCTGCACTTAGGTCAACATTTGCTTCAGAGGCATTCTGACCGTCACTGGCATCTGACATCTTGCAAGCTGACCCTATGAATAGTTGGGTATGGGCAGAGTTGATGAGTCATCACAAGAAAAGAATTTGAGACAAGAAAGAATAGATAGCTAGAGCAGGTGCTTAGGCATTCTTGTACATCCACTTGGCCAGAAAAACCAAGACAAACAAAACAACAAATGGATGTCCTTGAATGAAGAAAAATATGCATACCAACATGCTCACACAATAAGATAGCGAATGAAATATGTGTCAAACATGCACAACCAATTCTAGCATCTATCAAGCAATTGGCGATGACTAGGTCATCTATATATGAGTATATTGACTTAGGAGCCAAATGAGAACAGTTGATCATAGGTCATACTCATCGTTTAAGCACAAGTGGGGTTACCACTTTTACATAAAGCATTAATGTGTTCACACCATTTGAGTTGCTTTAGCTCAATTTTTAGAGCAAAGCTCCCCCTAGATGTGATATCCCACCAAAGAGGTATGAAATAACCTTGGGTTTTGTCGATGATGACGTCATGTATATAGTGAAGATGTGGATGCTCAATGTTGATGTAGGCCATCAAGATTTGGGAGCAATCCATTGGAATTTTGCACTTTCAATACCTACTGGGTTATTCCCACAAGGAACATACAAGAATATCCATATACATAGAGTGAAATGCACATATGATGATGTCCATGAATGCATTGAGTTACCTTGTCCCTTGTCTTACCAACAATAGGGTTTGTGACTCCATGAACTAGTGCAAGATGTTGAAGTTGGTTCCACAAGTACTTGCCAAAATGAATATGAGTGAAATATGTTGGCGGAGTCACCCTCAAGAACTCTCTAGTTCTTCTTATTTGGGACCCACAACAACTTGATGGGAATCCTTGGAGTTGTAGTTGAACTTGATGAAGTAGAGCTTGATGAAGTCTTGGCAACCCACTTGACAAAGGCTTGAGGTGCTTCTTCAAATGATTCAATCTCTTCGTGAAGCTTGTCCTTGCCTTTTAGCTTGTGGTCGTGTGGTGGAAGATCATCTTGAGCATGTGTTCCCTCAAAAGAAGTGGGGTAATACTTCTCTTGTTGACGAACAAACTTCGTCTTGGGATATTGATCTTCTTCCCTTCAACTCCATTGGCATTGAACTTCCGTTCAAAACCAACACCTGATTCTTCAAGTGTCTTCCTTGCTTGCGTAAAATTTCCTCGAATTTCTTAATCATGGCAAGACTCTTGTAAACACCTTTCTCTATAATTCCCTTCAATATGTTATTTTCTTGCTCAAGTGTAACTTGGCTAAGAGAATCATTAGTGGAATCAAGAGAATTACTAGAAGTAACAATATTGGATTTAGCATTGTTATTATTACTACTAGAAGAAGAACCTTTCTTACTCTTGTTACTAGATTTAACTTGTGGCATGTAAGTAGACAAGAGGAGATGTTTGGCAATGTAAGAAGAACTCTTATTTCGAAGATCATCATTGATTGCTTTTAGAAACTCATGCTCTTGCTCTAAATTTAGCTTCTCGAAGCGTAGCTTCTCATGAGTTCTTAAGAGCTCTATGATCTTCTTGAGTTGTTTCATGGACTAACTTAAGAGTGTTTAGTTCTTTAGTTAGACGCTCAATCTCCTTAGCATTGTCATTCATTTCATCTTGATTATCATGATTACTAGCAAGTTCATTATAGCTCACATCACTAGTTTTGTCAATAAGTAAATCATCATCACCTAGCAAATCATCCTCATCACAATTGAAATCAAGATACTCGGGGTGTGATACCTTGGGGACTTTAGCCATGCAGCATCTTCCAACTCTTTCATTAGGTGATTCAAATATGTCATGGGAGTTGGATGACACTAGAGCAAGACCGGCAACACCTTCATCTTGAGTATAGTCGGAGTCGGAGTGATAACTTCTCTCGGAGTGGGTGTCGGAGTCAGAGCCAGAAACCCATTTACCAACATGAGCTTGATGTCTTCATCTTTTGTAGCTCTTTGATGAATTATATTTCCTTACCTAATCCTTGCTTCTTCGAGAGGGTCTTCATTCATAACGAACATCTCTACCCTTCTCTCTCTATGAGATGATTCATCTCTTCTACTTCTTCTTTTAGGTGAGTTTCCTCTTTTCTTGTGAGGTGTCGTACACTCACTGGAATAGTGTTCGGGTCTTCCACAATTGTAGAAATTACGATCACGGCTAGAAGATCTTTTCTCATTGTAGGACCTTGACTTGGAGCTTCTATCTTTGCTTCGACTCTTGTAGAATTTATTGAAGTTCTTCACCATTAGACTTATTTCCTCATTGGAGACTAGCTTGTCACTTGATGTTGTAGGAGCATCACTTGAGGCTTTGTATGCACCACTTGACTCGTTGTGGATCTCCTCCTTATCCTTAAGTGACATCTCATGAGCAACGATTCTTCCAATGACTTCCGTAGGCTTGAGATCTTTGTACTTTGGCATCAGTTGGATCAATGTGCAGATGGTATCATATTTTCCATCCAAAGCTCTAAGGATCTTCTTAATGATGAACTTGTCGGGCATCTCTTCACTTCCTAAGCCGGCAATCTCATTTGTGACAAGAGCAAGCCTAGAGTACATTTCAGCGACTCCTTCACCATCCTTCATCTTGAACTTTTCAAGTTGACTTTGAAGCACATCCAACTTGGATTCCTTGACGTACTCGATACCTTCGTGCATATCAAACAAAGTATCCCAAATTTTCTTGGCATTCTCAAGACGGCTGATTTTGTTGAACTCCTCGGGGCACAAACCATTGAAGAGAATATCACTAGCTTGAGCATTGTGTTGCAACATCTTCAGTTCTTCTGCAGTTGCTTCACAATCCGGTTCTCTACCATCCTCAAAGAATTCACCTTGCAAGCCAATACGAACAACAGCCCAAATAGCGGGTGTCGTTGTACTAAGTATTGGGCCACTAGTACCCCTTACTTGTGAATGGGCAGTTGTAGCCGTCCTCGCGGCAAGGCTTGCCGGGATCAGCTCGAGGTCGATTTAAGTCATCAAGGAAATCATCAAGTCAGAGATCTAAGAATCAACAAATAAGCAAAGCTGGTAATCGAAGGCCAGCCTCCCCGGCAAGATCCTTGCCGGGATGGCCCGTGGAGCCCGGCAAGCCTTGGCGCCCGACAAGGCTTGGTTCCCAGCAAAGCTCGGCGCCCGGCAAGCCCTGGCGCCCGGCAAGGATTGGTGCCCGGCAAGGATCGGCGCCTGGCGAGATTCTGCCACTATACCACCGCTCCGGCACAGCGACAAAGCCTGACATTCTGGGTCCTTCTCTGGATGCGTGGCAACGCGCCAGTGGACGGGAGCTTAAGCGGTGCTGATGGGATGGCCCCTTTTTCCATCCCCAAGAAGTAAGGACACCTAAACAGACACCTCACGGTGCATTAAATGCGTTTGTCCTAATTCGTCAGGGGTTAGGTATGATACCCTGTAGCTACTTTACACCTCAATGTATGTACATTTTGCCACTGTGGAGACCCCTTTGAGCATATAAAAGGAGGCCCAAGGCAACTGCTACAGAGGAGGAGAACTTCTGGCCCATTCTGCATGCGTAGCTGCTCTTTGAACGTACTGTTCATTGCGAGCGCTCCTAAAGGCTGGGCTCAAGAACATCAATAAGAACACAAAGCAGGAGTAGGGTTTTACGCTGATCAGCGGCCCGAACCTGGGTAAAAACTTCCCGCGTCGATCACTGGTTCTGCTCTTTGCGTATACCTCTCCCCCCACCGAATCGTAAAGGGATCTCTCAGGATCCCATAGGTGTCGTACGCCGACATCTTTGGCGTGCCAGGTAGGGGCTTGAAGGTTGCGTGAACCTGATCTGGTGGTAGACGTCCTAGTTCCTTCATCATCTTCATCGTCATGCCGCCCAAGAAGAAGAACGCTGCGACAGCACAACCGTCCGGATCTGCTTTGCCTGCGCCTTCGCTGACAGGCGATGGTGTGGGTGCAGAAGGAAGAGGACTGGAACCCCCGCGGCGTTCTGGTGACCCAAGCCAAGCGAGCGGTATCGTTCGCAGTGGCAGTGGTAACTTGCGCGCCGCTGGATCTAGAGATGGCGTTGTGTTGCCTACGGGTGGCACAACAAACTCTAGAGATCGAAGAGCGCCCACTGGAGCTCCCGCGCCGGCGCGAGCCTCGCAACCTGTCCAGGTCGTGCGAGATGAGCGGCATCATGGCGCTGGTGGTTCGGGGCGTCCTCACGAAAAGGTTTCTGCGCATAGATCCCAAGATGCGCGGGACCAGCATGCACACCGAGCTGCCGGCGAAGGTGGCGCGCGGTCGCGTGACCGTGGCGGTGCTCCTTCTAACTTAGTTAGGAGTCAGAGCACCTCACGCACCTCGCACCTGTCGCCGCCACCTACGCCAGCGGAAGCCTTGGCACGTGCACAGCTGCTCCTCGATTTTCCTCCCGCCCCGGAGAAGATGGAGGAGTGGCGAGCTACTATCCAGAGCCTTATCGGCTTCGCTAACAAGGATGGACCGCAAGAGGCAGGGCCCTCTCAGCGGAGGCCCATCGATCCGACGCGAGCCGGTGCAGAGAAAACCGGAGGTGGTGCAACTACGGTGCACTCTCCTCCGCGGCGTCAGCAGCGGCCGACGACTCAGCAAGTCGACCGCCATGAAGAAGTTTCCACGGCGTCGTCCAATCCACGGATGCGCCGTGATCAGCGTCTGGTTCTCCAGGAACGAGGCAAGGAGGACGCTCGAACAACCATCGAGCGGCAACGGGAAGCGTGCTATCAGTCTGATAAGCGCGCGGGGCCGGTTGTCGACGAGCCCGCGCCAGGGAACGTAGGAGACTTGCCTTACGAGGTAGGACCTCCAGCGTTTACCCGTGAGCTGCGGCAAGTCCAATGGCCCAATCTCCGAACCTTCAAGCCAGAGGTCCCGGAGAAATATGATGGCAAGACCCATCCCTCGGAGTTCCTGAACATCTACACCATTGCGGTGCAAGCTGCCGGGGGCCGGGATGACAAGATACTTGCCAACTACTTCCCGTTGGTGCTCAAACCCAACGTCAGGTCATGGTTGATGCATCTGCCGGAGGATTCTATTTCTTCCTGGTCGGATCTGTGCCATCAGTTTGTTGGCGCCTTTGTTGGAGGCCACCAAGCTCCTGGCCAAGAAAGTGATTTGCACATCATCCCTCAGAAGGAGGGCGAGTCCCTGCGCAAGTTTATGCAGAGATTCAGCCGGGTGCAATACAATATTCCTGACGTTCATCCTACCACTGTCATTAGCGCGTTCCATCAGAACGTGCGTAACAGCAGGATGCGGGAAGAGCTGGCAATGAACAAAGTCAGGAGTATCGCCGAGCTTTACACTTTGGCCGACAAGTGCGCTCGAGCTGAGGAGGGGAGGAAACTCCACGGTGAGGCTGTTGGTGCGACAGGCGACTCAGAAGAAGAAGATGCCGCGGCTCCGTCAAGGAAAGGCCGGCGGCGGAATAGGAAGCGTGGAGGCAAGGCCGTGCTTGCCGTCGAGGAATCCGGCAACCCTGGCGCCGCCAAGAAGGCCAAGGTTGGCGACCCCGGCAAGGATCTTGCCGGATGCCCTTCCTGTCAGGCCTTGGCGGCTGCCGACAAGTCAGAGAACTCCGGCAAGCAGTACTGCAAGATCCATCGCACTAAGGGCCACGATCTCCAGGACTGCCGGCAAGTTGAGCAGCTTGCCGAAAAGCAGAAGGCCGAATACGAGAGGCGAGACAAGGAGAAGGCCCAAGATGGTGCTGAGGGGTCCGGCAAGAAACACGGTGGCCGAGGGGGTCGCCGTGGCAAGGCCAAACAGCAGAAGGATCGGCCCGCTCGGGGCCGAGATAAAGAAGGAGATGATGAAGAAGATGACGAATCCAGTGAGCAGGAATTCCAGAAGGCTACGGAGGCTATGTGCATTGATGGGGGTGCCTCGCTGCATTCTTCCCACCGCCAACTTAAACAATGGATGCGGGAGGTTAATGCGGCAGAGCCATCCCCCGATGCATGTAGGCCTCTGAAGTGGTCCAGTACGCCTATCATCTTCGACGTCGCGGATCACCCTGATCGCACAACTGCGGTCGGGTGTTTGCCATTGTTGGTTTCCCCGACAATTCGCAACATCAAGGTGGCAAAGATGTTAGTTGACGGTGGGGCGGCCTAAACTTAATCTCACCAGATGTGCTCACAAAGCTTCAGATTCCCGATGAAGACCTTGAGGAAACGGGTACGTTTCAAGGGGTCAATCCGGGAAGAACCCAGCCTAAGGGCAAGATCACGCTGCCGGTAACATTTGGCAGCGAGCTTAACTTCAGGACCGAAAAGGTGGTGTTTGATGTCGCCAAGATCCCCATGTCATACAATGGGATCCTTGGTCGGCCAGCGCTGGCTAAGTTTATGGCGGCATCACACTACGCATACAACATCTTGAAGATGCCTGGGCCGTTGAGCGTCATCACTATCCATTCTGATAAGAAGGATGCGCTCATCTGTGCGGACCAACTTTACCAGGAAGCAGTTGCAGCACCTGCCATCAAGGCATCTGTTCCTGCCGCTGGAACTCCCGGGGGGGAAGAAGAAGACCGGCAGGAACCTTGGCGCGAACTCCGGCAAGCGCACCTCCTCGGAGTGCTGCGCTTCCGTCGAGGACGCACCAGAGAGTTCCACCGGCAAGAACAAGAAGTCCAAGGCTGCCCCACCGGAAACCAAGAAGGTGCCTGCCAAGGAGGACGGAACGGGGGGAACTTTCACCATAAGTTCCACCCTAGATGACAAATAGGAAAGCGCGCTCGTTGCTTTCCTGCGGGCGAATGTCGACGTGTTTGCATGGCAACCGTCTGACATCCCCGGCGTTCCCAGGAAAGTAATTGAGCACCACCTTGCTGCCTGTCCTCATGCGCGGCCCGTCAAGCAAAGGGTGAGGAAACAGGCTTTGGAGCGGCAAGAGTTCATTACCGAAGAAATTAAGAAGCTGGAGGCGGCAGGACTGGTCAAAGGAGTGCTTCATCCAACCTGGTTGGCCAATCCGGTTGTAGTGCGGAAAGCGAACGGGAAATGGAGGCTTTGTATCGATTATACAGATATCAATAAAGCTTGTCCAAAAGATCCTTTTCCCTTGCCGCGCATCGACCAGATTGTGGATGCCACCACTGGTTGTGATCTCCTGTCCTTCCTTGATGCCTATTCAGGGTATCATCAGATTTTTATGGCAAAGGAAGATGAAGAGAAGACCGCCTTTATCACCCCATGTGGTACGTATTGTTTTATACGAATGCCTTTTGGGTTGAAAAGTGCTGGTTCAACATTTGCCAGAGCAATCCAGATTGGTTTTGAGCCACAACTCCATAGAAATATGGAGGCGTATATGGATGATATAGTGGTCAAAACTAAGGATAAAGCAACGCTCATTCAAGACTTAGAAGAAACATTTGCGAACTTGCGCAAGATCAACTTGAAGCTCAATCCTGAGAAGTGCGTGTTCGGTGTTCCTTCCAGCAAGCTCCTCGGATTCTTTGTATCTTGCCGGGGAATCGAAGCGAACCCCGACAAGATCAAAGCCATTGAGCAAATTGAAGCGCCGAGACGCGTCAAGAATGTGCGTCGTCTTGCCGGCTGTGTCGCTGCTCTAAGCAGGTTTATTTCCAAATCTGTTGAGCGCGCCCTGCCCTTCTTCAAAATTTTGAAGAAGGCAGGTCCAATGAAATGGACTCCGGAAGCGGAGGCTGCGCTGCAAGATTTGAAGAAATACCTTTCTTCTCCGCCGACGCTAGTCACACCTAAACCACAAGAGCCGTTACTGCTGTATCTGGCGACGACAAATCAAGTGGTTAGTGCTGCACTGGTGGCGCAGAGGGAAGCTGATGAGGAGGCAACATCAGCGGCAGGACCGCCAGATGACGTGGCAAGATCTTCCCCGGCAAGGGTTGATCCCGGCAAGACAGGATCTGCCCAAACAGAAGAGCCCGTGCAGAAGAAAAAGGTGGTTCAGCGCCCAGTTTATTTTGTTAGCTAGGTCAAGATATTCTGGTGTGCAGAAATTGCTTTTCGGCCTCCTTATGGCCTCAAGAAAGCTGCGCCATTATTTTCAAGCACATGAGATCACCGTCGTCACTCGCTTTCCGTTGCAACAGATTTTGCAAAATCCGGAGGCAACCGGCAGGATCGTGGAGTGGGCGTTGGAGCTATCCAGCTTTGGTCTTAAGTTTGAAAGTACTTCCACAATTCAGAGTAGGGCCTTGGTGGAGTTCATTGCATAATGGACCCCGACGCCAGACGAGGAAGTTCAAGAAACAAGTCTCCCTGGCAAAGAAATCGATCAGCAATGGGTTATGTACTTTGACGGGGCTTTTTCGCTGCAAGGCGCCGGTGCTGGCGTGCTGCTTGTCGCACCCACCGGAGAGCACCTCAAGTACGTAGTTCAAATGCACTTTCCCCGGGAGAGCTCAACCAACAACACTGCAGAGTACGAAGGTTTGCTTGCCGGTCTTAGGATCGTGGCAGACCTTGGTATCAAAAAGCTCATTATCAAAGGTGATTCACAGCTTGTCGTCAGGCAGGTTAACAAGAGCTATCAAAGTCCATTGATGCAAGCCTCTGTAGATGAAGTGAGGAAATTGGAAGAGCGCTTTGACGGTCTCCAAATGGAGCATGTCCCTCATGCCGAGAACAGCGTTGCTGACGACCTGTCAAAGCGTGCTGCCCTCAAGTTGCCTGTGGAACCAGGAACTTTTGTGCTCCAATTGACTCAACCATCCGTGGCGCCATCGATGCGGCAAGAAAAGAGAAGAAAGTTGAACTCTGGCCAGTACTTCCCGGCAGAGCTCCCCGGAGCCGCCGGCAAGGAAGTTGCCAGGATTGACACGCCTGCCGGGGAACAACAGGCTCCGGCAGGGCCTCAGGCCCTTGCTGTCGAGACAAATGTTCCCCCGGCGGACGAGATGCCTTTAGTCCTAGTTGTCGAGCCTCAGGCTCCAGCGTGGGCGCAGCACATTGTCCATTTCCTTCAGACAGGTGAACTCCCTGAGGAACAAGAAGAAGTGGAGAGAGTAGCCCGTCGGTCTGTTATGTACAAGTTCGTCGATGACGTCCTGTACAGAAAAAGACCAAACGGTGTGAAATTGAAGTGCATTCCTCGGGAGGATGGACTAGAGCTGTTGGCAGAGATACATGGGGGCATGTGTGGTTCTCACATAGGGTCAAGAGTGCTTGCCGGGAAAGCATTCTGGCAAGGTTTCTTTTGGCCCACCGCCCTCCAGGATGCGACTGCACTAGTAACCAGGTGTGAAGCGTGCCAGTTTCATTCGAAGAAATTACATCAGCCAGCTCAAGCTCTTCAAACAATCCCTCTCTCCTGGCCATTTTCGGTCTGGGGGCTCGACATACTGGGCCCCTTCCCCCGTGCTGCCGGGGGCTTTGAGTACTTGTAAGTTGCTATCGACAAGTTCACAAAGTGGCCGGAGGTGGAAGCAGTGAGGAAGGTGACAGCGCAGTCGGCTGTCAAGTTCTTCAAAGGAATTATTTGCCGTTTCGGTGTGCCTAACAGGATCATCACCGACAATGGCACGCTGTTCACAAGTCGCACCTTCATGCAGTACGTCCAAGACCTTGGCGGCAAGATTTGTTTTGCCTCTGTTGCTCACCCGAGAAGCAACGGCCAAGCGGAGAGGGCCAATGCTGAAGTGCTGCGTGGTCTCAGGACCAGAACTTTTGACAAGCTGAAAAAGTGCGGAAGACGCTGGATTGATGAGTTGCCGGTGGTTCTTTGGTCAATCAGAACGACACCAAATCGAGCCACCAGCCAGACGCCCTTCGCTCTGGTCTACGGAGCGGAAGCAGTTCTCCCCACGGAACTCATATACGGATCTCCTCGAGTGCTCGCTTATGATGAGCTCGAGCAAGAGCAACTGCGGCAAGATAACGCTGTGCTCCTTGAGGAGAATCGTCTTCAGGCTGCTGTGCGAGCTGCACGCTACCAGCAAGCTTTGCGCCGCTATCATAGCCGCAAAGTTCATGCCCGAAGTCTTGAGGAAGGCGACCTTGTTCTTCGACGGATTCAGTCTGCCAAGAATTCAAACAAGTTGACGCCAAAGTGGGAAGGCCCTTATCGGGTAGTACGAGTCACCAAGCCTGGCGCTGTCCGCCTGGAGACCGAGGATGGCGTTCCGGTGAGTAATTCCTGGAATATTGAACATCTTCGCAAGTTCTATCCATAAGGCGCGGTTGCCGGGGGCTCCCGGCAACCACCTTTTTGTACAAGTCTTGCCGGCAAGGCATGTGATCCTTTGTACAAAGCCAGGCGCAGACCCTGAGCACAGATGAATAAAATTAAGTGTTATACATTTCCTTATTGATTCCCATGTTCACATTCATATATGCATGTTTGTCTAAGATGATGTATAACACCTGATCCCGGTAAGTTCTAACGAACCGCCAAGGTTTCATCTCTTTATTTTCTCTTCTTTCTTTTTCTTAAAGACAGAAGGATTCCTCGCGTGCACATTTGCCGGGGGGGGGGGGGGAAGGAAGACATGAATACCAGTTGGTGACGTTCGGAATCGTATGCTTACCGGAGGAAGGACAAAGACAGAAAGCTAAGTCCTAAAAACTCAGTGCAAGTTTTTCTTTCATTACCAAGTTGCTTCCTTAGACGATTCCGATTCTTGTATGAAAAATCTGCACGCGAAGGAACCCTTGTTGTAATCAGTTGCGCCCTTATTTTGTTTCGAGTCCGCTCAACGATTTAAGTGGCTGCACTGAGAACGCCAAGGAGTCTTGCCGGCCGCTGCGCCTCCGGCAGGCTGCTGAAGTCCCGCACCCAGCGCTCGCGGCAGGTTGCGCGCCGACAAGTTTTTCAGTAAGCATAGGATGAACTCCATACATAAAGGAATCAGACAAGGAAAGTAGCTAGCATGAGCCTAAACATAGTTAAATTATATTACATCCATGAGTTGCCGCAGTCCTAACTCGAGACTTAACTGTCTTTGACATGAGATGATGGCGGCAAGAATAAAAGGGAAGCACTCAATCCCTGCGCTGGCCTTCGATCCTTTTGATGGAGTCCACCTTCTCAAGGATCGGCGCGATGCACTTCTCAAGCGCCTCAATATTTGCATCCTTTGGCAGGTGGCTGAGTGCGCTGGAGAGGTCGATGCCGGGATTGCTGTGCACCACCTTGAGGAGCACCTTGCGAAGGACGGCCCGGCAAAGCCGGCGAGTCTCGTTCGCCAGTTGGGTCGCCCGGCTGGACTGGAGCGCCCTCAACGCGTTGATGGTGCTTTCAAAGAACATCGTCAATCTCGTGCTTGGGGATATTCTTTCCTCGGAAGAATATCTGAAGTTCGACAAGCCCATGGTTGACAGTTCTGCGGTAAGCTTCTCCGCGGCAGCGATGAGACGACCAGTCCAGATCTGCACTCCCTTCTCGTACTCGTTCTGGGCAGCGGCGGTGCTCTTGAGCAGGTTCCTCTCTCCTTGGAGATCTTTGAGTAGAGCCTTCTCACGGGCCCTGCCGGCCTCGAGAGATTTCTGCAGCGTGGTCAGCTTCAGCTCCAGAACCGCAATATCATCAGCCGCGGAGGAGAGCTGCTTGGTCTTGTTGGACAGGGCGACTTGCATCTCCGCCAAGGAGTGGAGGGTTTTTTCCCTGTCACCCTTGAGCGTCGAGAGCTCCTTGCCGTGCTCATCAAGATCTGTCTCCAGCCTCTTTACTTTGTCGCTCAACTCGTTCTTGGCGGCCTCTGCAGCTTCGGCAGCATCGACGGCCTCCTTGAGCTTGCCGGCGTGACATGCGGTTAGAGCTTCGAGCACCTCCTTGTGCTTCTGCTCCAGCTCCTGGGTCCGCCGCGCGACAAGATTTTCAATGTCTTCATCCTTGCTGCGAGGCTTGGCGGCGAGCGCCTGCTCATGAGCAGTGAGATCTTCCGCATGAGCATGAAGAGCAACGCGGCGCCCCGTCAGGAGGGCATCTTCGGCAGCAATCCTTTGAATAGCTTCATCATGCGCCTTCTCCATGTCTGATTGCTTCAGGAGGATCTCATTCCACTGCTGGCTCACTTGTTCCCGGCCGGCAACCAACTCTTGGAGGGCCTCGGTGTGCCAGATCTGCATTTGTGCGACGCGCCTTTGTAAATCTGCTTCGGCCGCCTCAACAACTGCCATTCTGGAGTCCACTTTGTCTTTCCGGGCGCGATGGAGAGCCTGGAGTTTGCGGAAGTTCTCGCCCATGGCCTGAAGGAGCTGATCCTCTTCAGATTTGCCGCTGCTAGTGCTGGGATTGTCGACAACTTCAAGCTCGGCAGCAACGATGAATTCTTCGAAAACTTCTCCTTTGGCTGGTGCCCCAGCGCTTGCCGTCCCCGGCAAGTTGATGAATAGGTTCTCGCCAACCTTGAGGTACTTGCTGGATGAGGGGCCTTCAGATGTTGATGGCTGGTCTTCAGTGAGCGCCTCACCAGTAACAGGGGGCTCTGTGACCGGTGTAGCGCCTGGCGCTCCTGTGGCAGGAATGCTATCAGTGCGGTCCTCAGCCTCCCTGTCGCCTCCTTCAGTAGGTTCTTCGGCGGTTTCCTCTTGTGCTGTCTTGGCGGCCTCCCCGTCAAGAGCACCCCCAGCCTCGACAACGTCATCCTTGGTGGCCTCGCTGGCAGCGATCCTGTCCGCTTCGGCGGCAGCATCCCTGGCGGTCTCCTTGATCACAACGTCGACGTCCATGTGTTCCATCACAGGGAACTCTGAAGGGCGAAGGAGGAAAACAGAATAAGATCAAGGTTGAAGTTTGAAGTGATCAAAGATAAAGACGTAAGGAGAAAAGAATAACTAGCACTCTGAGGCGATCGAGTACCTGCGTCGGGCTGTTGAGAGGTAGCTTCGCCTCTCCCAGCAACTCCGGTTGCCGGGGATGGGTTGCCGGAGTCCGTGCTTGTCAGCTCCTCCTCAATCCGGACAGGCTCGTCAGCAGGATCGCTTGCCGGAGATGTGCTTGTGGGCGGAGCGGTCGATGAAGGAGGCACAATGGGGCAATCTTCTCCTTGTTGCCGTTCTTCTCCTGCGAACCCAAAGATATCAGTGACAAGAATGGAAACCTCGGCACCCACCAGCGGAAGAAGAACAATGAACTTACGCTGGGGGCTGTGCTGGGGGCTGCGCTGGGGGCTGCGTTGAGGACTAGACTCCGGGCTCACAATGACGGTCTCTGGCACGCTAGTGGAGCCTGCCGGGGGCTCGTCGCCCGTAGAAGTCCTTGACCTCTTCGCCATCCTCTCCAGCAAGGTTTCTGTGTCACTGCAGAAACAATACAAGTAAGTCAGTAAGACTGAGGCAGATTGCAAGGTGGAAGTTGTGACAGGTACTCACTCTTCTTCCTCTCGCTCCGGACTGAAGCCGGAGATGTCGAAGTCGATCTCCGTTGCGGCGTCTGAGTGGGGAGGCGGAGGAGGGGTCCTGGGCCACTTGGCTGTGGCAGGCGCCGGGGCAGCTTCTGGCATGGTTGTACGAGACCCTCCTGCCGCTCCGGCGGTGGCCGCTGGTGTGGGTCTCGCGCACCGCGCGGGCTGTTGATGGGCCCCCTGCCGCAGTCCGGTCTTGCCGGCCACTTTCTTGCTGAGGGATTCGCCGCTCGATGTAGGCTGGCTTGCCGGGACGCCCGATGCGGCTTTCCGAAGGACACGCTTTGTCTTCTTCGGGGGCGAGGGCTCTTCTCGCGTCTCCTCTTCGGCTGTGTCGTCGCCGGATGAGCTTTCAGCGACTGCGCCGCCTTCTTCCCCGGCAACCTTGCTCTCCTCGGCAGGTTTTGCCTCCACCACCACCTCTGCATCGCTGGCTTCCCACTCTGTGAAGCCAACGCTGCCAGCCTCGGCGGCAAGATTCGCTTCCTCCACTCTGGTAGCAATGTATGCTACCTCCTGATCTGTGGTGGCGCGAATAAGATCTGACTCTTGCCGGACAGGCTTCTCCGTCAGATTGTCGAAGAATTTCTGTGCTTCTTCCTCGCTTGGCTCGACCCAGGTCGGGTCAAGGCCGTGGGCGTTGAACATCGGCAAGAAGGCAATGATCGACCCCAGTGCAGAGTTGTTGCACAAGGGGACGATCCTTGCCGGCAGCCGGTGCTTGTCTTCGCGCTGGAATAACTTTTGGCGGAGAGCGCCAAGCTGCATAACAGTCAAGTTGTTGTTCAGCCCGGGGCGCAGCCTCATGACATCCGCTGCGTTCTTATACTCCCAGGCTGGCCTCCCCCTATTCTGCAGAGGGGCGATGCGGCGGCGGAGGAAGTCGAAGCCGATCATCTCCATTGTCAGCCCGGCAGCCTTCAAGCGGAGGATCCTGGTAGTGGCGATTGTGAGCTTCTCGTCTTCTGCGGCGAGATCGCCCCAATCCTTGCCGCGGACCACCTTCTGTCGCCGGGGATGGCAAAAAGGATGAGGATCTGCTTCCTGGATCCAGCACCATTCGGCCCGCCACTCGTCCCACTTTTCGCGGTAAACTCCATCTGGGTATATCTCTTTGTTCCAGGCCCTTGGAATCCAAGCGATAGATCCAGAGAGAGCCTCTCCTTTTTGGATTCGAGGATAGAAATAGTGGCGAAAAAGAGCAGAATTGGGGATCACGCCGGCAAAATTTTCACAAATATGGGCAAAGATCGACATGCAAAATACGGCATTCGGCGTGAAATGAAGAAGGCGGAAGCCGTATGTATACATGATGTCCTTGAAGAAATCGGAAAAAGGTGGACAGAGCCCGCAATAAAAGTACGCAGTGAAGAAGGGGTATCTGTCCGATCCGCCTTTGGAATTAGCACCTGGGATTATGCGTGTGGCGGGGTGAGCTTGTGTTCCCTTCGCCCACATGCATTGGTATCACCCCTTCAAGGTTTCGGCGTCGAGCGTCGGAGGGAAGACGACGAGCCTCTTCCGCATCTTCACCAGCTCGCTTTCAGGGACTTCAGCCTTCGGCTCCTTGTTCGTGCCCTTGCCTTTGCTAGCCTTGGGCGGCATGGCGACCGTGGAGATGGAAGCCGGAGGACGGAACGAGCGCGGGAGCGGCGAGCAGAAGGGAAGGAAGGTTTCGCTCTGAGCTCGAGCAGAGGAAGGCGATGGCGATGGCCAGATTGGGAAGAAGAGGGGGGTGAATGGGTTTGCACCTCCACGACTTCTCCTTTTTTTTGGGGAAGGAGCGGGGCCACCTTGTTTATCCCCCAATATGAATGCGCCTCTGTGGGCGCGAAACAGTTTGCAGCCTTTTTGGCACACTTCCCACATCGCGCGCTCCGTGCGCGTAGTGGGGGCACAGTAAAACAAGATCTTTACGAGCAGTTAATTCCCTGCCACGCGTGCCAGTGCACTGTTTGGGCCTAGCCCAACAACGCCTCGCACTCGTGTATGGCTCAAGCCCGGGGGCTCCTGTCGGTGTACTAAGTATTGGGCCACTAGTACCCCTTACTTGTGCATGGGCAGTTGTAGCCATCCTCGCGGCAAGGCTTGCCAGGATCAGCTCGAGGTCGATTTAAGTCATCAAGGAAATCATCAAGTCAGAGATCTAAGAATCAACAAATAAGCAAAGCTGGTAATCAAAGGCCAGCCTCCCCGGCAAGATCCTTGCCGGGATGGCCCGTGGAGCCCGGCAAGCCTCGGCGCCCGACAAGGCTTGGTTCCCAGCAAAGCTCGGCGCCCGGCAAGCCCTGGCGCCCGGCAAGGATTGGTGCCCGGCAAGGATCGGCGCCTGGCGAGATTCTGCCACTATGCCACCGCTCCTGCACAGCGACAAAGCCTGACATTCTGGGTCCTTCTCTGGATGCGTGGCAACGCGCCAGTGGAGGGGAGCTTAAGCGGTGCTGATGGGATGGCCCCTTTTTCCATCCCCAAGAAGTAAGGACACCTAAACGGACACCTCACGGTGCATTAAATGTGTTTGTCCTAATTCGTCAGGGGTTAGGTATGATACCCTGTAGCTATTTTACACCTCAATGTATGTACATTTTGCCACTGTGGAAACCCCTTTGAGCATATAAAAGGAGGCCCAAGGCAACTGCTACAGAGGAGGAGAACTTCTGGCCCATTCTGCATGCGTAGCTGCTCTTTGAACGTACTGTTCATTGCGAGCGCTCCTGAAGGCTGGGCTCAAGAACATCAATAAGAACACAAAGCAGGAGTAGGGTTTTACGCTGATCAGCGGCCCGAACCTGGGTAAAAACTTCCCGCGTCGATCACTGGTTCTGCTCTTTGCGTATACCTCTCCCCCCGCCGAATCGTAAAGGGATCTCTCGGGATCCCATAGGTGTCGTACGCCGACAGCGGGTGATGACCAAGAATATGCATTTTCATCTTATGCTTCCAACTAGCATAATTTCTACCATCAAAATATGGACCTCTACGGTGATAATTACCCCCACTAGACGCCATACTCTCCTTGGTTGTGAAACCAAGGCTATGGAGACCAAAGCAATGGAAACCAAGGCTATGGAGACCAAAGCTCTGATACCACTTGTAGGATCGAAAGTATGTCTAGAGGGTGATGATTAGACTACTTGACCAAATAAAACCTAACCTTTTCACAATTTTAGTTATGGGCAAATTTTTAGCAAATCTAACAAGTCAAGCAACACCCTACACATGCAATTCTAAGAGTATAGCAGCGGAAAGTAAGACATTGCACATGTAAGTAAAGGAGGGGTTTGGAGAAGGAAAATGCAATGGGGACACGAAGATTTTTGGCGTGGTTCTGATAGGTGGTGCTATCATACATCCACGTTGACGGAGACTTCAACCCGTGAAGGGTAATGTCTGTGCGAGTCCATGGAGGTCTCCACCCACGAAGGATGCACGAAGAAGTAACCTTGTCTATCCCACCATGGCCATCGTCCACGAAGGACTTGCCTCACTTGGGTAGATCTTCACGAAGTAGGCGATCTCCTTGACCATACAAACTTCTTGGTTCAACTCCACATCACATCGGAGGCTCCCAAGCAACACCTAACCAATCTAGGAGACACCACTCTCCAAAAGGTAATAGACGATGTGATGATGATGAACTCCTTGCTCTTGTGCTTCAAATGATAGTCTCCCCAACACTCAACTCTCTCTCTCTCACAGATTTGGCTATGGTGGAAGAAGGATTAGAGTGGAAAGCAACTTGGGGAAGGCTAGAAATCAAGATTCAAATGGTAGGAATGGAATCTCTTGATGTCAACACATGAGTGGGTGGTTTTCTCTCAGAAAATGAGTAGTGGAAGTGTAGGCACGTTCTGATGGCTCTCTCACTGAGTAAGAGGGGGTGGAGGGGTATATATAGCCTCCACACAAAATCCAACTGTTACAAACTTTTGACTCAACTCGGTGGTACCTATTAGAGATCTCGGTGGCACCGACCTGTGTAAAATATATGAACATTGGAGGCCTTGGTGGGACCGACTGGAAACATCTAGGAGCAACCGATGTGCAATGGTAGGGAAAAACCTCACTTCGATGGCACCGATTGCATCATCTCGGTAAAACCAAAATAAGTGCAATAGGCAATAGAAGGTTGGCAAGACATCTCGGTGTTACCGATTGCAAAACTCTGTAAGACCAAAATAACTTTAACAGGCAACAGAGAGTTGGCAAGGCCATCTCGGTGAGACTGAGATCCGTATCGGTCGATCCAATTTGTTAGGGTTTGGTTCTGGCAGTGTCCAGATGAACTCGGTGGGTCCAGATGGGTAGGTGTAATTGGAACGAGTTGGATGTAGGGTTTAGAATAGATTTGGATAGAGAAAGTGGCTGAGGGTTTTGGAGCAATATCACTAAGCACTTGAGCAAACAGATCATTATCAAAAACTCATCCCTGTTTAATAGTAATGGCTTTCCTACGGACTCATGTAATCTTGGATCACTTAACCAAAAATGTAGAGTCTTGAGATTTTGCTAATCCATGTCCATAGCATTTTGAGGGGTCCACAATCAATAGTCCTTGCCATGCCAATCATTGAACTTCCTAAAATATTTAACTTGAATGGACATTAGTTCAATGAGATATATGTTGTTATGAATTACCAAAACCACCCGCGGATTAGTTGCACTTTCAATAAACTTAGACCCTAGTTTATGCGGTATTCCGTAAGGGGCTGATTTGGATCCATATGTTTCATACTATGGTTAGATTTATCTTAATTCTTCTTTTGTAGTTGCGGATTCTTGCGAGAGGGAGTAATCATAAGTGGGAGGCTTGTTCAAGTAAGAACAACACCTGAGCACTAGTCCACCCACATATCAAATTATCAAAGTAGCAAACATGAATCAAACAAACATGATGAAAGTGACTAGATGATAATTCCCATGTGTCCTCAAGAAAACTTTGCTTGTTATTAGAGAATACTCTGGCTTGTCCTTTGCTATAAAAAATGATTGGGCTACCTTGTTGCACCTTTGTTACTATTATTACTTGTTACCCGTTACAAATTACCTTGCTATCAAACTATCTATTACCGATAATTTCAATGCTTGCAAAGAATACCTTGCTGAAAACAGCTTATCATTTCCTTCTGCTCCTCGTTGGGTTCGACACTCTTACTTATCAAAAGGACTACGAATTATACTTGTGGGTCATCAAGACTCTTTCCTAGCGCCGTTGCCGGGTAGTGAAGCACCTTTGGTAAGTGGAATTTGGTAAGGAAACATTTATATTACGTGCTAAAATTTTCTGTCACTTGTTACTATGGAAAATAATCCTTTGAGGGGTTTGTTCGAGGTATCTTAACATCGATCCGAAGCAATAAGAGTTGCCCTTTAACCTATTGAACCTACTGAAAATATTTATTATGAAATTCCTTCGGGTATGTTAGAGAAACTACTGGCTAATCCTTATGCATGAGATGGAACAGTACATCCTGATATGTGCAACTTCTTGAGCTTGCATTGGTTTTTTCCTTGAAGAGGAAAGGGTGATGCAGCAAAGTAGAGATAAGTATTTCTCTCAGTTTGAGAAGCAAGGTATCAATCCAGTAGGAGGAACACACAAGTCACCAATGGTTGCACCTACAAAAACAAACAAATACTTGCACCCAACGCGAGATAGAGATAGGTATAAAAGATAAATAAAAGTGCAAAATAAAGTAAAGGTAAATAAATTGCAGCAAGGTATTTTTGGGTTTTTGGTTTTATAGATCTGAAAATAATATGATAAGAATAGACCCGAGGGCCATAGTTTTCTCTAGAGGCTTCTCTCTTGAAGGAACGCATACGGTGGGTAAACAAATTACTATTGAGCAATTGATAGAAAAAGCAAAGTTATGACGATATCTAAGGTAATGATCATGAATATAGGCATCATGTCCATGACAAGTAGACCGACTCCTGCCTGCATCTACTACTATTACTCCACACATCGACCGCTATCCAGCATGCATCTAGTGAATTAAGTTAACAAGAACGGAGTAACACCTTAAGCAAGATGACATGATGTATTGGGATAGATCCAATCAATATGAATAAACCCCACCTTTTTATCCTTAATGTCAACAATACAAATACGTGCCTCGCTACCCCTTCTGTCACTGGGTGAGAACACCGCAAGATTGAACCCATTACAAAGCACCTCTCCCATTGCAAGAAAAAATCAATCTAGTTGGCCAAACCAAATCAATAGATCGGAGAGAAATACATAGCTATCTGAATCATGCATAAAAGAGTTCAGAGAAGACTCAAATAATATTCATAGATAATCTGATCATAAATCCACAATTCATCGGATCTCAACAAACACACTGCAAAAGAAGATTACATCGAATAGATCTCCAAGAACATTGTATTGAAGATCAAAGAGAGAGAAGAAGACGTCTAGCTACTAGCTATGGACCCGTAGGTCTATGGTAAACTACTCACACATCATCGGAATGGCAGCAAGGTTGATGTAGAGGCCCTCCATGATCGAATGCCCCTCTGACAGAGTATCGAAACAGGTCTCTAGATGGGATCTCACGACGACAGAAACTTGTGGCAGCGGAAAAGTATTTTTGGTGAGCCCTCTGGTATATGGGGAATATTTGGGTATTTACGGAGCTGAGATTAAGGTTAGAGGTGCCACAGTGGGCCCACCAGCTCGGGGGCACCCCCTAGGGTGCACCTGGTGAGCTTGTGGCCCATCCATGGCTCTTCTGGCCTCCTCCCGAAGCTTCCTGGGTGTCTTCTGGTCCAAGAAAATTCATCAAAAAGTTTCGTTCCATTTGGACTTCATTTGGTATTGATTTCTTGTAGAAGACAAAAACATGGAAAAAACAACAACTGGCACTGGGCACTAGGTTAATTGGTTAGTCCAAATAAAATGATATAAAATAACATAATAATGCATATAAAACATCCAAGATGGATAATATAATAGCATGGAACAATAAAAAATTATAGATACGTTGGAGACGTATCAATATGCATTTAATCCATGTGGAATAAATTTGTGGATTGTTTAAGCTTGCAGGTTTATCCGAGAATGGAGTTAAGAACAAGGTTTTCACTTCATCTTTGGAGGGAAAGGCATTGACATGGTATAGGCTATTGGATGATATTGGAACATGGGATTGGAACCGGTTGAAATTGGAATTTCATCAGAAGTTTTATCCTATGCATCTGGTTCATCGTGATCAGAATTATATATATAATTTTTGGCCTCATCAAGGAGAAATTACCGCTCAAGCTTGGGGGAGTCTTAAGTCCATGATGCATACATGCCCAATCATGAGCTCTCAAGACAAATTATTATACAAAAAATTTATGCTTGACTTTCTCATAATGATCAATCCATGCTCGATTCTTCTTCTACTGGTTCCTTTATGAAGAAAACTATTGAATTAAAATGGGGTCTTCTGGAAAGAATTAAATGCAACTCTAAAGATTGGGAACTTGACAAAGGTAATGAGTCAGGTATAATGCTTGAGTTTGATTGTGTTAAATCTTTTATGCAAACAAATGCTTTTCATAAGTTTAGTACTAAATATGGACTTGACTCTGAGATAGTAGCTTCCTTTTGTGAATCATTTGCTACTCATTCTGATCTCCCTAAGGAGAAGTGGTTTAAATATCATGCACATATTGAATAATTGTTAGAGGAACCTGTTATAGTAAAAGATGAAACTATTATTTATAATGTTGATCCAGTTGTACCTACTGCTTATATTGAGAAACCTCCTTTCCCTTTTAGGATTAAGGAACATGCTAAAGCTACAACCATGGTAAATAAAAGTATATTAGAACACCTAGACCCTCTTAAGATATAAGTGTAGAATCTAATATTGCTATGGTTAAAGGTCTCTTGGTTGATAATATTGATGGGCATGTTATTTACTTCTGTGATGAAGCTGCTAGAATTGCTAAACCTGCTAGAAATGAACAAGATATGTTAGATAAGAATAAGCCAGTGGTTGGCTTGCCTGTTGTTTCTGTTAAAGTTGCAGATCATTGCTATCATCGTTTATGTGATATGGGTGCTAGTGTGAGTACTATTCCATTTACCTTATATCAAGAAACTATGAATGATATTGCACCCGCTGAGATAGAAGATATTTATGTCACTATTAAACTTGCAAATAGAGATACTATTTCACCACTTGGGATTGTTTGAGATGTTGAAGTCTTTTGTGGTAAAATCAAATACCCTATTGATTTCTTAGTACTTGGATCGCAACAAGATAATTTTTGTCCCATTATATTTGGTAGGCCTTTCTTGAATACTGTTAATGCTGAAATTGATTGTGTTAAAGAAAAGGTTAGAGTCAAGTTTGGTGATGTATCTCATGAGTTCAATTTCTCTAAGTTTCATAGACAACCACATGAAAAAGAATTATCTAGTATAGATGAAATTATTTGTCTTGCTTCTATTGCCATACCTCCTACTGATCCGTTAGAACAATATTTGCTAGGCCATGAAAATGATATGCATATAATGAAAGAAATGAAATAGATTAGATATTCTTTAAACAAGCACATATCCTTAAACATAATTTGCCTGTTGACACTCTGGGAGATCCTCTTCCACCTAAGGGTGACCCTGTGTTTGGATTAAACAAACTACCGGATACATTAAAATATGCTTATCTTGATGAAAATAAGATATATCCTGTTATCATCAGTGCTAACCTTTCATAGCATAAAGAAAAGAGATTACCCAAAACTCTAAAGAAGCATCATGCTGCTATTGGATATACTCTTGATGATCTTAAGGGAATTACTCCCACTCTATGTTAGCACAAGATTAATATGGAGCCTGATGCCAAACCAGTTGTTGATCATCAACGTCGTCTAAATCCTAAAATGAAAGAAGTGTTAAGGATTGAAATATTAAAGCTTCTGGAGGCAGGTATAATTTATCCCATAGCTGATAGTAGATGGGTAAGTCATGTCCATTGTGCTCCTAAGAAAGGAGGTACTACCGTTGCTACTAATGATAAAAATGAACTTATCCCACAAAGAATTGTAACCGGTCATAGGATGGTAATTGATTTCAGGAAATTAAATAAAGCTACTAGAAAAGATCATTACCCCTTGCCTTTTATTGACCAAATGTTAGAAAGATTATCTAAGTACACACACTTCTATTTCCTTGATGGATATTCTGGTTTCTCTCAAATACATGTGTCAAAAGAATATCAAGAGAAAACTACTTTTACTAGTCCTTTTAGAACTTATGCTTATAGACGTATGACTTTTGGGTTATGTAATGCACCTGCTACCTTTCAAAGATGTATGACTGCAATATTCTCTAACTTTTGTGAAAAGATTGTTGAGGTATCCATGGATGAATTTTCTGTTTATAGGACTTCTTTTGACGATTTCTTAAGCAACCTTGATCGAGTTTTGCAGAGATGTGAGGAAAATAATCTTGTCTTTAATTGGGAGAAGTGCCACTTTATGGTGAATGAAGGTATAGTACTTGGGCATAAAATTTCTGAACAAGGTATTGAAGTAGATAAAGCTAAAGTTGATGCAATTGAGAAAATGCCATGTCCTAAAGATATTAAAGTTATAAGAAGTTTCCTTAGTCATGTTGGTTTCAATAGAAGATTCATTAAAGATTTCTCTAAGATTTCGAGGCCGCTAACTAATCTCCTTCAAAGGGATGTTCCATTTGTTTTTGATGATGATTGTTAGAAGCCTTTAAAATACTTAAGAAAGCCTTGATTTCTGCACCTATTGTTCAACCACCTGATTGGAACTTACCATTTGAAATTATGTGTGATGCTAGTGATTATGCTATTGGTGTTGTTCTAGGACAAAGAGTTGATAAGAAATTAAATGTTATTCATTATTCTAGTAAGGCTGACAATGCTCAAATAAATTATGCTACTACTGAGAAAGAATTTTTAGAACTTGTGTTTGCCTGTGATAAGTTTAGATCTTATATTGTTGATTCCAAAGTTACTATTCACATGATCATGTTGCTATTAAATATGTTATGGAAAAGAAAGATGCCAAGCCTAGACTAATTAGGTGGGTTTTACTATTACAAGAATTTGACTTGCATATTATTGATAGAAAGGGAACTGAGAATCCTGTAGCAGATAACTTGTCTAGAATGGAAAATGTTCTTGATGACCCACTGCCTATTGATGACAGTTTTCCTGATGAGAAACTATCTATTATAAATGCTTCTCATAATAGTCCTTGGTATGCGGACTATGCTAATTACATTGTTGCTAAATATATACTACCTAGTTTCACATACCAATAAAAGAAAAGGTTATTCTTTGATTTAAGACATTATTTTTGGGATGACCCACATCTATGTAAAAAGGAGTAGATGGTATTATTAGACGTTGTGTAACTAAGCATTAACAGGAACAAATCCTATGGGAGTGTCACTCCGAGGCACACGGAGGACACCATGCTGGAGACAGAACCGCACATAAGGTATTACAGTCTGGTTTTTATTGGCCTACTCTCTTCAAGGATGCACAAAAGTTTGTCTTATCTTGTGATGAATGTCAAAGAATTGGTAATATTTGTAAACGTCAGGAAATGCCTATGAATTATTCAATTGTTATTGAACCATTTGATGTATGGGGTTTTGATTATATGGCACCTTTTCCTTCCTCTAATGGGTATACTCATATTTTAGTTGTTGTTGATTATGTTACTAAGTGGGTAGAAGCTATTCCAACTAGTAGTGCTGATCATAACACTTCAATTAAAATGCTTAAAGAAGTTATTTTCCCGATGTTTGGAGTTCCTAGATATTTAATGACTGATGGTGGTTCACACTTTATTCATGGTGCATACCGTAAACTTCTTGCTAAATATGATGTTAATCGTAGAATTGCATCGCCCTATCATCCTCAGTCTAGTGGTCAAGTTGAATTGAGCAATAGAGAAATAAAATTAATCTTGCAAAAGACCGTTAATAGATCTAGAAAGAATTGGTCTAAGGAATTTGATGATGCATTATGGGCTTATAGAACTACTTATAAAAATCCTATGGGAATATCTCCATATAAAATGGTCTACAGAAAAGCATGTCATTTACCTCTTGAGTTGGAACACAAAGCTTATTGGGGAATTAAAGAACTTAATTATGATTTCCAACTTGCCGGTGAAAAGAGGTTATTTGATATTAGCTCGTTAGATGAACGGAGGACACTGGCCTATGAAAATGCCAAGTTTTTAAAAGAAAATGTTAAAAGTGGAATGACACAAGAATCCAAAAACGGGAATTTAAGGTAGGTGATCAAGTTCTTTTGTACAACTCTCGTTTCAGATTTTTTGCAGAAAAACTCGTCTACAAATGGGAAGGACCATATATCATTGAAGAAGTTTATCGCTCTGGAGCTATTAAGATCACAATGCCTTGGGCACAAATCCGGGAGTGGTTAATGGGCAAAGAATTAAACATTATATCTTAGGTACGCCCATTAATGTTGAAACTAATATTATCCAATTAAGGACACTGGAGGAGCACATAGAAGAGACCTTCTGGAACACTCCAGAACCCTGAAAAGGAGTAGGTACTTGGTACGGTAAGTAAACCGACTCCAAAACTTCCATAAAAGTACTTTTTGTTTGTTTTGGAATAAATAAAAAATAGGAAAATAATAAACAATCAGGAAAGTGCACCAGGAAGCGACAAGACCGGGAGCGTGCCTCCCGAGCTTGTGGCTCCCTCATGGACTTTCCAGAATCTTCTTTTCTTTACTTGTCATGCACGAGAAAAATTCATTATATATACTCTTAGATGTTTTGACCACCGTATCGCAAGTTTCTCCTCTGTTCTTGTTTTGGGCTGTTTTTCTGACAGATCTAGATCGCCATGGCTCCCCGAAGGCTCTGTACCAAGCACCGGATCATGCAACCTTCACCGGGCAAACGCCCTTACAGCGAGGTTTATTTCGAGTGGTCATCAGGAGAGGAGGATACTGGCAAGTAGGATGAAGCTAAGAAAGCTACGGGAAGCCAGATCCAAGAGGGAGATCAAGCCACTGGTACAGCGAGCTTCTATACAAATAGGTTTTAACCCCTTTCTGGGACGGCATTTTAAAATGTCGCTAGGCCAGTGTGTGCGATAGGGGGGTCCTTCCCACATGACCCAAAAACCATCGGGATAGGGAGTAGTAATGCATACGTTTTGCATAACTAAGCATATGCGATGCCGGCATCTATCCCAAACACGAGTCTTCAGACAACTGTTTGTGATATCTCAAATATCCTAAATGCTCCATCCTTGCTACTCGTTTGTGCTCGCATTACAATCGCAGTCGGACTTCCGTGGTGCTACGTTTATGATGTGCGCCCCATCACAAGCAGTTCACGATTATAGAATGTGTATGATAAGCAGACAATCACACACATTTACTTTTCCTCGACTGTATGCGATTCGATGTAACAGTGCATACATTTGTGTCTATAAAACTATATGCGAAGCTTGAATATATCCCACACTATTCATCCATCGTACCCGTGTCAGATGAAGGCATATTGCACGCGTTCTTCTATGAGCAATCATTTATGATGCGCACGACATCATAAACACTCCATAATTGCCAAGCGTGTGTGATAACGTGACTTTTGAAAACATTTAATAAGAAGGAACTATGTGCGCTGATGTTGTTAATCTCACACGTTTTTTCTTGGCTGACCGTCGCACACGTAGTGGATCTAAGAAACGTGTCTGATCTCGACGTTTTGCTTTCGCAAACCGTGTGCAGTGTATTGGCCTACAGAACCTAATTTATCCCTAATTTAATCCTTGCATTTAAAAATCATAGATTTTGAATCTGAAAGTAGGCAATCACTTATTTCATATTGAACCATGTTTATTACAAATATAGCTTCAATCACGAATGCATAATTCAATGCACAGGTACATATACTGAAGAACTACAGAAGCACCAAGTAAAGAATGATGAACCATAGTTGTACTAAAGAATGTAAAGAGAGAGGTGAAAGACATTCTGGTTGCTAGAGAAGGTGAAGCAAAGTGCCCATATTGTGCCCTCCTCCATGCGTAATGCGCGCTTGACTCTAGGCCAACACCGTGTGATGGTTACCCACCCATCCTTCACTGTCTTCATTAGGACTTCTCGATGCTCATTGTAGACTCGATGAAACCTTCATTGCTTGTCCACCAATCATGTACTTTGCGAGGTAATTTTGAGTAAACTGCTTTGGGAACCACTACAAACGAAAAAGATTCAGACATTGTTGTCCAACAACTCATTATGGGCAGTAAAAAGAGAACGCTACTGATACGTCCATTTTGCATCATGTTTTTCTACTGTTATTTATAATGTTTTTATGCATAATAACGCTTTATGGAGTAATTCTAATGCCTTTTCTCTCATAATATGCAAGGTTTACACAAAAGAGGGAGAATACCGGCAACTGGAATTCTGGACCTGAAAAAGCTACGTTAGATATACCTATTCTACACATCTCCAAATGAGCTGAAATTTTACGGAGAATTATTTTGGAATATTTAATAAATACTAGAGCAAAGAACTACCAGAGGGGGACTGCCAGGTGCCCACGAGACACCAGGGCGCGCCAGCCCCTCCAGGCATGCCCTGGTGGGTGGTGGGCACCCCGGCCCACCTCCGGTGCCCATCTTCTGGTATATAAGGTCTTTTGACCTAGAAAAAATAAGGGGAGGACTTTCGGTACAGAGCGCCACCATCTCAAGGAGGAACTTGGGCAGGAGAACTTTTGCCCTCCGGCGGAGCAATTCTGCCGGGGGAACTTCACTCCTGGAGGGGGAAATCGAAGCCATCCTCATCACCAACAACCCTCTCATCTTTGGGAGGCCAATCTCCATCAACATCTTCAACAGCACCATCTCATCTCTAACCCTAGTTCATCTCTTGTGTTCAATCTTTGTTCCGGAACCTTAGATTGGTACATGTGGGTGACTAGTAGTGTTGATTACATCTTGTAGTTGATGCTATATGGTTTCTTTGGTGGAAGATTATATCTTCAGATCCATTATGCTATTTAATATCCCTCTGATCTTGAGCATGAATATTATTTGTTAGTAGTTACCTTTGTTCTTGAGGCCATGGAAGAAGTCATGTTGCAAGTAATCATGTGAATTTGATATGTGTTCGATATTTTGTTGATATGTATGTTGTGATTCCCTTAGTGGTGTTATGCGAATGTCGACAGCATGACACTTCACCATCTTTGGGCCTAAGGGAATGCATTGTGGAGTAGTTATTAGATGATGGGTTGCTAGAGTGATAGAAGCTTAAACCCTAGTTTATGCGCTATTCCGTAAGGGACTCATTTGGATCCATATGTTTAATGCTATGGTTAGATTTTATCTTAATACTTCTTTCGTAGTTGCAGATGATTGCGAGGGGGTTAATCATAAGTGGGAGGCTTGTTCAAGTAAGAATAGGACCCAAGCACCGGTCCACCCACATATCAAATTATCAAAGTAGCGAACGCGAATTAAACCAACATGTTGAAAGTGACTAGATGAAATTCCCATGTGCCCTCAAGAACGCTTTGCTTATTATCTGAGACCGTTTTGGCCTGTCCTTTGCCATCGAAAGGATTGGGCTACCTTGCTGCACTTTATTTACCGTTACCATTACTTGCTTGTTACAAATTGTGTTACCGACAATTTCATTGCTTGCAGAAATTACCTTGCTGAAAACCACTTGTCATTTCCTTCTGCTCCTCGTTGGGTTCGACACTCTTACTTATCGTAAGGACTACGATTGATCCCCTATACTTGTGGGTCATCAAGACTCCTTTCTGGCATTGTTTCCGGGGAGTGAAGCGCTCTTGGTAAGTGGAAATCGGTAAGGAAAAATTTATATTACATGCTGAAATGTATTGTCACTTGTTACTATGGAAGACAATCCTTTGAGGGGTTTTTTCGGGGTATCTTCACCTCGACTGGAAACACAAAGAGTTGCCCCTCACCCTACTACACCTACTGAAAATATTGGTTATGAAATTCCTTCGGGTATGATAGAGCATCTGCTAGCTAATCCTTATGCAGGAGACGGAGCGAAACATCCCGATATGCATTTGATACATGTGGATGAAATTTGTGGATTGTTTAAGCTTGCAGGTTTACCTAGAGATGAAGTTAAGAAGAAGGTTTTCCCTTTATCTTTTGGGGGGAGAGCATTGACATGGTATAGGCTATGCGATGATATTGGATCTTGGAACTAGAATCACTTGAAATTGGAATTTCACCAAAAAAATTATCCTATGCATCGAGTTCATCATGATCGGAATTATATATATAATTTTTTGCCTCGTGAAGGAGAAAGTATCGCTCTAGCTTGGGGGAGGCTTACGTAAATGTTATATTCATGCCCCAATCATGAGCTTTCAAGAGAAATTATTATTCAGAATTTTTATGCTCGGCTTTCTCGTAATGATCAATCCATGCTCGATACTTCTTGTGCTGGTTCTTTTGTGAAGAAGACTATTGAGTTTAGGTGGGATATTTTAGAAATATTAAAATGCAACTCTGAAGATTGGGAACTCGATGAAGGTAAAGAGTCAGGTATTAAGCTTGAGTTTGATTGTGTTAAATCTTTTATGAATACCGATTCTTTTCACAAGTTTAGCACTAAATATGGACTTGACTCTGACATAGTAGCCTCTTTTTGTGAATCATTTGCTACTCATGTTGATCTCCCTAAGGAGAAGTAGTTTAAATAACACCCCCCTATTAAAGAAGAAATTAAAGAACCAGTTATAGCTAAAGATGAAACTATTATTTACAATGTTGATCCAGTTGTGCCTACTGCTTATATTGAAAAACCACCTTTCCCTGTTAGGATAAAGAAACATGCTAAGGTATCAATAGTGGTTCGCAAAAGTAATATTAAAGCACCTAAACCCTCTGAACAAATTAAAGTAGAACCTAGTGTTGCTATGGTTAAAGATCTCTTGGTCGATAATATTGATGGGCATGTTATTTACTTCTGTGATGAAGCTGCTAGAATTGCCAAACCTGATGAAAAAGATAAACATAGACATGTTGTTGGCATGCCTGTCGTCTCAGTTAAACTAGGAGATCATTGTTATCATGGTTTATGTGACTTAGGTGCTAGTGTGAGTTCTATCCCTTTTACCATATACCAAGAAATTATGAATGAAATAGCACCCGCTGAAATAGAAGACATAGATGTTACTATTAAACTTGCAAATTGAGACACCATCACACCACTTGGGATTGTTAGAGATTTTGAAGTCTTGTGTGGGAAAATAAAATACCCTACTATTTTCTAGTTCTTGGTTCACCGCAAGATGACTTTTGTCCCATAATTTTTGGTAGACCTTTCTTGAACACTGTCAATGCTAAGATAGATTGTGAGAAAGAAACTGTCAGTGTTAGTTTTGGTGATGTGTCGCATGAGTTTAATTTCTCTAAGTTTTGTAGACAACCACATGATAAAGAATCACCTAGTAAAGATGAAATAATTGGTCTTGCTTCTAGTGCCGTACCTCCTACAGATCCTTTAGAACAATATTTCTAGACCATGAAAATGATATGCACTTGCATGAAAGAAATGAAATAGATAAAATATTCTTTGAACAACAACCTATCCTTAAACTCAATTTGCCTATTGAAACTCTCGGAGGTCCTCCTCCACCTAAAGGTGATCCTGTATTTGAATTAAAACAATTGCCTGAAACTCTGAAGTACCCTTATCTTGATGAGAAAAAGATATATCATGTTATTATTAGTGCTAACCTTTCAGAACACGAAGAAGAGAGATTATTAAAAAAATTGAGGAAACACCGCGCTAATATTGGATATACTCTTAATGGTCTTAAGGGCAATAGTCCCACTCTATGTCAGCACAAGATTAATATGGAACCTGATGCTAAACCCGTTGTTGATCACCAACGACGATTGAATCCTAAGATGAAAGAAGTGTTAAGAACTGAAATACTAAAGCTTCTGGAGGCAGGTATAATCTATCCCATAGCTGATAGTAGATGGGTAAGTCATGTTCATTGTGTCCCTAAGAAAGGACGTATTACTGTTGTTCCTAATGATAAAAATGAACTTATCCCACAAAGAATTGTTACTGGCTATAGAATGGTACTTGATTTTAGATAATTAAATAAGCTACTAGAAAAGATCATTACCCTCTGCCTTTTATTGATCAAATGTTAGAAAGATTATCTAAGAGATTATCTAAGAACACACACTTTTGTTTTCTTGATGGATATTCTGGCTTCTCTCAAATACCTGTATCACAACCTGATCAAGAGAAAACCACTTTTACTTACCCTTTTGGAACTTATGCTTAAAGACGTATGCCCTTTGGTTTATTTAATGCACCTGCTACCTTTCAAAGATGTATGACTCCTATATTCTCTGATTTTTGTGAAAAGATTGTTGAGGTATTCATGGATGTTTTTTCCATTTAGGGAACTTCCTTTGATGATTGCTTGAGCAACCTTGATCGAGTTTTATAGAGATGTGAACAAACTAATCTTGTCTTGAATTGGGAGAAGTGCCACTTTATGGTTAATGAAGGCATTGTCTTGGGGCATACAATTTCTGATCGAGGTATTGTGGTGGATAAAGCTAAAGTTGATGCAATTGAGAAAATTCCATGTCTTAAAGACATTAAAGGTATCCGTAGTTTCCTTGGTCATGC
The DNA here is from genome assembly GCA_011799875.1 of Thinopyrum elongatum. NCBI lineage: Eukaryota > Viridiplantae > Streptophyta > Magnoliopsida > Poales > Poaceae > Thinopyrum > Thinopyrum elongatum. The sequence continues at coordinate 354,344,631 of CM022300.1, read as the reverse complement.
TGGTTTCTATAGGAGGTTTATTAAAGACTTCTCTAAAATTTCTAGGCCTCTTACTAATCTTTTACAAAAGGATATTCCATTTGTTTTTTATGATGATTGTGTAGAAACCTTTGAAACACTTAAGAAAACCTTAATTTCTGCACCTATTGTTCAACCACCTGATTGGAACTTGCCTTTTGAAATTATATGTGATGCTAGTGATTATGCTGTTGGTGTTATTCTAGGACAAAGAGTCGATAAGAAATTAAATGTTATCCATTATGCTAGCAAAAATCTAGACAGTGCCCGAAGAAATTATGCTACCATTGAAAAAGAATTTTTAGCAATTGTGTTTGCTTGTGATAAATTCAGATCTTACATTGTTGATTCTAAACTAATTGTTCACACCGATCATGCTGCTATTAAATATCTTATGGAAAAGAAAGATGCTAAACCTAGACTCATTAGGTGGGTTCTCTTGCTACAAAATTTGACTTACATATCACTGACAGGAAAGGATCTGAGAACCACGTAGCTGATAACTTGTCTAGGTTAGAAAATATTCTTAATGACCCACTACCTATTAATGATAGCTTCCCTGATGAACAACTATCTGTAATAAATGCTTCTCATAATACTCCTTGGTATGCTGACTATGCTAATTATATTGTTGCTAAATACATACCACCTAGTTTCACATACCAATAAAAGAAAACATTCTTCTATGAGTTAAGACACTACTTTTGGGATGACCCTCATCTTTATAAAGAGGGAGTAGATGGTATTATTAGACGTTGTGTACCGAGCATGAACAAGAACAAATCCTACGAAAATGTCATTCCGAAGCTTATGGAGGGCATCATGCGGGAGATAGAACCGCACACAAGGTATTACAATCTAGTTTTTATTGGACTACTCTTTTCAAAGATGCCCGTAAGTTTGTCTTGTCTTGAGATGAATGTCAAATAATAGGTAATATCGGTAAGCGTCAGGAAATGCCTATGAATTATTCACTTGTTGTTGGACCTTTTGATGTTTGGGGATTTGATTATATGGGACCTTTTCCTTCCTCTAATGGGTATAAACATATTTTGGTTGCTGTTGATTATGTCACTAAGTGGGTAGAAGCTATTCCAACTGGAAGTACTGATCATAACACCTCCATTAAAATGCTTAAAGAAGTTATTTTCCCAAGGTTTGGAGTCCCTAGATATTTAATGACTGATGGTGGTTCACACTTTATTCATGGTGCTTTCCGTAAAATGCTTGCTAAATATGATGTCAACCATAGAATTGCATCACCCTATCATCCTCAATCTAGTGGTCAAGTTGAACTTAGCAATAGAGAAATAAAATTAATATTATAAAAAACTTTCAATAGGTCCCGATAGAATTGGTCTAAGAAACTTGATGTTGCACTTTGGGCTTATAGAACAGCTTATAAAAATCCTATGGGTATGTCTCCATATAAAATGGTTTATGGAAAAGCTTGTCATTTTCCTCTTGAGTTAGAACATAAAGCATATTGGGCAATTAAAGAACTCAATTATGATTTCAAATTTGCCGGTGAAAAGAGGTTATTTGATATTAGCTCACTAGATGAATGAAGAACCCAATCTTATGAAAACGCCAAACTATTTAAAGAAAAAGTTAAAAGATGGCATGACAAAAGAATCCAAAAGCGGGAATTCAAAGTTGGTGAAGAAGTTCTATTATACAACTCTCTTTTTAGATTTTTTGTTGGAAAACTTCTTTCCAAATGGGAAGGAACGTATATCATCAAAGAATTTTATCGCTCTGGAGCTATCAAGATTAATAATGCCGAATGTACTAACCCGAAGGTGGTCAATGGACAAAGAATTAAATACTATATATCAGGTACGCCCATTAATGTTGAAACTAACATTATCCAAACCATGACACCGTAGGAACACATAAAAGAAACCTTCCAGAAAACTCCAGAACCCTGAAAAGGAAGAGGTACGTGATACGGTAAGTAAACGGACTCCAAAAAATCTGCAAAAATATTTTGTGTCAGTTTTGGAATATTAGAAAAAAAAGGAAAATAAGAAATAACCGAGAAGGCTACCCAGGTGCCCACAAGACACCAGGGCGCGCCTGCCCCACCTAGCGCGCCCTGGTGGGTGGTGGGCCCCTTGGGCACCTTCTCAACTCTGTTTTCCTTCTAGATGCTTGTTTCCCAAGATAAAAAATCTTTATATATACTCCCAGATGATTTCACCACCGTATCACGGAGAAATCCTCTATTCTTGTTTTGTGCTATTTTCCTGATAGATCTAGATCGCCATGGCCGCACCAAGATCTTCCAAGGACAAGTTGTTCGAGAGGGTAATCAATCCCTACTTGTCGGAGGTGAGGAAGCACCCTCAATCCATTGAGATGCGTGAGGGGGTGCTCCACATCCGGGATGGTCAAGGGCACAAGAAGACGGGAAGTGTGGAGGCCAGGCTCAAAGTGGTGGAGCAGGAGATCTTCAAGTGCCAAGGGATGTTGCTGCGTGGACTCAGTGCCAATCACCTCATGATCACAGAATTCACCCGTGATCACAAGGTGGATGGTCGGTCTATAAACGACATCATCTTCACCTTCAACGAGCAAATTAATTTTCTGCAAAGCCAAATCTATGATCTTCAAAATCAAGTTTTTGAGTATGAGGCAAGATTTAAAGGTATGATTTTAGCTGCCAGTTGCAGGAATCAGGATGCTCGTGCTTCCTCTTATGAGGGTAAGCCGCTACCATGCAAACCGGAGGATAAGTTTGCTACTACCTCATCACCACCACCAAAGGAGACTCGAGAACACGAATATGGGCACTCCCCTTGGCTTGTGCCAAGCTTGGGGGAGATGCCCCGATATCGTATCACCATCACTTTTATTACCTTTAGTTATCTTAGTTTGATCCTTAGCTATTTCATGATTTAGTTGAATAAAAGTTTAGTATGATCTATTCTCGAGTGCTAGTTTCATGATCTATCTATCTATGTAATCGAGTGAGAGCTATATAATAAAGTTTAGTTTGAGTTTTTGCTTCTTTACTTTTCTGTTCCAATCAAAATAAAAGAAAATAATGAAAAAGGTCATATGCTAATCTTATGGTAAGTAATGACATCACATAAGGAAAAGTATAAGTGATAAAATTTGTTGAAAGTAGACAAACATAGCATTGGTCAATGATGCAATTCATGAAAGAATTGATAAGGGAAGAGAAGATTCACATGCAAATACACTATCTTGGACATCTTTTATGATTGTGAGGCCCCACTAAATATCTTATGCCAAACTGTTGATGTTGGACAAGGAAGACAATGTAATAATTTATGTTTGTTCAGATTCACATAAAAGTTATATTGTCATAGATCCTTCAACATGTGGTGCTTGCTCAATATCTTTGCTAGCCAAAATTTTGCACTAAGTAGAGATACTACTTGTGCATCCAAAAACCTTAAACCCAAACTCATGTTTTGAGAGTCCACCATACCTACCTGTGGATTGAGTAAGATCTTTCAACTAAGTTGTCATCGGTGCAAAAAGGCAATAAAAATTGCTTTTAAATGTGTTTGATCATTTAGTGTAAGAGAAATTAAGCGTTGTACGAACTTGTGATGGCAAAGTAATAAAAGCGACGGACTGCATAATAAAGGTTGCTATCATAAGGGGCAATATAACGTGATGTTCTTTTGCATTAAGACATTGTGCATACAAAACCAAAAAGTGCATGGCAACCTCTGCTTCCCTTTGCGACGGGCCTATCTTTTACTTTTATGTATTTACTTTTTATGCAAGAGTCAAATTATTTTCGACTATTCCTTTTTATTTTCTCTTTGGGAAGCATCATGTGGTGGGGAAATATCTAGGCACATATACCCAATTGGATATGAGGGAGCATGAATTATTATTGTTGACATCGCCCTTGAGGTGAATAAGTTGGGAAGCGAAACTATAAGCCCCTATCTTTCTATGTGTCCAGTTGAAACTTTTTGCTCATATATATGTTGTGATCAGTGTTAGCAAGCATAGAAGATTAAATGATGGTTGATTATGTGGACTTGCCAAAAGGCTCTGATACGCGACCCTTCCTGAAAATATGATGAATTGTAGTTGCAAGTTGACTGAGAACATAGTTTGTTAGTATTCAATAAGGTTTATGCTTTTTACTTCGATGTTGTGATGAATTGTTACTTGTTCATGAGAAGTTATATGATAAAACTATATGATAAAGTTTTGTGATGAAGTTTGTTGCTGTTATAATAATATTCATGATGCTACTATGTCCGTATTTTGTTTTTATTGATACCTCTCTCTCTCTCTAAACATGTGGACATGATTTTCGATATCGGCTTTCACTTGAGGACAAGCGAGGTCTAAGCTTGGGGGAGTTGATACGTCCATTTTGCATCATGTTTTCCTACCGGTATTTATAATGTTTTTATGCATAATAACACTTTATGGAGTAATTCTAATGCCTTTTGTCTCATAATATACAAGGTTTACACAAAGAGGGAGAATACCGGCAGCTGCAATTCTAGACCTGAAAAAGCTACGTCAGGTATACCTATTCTACACATCTCCAAATGAGCTGAAATTTTACGGAGAATTATTTTGGAATATTTAATAAATACTGGAGCAAAGAACTACCAGAGGGGTGATACGTCTCCAACGTATTTAAATTTTTTGATTGTTCCATGCTATTATATTATCTGTTTTGGATGTTTTATATGCATTAATATGCTATTTTATATTATTTTTAGGACTAACCTATTAACCCAGAGCCCAGTGCCAGTTTCTGTTTTTCCTTGTTTTTGAGTATCGCAGAAAAGGAATATCAAATGGAGTCCAAATGGAATAAAACTTTATGATGAGTTTTCTTGGACCAGAAGACACACGTAGGACTTGGAGACCAAGGAAAAGGAGTCCCGAGGCGACGGCAAGGGTGCAGGGCGCCCCCCAGGGGGGTGCCCCCCTGCCTTGTGGGTCCCTCGGAGCTCCACTAACCCTAATCTTCGGCCTATAAATTCCCAAATATTCCCAAACCATCAGAGGCATCCACAAAAATACTTTTCTGCCGCCGCAAGCCTCTGTTCCCGTTAGATCCCATCTTAGGGCCTTTTTCGGTGATCTGCCGGAAAAGGGGATTCGATCACGAAGGGCATCTACATCAACCCTATTGCCCTTCGGATGAAGCGTGAGTAGTTTACCTCAAACCTACGGGTCCATAGCTAGTAGCTAGATGGCTTCTTCTCTCTCTATGATCTTCAATACCATGTTATCCTCGATGTTCTTGGAGTTCTATGTGATGTAATATTCTTTTGCGGTGTGTTTGTCGAGATCCGATGAATTGTGGATTTATGATTAGATTATCTATGAACATTATTTGAATCTTCTCTGAATTCTTATATGCATGATTTGATATCTTTGTATTTCTCTTTGAATTATTGGTTTGGTTTGGCCAAGTAGATTGGTATTTCTTGCAAAGGGTGAGGTGCTTAGTTTTGGGTTCAATCTTGCGGTGTCCTCACCTAGTGACATGGTAGGGGTAGCGAGGCACGTATTGTATTGTTTCCATAAAGGATAAAAAGATGGGGTTTTCATCATATTGCTTGAGTTTATCCCTCTACATCATGTCATCTTACTTAATGCATTACTCTGTTCTCTTGAACTTAATACTCTAGATGCAGGCAGGAGTCAGTTGATGTGTGGAGTAATAGTAGTAGATGCAGAATCGTTTCGGTCTACTTGACACGGACGTGATGGCTATATGCATAATCATTACCTTGGATATCGTCATAACTTTGCGCTTTTCTATCAATTACCCGACAGTAATTTGTTCACCCACCATATTATTTTCCATCAAGAGAGAAGCCTCTAGTGAAACCTATGGCCCCGGGGTCTATTTTCACTTATATATTTTTAGATCTATAAACCAAAAATACCAAAAATATCTTGCTGCAATTTATTTACTTTTATTTTGTTCTACATTTTAGTAATCTTTTATATCTATCTCTATCAGATCTCATCATTGCAATTTGTTGAAAATATGCCCTAGAGGCAATAATAAATTAGTTAATATCATATTTCCCTGTTCATGATAATCGTTTATTATCCATGCTAGAATTGTATTGATCGGAAACTCAAATACATGTGTGGATACATAGACAACAACATGTCCCTTGTGAGCCTCTACCGGACTAGCTCGTTGATCAAAGATGGCTATAGTTTCCTAGACATGGACATGAGTTGCCATTTGATAATGGGATCACATTATTGGGAGAATGATGTGATGGACAAGACCCAAACTATAAACGTAGCATGTGATCGTGTCATGTTTTTTTGCTATTGTTTTCTGCATGTCAAGTATATGTTCCTATGACCTTGAGATCATGCAATTCACTAACACCGGAGGAGTACCTTATGTGTACCAAACATCGCAACATAACTGGGTGACTATAAAGGTGCTCTACAGGTATCTCCGAGGGTGTCTGTTGAGTTGGCATGGATCAAGACTGGGATTTGTCACTCCGTATGGCGGAGAGGTATCTCAGGGCCCACTCGGTAATACAACATCACAATAAGCTTGCAAGCAATGTGACCAATGAGTTAGTCACAGGATCTTGTATTACGGAACGAGTAAAGAAACTTGCCGGTAACGAGATTGAACTAGGTATGGTGATAACGACGATCGAATCTCGGGCAAGTAACATACCGATAGACAAAGGGAACTGCATACAAGATTAGCTGAATCCTTGACATCGAGGTTCGACCGATAAGATCTTCATAGAATATGTGGGAACCAATATGGGCATCCAGGTCCCGCTCTTGGTTATTGACCATAGAGGTGTCTTGGTCATGTCTGCATAGTTCTCGAACCCGCAGGGTCTACACACTTAACATTTGGTGACGATATTATTATAGTTGAGTCATTATGGTGGTTACCGAAGGTTGTTCGGAGTCTCAGATGAGATCCTGGACATGACGAGGAACTCTGGAATGGTCTGGAGGTGAAGATTGATATATTGGACGAAGGGTATTGGAGTCCGGAAGTGTTCCGGGGGTACCGGGTGATGACCAGCATGACAGAAAGGGGTTTCGGGGGGTCCCGGCAAGTGTTGGGGGGCCCCATGGGCCAAGGGGATGGGGCAAACCAGCCCACTAAGGGGTTGTGCGCCCCCCTCACCCCATCCCACGTAACCAGAAGGGGTGGTGGCGTTCCCCTAGGGCAGCCAGCCCCTTTGCGTTGGGGGCCAAGGCTCCCGGGGGGGGGGGTGGAGAGGCGCCCAAAACCCATCTAGGGTTTCCCCCTATGGCTGCCGCCCCCTAGATGGGATCTAGGGCGCCCCCTCCTCCTCCCTTCCCCCTATATATAGAGAGGTAGAGAGAGGGCAGCCGCACCCCTTGAGCACATCTCCATACCATGGCGCTGCCCTCCCTCTCTCTCGTAGCCATCTTCTTCTCCGTAGTGCTTAGCAAAGCTCTGCCGAGATTTCTCCACCACCACCGCCACCACGCCGTCGTGCTGCCGGAGGACGCGAGCTACTACTTCACCATCACTTGCTGGATCGAGGAGGTGAAGGCGTCATCAAGCCCTACGTGCGTTGAACGCGGAGGTGCCGTCCGTTCAGCGCTAGATCGGAGTTCGCGGGACGGATCGTGATTGGATCGCGAAGACGTTCGACTACATCAACCATGTTTCTTAATGCTTCTGCTTAGCAATCTACAAGGGTATGTAGATGCAATCTCTCCTGTCGTAGATGGTCATCTCCTAGATTGATCTTGGTGAGCGTAGGAAAATTTTGTTTCCCATGCAACGTTCCCCAACAGTGGCATCATGAGCTAGGTCTATGCGTAGATGACATCACGAGTAGAACACAAAGGAGTTTGTGAGCATTGATATTCAGATTGCTTCCTTCCTTGGTCTTTTCTTGATTCAGCGGTATTGTGGGATGAAGCGGCCCGGACCAACTTTACATGTCCACATACATGAGACCGGTTCCATCGACAGACATGTGACTTTGTTGCATAAAGATGGCTGGCGGGTGTCTGTCTCTCCCACCTTAGTTGAATCGGATTCGACAAAGGCGGTCCTTGTAGAAGGTTAAATAGCAACTTGCATATCACCGTTGTGGCTTTGCGTAGGTAAGAATCGTTCTTGCTAGATACCCATAGCAGCCACGTAAAACATGCAACAACAATTATAGGACGTCTAACTTGTTTTTGCAGGGTATGTTGTGATATGATATCGCCAAAGACATGATGAGATATATTTGATGTATGAGATGATCATGTTTGTAATAGTTTATATCGACTTGCATGTTGATGCATATGGCAACTGGCAGGAGCCATAGGGTTGTCTTTAATTATCGTATGACCTGCGTTTCAATCATTAAGCGCTATGTAATGCTTTACTTTATCGCTAAGCAGTAGCAATAGTAGTAGAAGCATGGTTGGCATGACAACCCCGATGGTGACACGATGATGGAGATCATGGTGTCATGCCGGTGATGATGGAGATCATGCCGATGCTTTGGAGATGGAGATCAAAAGCACAAGTTGATGGCCATATCATGTCACTTATGATTTGCATGTGATGTTAATCCTTTTATGCATCTTATTTTGCTTAGGACGATAGTAGCATTATAAGGTGATCCCTCACTAAAATTTCAAGATAAAATTGTGTTCTCCCCAAGTGTGCACCGTTGCGAAAGTTCGTCATTTCGAAGCACCACGTGATGATCGGGTGTGATAGAGTCTACGTTCACATACAGTGGGTGCAAGCCATTATTGCACATGCGGAACACTTGGGTTAAACTTGACGAGCCTAGCATGTACAGACATGGCCTCGGAACACAAGAGACCGAAAGGTCAAACACGAGTCATATAGTAGATATGATCAACATGGAGATGTTCCCCATTGAAACCACCTCATCTCACGTGATGATCGGACTTGGGTTGGTGAATTTGGATCATGCTACACTCGGACAACCGGAGGGATGTTGATTTGAGTGGGAGTTCTTAGGTAATATGATTAATTGAACTCATTTATCATGAACAATAGTCTAAGTTACCTTTGCAAATTTATGTTGTAGATCAATAGCTCGCGCTATAGCTCCCAGTTTTAATACGTTGCTCGAGAAAGACTAACTTGTAAGATATTGTAAGCAATTATGCGGACTAGGTCCGTAGTCTGAGGATTGTCCTCACAGCTACACAGAAGGCTTATGTCCTTGATGCACCGCTCGGTGTGCCAACCCCTCTAGCGTCGTCTGTGGATGTTGTGAACATCTGGCAGACACGTTCTGATGACTACTTCATAGTTTAGTGCGCCATGCTTTACGGCTCGGAATCGGGGCTTCAAAGACGTTTTGAACGCCATGGAACATATGAGATGTTCCAAGAGCTGAAATTGGTATTTCAGGCTCATGCCCGTGTTGAGAGGTATGAGACCTCTGACAAGTTCTTTGCCTACAAGATGGAGGAGAATAGCTCAACCAGTGAGCATGTGCTCAGAATGTCTAGATGCTACAATCGCTTGAATCAACTGGGTGTTAATCTTCCAGATAAAATAGTGATTGACAAAGTTCTCTAGTCATTATCAGAAAGCTACTAGAGCCTCGTGATGAACTATAACATGCAAGGGATGGAGATGATCCCGGAGCTGTTCGCGGTGGTTAAGGCCGCGAAGGTAGAAATCAAGAAGGAGCATCAAGTGTTGATGGTTAACAAGACCACTGGTTTCAAGAAGGGCAAGGGCAAGATGGGAAACTTCATGAATGGCAAGCCAGTTGCCGCTCTAGTGAAGAAACCCAAGGTTGAACCTATACCCGAGACTAAGTGCTTCTATTGTAAGGGGAACGGTCACTAGTAGCAGAACTACCCCAAATACTTGGTAGATAAGAAGGTTGGCAACTTCAACAAAAGTATATTTGATATACGTGTTATTGATGTGTACCTTACCCGTACTCCTAGTAGCACCTGGGTATTAGATACCGGTTCAGTTGCTAATATTGGTAACTCGAAACAAAAGCTACACAATAAACAGAGACTATCTAAGGGCGAGGTGACGATGTGTGTTGGAAGTGTTTCCAAGGTGGATGTGATCACCATCGCATGCTCCCTCTACCTTCGGGATTAGTGTTGAACCTAGATAAATGTTATTTGGTGTCTGCGTTGAGCATGAACATGATTAGATCGTGTTTATTGCAATACGATTGTTCATGATGGTGTGCCCAAGCGACACCTAACCAATCTAGGAGAGACCACTCTCCAAAAGGTAATAGATGGTGTGTTGATGATGAACTCCTTGCTCTTGTGCTTCAAATGATAGTCTCCCCAACACTCAACTCTCTCTCACAGATTTGGCTATGGTGGAAGAAGAATTTGAGTGGAAAGCAACTTGGGGAAGGTAGAAATCAAGGTTCAAATGGTAGGATTGAAATCTCTTGACCTCAACACATGAGTAGGTGTTTCTCTCTCAGGAAATGAATGGTGGATGTGTAGGCACGTTCTGATGGCTCTCCCCAATGATGAAGAAGGGGTGGAGGGGTATATATATCCTCCACAGAAAATCCAATGGTTACACACTTTTGACCCATCTCGGTGCCACCGATCAGAAAACTCGGTGACACCGATCTGTGTAAAAATATGAACGTTCGGAATCTCGGTGGGATCGATGAGAACAACTCGGAGGGACCGATGTGCAAGGGCTTAAGGAAAACTTTGTCTCAGTGGCACCGATAGCATCATCTCGTGGGACCGAAGTGAAGCAATAAGGCAACAGAGAGTTAGTCAAGCCATCTCGGTGGGAATGATTGCAATTCTCTATGAGACCGGAATAATTGCAATAAGCAATAGAGATCTGGCAAGGCCATCTCGGTGAGACCGAGATCCATATTGGTGGATCAGAATTGTTAGGGTTTGGCAATGGCTAAGTCCATATGAACTCAAGGCTCCGGATAGCAAATATCAGTGGGGCAGAGTTGGAATTTAGAGTTTGGACATATTTAGATAGAGAAAGTGGCTTAGGGTTTTGGAGCAATATCACTAAGCACTTGAGCAACAAGATCATTAAGCAACACCTCATCCCCTTATAATAGTATTGGATTTCCTATGGAGTCAATGTGATCTTGGATCACTTAAATAAAATGAAGAGTCTTGAGCTTTTTGCAAATCCATTTTCTTAGCATTTTGAGGGGTCCACATATCTAGTCCTTGCCATGCCAATTAGTGAACATCCTGAAATATTTACCTTGAATGGACATTAGTTCAATGAGGTATATGTTGTTATGAATTACCAAAACCACTCGGGGATTAGTTGCACTTTCAATATCTCCCTTTTTGGTAATTGATGACAACATATAGATCAAAGCTTCGAGAAATGATTAAAAGAATGAAATACATTGTCGCTTTGAGAAGTATGTGATAAGCAAGAGCTCCCCCCAAAATTTGTACATTATTAAATATTTGCGTTTGAATGCAAATGCACAATCGATTAGGATCATGAGCCACTCTTCCATGCCATATATAACTTGGTGGAGCGCACAAAATGATATGAATGGAATAGTATGCAAGCATCACCAAACACAAGTGAATGATCATACAAAAATAATGATAAGATAAGCATTACGCATCAGGTAAGTCATAGTATGATCAAGCACCACCAATGCAGTATCTCACAAGCATTACAACAAAAGTAGCATAAACCAAATGGTAGCAAGTACTCAAGAAAAACCAATGAGCAAAAAGCAAGACACTCTCTCACTCGAAGCCTGATGATCTATACATATTCTCCCCCTTTGGCAACAAGTACCAAAAAGCTCGAATAAGCATAGGACTATGCGGCTCTCTAGGCACGATCCTCGGTAGCTCCTGAAGGTGACTTCTGGCTGGTGGCTTCGTTGTGCGTAGATGGCGTTGAGAGAAGAGCGTCCACAAAATCTTCGTCTGAAGTCGGCTGTGTAGGTGGAGTAGAGACTGGAGGTGGCACTGTGGAAGTAGCAGCAGGTGCAAAAAATTTAGCTCTCGTGTCTGGAACTTGCACTGCAGCAGACCTGGATCACCTAGGCACTGTGTGAAACCTATCAGTCATCGGTAAATCATCTCCACTTTCCTCAGCTGCAACAGCTCTGGCTGCATCAACATGTTTCTTCAGCTTCGTCACAACTGACTGAACCTCGATGATATTTACATCAAGATCATCTATCTTAGCCTCGACCACCCACTCTAAGCTTTCCTAGTTCTTGGTGATGTTGGCCAGACTTTTCTCAATCCTCACGGTAGCTTCAAGCAGATATGTCATCTGATCATTCTTTTTCTTGAGGTTGGATATGGGAGCATTGGATGCTAATGCCTTATGTGCTGCTTTAGCTTCAGCAGCTGCCTGGATCCTCTCTTGTGCGTCAACAGATGTAGGGTGTGAGGAATCCATCACCAGCACATTATCCTCCAACTCTAGCAACAAGGGTAGATGCTCACGATCAAGAAGATAAGTGCTCGTTCCAACCTTGGAGTTGACGAGCAACTGAATGTGCGGAGCAAATCCACATTATCTCTTTTGGTCAGCTACGGTTCTCTTGATTGTCTCAACTATCAGGCTCATGACCTTGAATTTATGTGGTATATCAAACAAATGCAGCAAGTTGATGGAGTGGCCATGGATCATCTTGTCATCTCCACACTTGGGCAATAGAGTGTGCCTCAAGATTGTGTTGGTGGTGGCCAAACCAACAAGCAAGTGCTTCACTGAACCAAGCTTATGAGTTTCCACATCATCTTCAAGAATAGGCTTGTACATGTTAGCCATTGAATTGTGATCCATCTTCGGCTTTGCATAGACATCGATGTCATTCTCCTCCTCTTCTGGAGCACCAAGAAGATCAGCCCATTCAGAGATAGTTGGCTAGTATTTATGTCCCTCAGTCATCCACACTATTTTGCCATCTGGATAAAAGTGTGCAGTGGAATAGAATTGCATTACCATCTCATCATTCCACTTTGTGAGCTTCTTGCCAACAAAGTCATCAACACCTATACTCTTGAAACTTCCATGTACATGGGGGAAGTTGTCCTCATTTGCATCAATGTACTTCCAATCTACCCATCTCATATCACTGACTATAGGTTTCTTGTCAAGCAACACTGTCTCATAGAAGTCTTGTTCCTCTCTGGTGTGGAAATGGTAATCATAGACAGTTCTCCTCTTAGCATATGGATCAATCAATCTACACTGATGCAAGCCTTTGTACTTTCCTAGCTTCATATTTTCTGCAACTGGATGAGCGTTGTCATGTTCTGGAATCTTGGGTCTCAACTTCGTGAGCACTAGTGGCTTAATGTCAATATCAGCTTCACGCACTAGGGCCTTGTTCTTCTCACTAGCAGAAATGTTTCTTGTTAATCTCTTAGGTGCAGGAGCTTTGGGCTTGGACTTGGGCTTGGAGGGGGCAACAGACTTCATAGCGTCAGCCATGAGCTTCTGAGTCTTGGCTGGAGGTGCTTCGGCTACTGGTTCCTCATCATCATCATCTTCCACCATGGAAGGTTTGGCAATTACACGAGCAATTATCTTCCTTAGCCTTTTCTTCTTTCCTGCAGCTACTATCTTTGAGTCACTTGGCTCCTCAAGTTTAAATCTCATGGTCTCTCTTGGAGCGGTGGTTTTTTCAGACTTGGATAAAGGAACTTTCCTCACAGCAGTTCTATCCTTGGCACTTGGCCTGGTACTAGCAGATGTACCATACTCTTTCCTTAGCACTGCCTTCTTCTTTGACGTTGCTTCACTAGCAACGAAATCCTCATCCTCGTCATCTGAGGTTCTCTTCCTTGTTGCCCTAGTGGCAGCTTTGGGAAGTTCTGGTGAGCTTCTCACTCCTTCATAATAGCCGCCCTCTGGACTGGATCCTTCATAGAGATCCTCATGTTGTTCAAACATGTTCTGGCTGTCACTAGCACTGGACATCTTGAAAATAGACCCTGTGAATAGATAGGTATGGGCAGAGTAGATGAGTCATCACAAAAGGAAAATGATTTTTCAAAAATTTGAGTTCAAATCTTAGTTCTAGGTTTTCACGGAATGCATTTCAGATCTACCGAGTTGGTCATTTCGGTGATACTGAAGCACTCAACAGAACCGAATCACACCATTTTGATCAGACCGAGATGTGGTTGGGTGTTTCCGAGATATTAGGGTTTCACTGAAACTTTACTTCCTGTCTCACCAATTAGCACTTCTCGGTGGCACCGAGATGTACTAGTGCAATGGCCAGAGCCAAATCGGTGACTCCGAAAATTCCTAATCGGTCGGTCCGAGATGCTTTCAGCGGAAACCTAAACCTAAAATCTTTACTCGAAACTAATCTATGGAATTTGCAGTGAAATAGGAAGTTTTAATCCGTGGCAAGATTAATGACAATCCATCCATGCATTGAATCAGAATTTGGAACAAGGAGGGGGTCGAATCTCACCCTAACTTGGTGGAGATCCTCTACGGCGGCAATGGCGGGGAAGATTCCATTGACGGCGATGAATTCCAGTGGCGAGAGCGCGAAGGAGACAAGGGCAACGATCTGAAGACCAAGGCGATGGCAGCAATGGGGTGCGCGGGGTTGTGACATTTGAAGAAATTTTCAACGTACGGGCCACGGAGAATATATACCCGTGTGTTGCCGGTGGCTCCGAGTGGAACAACTCGGTAGCACCGATATGTGTAACTGCTAGCAGTATAGCACATCGGTGACTTCAAAACGTTCAACTTAGTGACACCGAGATGAAAACCTAGATCAATCTAAATGATTTCAGTTTGACCAAGTTTGACTGAGCTGGTCCAACCGAAATGCATAAACAAGGTTTTGGAGTTCAATCTTTCTCAGATTGGTGACTCCGAGTGCGCCTCACCCGGAGGGTCCAAAAATGACTTGTTCAATTTTATGATGTAGCATGAAAAGAGTTTGACATAAGAAAAGCATAGATAGCTAGAGAAGGTTCTTAGGCATTCTTGTACATCCACTTGGCCAGAAAAACAAGACAATCAAAACAACAAATGGATGTCCTCGAATGATGAAAATATGCAAACCAACATGCTCACATAATAAAATAGCAAATGAAATATGTGTCAAACATGCACAACCAATTTTAGCATCTATCAAGCAATTAGAGATGACTAGGTCATCTATATATGAGTATATTGACATAGGAGTCAAAAAAGAACATTTGATCATAGGTCATACTCATTGTTTAAGCACAAGTGGGGTTGCCACTTTTACATAAAGCATTAATGTGTTCACACCATTAGAGTTGCTTTAGCTCAATTTTTAGAGAAAATCTCCCCCTAAATGTGATATCCCCCAAAGAGGGATGAACTAACCTTGGGTTTTGTCGATGATGATTTCATGTAGATAGTGAACATGTATATTCAATGTTGATGTAATCCATCAAGAGTTCGGAGCAATCCTTTGGAGTTTTGCACCTTCAATACCTACATGGGTTAGTCCCATAAGGAACATAAAAGGATATCCATAGACATAGAGTGAAATGCACATATGATGATGTCCATGAAAGCATTAGGTTACCTTGTCCCTTGTCTTACCAACAAGAGGGTTTGTGACTCCGTGAACTTAGTGAAAGATGTGAAAGTTGATTGCACAAGTCCTTGCCAAAATGAATACGAGTGAAGTATGTTGGCGGAGTCACCCTCAAGAACACTCTAGTTCTTCTTGTTCAGGACCCACATCAACTTGAGGGGAATCCTTGGAGTTGTAGTTGAACTTGATGAAGTAGAGCTTGATGAAGTCTTTGGAACCCACTTGACCATGGCTTCAGGTGCTTCTTCAAATGAGTCAATCTCCTCTTGAAGCTTGTCCTTGCCTTGTAGCTTGTGGTCTTGTGGTAGAAGACCATCTTGAGCTTGTGTTCCCTCAAAAGAAGTGGGGCCATACTTCTCTTGTTGAGGAACAAACTTTGTCTTGGGGTAATGATCTTCTTCCCATTCAACTCCGTTGGAATTGAACTTTCATTCAAAACCAACACCTTGATTCTTCCGGTGCCTTCCTCTCTTGCCTACAATTTCCTTGAATTGCTTACTCCCGTCAAGGCTCCTGTAAACACCTTTCTCTATAATTCCCTTCAATAAGCTATTTTCTTGCTCAAGTGTAAGTTGGCTAAGAGAATCATTAGTGGAATCAAGACATTACTAGAAGCAACAATATTGGATTTAGCATGGTTATTGTTACTACTAGAAGAAGAATCTTCCTTGCTCTTGTTGCTAGATTTTACTTGTGGCATATAAGTAGACAAGAGGAGACATTTGCTAATGTAAGAAGAACTCTTCTTTGAAAGATCATCATTGATAGCTTTTAGAAACTCATGCTCTTGCTCTAAATTTAGCTTCTCCAAGCGTAGCTTCTCATAAGTTCTTAGGATCTCTCTATGATCCTCTTGAGTTGTTTCATGAGATAACTTAAGAGTGTTTAGTTCTTTAGTTAGACGCTCAATCTCCTTCTTATCATTGTCATTTGTTTCATCTTGATTAGCATGATTACTAGCAAGTTCATTATAGTTTTCATCTCTAGTTTTGTCAACAAGTAAATCATCATCACCTAGCAAATCATCTTCATCACTATTGAAATCAAGATACTCGGGGTGTGATACCTTGGGGCCTTTAGCCATGAAGCATCTTCCAATTCCTTCATTTGGTGAATCAAATATGTCGTGGGAGTTGGATGATACTAGAGCAAGTCCACCAACACCTTCATCGTGAATATATTTGTAGTCGGAGTGATAGCTTCCCTCAGAGTAGTTGTCGGACTCGGAACCGGAGACCCATTCACCAACATGAGCTTGATGTCTTCGTCTTCTGTAGCTCTTTGATGACTTGTCTTTCCTTTCTGAATCCTTGCTTCTTCGAGAGAGTCTTCGTTCATAACGATCATGTCTAATCCTTCTCTCCCTCGGAGGTGATTCATCTCTTCTACTCCTCCTTTTTGGTGAGTCTTCTCTTTTCTTGTAGGGAGCCGTACACTTATTGGAATAGTGTCCGGGTCTTCCACAATTGTAGCAATTACGATCACAACTACAAGATCATTTCTCATTATAGGACCTTGACTTGGAGTTTCTACCTTTGCTTCTACTCTTGTAGAACTTGTTGAAGTTCTTCACCATTAAGCTCAATTCTTCATTGGAGACTAGCATGTCACTTGATGTTGTAGGAGCGTCACTTGAAGCTTGGTATGCACCACTTGACTTGTTGTGGAGCTCTTCCTTATCCTTGAGTGACATCTCATGAGCAACAATTCTATGACTTCCGTGGGCTTGAGATATTTGTAATTGGGCATCATTTGGATCAATGCGCACATGGTATCATACTTACCATCCAAGGCTCTAAGGATCTTCTTGATGATGAATTTGTCAGTCATCTCTTCACTTCCTAAGCCGACAATCTCATTTCTGATGAGAGCAATCCTAGAGTACATTTCCGCAACTCCTTCACCATCCTTTATCTTGAACTTGTCAAGTTGACTTTGAAGCACATCCAACTTGGATTACATGAAGGACTCGGTACCTTCGTGCATATCAACCAAAGTATCCCAAATTTCCTTTGCATTCTCAAGACGACTGATTTTGTTGAATTCCTCGGGGCACAATCCATTGAAGAGAATATCACAAGCTTGAGCATTGTATTGCAACATCTTCAATTCTTTCACGGTCGCTTCACGATCTCGTTGTCTACCATCTTCAGAGAATTCACCTTGCAAACCAATATGAATAACATCCCAAACGGCAGGGTTATGACCAAGAATATGCATTTTCATCTTATGCTTCCAACTAGCAAAATTTGTACCATCAAAATAAGGACCTCTACGATGATAGTTACCCTCACTCGACGCCATACTCTCCTAGGTTGTGAAACCAAGGCTATGATCACCAAAGCAATGGACATCAAGGCTAACGGAGACCAAAGCTCTGATACCACTTGTAGGATCAAAAGTATGTCTAGACGGGGGATGATTAGACTACTTGACCAAATAAAAACCTAGACTTTTCCTAATTTTAATTGAAGGCAGATTTTAGCAATTATGACAAGTCAAGCAATCAACCTACACATGCAATTCTAAGAGTATAGCAGCGAAAAGTAAAACATTGCACATGAAGGTAAAGGGAAGGTTTTGGAGAAGGTAAATGCAATGGGGAACATGAAGATTTTTGGCGTAGTTCCGATACGTGGAGCTATCGTACATCCATGTTAGTGGAGACTCAACCCATGAAGGGTAACGGCTGCAAGTCCACGGAGGGCTCCACCCACGAAGGGTCCATGAAGAAGCAACCTTGTCTATCCCACCATGGCCATTGCCCACAAAGGACTTGCCTCACTCAGGTAGATCTTCACGAAGTAGGTGATCTCCTTGCCCTTAAAAACTTCTTGGTTCAACTCCACATCATGTCGGAGGCTCCCAAGCGACACCTAACCAATCTAGGAGACACCACTCTCCAAAAGGTAATATATGGTGTGTTGATGATGAACTCCTTGCTCTTGTGCTTCAAATGATAGCCTCCCCAACACTCAACTCTCTCTCATAGATTTTGCTATGGTGGAAGAAAGATTTGAGTGGAAAGCAACTTAGGGAAGGCTAGAAATCAAGATTCAAATGTAGGATTGGAATCTCTTGATCTCAACACATGAGTAGGTGGTTCTCTCTCGGAAAATGAATGGTGGAAGTGTAGGCATGTTCAGATGGCTCTCCTCGATGAGGAAGAAGGGTGGAGGGGTATATATAGCCTCCACACAAAATCCAACTGTTACACACTTTTGACCCATCTCAGTGCCATCGATCAGAAAACTCGGTGGCACCGATCAGTGTAAAATTATGAATGTTAGAAATCTCGGTGGGACCGACGGGAATAACCCGGAGGGACCGATGTGTAAGGGCTTAGGGCAAACTTCGTCTCGGTTGCACCGATTGCATCATCTTGGTGCGAAGTGAAGCAATAAGGCAACAGAGAGTTAGTTAAGCCATCTCAGTGGGACCGATTGCAATTCTCGGTGAGACCAACATAATTGCAATAAGCAACAGAGAGCTAGCAAGGCCATCTTGGTGAGACCGGGATCCATATTGGTGGATCAGAATTGTTAGGGTTTGCCAATGGCAAAGTCCAGATGAACTCGGTGGCTCCAGATAGGAAATATCGGTGGGGCCGAGTTGGAATTTAGAGTTTGGACATATTTTGTTGGAGAAAGTGGTTGAGGGTTTTGGAGAAATATCACTAAGCAATTGAGCAACAATATCATTAAGCAACACCTCATCCCCTTTTAATAGTATTGGCTTTCCTATGGACTCAATGTGATCTTCGATCACTTAAACAAAATGAAGAGTTTTGAGCATTTTGCCAATCCATTTCCTTAGCATTTTGAGGGGTCCACATCTCTAGTCCTTGCCATGCCAATCATTGAACATCCTAAAATATTTACCGTGAATCGACATTAGTTCAATGGGGTATATGTTGTTATGAATTACCAAAACCACCCGGGGATTAGTTGCACTTTCATGGAGCACACAACCCGACAACCATATGCAGTGTCACGTGTTATCACACACACATTAACATAAGGAAACGTATGTGTAACTTACTAATCATCGCACATGAGTAGTCGCACCATGCATCGTGTGCAATACTCCTAGCCATCGCAAGCAACTCGTTTGCATTTTTCAAAGTTTTTTCTACACACATAATCGCACACGAATGAACTGTAGTATCCGTCTGAGTTATATTTTCTCATCGCAAACAGTTCATCCAAGTGGCCTGTTTGCAGCGCATCACACACATCTAGTTTACACGAATCGTTTGTGTTCTTTTAGCTCATCGCAAACAGTTCATCTATGTGAATTGTATGCTGCATATCGTACACATCTTATTAAGTTGAACCGTTTCTGTTGTGTTGCCTAATCGAAAATAGTTCATCTGAGTGAACTGTATGCCGTATATTGCACACACCTTGATCTGGCTGACCGTTTCTGTTGCGTTCCCTAATCGCAAATAGTTCATTCGAGTGAACTCTATGCCGTATATCGCACACACCTTCATATGGCTGCCCGTTTCTGTTGTTCTGGATGATCGCAAACAGTTCTTATGGATTAACCATATGCCACGCATCGCACACGCAACTATAATCTGAATCGTGTTTGATGTCTCTGCCATCGCAAATATTTTCTATCTTTTTTGATGGGTTTTTTACATCACCGTTTGCAATTAATGCATCACACACAGTTTCGTCGAAGGGTCTCTGATTGTAGTGTCGCGTTTGGACCATCCTACAGTAGTGAGCCATGCTTATGGGAGAGACTGCAGTAAAGGGAGACATACTTCAACCCCTTTATGATCATCTGTCACCATCTAAAATTGATACCTTAAAGGTCTTTGAAACAATCTGTGCTCAGAATACATCTATTACTCATGAAGTTATTTTGTTGGATGAGCAGAATCGTGCCCTTCGGAATATCAATAGAAATCTGGAGTACTTATTGAAGCTGAAGGACAAGCCTATTTCCTTACCACCACCATCACCAAAGGAGACTTGAGTACACGGGTATGGGCACCACCCTTGGCTTGTTCCAAGCTTGTGGGAGGTGCCCCGATATTGTATCACCATCACTATCATCATCATTATCTATCTTAGTTTGATCCTTAGTTATTTGGTGATTTACAAGAATAAAGTTTTAGTATGATCTAGTTTTGAGTGCTTGTTTCATGATATATCTATCTATGTAACCATGTGAGAGTTATATAATAAAGTGTATTTTGGAGTTTTGCTTTTTTTCTTGTTTCAATCTTAGCAATGAAAGAAAAATGAAAAGATCACATGCTAATCCCATGGGGAGTAATGACTTCACATAAAAGAAGTATAGTTGATAAAATTTATTGGAAGTTGACAAACATAGCATTGGTCATTGGTGCAATCCATGAAAAAAGAAATGAAGGAAAAGTGGTCTCACATACAAATATACTATCTTGGACATCTTTTATGATTGTGAGCCCCCATTAAGTATTCTATATCAATTAGTTGATGTTGGATAAGACAATGTAATGAGTTATGGTTGCTTATATTCACATAGAAGTTATATTGTCATGGATCCTCTAACATGTGGTGCTTGTCTAGGATATTTTGCTAGCCAAAATTCGCACTAAGTAGAGATACTACTTGTGCATCCAAAAACCCTTAAACCTAGTCTCTTGCCATAAGACCTATGGATTGAATAAGATCCTTCAAGTAAGTTATCATCGGTGCATAAAGCAATAAAAATTGCTGCTAAATATGTATGATCTTTTATTGTAAGGGAAAATAAGCTTTGTACGATCTTGTGGTCGTCAAGAAATTAGCGACCGCAAAGGGCCTATCTTTTACTTTTATGTATTTATTTTTATGCAAGAGTCAATAATGTTCATCCCTATCCCGCTCTATGTACTCTTTACTGGCAAGCATCATGTGGTGGGGATAGATCCAGGTATATATATATATATATATATATATATATATATATCCCATTGAATGTAGGTGATTATGAGTTATTATTGTTGACATTATCCTCGAGATAAATAAGTTTCGAGGCAAAAATATAAGCCCCTATCTTTCTATGTGTCTGACTGAAACTTTTGCTCTATAAATATGTCTTGAGTGTTAGCAATCATAGAAGATTAAATGATAGTTTAGTATATGAACTTGCTAAACAAAGCTCTTAGATAGACTCTTTCTGAAATTATGATGGATTGTGATTGTTTCAATGACTGAAATCATAGCTTGTTAGTTTCCAATGAAGTTTATGTTTCATACTTTAGTTTGTGAATGAATTATTACTTTAGCATGAGAAGTTTTATGATGATATATTGCTACTATGATAATGACTATGATGCTTTCATGTCCGTATTTTATTTTTATCGACACTTCTCTCTCTAAACATGTGGTCATGATTATTGATTTCGGCTTTCACTTGAGGACAAGCGAGGTCTAAGCTTGGGGGAGTTTATATGTCCATTTTGCATCATATTTTCCTACTATTATTTATTGTATTTTGTATTGTTATTTCACTTTATGATGCAATTCTTATGCCTTTTCTATCTTATTTTGCAAGTTTCACATGAAGAGGGAGATTGCCGGCAGCTGGAATTCTGGACCGGAAAGGGCTACAACAGAGATAGCTATTCTACACAATCCCAAATGACCTGAAACTTTATGGAAAATTATTTTGGAATATATTAAAATATTGGCGAAAGAATCACCAGAGGGGGACCCACCAGGAAGCCACAAGCCTGGGGGCGCGTCCTACCCCCTGGGCGCGCGCCCCGAGCTTGTGGGGCCCCTGGCAGGCCTCCGAGGCCCATCTTCTCCTATATGATGCCATTTTTCTAGAAAAAATTAGAAGACGACTTTCGGGATGAAGCGCCGCCGTCTCGAGGCGGAACCTGGGCAGGAGCACTTTTGGTCTACGGTGGAACGATTCCGCCAAGGACACTTACCTCCGGGAGGGGGAAATCGAAGCCATCAACATCGCCAATGATCCTCTCATCATGGGAGGACCAATCTTCATCAACATCTTCACCAGCATCATCTCATCTCAAACCCTAGTTCATCTCTTATATTCAATCTTTGTCTCAAAACCTCAGATTGGTACCTGTGGGTTGCTACTAGTGTTGATTACATCTTGTTGTTGATGCTAGTTGGTTTATTTGGTGGAAGATTATATGTTCAGATCCTTAATGATATTCAATACCCCTTTGATCTTGAACATGAATATGATTTGTGAGTAGTTACTTTTGTTCTTGAGGACATGGGAGAAGTCTGGTTATAAATAATCATGTGAATTCGGTATTCGTTCGACATTTTGATGATATGTATGTTGTTGCTTCCTTTAGTGGTGTCATGTGAACGTCGACTACATGACACTTCACCATACTTGGGACTAAGGGAAGGCATTGTGGAGTAATAAGTAGATGATGGGTTGCTAGAGTGATAGAATCTTAAACCCTAGTTTATGCGTTATTTCATAAGGGGCTGATTTGGATCCATATGTTTCATGCTATGGTTAGATTTATCTTAATTCTTCTTTCGTATTTGCGAATTCTTGTGAGAGGGGGTAATCATAAGTGGGAGGCTTGTTCAAGTAAGAGCAGTACCCAAGCACCAGTCCACCCACATATCAAATTATCAAAGTAGCTTACTTGAATCAAATAAACATGATGAAAGTGACTAGATGATAATTCCCATGTGTCGTCAAGAACGCTTTGCTTGTTATAAGAGAACGTCCTGGCCTATCATTTTCAATAAAAAGGATTGGGCTACCTTCCTAGACCTTTGTTACTATTATTACTTGCTACCCGTTACAAATTACCTTGCTATCAACTATCTATTACTGATAATTTCAGTGCTTGCAGAGAATACCTTGTTGAAAACTGCTTATCATTTCCTTCTGCTCCTCGTTTGGTCCGACACTCTTACTTATTGAAAGTACTATGATGGATCCCCTATACTTGTGGGTCATCATGCAGCTTGTCGAAAGTTCTCATCTTGTGGCCACACAACACTTCAGCATTTGCCCTCTCCGCTTGGTCGTTGCTTCATGAGCAACAAACATAAAACAGATCTTGCTTCCAATGTCTTGGCAATACTGCATGAAGGTGTGGTTCCTGAACTGTGTACCATTATTTATGATGATCCTGTTGGGTACTCCAAAACGGCAAACAAATCCTTTGATAAACTTGATGGCTGATTGTGCTATCACCTTCCTCGCCAGCTCTACCTCAGGCCACGTTGTGAACTTGTTGATTATGACGTACAAGAACTCAAAGCCCCCGGTTGCACAGGGAAAGGGGCCCAAGATGTCGAGCCCCTAGACTGAGAAGGGCCAGGAGAGAGGGATTGTCTGAAGGGCTTGAGCTGGCTGATGTGTATTCTTGGAATGGAACTAGCACGCTTCACACTTGGTTACTAGTGCAGTTGCATCCTGGAGAGCAGTGGGCCAATAGAAGCCTTGCCAGAAATCTTTGCCAACAAGGGATCTTCATCCTATGTGAGAGCCTTATATGCCTCCATGTATCTCTGCTAACAGCATCTGTCCATCTTCCCGGCAAATGCAGTTCAATTTCATACCATTCGGTCTCTTTCTATGCAGAATGTTGTCCACAAACTAGTACATACTTGATTTACAGGCTACTTTCTCAGCTTCTTCTTGCTCTTTGGGAAGTTCTCCTGTCCAAAGGAAATGGACGATCTGTTGCGCCCATGTCAGAGCCTGTGGTTTTACGACAAGTACTAAAGGCATTTCAACTGCGGAAGCTTTGTCTCGACGGCAAGGACCTGAGGCCCTGCCGAAGCCTGTAGCTCACCTGTAAGCTTGGTGTTATCTCTGATAGCTTCCTTGCCAGTGGCTACTAGGAGTTCTACCAGAAAGTACTCACCAGAATTCAACTTTCTTCTCTTGTTCTGCCGCGTTGATGGTGTAACACATGGCTGAGTCAAATGCAGCACAAAAGTTCCTGGTTCCACAGGTAGCTTCTGGGCGGCACGCTTCAACAGATCATCACTAATGTTGTTCTCCACAAAAGGAATGTGCTATGTTTGCAATCTGTCAAAGTGCTCATCCAATTTCCTTACTTCATCAACGTAAGCTTTCATAAACGGGCTCTGGTAATCTTTGTTGACCTGCTTCACAACAAGCTGCGGGTCGCCTTTGATAATGAGCTTTCTGATTCCAAGGTCCACTGCGATCCTAAGACCGGCAAGCAGCCCTTCGTACTCAACAGTGTTACGGGTAGCTTTCTCCCTGGGAAAGTGCATCTGAATTACATACTTGAGGTGCTCTCCAGTGGGTGCGACAAGTAGCACGCCAGCACCGGCGCCTTGCAACGAAAAGGCTCCATCAAAGTACATGATCCAGTCTTGCGTTGTTTCGTTGCCGGGGAGAGAGGTCTCTTGTATTTCTTTGTCTTGCGTTGGTGTCCATTCTGCAATGTAGTCCGCCAAGGCTCTGCTCTATACAGTTGATGTACTTTCAAACTTGAGTCCAAAGCTTGACAGCTCTAACGCACACTCCACTATCCTAGCAGTGGCATCTGGATTTCTCAAGATACATTGCAACGGAAAGCATGTGACGACGGTGATCTGATGTGCATGGAAGTAATGGCATAGCTTCCTCGAGGCCATGAGAAGGTCGAAAAGCAATTTTTGCACACCAGAGTACCTTGATCTAGGCCCCTGGAGAAGGGAACTAACAAAGTAAACTAGGCGCTGCACCATCTTCTTCTTCTGCACAACTTGTTTCTCTGTTTCATTTGCCTGCGCTGATTCTAAATTGTCGGCACTAGACCTTGCCGGAGAAGATTATGGCTTGTCGCTTGACGACTCTGCGGCTGCTGCTTCTTCTTCGTCAGCTTCTCTCTCTGCCACTACTGCAGCACTAACACTTGATTTGTTGCCACCAAGTATAGCAGCAACGGCTCTTGTGGCTTAGGCGCAACTAGTACTGGTGGAGAAGAGAGGTACTTCTTCAAATCTCGTAGCGCGGCCTCCGCTTCCGAAGTCCATTTCATTGGACCTGCCTTTTTCAAAATTTTGAAAAACGGCAGGGAGCACTCAGCAAACTTGGAGAAGAACCTACTTAATGCAGCCATGCAGCCGACAAGACGTCGCACATCCTTTACGTGCTTGGGTCCTTCTATCTGCTCAATTGCTTTGATCTTGTCAGCATTGGCTTCAATTCCACAAGAAGACACAAGGAACCCGAGAAGTTTGCTGGATGGGACGCCAAACACACACTTCTCAGGGTTGAGCTTCAAGTTGATCTTGCACAGATTTGCAAATGTTTCTTCTAAATCTTGAATGAGGGTTGATTTGTCCTTCGTTTTGAGCACTATATCATCCATATAGGCTTCCACATTTCTATGCAGCTGGGGCTCAAAACCAATCTGAACTGCTCTTGCAAATGTTGAACCATAACTTTTCAATCCAAAAGGCATACACACGAATCAGTATGTGCCACATAGAGTGATGAATGCGGTTTTCTCCTCATCTTCCTTAGCCATGAAGATCTGGTGATAACCAGAGTAGGTGTTAAGGAAAGATAATAAGTACCAGCCGGCAGTGGAGTCCACAATCTGGTTGATGCGCGGCAAAGGAAAGGGGTCTTTTGCCCAAGCTTTGTTGATATCTATATAATCAATGCAAAGCCTCCACTTCCCATTTGCTTTGCGATAGCCATGTTGGGTGCAGTACTCCTCTAACCAGGCCTGCTGCTTCCAACCTTTTAATCTCTTCAGCAATAAATTCTTGTCGCTCCAAGGCTTGCTTCCTGACTTTCTGCTTGAAGGGCCTTGCGTGAGGACAGGCGGCAAGGCGGTGCTCAATTACCTGCCTGGGAGCACCGGGGATGTCAGATGGTTGCCATGCAAACACATCGACATTCGCCCATGGGAAGGCAATGAGCGCGCTTTCCTATTTACTATCAAGGCTGGCACTTATGGTGAAAGTGTCGCATGTGCCATCTTCCTTTGCACACACCTTCTTCGTTTCTGGTGGAGCTGCCGTGGATTTCTTGCTCTTGCCGGCAGAGCTCATCGACACGTCCTCAATGGGTGCGCAACACTCTGAAGAGGTGCGCTTCTTGGAGTAATTGTCAGAGGTCTTGCCGCACTTTTTCTTCTTCCCCCGGGGAGCTTTGCCAGCAGGAGCATTTTCCTTGGCAGCAGATGCTACAACTACCTCCCATTAGAGTTGATCTGCGCAGATGACTGAGTCTTTCTTGTCAGAGTGGATGGTGATGACGCTCATCTGCCCTGGCATCTTGAGTGTGTTGTAGGCATAATGGGATGCCGCCATGAACTTGGCCAGGGCTGGGCGACCAATAATTCCATTGTAAGGCAACAAAATCTTAGTGACATCAAAGACAATCTTCTCCGTCCTGTAGTTCAGCTCACTACCAAACATCACCGGCAGAGTGATCTTCCCCTTGGGTTGGCTCCTTCCCAGATTGATCCCTTGAAAAGTGCTTGTTTTCTTGAGATCTTCATCGGAAATTTGCAGCCTCTTAATCACGTCGGGCAAGATCAAGTTCAAGCCGGCCCCACCATCAACCAACATCTTTGTGACCTTGAGGTTACGAATGTTGGTGAAACCAACAATGGGAAACACCCGACCGCAGTTGTGCGATCAGCATGGTCCTCGGCATCAAAGATGATGGGCATCTTGGACCACTTAAGGGGCTTCTGAGCTTCTACTACCGGCTCCGCCGCATTGATATCACGCACCCACTATTTGAGCTGGCGGTGAGAGAAGTGCAAAGATGCTCCTTCGTCAATGCACATGGCTTTGGTTGCTTTTTGGAATTCCTATTCACTGGACTCCTCTTCATCTTTGTCATAATCTTCATCTTCCTCCTCTTTCTTGTCACGGCCTCGAGCAGGCTCCTCCTTCTGCTGCGTGGCCTTGCCGTGGCGACCTGCACGGCCACCACGACCCTTCTTGCCAGACCCTCGAGCACCATCTTGGCCCTTCTTCTTGTCACGCTTCTCGTACTCAGCTTTTTTGTTCTCGGCAAGTTGCTCCATTTGCCATCAGTCTTGGAGGTCATGTCCCTTGGTGTGGTGGTTCTTGCAGTATTGCTAGCCAGAGCCCTCCATCTTCTCGCCTGCCGCAGCCTCCTGACAACCAGTGCGTCTGGCAACCTCCTTGCCGAAGCTCTCAGTCTTTGGCTTGTTGGTGGCATTGGAGTTGCCGGAACCCTTGACAGCCATTACAGCCTTGCCTTTGCGCTTCATGTTGCGCTTGCGGCCTTTCTTTTTCGAGGTCAACGCGCCATCATCTTCGAAAAAGATTTCGGCGCCAGCATCTTCCCTAGGGATTCTCCTCCCTTCTTCAGCATGTGCACACTTGTCAGCCAGAGCGTAGAGCTCGGCGACATCCTTCACCTTGTTCGTGGCCATCTCCTCCTGCATCTTGCGATTGCGTACATTTGTGTTAAATGCACCAGTCACACCAGCAGGGTGGATGTCGGGAATATTCTGTTGCACACGGCTGGATCTCTGGATATACTTGCAGAGAGACTCGCCATCTCTCTATGGCAGCACATGTAGATCGCTGGGCTGACCGGCAACCTTCACTACTGGAATCTGTCATTTTGCCATCTGCCAGCTCTTTGCCGTCTGCCAGCTGATGGCAAAGGTCTTTGCCGTCTGCTTACAAAAAATAGACAGTAAAGAACTGACAGATGACAAAGAACCTGGTTGCCATCAGCCAATTCTTTGCCGTCTGCCAGCAGATGGCAAAGAATCTTTGCCTTCTGCTGGCAGACGGCAAAGAGATGGGTGGGGTCCAGTGGACACCAGTGCCATAACAGACCACCAGCCCCACCTCTTTGCCGTCTGCCAGCAGACGGCAAAGATTCTTCGCCATCTGTTCTTTTTTCGCAGACGGCAAAGAAGAAACGCATGCAGCGGATCGATCCCATGGATCGATGACTTGGCACACACCCACCCATGACCCACACTTCCCCGGGCCCAACCCATGAACACACACACCCACGTTGGATCCCATCTCTCTTGTCTTCCTCGATCCCCTTTCTCCACCCCACGCCACCGCCAGATTACAGCGATCCCCGCCGTTCCCCACCGCCCAGCTCTCCTCCCCGAGGTCACCTCTCCCTGCTCACCATCTCCACCGACCGGTTTCTCTCCTCGCCCAGGAGAGCCACGCCCAGGCACTGGTTGGTGCACCGCGAGGAGGCCCCAGCGGTGTCGAGCTACTGCTGCTGCACAGGCCCAGCCCTGAGGGGGGTGAACGGGGCGGCCGCCCCGGGCCCCCGACACCAAGGGGCCCCGGATGTGCTCTGTCTTCTCTAGTAGGCTCCAACGCTCCATCCGGCGGCCCGGAACAGTACAACACGTTGTAGGTCTCCGACGATCTTGTCGCACTCATCAACTACGTTGGCCAGAAGGAGTTGTTCCTGGTTGCCCACAACTGGGGCGTGATGATAGCTTGGACCTCAGATTGACTTGGTGAAAGCGCTGGTCACCTTGTGCATCGCTTTCAATCCTCCAAGCCTGACAAAAAATCTCGTGGATCAGTGGATGGCTTGAGAGTTCAGTATGGTAGTAGGGGGGCAAGTACTACATGTCTACATGTGCTACATCCAGGTATATAAACTCTTAAGCAAAGTTTCATAGTATAGATTTGCTTTCCGCCTTTTGGCCGAATTAAATTGCCTAATGAAAGATAGTGGCTGTGTGTTCCTGCAATGTGAAATTGCTTTGAATTTATTTTTGACAAGTCATCAACGAGATGTGAAAACATAGCCCAGCACGCTATAAAATTAAATATTAGTGTAGATGGTTAATTTTATTGGATTAATTAGGACCAGCAATGATAAAAGTCTGACGTTGAATGGTTCTTTTCGGATTACCATCCCTCTTTCATTCAATTAGGTTTAGTAAATCCCTGTAATTACCTTGACAGTGCCCACTGCTGGACAGAGTTAATATTTTTGGCAAGAAATCTCTGTGTTATAAATGGTCCAAATTTATCTATATGTATTATGTATGTCCCCAACAATAGAAAAAACATTCTGGTTCTCTTCCTCTCTAGCAAATCTTCGTCAGTGACAAGGATATGCGAATGACCTTTCTCTGATTGCTGAGTTTCAGAGGTAGAGGGTGGAACAATTAGAAAGTCAACAAAGGGCTAGATGAATCTGATTGAAGAACTAAAAACAACAGAATATCTTGTTTGTTTGTTTGTTTTTTTGCGATAGTAAAAGAGTTTTATTCCATATGCAATTAGTACTGTCCAGTTAAAAGTCGAAGCTAGAATCATAGATCTTACAACTGTACTTCTGAAAAGAACCATTCAACGTCAGACTTTTATCATTGCTAAACGTAGGGATCTCATATCATACAGTGATAACGCATGACAACAAGCCACCAAATTAACTGACCGCCAAGTTAAATAACCCTGAAAGAAAATAACCAGAGCATGCACAAGAATCACATGCACATGGGATCGCACACAGAGGTCGGAGAGGAAGGGCATGGCTCACTATCGCACGCACATGATGGGGAGGTCATCCTTTCTTGGTCCTACGTTCCCCTAATTCTTCCTTCACCACAATATCTACCTTGGTGCTGGTCAACTTGTTCTGCGAATTCAAGCGGAGAAATTTCTTTTAAGTTCTCAATCGGTAGAGTGGAGTCTAATATATTCGTAGTTTTGCCTACTATTGCCTCTTCGGTATTCTTCTGCAGGAAGAGTGAAATGCCATATTGTCTGCCTTGTTGACGAAAACATGAAGGGCAGTGTCCAGGTCGTCCAGTGGAAGAACCTGCATATTCCGTAAGAAAATATCAATATGTCAATATATTTTTATACTGTAGATATTATTATGTTTTTCCATAGACTTGATCAAATATAGAAAAAGTTGACTTGGAACAAAGGTAGAACTTCAATTCAATTAATTTGTAATGGAGGAAGTACCAAGTTACTTTTCGCAACCAGAGCTTCGACAGTGTGTTGATTAAGCTCATTTGGGTAGAGTTCTTCGGAACCTCCAGCATTGTCTGCAGGATAGCAAGATGCATTTTTCAGATAAAGTGCCCAAGTCTGCTTTTGTACTTCAAAGAATTTTATTCTGAATAAGTCACTTTTCCTTATCATTACAATGTAATTGAAGTTCTTGACCATCAATTTTTCCCCACAATGGTTTGTTGATAGTTAGAAAATCATAGTGGTCAGCAAATGCTTTTGAATACGAACCCAACTGTATCAATTTTGAAGCACATGACTCACAGTTTACTACTCCCTCCGTTCGGAGATAAGTACCGCTATTTTAGTTCAAACAAAGTCACTTATTTCCAAATGGGGGTACTTTTAGACAGTTTGTTGGTCAAGGCGTGAATTTGGTTGGATTTTGGACAGCCAAACTGCACCTTATAAGAAAAGACAGAGGGAGTAATAATTACTAAATCACACGAGTTACAGTAGTACTCTAGTGTCAAAAACACTTATATTATGGGACAGAGGAAGTACTAAATTAGCTGCTGGCTTGTCAGCTTGGGCATAAAATTCTGGAGAATTGTGTTGGACACATCACCAGCCTTAATTTGCAGATAGAGCAGTTACAGTTAGAACGGATTGTCAAATTTCTCGCTCATTTAGTAAAAACCGTGTCAATACCAAGATGTGACCAGAAAAAGAAACCATTAGGATGTGACTAGAAAGTTCTTTCCTCTGTTTATAAATTGTATATTATGCAACAGAATTCAACGCATCAGTAGTGGGTACCTCACGAAGGTCTAGGATTATTGAGCCTCGCATTGCTTTGACAGACTGAGAATCACAATCGCCGCCTTGTTCATAGGCCGATCCCTTCCTTTTACCCGTTGTTAAGGCCATGGGCCGACCTGCGACAGAAGAAAAAAGGGGATCATCATGGTGGCCGCCCAGACATGGATGGATACAAGAAAAAAGCAGAGAAGGCGCCCGATCCCCTCGCCTTCTTAGGTCGCCCTGCGACCTTCAAAGCTTGCGCCGCCGTGGTCCGTGGCATCAACGCCGGTGAACTGCTCGCCCCGGCCGACTCTCCATTTTCTCCTCCTTCATCTCCGCGTGCGCCTCCCACCCCGCTGCCACCGTCTGATGCGCACCGCAATGCCAGGTCGTGGGATGGCACGATCAGAATGGATCGTGGTGGGCGCACCACTCCACCTCTTCTGTTATTTGTTCAGTTTGCTACGTACACAATCTTTAGTTTTGTCGTTGACCTGGATGAAAATGCTCTTCTTTCAGTCTCTATTGAAGTCAAACCCATCCATGCAAAATCTGTACTGTAGTAGAATTAATGTAGATGACTATATATGCCTTGCAGTTTTATCGTGCATGCCATTCAACTAACTTGCTCTTGTCCATGCAGATGGAGTACAAGGACGAGCAGCAGCAGCAGCAAATCATCCTGATGATGACGGGGTGCGGGAGGCAATGGTGATCATGCTGATGGCATGAAGAAGGCTGATGACCACAACCTGGACCTGTTGGCATTTAGAGATGGCAAACACAGGTGGCGCGGAGACAGCAATATATATGTATTGGATGTTTGATGTTTGCCTTATTATGGATGAACATGGTGAAACTATGTTTGATGTTTACCCTATGCAATATATATGTGGTGGATAAGACATAATGTTTGCCTTATTATGTGATTCTGAATATATATATATATATATATATATATATATATATATATATGTGTGTGTGTGTGTGTGTGTGTGTGTGTGTGTGTTTGAATTTCTGTGAAAATGAATTGATATAAGAAAAAATAGAAAAACAGGGGCTATATAGCCACTTTGCCGTCTGCTAGCAGACGGCAAAGCTCTTTGCCGTATGCCAGCAGACAGCAAAGTGGCCACGTGGCAGCAGCCTGTGCAACCTGGACTGGCCTATTTGGCCTCTTTGTCGTCTGCTGGCAGCCGGCAAAGAAGCAAAGGTCTTTGCCGTCTGTCAGCAGACGGCAAAGAGCGCCGTTAGCCCCCTAACGGTGCTGGTCCCTTTTCTCTATCGTCCAGAGGCTTTGCCGTCTGCTAGCAGACGGCAAAGAAGCAAAGTTCTTTGTCGTTTGCTAGCAGACGGCAAAGTGACCTTTGCCGTTATCTGTTCAGCCGGAGTGTTTGCCATCTGCTGGCTGACGGCAAACCCTTTGCCGTCCACCAAGCATGCCTTTGCCGTCTGCTATGGCAGACGGCAAAGCAGCTGATTCCTGTAGTGCTTGTGGCCCCTAGTGAAAGCACCAACGAACGTATGGCACAACTCCGACCAAGATGAGATGGAGTTCTTCGTCCAGTTCATCAACCATGATCTGACATTGGACTTGAGGACCAATGGAAATTTGTTGGCAAGGATCTTATTGTCACCCCTTCTGGCAGCCCGCACCACGATGGTGTAGATTCCTAGGAACTCCGACTGGTGTATCTTGCCGTCATACTTCTCCGAAACTTCTTGCTTGAAGCTCGGGGAAGAAGGCCATTGGGCTTGCCGCAGCTCGTGAGTAAACGGTGGGCAACCTACCTTGTCAGTCAAGCACCCAGGATACCCCGGTGCAGGCTCATCAACAACTGGTCCTGCACGCGCGTCAGACTGACGATGTGCTTCCCGACACCACTCATGGTTGTTTAAGCATCTTCTCTGTGCTGTTCCTGAAGAACTTGGCGCTGATCGCGGTGAGCTCGCGGACCGGACAATGCCATGGACATGTTGCCATGGGTGTCGAACCGTTGGCTCTGCCACGACAGTTATTGTTGGGCAGGGGATTGCACCGTAGGTGCACCGTCTCCGGTTCACTGACCAGCAGCATGTATCGGAGCAGTGGGCTGCTGCTGTGAGGGCCCTGCCTGCTGGGGCTTGTCGTTGTTGGTGAAGCCAATGAGACTCTGGATGGTGGCTCACCACTCCTCCATCTTGTCTGCAGCAGGAGGGAAGTCAAGGAGAAATGTGCCAGGGCTTCTGTCGGCGTACTTGGCAGGGAGCGGTGCGAAGAGCGAGAGGTGTTCTTACTTCTACCAGAGTTAGAAGGAGCTCCATCTTGGTCCTGCTGCCATGGCCTATTTTTTCTGGCATGGTGGCGTGCTTGTTGGCCCTGCACATCCTGGGACTGATGCACAGGGCTCTTGCCATGAGGACGGTGCCTGGAGCCGCCGACGTCTTGGCGCTATTTGTCGCGCACAACCTGAGACGGTTGTGGCGTGTGTGATGGCATGGGAGTTATGGATGCTGCTGGAACATCCTTGGAGGTCACTACGCCACCTGTAGGCTTCACAACTCTGTCTTTAGACGTAGCAACAGCTGGATCTCTTCTCCTCGCACTCTCGATGATGCCGCTTGTCTGGCTTGGATCGCTAGAGTGTCATGGATGCTATTCGCCGCCTCCGCCGCCACCTGCACCATTGCCCGTTTGCATAGGTGTCGGAAGCTTCGACGTGGATGGAGCGACAGCCATGGCGCCCTTCTTCTTGGGAGCCATGGCGATGAAGATGATGAAGAAGCTAGGGCGCGGACTTCTAATTCGGTTCGCGCAAGCGATCCCCCTACTTGGCGCGCCAAAGATGCCGTGCGTATGACGATCTATGGGACTGCAAAGGCCCCTATGTGGTTTGACTTGGGAGATTGGCAAGCACAAAGAGCAGAACTAGCTCAACGCATGAGGTTTACCCAGG
Source organism: Thinopyrum elongatum (assembly GCA_011799875.1). Lineage (NCBI taxonomy): Eukaryota > Viridiplantae > Streptophyta > Magnoliopsida > Poales > Poaceae > Thinopyrum > Thinopyrum elongatum. Next base: position 354,310,413 of record CM022300.1, on the reverse strand, counting down.
TTCGGGCCGCTGTGAAGCGTAAAACCCTACTCTTGCTTTGATTGTATTATGTGGAATTGAAATACAAGGAGCGCAGCTTCCTAGCAAGGTGCGCGGGAAGTGCAGCTACATGTATAACTGAACAAAGTGTCGACCTTTCTAAAGGTAGCCATGGGCCTCCTTTTATAGATGAAGGGGTCACCACAATGGAAAAACAGTCTTTACACAAGGTAAATAGTGGCTACCGTGCCAAATACCTAACTCTAACTGGTTAGGACAAATGTATTAAATGCGCCGTGAGGTGTCATGTTGGAGAGACATTCCGGCAAGGGTTGTCTCTCCTTCTATGTTGTTTTGCCCAGCTACCTCTTATTATCTTGACACGCCTGCAGGACGGGTGTCATTAAAGTTGTATCTTTGGCGGCGAGCTGACATGTAACCAAACAACCTTCACCTAACTGCCTTCCCGCTTGACACTTAATTGACAAGTGATAGGTTGGTCATTGAGGTGGAGCGGTGGCAAGGCAATAGGAGCTTGCCAGCATGGAGCTTGTCCGGTCTTCGCTTGCCGGCAAGTAGCTTGCCGGCAACCAAAGTCTTCATCTATAGTACTAAACTAGTACTTCTCAATGACCTGTCTTGAGGTCTTCTTCATGGTCTTGTATAACAAGTCTGGACTCTTGTTTGCAGCGGTCCTCCGGCAAGCCCTGCCATCAGGAAGGTTGCCACTGTGCACAAGTCTGGGGTGCTAAAGGACCCCTACTTTAGTACACCGACACTAACCGACTGGAAGATCACGGTCTTCAAGTGTAATAAGTCTTCAGTTCACGCAGAATAGAAGGAGTTCAGTGATTCTCAAAACACTTTGGGCTTTGGGTGTTTTGGGTTGGTCCTCGCAAGGATTCTCTCTCAAAGGCTTCGAAGGTGGGTTGCTCTCAAATGACAAAAGTCGTGCACTAACTCGGAGCAGCCGCGAACTTATGGTGGAGTGGGCGGGCTATTTATAGCCAGGAGGCAAGCCGACATGATATGCCTGAAATGACCCTAGGTCAATGGACAACTGCACATGTCCAACAGTCGAATTTCAAACACACGCGGCAGCTTGACTTGGGCTCTAATTAAAGCTGACTCAACCAACTCTGGAAGAGATTTTCTCTCATTGTCTTCGCTTGAAGACATAGGAATTTAGGTTGAGCATCACGTCAGATTTCCGACTTTGTTTACCTCGACCTCACTTAACAGTTTGGTTGTTCCTATGACTCAGAAAAGAAGAAAATGAAACTACCAAAAGACTATGTCTTCGCGCTCCATTTTCTTCAAGCGAATGTCTTCATGTGTCATTATCTTCAACACGAATGTCTTCGCGGAACACCATTATCTTTAATGTCTCATACATTTTTGGGAGTCATCTTCGATGGGTAAACCAAATCAATAGGGACTTCTACCTATGTTCTCCTGTGAATCTCACAAACACATTAGTCCCACAACCAAGTTTGTCGTCAATACTCCAAAACCAACGAGGGGTGGCAATAGATGCACTTACACTTTCCATAGCCAAGCATAAAACCCTCATGTGCTTTCGGTGCAAATTTGGAAGTGTGATGTGGATCCCTTGTCCAACACCTCACATCGAAGACTTTGAAATAACTTACATTTGGCTTCTTACCAATGATTAGCTCATATGATGTTTTCTTGAAGAACTTGTGAAGGTATACTCTGTTGATGATGTGGTATGCAGTGTCAATAGCTTCAGGCCACCACTTACATGGTGTATTGTATTCATCAAGCATAGTGTGTGCCATCTTAATGGGAGTCCTGTTCTTACGCTCCATGACACCATTCTTCTATGGGGTGTATGGAGCTGACAGCTCATGAGTGATGCCAAGAACGTCAAGATAAGTGTCTAGCCTAGTGTTCTTGAACTCGGTGTCATTGTCACTCCTAATGTGCTTGATCTTGACACCATAGTTGTTCATGGCATGGTTGGCAAATCGCCTGAAGACATCCTGCACTTCATTCTTAAACAGGATTATATGCACCCAGGTATATCAAGAATAATCATCAACAATCACGAAGCCATATAGATGTGCAGTAGTGGTAAGAGTGGAATACTGAGTAGGGCCAAATAAGTCCATATGTAGTAGCTCAAAGGGACGTGCAGCCATCATGATTGTCTTCGAGGGATGCTTTACCCTAGTCATCTTCCCGGCTTCACAGGCACCACACAAATGATCCTTCTTGAACTTGACGCCCTCGATCCCAGTGATGTGCTTCTTCTTCACAAGGGTGTGGAAGTTCCTCATGACCGCATATCCTAGCCGTCGATGCCAAAGCCAACATTCTGAAGCCTTTGCTAGAAGACATGTGGCTAACTGTGGTCCTGCATAAAAGTCTACCATGTACAAGTCACCTCTTCGAAACCATCGAAGACTTGGGGTTTGTCAGAGGCTGTTAGTGTGGCACCCCGGCTCAGAGGAAACCGAAATGCCCCGTATTCCAGCCCAGAGACAAGTCTTCTGGAATACGGCACTGTTGGCATAGAACAAATCAGCTTTTATTACTGTGGATAAGGTTACAAGGGTACAAAGATTACATTGGCACGATGATACTACGCCTGCCCAGGGTAGCTCTATGCTAACAGCGGAACAACCTGGGAAGCGGAGTACCCTCGGCAGCGGAACAATGACGGCGGTGGTGAACTCCACTCCGCAGGGACTCTGGCTGGAACGCGTATCCTAGCTCGCAAACTCGGAATCCTCAACAAGCAAGCAATCATGGATGGACCTGCAAACTGGCATGACACGCCAGGTGAGTACTTTGAATGTACTCGCAAGCTTACAGCAACCAAAGCAGTCAAGACAAGCAACAACATGGCATTAACAGAATAAGCAGGTGTAAACATGATGATGCTAGAACAATATGGCATATGAGCATGATGTCACTACATGCAACAGGTTAAATCTATCATGATGCCACTTACTCTGTTCGGGGTTACCTCGTAACCACCACATGTAAGAACTTACCATCGTGTGTGCCACACGATAATCTCGGAACCAACCAAACTTGGTATTACAATACCGTAGTGATAACATGATCACAAGGAGCTTGGTCTTTACCCGAGATCACCACATAACACTGTCAACCAAATCCGGTATCCACGATACCACGGTGATCCTCTCATGATCACGATCAACCAACGTCGGTATCCTCGATACCACGGTGATCCTCTCGTGATCACATAAAGATCAACCGACTTCTTTCTCATCGAACGGGGTTGTTATAAGCAAGATTATTATTCTGTTGACCCATAGTGTGTCCTACTACGAACTGTGCCCATATCCGAGGACGCGGCTATCGATAGATTATACACTCTGCAGAGGTTAGTACACTGTACCCACACCACGGAACTCATGGCCTCGTGCTCCCATTCGGGTGGACCAATGATGTTCCGACAAAACCCAGTCTATTGCATGGCACTCTCCCGGCCACTCCGACAAACTCCCCTTTGGGCTATGTCATGGGTGACCCCTGTGTCCTTCCGACACCTGCCATCGTCATGGCCAAACAAAATTGTCCCAAACGGGGACCTGAGCTCAATACCAAACCTGGGTTCACAAGGCTTCTGCCGCCTACCGGGCCAGGGTAGCGCTGCCGCATAACCTTCCCTGGTTGGAGGCACCGGCGAGAGGCATGACAATAGACCGACTTAGGGCTGCCCCATCCCAGCAAGTGTGGTTGCATTGGTAAGCTCGGTTGGGTCCACACTATGACTCAGCCAACAGGTGTTCAAGTTTGATTAACATCCGGTTTAACTTTGAATGACGATGTACTGAGTCATAATAACAAGATGAGCTCATATGATCATGATACCCCTAAGCAGGGATGGGAATCGTAATGTCTGATTCATAGCAATATCAATATGCAAGCATTAACCAGCTACATGCATAGGGCATGGTAAGCATGAATAACCTTATTGTGTCTATAGCCAATGACCAGGCAACATGCAGACATGTCATCATCAAAGATTGAACTACTGCATGGATTAAGCAGGAACATAGTACTATTAATGAATACTTGATACTTAGCATGTCACATGAGCATATGCATATTAAATAACTTTCAAGCATGAATCCATAGCCATTGCAAAGTCTGTCATGCAAGTGGTTATTGTGGGTTGCCTTGCACCAATGATATGGAAAGAGTACTCCTGGTCCTCAAAACAATCTGTAAAGCATTTTTGAAAGCACCTTTTCAATAATCACATAAAGCATTTTCTACTGTCCAGAAATTCTAGACAGCAGAGAAAAATACCAAAGTTTTACAGAAAATAAAGGAGCTCATAAGAAAAATATTGCAAAAAGAATGAGCTCATTTGGGCTTATGGTTTAAAAGATATTCATGGTCAAAGTTGAGTCAACTTTCTGGTTTTATTTGAATTAAAACAGAAACAGAGAAAACTCCAGGGCCGGTCACGTCGAAGGCGTAAAGTGGGGTTACGCCTCCACTTACGTACCCCTTCGGCGCGCGCTGAGCCACTGGCAGGTGGGGCTCTCCGGTCCGATTTAAAAGGGGAAGGAGGGAAACAGGGAGGGGCGGAGCTCACCGGCGACGCTCACTGGCGTAGAGACGGCGGAGGGATTGGGAGATGGCGGGGATGGATCGGTCAGACGACTGCGGTCACTCCCGTACCCGTAGCTCCGCGGATGGTGGCTGGACGGCGTCGCCCACTCCGACTCAGGCGGCGGTGAGTTTCAGTGGCCGACGGATCCGACGATTCCGGCGAGCTCTTGGGCGGAGGAGGGCTTGGGGAGGACTAGTGAAGCTCCAGGAACTCCACGGTGGCTTCAATTGGGTCTGGGGCGGATGGAGGCGAGGGGGAAGCGCAGAGGCAGAGCGACGGAGCTTCTCGCCGGAGATGGGGCAGAGGAGCTTCCCAGCTCCGCTTCTGGCTCGAGGAGAAGATTAAGAGGGAGAGGAGTGAGGTGGGTGAGAGCAATCGAGGCTGAGGGGGCTATATATAGGGGAGAGGGGATGGCCGAGCCGGATCCCGCCACGGCCGTGCGGGCACATCAAGTACGGCGAGCTGGCCGCAGCGCAAGTCGTCGCGGCGCGGCTGAGGTCGACTTGAGCACGCAGGACTGACGGGACCGAACTAGAGCCATTAAGGACGCGAGGCCAAGGATGGGGACGGATGCTCACTGTTCTGCCCGTGACGGAACTTGGCAGCGAGCGGCGGCGAGCTTCTCCGGTGGCCGCGAGGGTTCTGGAGGGGATACGTGGACGGCGGGGACGAAGTCGGCACAACGGGACATGGAGAGACATCGAGAGAGAGGTCAGAGCGATCGTGACCGAAGCGGGGGGTTGTGCAGAGCGCGGTTTTGGCACGGCCGACACGTGGTCACCGCGTGCCTTGGCGCCTAAGGTGCACTTTGACTCGTTCAATCATGTCTACACGATCGACCCTGCTCCCTGAGGCCTCACAATGCCGCTGGTTTGACAAGAGATGACTTGAACAGAGGGATAGCTCTCCGACAAGATTCTGAACAGAAACTAGGGACGAATCCAGAAGAGATATGGGGTGGCAAAGGGGTCGAACAAGTTGTCTGGAGTGTTTAGTGTTGGAAGGACTACCCACTAAACAATTTTGAGACACTTTCAACAAGATTTGCTCATGGTTCCTTCACAAACCACCTTCTGGTCCAGGAATGAGAATCTTGAAGTAGTGCTCAGTTGGCTCAGTGGATTTGCATGAAACTTGGTTATGGAGAGTAATTAGGGGCTGCCAAGATTCCATAAAATTTTCATGGCATTTGGACAAGTATAACTGGTACCTCCTTCACAACACTTTCCACTGGACAGAAACTTGGAGAAATTGCACAGGGCAATTGGGTTAATTAATTGATCCAAAAATTGGTGGAGGGAGTTTATATGGAGGTGAGAATGTCCTGGTAAAATTTGAGCTTAAATTAAGCAATATAAAATATAGTTGCTTCACAACTGGAAAATATGACCAGAAACCAAGATTGGATGGTATGCTCACACAGATGTTATGATGATGCTCAAACCTTGTGGAGAGTGTTAATTTGAGCATATGAAGATGATTGAGAAATTTCAAATCATTTGGATATGCCTAGCTTGCACTTCCTTCACAAGGCCTCTGTTTGTACAGAAACTTTGAAAAAAATTGCTCAAGAATATTCACTAGGCAAATGAAGTTGAAATTTGTCATGAGGCAATGATATGGATAGTAAAGGATGCCCAAAAAGTTTTAGAGCAAGCAAGCAAACCTAAAGGGTACTTGCTTCACAAACTGCCAGCTGGGGCAGAATCAGAAAAGGAATATTGGTGGAATATTTTTGAACATGGCAAGGAAGGTTTTGTCATATATGAGGAACATATGACCCAACCAATTTATGAGAATTAATTGGGAATTTTCAGAGTGATGGAACTATGGGTTGCTTCACAACCCAGGACAGACAGGGTTATTCCTTTAATAGAAAAAAGAATATTCCCAAGGAAAAGAATATTGGATTTGGTCCATGATGGAAATTACATGGTCTTGGGATGATTTTGAGATTGACAAGTCACTGGGGAGAGGAATCAAGGTGATCTCTCCAGGTTTCAAGACCACTAAGCCACTGAAAGAGCAAATCCAGACCAAAATCCAAATAAAATCAATAGAAAAAAAAATGGGCAAAATTCAGGGTGTTACAGTTAGTACCAAACATCAAAATTTGCCAAAGATGACAATCATATCAAGATCACAAAGCATTGAGACTGACATTAGGTTGAATCCAAGGGATTCTACAAGCATTACTTTATCCATGTGTCGATCCTTTGAGATTGCAACCCTACCTAGACCCAATACCTTGCTTTTTCCCAGTGTCGGCAAATGTGATATGACTTTGTGTGGATGGGCGAAGAGTTGAGTCCATAAGTAAGCTTCGATCACCTGTCATGTGGTTAGTACAACCACTGTCCAGGATCCACTCAGTAGCTTTTGGAAGTGTACCCTACAGTGTAGTTAGTAGGATAGGCTTCACCAAGAAAATTGTGAAGAGCAAACATTTGACGACAAACACTTCCATGAAATGTAAGTTTCTTTGAGGATATGACATGGCAATCATCAAGAACTCATGGACGAAATAAATGGTAAGACCATTTCGACATTTTATCTTGGGTCCAACAAGATTTTCAGGTCCCCAACATTATTTTCAGAATCCAATGCATTTCGGCTGGAGACTTGACCCCGCAAGAGAAATCAGTTCTTCTTAACCACCCACATCTGAAGGGGTGGCTTAGAAGCAATAAGTCTAAGTGTAGCATTTGAGAACTTTGGCTTTGAAGCCCTAGAAAATAGCTTCGCAGGGGGGTTAGAGTACTCAAATGAATAAGCAGAGAAATTCTTGGATTTGTGAACATAGTGGTTCTAAGAATGGTGCTCATATTCATGAGCTGCATCATTGTTACCCTGTGAAACATAGGCGTTCACATGACCATATGAGGTCCTTTGTCTGTATGAAGACTTTAGGCCATATGAAGCCTTTGCTCTGGGGTTTGTCTTCTTCCCTGGTGGTGTCATGATGACATTCATGGGAAGCTTTTCAAGAAGACCACCCAGATCTTCTTCATATGACACCCATTCCTGCAGTTAGTTCCAATAAACCTGGCAAACACTTCACCATTCTGATTTTTGAACAATTTATAGTTTGAGTCATATGGCTCATCAATGATGATAGGGTTAGCACAATTATAGCTAGATAATGTGGATGGATCCACTGGTGGTCCCTTTGTAGCAACCCGGGTAGTTTTGGGGTACTTCTCAGGCTTCTAGTAGGAGCCGTCAACATTTATGTTTCTTTCAAGACCAACACCCTCTTTCTTAGGGTTCCTGTTCAAGATCTGCTTCTTCAGGACATCGCAAAGAGTTTGATGCCCTTTGAGACTTTTGTACATGCATGTTTCAAGCAATGTCTTCAATCTAGCAATTTCATCAGCAATAGTAGTGGTTTCCTCAGATGAGGGGTTAGTTACCACTTCAACATTTGAAGATATGGCAGTCTTAGAAGCATTTGAACATTCAGCAGAAGATGTAGCATTATCACGCTCAAGGCATTTTAAGCAAGGTGGCACAAACTCTTCCTGAGTGGTACGGATATGTTGAGCAAGTAATGAATCGTTTTCAGTTCAAAGATCATCATGAGAGACTCTTAGTTTCTCAAGATAATCATCGGAAAGCTTCTCATGATCAGCTGAGAGAGTATCATGATGACTTAGAAGTTCATCATACTTAACTTGAAGATTTTTTATGTCTTCAATTAAGGATTGACTTTGATTCATTTCCTCGTCCAACAGATCATCGCTTTTGTCTAGCAGAATTTGAATCTTTTCCATAGCAGTTTGTTGCTCAGTTGCAATTTTAGCAAGTGTCTTATAGCTAGGTTTGGATTCACATTCAGAGTCATCTTCACTTGAGGTTTCAAAGTAGGCAGCGCAGGATGTTACCTTTGCGCCTCTCGCCATGAAGCAGTAGGCAGGAGCAGAGTCGTCGTCGTCACCGGCTTAAGTGTCGGTGACGTAGCAACTATCTTCATTGCTGAAGATAGACTTGGCGATGAATGCAGAAACTAGAGCCAGGCTACAACGCCTGAATCAGACTCCTCCTCAGACTCCTCCACCACCTCCTCAGAAGTAGACTCCTCCTCTGAATCCATTTCCTTGCCGATGAACGCACGAGCTTTGCCAGAGGAAATCTTCATGTACGATGAAGACTTTGAAGAAGACTTTGAGTATTTCTTCTTCTTCTTCTTTTCGTCAGAGTCATAGTCCTTGCTATTCTTCTTCTTCTTCTTCTTCCTTGATTCCTTTTCCCATTGAGGACATTCAGCCATGTAGTGGCCTGGCTTCTTGCAGTTGTGGCAAGTTCTCTTCTTGTAGTCACGAGTAGAAGTCTCTGCCTTCTTGGAGTCGTACTTTGAAGATCTTATGAAGCGGTTTTTCTTGGAGAACTTCTGGAACTTTTTCTCGAGCATTGCAAGCTCTCTACCAACGTCTTCAGGACCACTGGAACAACAGTCAGATTCTTCAAATGAAGACACAGCCTTTGCTTTCAAAGCACGGTCACGTCCATAGTTGGGACCATAGATATCTCACTTCTCAGATAGCTGGAGTTCATGAGTATTTAGCCTCTCAAGAATATCGGTAGGATCCAATTGCTTGAAGTCAGGATGCTCTTAAATCATCACTGATAAGGTATCGAAAGAAATGTTAAGAGACCTCAGTAGCTTCTTCGCAACTTCATGCTTCGTGATGTCAGCGGTGCCAAGAGCATGAAGCTTATTGGTGATATCAGTGAGAAGATTGAAGGTAAGCTAAACATTTTCATTGTCGAGCCTCTTGAAGCGGTTGAAGAGATTGTGAAGAACATCGATTCGTGAGTCTTGCTGAGATGAGACGCCTTCATTCACCTTGGAGAGCCAGTCCCAGACTAGCTTTGCATATTCCAGAGCACTCACACGACCATACAGCCCTTTAGTCAGATGACCACAGATGATGTTCTTGGTGGCTGAGTCCAATTGCATGAACCTCTTCACATCAGCAATGGTGACACCTTCACCTACTTCAGGAATGCTGGTCCTGACGACATACCAGAGGTCATTATCAATGGCTTCAAGATGCATGCACATATTATCTTCCAGTAGGGGTAATCAGTGCCATCAAAGACGGGGCATGCGGCGGAGATTGTCAGTGCAACGAACATTTGCATTTGTTGCCCAGACTTACACACAGGCACACTAGCGTTGTTTGTTCAACATCAACATCTGAGCCAGAGAAGCAGCTTTTACTGAGATCAAAGAGTGGATCAAAAAGACCAAGGCAACCAAGACGAAAGAATATCACCTTTGGGAGGGCCTCCCTTGCTGGGCAGGCGAGCCTGGCTCGGTCGCGAGTGTCCCAGGGGCAAGTCCAAGACTTCCCCGGCAAGCTTGCTGGGTCAGCTAAGGGTGAAATCCCCGCCAAGACACCACCGCTCCACCGCACGGTGACGCAAGTCACTTATCAGTGCGGTGTCGAGCCTCCGAGCAATTAAGTGGCCTCTACTACGCATGTGGCGGCCCATTGGAAGACAAGATTTATCCAAGTGACACCCATCCAGAAGCGTGTCAAGATGATAAGGATGACATGGTTAAGCGGCTCGGTAGGCCTGCCGGGCTTCATCCTCAGCACGCACCTAGCAGTGCATTTAATGCACTTTGTCCTAACTGCCAGAGTTAGGTATGATAGCACTGTTAGCTGTCTAATCACTAGATAATGACTATTTTGCCACTGTGGTTACCCCTTAGCCTATAAAAGGAGGGCCATGGCAAACTAGAAAGGGATTCGGACCCCCTCACACTTGTACGCACGTAGCTGCTCTCCCCGGGGCACCCTTGCCGGGCTTGAGCATCGCGTGTTCTTTGTGTCCTTCCACTCAATCCACCAAAGCAGGAGTAGGGTTTTACGCTATCCAGCGGCCTGAACCTGGGTAAAAACCACCAGTATCACCGCCGTCGTGCTGTTCCATGGCTTCTACTCTTTGTGCAACATGATCTCCCCCTTGCCGAACCACAAAGGGGCTCATAGCCCCATAGGTGATTGTGATCCCCCACGACATCTTTGGCGCGCCATGTAGGGGACATCGCTGGTGCGAACCTGAAGCCGTAGACAGCGTGTCGAGCTCCACCATTGATCGCCATCATCATCATCCTCATGCATGGCGCCTAAGAAGAAGTCTGGCGCAACCGCGCATCCTTCCACTTCGAAGGCCCCCTTTCACGCGGCCGCGGACGCCACTGGCGCCGCATCGGCGTTGGGCGAGGCAGGTACTACGGGAGGCACGACTAGCGCGGGCGGAGCTGTCGTTGTGTCCCTCATGGACGGAGCTGGAGCGGTAGGCGTCGAGGGAGGACAGCATCAACAAAACCCAGATGGGCCCAACCCGCAAGTTGCGTATGGAGGGGGCATCCAGTCTCCACCTCCCCGCTGCACCAGCGGGCGCAGCCGCAGCAACGGTACCCACTATGGCGCGAGTCACGACCCTCTGGCCGTGCCTGCTACGGGTGCGACCACTAGGCACGTACCTCACCAAGAGCAAGGTGAGCAAACCGAAGCACCGAACGGGGGCACCGGTCCCCAAGTGTAGCCCGCTCATCATCAGACCGCCTTGGCGACCGAGCTGCAGCGGCATGGGCATGGCGACACCCCTGCTGGTACTACCAGGAGTCGAGCAACGTCACGATCTGCCTCATCAGCTATGCCGAGCACAGCTACGGAAGCCATGGCGCCGGCCCAACTCCTACTAAGATTTCCACCAGCAGCCGATCAAATGGATGAGTGGAGGGCCACCATCCAGAGCTTGATCGGCTTTGCTGAGGCTGGAGGATCGCAGTGGGCGGAGCCATCACGGTGCCCGCAGGCGACGACAGCGGCTCGAGCTGCTGGCCGTGTCGAGGGGGCCGCACTAATGGTGCAATCCCCTCCGCGACAGCAAACCCAGAGGCAGCAACCAGAGCAACGCGACCCCATGCCCGATGAAGCTTCAATGGCCTCGTTTGATCCACGAGCCCGTCAAGATCAGCGGCAGGTCCTGGAAGATCGGTGGAGGGAAGACGCGCGCGTCACTATAGAGCGGCGCCGGGAGACCCGCCGTCAATCCAACACGTGCAATGGCCCAGACATTGATGAAACTGCGCCCAGTGAGGGTGGGTACTTACGTTTCGAGGTTGGGTGCCCTGCCTTCACTCGCGAGCTGCGACAAGTCCGTTGGCCATCTGCCCGCGTTTTCAAGCCAGAATTACCAGAGAAGTATGATGGAAAGCTGAACTCGATAGAGTTCTTGAGCATCTACACGATTGTTGTTTAAGCCGCTGGGGGCAGGGATGAGAAAGTGTTTGCCAACTACTTCCCTTTGGCACTCAAGTCAAATGTGAGGTCGTGGCTGATGCACCTGCCGGAGAACTCCATCTCATCGTGGACTGACCTGTGCAACGAGTTCGTTGGCGCCTTCACGGGTGGCCATCAAGAGCTAGGACGTCCAAGTGATTTGCAAACCCTTCCTCAGAAGGAAGGGGAGAGCTTGCGGAAGTACATGTAGAGGTTCAGTCGAGTGCACCGCAACATTCCAGAGATACACCCGGCAGCTGTGATTGGCGCGTTCCAATCAACATGCGCAACAGGAGGATCTGTTCTAAGATGAACGTCTGGCTGCTGTCCGTGCAACAAACCCTGTTGTGTGTTGCCCGGATTGTACATAGGCTCAAGAGCAAAGTTGCAGCATCAAAGACAAGGCCAAGCAGAAGAGATAGCTCTTTAAGAGGTCAAAGGGCGGATCAAGAAGACCAAGACAAGCCAAAGAAGCAAGATATCACTAAGGAAAAACCTCCCTTGCCGGGCAGGCGAGTTTGGCAAGGTCGTGGTCACCCCGAAGACAAGTCTCAAGGCTCCCCGGCAAGCTTGCCGGGGATGCCAAGGGCAAATCACCCCGCCAAGGTGCCACCGCTCCACCTCACAGCAACACAAGTCACCTATCGGTGCGGTGTCATGCCCCCAAGTGATTATTTGGCACGTGGCAGCCATTTCTGAGGAAGATCACCCCAAAATGACACCCGTCCAGAGGCGTGTCACGCAGGCAGGCGAGAAGGTGGATGAATAGCACGACAAGGCTTGCCGGGCTACCCCGCGATGTGACACTAAGTGGTGCATTTAATGGACCCTGTCCTGTCTTCAGAGTTAGGTATGATAGCACTGTGGCTATCTAATCACTGGATAATGACTATTTTGCCACTGTGGTAACCCCTTGACCTATAAAAGGAGGGCCGTGGCAACCTTAGAAAGGATTCGGACCCTTGTACACTCATATGCGCGTAGCTGCTCTCATCCCGAGGCAACTTTGCCGGGCTTGAGCGTTGCGTCTCCACCACGGTCCTTTCATCAATCAACCAAAGCAGGAGTAGGGTTTTACGCCTCGCGGCGGCCCGAACCCGGGTAAAAACTGCCCGTGTCATCACTGCCGTGCTGCTCTACGGTCTTCGCTCTTTGTGCAACGCGCCCTTCCCCCTTGTTGAACCACAAGGGGCCGATGGCCCCATAGGTGGCCGTGTTGAACCACGACATCTTTGGCGCGCCAGGTAGGGGGGAGCGCTTGTGCGTACCCGAGGGTGTAAGCAGCGCGTCATCTTCATCATCGTCTTCTTCATCGACGGCTTCATCATCCATGGCGCCCAAGAAAAAGTCCGGCGCGACAGCTCACCTGTCCACCTCAAAGGCCCCCTCGCATGCAGCCACTGATGTCGTGGGGGCTACGGGGGCGCACGGGGACGTGGACGCCGCGGGAGACGTGACCGGCGCTGGCGACGTCATCACCGTTCCCCCTACGGCCGAAGCGGGAGCGGGGGGCGCCGGAGGAGGACATCGTCAACAACATCCTAGCGGCCATGCTCCACAAGATGCGGGTGAGGAGAATATTCCATCTCTGCTTCTCCACCTCACAGAAGGACGCAGCCACAGTGATGACACTCGCCCTGATGCGAATCACGACCTTATAGCTACCCCCGCTATGGGTGCGGTTGCGAGACACACACCATCCCCAGGGCAAGCTGGCCATGACGATGCACCGAATGGTGTCGTCAATCCCCAAGCGCATCCACCTCGTCGCCACGCCACCTTGGCGATAGGCTCGCGGCGACGAGAGCACGACGCCGCCACTACCGGCACCATTAGAAGTCAGGCAACGTCATGATCTGCCTCGTCGTCTATGCTGAGCACCGCTTCGGAAGCCATGGCGCGGGCCCAACTCCTGTTGAGATTTTCGCCAGCGGCCGATCAAATGGATGAGTGGAGAGCCACCATTCAAAGCCTGATTGGTTTTGCTGAGGCAGGAGGTTCACAGCGAGCAGGACTGTGACGGCCTCCGCAGGCAGCAACAACGGCCCAAGCCGCTGGCCGTTCCGAAGGGGTCACTCCTATGATACAGTCCCCTCCACGGCAGCCAGCGCAGGGGCCGCGGCCAGAGCCATGAAATCAAGAACCTGACGAGGTATCAATGGCTTCATCTGATGCTCGAGCCCGTCGAGATCAGCGGCGGGTCCTGGAAGACAGGCGAGGGGAAGACGCACGCGTCACCATAGAACGGCGCCACAAAACCGACCGCCAGTCTGATAGGCGCGATGGTCCCGACGTCGACGAGCCCGCACCCGGTGGAGACGGATACCTGCCTTTCGAGGTTGGGTGTCCTGCCCAGTGACTTGCAGCTCCTCCCACAGAAGGAAGGAGAGAGTTTGTGGAAGTATATGCAGAAATTCAGCCGGGTGCACAGGAACATTCCGGACATCCACCCGGCAGCTGTGATAGCTGCATTCCAGTCCAACGTACGCAACCACAGGATACGTTCCAAGATGAATGTCTGGTTGCCAAAGACTATGAATGAGATGTACACTTTGGCGGATAAGTGTGCCCGAACAGAGGAGGGGATGCGACTCCCCGGAGAAGAAGACGGCGTCGACGTTAACTCGGAGGACGACGACGATGCTACCAATCAGAAGAAGAAGAACAAGAAACACAACAATAAGCGCAAGGAGAAGACAGTTCTGGCTGTCGAAGGGTCTGGCGTTGCTAGTACCGGCAAGAAGGCCAAGACTGAAGCTCCCGGCAAGGAAGTTGCCGCGTGCAATGACTGTCGGGAAGCTGCAGCGGCCGAGAAGGCTGGGAAGGCTAACGGGCCGTACTGCAAGATCCATCAGACCAAGGGCCATGATCTCCAAGAGTATCATCAAGTTGAGCAACTCGTCAAGAAGCAGAAGGCTGAGTACGAGAAGCGTGACAATGAGAGAGACCAAGATGGCATTGGCGGGAAGGGCCGAGGTGGCAAAGAAAGTCGCCCCGGCAAGGTCCCTCAGCATCAAGGGAAGCCTGCTAGAGGCCATGGGAAGAAGGAATGCGATGACGAGAGCGATGAAGAGGATGAAGAGGAAACCAGCGAGCAGGAGTTCCAGAAGGCCACGCACGCCCTGTGCATTGACGGAGGTACATCCTTGCACTCCTCTCACCGCCAACTTAAACAATGGTGAAAGCACAAGTGCTCCCTGGGTGGTTTTGGTAATTAATGTCTACATATCTCTTGTTGGACTAATACATTTATCTAGTACATTTCAAAAAGTTCAACAATGGCGTGGCAGGAACAGGAGGATGTGGAACCCCTTCAAAATGCTAAGGACAAAGATTGGCGAATGATCAAGACTCTTCATTTCTATTTTAGTGATCCAAGATCACATTGAGTCAATAGGAAAATCCAATACTATTAAAAGGGGATGAGGTGTTGCATAATGGTCTACTTGCTCAAAGTGCTTAGTGATATGCTCCAAAGCACACAACCACTTTCTCATTTCCAGATATGTCCTAAATCTAAAGTCAAACTCAGCCCCACTGATTTGATCTATCCGGCACCACCGAGTTTCCTTGACATAGCCACTGCCAGAAACCCTAATCAATTCGGTTTCACCGATTGGGATTTCGGTCTCACCGAGATGGCAATGCAAACTCTCTGTTTCCCTTTGTAATCTTTCGGTCTCACCGAAATGAGCAATCGATTCCACCGAGTTCGCAATGCAAACTCTCTGTTGCCTGTTGCAATTACTTCGGTCTCACCGGAATATGCAATCGGTCCCACCGAGTTTGCCTGACCAACTCTCTGTTTAACTCATTGCTGAAATCGGTCCCACCAAGTTCATGCAATCGGTCACACCGAGATGAGGTCTTGCCCTAATCCTTGCACATCAGTTCCACCGAGTTCAGTATATCGGTCCCACCGAGAATCCTAACGTTCACATTTTGAACTAGATCGGTCTCACCGAGTTCTTCTATTCGGTCTGACCGAGTTGGGTCAAATGTGTGTAACGGTTGGATTTTGTGTTGAGGCCATATATGCCCCTCCACCCCCTTCTCTATCAAAGAGAGAGCCACCAGAATGATCCTACACTTCCACTACTCATTTTCTGAGAGAGAACCACCTACTCATGTGTTGAGATCAAGATATTCCATTCCTACCACAAGAATCTTGATCTCTAGCCTTCCCCAAGTTGCTTTCCACTCAAATCATCTTTCCACCATAGCCAAATCTGTGAGAGAGAGTTGAGTGTTGGGGAGACTATCATTTGAAGCACAAGAGCAAGGAGTTCATCATCAACACACCATTTATAATCTTTTGGAGAGTGGTGTCTCCTAGATTGGTTAGGTGTCACTTGGGAGCCTCCGACAAGATTGTGGAGTTGAACCAAGGAGTTTGTAAGTGCAAGGAGATTGCCTACTTCGTGAAGATCTACCCGAGTGAGGCAAGTCCTTCGTCGGCGATGGCCATGGTGGGATAGACAAGGTTGCTTCTTCGTGGACCCTTCATGTGTGGAGCCCTCCATGGACTCGCGCAGCCGTTACCCTTCGTGGGTTGAACTCTCCATCAACGTGGACGTACGATAGCACCACCTATCGGAACCATGCCAAAAATCTCCGTGTCTTCATTGCGTTTGCACACGCCAATCCCATCCCTTTACTTTCTTGCAATTTGCATGCTTTACTCTTTCTGCTGCTCATACTCTTATCATGCTTGCTTGAAATGTATTTTGAATGCTTAAACTTGTGCTAAAACTCTACCTCAACTTGAAGAACTTAAAAACTGCCACTTTTGCTTGTTGAGTGTCTAATCCCCCCCCCTCTAGACACCTCTTCTCGATCCCTTTCAAGTGGGTGCGTGAGGTCAATGCTGTGGAGCCAGCGACAGATTCTCGGAAACCACTCAAATGGTCTCGCACGCCCATCATCTTTGATGAAGAGGATCACCCTGACCGCACCACCACTATAGGGTGCTTCCGTTGTTGGTTTCTCCAATGATCCGCAACCTCAAGGTCACAAAGATGTTGGTTGACGGTGGGGCCGGGTTGAATCTGATTTCTCCCAAGGTCATCAGCAAGCTGCAGATAATAGAAGAAGAGCTCAAGGTTACTGGCACCTTTCAAGGGATCAACCCCGGCAGGAGTCGTCCGAAGGGGAAGATCACGCTGCCAGTGATGTTTGGAGGAGAATTGAACTACTGGACTGAGAAGATTGTGTTCGATGTGGTTGAGCTTCCGTTGCCGCACAATGGGATACTTGGACGACCCGCTCTGGCAAAGTTCATGGCGGCATCCCACTATGCCTACAACACCCTGAAGATGCTAGGGCTAATGGGCGTTATTTCTATCCCATCAGACAAGAAGGACGCAATTATATGCATGGACAAGATGTACTGGGACGCGGTTGCTACCGAGGCCGCAGAAGCCGCAGTCCTCGCCAAGGAAAACAAGCAAGGGTAAAAAGCTTGAAAGGATACCGGAAAGGAATCCGGGAAGCACGCCTCTTCGGAGTGTGCTGCACCTGTCGATGAATTGCCGGAGAGTTCCACTAGCAAAAGATCGAAGGTTGCTGCGCCTATTGTGAAGAAGGTCCCGGCAGGGCTGGGTGGTGCTGATGGTACATTTACTATCAACTCCACCCTGGACGACAAATAGGAAAGCGCGCTCGTTGCCTTCTTGCGGGCGAATATCGATGTGTTTGCTTGGCAACCATCTGACATCCCCGGTGTTCCCAGGGAGGTAATCTAGCACCACCTTGCTGTCTGCCCACATGCCCGGCCCGTCAAACAGAAGGTCCGAAAGCAAGCTTTGGAGAGGCAACTGTTTATTGCCGAAGAGATCAAGAAACTCGAAGCTGCTGGTTTGGTCAGAGGGGTATTGCATCCAACTTGGTTGGAGAATCCAGTGGTGGTGCCCAAGGCGAATGGGAAGTGGAGACTTTGAATAGATTTCACAGATCTGAATAAAGCATGCCTGAAGGACCCATTCCCCTTGCCGCGCATCGATCAGATTGTGGATTCCACCTCCGGATGTGACCTGCTTTCCTTCCTGGATGACTACTCCGGGTACCACCAGATTTTCATGTCCAAGGAAGATGAAGAGAAGACCGCGTTCATAACCCCATGCGGCACGCACAGTTTTGTACGGATGCCCTTTGGGTTAAAGAGCGCTAGATCCACTTTTGCAAGAGCAGTGCAAATTGGTTTTGAGTCCCAGCTGCATAGGAATATTGAAGCTTACATGGATGGCATAGTGGTCAAAACCAAGCACAAATCAACTTTCATTCAGGACTTGGAAGAGACCTTTGCAAATTTGCGCAAGATCAACTTGAAGCTGAACCCAGAGAAGTGTGTGTTTGGCTTTCCTTCCGGCAAGCTACTTGGCTTCTTAGTATCCCACCAGGGATAGAGTCCAACCCCAAAAAGATCAAGGCGATTGAGCAGATTCAAGCACCCAAGACAGTTAAAGATGTGAGGTGTTTGACTGGATGTGTTACTGCGCTGAGCAAGTTCATTTCCATGTCTGCCGAGCGCGCCTTGCCGTTCTTCAAAATCTTGAAGAATGCTGTCGTGGGAAACCATGGCCACCTATGGGGCCATGAGCCCCTTTTTGGTTCGGCGGGGGGATAGGCACGTTGCACAAAGAGTAAAGAAGCATAGCACAGCGCGGCAGAGATCACACGGGCAGATTTACCCAGGTTTGGGCCGCTGTGAGGCGTAAAACCATACTCCTGCTTTGGTGGATTGATAGTGGAAATATGGTGGCGAGCGTAGCACACTTGCCCGGCAAGGTTGCCTCAGCATGAGAGTGGCTACGCGCGTATGGATGTCTGAGGGTCTGAACTAGCCAGCCAACCAACCCTTTCTACGGTCGCCATGGGCCTCCTTTTATAGATTAAGGGGTCACCACAGTGGCAAATCAGTCTTTACGCACTGATTAGATAGCAAATAGTGCTATCACACCTAACTCTGCAGGCTGACAGAACGCATTAAATGCGCCATCTAGTGTCACATCGTAGCATGCCCGGCAACCCTTGCCGGGCTGTTTTGCCAGCTTCGCACCTGTTTGCTTGACACGTCTCAGGACGGGTGTCATACGGAGGTGTTTGCCGTAGGAAGTGGCTGCCATGTGGCAAGAAGCAGCCACTTAGTCACTTAGGGGCTTGACACCGCACTGATCAAGGACTTGGGTCACTTGTGACGTGGAGCGGTGGCGTGTCTTGCCTCCGCTAGTCCCGGCAGGCCTGCGAGGACGATCTGGAAGCTTGCTTCCGGGGCAAACCCAACCTCGCTAGGCTCGCCTGCCTGGCAAGGGAGCTTCTTTCCTTACCGATATCTTGCTCCTCTGGCTCTTGTTGGTTCTTCGAAGAACTGATCCCTTGTGCTTCAATCTGATCTTGGTGTTGTGATCTTGTCTTTGGGCCTGTGCATAGTCCGGGTAACGGACCCAGGGTTTGTTGCACCGACAGGAGCCCCCAGGCCTGGCACGAACGCGCCCCTGGGCGTCGTCGAGGTAGGCCCTAACCAGTGCACAGGCAAGAGTGCAGAGGTGGCTCCATCCCTTGAGATCTTCTTTTGCTTCTCCATCAACCCGAGCTTGGGTCAGTTTCCGATTCTCCCGCATGTCATGCGAAACGTTACGGGAGAAACCGAGCCACGATCCACGAATCGCCCACATTCCATGATCACGGGGTAGAAACTGCCATCCCAGTTACTTCCCGCCCTTGGGGTATCCGCCACGTGTACCACATGCATTGCGTGGGGTAGGTGGTGGATGCGGAGGACGCGGAAATAGGCGCCATGGCAGAAAACCAGGCATCACTGATTGGCACAGAGGGTCGGCTCCGATTCCCTGGGCCGTTGCAGCCGCAGGGAAGCCGTACTGGAGGAGCGGGTCGGTTGCCTTTCGAATGAGAGGCCAGCCCCCTGCCTTGTACTATTATAAAAGGGGATAGGAGTGGTGAGTTTGCCCACACATTTTCCATCTCCCTTTCGTCAAACTCTTCTTCGCTCGTCATGACGAGAGGGCGAGGACGTGGTGGCACCCCAATGGCGGCGATGAGAGCCTCTGCTCGACAGCATCTCCCTCCTCCTCTTGAGAGCGCGGGGGTGGAACCCGCTGCTAGAGGAGGAGGGAGGGGACGAGGCCGGGGCCGTCGGGGCGCCCTGGGAGGAGGAGGATGGGGCGGCGCCCTGACCGTGCCCCCACCGGAGGCTCCTCCTCCATTGGAAGGCCACATCGGAGACCAGCCTCTGGAGTTCGTCATCAGGCTGTACAAGCCTCCACACGGCCGCCTCCGCCTTCCTACTCCATTTGCAAGGGCGATGGAGCTCGAGCAGCCGCGAGCGTCGAGGCTTCACATGAGGGGATGCAGGAATGGCAGCATACGAGTGGATGTAGACTTCCCCGCCCCTCATGTCATGTACTTCCGCCGAGGCTGGAAGATTTTTGCTCGTTCCCATAGCTTGTCGGAAGGGCACGTCCTCCATTTTAATTTAATGGACGATGGTTTCCTTTCCGTCAAGGTTTTTGGGAGCTCGAGTTCTCGCTTAGGGTGCTGCGCGGAGAGCTCGACCAACGACGAAAGCTCCTCCTCGAGCGATAGCGATGAGGAGGACAGTGACGATGATGACGATGGCATCTGCCGGGAGGGCGACGACTCCGACTCCGGCTGAACGTCGCCCGCACCATCTTCCTTAGGCGGCAGCACCATCATCTGCACCTGCATTTCCTTCCCGGCAAGGCGATTTGCCAGGGAGTTGGATGCAGAGGTGGGGATGGTGCCCCCCGGCTCCTCCAATAGCCTTCCAGCTGGCCCCCAGCAGGCTTCCTTGCGGGCTGCAGCTCCGTTAGCTCTGTCGCGTCCTGCTGGTCCTGGTGGTGGTGGTGGACGGGTCGTCTCCGCCATGCTCTCCATCATCGCCTTCGTCGGTGCCCTCCCGTCCCCGCTAGGCTACCTCTCCTGGAGCCCAACAGGGTTAGGCTAGGATTCTGCCTAGGCACTCCTTTTGCCCTCCTCGCCTTCGACTGCTGTGCCTAGAAGGAGAGGGACAAGAAAGGGCATTACGGGGCACTTATCTTTTTTTAATCTTAAATCTGTAGGCACTTGCCAAATTTTAGTTCAAATAATGTACTCTCTTGAATCCATGTTTGTGTCCTGTAAGGTTTGTACTTGTTTGATCTGCACATTAATGAAAAAGATAAGCCTTGCGGAGGACTCGTGCATGTATATGTCCATGCAGGGGTGGGATGCCTCTATATTTTAAGTAAACAAGCTTCCCCCGGTAGGCTATCCTGCCGGTACCCTCTGTTTTGTTGCCGGGGAGTTAGGCCTGCCGGGCACAAATCATGAAGAGGGACCAGCCCCCCGCCAGTCCTTTTCCATCAATGGCCACTGCGACCACCCTGACCGAAGCAACGTTCGAGTCTAAGGGTGGGAGCACCTAAGTTTCAAAGGGTAGCAGGGTTTTCTTGTGCACAAGACCTCACTTATAGAACACGTATGGATAAAAGGAAGAACTTATCTGTTTGGCTTGCCGGAGACCGCAGTGCTGGCTTGTCTTCTCATCTCCCCTTAGGGACTGAATCCACACCAGGAGTGTCGGTGCAACAGACCCTGGGTCCATTGCACGGACTATGGACAGGCCAGAGACAAGATTACAAGACAACGATCAGACCAAACAAGGAGGATCAATTCCTTTGAAGGATCTAAGTGCAAGTCGAGAAGGCCAAGGTGAGCCAGAGGAACAAGGCATCGCTAAGGGAAGGACCTACATTGCCGAGCAGGCGAGCCCGGCAGGGTTGGGTTTTGCCCCGGAAGCAAGCTCCCAGATCGTCCCGGCAGGCCTGCCGGGGCTGGCGGAGGCAAGCCACTCCACCGCTCCACCTCACAAGTTACGCAAGTCATTAATCAAAGCGGTGTCGAGCTCCAAGGTTACTAAGTGGCTGCTTTTTGCCACATGGCAGCCACTTCCTATAACAAACACCTCCATATGACACCCGTCCTGAGACGTGTCAAACAAGCAGGCACGAAGCTGGCAAAACAGCCCGGCAAGGCCTGCCGGGCGGGCTGTGATGTGACACTGAGCGGCGCATTTAATGCGCTCTGTCAGTCTGCAGAGTTAGGTATGATAGCACTGTTAGCTATCTAATCAGTATGCAAAGACTGATTTGCCACTGTGGTGACCCCTTATTCTATAAAAGGAGGACCATGGTGACCGTAGAAAGGGTTGGACCCTCGCATATTCATACGCTCATAGCCACTCTCGCCCCCAGAGCGACCTTGCTGGGCAAGTGTGCTACGTCCACCACCATTATCCACCATTAATCCACCAAAGCAGGAGTAGGGTTTTATGCCTCACGGCAGCCCGAACCTGGGTAAAGACTGCCCGTGTGATCTCTGCTGTGCTGCGCGATGCTTCTCCGCTCTTTGTGCAACGTGCTCATCCCCCCACCAAACCAAAAGGGGCTCATGGCCCCATAGGTGGCCGTGGTTTCCCATGACATCTTTGGCGCGCCAGGAAGGGGGATCACTTGCGCGAAACCGAGAGCGTATGCTGCGCGTCATCTTCATCGACATTTTCGTTGTCGACGACATCATCGACTGTGGCGCCCAAGAGGAAGCCCGGAGCTGAAATCACCTATCCACCTCGAAGGCTCCGCCGTCCGCGACCGTCACGAGGGTGTGGATGCTGCAGGGGACGTGGTCGGCGCAGGCGGCGCCGTCACCACCTCCCCCACAGCCGAAGCAGCAACGGGAGGTACCGGGGAATGACAGCATCAGCAACATCCCAACGGCCATGCTCCATGAGGTACGGATGGAGGGATCATTTCGCCTGAACCCCTTCTCCTTGCCAACGGGCACAGCCATAGTGATGATGCTCTTTCTGGGGCGAATCGCAACCCTCCGGCCAACCCCACTGTGGGCGCGACCGCAGGGCACGCGCCACCCCCGGGGCGGGCTGACCCAGCTACTGTGGCCAACGGAGCCGCTAGCCCTCAGGTGCCTCCACCGCGTCACCATTCCATCCAAACGGCTGGTTCGCAGCAGCAAGGGCGCGGAGCTGTCGGGGGAAACCACGGCCACCTATGGGACCAAGGGGCCTCTTGCTGGTTTGGCATGGGGGATGTCGCGTTGTACAAATAGCAGAAGAACGTGGGGCAGCACAGCAGAGATCACACGTGCAATTTTACCCAGGTTCGGGCTGCCGCAAGGCTTAAAACCCTACTCCTGCTTTGGTGGATTGATGGCGGAAAAGTGGTGGTGGAGCGTAGTACACTTTCCCGGCAGGCTCGCCCTGGGGAGGCAGTGACTACACGCGTATGAGTGTGGGGGTGTTCAACCTTCCAACCCTTGCTACGGTTGCCATGGGCCTCCTTTTATAGGTTAAGGGGTCACCATAGTGGCAAAACAGTCATTATGCACTGATAAGATAGCAAACAGTGCTATCATACCTAATTCTGCATGCTGACAGAGTGCATTAAATGCACCGCTCAACGTCACATCGTTGCTTGCCCGGCAAGCCTTGCCGGGCTCATCTTGCCAGCTCCATGCCTGCTTGATTGACATGTCGCAGGATGGGTGTCATCTGTAGGTATTTCCCTCAAGGCGCCAATGAACTCATAGCACAGGTCAACCCAGGTCGAAATGGAGTTCTCCGGCAGGTGCATCAGCCAAGATCTCACATTTGACTTGGGTGCCAAAGGGAAGTAGTTGGTGAACACTTTCTCATCTCTTCCCCCGGCAGCTTGAACAACGATGGTGTAGATGCTCAAGAACTCTGCCAGGTTCAGTTTCCCATCATACTTCTCGGGTATCTCTTGCTTGAACGTGCGAACAGACGGCCAACGGACTTGCCGCAGCTCACGTGTGAACGCAGGGCACCCAACCGTGAAAGACAGGCAACCGCCATCTCTGAGCACAGGCTCGTCGACATCAGGGCCATCGCACCCATTGGACCGGCAGTGGTCATCACGGCGCCGCTCGACGATGACGCGCGCGGCTTCCCTCCGCCTGTTCTCCGGGGCTCACCATTGGCCTTGACACACTCGAGGGTCAGAAGAGGCCATCGAGACGTCATCGGGCTCTTGATTTCGTGGCTCTCGGGCTACTTGCCGTGGCAGGGATTGCACCGTGGGGGTGACCCCCGCCGTCCGGTCTGCCGCACAAGCCATTGTCGTTGCCTGGGGAGGCTGCGGCGGGCCAGCTCGCTGTGATCCTTCCGCCTCGGCAAAACCAATCAGACATTGGACGGTGGCTCGCCACTCATCCATCTGATCGGCTGCCGGCGGAAATCTCAACAGCAGTTGGGCTCGCGCCATGGCCTCTGAGGCGGTGCTTGGCATGGGTGATGATGATGTAGATCGTAGCGTCGCTCGGCTCCTGATGGTGCCGGTGGCGACCGCGCCGCGCCCTCGTTGTTGAGAACCAGCTGCTTGGAGGGCATGGTTACGCGGTGGAGGCGCTTGAGGGCCAGTGGCTCCGTTGGGCATAGTAACCGTGTCAGCCCATTCCGGGGGTGGTGCGTGCTCTGCTGAAAGTGCAACTAATCCCTGGTTGGTTTTGGTAATTCATAACAACATATAGCTCATTGAACTAATATCCTTTCAAGTTAAATATTTCAGAAAGTTCGATGATTGGCATGGCACATGGACTAGAGATGTGGACCCCTAAAAATGCTAAGGACAAATATTGGCAAAAGCTCAAGACTCTACATTTCTATTTTAGTGATCCAAGATCACATTGAGTCCATAGGAAAAGCCAATACTATTAAAAGGGGATGAGGTGTTGCTTAATGGTCTACTTGCTCAAAGTGCTTAGTGATATGCTCCAAAACCCTCAACCACTTTCTCAAATCCAAATATGTCCTAAACCTAAAGTCAAACTCGGCCCCACCGATTTGATCTATCCGGCGCCATCGAGTTCCTTTGACATAGCCACTGCCAGAAATCGTAATCAGTTCGGTCTCACCGATAGGGATTTCAGTCTCACCGAGATGGGATTGCAAACTCTCTGTTTCCCTTCGTAACGTTTTGGTCTCACCGAAATGAGCGATCGGTCCCACCGAGTTCGCAATGCAAACTCTCTGTTTCCCTTTCGTAATGTTTCGGTCTTACCGAAAGGAGCGATCGGTCCCACCGAGTTTGCATGACCAACTCTCTGTTTGCTCATTGCTGAAATCAGTCTCACCGAGTTCATGCAATCGGTCACAGCGAGATGAGGTTTTGCCCTAACCCTAGCACATCGGTCCCACCGAGTTGATCATATCGGTCCCACCGAGAATCCTAACGTTCACATTTTGAACTAAATCGGTCTCACCGAGTTCTTCAATTCGGTCTGACCGAGTTGGGTCAAATGTGTGTAACGGTTAGATTTTGTGTGGAGGCTATATATACCCCTCCACCCCCTTCTCTATTCAAGAGAGAGCCATCAGAACGTGCCTACACTTCCACTACTCATTTTCTGAGAGAGAACCACCTACTCATGTGTTGAGACCAAGACATTCCAATCCAACCACAAGAATCTTGATCTCTAGCCTTCCCCAAGTTGCTTTCCACTCAAATCATCTTTCCACCATATCCAAATCTATGAGAGAGATTTGAGTGTTGGGGAGACTATCATTTCAAGCACAAGAGCAAGGAGTTCATCATCAACCCACCATCTATTACCTTTTGGAGAGTGGTGTCTCCTAGATTGGTTAGGTGTCACTTGAGAGCCTCCGACAAGATTATGGAGTTGAACCAAGGAGTTTGTAAGGGCAAGGAGATCGCCTACTTCGTGAAGATCTACCCGAGTGAGGCAAGTCCTTCGTGGGTGATGGCCATGGTGGGATAGACAAGGTTGCTTCTTCATGGACCCTTCGTGGGTGGAGCCCTCCGTGGACTCGCGCAACTGTTACCCTCTGTGGGTTGAAGTCTCCATCAATGTGGATGTACGATAGCACCACCTATTGGAACCATGCCAAAAATCTTCGTGTCTACATTGTGTTTGCCTTCTCCAAACCCTTCCCTTTACCTTCATATGCAATGTTTTACTTTCCGCTGCTACACTCTTAGAATTGCATGTGTAGGTTGATTGCTTGACTTGTGCTAAGTTGCTAAAATCTGCCAAGAATTAAAATTGGGAAAAGGCTAGATTTTTATTTGGTCAAGTAGTCTAATCACCCCCCTCTAGACCTACTTTCGATCCTATACCTGCAGTCGCACCCACAGCGGGGGCAGCCGGAGGGTTGCGATTGGCCCCAGAACGAACGCCACCACTGCGGCTATGCCCTTAGGCGAGGAGAAGGGGTTCAGACGGAATAATCCCTCCATCCAAACCTCGTGGAGCATGGACGCTGGGTTGTTGCTGATGCTGTCCTTCCCCGATGCCTCCCGCCCCTGCGCCGGCCGTGGGGGAGGTGGTAACAACACCGCCTACGTCGATCACGTCCCCCGTAGCGTCCGCATCCTCACGCGTCCCCGCATTCCCCGCTACGTCGACGGTCGCGGGCGGTGGAACCTTTGAGGTGGATGGGTGGTTTGTAGCTCCGGGCTTCTTCTTGGGCGCCATAGTCGATGACGAAAATGGGGATGAAGATGAAGCGCTACTGACGCTCTCAAATTCGCGCAAGCCCCTTTATGGTTCGGCGGGGGGATAGGCACGTTGCACAAAGAGCAGAGAAGCATAGCACAGCGCAGCAGAGATCACACGGGCAGTTTTACCCAGGTTCGGGCCGCCGTGAGGCATAAAACCCTACTCCTGCTTTGGTGGATTGATAGTGGAAATATGGTGGCGAGCATAGCACACTTGCCCGGCAAGGTTACCTCAGGGCAAGAGTGGCTACGCGCGTATGGATATCTGAGGATCTAAACCAGCCAGCCAACCAACCCTTTCTACGGTCGCCATGGGCCTCCTTTTATAGATTAAGGGGTCACCACAGTGGCAAATCAGTCTTTACGCACTGATTAGATAGCAAACAGTGCTATCACACCTAACTCTGCAAGCTGACAGAACGCATTAAATGCGCCGTCTAGTGTCACATCGTAACATGCCCGGGCTGTTTTGCCAGCTTCGCACCTGTTTGCTTGACACGTCTCAGCACGGGTGTCATATGGAGGTGTTTGCTGTAGGAAGTGGCTGCCATGTGGCAAGAAGCAGCCACTTAGTCACTTAGGGGCTTGAGACCGCACTGATCAAGGACTTGGGTCGCTTGTGAGGTGGAGCGGTGACGTGTCTTGCCTCCGCTAGTCCCGGCAGGTCTGTCGGGATGATCTGGAAGCTTGCTTCCGGGGCAAAACCAACCTCGCCAGGCTTGCCTGCCAGGCAAGGGAGGTTCTTTCCTTAGCGATATCTTGCTCCTCTGGCTCTTCTTGGTTCTTCGAAGAACTGATCCCTTGTGCTTCAATCTGATCTTGGTGCTGTGATCTTGTCTTCGGGCCTGTGCACAGTCCGGGCAACGGACCCAGGGTTTATTGTACCGACAAATGTATGGCCCGTGGATTGGACCCCGGAGGCGGACGCTGCGCTGCAAGATTTGAAGACCTACCTATCCTCTGTTCCCACCCTAGTCGCTCCAAAACTGCAAGAGCCGTTGCTGCTGTACCTAGCGGCAACCAACCAAGTGGTTAGTGCAGCACTGGTGGCCCAGCGGGAGGTAGATGAGGGAGCAGCCGCAACTACCGTCCCCTCCGGAGAGGAAAGTGAACTCATCCCGGCAAGATCAGGTGCAGATCAGAACAAAGAGGAGCGGGGCAACAGAGACAATTCCAAGATCACGGCAAGGAAGAAGGTGGTGCAGCGGCCAGTGTACTTTGTCAGGTCCCTACTGCAGGGGGCTAGATCAAGGTATTCTGGGGTGCAAAAGTTGATCGTTGGCCTCATCATGGCCTCAAGGAAACTACGCCACTACTTCCAAGCCCACGAGATCACGGTTGTCACCCGTTTCCCCTTGCAATGCATACTGAGGAACCCTGAGGCCACTAGCAGAATAGTGGAATGGGCTCTGGAGTTATCAAGCTTTGGTTTGAAGTTTGAGAGCACATCAACTATTCAGAGCAGAACCTTGGCGGAGTTTATTGCAGAATGGACACCAACTCCAGATGAAGAAACGCCAAAGACAGTTATCCCCGGCAATCAAAAGCCCCAAGAATGGATCATGTACTTTGATGGTGCCTTCCCCCTACAAGGTGCGGGGGCTGGCGTGCTTCTCGTCGCACCCACTTGGCAGCACCTCAAGTACATGGTTCAAATGCATTTCCCCCAGAAGAAGGCTACCAACAGCACTTCAGAATATGTAGGACTCTTTGCCGGGCTCAGGATCACAACAGAACTGGGAATCAAGAAGTTGATCATTCATGGAGACTCACAACTTGTGGTGAGGCAGGTGAACAAGGATTATCAAAGCCCATTGATGGAGGCATACGTGGAGGTAGTGAGAAAGCTGGATTTCAAACAGAGCACGTACCCCGTGCGGAAAACAGCATTGCTGATCATCTGTCAAAGTGCGCTGCACAAAAGCTTCCTGTGGAACCAGGGACTTCTGTTCTCCACCTGACTCAGCTCTCCGTATCCCCGGCAATAATGGACAGAAAGAGGAGGAAACACGACTCCGGCAAGCCCCTCCCGGCAGAGCTTCCTGAAGCCCCCGGCAGAGAGCTTGGCGGGAACAACTCCCCTTCGCTCGGTGAGCAGCACCCTCCGGCTGAACTACCAGTCTCTGCGGTTGAGGCATGCGCTCCTGTGAACGAGAAGGTGCCGCTGATCCTTGTTGTCGAGCCTCACGCTCCAACTTGGGTGCGGCACATAGTCCATTACCTCCAAACAGGAGAACTTCCCGAAGAGTAAGAAGAAGCTGAAAGAGTAGCCCGGAGGGCCAGTATGTATCAGTTCGTCAACAACGCGCTATACAGAAGGAGGCCCAACGGTGTGAAATTAAAGTGCATTTGCCGGGAAGAAGGGAAGGAACTGTTGGTAGAGATACACAAAGGCATGTGCGGCTCCCATATTGCATCAAGGGCCCTGGTTGGAAAAGCTTTCCGACAGGGTTTTTACTGGCCCACGGCCCTCCAAGATGCAATTGACCTAGTCACCAGATGTGAAGCCTGCCAGTTTCACTCCAAGAATATCCATCAGCCTGCTCAAGCTCTCCAGACGATCCCTTTGTCTTGGACATTTTCGGTCTGGGGGCTCAATATCTTGGACCCCTTCCCCCATGCTACCGGGGGCTTTGAATTCTTGTACGTTTGTCGTGGGAAACCACGGCCACCTATGGGGCCATGATCCCCTTTTGGTTCGGCGGGGGGATGGGCACGTTGCACAAAGAGCGAAGAAGCGTCGCGCAGCACGGCAGAGATCACACGGGCAGTCTTTACACAGGTTCGGGCCGCCGTGAGGCATAAAACCCTACTCCTGCTTTGGTGGATTAATGGTGGATAATGGTGGTGAACGTAGCACACTCGCCCGGCAAGGTCGCTCTGGGGGCGAGAGTGGCTACGCGCGTATGGATATGCGAGGATCCAACCCTTTCTATGGTCGCCATGGGCCTCCTTTTATAGATTAAGGGGTCACCACAGTGGCAAATCAGTCTTTGCGTAGTGATTAGATAGCTAATAGTGCTATCATATCTAACTCTGTAGGCTGATAGAGCGCATTAAATGCACTGCTCAGTGTCACACCACTGCTCGCATGGCAGGCCCTGCCGGGTTGTTTTGCCAGCTTTGCGCCTGCTTGCTTGACACGTCTTAGGACGGGTGTCATATGGAGGTGTTTGCTGTAGGAAGTGGCCGCCATGTGGCAGAAAGCACCCACTTAGTCACCTTGGAGCTCGACACTGCTCCGATTACTGACTTGCGTCACTTGTGAGGTGGAGCGGTGGAGTGGCTTGCCTCTGCCAGCCCCGGCAGGCCTGCTGGGACGATCTGGGAGCTTGCTTCCGGGGCAAAACCCAACCATGCCAGGCTCACCTGCCCGGCAAGGTAGGCCCTTCCCTTAGCGATGCCTTGTTCCTCTGGCTTACCTTGGCCTTCTTGACTTGCACTTGGATCGTTCAAAGGAATTGATCCTCCTTGCTTGGTCTGATCTTTGTCATGTAATCTTGTCTCTGGCCTGTGCACAGTCCGTGCAATGGACCCAGGGTCTGTTGCACCTACAAGAGCCCCAGTGCCTGGCACGGACGCGCCGCTGGGCGTCATCGGGGTAGGCCCTAACCAGTGCACAGGCAGAAACGTAAGGACGGCTCCGCCCTTTGAGATCTTCTTTGCTTCTTCATTAACCTGAGCTCGGGTCAGTTTTCGGTTTTCCCGCGCGCCATGCAACGCCAATTGTGGTGGGACCATTCTTGTAATGGCCCGTGAATGACTTTAATGCACGGGTGGGTAACTGCCAATTCACCCTTCCCACCGCGCCATTATCCTCAGCCACGTATGCCGCATGCATTGAGTGGAGTAGGTAAATGTAGGCGCGTGATGCGGGAGCGTCTGCTACTTCTTGAGCTTGCGATGGTTTTTCCCTTGAAGAGGAAAGGCTGATGTAGCAAAGTAGAGATAAGTATTTCCCTTAGTTTGAGAACCAAGGTATCAATCTAGTAGGAGACAACGCACAAATCACCGAATACCTGCACAAACAATCAAACAACTTGCACCCAACGCGATAAAGGGGTTGTCAATCCCTTCACGGTTATTTGCAAAAGTGAGATCTGATAGAGATAGATAAATGATAAAGTAAATATTTTTGGTATTTTTGGTTTACAGATCGGAGAGTAAAAGATTGCAAAATAGTAGATCGGAAACTAATATGATGGAAAATACACCCGAGGCCCATAGGTTTCACTAGAGGCTTCTCTCAAGATAGAAAATATTACGGTGGGTGAACAAATTACTGCGGAGCAATTGATAGAAAAGCGCAAAGTTATGACGATATCTAAGGCAATGATCATGAATATAGGCATCATGTCCGTGTCAAGTAGACCGAAACGATTCTGCATCTACTACTATTACTCCACACATCGACCGCTATCCAGCATGCATCTAGAGTATTAAGTTCATAAAGAACGGAGTAATGCATTAAGTAAGATGACATGATGTAGAGTAATTAACTCAAGCAATATGATGAAAACCCTATCTTTTTATCCTCGATGGCAACAATACAATACGTGCCTTGCTGCCCCTACTATCACTTGGAAAGGACACCACAAGATTGAACCCAAAGCTAAGCACTTCTCCCATTGCAAGAAAAACCAATCTAGTTGGCCAAACCAAACCGATAGTTCGAAGAGAATTACAAAGATATCAAATCATGCATATAAGAATTCAGAGATGATTCAAATAGTATTCATAGATAAGCTAATCATAAATCCACAATTCATCGGATCTCCGCAAACACACCGCAAAAAAGTATTACATCGAATAGATCTCCAAGAACATCGAGTAGAACGTGGTATTGAGAATCAAAGAGAGAGAAAAAGCCATCTAGCTACTAGCTATGGACCCGTAGGTCTGAGGTAAACTACTCACGCTTCATCGGAAGGGCAATGGTGTTGATGTAGAAGCCCTCCATGATCGAATCCCCCTCCGGCAGGACGCCACAAAAGGCCCCTAGATGGGATCTCACGGGTACAGAAGGTTGCGGCGGTGGAAAAGTATTTACATGGATGCCTCTGGTGGTTTGGGCATATAAGAGTATATATAGGCGAAAGAATTAGGTCAGGAGGTGCACGAGGGGCCCACAAGGGTGGGGGCGCGCCCTACCCCCCTGGGCGCGCCCTCTGTCCTTGTGGCCACCTCGTGGCTCCTCCGACTTCATCTCCAAGTCTCCTAGTTTCCTTCTGGTCCAAGAAAGATTATCGCGAAAGATTTATTCCGTCTGGACTCCGTTTTTTATTCCTTTTCTATGAAACTCAAAAACAGGAACTGGCACTGGGCCCTAGTTTAATAGGTTAGTCCCAAAAATAATATAAAATAGCATATTAATGCATATAAAACATCCAAAACAGATAATATAATAGCATGGAACAATAAAAAATTATAGATACGTTGGAGACGTATCAGCGTCAAAGCAGGGACCCGATCTTCTTGGATTGGTGGAGGAGGATGGCGGGTACTCGTCGGGGAAACATTCCCCACCCCCAGCTCGCCAATAAAAGGGGGAGCGGGGGAGGAGCGGAGGCATTCATCCACATTCCACTCCTCCTCCGCCTTTTGCTTCTTCTGGGTATGCTGAAAGGAAGAGCCTGGGGCCAGCCCCCAGGCCCTAGCTTGGAGTTGCTGACGATGTCGAATGCTTGTGCTGATGCTTGGGGAGTGAGTCTGGTCAGGTGCCGCGTGTCGCCGGGGTAGCCACCCTGTTGGCGAGGTGTCCGGGGCTCTTGATGCTTGCCTGGGATGCAGTGTATGGGGTCCTAGGTAATCCCAACACTGCTCCTTCCGGCGGACCTCGTATTCCTGCTAAGGACGGCGACGTCTTCCTGCCCGCCAAGGTGGGGAGCAGCGCGCCTTGAGTGTCCTGCTCGTCGTAGTCGCTCGCCGTCTCTTCAGGGGAGGTGCCGGGCTGGGGGCCCGGCGTCTTCTTGGAGCGACGGTGATGGAGAGAGATCGAGGGAAGGCTGGGGAGGCGGGAGGCAGGGCGTCAGGACAGAGTATGATGGCACCGACGCCTTCATCTCGTATTGGTGACCTGCCACCTCGTCTTTCCGCTCTTCTCCTCCCTCCCCGGCACCATCATCACCAGTCTCTTCGGGTGATAGCCGGGGAGGGATGTTCCCTTGGTGCCTTCCCCCTCCTCCAGCAGTCTTCCAGCTGGGCGTCGGCGGTTGATCCCTCCGGTGCTCGAGTTGGGGCTTCTTGCTGGTCCTGGAGGTGGTGATCAGGGCACCGCCGTGCTGCTCTTTGTGCCCCTGCTTCGCAGCCTCGCCACTCCCGATCTTGTCAGGCCGCGCCCGGCAGGCTACGACGGGATCGGGGGTGGGCTACTGCTTGGGTGCTCTTTCAGCCGTCTTCTCTTCCCACCGCAATACCTGGTGGAGGGAAAATGAAAAGAGGGGATCACGGGGCACTTATCTTTTTTCAGTCTTAAATCTGTAGGCACTTGCCAAATTTTAGTTCAAATAATGTAATCTCTTGTATCCATATTTAGTTCCGTGAGATTGGTACTTGTAGATTAGCATATTAATGAAAAAGATAAGCTTTGCCGGGTACTTGTGCATGTATGATATCCATGCAGAGGTGAAACGCCTCCATACTTTCACGTAAACAAGTAGATCCCGGTAAGCTACCTTGTCGGCACCCCATAGGACTGCTGCCGTGAGGCTGAGCCTGCCGGGCGCAGAACCTATTGGGAGAGACCAGCCCCCCGCCAACCCCTTTCAGCCAAAGGCCACTACGACCATCCTGACCTAAGCAACGTTCGTGCCAGTAGATGGGAGCACCTTTGTTTCCGAGGCGGCGAGGTTTTCATATGCACAAGTTCAACTCACGGAACATGTATGGATAAGAGATGGAACTTATCTGTTTGGCTTGCCGGAGATTGCAGTGTTGGCTTGTCTTCGCATCCTCTTCCTAGGACTAAGTCCACGGCAGGAGCCTGCAGTTTCTGCAAATGAAGATGATGCCAGATGCAATCTATATACATGAATCATGCAATGCTTATGAAATGCTTATGCATGCATGCAACTTGTCGGGGGCCCCCAGCGCTTCATTTATTTCTCTGTTGCTCAGGGTCTGCGCCTGGCTTTGTACAAGGGGTTACATGCAGCTGAGGCAAGGCATGTACAAAAGGGTGGCTGCCGGGCAGTGCCCGACAGCCGTGCCTTACGGGTAGAACTTACGGAGATGCTCAATATTCCATGAGTTTTGCAATTGAATGCCATCTCCGGTCTCCAGACAAACTGCGCTAGGTCTAGTGACTCGTACTTCCCGGTAAGGGCCTTCCCACTTCGGCGACAGCTTGTTTGTACCCTTGGCCGATTGAACACGCCTAAGGACAAGGTCGCCTTCCTCAAAACACCGGGCATTAACCCTGCGGCTATGATAGCGATGCAGGGCTTGCTGATAGCGTGCAGCACGCGTAGCAGTCAGGAGACGGTTCTCCTCGAGAAGCACGGAGTCGTCACGCATGTGCTGTTCCTACGATACTTCATCGTAGGCAAGCACTCGAGGTGACCCGTAAATGAGTTCCGTGGGGATAACTGCTTCTGCCCCATGGACTAGGGAGAAGGGAGTCTGCCTGTTAGCTCGGTTTGGTGTTGTTCTGAGGTACCAAAGAACCACCGGCAGCTCATTAATCCATTGCCTGCCATGCTTCCACAGCTTATCAGACATTCTCGTCTTGAGTTCTCGCAGCACTTCAGTGTTCTCCCTCTCAGCGTGTCCATTGCTTCTGGGATGTGCGACAGATGCAAATGAGATCTTGCTTCTGAGGTCATGAACATATTGCATGAAGGCGCGACTCGTGAACTGGGTGCCATTGTCGGGGATGATCCGGGCAGGGACCCCGAAGCGGTCCACCAATCCTTTCAAGAACTTGATAGCTGACTGAGCAGTCACCTTTCTCATGGCATCTACTTCCGGCCACTTTGTAAACTTGTCGATTGCAATGAACAAGAATTCAAAGCCCCCGGTAGCTCAGGGGAAAGGGCCGAGGATATCGAGCCCCTAAACCAAAAACGGCCATGACAAAGGGATTGTCTGGAGTGCTTGGGCAGGCAGATGGATATTTTTGGAATGGAACTGACAGGCTTCACACTTGGTGATGAGCTCAACCGCATCTTGGAGGGCTGTGGGCCAATAGAATCCTTGCCGGAATGCTTTCCCAACCAAAGCCCTTGATCCAATGTGGGAGCCGCACATGCCGTTGTGTATCTTTGCCAGAAGTTCCTTTCCTCCTTCCCGGCAAATGCACTTCAATTTCACACCGTTGGGCCTCCTTCTATATAGTGTGTGATCGACAAACTGATACATACTGGCCCTCCGGGCTACTCTTTCAGCTTCTTCTTGCTCTTCGGGAAGTTCTTCGGTTTGGAGGAAATGGACTATGTGCCTTGCCCAAGTTGGAGCCAGAGGCTCGGCAACGAGGACTAGCGGCACCTCCTCATTCGTGGGGGTGCATCCCTTGACTGCGGGGGCCAGTGGCTCGGCAGGAGGGTGTAGCCCGGCAAGCGAAGGGGAGTCGTTTCCGGTAGGGTCCCTGCCAGGAGCCCCGAAAGGCTCTACCGGGAGAGGCTTACCGGAGTCCAATTTCCTCCTATTTCGGGCCATTGTTGTCGGGGATACGGAGGGCTGAATAAGATGGAGAACAAAAGTCTCTGGTTCCACAGGAAGCTTCTACGCAACGCACTTTGATAGGTGATCAGCAATGCTGCTTTCCACACGGGGTACGTATTCTGTTTGCAACCCATCAAAGTGGTGCTCCAATCTTCTCACTTCCTTGATGTATGCCTCCATCAATGGCTTTGGTAATCCTTGTTGACTTGTCTCACTGCCAGTTGTGAATCATCTCGAATGATCAACTTCTTGATTCCCAATTCTATGGCAATTCTGAGCCCGGTAAGAAGCCCTTCATATTCTGCTGTATTGTTGGTTGCCTCCTCCCGGGGAAAGTGCATCTGGACGACGTATCTCAGGTGCTCTCCAGTGGGAGCCACGAGAAGCACGCCATCCCCTGCACCTTGTAGGGAGATGGCACCATCGAAATACATGATCCATTCTTGGGGCGCTTCCTTGCCGGGGATAACTGTTTCCTGTACTTCTTCATCAGGGGTTGGCGTCCATTCTGCAATAAACTCTGCCAACGCCCTGCTCTGGATTGTTGATGTGCTTTCAAACTTCAGGCCAAAGCTGGATAACTCCAATTCCCACTCCACTATCCTGCCGGTGGCCTCTGGGTTTCGAAGTATCATTTGCAATGGGAAGCGGGTGACAACCGTGATCTCATGGGCTTGGAAGTAGTGGCGCAGTTTCCTTGAGGCCATGACAAGGCCAAAGATCAACTTTTGTATGCCAGAATACCTGGATCTAGCCCCCTGCAACAGGGAGATGACGAAGTATAATGGGCGCTTCACCACCTTCTTCCTTGTCGTGTCCTTGGGGTTGCTTCCGCTGCCATGCTCTTCTTTGTCCTGATCCGTATCTGGCCTTGCCGGGCCGCTCTCTTCCTCTTCCCCGGGTGGGACGCTAGCTGAGGTGGTTGCTTCTTCCACTTCTCGCTGTGCTACTAGGGCTGCACTAACCACTTGATTAGTTGCTGCCAGATATAGCAGTAACGGCTCTTGTGGTTTGGGTGCAACCAAAGTAGGCACAGAAGACAAGTAGGCCTTCAAATCCTACAGTGCTGCATCTGCTTCCGGGGTCAACTTCATGGGTCCTGCCCTCTTCAAAATCTTGAAGAACAGCAAGGCGTGCTCGGCAGACTTGGAGATGAATCTGCTAAGTGTGGCAACGCATCCTGTCAAACGCCTCACATCCTTAACTCTCTTTGGTGCCTGTATCTGCTCAATAGCCTTGATCTTATCGGGGTTGGCCTCTATGCCACGGTGGGACACAAAGAAACCAAGTAGCTTGCCGGAGGGAACGCCAAACACGCACTTCTCCGGATTCAACTACAAGTTGATCTTGCGCAGAGTAGCAAATGTCTCTTCTAAATCCTGGATGAGGGTTGATCTGTCGTTGGTCTTGACCACAATATCATCCATATAGGCTTCAATGTTCCTGTGCAACTGTGGTTCAAAGCCAATCTGGACAGCTCTTGCAAAAGTGGACCCGGCTCTCTTCAACCCGAAAGGCATGCGCACAAAGCAGTACATGCAGCATGAGGTGATGAATGAGGTCTTTTCTTCGTCTTCCTTGGACATAAAAATCTGATGGTATCCAGAGTATGCATCCAGAAAAGAGAGCAACTCACATCCTGAAGTAGAATCAATGATCGGGTCGATGCATGGCAAGGGAAATGGGTCCTTTGGGCATGCCTTGTTCAGATCCGTAAAATCTATGCAAAGCCTCCATTTCCATTAGCCTTGCGCACAACCACTGGGTTTGCTAACCATGTTGGATGCAGTACTCCTCTGACCAAACCAGCTGCTTCAAGTTTCTCGATTTCCTCGGCAATGAACTGCTGCCATTCCAAGGCTTGCTTCTGAACCTTCTGCTTGACGGGCCGGGCATGTGGGCAGACAGCAAGGTGGTGCTCGATTACTTCCATAGGAACACCAGGGATATCAGATGGTTGCCAGGCAAACACATCGATATTCGCCCGCAGGAAGGAAACGAGCACGTTTTCCTATTTGTCATCAAGGGTGGCGCTAATAGTGAAAGTACCATCAGCGCCAGCCAGCCCTGCCGCGACCTTTTTCACTTGGGGTGGAGTAGCCTTGGATCTCTTGCTGTTGGAACTCTCTGGTGTGTCATCAAAGGGCGCGACACATTCCACAGAGGTACGCTTCCCGGATTCCTTGCCCGTGCCTCTGCTATGCTTTTCCTTGGCGGGAACTGTGGCTTCCACGACCTCTGCCGTGATCGCGTCCCTGTACATCTTATACACGCAAATAATTGCGTCTTTTTTGTCCGACGGAACAGAAATGACGCCCATCGGCCCTGGCATCTTCAAGGTGTTGTAGGCATAGTGGGATGCTGCCATGAATTTGGCCAGGGCCGGGCGCCCAAGGATCCCGTTGTATGGCAGAGGGAGGTCAACCACATCAAACACAACTTTCTCAGTCCTGTAGTTGAACTCCCCTCCAAATGTCACTGCCAACCTAACCTTTCCCTTATAATGGCTCCTGCATGGATTGACTCCTTGAAACGTGCCTGTGGGCTTAAGTTCTTCCTCTGCTATCTGGAGTTTGCTGATAACCTTTGGGGAAATCAGATTCAACCCGGCCCCACCGTCAACCAGCATCTTTGTGACCTTGAGGTTGCGAATTGTTGGTGAGACCAACAATGGCAAGCACCCTACCGCAGTAATGCGGTCGGGGTGGTCATCTTCATCAAAGATGATGGTCGTGCGTGACCAATTGAGTGGCTTCCGAGATTCTGCCGCTGGCTCTATGGCATTGACTTCACGCGCCCACTCTTTAAGTTGGCGGTGAGAGGACTGCAAAGATGCACCCCCGTTAATACACAGGGTGTCAGTAGCCTTCTAGAATTCCTGCTCGCTGGTTTCCTCTTCATTCCCTCCATCACTCTAATTATTGCAATCCTCCTTCTCTCGGCCCTTGGCGGGTTTCCCTTGGTTCCGAGGAGCCTTGCAGGGGCGATTTACTTCACCACCCCGGCCCTTCCCGCCAGCATTATTCTGACCTTTTTCCTTATCACGCTTCTCATACTCAGCCTTCTGTCTCTTGACGAGCTGCTCAACTTGATAACACTCATGGAGATCATGGCCCTTGGTCCGATGAATCTTACAGTACGGCCCATCACCTTTCCCAGCTTTCTCAGCAGCCATCGTCTCCCGGAAGTTAGTGCATGCGGTAGCCTCCTTGCCGGGGGCTTCAGCCTTGGCCTTCTTGCCGGTACTAGGCATGCCTGACCCCTCAACAGCCATCACTGTCTTATCCTTGCGCTTCTTGTTGTGCTTCTTCTTCTTCTTCTTACTGATGGTTTCGTCATCATCTTCTGAGTCGATGTTGACGCAATCTTCCTCTCCAGGAAGTTTCCTCACCTCCTCCACCCGAGCACACTTGTCCACCAAAGTGTAGAGCTCCTTCACAGTCTTGGGCAACCGAACATTCATCTTGGAACGTATCCTGCGGTTGCGCACGTTGGATTGGAAGGCAGCTATCACGGTAGCTGGGTGGATATCTGGGATATTTCTGTGGACTCGACTGAATCTCTGCAAGTACTTCCACAGAGTTTCTCCTTCTTTCTACCAGAGAAGCTGCAAGTCGATGGGCCACCCTGGTTCTTGATGGCCGCCTGTGAAGGCACCAATGAACTCGTGGCACAGGTCAGCCCAGGTCAAAATGGAGTTCTCCGGCAGGTGCATCAGCCAAGACCTCACATTTGACTTGAGGTCCAAAGGGAAGTAGTTGGCGAACACATTCTCATCTCTTCCCTTGGCAGCTTGAACAGCGATGGTGTAGATGCTCAAGAACTCTGCCGGGTTTAGTCTCCCATCATACTTCTCGGGTATCTCTGGCTTGAACGTGCGAGTGGACGGCCAACGGACTTGCAGCAGCTCACGGGTGAAGGTAGGGCAACGAACCTCGAAAGGCAGGCACCCGCCATCTCTAAGCGCGGACTCGTCGACGTCGGGGCCATCGCACCCATTGGACAGGCGGGGGTTGTCGCAGCGCCGCTCGTCGATGAAGTGTGCGCCTTCCCTTCGCCTGCCCTCCAGGGCACACTGTCGGCGTTGACGCGCTCGAGGATCTGATGAGGCCATCGAGACGTCATCGGGCGCTTGGTCTTGCGGCTCCCGGGCAGCTTACCGTGGTGGGGATTGCACCGTGAGGGTGGCCCCTCCTGCACGACCAGCCGCACAAGCCGTCGTCGCTGCCTGGGAAGGCCATGGCGGTCCAGCCCGCTGTGATCCTCCTGCCTCGGCAAAACGAATCAAACTTTGGATGGTGGCTCGCCACTCATCCATCTGGTCTGCCGCCGGTGGAAATCTCAACAGCAGTTGGGCTCGCGCCATGGCCTCTGAGGCAGTCCTTGGCATAGGTGATGACGATGTAGATCATAGCACCCTTGCTGCTGTGAACCAGCCGTTTGGATGGCATGGTGACGCGGTGGAGGCGCCTGAGGGCCAGTGGCTCCGTTGGGCACAGTTGCAGGGTCAGCCCACCCTTTGGGGTGGCGCGTGCCCAGCGGTCGCGCCCGCAGCGGGGGCGGCCAAAGGGTTGCGATTCGCCCCAGAGCGAGTATCATCACTACGGTTGTGCTCGTTGGCAAGGAGAAGGGGTTCATGTGGAACGATCCCTCCATCCGTACCTCTTGGAGCATGGCCATGAGGATGTTGCTGATGCTGTCCTTCCCCGGTACCTCCCGTTCCTGCTTCGGCCATGGGGGAGGTGGTGACGGCGCCGCCTGTGCCAACCACGTCCCCTGCAGCATCCACACCCTCGCGAGGCCCCGTGTTCCCCGCGACATTGACGGTCGCGGGCGGCGAAGCCTTCGAGGTGGACGGGTGGTTTGCAGCTCCGGGCTTCCTCTTGAGCACCATAGACGATGATGCCAGGGATGCTAGAAATGTCGATGAAGATGACATGCAGCGTACGCTCTCGGTTTCGCACAAGTGATCACCCTGCCTGGCGCTCCAAAGATGTCGTGGGAAACCACGGCCACCTATGGGGCCATGAGCCCCTTTTGGTTCGGCGGGGGGATGGGCACATTGCACAAAGAGCAGAGAAGCGTCACGCAGCACGACAGAGATCACACGGGCAGTCTTTACCTAGGTTCGGGCCGCCATGAGGCGTAAAACCCTACTCCTGCTTTGGTGGATTAATGGTCAATAATGGTGGTGAACGTAGCACACTCGCTCGGCAAGGTCGCTCTGGGGGCGAGAGTGGCTACGCGTGTATGGATATGCGAGGATCCAACCCTTTCTAGGATTGCCATGGGCCTCCTTTTATAGATTAAGGGGTCACCATAGTGGCAAATGAGTCTTTGTGTACTGATTAGATAGCTAACAGTGCTATCATATCTAACTGTGCAGGCTGACAGAGCGCATTAAATGCGCCGCTCAGTGTCACATCACAGCCCGCCCGGCAGGCCTTGCCGGGCTGTTTTGCTAGCTTCGTGCCTGCTTGTTTGACACGTCTCAGGACGGGTGTCATATGGAGGTGTTTGTTATAGGAAGTGGCTGCCATGTGGCAAAAAGAAGCCACTTAGTAACCTTGGAGCTCGACACCGCTTTGATTAATGACTTGCGTAACTTGTGAGGTGGAGCGGTGGAGTGGCTTGCCTCCGCCAGCCCCGGCAGGCCTGCCGGGACGATCTGGGAGCTTGCTTCCGAGGCAAAAACCAACCATACCAGGCTCGCCTGCCCAACAAGGTAGGCCCTTCCCTTAGCAATGCCTTGTTCCTCTGGCTCACCTTGGCCTTCTTGACTTGCACTTGGATCCTTTAAAGGAATTGATCCTCCTTGCTTGGTCTGATCTTGGTCTTGTAATCTTGTCTTTGCCCTGTGCACAGTCCGTGCAATGGACCCAGGGTCTGTTGCACCGACAATGTTGCAATCAACAAGTTTACAAAGTGGCCGGAAGTGGAGCCCGTGAGGAAGGTGACCACACAGTCAGCTATCAAGTTCTTGAAAGTATTGGTGTGCCGTTTTGGAGTACCCGCCAGAGTCATCACTGACAATGGCACCCAATTCACAAGCTGCGCCTTCATGCAATACATTCATGCCCTCGAAAGCAAGGTCTCGTTTGCCTCTGTTGCTCATCCCAGAAGCAACGGACAAGCTGAGAGGGCGAACACTGAAGTGCTACGAGGACTCAAGACAAGAACATTTTATAGGCTGCAGAAATGTGGCAGGTGATGGATCGATGAGCTGCTGGTGGTTCTTTGGTCCCTCCGTACGACAACAAATCGAGCTACCGGCCAGACTCCATTCTCCCTAGTCTATGGGGCAGAAGCAGTGATCCCCACGGAACTCATATACGGGTCACCTCAAGTACTTGCCTATGATGAAGTAGCGCAAGAATAGCACCGGCGTGACGACGCTGTGCTACATGAGGAGAACCGTCTCCGGGCTGCTATGCGTGTTGCACGCTACCAGCAAGCCCTGCGTCGCTATCACAGCCGAAGGGTTCATGCCCGGAGCCTTGAGGAAGGCAATCTTGTCCTTAGGTGCGTTTAGTCCGCCAAGGGTACAAACAAGTTGACGCCGAAGTGGGAAGGCCCTTACCGGGTAGTACGAGTCACCAGACCTGGCGCAGTCCGTCTGGAGACCGGAGATGGCATTCAATTGCAAAACTCATGGAATATTGAGCATCTCCGTAAGTTCTACCCGTAAGGCACGGCTGTTGGGCCCTACCCGGCAGCCACCCTTTTGTACAAGCCTTGCCGATGTTGCATGTAACCCTTTGTACAAAGCCAGGCACAGACCCTGAGCAACAGATAATAAACGAAGCGCTGGGGGCCCCAAAAACTTGCATGCATGCATAAGCATAACATGAGCATC
The DNA here is from genome assembly GCA_011799875.1 of Thinopyrum elongatum. Taxonomy (NCBI): domain Eukaryota; kingdom Viridiplantae; phylum Streptophyta; class Magnoliopsida; order Poales; family Poaceae; genus Thinopyrum; species Thinopyrum elongatum. The sequence continues at coordinate 354,268,425 of CM022300.1, read as the reverse complement.
ACATGATCATGTAGATAAGGGCATATGTGGCATTGTTTTCCTCTGCACTAAGATGCAGGGTTCTTGCCGTGGACCCGGTCCCGAAGAGAAGAAATGAAGACAAGCCTACATATCGGTCCCCAAAAAGCCAAACAGATAAGTTCTTTCTTAACCATACTTTTTCTGTAAGGTGAAAACTTGTGCATATGAAAACCTCGTCACGTTCGAAGCATAGGTGTTCCCATCCTGTGTCCCGAACGTTGCTTCGGTCAGGATAGTTATAGTGGCCTTTGACGGAGAAGGTTCGGCGAGGAGCCGGTCCCTTTCCATAGTTTTGTGCCCGGCAGGCCAAGCCCCGCGGCAACAAACGAAAGGCACCGGCAAGATAGCTTGCCAGAGAAAACTTGTTTACTTAAACATATAGAGGCATCCCACCTCTGCATTGACAAGGTACATGCATAAGTACCCGGCAAGGCTTGTCTTTTTTCATTAATATGCGGATAAGCAAGTACAGATCTTACAGGACACAAACATGGATAAAGAAGATTACATATTTTAGACTAAAGTTTGGCAAGTGCCTACATATTCTAGACTAAAAAAAGATAAGTGCCCCGTAATCCCTCTCTTGTCCCTCTCCTCCTAGGAACTATGGCGGGAGGCGAAGAGGGCAAAACGAGTGCCTGAATAGAAGCCCAGCCCGACCCCGTCAGGACTTGCCAGGCGCAGCCTGACAAGATCAGGAGTGGCGAGGTTGTGAAGGAGGGGGATGGAGAGAGCAGCTTGGTGGTGCCCTGGTCACCACCCCCAGGGCCAGCAAGAAGCCCCAGCATAGGAGCCGGTGGGGAGGGCCACCGGAGTTCAGCTTGAAGAGTGCTGGAGGAGGCGAAGGCACCAAGAGAGCTCCCCCTCCCCGGCAACCGTTTGCAAGAGGCCAGTGATGATGGTGCCGGGGAGCGAGGGGAAGAGCGGAAAGATGAGACAGCGGGCCGGCAATACAAGACGAAGGCGTCAGTGCCATCGTACTCCGACCTGACGGCCTGCCACCCGCCTTCTCCATCTTCCCTTGTTTTTTCCTCATCACCATCGCTCCAGGAGGACGCCGACCGCTCGGGCCGTCACCTCTCTCAGAGGAGTGACAGAAGGTGGCAGCGCTCGAGGCATGCGAGGAGTGCCGCTCCCCACCTTGGCGGGATGGAAGACACCGCCATCTTCAGCGTCAATCACTACCCCGCCGAAAGGAGCAGTGCTGGGATTACCAAGGATCCCAAGCACGGCACCACAGGCAGGCACCGGAAGCCCCAGGGGTCTCGCCGACGAGATGACAAGCCTCAACGGCTTGCGGCAATGGAAGGTACTCCCCTCCAGGAGGCTGGCTTGTGCGGGGGAAATGAGCACTCCACTGTTTTGGAGAAGCGCAACGCCTCCCACACTGCAGTCGTTTCGACACCCACATCTGCGACCGCCGCATCTCCTACAACCCCGGACCAGACTCACTCCCCAAGCATTAGCATGAGTATTCGGCATCATCACCTGCAAGCTAGAGCCCGGGGCCTGGCCCGGGTCTCCCACCCTCGACATAACAAAGACGAAGGCAAGAACCAAAAGAGGAGAGGTGCATGGATGGGCGCCTCCGCTCCTCCTCGCACCCCCTTTTTTGTAGGCAGGCTTGGGCTGGGGGCTGGTCCTTCACCCCCGAGGGGCTCTTTCCGATCCGACCCGTCCAAGCTACCACCGACGGCCGGATCCGATCGCCACCCTCTCGCACCAATCCAAGAAGACCAGGTCTTTGCCATGACGCTCTTCCCCGCACCACGCGCCTCCGTTACCTACCCCACTCGATGCATGTAGCCTACGTGGCAAAGGATAAGGGCATGGTGGGATAAGTGAATTGGCAGTTACTCCCCCGTGAGTTAAAGTCATTCACGGGCCATTACAGAAATGGCCCCACCACAATTGGCATCACACTGCGCGCGGAAAGACCGAAAACTGACTCAAGCACAGGTTAATGAAGAAGCAAAGAAAATCTCAAGGATGAGCGCCACAAACTCTTCGCCTGTGTACTGGATAGGGCCTACCCCGACGACGCTCGGCAGCGCGTTCGGACCAGGCCCGGGGGTGCAACAAACCCTGGTGTGTGTTGCCCGGACTGTACACAGACTCAAGAGCAAAGTTGCAGCATCTAAGACAAGGCTAAGTGGAAGAGATAGCTCTTTGAGAGGTAAAAGGGCGGATCAAGAAGACCAAGACAAGCCAAAGAAGCAAGATATCACAAAGGAAAAACCTCCCTTGCTGGGCAGGCGAGCCTGGCAAGGTCGAGGTCACCCCGAAGACAAGTCTCAAGAATCCCCCGGCAAGCTTGCCAGGGATGCCAAGGGCAGATCACCCCGCCAAGGTGCCACCGCTCCACCTCACAGCAACGCAAGTCACCTATCGGTGCGGTGTCATGCCCCCGAGTGATTAAGTGGCTGTTATTTGGCACGTCTTAGCCATTTCTGAGGAAGATCACCCCCAAATGACACCCGTCCAGAGGCGTGTCACGCAGGCAGGCGAGAAGGTGGATGAATAGCACGGCAAGGCTTGCCAGGCTACCCCGCGATGTGACACTAAGTGGTGAATTTAATGCACCCTGTCCTGTCTGCAGAGTTAGGTATGATAGCACTGTGGCTATCTAATCACTGGATAATGACTGTTTTGCCATTGTGGTAAACCCTTTACCTATAAAAGGAGGGCCGTGGCAACCTTAGAAAGGATTCGGACCCTTGCACACTCATACGCGCGTAGCTGCTCTCGTCCCGAGGCAACCTTGCCGGGCTTGAGTGTTGAGTCTCCACCACGGTCCTTTCATGAATCCACCAAAGCAGGAGTAGGGTTTTACGCCTCGCGGCGGCCCGAACCTGGGTAAAAACTTCCCGTGTCATCACTGCCGTGCTGCTCTACGGTCTCCACTCTTTGTGCGACGTGCCCTTCCACCTTGCCGAACCACAAGGGGCCGATGGCCCCATAGGTGGCCGTGTTGAACCACGACAGCTGCCTAAGACCGTAAATGAGTTATACACCTTGGCGGACAAATGCGCTCGGGCTGAAGAAGGAAGACGACTCCCCGGAGAAGAGGATGGGATCGAGGTCGATTCAGACGATGACGACGAGGCCACTGGCTCAAAGAAGAAGGGGCAGAAGCATAATAAGAAGTGCAAGGAAAAGACAGTACTGGCCATTCAGGGTTCTGGCAACCCTAGTACCGGCAAGAAAGCCAAAACCGAAGCCCCCGGCAAGGAAGGTGGCATGTGCGCTGATTGCCGGGAGGCTGCGGCAGCAAAGAAAGCTGGGAAATCCGAAGGGCCATACTGCAAAATCCACCGCACCAAAGGTCATGATCTCCAAGAATGCCATCAAGTCGAGCAGCTTGTTAAGAGGCAGAAGGCAGAGCGTGAGAAGCGTGACAAGGAGAGAGACCAAGAAGGTGCTGGCGGGAAGGGCCGAGGCAGCAGAGGGGGCCATCATGGCAAGACCCGTCGGCAAAAAGAGAAACCGGCTAGAGGCTGTGAAAAGAAGGAAGGTGATGATGAAAGTGATGAAGGGGATGAAGAGGAAACTAGTGAGCAAGAATCCCATAAAGCGACTGAGGCCCTATGCATTGACGGAGGTGCTTCTTTGCACTCCTCTCACCGCTAGCTCAAACGATGGGCACATGAAGTCAATGTCGTGGAACCAGCAGCAGATTCCCGGAAGCCGCACAAATGGTCCCGCACACCTATCATCTTTGATGAAGAGGATCACCCTGACCGCACCAGTGCGGTAGGATGTTTGCCGTTGTTGGTTTCGCCAACAATCCGCAACCTCAAAGTCACAAAGATGCTAGTTGATGGCAGGGCAGGGTTGAATCTGATTTCCCCGAAGGTGATTAGCAAACTACAGATATCAAATGAAGAGCTAAAGATTACTGGCACGTTTCAAGGAATCAACCTTGGCAGGAGTCGTCCTAAGGGGAAGATTACACTGCCAGTAACGTTTGGCGGAGAACTAAACTACCGGACCAATAGGGTTGTGTTTGACATGGTTGAACTTCCCTTGCCGTACAATGGGATTCTTTGTTATCCAGCTCTGGCAAAATTCATGGCGGCATCCCACTATGCCTACAATACTTTGAAGAAGCCAGGGCCGATGGGCGTCATTTCCATTCCATCAGACACGAAAGATGCAATCATATGTGTGGACAAGATGTATAGAGACACGGTAGCAACTAAGGCTACGAAAGCCGAAGCTCCCGCCAAGGAAGCAAAGAAGGAAAAGAAAGTTGGTAAGTGAGCCGGCGAGGAATCCGGGAAGCGTGCCTCTTCGGAGTGCGTTGCACCTGTTGATGATCTGCCGGAGAGTTCCACTAGCAAGAGATCCAAACTCACTTCACCTGGTGTAAAGAAGGTCGCGGCAAGGCTGGATGGTGCTGATGGTACGTTCACCATCAGCTCCACCCTTGATGACAAATAGGAAAGTGCGCTTGTTGCCTTCCTGCAGGCAAATGTCGATGTGTTTGCTTGGCAACCATCTGACATCCCTGGTGTTCCTAGGGAGGTAATCGAGCACCACCTTGCTGTCTACCCTCATGCCCGGCCCATCAAGCAGAAGGTCAGAAAGCAAGCTTTGGAGCGGCAACAGTTCATTGCCGAGGAGATCAAGAAGCTTGAAGCAGCTGGTTTACTCAGGGGATTTTTGCATCCAACGTGGTTAGCAAACCCAGTGGTGGTGCGCAAGGCGAATGGAAAATGGAGGCTTTGCATAGACTTCACAGATTTGAACAAGGCATGCCCCAAGGATCCTTTGCCCTTGCCGTGCATTGATCAGATCGTGGATTGCGCTTCCGGGTGTGATTTACTTTCCTTTTTGGATGCATACTCCGGATACCATAAGATATTCATGTCCAAGGAAGACAAGGAGAAGACCACGTTCATAACCCCATGTGGCACGTACTGCTTCGTACGGATGCCCTTCAGGTTAAAGAGCGTTGGGTCCACTTTTGCAAGGGTAGTGCAAATTGGGTTTAAGCCTCAGCTGCATAGGAATATAGAAGCTTACATGGATGATGTAGTGGTCAAGACCAAGGATAGATCAACGCTCATTCAGGATTTGGAAGAGACCTTTGCGAACGTGCGCAAGGTCAACTTGAAGTTGAACCCTGAGAAATGTGTGTTTGGCGTTCCCTCCGGCAAGCTACTTGGCTTCTTTGTGTCTCACCGAGGGATAGAGGCCAACCCCGACAAGATCCAAGAAATTGAGCAGATACAAGCACCCAAGACCGTTAAGGATGTGAGGCATTTAACTGGATGTGTTACCGTGCTAAGTAAGTTCATTTCTAAGTCTGCCGAGCGTGCCCTGCCGTTCTTCAAGATTTTGAAGAAGGCATGGCCAATGAAGTGGACCCCGGAGGCAGAAGCAGCACTGCGGGACTTGAAATCCTATCTTTCCTCTGCCCCCACCCTGGTTGCTCCTAAACCACAAGATTCATTGCTGCTATACCTAGCGGCGACTAATCAAGTGGTTAGTGCAGCACTGGTGGAGCAGCGGGGAGTAGACGAAGAAGAAGCTATAGCTATGGTCCTCCCGGGAAACGAAGCTGAACCGGTCGCGGCAAGATTGGGCACATACCAAGTTGAGGAAGAGCAGGTTGGCAGGATTAGTTCTGAACTCGCGGCAAGGAAGAAAGTGGTGCAGCGGCCAGTGTACTTTATCAGCTCCCTGTTGCAGGGGGCTAGGTCAAGGTACTCTGGATTGCAAAAGTTGATCTTCAACCTCATCATGGCCTCGAGGAAGCTGCACCACTACTTCCAAGCCCATGAGATCACAGTTGTCACTCGTTTCCCTTTGCAACGCATACTGAGGAACCCTGAGTCCACCGGCAGAATGTTGAATGGGCATTAGAGTTGTCAAGTTTTGGTCTGAAGTATGAGAGTTCCTCAAACATTTAGAGCAGGGCACTGGCGGAGTTCATTGCAGAATGGACACCCACTCTAGATGAAGAGACAGCAGAAATAGTTATCCCCGGCAAGGAGGCGCCTCAAGAATGGATCATGTATTTTGATGGTGCCTTCTCATTAGAAGGAACAGGGGCTGGCGTGCTCCTTGTTGCGCCCACTGGAGAACACCTCAAATATATGGTCCAAATGCATTTTCCCTGGGAGAAAGCTACCAATAACACTGTAGAATATGAGGGGCCCCTTGCCGGGCTCAGAATTGCAATAGAATTGGGAATCAAGAAGTTGATCATCCGTGGAGACTCACAGCTCGTAGTGAGACAAGTGAACAAGGATTAACAAATCCCGTTGATGGAGGCGTTTGTTGAGGAAGTGAGGAAGCTGGAGGAGCATTTTGATGGATTGGAAACAGAGCACGTGCCGCGTGCAGAAAACAACATTGTTGATCATCTGCCAAAATGCGCTGCACAGAAGCTTCGTGTGGAACCAGGGACTTTTGTTCTCCACCTGACTCAACCCTCATTATCCTCGACAGCGATGGCTAGAAAAAGGAGGAAGTTGGACTTCGGCAAGCATTTCTCGGCAGGGCTCCCAGAGGTCCCTGATAGAGAAGCTGCCGGGAATAACTCTACTTCGCATGGTGAGCAGGACCCTCCCTCCAAACTGCAAGTTCTTGCGGTCGAGATATGTGCTCCCACGAACGAGGAGGTGCCGCTTGTCCTTGTTACTGAGCCTCAGGCTCCAACTTGGGCACGGCACATAGTCCACTATCTCCAAACAGGAGATCTTCCCGAAGAGCAAGTAGAAGCCGAAAGAGTAGCCCAGAGGGCCAGTATGTATCAGCTTGTAGATGACACGTTATACAGAAGAAGGCCCAACGGTGTGAAATGGAGGTGAATTTGCCGGGAAGAGGGGTAGGAACTGTTGACAGAAATACACAAAGGTGTGTGCGGTTCCCATATTGGATCAAGGGCCTTGGTTGGGAAAGCTTTCCGGCAAGGTTTCGACTGGCCCACGACCCTCCAAGATGCGATTGAGCTAGTCACCAGATTGGAAGCCTACCAGTTCAACTCCAAGAACGTCCATCAACCAGCTCAAGCTCTGCAGACAATTCCCTTATCATGGTCGTTTTCGGTCTGGGGGCTCGACATCTTGGGCCTCTTCCCCCATGCTACCAGGGACTTTGAATTCTTGTACGTTGCAATTGACAAGTTTACAAAGTGGCCAGAAGTGGAGCTTGTGAGGAAGGTGACAGCACAGTGTCGGTGCAACAAACCCTGGGTCTGTTACCCACACCGTGCACAGGCCCAAGGTCAAGATTGCAACATCCAAGACAAGGCCAAGGTAAATACATAGGCTCTTTGAGGAATCAAAGGGCAGGTTGAGAAGACCAAGTCAAGCCAAGAAGCAAGACACCACTAAGGGAAAACCTCCCTTGCCGGGAAGAAGAGCCTGGCGAGGTCAAGGTTGCCCCGGAAGCAAGCCTCAGGATCGCCCCGGCAGGCCTGCCGGGGCATACAAAGACAAAACACCCTGCCAAGGCTTCACCGCCCCACCTCATAGCGACGCAAGTCACCGATCGGTGCGGTGTGAAGCCCCAAGATGACTAAGTGGCTGCATTTTGCCACATGGAAGCCATTTCCTACAGGAATCACCTCCAGATGACACCCGTCCTGCAACGTGTCATGCAGACAGGAGAGAAGGTGGCCAAACAGCCCGCAAGGCGTGCCGGGTAGGCCATGATGTGACACTGACTGGCGCATTTAATGCGTACTGCTCTGTCTGCAGAGTAGATATGATAGCACTATTCGCTATCTAATCAGTACACAATGACTAATTTGCCACTGTGGTGACCCCTTGATCTATAAAAGGTGGCGCATGGCAACCATAGAAAGGATTCGGACCCCTGTACACTCATATGAGCATAGCTGCTCTCGCCCCATGGCAACCCTGCCGGACAAGAGCACTGCGTTTCCACCACCATCCACCATCAATCCACCAAAGCGGGAGTAGGGTTTTACGCCTCGCGGTGGCCCGAAGCTGGGTAAAACTGCCCGTGTGATCTCTGCCGCGCTAAGCTGGGCTCCTCCGCTCTTTGTGCAACGTGCTCAGTCCCCCTGCCGAACCAAAAGGGGCACTTGGCCCCATAGCTGGCCGTGGTTTCCCACGACATCTTTGGTGCGCCAGGTAGGGGGTTGCGCTTGCGCAAACCCGAGAAGTGTACGAAGCGCGTCATCTTCACCGCCATCTTCTTCATCAACAGCTCCATCATCCATGGCGCCCAAGAAGAAGCCCGGCACTGCAGCTCATCCATCCACCTCGAAGGCCCCGCCGCATGCGCCCGCCAACGCCGTGGGGGCTACGGGGATGCCTGGAAGTGCGGAAACTGCGGGGGACGTGGGCGGCGTCGCTACCACCTCCCCTGCGGCCGAAGCAGGAGCAGGAGGCACCGGAGAAGCACAGCACCAACTACATTCCAGCGGCCATGCCCCATGAGGTACGAGAGGAGAGATCATTCCATCTGCACCCCCCCCCCCGTCCGGCCGAGGGGCACAGCCTCAGCGGGGGTACTCGCTCTGGGGGGAATCACAACTCCCAGGCCACTCCCGCCGCGGGAGCAGCTGTAGAACATGCGCCACTGTGGCGCCCTGCCTGATTACCACTGTAGCCAGACAGTTGCCACGCATACCAGCCCAGGAAATCACTCTAGCATGCGCGTTTACAACAAGTATCAAGAACACAGGCATTTCTATTAATGGATATATATGTCTTACATGATATATTACAAAGGTGATGGCAGCGGAAAAGCTCTATCTAAGGCAGCAGGGTCCTGGTGCGGCTCCAATCCACAGGGATCTGACTGGATTACTCTCCTAGCCCGTGAACGCTCCGGCTCCTCAACGGCGGACGATGGATCCTTATGTGAACCTGGCCACACTGAAGGCCACTGAGTACTTTTGAATGTACTCGCAAGCAAACCAAACTAACATATACACCAAGCAAAGCATACCATGGCATTCAAGCATGTATTTGATATTAGAGTAACATTAATTATCATGGCATAGCATACCTATCTAGCAATATTAATCATCATGTTGTAACAGGATTATTTAGCAAGATAACTACTAGGATAAATACTGTAAAGCGAAGCATATTGAGTAGAACATGGCAAGTAAATAATTCATACTCCGACATTCTCACGATCCAATCCGATGTTGAACCAAATCCAATCCAAGTCTTTCGGTCATCTGACCATCTCTTCCATAGCCATCCCATGTCTAACATAACATATTCCTGATAACATCTGATGTCTATGTAGGACAAGTTCTTCCACCATTATTATCATTATTACGGTTGACCACCTAGTGAGGTCTGGACGGGCTGTCCAATACCGCGGACGTGGCTATTCTAATAGATTTTACACTCTGCAGAGGTTGTGCACTTTACCCACACCATGGAGCACCTAACCTCGTGATCCCATTTGGGTGGACCAGCGTTGCTCCAACGAAACCCGCCTAACCCGTGACTCCTCCACCATACCACCGGCAATCATTCTCCCCCCAGAGTCAAGCCCTAGGTGGCCCCTTTGTCACCTCGTGACACCTGCCACCATCGTGGCCAAACTAAACTATCGGGGCACGACACCTATGGGATCCCGAGAGATCCCTTTACGATTCGGCGGGGGGAGAGGTACACGCAAAGAGCAGAACCGGTGATCGACGCGTGAGGTTTTTACCCAGGTTCGGGCCGCTGATCAGCGTAAAACCCTACTCCTGCTTTGTGTTATTATTGATGTTCTTGAGCCCAGCCTTCAGGAGCGCTCGCAATGAACAGTACGTTCAAAGAGCAGCTACGCATGCAGAATGGGCTAGAAGTCCTCCTCCTCTGTAGCAGTTGCCTTGGGCCTCCTTTTATATGCCCAAAGGGGTCTCCACAGTGGCAAAATGTACATACATTGAGGTGTAAAGTGGCTACAGGGTATCATACCTAACCCCTGACGGATTAGGACCAGCGCATTTAATGCACCGTGAGGTGTCCGTTTAGGTGTCCTCACTTTCTTGGGGATGGAAAAAGGGGCCATCCCATCAGCACCGCTTAAGCTCTCCTCCACTGGCGCGCCGCCACGCATCCATGGAAGGAGCCAGAATGTCAGACTCGTCACTGTGCCGAAGCGGTGGCACAGTGGCAGAACCTCGCCAGGCGCTGAAACTTGCTGGGCGCCAAGCCTTGCCGGGTGCCAAGCCTTGCCGGGCGCCGATCCTTGCCGGGTTCCTCAGGCCACCCCGGCAAGGATCTTGCCGGGGAGGCTGGTCTTCGATTTCCAGCTTTACTCATTTGCTGATCCTCAGATTTCTGACTTGATGATTCCCTCGATAACTTAAGTCGACCTCGAGCTGATCCCGGCAAGCCTTGCCGCGAGGACGGCTACAACTGCCCGTGCACAAGTAAGGGGTACTAAGGGCCCAATATTTCGTACACCGACATAAACTGTCCCAAACGGGGACCGCGCGTGTCACACCCTAGCTAGTTCAGGCATTAGAGTGTTGCATCATGTTTAAGTTTTTCCAGAAACTTGAAATGGGGATGATAGAACCCCCAGCCCCCTTGGAAACAACTAGGGTTTACTAAAATCTTTTTCAATGAACCTGAAATGCCCTTCTAAAATGTCCATCATTTTTGTCTTGGGTTAGAACCTCTGCCAAAATTGGTTCACATTTTTCTAGGTCATCATAAGGTCATTGAATTAAATCATATGTAACCTGCATTTGGGCATTTAAATGCTAGTAAATATTTTAAATGTCCAAATAATCCCAAACTGAAATGTTCCATGTTGGATATACTCTATACAGTGGGCATGAGCAGTTTGGTGATTTTTGAAAGTGCCTAGGTATTTTTAGAAATGCCACAAACTTGCAGAAATTAGAAAACAGATATAAAAAAAAGGAAATAAACTTACCTGGCAAAGTCACCAGCCGGCCCACTTGGCGGCCCAGCACTGTGCTGGCCCATGCCAGCCAGCTGCTTCGTCCCCGCCAGGCAGGCAGGGAGGTGACGCTGGCGTGCGCGAGCCCGCCACGGCGCCAGCTGCTTGCCGCTGGACGCCTGGACATCCTCCACGTCGTCGCCTCGACCCCCTGGACACCTCATTCCCCCCCTGCGCCTCTCTCTCGCTCTCTGCCCACCATGGCCGACGCAGCCGCAGCCGCGCCACCGTGAAACCCGCGTCCACCGTCGTCCCCGAGCCGCGCTGCCGTGTCCACGAGCTCCGTCGTCGTCCTCTCCATCGAGCAGACCGAGCCCCGAGCGCTTGTTCGCCTCGGAACCACCGCAACAGCCCCGCCCGACCTCGCCGTCGCCGGAGATCCCTTTCGCCGTCACCACCGCAGCAGCTCATCCCCGACCTCGCCGTCTGCTCCGTCGTGACCGCCGTGAGCTCAGCTACCTCCCCATCCTTTCCGTTCTCGCTCTCGAGCCCTGCATCGACTGCACCGAGCTCGGCCGCACCCGCCGCCGCCTCAGCACGTCGCCGTCGTGGCCACAGCCACGTTGGCTCGATTCCGAGCACGCCATCGTCTTCGCCGCACTCGCAGGAGTCCACAGAACCACTCCACGCACCTCGCCGTGCCCCCTAGCGACGAGCCCGAGCTCGCCCGAACTCCGGCAGCCGCACAGCTCGTCGCCGGCGTCGTTTCCGGCCACCCCAGCTCCACCCACTGCCACCACTCGACGCGGCTCACTCCCCGCATCACGTAGATGTGCTCCGACGTCGTTTTGGTCGCCGCAGCACGAATCCCGCACTGCGCCGCCGTGTCTGGCCTCGCCGGCGGCTAAACGCCGGCGGGTTTGACCCCGCTGACCCAGTTTGACCCCCCTGGGTCTATGACAGGTGGGACCCGCCTGCTAATTAACTTAGGATTAGGACTAACTAAAAATTAGTTAGACTAATGACACTGACATGCGGGACCCACTGGCCAGGTTTGACCTGGACCGGCCCCGTTGACCGCTGACATCATCCTGACGCAATGCTGACGCAATAAGTATTTCTCTGGATTTATTTTTATTCAGGAAATTCCAGAAAATACTACAAACTTCAAAAATTCATAGAAATTAATCTGTAGCTCCAAATCAAACAAATTATACATGAATTTGGATCAGAAAAATCCAATCTTTCCATCTGTACTGGTTTCATGCATGTCAGAACACTTTAACCTTGCTGATTAGATGAAACAAGTTAATGCACTAATATGACCTCTTATTTTGGGTTTGCATTTGAATCCTTGATTCAAATGAACTCAAACCAACCTGTTCTAAGATGCATTAGCCAAAACACACTCATTTTGCCATGTCATAGCATGCATCATATTGTTGCATATTGCCATGTGATGATTGTGTTTCGATGTGTTCTTCGTGGTAGGTTCTGCCTCCGAGGATATTCACGAGTATCCAACTGAAGGGCAGTATTCCACTACCACTCTGTCAGGTAAGCAACCCCATTGATCATTTCGATACCAACCCATCTTCCCGCTTCTGCTCTCGTTTACTGCATTAAGACAACGCGTTTCAAACTGCTGTGTGTTGCGGTAGTTGAACCCATATCCTCTGCATGACCTGTCATTGCCACAGTAACTAGATGAAACCCACTAGCATGTGTAGGAGTTGATTGAGCCATGTCTGTGTTTCCTACCATGCTATGCCTGCTATGCTTAGAGTTGTGTCAGGTCTGGCTCATCAGGGTGATGAACTAGAGTGAATGGTTGTGTCGGTAATGAGAGTGAAGTGTTGAACATGATTTGGTAAAGGTATCGATGGAAGGCCATGTAGGAGTACATGGTGGGTTGTTTCATTGAGGCCGTCCTTAAGAACTGAGATCTGTATGCGTGATTTAAGATTCAGCTACTACCACACGTTGGGCCCTGAAATATGACCCCGCTTGACTTACTGACCCCTCTCGTCCTCTGTCCAGGAGTTGCAAGTAGTTACTGGTGTTTGTAGTTGCTGGAGGCCGTGCACAGCGCTGACCTTAGGGGTGGGCTGTGATGCGGTAGGCACGTGGCCGGTGTATCGAGTCGCCCGTTTGGTGTCTCGGGAACCCTGCACACATCGTTTGGGGCCGTTGAGGACACCCCGGCCGGATTTCCTTGCGGATGGAACCCGAATAGGCGATAAACCTGGACTAAAGACTTGTGTGGTTAGTCAGGTCGTGGTCTACACCCACGTCGGCTTTCGCTTGAAGTCTGCCGAGCACATGTCGTGTGCAGACGCTAAGTGGTGGAGACATATGTGACGAAGTACACCCCTGCAGCGTATAAAACTATTCGAATAGCCACGTCCGCGGTAAAGGACTACTTGGTCGCTTATGCAGTTCATAGACAAGTTAATGGTTACTACTAAAAGACTCAAGATAAGTGTGAGTACCGCGGATGGCCCTCTCGTAGGATTACGAGGGAGGATCCACGGTGGAGTATTGTGATGGTGATTAGTGGACTCGTGTGCGAAAGCTAATTTCTCAAGTGGTGTCTCGTAGGATAGTGTAGCCAAGAGTCAAAGCTGGCTTGCTGCGATAACTCCACCACCCTTCTTGAGAATGTGCATATATATTAGGATCTGTTGTAAGACTTGCTGAGTACCTTTGTACTCATGTTGCTTTAATAACTGTTGCAGACGAGAACACCGCCCCCTCCGATGGGTTCTATGTAGATCTCGACGTTGACGAGTGACTTGCCACCCAGGTGGTGACCTGAGCTTGTGAAGGCCTATGTAGATAGACAGGCTTCGTCAAGCCTTCTTTCTTTCTAGTGTCTGTACTCAGACTAGTTGCTTCCGCATGTGCTTGTATGTTTGTATGACTTGAGTGTCGGGTCGTGTGACCCCTATCTGTATGAACATGTTATGTATGGCTCCCCGGAGCCTTTAAATAAAGTACTTTGAGTTGTAGAGTTTTGTTGTGATGCCATGTTGTATTTATACATATCGAGCATATTGTGTGTATGATTGAAATGCTTGGTATGTGTGGGATCCGACTATCTAGTTGTTTATCCTTGGCAGCCTCTCTTATGGGGAAATGTAGTCTGGTGTCTCCACTGAGCCTTGGTAGTCCGCTACAGCCCGGTTTACCGGAGTCCTGCTAGCCCAGCACTGCTGCTCCGGAACACTTAGACTAGCCGGCATGTGTTTCACTTCGTTCCTGTGTCTGTCCCTTCGGGGAAATGTCACGCGGTGATATCCGGAGTCCTGCCTAGCCTGCTGCAGCCCAGTTTCCCGGAGTCCTGCTAGCCCAGTGCTACAGCCCGGATTCACACGCTGCTGACCGACATGCTCGATGTTGATTCATGTATGCCTGTCCCCGTAAGTTAGCGCCGCTTTGGGTTCACGACTAGCCATGTCGGCCCGGGTTCTCTGTCATATGGATGCTAGCAACACTATCATATACGTGAGCCAAAAGGCGCAAACGGTCCCGGGCCATGGTAAGGCGACACCCGTGGGAATACCGTGCGTGAGGCTGCAAAGTGATATGAGGTGTTACAGGCTAGATCGGTGTGACTTAGAATCGGGGTTCTGACAGCGTTGGCATCAGAGCCGGACTGCCTGCAGGTTCGTTGAGCCAAACTGGTCGATGTCGAGTCTAGAAATGCTTTAGTTATATGTAGGGGAATTGATTGTGGGTGGGACGTAAGGCTCTTTTTACTCCTTTACCTTATGCCCTCTGATCTGAGTCATCCTTTTCTCTTTCTACGTGGGTTAAGGACTAGGCTCTCTTCTCTCTATCAGGTTCACGTGTTACTAATCCTTAGTAACTTATAGGATTGTTGGTTACAAGCCTCAGTTCAGTTTCTACTACTTCTAGTATGTTGTCAGTTGAACCAGAACCTTGATATGATGTTGTTGAGTGGCTTGCAAACTGTTGTGAATGTCTCAAATCTTTTTCTGAGCATTTACAGCCGTTATGCTGTCCGATTTCTCCTAGAAAATTCTAATGCCTTTGCTTTTTTTCGTGTTTCCAGATGGCCACTTGCACCCAGAATCAAGTGGTTCGTCTGACTCGGTGCCTCGATGTACCTGGTCACATGGCCATGCTGGTCCAAGTGATGATCGAGACAGGCTATCGATGGTATCCAGAGTATACCGTCGAGGAGCAGTTTCGAGACTTTAATCAAAGACAATACCTTTGTACAGTCAGGATATACCCTTCCTATCCTGGAGCTACTGAACCCCTCATTGCTCATATGGACTTGGGGTTACCATCGAGATGTCCGTGCAGGACGCTGCTTATTCGATGATGACTGTCATGCGAGCCAGACTTGCCTTGCTTCGGAACACTGATTTCCGCTATATGCCAGCATCACTCCCTGGGGCACAAGGGTACTATCAGGCCCTTTACACTGACTCTATCCATGAGAATTCACTACTCCGCACCACCACCGAGTTGCTTGAGGACAAGGACCGTGAGAATTGTGCCTTGCAAATGGAGCTCTTCAACACTCGTTCTGATCACTGGGCCACTCTGACACGGTTTGCACCCGCCGTGCAGGCTGGGTATATGGACATGAGGGACTTGTACCCCGTGCGGTCTGGTCTGCCAGATTGTATGGATTGGCGTGATGTAGGAGGCATCACCCCTCCCCGTGGACCCCGTCTACCACCGTTTGTTGGACCAAGGCCACATCCGAGTCCTTTTGGAACGCAAGCTCCACAGGACCGACTGTTTCCAGATGATCATGTTCAGCTTCCAGAACATGGTGGTAATCTCTATGAAGATTACTATGGAGACGTCTGAGTTGGTAGCAGCTTCACTAGTATTGTAACAGTTGTATTTTCCACAGTCCTACGTGACTTGTGGGATACGACTTGGTGTGTATCACATTCCGGAGGTGTAGAAAAATAATGTATAGGAGCTTGGAATGCCTTCGATGAGATGTAACGTCTTTCACCGTAGTTGTACTTTAGCCTGGGCTTGTACTAAACTATGTACGGTGTGTATGACCGATGGTATATATATGGCAGATTCTATATTACCATGTCGTGCAAAGGACCATCTCAGCATTTCATGTCGTCCATTACATTCTGCACTTCCTTGCCAGCATTTTGCCATCCTTGTCTAAGCCGTTGTCTTGTCTCTCCTAGGATGGTTAATACCCGCAACAACCCTGCTGCCCCGGAGCAGGGTGAAGCCAGTGCAGCTAGGGATGGGAATCTGCCTCACCCACCTTCTCTGGCCGAAGTTATGCTGGAGGCAGAAAGAAACAAGCGTGAGACCAACCGCTTGCTAGCCCGCATTGAGGAGAATACTGCACGTCATCAGAGGAACGAATTGGTGTCAATCAATGACTTTATCAAGTTGTACCCACCAACATTCCATCATTCCGTCGAGCCCCTCAATGCGGATGATTGGCTTCGCAGCATCACCAATAAGCTATGTTCTGCCAACGTAGCCGAAGCTGATAAGGTTATCTACGCTGCCTATCACCTCGAAGGCCCTGCTAGCCTTTGGTGGGAAAACTATGAGGCCATGCGCCCGGCTGGCCAGATTACCACTTGGGCTGACTTCAGTGAGGCTTTCCGTGAGCATCACATCCCGGAAGGTCTCATGGATCGTAAGAGGGAGGAGTTCTGCAATTTCACCCAAGGTAGACTGATCGTGGATGCATACAGCCGTGAGTTTGGAAATCTAGCACGATATGCTCCTGAAGAGGTATCCACCGACGCCAAGAAATAGGCAAGGTTCCGCAAGGGACTTAGCCCCGAGCTTCGTCGTGATCTTCGTCTGCACGAGTGCACCTCTTTTCAGAAGTTGGTGAATAAGGCCATCAGTGCTGAGACAGGTCAGACTGACTATGACGCCTCACGCAAGCACTCCCGTGACTTTGGTTCATCATCCGGTTCTGGACATCAGAAGCGCCGGGTGTGGATTCCAAACACAGCCCTGCCACCCAGGTTCACTCCGAGGCCATCCTTTGAGGCGCCTCGCCCCAATCAATAGTTTGCACCGTCCAAAGCCTATGGTGGCCCCGCTGCTAATGCTTCTCCACGCCCCAATGTTGTGACAAGCTTCAAGTGTGGAGAGACGGGTCATTACATACGTGAGTGTCCCCAGAACAACAACCCCAATCAGCCCGGCAAGTCCGTTGGTCGTGACAAGCCAGCGGGAAAGACATATTACGCTAAGCCAGCCACCACTGCATGTGGCCATGTCAACTATGTCTCAGCTGAAGAAACTCATGAGGATCCCAATGTCGTCCTTGGTACGCTCCTTATTGACTGCCATCCGGCAACTTTTCTTTTTGATACTGGAGCATCTCATTCTTTTATCTCTGAGAGCTATGCTCGATTGCACAACACCACATTTTGTGACATGCCCACCTCCATGGCAAATCAAACCCTTGGTTCTAGATGGCAAACCTCTAGAATAAGCCATGGAAATGAAATTCTTGTCGATAGATTGGTCTTCCTTGCATCACTGATAGCTCTCAAGTCCTCGGACATAAACATCATCTTGGGTATGGACTGGATGTCAGCCCATTATGCTAAGATTGATTGCTCTTCTAGAACTGTTCAACTCACCCATCCATCGGGCAAGACAGTCAATGTTTTGACCCGAGTGTCTAAGCGTCAGCTCTACTCCCTAAATGCCAACCCTCTTCCAGACCTTGAAGATATTCCGGTAGTCCGCGACTTCCCGGATGTCTTTCCAGAAGAACTGCCAGGTGTTCCACCTGACAGGGATGTCGAGTTCGTGATAGACCTTGTTCCAGGAACCGTCCCAATCTCTAGAAGGCCCTATAAGATGGCACTCCTAGAACTAGCCGAGCTTAAGAAACAACTCGATGAGTCCTTGAAAAAGGGTTTCATCCGTCCTAGTTCATCTCCATGGGCTTGCCCCGTCCTCTTCGTCAAGAAGAAGGATGGAACGGATCGGATGGTTGTAGATTACCGACCTGTCAACTTGGTCACAATCAAGAACAAGTATCCGCTCCCCAGGATCAACGATCTGTATGATCAGCTCGCTGGATCCTCAGTCTTTTCCAAAATGGATTTGTGGTTGGGCTACCATCAAATCAAAATCAAGAACGGGGACATTCCTAAAACGGCCTTTGTTACTCGTTATGGCCAATACGAGTACACCGTCATGTCCTTCGGTTTAACCAATGCTCCAGCCACCTTCTCTCGGTTAATGAACTCGATCTTCATGGAGTATTTGGATAAATTCGTCGTGGTATACCTCGATGATATACTCATCTACTCCAAGAATGAGGAAGAACATGCCGAGCATCTAAGGCTAGTATTGATGAAACTTCGAGAGCATCGTCTTTATGCCAAATTCTCCAAGTGTGAATTTTGGTTGCCAGAAGTGACCTATCTAGGCCACGTAATCTCCTGTAAGGGTATTGCTGTCAATCCCGAGCGAGTTCAAGCCGTCCTTGATTGGACTCCACCTGAAACAGTCAAGCAAGTTCGGAGTTTTCTTGGCTTAGCGAGCTACTGTCGCCGCTTCGTCGAGAATTTCTCCAAGGTTGCTAAACCTCTAACTGAACTTCTCAAGAAAGATAAAAAGTTCGAATGGACCCCACAGTGCGAGTTCAGCTTTCAGGAACTGAAAAGACGCCTGACATCTGCTCCCGTACTTGTGCCACCAGATTTTTCTAAGGACTTTGTTATCTATTGCGACGCCTCGCGACAAGGACTAGGTTGCATACTCATGCAAGATCGTCATGTGATTGCCTACGCTTCTCGACAGTTGCGTCCACATGAGGATAATTATCCCACACATGATCTAGAGCTTGCAGCTGTGGTCCATGCACTCAAAACATGGTGACATTACCTTCTCGGTAATCATTGCGAAATTTACACCGATCACCAAAGTCTGAAGTACATCTTCACCCAACCGGATTTGAATCTTAGGCAAAGACGTTGGGTCGAGTTGATTACGGATTATGACTTAGGAATAACTTATTCCCCGGGCAAAGCCAATGTCATGGCTGATGCGCTAAGTCGTAAATCTTATTGTAACAACTTGATGTTACAACAAAGTCAACCACTTCTCCACGAGGAATTTCGCAAGTTTAACCTTCACATTGCTCCTCGAGGATTCTTATCCACCTTGGTGGCGAAACCTAACCTTACGGATCAAATCATAGCTGCCCAGAAGCGTGATAAGGGCATATCCCGCATCCAGGAGAACATTGCTAGCGGAGCTGCTAAGTGTTTCTCTATGGACGATCGAGGTGTTGTCTTCTTTGAAAACCGTCTAGTGGTTCCCAAGAAACAACAGCTACGGCAATTGATCCTTAAGGAAGCTCATGAATCCCCTCTCACCATTCATCCCGGTAGTACTAAAATGTATCAAGACCTACGCCAGAGGTTTTGGTGGACTAGGATGAAGAGAGAAATCGCTCAATACATTGCTAACTGCGACGTCTGTCGTCGTGTTAAAGCAGAGCATCAACGGCCTGCTGGCACCCTTCAACCTTTGGTTATTCCCGAATGGAGATGGGATAAAATCGGTATGGATTTCATTACCGGGTTTCCCAGGACCAAGAGAGGGAATAATGCTATCTTCGTCGTTGTCGATCGTCTTTCCAAAGTAGCCCACTTCCTACCTGTTCGTGAGAGTATAACCGCTAGCCAGCTAGCTGATTTGTACATCTCCCGAATAGTGTCTCTTCATGGTGTTCCATTGGAGATTAACTCAGACTGTGGAAGTCTTTTCACCTCTCGATTTTGGGAAAGTTTCCAAAATGCTATGGGAACTCGTCTCTCCTTTAGCACCGCCTTCCACCCTCAATCAAGTGGTCAAGTAGAACGAGTCAATCAAATTCTGGAAGATATGCTCCGAGCTTCTGTCATCTCTTTTGGTATGGATTGGGAGAAATGTCTTCCATTCGCCGAATTCGCTTATAACAATAGTTATCAAGCTAGCTTGGGCAAAGCCCCTTTCGAAGTTCTCTATGGACGAAATTGCCGAACGCCTCTTAACTGGTCAGAAACAGGGGAAAGACAACTCTTTGGCCCGGATATGATTCAGGAAGCAGAAGAGCAGGTTCGCATTATTCGTGAGAAATTGAAAACAGCCCAATCTCGTCAAAAGAGCCAATATGACCGCAAACATAAGCTCATGACTTATGAAGTTGGCGAGAAGGCTTACCTTCGGGTTACTCCTCTGAAGGGAACCCATCGATTCGGTATCAAGGGTAAATTGGCTCCTCGTTACATTGGACCCTTTCGCATTCTTGCCAAACGAGGAGAAGTTGCCTACCAATTGGAACTACCTCCGCATCTATCCAGAGTTCATGATGTCTTCCACGTTTCTCAACTCAGGCGTTGCTTCTCGGACCCTATCCGTGAAGTGGACCACGAAACGCTTGATCTCCGAGATAATCTCACATATCGAGAATATCCCGTTCGTATCCTTGAGCAAGCCGAACGTACCACTCGACGCCAGAATATCAAGTTTCTCAAGGTTCAATGGTCACACCATTCCGAGAAAGAAGCTACTTGGGAAAGGGAGGATCGTCTTCGACTTGAGTACCCCACCTCCTTCCCGGAGGATCCTAAATCTCGGGACGAGATTCTTTTGAGTGGGGGTGAGTTGTCACACCCTAGCTAGTTCAGGCATTAGAGTGTTGCATCATGTTTAAGTTTTTCCAGAAACTTGAAATGGGGATGATAGAACCCCCAGCCCCCTTGGAAACAACTAGGGTTTACTAAAATCTTTTTCAATGAACCTGAAATGCCCTTCTAAAATGTCCATCATTTTTGTCTTGGGTTAGAACCTCTGCCAAAACTGGTTCACATTTTTCTAGGTCATCATAAGGTCATTGAATTAAATCATATGTAACCTGCATTTGGGCATTTAAATGCTAGTAAATATTTTAAATGTCCAAATAATCCCAAACTGAAATGTTCCATGTTGGATATACTCTATACAGTGGGCATGAGCAGTTTGGTGATTTTTGAAAGTGCCTAGGTATTTTTAGAAATGCCACAAACTTGCAGAAATTAGAAAACAGATATAAAAAAAAGGAAATAAACTTACCTGGCAAAGTCACCAGCCGGCCCACCTGGCGGCCCAGCACTGTGCTGGCCCATGCCAGCCAGCTGCTTCGTCCCCGCCAGGCAGGCAGGGAGGTGACGCCGGCGTGCGCGAGCCCGCCACGGCGCCAGCTGCTTGCCGCTCGAGCCACTGGACGCCTGGACGTCCTCCACGTCGTCGCCTCGACCCCCTGGACACCTCATTCCCCCCCCCCCTGCGCCTCTCTCTCGCTCTCTCCCCACCATGGCCGACGCAGCCGCAGCCGCGCCACCGTGAAACCCTCGTCCACCGTCGTCCCCGAGCCGCGCTGCCGTGTCCACGAGCTCCGTCGTCGTCCTCTCCATCGAGCAGACCGAGCCCCGAGCGCTTGTTCGCCTCGGAACCACCGCAATAGCCCCGCCCGACCTCGCCGTCGCCGGAGATCCCTTTCGCCGTCACCACCGCAGCAGCTCGTCCCCGACCTCGCCGTCTGCTCCGTCGTGACCGCCGTGAGCTCAGCTACCTCCCCATCCTTTCCGTTCTCACTCTCGAGCCCTGCATCGACTGCACCGAGCTCGGCCGCACCCGCCGCCGCCTCAGCACATCGCCGTCGTGGCCACAGCCACGTTGGCTCGATTCTGAGCACGCCATCGTCTTCGCCGCACTCGCAGGAGTCCACAGAACCACTCCACGCACCTCGCCGTGCCCCCTAGCGACGAGCCCGAGCTCGCCCGAACTCCGGCAGCCGCACAGCTCGTCGCCGGCGTCGTTTCCGACCACCCCAGCTCCACCCACTGCCACCACTCGACGCGGCTCACTCCCCGCATCACGTAGATGTGCTCCGCCGTCGTTTTGGTCGCCGGAGCACGAATCCCGCACTGCGCCGCCGTGTCTGGCCTCGCCGGCGGCTAAACGCCGGCGGGTTTGACCCCGCTAACCCAGTTTGACCCCCCCTGGGTCTATGACAGGTGGGACCCGCCTGCTAATTAACTTAGGATTAGGACTAACTAAAAATTAGTTAGACTAATGACACTGACATGCGGGACCCACTGGCCAGGTTTGACCTGGACCGGCCCCGTTGACCGCTGACATCATCCTGACGCAATGCTGACGCAATAAGTATTTCTCTAGATTTATTTTTATTCAGGAAATTCCAGAAAATACTACAAACTTCAAAAATTCATAGAAATTAATCTGTAGCTCCAAATCAAACAAATTATATATGAATTTGGATCAGAAAAATCCAATCTTTCCATCTGTACTGGTTTCATGCATGTCAGAACACTTTAACCTTGCTGATTAGATGAAACAAGTTAATGCACTAATATGACCTCTTATTTTGGGTTTGCATTTGAATCCTTGATTCAAATGAACTCAAACCAACCTGTTATAAGATGCATTAGCCAAAACACACTCATTTTCCCATGTCATAGCATGCATCATATTGTTGCATATTGCCATGTGATGATTGTGTTTCGATGTTCTCTTCGTGGTAGGTTTTGCCTCCGAGGATATTCACGAGTATCCAACTGAAGGGCAGTATTCCACTACCACTCTGTCAGGCAAGCAACCCCATTGATCATTTCGATACCAACCCATCTTCTCGCTTCTGCTCTCGTTTACTGCATTAAGACAACGCGTTTCAAACTGCTGTGTGTTGCGGTAGTTGAACCCATATCCTCTGCATGACCTGTCATTGCCACAGTAACTAGATGAAACCCACTAGCATGTGTAGGAGTTGATTGAGCCATGTCTGTGTTTCCTACCATGCCATGCCTGCTATGCTTAGAGTTGTGTCAGGTCTGGCTCATCAGGGTGATGAACTAGAGTGAATGGTTGTGTCGGTAATGAGAGTGAAGTGTTGAACATGATTTGGTAAAGGTATCGATGGAAGGCCATGTAGGAGTACATGGTGGGTTGTTTCATTGAGGCCGTCCTTAAGAACTGAGATCTGTATGCGTGATTTAAGATTCAGCTACTACCACACGTTGGGCCCTGAAATATGACCCCGCTCGACTTACTGACCCCTCTCGTCCTCTGTCCAGGAGTTGCAAGTAGTTACTGGTGTTTGTAGTTGCTGGAGGCCGTGCGCAGCGCTGACCTTAGGGGTGGGCTGTGATGCGGTAGGCACGTGGCCGGTGTACCGAGTCGCCCGTTTGGTGTATCGAGAACCCTGCACACATCGTTTGGGGCCGTTGAGGACACCCCGGCCGGATTTCCTTGCGGATGGAACCCGAATAGGCGATAAACCTGGACTAAAGACTTGTGTGGTTAGTCAGGTCGTGGTCTACACCCACGTCGGCTTTCGCTTGAAGTCTGCCGAGCACATGTCGTGTGCAGACGCTAAGTGGTGGAGACATATGTGACGAAGTACACCCCTGCAGCGTATAAAACTATTCGAATAGCCACGTCCGCGGTAAAGGACTACTTGGTCGCTTATGCAGTTCATAGACAAGTTAATGGTTACTACTAAAAGACTCAAGATAAGTGTGAGTACCGCGGATGGCCCTCTCGTAGGATTACGAGGGAGGATCCACGGTGGAGTATTGTGATGGTGATTAGTGGACTCGTGTGCGAAAGCTAATTTCTCAAGTGGTGTCTCGTAGGATAGTGTAGCCAAGAGTCAAAGCTGGCTTGCTGCGATAACTCCACCACCCTTCTTGAGAATGTGCATATATATTAGGATCTGTTGTAAGACTTGCTGAGTACCTTTGTACTCATGTTGCTTTAATAACTGTTGCAGACGAGAACACCGCCCCCTCCGATGGGTTCTATGTAGATCTCGACGTTGACGAGTGACTTGCCACCCAGGTGGTGACCTGAGCTTGTGAAGGCCTATGTAGATAGACAGGCTTCGTCAAGCCTTCTTTCTTTCTAGTGTCTGTACTCAGACTAGTTGCTTCCGCATGTGCTTGTATGTTTGTATGACTTGAGTGTCGGGTCGTGTGACCCCTATCTGTATGAACATGTTATGTATGGCTCCCCGGAGCCTTTAAATAAAGTACTTTGAGTTGTAGAGTTTTGTTGTGATGCCATGTTGTATTTATACATATCGAGCATATTGTGTGTATGATTGAAATGCTTGGTATGTGTGGGATCCGACTATCTAGTTGTTTATCCTTGGCAGCCTCTCTTATGGGGAAATGTAGTCTGGTGTCTCCACTAAGCCTTGGTAGTCCGCTACAGCCCGGTTTACCGGAGTCCTGCTAGCCCAGCACTGCTGCTCCGGAACACTTAGACTGGCCGGCATGTGTTTCACTTCGTTCCTGTGTCTGTCCCTTCGGGGAAATGTCACGCGGTGATATACGGAGTCCTGCCTAGCCTGCTACTGCCCGGTTTCCCGGAGTCCTGCTAGCCCAGTGCTACAGCCCGGATTCACACGCTGCTGACCGACATGCTCGATGTTGATTCATGTATGCCTGTCCCCGTAAGTTAGCGCCGCTTTGGGTTCACGACTAGCCATGTCGGCCCGGGTTCTCTGTCATATGGATGCTAGCAACACTATCATATACGTGAGCCAAAAGGCGCAAACGGTCCCAGGCCATGGTAAGGCGACACCCGTGGGAATACCGTGCGTGAGGCTGCAAAGTGATATGAGGTGTTACAGGCTAGATCGGTGTGACTTAGAATCGGGGTTCTGACAGCGCGCAAACAAACAATTGGGCTCACAAGGTTATCGCCGCCTACAGGGCCAGGGTAGCGCGCACGCATAACCTTCCCTGTCTGGTGGTACCGGTGAAAGAGCACAGAGCCAGACCAAGTCAAGGTCGTCCCATACCGGCAAATGTGGTTGCACGGATAAGCCCGGACAGGTGACTCAAGATCAACCGACCAAGTTCATTTAGCAAGCTTAGTGGTTCATCACAATAACTTAACATGGTGGTAACTATGTGTGAGATAACAACTGTGGAAACATAACAGCCTATCTCCATATAACATCACAATGAGTCATTAGTGAAACAATATTTAAATGGCAAGTTATCAGTTTACAAGTTCTAGCTGTAAGTGACGACCATCGGAACCCTTGCACAAAACCGGCAAAGAAACCAGTAGCCACCAGAACGGTCTTTACAACTCAGATCTGGGACATTACCGGAATAACTCAACCGCGGCTCAAGACGGCTGGAAAGCAGCTCAGAGCATGAGACGGTGTTGATAAGAAGAATGTAGCAGCTCCCTAAGACAGCCGAGAAATAGCTCATAGCATAGGGTCACTGCTACGGAAAGAAATTCAACAGCTACCTGAGACGGCCGAAAAGCAGCTCAGAACACGGATACTTGCTGACAAGAGAAATAAAAGTCGGTATCCACCCCAGACGGCCGGAAACAGCTCAGAACACAGGAGTGGTGCAGTCAGCGAAGAAAGTGCAAGCAAGGGTTCATTAGAGTCACATACAGCTCACTACTACACAGACAAGCACAAGCATATTAATTTAAACATGCAAGAAATATCACAGAGCAATGCTTTAGGGCATATATCAGATGGTCGGTTTGCCTGGGGTCGATGAATTAGTCCGGGAGGAAGTGCGGTGAAGTCGGGAAAGAATTCGCCGGAAAAGGTTCACTCAGAGGGGGCTGATAGAGGGCAAGGGCAAAATGGTCATTTTCATAGTGTGGAAACATTATGAAAATGGCCTCATCGGAACAGGCTCGAAGGGATGAAGAAGTGGGCGTTGGATTCAACTGAATCGGAGTCACGGGCGCGGAGGTATGGACGTTTGATGATCGGGGACCAATCTGTAAAAATAATCTTCACAAACAGGTCCCTGGTGGCTTAAACAGAAAACGCCTTTCAAGTGAATACGCTTTCAAAGCACAGAAAGTGCATTTAGCCCTGAAGCTACCCGAATGCGTTTTCAATGTTGGAAAGCGTATTTTCTGAGAATACGTTTCCACTTAAAAACACATGGGCCCAGGGCAGAGTCAACGGGTGAGGCTTACAGGTGGGCCCCTCCTGTTCTCTCTCTCTCCTACTTCTCTTCTCCCACGTCCCGACAGAACAAAGGAGGAGGCGAGGCAGAGCTGAGGCCGGCACTGGCCCCGCCGCCTCCGGCCAACTCCGGCAGAGTGGGGGACATCGGTGGGCTCGGGGCGGGTCGCTGCTCCCTCCTGGCCGCAGAGCGCACGCCGGGGAGGGGCAGATCGATGGCGGCCTGCGGAGGCAGAGAGCAAGCGGCGGCGGACGACCACGGCTCCCGGCGACTCCGGCCTCCTCTGGCCAGGGAGAGACCGCCGGCTGAACATGGGAGGAGCGCTGCACTCGGCTGGCCGGTCCACCAGTGTCTCGGACGGCTAGGGCCGCGGCTCCTCGTGGTGGCCGAAGCCAGGGCGGCGGCTGCTCCTGTGGTGCGTGCCCAGGGTGGCTCTGGCAATGAATGGAGGGGATGAGGAGGCTCATCGGAGTCTAAGATGTCTACTGGTGAGGTCAGGAGGAAGAGTAGGGGCTCGGGCAGCCGGAATTTAAGTCGAGCCCGACGGCGGCCATGGCGGACAGAGGAGAGGGAGGGCGGCTCCGGTGGTCTAGAGAGGAGGGGAAGAGGTTGGTGCTGCTCAGGAGAGGCTTGGACACTCCTTAAATAGCGGAGGGGAGGGCTACGCGACGCCGGATGGGGCTTCCAGATGCGCGGCGAGGTGGCGGTGTTCCGGCGGAGCACCGACGGTCGGCAGAAGTGGCCAGGGCTAGGAGACGAAGGGGAGAGGGTTCCAGAGGGTACACGCGTGCGGTGGGCAGCTCGCCGGCACTCGCGGACAAGCCTGAGCTCGCCGAAGAGGGCTCCCGAAGCCTCTGGTCACGCGGTGCACTGCCTTGGCATGCACTGCACGTGGTCACCGCGTGGCCACGATGTTGCCACGCTGCACACGAGGCCAAATCGTGTCTGGGGTCTTCTCCATCCTTCGCTGAGTTGACCTGAGAGGGTTTGGATGGAAGTGGGGACAAGAGTTGACTGATGTGAGCTGACCTAGGTTTTGCACATAAACTTGGCTAAAATTTTGTGGGGAAATGGCTATCTGATTTGAGCTGGTTCCTTGCCATACTGATGTGTGGTAGGAAGGACTAGGTGATGGAAAAATTTGAAGGTATTTGGACAATATTTGAACACACTTCCTTTGTAATGCCAAATCTGGTCCAGAAAATGGAATTTGAAGCTGTGCTAAAATGGCTTGATGAAATGAGTTGAATTTTGGTCTAGGGTGATGATTTGTAGGTATGAAGATACTGGTAAAATTTCAGCTCATTTGGAAATGCAAAAGTGGTACTTCCATTACAGAGCTTCCAAATGGACAGAATCTTGAGAAAATTGCTGTGGATAAATGGATAGATGGATTGAGCTGGTTTTTTTGTATCCGTGAGTGATTTGGCAATGTTAACCACCATGAAAAATTTCATCTCAAATGGATCTAGGGTTCAAGCACTTCCTTTGCAAACTAGAAATCTGGACAGAATTTGCACATGGATGTTGTGCTCAAACTTTGAACTTTGGGAGTTGGGTTCTGATGGAAATGGTGAGGATATGGATAGGAGAAGCTCCACAATTTATTTGGGATTTTTCCTGGCTACCAAAATGGTAGTTCCTTTAGAAAGTGCCCAAAATGCAATATTGGCATTAAATAGGAAAATGCAATTTCCCTTATTTAATTATGGCCAATATTTTTATGGGATCTCAATATGATCACAAAGAATATCTCCACAAGTTTTCATGAACTTTGGAGATGAATAGATATTTTCCTGGATTTAATTCCTTTAACTAGCAGAAAAAGGAATTAATTATAAGTGAAAAATATTGCAAATGACATGGCAATATTTTTGCATATCCAGGGTTTACAAAGATAGGATGATCACTGAGAAAAGTTTGGGAGGCAACAGATCAAAGGAAATTAGGGTTCCTTTGTAACGGAAGAAATTAGGGGTTCTCTTCCGGCAACTCGGAAGATAGGGTTTCGATGGCAAAACCCTGACAATATATCTCGGGTGCCAAGATTAGACTGGAGAGAATCTATGGTTTGATAGGGAAGGCAAGGTTAATTGACCATCCTCATATACCCAAGAGCTAAAGAAATCCGATAACACCGAGAAAAAAGATGGGAGTCAAACCCCGCGAAAGAAAAAAAAAACGAGGATTGAAAACCAGGGTGCTACAAACCTACCCCCCTTAAGAAAATCTCATCCTCGAGATTTCCGGGCTTACCTCCCGGTGAAGGGGGACTTACCTGTATGCGACTTGGATCCATCAGCGGTCTTGTCTTCCTTGGTTCATTGACCTTTTAACTACCTCTTCTGATGGACCATATGTTGTCTTTGCACACAACTTTCCTTGAATCCTTCTTTTTCCTGTCAGGTGTACCTTTTGTCCTGGCAGTGGTGTTGCTGGGTGGGGTAGCGGGTAATACCAACAAACAGCTTGGTTTTCTTGGCCTGTAAGTGACTGCTTCGGTTTTATTGCGATGCTTCGTACTCTGACCGTCATGGGCCATACATCCTATCCTAGTACCAGGGCTCACCTGCTCGTATGGCCTCGAGTGACTTTCTTTTTGCCATGTCAGAATGCTCAGTCTGGCTGTGGGTTCCATACTGATGTTTCCGTCTGTCTTAGGCATTCTGACTTTGTCCTTAGGTGATCCACAATCCAGGGAACAACATGACCGAGCTATTGCTGCTGTATCCCCAACTGAAGTGTCAGGCATAATCGCAAAGTAATCATAGACAGTGATCTCTTATTCCAATGATATCATGATGTCTATGAGCTGTTGGTGCTGACGTGCTTTGAGCCATTCTATCAGAATGTCTTGTTTCAAACTCTATCGCTGGTTGAGATGGCTCTGTCGTATATATATAGCCTCTATAGGCTTTGCTATGACCACTGGTTGAGCATAGCATCGCTATCGTCCGGTGTATCTTTCGGAACATAGCCTCTTGTCTTGGTTGATGGCCCACATTCATGATGAGTATGACATGCTGGCTGCATTGTTGTGGCCATACATGCAAGAGTCTGACGAGGATTGGTACTACCACTTTGTCCGTGAAGCTGTATCTTGTTGACCATCCTGGAGGTTGTTTGTTCACAACTTCTTTGTTCTTGAGGATTCCTCCTGATGGACTTGTAATGACCTGCCAACACGGCTCCTTGATTGTTTTCCCAGCTTGTCGGGCTTGTTCTCATAACTTACTCTTGCATATCTCGTAGGGACTGCCGTGCTCATATTCTTCTTTTCAACATGGGGCCGATGTTTCTCTGAACACAGTCATTCCCGTGTACGAGTGGCTCGCATGAACTGATCCACTGGACTACATGCTCACAACATATGCAGGTGTAGGATAAATCCTTTCATAACCACTGAGTTCTGAGGCGGATGTGTGTCCAGACTAGTTTGTGCTTCTGACAAGCTTGTTGTGGGCACGATGGTGGGTTGAAGAAGGCTGAATTCCTTATGCTCGAAGCTTCTGCCATGGTAGCGTGCTGCAGAAGGCTGGGTATCATACTCAGAAGCTTTCCTTCATGTGGCTTGTTGTGGAAGGTCAGATGCCTTATGCCGGAAGTTTTCCGTGGTAGCACACTGTGGAAGATTGGAGTGTTGTACCCCAGGAGATTTTCTCACTAAGTGGCGTACCGAGGAAGCTTGGCAGTCTGGTAGCTTGTTATGAAAGGCTGGGTTCCTTAGACCAGAAGCCTTTCACTGTGTACGTAGTCGGATCTATGGCCGATTATGGCTTCCTTCCGAAGTATCCAGAATTTACTCATAGCGGAGCCAAACTTGGTATAGGCCATACCTTGACCGAAGATATACCGATGGTCATGCCCATAGCTTGTCCTTCTGCTGGTCTGATCCTTGTTGCTATAAAGGCTACACAACTGATGCAGGCTTCATGTTGTTAATGAATTCGGAATACCCTTTGTATTCAAACCAGATGTTGCCGATAATAAGCAATTGACGGATAATTCCATTCGGTTCAGCTGAGCTTCCAATCATGTTAGGTGCTCCTTGATTCTAGATGCTTGGAAGCTCAGTGATTCTAGGCAACCACGAGCTCATCCATATTCCTTGCAAACCTTGTTCACAGTGCCCGGAAATTTGTATATGTGCCGGTGAACTTCAAGGTTTACCTTGCAATTTGTATCAACGGACATGAGTTTTGTTGTTGTTCTTGGCACATTCACATTCTTGAAACATGTCTTCGGTAGGTAATACATGGTTCTTGGATCCATTGAGAAAGACTCGGTTCACCTCACTGACTGAAATAATCCTTGTATCGCGGACGGAATAATTTGTCCTTACTGGTGTTCATTCTTGGTAGCCCATCTGACTGCTTCTCAGATGTGATCTATGCTGAGGCCAACTCTCTCAGGTATATTCTGGCCTTGTCTGTTGCACACAGATTCTGCTTCTAACCCATCCTTTTTTCCTGACAGATCCGGTGTTGCTGTTCTGAATACCAGGCAGTTGGCTTGGCTTGAATCTTACTGAATTTGGATTATTGGGTATTATCCAAGTTGTATGCTGGTCTTCTTGGGCAGCTCTTGCGGATGGATCCAGTCGGGGTGAAGAAACAAAACCGATAAAGGAAACAAAAACCGCGAAAACCAAAAAGCAAACAAAGCTCAAATTTTGCAGACCTTACACACGTGGCCGAGGATTCACTAGTATAACTAGTATAGCGCACTCGATGCACCTTTGAGGATTTAGAAGCGAAACCACACAGTGCTCCTGGTAGCAATGGTGTCAAGCTTCTACTACTTCCCCAGGGAACATCAAACTCGATGCATGACCATAGCCAAAATGGCTTAGTCAACGATCCTAAGGTTGTCGGGGAGAGATAGAATTATAGGAGTTTCCCAAAGGAAACTAGAGTTAATTAGAGAAATGCCATGGTTAGCAAGTAGGGTAAGGATATCTGGTTTACCTAGGGGTTCAGGGCTCACGTGTCGTTGCCGGGTGCGAGCATTTCACACCAGAGACAAAGGCCACGAGAGTTGGGGTCTAATAAAGCCAAAAACTTATGGGGTTGCCTTATGTTCAATAGTAGCCGTGCCTACTTGGCAAAGATGGCTGAAATCCATCTGGGCTGTCTACTGAGCACAAGACAATGAAGTCTGGCTAGGGTAACCTACAGTCAGCCTGGCTGCTCTGATACCATCCGTTGTGGCGCCCCGCCTGATTACCACTGTAGCCAGATGGTCGCCACGCATACCAGCCCAGGAAATCACTATGGCATGCACGTTTACAACAAGTATCAAGAACACAGGCATTTCTATTAATGGATATATAAGTCTTACATGATATATTACAAAGGTGATGGCAGCGGAAAAGCTCTATCTAAGGCAGCAGGGTCCTGGTGCGGCTCCAATCCACAGGGATCTGACTGGGTTACTCTCCTAGCACGCGAACGCTCCGGCTCCTCAACGGCGGACGATGGAATCTTATGTGAACCTGGCCACATTGAAGGCCGCTGAGTACTTTTGAATGTACTCGCAAGGAAACCAAACTAACATATACACCAAGAAAAGCATACCATGGCATTCAAGCATGTATTTGATATTAGAGTAACATTAATTATCATGGCATAGCATACCTATCTAGCAATATTAATCATCATGTTGTAACAGGATTATTTAGCAAGATAACTACTAGGATAAATACAGTAAAGCGAAGCATATTGAGTAGAACATGGCAAGTAAATAATTCATACTCCGACATTCTCACGATCCAATCCGATGTTGAACCAAATCCAATCCAAGTCTTTCGGTCATCTGACCATCTCTTCCATAGCCATCCCATGGCTAACATAACATATTCCTGATAACATCTGATGTCTATGCAGGACAAGTTCTTCCACCATTATTATCATTATTATGGTTGACCACCTAGTGAGGTCTGGACGGGCTGTCCAATATCGTGGACGCGGCTATTCGAATAGATTTTACACTCTGCAGAGGCTGTGCACTTTACCCACACCATGGAGCACCTAACCTCGTGATCCCATTTGGGTGGACGAGCGTTGCTCCAATGAAACCCGCCTAACCCGTGACTCCTCCACCGTACCACCGGCAATCATTCTCCCCCCGGAGTCAAGCCCTGGGTGGCCCCTTTATCACCTCGTGACACCTGCCACCGTCATGGCCAAACTAAACTGTCCCAAACAGGGACCGCGCACAAACAAACAACTGGGCTCACAAGGCTATCGCCGCCTACCGGGCTAGGGTAACGCGCACGCATAACCTTCCCTGTCTGGTGGTACCGATGAAAGAGCACAGAGCCAGACCAAGTCAAGGCCGTCCCATACCGGCAAATGTGGTTGCACGGATAAGCCCGGACAGGTGACTCAAGATCAACCGACCAAGTTCATTTAGCAAGCTTAGTGGTTCATCACAATAACTTAACATGGTGGTAACTATGTGTGAGATAACAACTGTGGAAACATAACAGCCTATCTCCATATAACATCACAATGAGTCATTAGTGAAACAATATTTAAATGGCAAGTTATCAGTTTACAAGTTCTAGCTGTAAGTGACGACCATCGGAACCCTTGCACAAAACCGGCAAAGAAACCAGTAGCCACCAGAATGGTCTTTACAACTCAGATCTGGGACATTACCGGAATAACTCAACCTCGGCTCAAGACGGCTGGAAAGCAGCTCAGAGCATGAGACGGTGTTGATAAGAAGAATGTAGCATCTCCCTAAGACGGCCGAGAAACAGCTCAGAGCATAGGGTCACTACTACGGAAAGAAATTCAACAGCTACCCGAGACGGTCGAAAAGCAACTCAGAACACGGATAGTTGCTGACAAGAGAAATAAAAGTCGGTATCCACCCCAGACGGCCGGAAACAGCTCAGAACACAGGAGTGGTGCCGTCACCGAAGAAAGTGCAAGCAAGGGTTCGTTAGAGTCACATACAGCTCACTACTACACAGACAAGCACAAGCATATTAATTTAAACATGCAAGAAATATCACAGAGCAATGCTTTAGGGCATATATCAGATGGTCGGCTTGCCTGGGGTCGATGAATTAGTCCGAGAGGAAGTGCGGTGAAGCCGCGGAAGAATTCGCCGAAAAAGGTTCTCTCGGAGGGGGCTGATAGAGGGCAACGGAAAAATGGTCATTTTCATAATGTGGAAACATTATGAAAATGGCCTCATCGGAACGGGCTCGAAGGGATGAAGAAGTGGGCGTTGGATTCACCTGAATCGGAGTCATGAGCGCGGAGGTATGGACGTTTGAAGATCGGGGACCAATCTGTAAAAATAATCTTCACAAACAGGTCCCTGGCGGCTTAAACAGAAAACGCCTTTCAAGTGAATACGCTTTCGAAGCACAGAAAGTGCATTTAGCCCTGAAGTTTCCACTTAAAAACACGTGGTCCCAGGGCAGAGTCAACAGGTGAGGCTTACAGGCGGACCCCTCCTGCTCTCTCTCTCTCCTGCTTCACTTCTCCTACCTCCCGATAGAACAGAGGAGGAGGCGAGGCAGAGCTGAGGCCGGCACTGGCCCAGCCGCCTTCGGCCAACTCCGGCTGAGTGGGGGACACCGGTGGGCTCGGGGCGGGTCGCCGCTCCCGCCTGGCCGCAGAGCGCACGCCAGGGAGGGGCAGATCGATGGCGGCCTGCAGATGCAGAGAGCAAGGGGCGGCGGACGACCACGGCTCCCGGCGACTCCGGCCTCCTCCGGCCAGGGAGAGACCGCCGGCTGAATAGGGGATGAGTGCTGCACTCGGCTCGCCGGTCCACCAGTGTCTGGGATGGCCAGGGCCACGGCTCCTCGCGGTGGCCGAAGCCAGGGGCGGCGGCTGCTCCTAGGGTGCATGGCCAGGGTGGCTCCGGCGACGAATGGAGGGGATGGGGAGGCTCACCGAAGTCTAAGATGTCTAGTGGTGAGGTCAGGAGGGAGAGTAGGGGCTCGGGCAGCCGGAATTTAAGTCGAGCCCGACAGCGGCCATGGCGGACAGAGAAGAGGGAGGGCGGCTCCGGTGGTCTAGAGAGGAGGGGAAGAGGTTGGTGCTACTCAAGAGAGGCTCGAGCACTCCTTAAATAGCGGAGGGGAGGGCTACAAGACGCCGGACAGGGCTTCCAGACGCGAGGCGAGGTGGTGGCGTTCCGGCGGAGCACCGGCGGTCGGCA
The DNA here is from genome assembly GCA_011799875.1 of Thinopyrum elongatum. NCBI lineage: Eukaryota > Viridiplantae > Streptophyta > Magnoliopsida > Poales > Poaceae > Thinopyrum > Thinopyrum elongatum. The sequence goes on along the minus strand of CM022300.1, from coordinate 354,234,355 downwards.
GAAGTGGACAGGGCTAGGAGACGAAGGGGAGAGGGTTCCAGAGGGTACACGCATGCGGTGGGCAGCTCGCTGGCGCTCGCAGACAAGCCTGAGCTCGCTGGAGAGGGCTCCCGAAGCCTCTGGGCACGCGGTGCACTGCCTTGGCATGCACTGCACGTGGTCACCGCGTGGCCACGATGTTGCCATGCCGCACACGAGGCCAAATCGTGTCTGGGGTCTTCTCCATCTTTCGCTGAGTTGACTTGAGAGGGTTTGGCTGGAAGTGGGGACAAGAGGTGACTGATGTGAGCTGACCTAGGTTTTGCACAGAAACTTGGCTGAAATTTTGTGGGGAAATGGCTGTCTGATTTGAGCTGGTTCCTTGCCATACTAATGTGTGGTAGGAAGGACTAGGTGATGAAAAAATTAGAAGGTATTTGGACAAGAATTGAACACACTTCCTTTGTAATGCCAAATCTGGTCCAGAAAATGGAATTTGAAGCTGTGCTAAAATGGCTTGATGAAATGAGTTGAATTTTGGTGTAGGGTGATGATTTGGAGGTATGAAGATACTGGTAAAATTTCAGCTCATTTGGAAATGCAAAAGTGGTACTTCCTTTACAGAGCTTCCAAATGGACAGAATCTTGAAAATTGCTGTGGATAAATGGATAGATGGATTGAGCTGGTTTTTTGTATCCATGAGTGATTTGGCAATGTTAACCACCATGAAAAATTTCAGCTCAAATGGATCAAGGGTTCAAGCACTTCCTTTGCAAACTAGAAATCTGAACAGAATTTGCAAATGGATGATGTGCTCAAACTTTGAACTATGGGAGTTTGGTTCTAATGGAAATGGTGAGGATATGGATAGGAGAAGCTCCACAATTTATTTGGGATTTTTCCTTGCTACCAAAATGGTAGTTCCTTTAGAAAGTGCCCAAAATGCAATATTGGCATTAAATAGGCAAATGCAATTTCCCTTATTTAATTATGGCCAATATTTTTATGGGAGCTCAATATGATCACAAAGAATATCTCCACAAGTTTTCATGAACTTTGGAGATGAATAGATATTTTCCTGGATTTATTTCCTTTAACTAGCAGAAAAAGGAATTAATTATAAGTGAAAAATATTGCAAATGACTTGGCAATATTTTTGCATATCCAGGGTTTACAAAGATAGGATGATCACTGAGAAAAGTTTGGGAGGCAATAGATCAAAGGAAATTGGGGTTCCTTTGTAACGGAAAAAATTAGGGGTTCTCTTCCGGCAACTCGGAAGATAGGGTTTCAATGGCAAAACCCTGAGAATATATCTCGGGTGACAAGATTGGACTAGCGAGAATCTTTATTTTGATAGGGAAGACCATCCTCATATACCCAAGAGCTAAAGAAATCCGATAACACCGAGAAAAAAGACGGGAGTCAAACCCCGCGAAAGAAAAAAAAAGTGGTGCGAAAACCAGGGTGTTACAGCCACCCCCGGAACGAGCCGACCCAGCCGCTATGCCAAATGGAGCCGCTGGCCCTCAAGCGCCTCCACCTCATCCACATGCCTTCTAGGAGGCTGGCTCACGGCGATGAGAGCATGACGCGACCGCTACCGGCACCGTCAGGAGCCGGGCGACGTTACGGTCTTCATCAACATCCATGCCAAGCACCGCTTTGGAGGCCATGGCGCGGTCTCAGGTAGTGTTGAAATTTCCACCGGCAGGCGATCAGATAGATGAGTGAAGAGCCACCATTCAGAGTCTGATTGGCTTTGCCGAGGAGGGTGGATCGTAGCGGGATGGCCCGCCACGGCCTCCCCAGGCAGCGGCAACGGCACACGCTGCTAGCTGTGCGGATGGGGCCACTCCTACGGTGCAGTCCCCTCCATGGCAGCCGGCGCGGGAACCGCGCGACCAAGAACCTGACGACGTCTCGATGGCTTCGTCCGACCCTCGAGCGCGTCAAGGCCCACGGCGAGTCCTGGAGGACAGGCAGAGGGAAGCCGCGCGTGTCAACACCGAGCGACACCGCGACGCCCACCGCTAGTCCGACAGGCGTGATGGCCCCGACGTCGATGAGCCCGCACTCGCTGACGGCGGGTACCTGCCTTTCGAGGCTGGGTGCCCTGCCTTCACCCGCGAGCTGCGGCAAGTCCGTTGGCCGTCCACTCGCATGTTCAAGCCAGAGATACCAGAGAAGTATGACGAAAGACTGAACCCGGCAAAGTTCTTGAGCATGTACACCATCGCTATTTAAGCTGCCGGGGGAAGAGATGAGAAGGTATTCGCCAACTACTTCCCTTTGGCACTCAAGCCAAATGTGACATATTGGCTGATGCACCTGCCGGAGAACTAAATTTCGACCTGGGCTGACCTGTGCCATGAGTTCGTTGGCGCCTTCACGGGCGGCCATCAAGAACGAGGGTGGCCCAGCGACTTGCAGCTCCTCCCGTAGAAGGAAGGTGAGAGCCTGCGGAAATACATGCAGTGATTCCGCAGAGTCCACAGGAATATTCCAGACATCCACCCGGCAGCTGTGATAGCTGTGTTCCAGTCCAACATGCGCAATCGTCGGATACATTCCAAGATGAACGTTCGATTGCCCAAGACTGTGAAGGAGCTTTACACTCTGGTGGATAAGTGTGCTCGAATAGAGGAGGGAAGGAAGCTCCCCGGAGAAGAGGATGGCGTCGACATCGATTCAGAAGATGATGACGAGGCCGCCAATCAAAAGAAGAAGAACAAGAAGCGCAACAAAATGCACAAGGATAAGGCAGTGATGACCGTTGAGGGATCGGGCATGCCTAGTACCCGCAAGAAAGCCAAGGCTGAGATACCCGGCAAGGAGGTTGCCGCGTGCACTCACTGTCGGGAAGCCGCGGCTGCCAAGAAGGCTGGGAAAGGCGATGGCCCGTATTGCAAGATCCATCGGACCAAGGGCCACGATCTCCAGGAGTGTCATCAGGTTGAGCAGCTTGTCAAGAAGCAGAGGGCTGAATATGAGAAGCGAGATAAAGAGAAAGGTCAGAACAGCGCTGGCGGAAAGGGCCGGGGTGGCGGAGCAAGCTGCCCCGGCAAGGCTCCTCAAAATCAAGGGAAACCCAACAGAGGCCGTGAGAAGGAGGATTGCAACAATTAGAGTGATGGAGGAGATGAAGAGGAAACCAGCAAGCAGGAATTCCAGAAAGCCACTGACACCCTGTGCATTGACGGGGGTGCATCTTTGCCCTCCTCTCACCGCCAACTTAAATTGTGGGCGCGTGAAGTCAATGCCGTGGAGCCAGCGGCAGACTCTTGAAGGCCGCTCAAGTGGTCCTGCACGCCCATCATCTTCGATGAAGAGGACTACCCTGACGGCACCATCGTGGTAGGATGCTTGCCGTTGTTGGTATCACCAATAATCCACAACCTCAAAGTCACAAAGATGTTGGTTGACGGCGGGGCCGGGTTGAATCTGATTTCTTCAAAGGTCATCAGCAAACTCTAGATAGCAGAAGAAGAACTCAAAGTTACTGGTACGTTTCAAGGGATCAACCCCGGCAGGAGTCGTCCTAAGGGGAAAATCACGTTACCGGTGACATTAGGGGGGGAGTTGAACTACCGGACTGAGAAGATCGTGTTTGATGTGGTTGACCTCCCCCTGCCATACAATGGAATCCTTCGTCGCCCAGCTTTGGCCAAGTTCATGGCGGCATCCCACTATGCCTACAACACCTTGAAGATGCCAGGGCCGATGGGCATCATTTCCATTCCATCAGACGAGAAGGACGCAATTATTTGTGTGCACAAGATGTACCAGGATGCAGTCGCGGCAGAGGCCACTAAAGCAGCAATCCCTGTCAAGGAAAGTAATGGAAAGAAGAAGGCTAACAGGGACGCCTGCAAGGAATCCGGGAAGCGTACCTCTTCGGGGTATGCTGCGCCTGTTGATGACTCGCCGGAGAGTTCCAATAGCAAGAGATCCAAGGTTTCTGCACCCGCTGTGAAACAGGTCCTGGCAGGGCTGGCTGGCGCTGGTGGTACTTTCACCATCAGCGCCACCCTCGATGACAAATAGGAAAGCACGCACGTTGCCTTCCTGCTGGTGAATGTCGATGTGTTTGCCTGGCAACCATCTGACATCCCTGGTCTTCCCAGGAAGGTAATCGAGCACCACCTTGCTATCTGCCCACATGCCCGACCCGTCAAGCAGAAGGTCCGGAAGCAAGCTTTGGAGCGGTAGAAGTTTATTGCCGAGGAGATCAAGAAACTTGAGGCAGCTAGTCTGGTTGGAGGAGTGTTGCATCCAACGTGGTTAGCAAATCCAGTGGTGGTACGCAAGGCAATGGGAAGTGGAGGCTGTGCATAGATTTTACGGATCTGAACAAGGCATGCCCAAAGGACCCATTTCCTTGCCGCGCATCGACCTGATTGTGGATTCCACCTCCGGGTACGACCTGCTTTCCTTCCTGGATTCCTACTCTGGATATCATCAGATCTTCATGTCCAAGGAAGACGAAGAGAAGACCGCGTTCATCACCCCATGTGGCACATACTGCTTCGTGTGGATGCCTTTCGGGTTGATGAGCGCCGGGTCTACTTTCACAAGAGCAGTCCAGATTGGTTTTAGGTCACAGTTGCACAGGAACGTTGAGGCTTACATGGATGATATTGTGGTCAAGACAAAGGACAGATCAACCCTCATCCAGGATTTGGAAGAGATGTTTGCTATATCTGCGCAAGATCAACTTGAAGCTAAATCTAGAGAAGTGTGTGTTTGGCGTTCCTTCCGGCAAGCTACTTGGCTTCTTTGTGTCCCACCGAGGGATAGAGGTCAACCCCGACAAGATCAAGGCTATTGAGCAGATTCAAGCACCGAAGACAGTCAAGGACATGAGGCATTTGACTGGATGTGTTGCCGTGCTTAGCAGGTTCATTTCCAAGTCTGCCGAGCGTGCCTTGCCATTCTTCAAGATTTTGAAAAAGGTAGGGCCCATGGAGTGGACCCCCGAGGCAGACGCCGCACTACAAGATTTGAATGCCTACCTTTCCTCTGGGCCCACTTTGGTAGCTCCAAAACCTCAAGAGCCATTGCTGCTGTACTTGGCGGCAACTAATCAGGTGGTTAGCGCAGCACTGGTGGCGCAGAGGGAAGTGGATGGAGCAGCAGACGCAGCCGGTGTCCCTTCTGGGGACGAAAGCGAACACACCCCGGCAAGGTCAGATGCAGATCAAGGTAAAGAAGAGCAAAGCAGCGGAAGCAGTTCTCTGGTCACGGCAAAGCAGAAAGTGGTGCAGCTCCCAGTATACTTCGTCAGCTCCCTATTGCAGGGGGCTAGATCCAGGTACTCTGGCGTGCAAAAATTGATCTTTGGCCTGTCATGGCCTCAAGGAAACTACGCCACTACTTCCAATCCCATGAGATCACAGTTGTCACCCGTTTCCCTTTCCAATGGATACTCCAAAACTCTGAGGCTACCAGCAAGATAGTGGAGCGGGCTTTGGAGTTATCCAGCTTTGGTTTGAAGTTTGAGAGCACATCAACCATTCAGAGCAAAGCATTGGCAGAGTTTATTGCAGAATGGACGCCAACTCCTGATGAAGAGGTATTGGAGACAGTTATCCCTGGCAAGGAAGCGCCCCAAGAATGGATCATGTATTTTGATGGTGCCTTCTCCCTACAAGGTGCAGGGGCTGGCGTGCTTCTCGTTGCTCCCATGGGAGAGCACCTGTAGTACGTCGTCCAGATGCATTTTCACCGGGAGGAAGCTACCAACAATACAGTAGAGTATGAAGGGCTCCTTGCCGGGCTCAGAATTATAACAGAACTGGGGATCAAGAAGCTGATCATCCGTGGAGATTCACAACTTGTGGTGCGACAAGTCAACAAGGATTACCAAAGTCCATTGATGGAGGCATACATTGAGGAAGTGAGAAAGTTGGAGGAGCGCTTTGACGGATTGCAAACAGAGCACGTACCCCGTGCTGAAAACAGCATCGCTGATCATCTGCCAAAGTGCGCTGCGTAGAAGCTCCCTGTGGAACCAGGAACTTTTGTTCTCCATCTGACTCAGCCCTCCGTATCCTCGGCAACAATGGCCAGAAAGAGGAGGAAACTGGACTCCGGTAGGCCTCTCCCGGTAGAACCTCTCAAGGATCCCGGCAGAAAGCTTGTCGGGCACAACTCCCCTTCGATCGCTGAGCTGCATCCTCCCGCCAGGCCACCGGTCCCCGCGGTCAAGGATTGGGCTCTCACGGATGAGGAGGTGCCATTAGTCCTCGTTGCCGAGCCACAGGCTCCGCCTTGGGCATGACACATAGTCCATTTCCTCCAAACTGGAGAACTTCCCGAAGAGCAAGAAGAAGCTGAAAGAGTAGCCCAGAGAGCCAGTATGTATCAGTTTGTTGATGACACGCTGTACAGAAGGGGGCCCAACGGTGTGAAATTGAGGTGCATTTGCTGGGAAGGAGGAAAGGAACTGCTGGCAGAGATACACAAGGGTTTGTGTGGCTCCCACATTGGATTAAGGGCATTGGTTGGGAAACCTTTCCGGCAAGGATTCTACTGGCCCACAGCCCTCCAAGATGCGGTCGAGCTTGTCACCAAGTGTGAAGCCTGCCAGTTCTGTTCCAAGAACTTCCACCTGCCTGCCCAAGCTCTTCAGACAATCCCTTTATCATGGCCGTTTTCGGTCTGGGGGCTCGATATCCTCGGCCCTTTCCCCCGTGCTGCCGGGGGCTTTGAACTCTTGTTCGGTGCAATCGACAAGTTTACAAAGTGGCCGGAAGTAGAGCCCGTGAGAAAGGTGACTGCTCAGTCAGCTATCAAGTTCTTGAAAGTATTGGTGTGCCGCTTCGGAGTTCCTGCCCGGATCATAACTGACAGCAGCACCCAGTTCACGAGTCGCGCCTTCATGCAATACGTTCATGCCCTCGGAAGCAAAATCTCGTTCGCCTCTGTGGCCCATCAAAGGAGAAACGGGCAAGCTGAGAGGGCAAACACTGAAGTGTTGCGAGGACTCAAGACAAGAACTTTTGATAGGCTGCAGAAGTGTGGCAGGCGATGGATCGATGAGCTGCCGGTGGTTCTTTGGTCCCTCAGAACAACACCAAATCGAGCTACCGGGTAGACTCCCTTCTCCCTAGTTTATGGGGCAGAAGCAGTTATCCCCACGAAACTCATTTATGGGTCACCTCGAGTGCTTGCCTATGATGAAGTAGCGCAAGATCAGCACCGCGTGACGATGCTATGCTACTCGAGGAGAAACGTCTCCGGGCTGCTACACGTGCCGCACACTATCAGCAAGCCCTACGTCGCTATCACAGCCGCAGGGTTCGTGCCCGGTGTTTTGAGGAAGGTGACCTTGTCCTTAGGCGCGTTCAGTCTGCCAAGGGTGCAAACAAGTTGACGCTGAAGTGGGAAGGCCCTTACCGGGTAGTACGAGTCACCAGACCTGGCGCAGTCCGTCTAGAGATCGGAGATGGCATTCGGTTGCAAAACTCATAGAACATTGAGCAACTCCGCAAGTTCTACCCGTAAGGCGTGGCTGTCGAGCCCTGCCCGGCAGCCACCCTTTTGTACGAACCTTGCCTCTGTTGCATGTAACCCCTTGTACAAAGCCAGGTGCAGACCCTGAGCAACAGAGAAATAAATGAAGCCCTGGGGGGCCGCCGACAAATTGCATGCATGCATAAGCATATCACGAGCATTGCATGTTCATGTAGAATAGATCGCATGAGGCATCATTTTTCATCTGCATCATACTGTAGGCTCCTACTGTGGATTCGGTCCCGAAAAAGGAGAAGAGAAGACAAGCCTACATTGCGATCCCCGGCAAGCCCAAACAGACAAGTTCTTTCTCTTATCCATACAAGTTCTGTAAGTAAAAACTTTTGCATGGGAAAACCTCGCCGCTTTCAAGACTTAGGTTCTCCCGTCCCTTGACTCGAACGTTGCTTCGGTCGGGGAGGTTGTAGTGGCCTTTGGCGAGAAAGTTGGCGGGGGGCTGGTCCATCTTTATGATTTGTGCCCGGCAGGCCCAGCCCCGTGGGAGCAACTTGTGGGTACCGGCAGGATAGCCTACCGGGGAAAAACTTGTTTACTTGAGTGTATGGAGGCATTCTGTCGGGGACGAATCCACGATCACCTATGGGACCCAGGGAAGGACCCCTTTACGTTCGGCACGGAGAGACGGTCACACAAAGAGCAGATCTAGCGAAGAACATGACAGCGCACGTGAGAGATTTACCCAGGTTCGGGCCGCACGGATGCGTAAAACCCTACTCCTGCTTTTTGGTGTATTATCTGGATGATTGTTCTAGCTCCAAGAGCGCTACAGTACAGAGTAGCTGCGAACAATACTGGAGTTCTCAATCTCCGAGTCCCTAACCCCCCTCCACGTTGCCTATGGGCCTCCTTTTATACGCACAAAGGGGTCACCAACAGGTGGCAAATAGTAAAGGTAGAGGTGGAAAGTTGCTACAGTAAGGCCATTATTACTAGGATGACATGTCCTACCTACCACTGACGGCAGGGGACAAGGGCATTAAATGCCCATGCCTTAGATGTCCAGATACATGTATCTGGACATCTTGGATGTGGGAAAAGCCTATCCCACCTGCTCCTGCACCGCTAGCTACAGAGCACCGCCGTCTACACAGTGCCCTGCCACACACGCTTGGAAGGACCCAGAGCACCAAGCTGGCAGAGGCACTGGAGCAGCAGCACAGTAGCACAGTGGTACAGTAACGCTTGCCGCGGCAAGACCTTGCCGCACTTGATAGCTTGCCGCAACCAATAGCTTGCCGCACAAGGTAACTTGCCGGGGCAAGTACCTTGCCGCAGCTGCTATCTTGCCGCAGCCAATACCTTGCCGCAGCCAATGACTTGTCGGGGCAAGTACCTTGCCGCGGCAAGTACTCTGCTACAGCAAACCTCAGGCTGGGCCTCAACTGTCCCTCCCGGCAAGCTCCTCTTGCCGGGGCCATGACTCTTGCTTTGTATACTTTGTTCTTGAATGGCTTAATAATCTTGAGCTTCTCTCTGGCTGTCCTCCCGTAAGCCTGGCCGCGGGATGCTGCTACTGCCCGTGCACAAGTACGGGGTACTAGGGTACCCCTATTCTAGTACACCGACAGGAGCCCCCGGGCCTGGGCCACACACGGTGCCGGGCGTTGTTGGGCCAGGCCCAAACAGTGCACGGGCACGCGTGGCTGGGATAAGCCGAAACGTCTATACGCTGTTTAATTGCACGCTCTCCCACGCGTCGCGCGTTGAATGCGGAGCGTGGGAAGCGTGCGCAGTTATCTCGAATGACGAAGAGGCGGATGGTTCTGCATCTTTCCCCATAAAAAGGAGGGACCTACAGAAGCACTCACACACTCCTCTCACCATTCTCGATCTCCAAATCTCCGCCTTCTTCTTCCTCCGCTCCAAAACAAAGCGGTTTCCCAATCCTCCGCCACCGCGCGTGTCCGCATCTCCCTCGGACCTCAGCTCCGCCTTCGCCATGCCTCCCAAAGGAGAAAAGGGGAAGACGGGGAAGTCCTCAAGGACGGAGACCCAGGCGCAGTTGAAGAGGCAGAAGTACGCGCTCTTCGCTCCGACGCTCACGGGGGCGGATCTAAAGGCCAAGTTCCAAGGCATGAGGGCCGTGAGGACCAAGGCGCATCCGGCCACCCGCGTTCGTCCAGCCACCGACGAGAGCGAAGTGAGCAAGTACCCCTTCTTCGCTTGCTACTTTTGGTGCGGGCTCTGCCCGCCGTACTCGGATTTCTTCAGCGACGTCATGTACACCTTCAATCTCCGTCTGCTGGATCTCACACCGAATGCCGTATCCACCATGGCAATATTCGCGCATCTGTGCGAGAACTTCGTCGGCGTCGCACCCAACACCGCGCTGTTCAGGCATTACTTCACTCCCCGTGCTGAAAAGGGGGAGCCTCTCACTGTTGGCGTCTCATTCGTTTCAAGATTGGGCGCCAAGGAGCATTATCTGAAGGGGGATCTCCGCCCAAGATGGGGAGAAATCCGATCTGAATGGTGTTGGATCATTGACGACGACCCGCCACCATACTGTGAGCTTCGCAAGACCCCAGCAGCGCGTGGCACGGACTGGAGCGATCTGGATCCCCAGGACAAGAAGCTGGAGATTGCCGCTACCAGGATCATACGGCTCAGGAAGGCCGGGCTCACCATAGGGATGGTTGGCGCAGACTTCCTCCGCCGCCGCATTGCTCCTCTGCAGCAGAGAGGAAGGCCGGCCTCTGATTGGAAGAACCCAGCCGATATCATGCGGCTGTGCCCTGGACTGATCAACAACTTCACAGTTCTGCAGCACAACTTCTTCATGCGAGAACTGTTCAAGCAAGAGACAGATCCAGAGAAGCGCGACAAGGCGTTCACGCTGCCGAAGCACATCGTGCCCCTTTGCAACAACTCCGCATTGAGTGCAATCATCGCTATGATGCCGCTCTGCAATGCGCATAGCGTTGAAGCAACTTGGGACATGCCGCTCGAAGAAGACGTGCGGCGATTCTTTGACTCCACGGTCGAAAAGCAGGTCCGGGTGGAGGAGTGGCTCGTCCGCAACACCACTGAGCAAGAAATAGAATTCATTGCTCGAAGAGTGGAGGAGGACAGGCTCGCCAGGGAAGCTGGCGATTTTGGTTATACTTTGGCGGAGCTCGACGAGGCACAAAAGGAGAGCCTTGCCGAGCAGGGGATGCTTGCCGGGAAGGGTGAGCTCGCCGCACCCGGCAAGGATGTCGGGCCAAGCCAGCTTGCCGACGAGTCAGGCAGCTCGGAGGATGAGGGCTCCTCTTCCGAGGAGGGCATCGAAAGCCCACCACAGTCAGAGTCCCCAGCCCCTCTGAGGAGGAAATGCCTCCGCAGGCTTGGCAAAGTGGCTGAGCGGCAAGAAGTTCAACAACCGCCGGAGCGCCGTTCGACGCGCTCGACCGCGGCAAGGGCTGGTGCCGCGGGAGCGTCTCACGCGGCCCCGGCAACTGGAGCAGGGTCATCAAAGACCGCTGCTACTACCTCCGCCAAGCGGCCAAGGAGCCCAGCTCCCCCTCCTCCCCCTCCTCACACGGAGGCGGACTTTGATTTTTCCGCTCTCAGCGAAGAGGACGACGAGGAAGAGTAAGTTCCCTTGCCGCGACCCTCAATCTTTGTAAGATTTTGTTTCTGTCCTCACTTCTCGCACTCCGGCCTTGCTTCCGCAGGGAGGAAACCTTGGCCGAGTGGATGAGGAAGAGAGCTAAGGTCTCGACGAGCAAGACTGTGGTGGTCATCGAAGATGAGCCCACGGCAACCACCGGGGGAGCGTCTGAGACCATCCCGACCAGCTCGGAGCCCAGCCCTCGTCGCAGCCCCCAGCGAAGCCCCCAGCGTAAGTATTCCAACTACCTTTCGCTGGCGGTCGCTGAGGAACAAGCATTTGTCGCTGACATCTTTGGGCGTGTAGGAGAGGAGCAGCAAGTGGAGCCATCTGAAGGTACTCCAGAAGTACCACCCCCCTCGACCACACCGCCAAGGAGAAGATCTCCGGTAAGGGCTCCCACTAGCGAGCCAAGCCACGAAGAGGAGCCGGCAAGCGCCGAAGCACCAGGCACCAGCGCTGGCGATCCCACCCCAATGACAAACGTTGACGGGGGAGGGGAGCCCACCGCTCCTGAGCTCAACACGGGTAAACCCACTTGCCGCAAAACTCTTTCTGCTTTCTTTCTTTTGTCTTCTTGAATTTCTTCCTGAAGCTCTTTTTGCTTTACTTCTCGGGTTGGCAGAGCCCTCCTCGGTAGAGCCAATGAACATTGACTCTTCTGCCGAGGAGAACACCGCAGGGGCCGTCGACGACGAGGCCGCCAAGGCCGCCGCTGCCAAGGCCGACAAGCTGGCAGCCGACAAGCTTGCCGACGAAGAAGCTGCCAGGGCTGCCGAAGAGGCCGGCAAGGCCGCCGAGGATAATACCGCCAAGGCGCCCACCGATGAAGCCGCCAAGGCTGCTGAAGCTGAGGCCGCCCAGAAGGCTGCTGAGGAGGCCAGCGAGGGAGCCGGTGGTTGTACTGACGGCCCTGAGGCCACAGGAGCGCCAGGCGCTACTCCAACCACGGGTCCCTCAACCACTGAAGAGGCGGCAGCGCCCAACTCGCCTCCGCCAAGCAAATACATCCGGGTCGGCGAGAACGTCTACGTCAGCCTCCCCTGGACGGCGGGCTCCAGAGCGCCAACCGAGGAGGATGTTGTAGACGAGGAGATCCTTGGCGCTGCCGGGCTCCATCTTGTGGATGCGCCAGGCGCCAGCAGCAGCAGCACGTCTGAAGAGGAGCAACTGCTCCAAAAGCTGCTGAATCTTCATCGCGCCCGACGGGAGAAGCTAGCTTCCAGGGAGGCGCTCATCGAGAAGGCCGAAGCTGACATGTTGAGGCGCGCGGAGATCTTGGCGGACGTCCGCGCGCGATCTCTTAATGCGTTAGAGGTCAAGCGGGCACAGCTGGCCGAAGAACGGTAGGCCCTCCTCCTGATGAAGCAAGACATTGAACAAAAACAGGAGGAGACCGCCAAGGAGTTGTCTGCTCAGGCCGGTGATCTGAACCAGCGGAAAGTGGACCTCGATGCCCACGAAGAGGAACTTGTCGAGCGCAAGAAGAAACTTGCCGAAACCCTCCAGCAGAAAGACGAGGAGGTGGCAAGACTTGTCGCAGAGCGGACCCAGGGGCAGGCACAAAAACACCAGAAGGAAATCGAAGCCTTGGCCCAAGAGTACGCCAGCAAGTTGGTGGAGGCCACCAACGCTGCCGCTGCTGCAGAAGTGAGCAGGAAGGAAGCGGAGGAGAAGGTGGCAAGACTAGAGGCCGCCCTCAAGGCAAATGGTGACAAGCTCTCAACGCTTGAAAGTGAGAGGGCAAAGGTGACCCACACTTTGGCGGAGATGCAAGTTACGATAGCCAAGAAGAACAATCTGCTTGCCGCCGCCAACGACTCCATAGCAGACCTGAAGCTGAAGCTGACCACGCTGAAGGAGATGCTCGACACCACCAGAAAGCGCGAAGGGCTTCTAATGACAGAGCTCCAGAAGGAAAAGGGTCTGCTTCAAGACGCTATTGCAACCGACAAGAAGTTCAGGGATAACGTGGGGATCTTCACAGACAGGCTTGCCAGCGCCGCCGAGGGCATCGACAAGGAGCTGACTGCCCTGAAGGTGCCGGACTTCGGGTACTCCACCGACAAGAACACGCAAACTAGCGTCAAGCTAGCCGAGTTCTTCGACGGAGTAGTAGAAGCACTCCAACAGCTCCAAGTCAATCAAAAGGCTCAACTGGCCGATGAGTCACGCAGGCTTTGCCGGGGAGTTCTCCGGAGGTTGTTGGTGAAGATAGCATACAGAAACCCGGGTGTTGACTTCAGCAACATCTTCAAAAGCTTGCCGAAGGGATACGACCCTGCGCCACTAGAGGCCCTTGTCGCGCCCATCGTGGAGAGGGTGGACCATATCCAGAGAGTCGAAGGCGAGCACCGCAATTAGCCATTCTTCTCCCTCCTTGCTGCCGCTAGACATGTTAAAGAACAATCTGTTTAAGCCGCGGCAACTTATCTTGTAATATAACTTGCAATATTTTGGAGTTAATGCATGTCATCTCCCTTGAGCAATTTCTTTCTTTGTGTGTACTTGCCCTACGCTTATAGGGAACTTGCCGGTGCGCGCACCATTGCCGCGAGTGCTGGGTGCGGGACTTCAGCAGCCTGCTGGCGGTGCCGCTGCCAGCAAGCAACCTTGTCGCGCTCAGTGCAGCCACTTAGGTTGTTGAGTGGACTCGAAACAAGATAAGGGCGCGACCGATTACGCTTAGGTTCCGTCGCGCACAGGTTTTCCATACAAAGAGTAGTATCGTTCAAGGAAAATAACCTTGAAAATAAAAAAGAATTTGATTGCTCAAACTTTAGCACTTAGCTTTGTCGTTGATCTCTCCGCGGCAAGGTCTTGTCACTGCTTGCCGCTGCCTTCTTCCCGGCAAGGCAAAGTTTGTTTGAACGACGCCTGGTCCATATCATTATCCCATCCCCCCCGGCAAACTTGTGCGCGAGGGAAGCTTCTGTCTCTTTGAGAAAAAGAAAGAAGAGAAAATAAAGATATAGGAGCTTGGCGGCTCGTTAATGCTTACTGGGGAGGCTGTACTGCACAGTATGTCAGATAATCATGCAAAATAAAAGTAAACATTAAATCGTCAAAAACTGCGAAATACAAAAGCTTTATTTATGCACAGGGTCTGCGCCTGGCTTTGTACAAAGGATTACACGCAACAGCGGCAAGACTTGTACAAAAGGTGGTTGCCGGGGAAGGGCCCGGCAACCGCGCCTTATGGGTAAAACTTACGAAGATGCTCAATGTTCCAGGAGTTGATCACTGGAATGCCATCCTCGGTCTCCAGGTGGACAGCGCCAGGCCTGGTGACTCGTTTCACCCGAGAAGGGCCTTCCCACTTCGGCGTCAACTTGTTTGAATTCTTGGCCGACTGAACGCGCCGAAGAACAAGGTCGCCTTCCTCGAGACTTCTGGCATTAACTTTGCGGCTATGGTAGCGACGCAAAGCTTGCTGGTAGCGAGCAGCTCTCACAGCAGCCTGAAGACGATCCTCCTCGAGGAGCACAGCGTCATCTTGCCGCAGTTGCTCTTGCTCAAGCTCATCGTAAGCGAGCACTCGAGGTGACCCGTATACGAGTTCCGTGGGGAGAACTGCCTCTGCTCCATAGACTAGAGCAAAAGGCGTCTGGCCAGTAGCTCGATTTGGCGTCGTCCTGATCGACCAAAGAACCACTGGCAGCTCCTCGATCCAGTTCTTGCCGCACTTGCGCAGCCTGTCGAAAGTTCTCGTCTTGAGCCCACGCAGCACTTCAGCATTTGCCCTTTCAGCTTGACCGTTGCTTCGCGGGTGAGCAACAGAAGCGAAACAGACCTTGGCGCCAAGGTCTTCGACATACTGCATGAAGGCATGGCTCGTGAACTGGGTACCGTTGTCGGTGATGATCCTGTTAGGAACACCAAAGCGACAAACAATTCCCTTGAAGAACTTGATGGCTGATTGTGCTGTCACCTTCCTCACTGCTTCCACTTCCGGCCACTTCGTAAACTTGTCGATGGCCACATACAAGTACTCGAAGCCCCCGGTGGCACGGGGAAAGGGGCCGAGGATGTCGAGCCCCCAGACTGAAAATGGCCAGGAGAGAGGGATTGTCTGGAGAGCTTGAGCTGGCTGATGAATCTGCTTGGAATGAAACTGGCACGCTTCACACTTAGTTACTAATGCAGTTGCATCCTGGAGGGCGGTGGGCCAAAAGAAACCTTGCCGGAAAGCCTTTCCAGCAAGGGCTCTTGACCCTATGTGGTGGCCACATAGGCCTCCATGAATCTCCGCCAACAGCTCCTGTCCTTCTTCCCGGGGAATACACTTCAATTTCACACCGTTTGGTCTTTTTCTGCACAGCATGTCATCGACAATTTGATACATATTGGACCGTCGGGCTACTTTCTCCGCTTCTTCCTGCTCTTTGGGAAGTTCTCCTGTCTGAAGGAAACGAACGATCTGCTGCGCCCACGCTGGAGCCTGTGACTCGACAACGAGGACTAAAGGCATTTCTTCTGCTGCAGGAACATCAGGCCCTGCGGCAAGAGCTTGTCGCTCTACCAGAGCCGGCCGTTCCCCGACGAGCTTGGCGGGAATAGCTGCTTCAACGACAAGAGCCTGGGGCCCTGCTGGAGCGTGCTGTCCTTCAACAAGCTCGTCGGGAGCAGTTGCTTCAACGACGGAAGCCCAAGGCCTCGCCGGAGCATCTTGCTCCTCAGCGCTTTGATCAGGAGCGCCTGCTTCAACGACAAGGACCCGAGGTCTTGTCGGAGCAAGTTGCCCCTTTGCATCTTGCCTAGGAGCACCCGCTTCAACGACAAGAGCATGAGGCCTTGTCGGAGCAAGTTGCCCCTCTACATCTTTGACGCTGGCTTTGGCAGCCTTCTTGCCGGCGACTTCGGGGAGCTCTGCCGGGAAGTAGTCGCCAGAAGCCAACTTCCTCTTCCTGCCTTGCCCAACTGATGGCGTCACGGATGGCTGAGTTAGTTGGAGCACAAAAGTGCCTGGTTCCACAGGCAATTTGAGTGCGGCGCGCTTTGACAAACCATCGGCAATGTCATTCTCAGCACGTGGGACGTGCTCCATTTGTAGGCCGTCAAAGCGTTCTTCCAACTTCCTCACCTCATCTACATAAGCTTCCATCAATGGGCATTGGTAGTTCTTGTTCACTTGCCTGACGACAAGGTGCGAATCTCCCTTGACAATAAGCTTCTTGATCCCAAGGTCTGCCGCGATCCTGAGACCGGCAAGCAACCCCTCATACTCTGCAGTATTATTCGTCGCTTGTTCCTTGGGAAAGTGCATTTGGACCACGTACTTGAGGTGCTCTCCGGTGGGTGCGACAAGCAGTACGCCAGCACCGGCGCCCTGCAGCGAAAAGGCACCATCAAAGTACATAAGCCACTCTTTGCTTGTCTCCTTGCCGGGGAGAGTCGTCTCTGCGATTTCTTCGTCTGGCATTGGTGTCCATTCTGCGACAAACTCTGCCAAAACTCGGCTCTGTATGGTTGATGTACTCTCAAACTTGAGACCAAAGCTCGACAACTCCAACGCCCACTCGACAATCCTGCCTGTCGCTTCTAAATTTTGCAAAATCCTTTTCAGCGGGAAGCGAGTCACGACGGTAACTTCATGTGCTTGAAAGTAATGGCGCAGCTTTCTCGAGGCCATGAGAAGGCCGAAAAGCAGCTTCTGCACACCAGAATACCTTGACCTAGCTCCCTGCAGAAGAGAGCTGACAAAGTAGACCGGGCGCTGCACCATTTTCTTCTTTTGTATCACTTCGCCTGACTGCGCAAACGAATCCTTGTCGGCACCAAAACTTGTCGGGGGAGCCCCCAGCTTGTCGCTGGACGTGCTTGCCGCAGTTACTGCCTCCTCATCCACCTCTCTCTCCGCTACTAGCGCAGCACTAACCACTTGATTGGTTGCCGCTAGATACAGCAACAACTTCTCTTGTGGTTTAGGTGCGACAAGTATTGGAGGAGAGGAGAGGTATCTCTTCAAGTCTTGCAGCGCTACCTCCGCCTCCGGAGTCCATTTCAATGGACCTGCCTTTTTTAAGATTTTGAAAAATGGCAGGGAGCGCTCAGCTGACTTGGAGATAAACCTACTGAGAGCAGCAACACAGCCGGCAAGTCGTCGTACATCCTTGACGCGCTTCGGTGCTTCAATTTGCTCAATGGCTTTGATCTTGTCAGGATTAGCTTCAATTCCACGTTGAGACACAAAGAACCCGAGAAGCTTGCCGGAGGGAACTCCAAACACGCACTTCTCGGGGTTGAGCCTTAGGTTGATCTTGCGCAGATTTACAAAAGTTTCTTCTAGATCTTGAACCAAAGTAGCCCTGTCCTTGCTTTTGACCACTATATCATCCATATAGGCTTCCACATTTCTGTGCAGCTGAGGCTCAAAAGCAATCTGGACGGCTCTTGCAAATGTTGAACCAGCATTTTTCAAACCAAATGGCATACGTATGAAACAGTATGTGCCACAGGGTGTGATAAATGCGGTCCTTTCCTCATCTTCCTCAGCCATGAAGATTTGATGATACCCTGAATATGCGTCAAGAAATGAAAGCAAATCACATCCTGCCGTGGAGTCAACAATCTGGTCTATGCGGGGCAAAGGAAATGGGTCTTTGGGACAAGCTTTATTGACATCAGTGAAATCAATACAAAGCCTCCATTTTCCATTCGCTTTGCGCATGACAACAGGATTGGCCAACCACGTAGGATGGAGCACTCCTTTGACGAGGCCTGCTGCTTCCAACTTCTTGATTTCTTCCTCAATAAACTCTTGCCGCTCCACAGCTTGCTTCCTGGCTTTCTGGTTGACGGGCCTCGCGTGGGGACAGACGGCAAGGTGGTGCTCAATTACTTTCCTGGGAACACCGGGGATGTCGGACGGTTGCCATGCAAACACGTCGACATTCGCCCGCAAGAAAGCAACGAGCGCGCTTTCCTATTTGTTGTCAAGTGTGGCACTGATGCTGAAGGAACCACCAGTGCCGTCCTCCTTGGCGGGCACCTTCTTTGTCGCCGGCGGAGCGGCTTTGTTCTTCTTGCACTTGCCGGTGGAGCTCTCTGGTGCGTCCTCGACGGCAGCGCAGCACTCCGAAGAGGTGCGCTTGCCGGAGTGGGCACAGGAGCTCTTGCTGGACTTCCTCTTGTTCTTCCCCCCGGGAGCTTCAGCGGCAAGTGCCTTGGCGGCAGTTGCGGCAGCTGCTTCCCGGTAGATCTTGTCGGCGCAAATAAGTGCATCCTTCTTATCGCAGGGAACTGTGATAACACTTACTGGGCCTGGCATCTTCAACACGTTGTAGGCATAATGAGAGGCTGCCATGAACTTGGCGAGCGCTGGACGGCCAAGTATCCCATTATAAGGCAATGGAATATCGGCAACGTCAAAGGTGACCTTCTCGGTCCGGTAGTTCAGCTCGCCGCCAAATGTCACTGGCAGCGTGATCTTCCCTTTCGGCTTGCTCCTTCCTGGATTGACTCCTTGGAAAGTACCAGTTTCCTCAAGCTCGCCGTCAAGGATTTGAAGTTTCCGGAGCACAGCGGGCGAAATCAGATTCAAGCCAGCCCCACCGTCAACTAACATCTTCGTGACCTTGAGGTTGCGGATCGTTGGTGAAACCAACATCGGCAAGCACCCGACCACCGTTGTGCGGTCAGGGTGGTCCTCAATGTCAAAGACGATAGGCGTGTCGGACCACTTCAGAAGCTTTCTGGCGTCAACAGATGGTTCTGCCGCATTGATATCTCGTGCCCACTGTTTAAGTTGGCGGTGAGAAGAATCCAACGAGGCACCACCGTCAACACACAAGACTTCTGTGGCTTTCTGAAATTCGTGCTCACTGGATTCTTCATCATCTAGATCATCATCATCATCATCTTTGTCGCGGCCACGAGGAGGCCTGTCTCTTTGCTGCTGCTTGGCCTTGCCGCGACGCCCTCCTCGGGTAGTGCGCTTCTTGCCGGACCCGCCAGCACCTTCTGGGGCCTTCTCCTTGTCGCGCCTCTCATACTCAGCTTTCTGCTGCTCGACAAGCTGCTCGACTCGTCGGCAGTTCTGGAGATCGTGTCCCTTGGTGCGGTGGATCTTGCAATATTGCCTGTCGGAGCCGTCCTGCTTGTCGGCAGCCGCCAAGGTCTGACAGTTGGCGCACGCGGCAATCTCCTTGCCGGAGCCCTCAACTTTGGCCTTGTCGGCGCTGCCGTCGCCGCTGGACTGTTCGACGGCAAGCACAGCTTTGCCCTTTTTCTTCCTGTTGTTCCGCCGCCGGCCCTTCTTTGCCGGGGCGGTACCTTCGCTGTCAGAGCTCCCCCCTGCGCCAACACCTTCACCGGGAAGTTTCCTTCCCTCTTCAGCACGCGCACACTTGTCGGTGAGAGCATATAGCTGGCCAATGTCTCTGACCTTGGTCATCGCCATTTCCTCCCGCATCTTGCGGTTACGCACGTTCTGATGGAACGCGCTAATAACCGCAGTGGGGTGAACATCTGGGATGTCGTACTGTACGCGGCTGAACCTTTGAATGTATTTGCGCAGGGGCTCTCCTTCCTTCTGGGGGATGAGATGAAGATCACTCTCCTGGCCATGAGGTTGATGACCGCCAGTAAAGGCACCAACAAACTGATGGCACAGGTCCGCCCATGAAGAAATGGAGTTCTCCGGCAAGTGCATGAGCCATGAGACGACGTTGCGCTTTAACACGAGCGGGAAGTAGTTAGCAAGAATCTTGTCGTCTCGTCCCCCGGCAGCTTGCACCGCAATGGTGTAAATGCTGAGGAACTCCAATGGGTGTGTCTTGCCATCATACTTCTCCGGCACGTCAGGCTTGAAAGCCTTGCGGTTGGGCCACTGGACCTGCCGCAGCTCACGGGTGAACGCTGGACAACTTACCGCGTACGGCAAGTCGCTAGGATCCCCTGGCGCATGCATGTCAACAGCGGGCCCTGCGCGTCTGTCGGACTGACGATGCGCTTCTCTCCTTCGCTCGATAGTGGTACGAGCGTCTTCTCCTCTGCGTTCCTGAAGAACGAGGCGCTGGTCACGACGAGCTCGCGGGTCAGACGACGCCATGGAATCATCGCCACGGGCGTCGTTTCGACGTGTCGGCGACCGAGGCCGTCTGGGTGGGGAGTGTACGGTTGTTGCCCCCTCGCCGTTCTTGTTGGTGACAGCATTGTCACCAGTTCTCTTGTCGGCCGCGCGCGCCGGATCGGCATCAGCGAAGCTGAGAAGGCTCTGAATGGTTGCCCTCCACTCGTCAAGCTTATCTGCTGGTGGAGGGAAGTTCAGGAGCAGCTGCACACGCGCCAACGCTTCTGCTGGTGAGGGAGGTATCGAGTGGCGTGAGGACTGTGGGATGCTCTTACTCCTAACAGTGTTAGAAGGAGCATCGCCACGCCCAGGCGACCGTACCTCGACCCCGCCAGCGTGTTGATGCGTATGGTGACCCTGCGCATCTCGAGATCGATGCGCAAGTTCATTATCCAAGGAGCGCCTGGCACCTGGGGCGTCAGGATGCTGCCTGTCATGGGCTTCTTGCGAAGGCCGCGGCGTCTGAACCGACGCAGGCGTTCTAGAACGCGCAGCACCATTTCTGGAGCTTGCAGGGCCAGCAGCAGCGAGCAGCGCTGCGTTCCCAGACCCAGCAGCGCCAAGATTGGCGTTGTCGGCCCGGTTTTGGACAGGTGGAGGTAATGGGAGCTCTCGCTCTCCAGTCCCTCCAGCAGTCGCAATCACGTCGGCACCCTCCTGCATGGGAGCAGGCGGGTTGGACGTAGACGCACCGATGGCCGAAGTCTTCTTTTTTGGAGCCATAAGGCGGAGGATGGCCCAAAAACTAACGCGCAAATCGCTAGATCAGGTTCACACAACGTCTCCCCCTACCTGGCGCGCCAAAGATGTCGGGGACGAATCCACGATCACCTATGGGACCCAGGGAAGGACCCCTTTAAGTTCGGCAGGGAGAGACGGTCGCACGAAGAGCAGATCTAGCGAAGAACACGACAGCGCACGCGAGAGATTTACCCAGGTTCGGGCCACACGGATGCGTAAAACCCTACTCCTGCTTTTTGTAGTATTATCTGGATGATTGTTCTAGCTCCAGGAGCGCTACAGTACAGAGTAGCTGCGTACAATACTGGAATTCTCAATCTCTGAGTCCCTAACACCCCTCCACGTTGCCTATGGGCCTCCTTTTATACGCACAAAGGGGTCACCAACAGGTGGCAAACAGTAAAGGTAGAGGTGGAAAGTTGCTACAGTAAGGCCATTATTACTAGGATGACATGTCCTACCTACCACTGACGGCAGGGGACAAGGGCATTAAATGCCCATGCCTTAGCTGTCCAGATACATATATCTGGACGTCTTGGACGTGGGAAAAGCCTATCCCACCTGCTCCTGCACCGCTAGCTACAGAGCACCGCCGTCTACACAGTGCCCTGCCACGCACGCTTGGAAGGACCCAGAGCGCCACGCTGGCAGAGGCACTGGAGCAGCAGCACAGTAGCACAGTGGTACAGTAACGCTTGCCGCGGCAAGACCTTGCCGCACTTGATAGCTTGCCGCAACCAATAGCTTGCCGCGCAAGGTAACTTGCCGGGGCAAGTACCTTGCCGCAGCTGCTATCTTGCCGCAGCCAATGACTTGCCGGGGCAAGTACCTTGCCGCGGCAAGTACTCTGCTACAGCAAACCTCAGGCTGGGCCTCAACTGTCCCTCCCGGCAAGCTCCTCTTCCCGGGGCCATGACTCTTGCTTTGTATACTTTGTTCTTGAATGGCTTAATAATCTTGAGCTTCTCTCTAGCTGTCCTCCCGTAAGCCTGGCCGCGGGATGCTGCTACTGCCCGTGCACAAGTACGGGGTACTAGGGTACCCCTATTCTAGTACACCGACACATTCTCCCTCAGCTTGGACATGTTCCATGCACAAGTGCCCAGCAAGGTTTATCTTTTTCATTAATATGCTGATCAACAAGTACAGACCTTATAGAAAACAAACATGGATAAAAGAGATTACATAATTTGAACTAAAGTTTGGCAAGTGCCTAGATATTTTAGATTGGAAAAACATAAGTGCTCTGTGATGCCCTTTCTTGCCCCTCTCCTTCTAGGCACAACGGCAGGATTAGAAGAGGGCAAAAGGAGCGCCTGGGCGGAATCCCAGCCCGGCCTCGTCGGGTCCCCTGACGAAGAGCCTGGCCTGAGCGGGAGGGCGTGCGTGAAGGCGATGGTGAAGAGCTCAACGGAGACGACCCGCCAACCGCCACCACCAGGGCCAGCAGGATGCGGCAGGGCGAACGAAGCTGCAGCCCATGAGGAAGCCTGTCGGGGCCCACCTGGAAGGCTGCTGGAGGAGCCAGGAGTGCCACCCTCACCCCTGCATCCAACTCCCCGGCAAATCAACTTGCCGGGGAGGAGATGCAGGGGCAGATAATGGTGCCACCGCCTGACGGTGATGGTGCGACTGGTGCTCAGCCGGAGTCAGAGTCGTCGCCCTCCTGGCCGATGCCGTCGTCATCGCCATCGCTGTCCTCCTCGTCGCTATTGCTCGAGGAGGAGCTTTCATCATCGGTCGAGCTCTCCGCGCAACACCCTAAACGAGCGTCGAGCTCCCGAAAACCTTGACGGAAAGGAAATCGTCCTCCATTAACTTAAATTGGAGGACATGCCCTTCTGACAGGCTATGGGCGCGGGCAAAGGTCTTCTAGCCACATCGAAGATACATAACATGAGGGGCAGGGAAATCCACATCCACCCGTATGCTGCCATTCCCGCAGCCCCTCATGTGTAGTCTCAATGCACGCAGCTGATCGAGCTCCATCGCCCTTGCGAATGGGGTGGGGATACGGAGGCGGCCGCACGGAGGCTTATACAGCCTGATGAAGAACTCCAGAGGCTGGTCTCCAACGTGACCTTCGATCATGGGAGGGGCGGGCGGCGGGGGCGCAATCAGAGTGCCACCCCTTCCCCTCGGCCCCGTGCGCCACGATGGCCTCGACCTCGTCCTCTCCCACCTCCCCTTGTCGCAGGCTCCGTCCCCGCGTCTTCGGAGGGAGGAGGGAGACACTGTCGAGCAGAAGTTCTCGTTCCCACTTGGGGAGGACCGGACCCCCGACCTCTCACCATGACAGACGTGGTTAACTATAGAAATGAAGAAGGAAGGAGGTGTGGAGGAAGTTCTCACACCACGCCCCCTTCTTATAGGCGGGCGTGGCAGGGGCAGGATTTTCTTCGTGGAGGTGGCCGCCCCGCTCAGCCAGTCCGGCTCCTCCTCGCCAGCAACGGCTCAAAGAATCAAGGCCGACCCCCTGCGCCAATCCACAACCCCTAGCTTTCTGCCATGGCACTCATTCCCGCACCCTCCGCATCCGCCACCAACCTTGCGCAATGCATGCAATACACATGGCAGAAGCACCTGGAGCGGGGGAGGATAGTGGGGTGGCAGTTACAGCCCCGTGAACAAGGGACGTGGGTAACTCCATGCATCATGGCCCATTATCTCCATTACTGCAGTTGGCATTACGCGACGGGTGAAAGAACCGGAAACTGATCCGAGCTTAGATTAATGAAGAAGCAAAGAAGAACTCAAAGGGCGAGCAGCTATTTCCCCCTCGCCTGTGCACAAGTTAGGGCCTACCTCGACGATGCCCGGCAGCGCGTTCGGGCCAGGCCCGGGGGCTCCTGTCGGTGCAACAAACCCTGGGTCTGTTGCCCAGACCGTGCACAGGCCCAAGATCAAGATTGCAACATCCAAGACAAGGCCAAGGTAAAGAGATAGGCTCTTTGAGGAATCAAAGGGCAGGTTGAGAAGACCAAGTCAAGCCAAGAAGCAAGACACTGCTAAGGGAAAACCTCCCTTGCCAGGCAGAAGAGCCTGGCGAGGTCAAGGTTGCCCCGAAAGCAAGCCTCAGGATCGCCCTGGCAGGCCTGCCGGGGCATATGAAGGCAAAACACCCCGCCAAGGCTTCACCGCCCCACCTCACAGCGACGCAAGTCACCGATCGGTACGGTGTCAAGCCCGAAGATGACTAAGTGGCTGCCTTTTGCCACATGGCAGCCTTTTCCTACAGGAATCACCTCCAGATGACACCCATCCTGCGACGTGTCATGCAGACAGGAGAGAAGGTGGCCAAACAGCCCGGCAAGGTGTGCCGGGCAGGCCATGATGTGACACTGAGCGGCGCATTTAATGCGTACTGCTCTGTCTGCAGAGTAGATATGATAGCACTGTTTGCTATCTAATTAGTACACAATGACTGATTTGCCACAGTGGTGACCCCTTGATCTATAAAAGGATGCCCATGGCAACCATAGAAAGGATTCGGACCCCTGTACACTCATACGCGCGTAGCTGCTCTCGCCCCGAGGCAAACCTGCCGGGCAAGAGCGTTGCGTTTCCACCACCATCCACCATCAATCCACCAAAGCAGGAGTAGGGTTTTACGCCTCGTGGCGGCCCGAACCTCGGTAAAACTACCCGTGTGATCTCTGCCGCGCTACGCTGCGCTCCTCCGCTCTTTGTGCAACGTGCTCAGCCCCCCTGTCGAACCAAAAGGGGCCCTTGGCCCCATAGGTGGCCGTGGTTTCCCACGACACACAGTCAACTATCAAGTTCTTTAAAGGGTTGGTGTGCTGTTTTGGAGTGCCCGCCAGAGTGATCACTGAGAACGGCACCCAATTCACAAGCCACGCTTTCATGCAATATGTTCAGACCCTCAGAAGCAAGGTTTCATTTGCCTCTGTTGCTCATCCCAGGAGCAATGGACAAGTTGAGAGGATGAATGTTGAAGTGCTGCATGGGCTCAAGAAAAGGACTTTTGATAAGTTGCAAAAGTGTGGCAGACGCTGGATCGACGAGCTACCATTGGCTCTTTGGTCCCTCCGTACGACACCAAATCGAGCTACTGGCCAGACTCCCTTCTCCCCAGTATATGGGGCAGAAGCAGTGCTCCCCACGGAACTCATATACGGGTCACCTCGAGTACTTGCCTAAGAGGAAGTAGAGCAACAGCAGCACTGGCATGACGATGCCGTGCTCCTTGAGGAAGATCATCTCCAGGCTGCTGTGCGTGCTGCACGCTACCAGCAAGCCTTGCGTCGCTATCATAGCCGCAGGGTCCATGCCCGGAGCCTTGAGGAAGGAGACCTTGTCCTTAGGCATGTTCAATCCACCAAGGGTTCCAACAAGTTGATGCCGAAGTGGGAAGGCCCTTATCAGGTAGTACGAGTCACCAGACCTGGTGCAGTCCGTCTGGAGACCTAAGATGGCATCAAGGTGCAAAACTCATGGAACATTGAGCATCTTCGCAAGTTCTACCCGTAAGGCGTGACTGCCGGGCCTAGCCCCGGCAGCCACCTTTTGTACAAGCCTTGCCAATGTGCATGTAACCCTTTGTACAAAGCCAGGCGTAGACCCTGTGCAAAGATAATAAAACGAAGCGCTGGCGCCCTAAAAACTTGCATGCATGATTAGTCTAGCATAAATTTGCCATGATCATTTAGGTGAGATCGTATGCTGCTATGTTTTCCTCTGTACTAACTACAGGTTTCTTGCCGCAGACTCGATCCCGAAAAGGAGAAGTGGAAACAGGCTTACATATCGATCCCCGACAGGCCAAACAGATAAGTTTCATCGAAGACATCCATAGCATGCCTCTGTAAGGGAACAACTTGTGCGTAGAAAAACCATGTCACTTTCGAAACATTTGTGCTCCCATCCTTTGATTCGAACATTATTTCGATCAAGCTGGTTGTAGTGGCATTTGATGGAGAAGGTTTGACAAGGGGCCGGTTCCCTTCCATAGTTTTAAGCCCGACAGGCCAGGCCTCGCAGCAACGACGGAAGGTACCGGCAAGATAGCTTGCCGGAGAAACTTGTCTACTTCAAAGTATAGAGGCGTTCCTCCTCTGCATGGATGCAGTACATGCACAAGTGCTCAGCAAATATGTCTTTTTTCATTCATACGCAGATAAACAAGTACAAATCTTACAGAGTACAAATATGGATAGAAGAGGTTACATATTCAAGACTAAAATTTGGCAAATGGCTACATGTTTTAGATTGAAAAAGATAAGTGCCCCGTAATCTCTTTCTTGTCCCTCTCCTCTTAGGGGCTACCGCGGGAGACAAAGAGGGCAAAAGGAGTGTCTGGGCAGAAGCCCAGCCTGACCCCGTCAGGGCCCGCGGGACGTAGTCTGACAAGATCGAGAGGGGTGGGGGCGAAGACGACGGACAGAGAGAGCGGCTAGGCGATGCCCTGGTCACTACCACCAGGGCCAGTAGGACACGGCAGGAGGGGCACCGGCAGGGTGGACGAAGCCGGAGCCCATGAGGGAGCCTGCTGAGGACCAAGCTGGAAGATTGCTGGAGGAGGCGGAGGCATCCACACCTAGCACCCCCGGCAAATCGCTCTGCCGGGGGAAGAAGACCCAGGTGCAGATGATGGTGCCGCCGCCGCCCTCCTGACGATGACGGTGCGGCTTGCGCTCAGCTAGAGCTCGAGCCGCCGTCCTCCAACTCAGAGCTGTCGCCTTCGCCGCCTCTGTCCTCCGCATCGCTGTCGCTTGAGGAGGAACTTTCATCGTCCGTTGAGCTCTCCGCGCAGCACCCTAAGCGAGCACCCGAACGCCCGAAGACCTTGATGGAAAGCAGATTAGCCTCCATTAGCTTGAAATGGAGAACGTGCCCCTCCACCAAGTTGTGGGCACGAGCGAAGGTTTTCCAGCCACACCAGAGAAGCATGACATGAGGAGCGGGGAACTCCACATTCGCCCGTATACTGCCGTTGCAGCAGTCCCTCATGTGCAGCCTCAGTCCAAGCGGCTGTTCCTCTTCCATCACCCTTGCGAAGGGATTTGGGAGCCAAAGACGGCTGCGCGGAGGCCCGCGCAACTAAACGATGAACTCAAATGGCTGGTCCCCAACGTGGCCTTCGTCTGGGACAGGGACGGCTGGAGGAGGGGCTATCAAGGCCCCACCGCGGCCTCCTCGACACGGCAGCTACGCCCACGACCGACCGCACCGCCTTGCGTGCTGGACTCTGCTCTTGCGTCCCCAGCAGGAGGAGGGAGGCGCTGTCGGGAAGAAACCCTCATCGCCACCATTGGAGGTCGACCACGTCCTCTTCCCCGCACCATGGTGGAAGGAGCACTACTGCAGGTTGGTCCAAACACGACAGTCCAATCAAAGACCCTTCGATGAAACCGTGTGCGATGCATTAATCACAAACGGTGATGTAATAAAACTGTCAAAAAAGATACAAAACGTTTGCAATGGCGGTGACATCAAACATGGTTCAGATTAGAGTTGTGTGTACGATGCGTGGCATACGGTTAATCCAGCATAACTGTTTATGATGAGGCAACAACAAAAATGGGCAGCCAGATGAGGGTGTGTGCGATATACGGCATACAGTTCACTAGGATGAACTATGTGTGATTAGGCAACACAATAGAAACGGTCAGCCAGATCAAGGTGTGTGCGATGGAGGGCATACAGTTCACTCGGATGAACTGTTTGCGATGAGCCAAGACAACAGAAACAGTTCGACTGAACAAGATGTGTGTGATACGCGGCAAACAGGTCCGTAATATGAAATGTGTGCGAAGACCAATAATAACATAGACGATTGCTGCTAATGAGCTGTGTGATTTGCTCTGTCTAAAGAAGAATAACATATATATATATATATATATATATATATATATATATATATATATATATATATATATATATATATATATATATAACTGAAATAAACATCCAATTACATAAGTGACTATAGAGATCATTCGCACACACCTCAATAAACAATTGCATGCATTCTAAACTAGGAGAAACGATCATCTAGTCATCTACTTCTTGTGACGCTCCCGCCACTGCTATGTGGCTTGATCCCTCGTCTGGGGTAGGAAGAAGACACTTCCTCATGTTAACGATCTGCCTGTACATCTCATAGCTTGTGTACGCGTCCTTGGCCGCGTACTTGATGTGTTGTTCATCCAGTCTTTGATGCCAAACACTGTGCCAGGCGTTCTTGTCCTTCTTGCTCTCATCCTTCATCTTCATGTAGTAGGGGTCGATGATTGCTGGGGCGAGGTCAACCAGGGAGTTCTGTTTGTTGTTGTCGCTGCCCCAAACCTTGTAGTGGTCTTGGATGTTGAAAAGATTCTGGCATTTCAAGCCCGAAACCCTAAGCGCTTTTAGATCGTTGGTGGTGTCCACCATAGCGAAACTGTAGTCAGAGATGTTGATAAACCTGGAGAAACGCTCGCAAGGCCTTGTGGCCAGGTGGTAGTGGTAGACGAGGTTGTCATGTCGCACGCACAATTGGGCGACAGCAACCTTCTGATCGTGCCCGACACAACCGATGGTGTACTCGAGGTCGAAGCCGACCACTTGGTACTTGTCCTCAGCAAGCAACTGCTCCATAGTTTGGATGGAGCTCTCCACCGAGACTGGCTTGTTCGTGTACACCACCGAGAGGGCCTTCCCCCTCACGTGGGTGTCCACTACGTGATGCGTGGTAAACTACCCCCCGTTGTCGTCGTCGGCCGCTAGGAGCGCCATTGGAGCCACGGGGAGCGCCATTGGAACCGCTGGATGTCCTCTTTGTATGTGTCGTCGTGGGTGTGCTTATTGTGTCATGTGGCGCGAGAGATGAAGGTAAATGGCCACAGGAATAAATGGGGGCCGGGCGGCCTGGATTCTCGACACGTCCACATGGCAGTTTTTGCAGCGGGTAACTACATCGTGGTGCCGCGCCCGGCGCAACCGCATGCATAATGGCAGCATGAACGTACATGATCGTGCACCAGCCCCAAATACTGGCAGCGTGCATGGAGGGACAAGGGCAGAGCGCCCAGAGGGACGCGAGAGCATAGCGCACGTGGCGGGATGCGAGCAGAGCACGCCGTAGCCGCCTCAACCGCGAGCAACCACATGCATAGAGCAATTGAACACGCAGGGAATGGTCATCTACAAGCCGGCCAGCAGTTGCGACGCTGCGTAGAGAGCGGCCGTGTGCTACTACCTCCGTCTTCGTCTATTAGTCCACTTTATATTCTGTGCCATATTTTGACCTTAAATTTAACCAACAAAATGTTGATGCATGTTATAAAAATTATATAATTGGAAACTATGTTCAAATACGAATCCAACGATATAATCTTTGGCGACATGCATTCGTATTTTATTAGTTAAATCTCTAGTCAAAATTTGGCACAAAAATACATAGACCACTTATAAACCAGGACGGGGGTACTAGGTAATTAAATCACAAACGTTTTTTATTAACCGTATGTGTACATGTCCTTTCTTCCTCCTCTCGCACATCTTGTCACCCCGCTGCCGTTCATAGCTTACAGCGCAAGCTTGTGCAGCCCGCGGGCGCGTTCTTTTGGCCAAACGGTGGCTCGAAGTGGCGCCAATGAATCATCGGTGAGCCCATTCCCGTGCAGCCTCACAGGTTCCCGCGCAAGCTTCCTGCCTGATTCACTGAAATCTGCGAAAATCCCAATGCTTACCGGCCTGCTATATAAACCCTCACGGCCGGCGAGTCCTGCGTCGCATTTTCCCCTCCCTCCCTGTAGCTTATCTCATCTGCTTCTCCCACAATCGCTAGTGGCACCGGTCCATCATCGTCGCTCAGCCACTCCGCCGTCATCAGAGGACAGCTCCAGCTGGGAGGCTACACCGCGGCGGTGGCGCAGTCCCTGGTGTAGTGTAGTGCGCGTGGCGTCCCTGTTAGGTGTTGGCGGAACACCCACCACACGCTCCGCCGTCGCTGCACATCGGCAGCTGTTACCGAACGCCGTTACCGCCACCCCACCGTCTGCTGCCGTGGCCGCCACATGACCATCGAAAGCCAGGGCCATCGCCCACTCCACCGCCGCGGCCCGATGGCGGGAGGTGGCCGTCGTGGCCGCCACCCCACTGGTGGCCACCGTGGTCATCACCCGCTCCTCCACCGCGGCTAGAAGGCAGGAGGTGGTGGTCGTGGCCGCCACCCCATCGTCAACCGCCATGGCCGCGAGCCTACCGTCGACCGCCAGGGTCATTACCCACTCCGCCACTACCGCTCGAAGGTGGGAGGCAGAGGTGAAGGCCCGCACATGCCACCCCATCGAGTTCCTGCGGAAGAAGGAGGAGCGCCTCATCGAGCACGCATAGAGCCTTACCGCCGCCATGGCCGCAACACACGCCGCCACAGAGGCGAGGAATCAGGAGATCTACAAGGAGAACCACCGCTTCGAGAGGGGTCATCTGGAGCGGCAGAGGGCGTTCAAGGTGAGCGTCGCTGAAGGTGCGGCAGCGGCATGCACCGTATTGTAGTTGTCCAGCTCATGGGTAGGCTCCTCCTCCTCTTCCTCTTACTGAGCGCGCTTGATAGAGGAGAGGCTACCAGAAGTAGTACAAATCCCCTTCGTAGTAGTAGTATTTAGAGGCTATTTTGTTCAGTTCATATGACTATAGATGTGGTGGAACTGTACAACGTACTTAAAATTAGCTAGTATATATAGTTGAACTAGCTATTTCAGTACGTGGTTGGCAACAATTGGGGAAAAGTTTGGTCGGTTAAGCAGTTGAGTTGAACTGTTTGTATAAAAGAACGACTGCTTAATCTATGAATGAAATCTATGCTTAATTACTGAATTTTAGTTGCAAAACTTAGATAGTGCTAGTGATTTTTAGCTGCATATTTTGACAAATGGCAGTGTTACAAGCTTGACAAATGGCAATGTTACTAGATCAACAAATGCCATTCTTTCCAGTTTGACAAATGGCAATATTCCCAATATGACAGATGCAAATCTTACCAAATTGTCTGTACGTGCTTGCACACGGGTCATCCAGAACAACCGTTTGCGTTGAAGGGATGTACAAATCCTGCTCGACACATTTTCTCTTGGCTTAGCGCCAAAGTCTAGCTTTGCATACTATATACAATCTGAACCATTTGCATTGAAGAGATGCACAAATCCTACGCTACAAATTTTTCCTTGGCTTACTGGTGAAGACCATAGCTCTCACTTTGCATACGGGTGTTCTATCTAAAACGTTTGCGATGAAGAGCTGCACAAATCATGCTCGGCACATTTTCCTTGGCTTCCTGGGGAAGCTGTCGGTTTGCATACGGGTGTTCTATCTAAAACGTTTGTGATGAGTGTTTTATATTTAAAAACCATTTACGTTGTTTTTAAACAAAATCATTTGATAAGTCTGAACATTCAGAGAGAAAAACGCAAGTTCGTTCAAACCATATCTTTCATTCAGTCACACTGCGAATTTATATTCATATGATCGAGATACACTGATACAGTATTAAACCCCCCAAATAAAACTAATTCCGGCGGCGGCGGAGGCGGCGTGTCATGCCGGCGTTGTCGTCCTCCGGGACGCCGTTGTTGAAGTCTTCAAGGCAGCACAGAATGTTCTTCACATGGAAATCAAACATCATGTCATCGCGCGATCGACGGGCGGGGCGTGGGAGGACGGTAACCCGCGGCGCTGCGAGGTAGCGGTCGACGGCGGCGTCCCATGCTGCTGAGGGGGGCGCGCGCACGGGCATAGGCGCGATGGGTGCAGGCAAACGCACGGGGACCGGCGCCGCGGTGGGTGCATGGGCGCGCACGGGCACGGGCACAGCCGATGGCGGTGGCATGTACACAAGCTCGCGTGGGTCCGTGGAGACCTCGCTGACGCCAGCGGCTTCCAGCTCTGCGATAGTGCTCGGTGACCAGCCCGTCAATGCTACGGGGATGGTCGCTGGCATGGGCGCGTGGATGGGAGCTGGGACATGCTTGTTCAGGGCCATGTCCATGAGGTCCCATTCCTCCTTATTTTCTATCTCCTCCGGCTCGGAGTCGACTTCACCAAACTAGAACACTAGTGGCAGATGATCCTTCTGCGCCATGGCATTGGTGGAGGTCTGCGGGAGGGTGGGGAATGGGAGGCGAACAGTAAGGCCGCCTATATTAAACAGCGGCTCGGGCGCCATTAGTGGAGAGGATGCCAGCAAGGCGGGCGGCCATGGAAGTCAAAGGGCTCGCTTCCCAGTGAGCCTGCACAGCGTACAACTCGCACGCTTCCCGGTGAGCCTACGCATTGGAGGACAGCTTGCACACCAGTCGGTCAGCCTGCGCACCGGTTGCGCTCGTAGGTCTCCTGTTCAGTCAAGCAGCTGTCCGCACGGCACCTCCTATATCCATTAAAAGAGAGACACGTGGCGTCACGTGAATGGTTAACAGAACAAACATGATTTAAATTATACAAACATTTGAGATGTTAAAGTGGCAGCTATTTGTTTCAAAATGCCTTTGTTGGCTGTTATTCGAGTGCGCCTTCTCTCAAAATGGACATGAAAAACACCACAGCATGTCGGGTGCCATTCCATGATAGCATGCCAAGTTTCATGAATTTTAGACGAGTTTTGGATTTACTAGAATTTAAAAACAAAGTATCTCAAAGTTTTGCCGGCAATCAACAGTGCCCTGGTGTTTGAAATTCATTCCCATTTCTTGCATGGGACCTAAGCATGCACCCAACGGCACGCATTTGATATGTCAACCCATTTTTCTGCACTGGAGCTTGTGCATGTAGTTCAAATTTGAATTATGCACATAAAATGCCTAGAAAACCCAGTTAATGTATAAAAATATCCAAGCGAACCCCGAAAAATCCCAAAAATTGACACAAGACTCCTGTTGTTCAATTTTGACACTAGACAAAAATTGAAAGCAAGAATAGGCAACGGATATCATTTCGTCCCCAAAGGTGGCACGTTTCCTACTGAAACCATCAGGCTTGTTGTGAGAAGCTCTGGTTTGCAAAAGCTTATAACCAAACCTGCCCCAAATGGGACAAAAATTTACCACAGCATGTTGATGCCGCTTCATGATAGCATGTCAAGTTTCATGAACTACAGACGAGTTTTGGATTTACTAGAATTTAAAAACCATGTATCTCAATGTTTGCGGCCGAGTGACGGTGGCAAGGTGTTTGACATTCATTCCCATTTCCTGCATGGGACCTAAGCATGCAACCAAGGACACAGATTTGATTTTTCAACCAATTTACATGCACTGGAGCATGTGCCTATAGTTCAAATTTGAATTGTGCACATAAATGCATAGAAAACTCAGTTAATGTATAAAAATGTCCAAACGAACCCCAAAAAATTCCTAAATTTAACACAACACTCCTGTTGTTCTATGTTGACACTAGAAAAAAAAATTGAAATCAAGAAGTGCCAACGGATATCGTTTCGTCCAGAAAGGTGAAACGTTCCCTACCGTAACCATGAGGCTTGTTGTGAGAAGCTTATACCCCAACCTGCCCCAAATGGGATAATATTTTTACCACAGCATGTTGATGTCGTTCCATTCTAGCATGTCAAGTTTCATAAATTGCAGATGAATTTTTGATTTACTAGAATTTAAAAACCATGTATCTCAATGTTAGCGGCCGAGCAACGGTGGCAAGGTGTTTGACATTCATTCTCATTTCTTGCATGGGACTTAAGCATGCAACCATGGACGCACATTTCAATTTTGAACCCATTTATATGCACTGGAGCATGTGCATGTAGTTCAAATTTGAATTATGCACATAAATGCATAGAAAACTCAGTTAATGTATAAAAATGTCCAAGCGAACCCCGACAAATCCCAAAAATTGCCACAACACTCGTGTTGTTCTATGTTGACACGAGAAAAAATTTGAAACTAAGAAGAGGCAACTGATATCTTTTCGTCCCCCAAGGTGGCACGTTCCCTACTGAAACCATCAGGCTTGTTGTGAGAAGCTTATACCCAAACCTGCCCCAAATGGGACAATATTTTTACCACGGCATGTCGATGTCATTCCATGATATCATGTCAAGTTTCATGAATTTCAGATGATTTTTTGATTTACTAGAATTTTAAAACCATGTATCTCAATATTAGCGGCCGAGCAACAGTGTCATGGTGTTTGACATTCATTCTCATTTCTTGCATGTGACCTAAGCTTGCAACCAATGACACACATTTGATTTTTCAACCCATTTTTATGCACTGGAGCATGTGCATGTAGTTCAATTTTGAATTATGCACATAAATGCCTAGAAAACTCAGTTAATGTTTAAAAATGTCCAAACGATCCCTGAAAAATTCCAAAATTTAACATGACACTCCTGTTGTTCTATGTTGACACCAGAAAAAAATTGAAAGCAAGAGGAGGCGACGAATATCGTTTTGTCCACAAAGGTGACACATTACCCTGACGGAACCATGTGGCTTCTTGCGAGAAGCTCTGGTTTGTGAGAAGCTTATACCACAACCTGCCCCAAATGGGAAATATTTTTTACCCCAGCATGTTGATGCCATTCCATGATAGCATGCCAAGCTTCATGAATTTCAGACGGCTTTTGGATTTACTAGAATTACAAAAGCAAGTACCTCAACGTTTGCCAAAGAGCCACGGTGCCGTGGTGTTCGAAATTCATCCCCATTTCTTGCATGGGACATAAGCATAAACCCTTGGACACATATATGATTTTACAACCTATTTTGGTGCACCGGAGCATGTGCATGTAGTTTAATTTTGAATTGTGCACCTGAAATGGCTAGAAAACCAAGTTAATTTATAAAAATGTCCAAGCGAACCGTGAATAATTCCATTTTTTTGACGACACACCTATAGTTGCATGTTCACTGCAGATAAAAGTTCTAGCAATTCAAACACCCTCCTTTGCCGCTGTGACCCCATTATGTAATTCAAATCAAGATGAAAAATCAAGTAGATCGCACACAGTTTATTATCACCAACCGTGTGAGATGCAGTACAAAATATCTTGGAGCACCGTCGGAGTATAGTACGCCTATGGCTTACGCGAGAAGGTGCATCGGCTACAGTCCACAGCCGGCGTGTCAAGCACACTAGCTCGCTCCCCAAATATCATTTCACTGTTCAATCGTCGCCGGTGAAAGATGGGGACGTGGACCCGCGTCGTGAGGGCAACTTCGCCGATCCACTCCGGCGAGAGCACAGCCGCAACCGCCATGCGCGTGCTAACAAGCTGCATGAGTGCGGCCACAATCTGCGACCGGGCGGCAAAGGCAGCCCAAACGGTCGCTGTTGCTTCTCAAGTGGCGGCAGCAACATTAGCCTTGGGGATAGCAACTGGCGAGAGCGGCACATCAGCTGTCCATTCCACAGCGGTGGCCTTAGCCATGATGGAGGCCACCCACGACCATGTCGAGGCCACCCACGCCCAACTCGTGGCGGTCACCGCACAAATCAAATAAAACTTCTCTGACAACGGTCGGCAACCCACGGACGAAGACTTGGCAATCGCCGAGAGCGTTCGAGCAGCCGTCCGTTCCTCCGCGGCATACCTTGCCACGACGGAGCCCGTCCAAGCCTAGATCGCGGCCGCCCACGCCCAGCTCGTGCCGGCCTTTTACAAAGAGATGGCAGACACGGATGGCGAGATGCTTGCTGAGTATGGAGCGATGGATGCCATGGAGCCCCTTCCCCAGGAGATCGTCGGGCGCGAGCTGGACATGGAGGAGGCGGCGGAGATCGACGAGCACTAGTCATAGTAGTACTCTTTGTTTTGTTTAATTAAGAGCGCCGGTCTTTAATTTGTTAGAGTAATGTTTAGGTCAGCTAGCTCTGTTTAATTGCTGAACTTGCTCAATTAAGAAGTGTGGGTGTGCTGTACTCTCCTTTGTGTACCCAAATTATGCAATGACGTGGATGACCACTGTAACCAGGGAAATTCGAACCAAAATTTTTGACGTTCAAACTCATCACACATGGGTTAAGCTATATGAATCGTTTGTGATGTTCACAAATCGTACACAGTGCTGAATAAAGGACCATGTCTGATGACACTTTGCGCGCCAGTTTTTTTGCTGCACCGATTCAAAATTTTCGGCTTCCACGGAAATATCTACCTCCCCGCCCCCTCCCCCTTACCAAAAGCTACATTTCCCCTGTTTCCGCCTTCCTTTCCAAGTTGAAACCTTCACTCCTTGCTTGCAACGCCGCCTACTCGCCGGTGACCCTCCTTCACGCAGCTCGGCCTCGTCGATCCAGGCAGGTAATCCACACCCGACCCCCATCCTCCTCCTCCTTCCACATCCCACATGCCCCGACCGTCGGCGCGACACCTTCCACCCAAATCACAGACCCCTCCCGCAAATAAGCGCCGCCCTAAGCCATGGTGCACGCAGTATAGCCAGGAGCTCAAGGAGCATTTGGCAGTGGAGAAGCAAATCATGGCTGCACGTGTGGATGAGGTTGCGATGGCTGCCATTCGTGCTGGCCCCTAGATCTTGGAGGAGCACCTCGCCGTCGAGGCCACCGTCGATGCCTCATGCACAGACGCTGCGACATGGTTGGCTGCTTTAAACGACAGTTCATGGCATTTCCTCAAGGCCACCATCGGTGCCTTCGACGAAGACTATGAGGTGCTTTCTCAGCGTGCCCGTGCTTACCTCAACTCGAGGGGCAGCAGGTTGGAGCCCGGAGCGGCTCAGGCGACTCACCACTATGATGAGGGCACCCACGATGTGGAGGCCTTGCCCTTTTCCATGTCCAAGGAGCCAATCATCATTGACATCTCCGACGATGAGGAGTAGCTTGTCTTATTAGCTCACTATAAGGACCTATGTTTAGTTTGCTAGCTTCGCCGGTTAAGCATGCTTGGTTTACCCGTTGCATGTGCTGCTCCTGCCTTTCCTTAACAAATTCTAGTGAATTGTCCTATCTACGT
The DNA here is from genome assembly GCA_011799875.1 of Thinopyrum elongatum. Classification (NCBI taxonomy): domain Eukaryota; kingdom Viridiplantae; phylum Streptophyta; class Magnoliopsida; order Poales; family Poaceae; genus Thinopyrum; species Thinopyrum elongatum. The sequence goes on along the minus strand of CM022300.1, from coordinate 354,197,499 downwards.
TTACCATGCAATCTGTTGCTCTAGTGTATATGTTCTATATGTCATGCGCAATGTGGTGCTCACTTATTAACTATTTGGTTAATTAGTTGTCGTCTTCAGTTAACTATTTGGTTCAATTCTGTAAATGTGATGTTCAATTCTTCAGGGTGAAATTTTGTATTGTCTTCCATGTGAGAAATAAATCGAATTTATCTTTACAAAATACATGAGAAACAAATACAATTGCTATATTTCCAAGTTGTCAAGCATGCTTGGTTTGGTTAACTATCTGATCTTCTAGTATGTTATACATAGTGCAATGTGGTGCTCAGTTAACGTTTGGTTCATTTGTTGTGGTGTTTATTTAACTGTTTGGTTCAATTCTGCAATGTGATGTTCAATTGTTGTGTGTGCATTCTGTTATTGTATACCATGTGATAAATAAATCGAAATTGGCTGTACTAAATACATGAGAAACAGATACAATTGCTATATTTTCCAAGTTGTTAAGCATGCTAGTTTTGGTTAACTGTCTGGTCTTCTATTAGGAGTATGTTATATTGTGCAATGTGGTGCTCAGTTATTGTTTGGTTCATTTGTTGTGGTGTTTAGTTAACTGCTTGGTTCAATTCTGCAATGCGATGTCCAATTTTCGTGGGTTGAATTTTGTATTGTTGTGCATGTGAGGAATAAATCGAATTTGGTTGCACTTAATACATGAGAAACATATACAATTGCTATTTTTCCTAGTTCTTAATCATGCTTGGTTTGGATAAATGGGTTTTCCATGTGGCTTGAATTAATCTGATGAATCTGCAATGTGCTTATTTTTCATCAACATATTTTACTGATAGCATGCGAATCCTCAATTAACCTGATCACTAACTACCTTATATGTGTTGCAGGGAAACAATGGGAAGCACTGAGGTTTACAGTCGAGGTTTGCACATGCATGGTACTTTGTCTAATAGAACATTATTGTACAATTGCAGGAACCATTCTAATATTTAGGTTTCTAACAATTTGGTCTTGCACATGTAGGTCCTGCTGTCAGAGGTTTTGACCCACTGTTCGACCCTTTTTGCATATGGGGAAATGAGTTGTCCATGAATATCAGTCAAGTCAAGAAACTCACAAAGATTGTTAGGATAAAGAAATTATCAACAAAAAACAACAAGATCTTTGTCTGAACAATGAAGAAGACATCAGTTCACTACAGGATGGTACTAACTATTATACCTTGCCTTTTTTATTCCTTTGCCCCATTTACAATATAGAGAAGATATTTATGCACATCCTTGTTTTCAGGCCTTTCCAAAGCAATTCACTTATGATTACCTCTCAAACCACCTGTATGGTCAAGAGGCGAGGAAGGTATTCATACAACACCCATGGTTCAATATTGAAGTGTTCCTGAAGAGGACGAAGGATGGACGGTCAATCATCCACAGGCACTGGCCTAAAGTTGCAAAGACCTTCAACATCAATGAAGGCTCAATATTCGCCTTCCGCTTCAGCAGTTTTCCAGATGAGATCCATCTGTCTATGTACCATCTATGATGCTAATTTCGAAAGGTTATAGATGTTGCATGTGAAACTTGGTGCTGGTGCAGTTGTGTAATGGGGTAGCTAAGTGCTGAAGCTATATGATGCTGTACTCCGATGTATTTCAATTATGAAATCCTGCTTCCTTAATATGAAAATGAAATATATTCTGTGCTTAATATGAAATGTCAATTAGATTAATAAATGGATTATTAAGAATAGGACAATTAGCCTGCTAATTTGGTTTTTCTATTGCAAACGGTTATTGAGAAAACACCGTGGGCGATGACCTTAGGCAACGCACACAGTTTCTAGGAATAAACCGTGTTGGATCAATGAACAATCACACACGACATCCTCTTGAAAACTGTTTGCGTTAGGCCACCTTGCCCAAATGTTTACCACATAAAAAGTGTGTGTGATGGACAGCCTTTGCCACACAGTTTCTTCTATGCACCATGTGTGATGCATTCAATAATGCATATGATAAAATTGTTAATATCGTGTGCAATGGCAACACTATCACAAACGATTTAATGGGGAAAATTGTGTGTGATGTACCTGCAAACGGAAACGTTTCCCTTGGAGTGACTGTGTGGGATGTATATACGAACGGAAACGTACTTCTTGGATTAACTGTGTGGAATGTACATACTAACGGAAACGTATTCCTTGGATTGACTTTGTGGAATGTAAATACGAACGGAAACATTTAGCCGGGACTGACTGTGTGGGATGTACTTACGATCAGAAATGATTTGGCCTGTATAATTGTATTTTTTTAGCACAACTGTACGTATAACCATATTTGATCGCTCGCCCGTCGCACACGACCTCACTTTGCCGAGCGTGTGTGACCGGAGGGCCTATCCCCGATGGTTTTGCGTCATGTGGGAAGGACCCCCCCATATCGCAGTTACTCACTAGGCGACGGTTCAAAACGCCGTCGCGGAAAGGGGTTAAAAACCGTTTGTATAGCACCTCACTGTACCAGTGGAGGGTATCAAGAAAGAAGGGAGGAGAAGTGTGTGGGTGAGCCCCTCGTCCACATCACTTTTTATAGGGGAACATGGCCGGGGGCTGGCTCCTCGCCACCTAGGAGGGAGCCGCCCCGCTCCACCAATCTTGCCTCCCTGCGCTACTGACGACGCCCATAATCAACGGCCGTCCGCCTACGCCTATCCTTGGCACCTGGCTTTCTGCCATGGCACTCATTCCCGCGCCCTCCGCGTCCGCCACCAACCCTGCGTAATGCATGCAGCATACGTGGCGGAAACGGTAGGTGTAATGGGTGAGTAAAATGGCAGTTACCCCTCCCTCCGTGAACATGGGCGGCTTCTGAGCCACTACGTGGGTACTCCCATGTCGTTCTGCCCGACTCGCGGTGAAGGCGGTAACTGACTCAACCACAGGTTAATGAAGAAGCAAGGAAAACGTCTGGAGAGACTTAAAACCCGTAGTGGCATGACCCAAATGCTCGCCTGTGTGATTTTTGGGGCCTACCCCAATGATGCTCAGCAGCACATATGGGCCGGGCCCGGGGGCTCCTGTAGGTGCAACAAACATTTGCATTTGTTGCCCGGACTTACACACAGGCACACTAGCGTCGTTTGTTCAACATCAACATCCGAGCAAGAGAAGAGGCTTTTACTGATATCAAAGAGTAGATCAAGAAGACCAAGGCAAGCAAGATGGAAGAATATCACCTTTGGGAGGGCCTCCCTTGCCGGGCAGGAGAGCCTGGCTCGATCGAGACCGTCCCAGGGGCAAGTCCAAGACTTCCCCGGCAGGCTTGTCGGGTGCGCCAATGGCGAAATCCCCGCCAGGACACCACCGCTCCACCGCACGGCGACGCAAGTCACTCATCAGTGCAGTGTCGAACCCCCGAGCGATTAAGTGGCCTCTGCTAAGCACGTGGCGGCCCATTGGAAGACAATATTTATCCAAGCGACACCCGTCCAGAAGCGTGTCAAGATGATAAGCAAGAGATGGTTAAGCGGCTCGGCAGGCCTGCCGGGCTTCATCCTCAGCATGACACCTAGCAGCGCATTTAATGCACTTTGTCCTAACTGCCAAAGTTAGGTATGATAGCACTGTTAGCTGTCTAATCCCTAGATAATGACTATTTTGCCACTATGGTTACCCCTTAGCCTATAAAAGGAGGGCCATGGCAAACTAGAAAGGGATTCAGACCCCCTCACACTTGTACGCGCGTAGCTGCTCTCCCCAAGGCACCCTTGCTGGGCTTGAGCATCGCGTGTTCTTTGTGTCCTTCCACTCAATCTACCAAAGTAGGAGTAGGGTTTTACGCTATCCCGCGGCCCGAACCTGGGTAAAAACCTCCAGTGTCACCGCCGTCATGCTGTTCCATGGCTTCTGCACTTTGTGCAACGTGATCTCCCCCTTGCCGAACCACAAAGGGGCTCATAGCCCCATAGGTGATCTTGATCCCCCACGACAGAGACCTTGATTATCCCTGCAATCGATATAGCTAAAACTCGAGGTGGTTAAACTGAATCACACAGAACAAAGGAGCACCTTGCTCTGGTACAAATTAAAAGTGCTAGTTATTGACTAGAGGGGGGTGAATAGGCGATTTTTATGATTGTCTTTGAAACAGCAATGTCTTCGAAGACGCGGAAACAAAACAATGACTAAATAGGATACAATAGATGTCGTGCTGGAACACGATCACCTATGGGGCCATCGGCCCCTTTGTGGTTTGGCAAGGGGGAAGATCATGTTGCACAAAGAGCAGAGGCCATGAAACGGCACGGCGGTGGTGACGCTGGTGGTTTTTACCCAGGTTTGGGCCGCTAGGAAGCGTAAAACCCTACTTCTGCTTTGGTGGATTGGATGGAGGAACACGATGGGCATGCAACGTTCAAGCCCGGCAGGGTGACCTCGGGGAGAGCAGCTACGTGCGTACAAGTGTGTGAGAGTCCGAATCCTTTGCTAGTTAACCTTGGACCTCCTTTTATAGCTCAAGGGGTGACCATAGTGGCAAAATAGTCTTTATCTAATGATTAGATAGCTAACAGTGCTATCATACCTAAGTCTGGCAGTTAGGACAAAGTGCATTAAATGCACTGCTAGGTGTCATGCTGAGGGCGAAACCCGGCAGGCCTGCCAAGCCGCATAACCATCCCTTGCTTATCATCTTGACACGCCTCTGGACGGGTGTCACTTGGATAAATCTTGTCTTCCAACGGGCCACCACGTGCTTAGCAGAGGCCACTTAAACTCTTGGGGGCTCGATACCGCACTGATAAGTGACTTGCGTCGCTGTGCGGTGGAGCGGTGATGCCTTGGCGGGGATCCCCGCCCCTGGCGGCCCCGGCAAGCTTGCCGGGGAAATCTTGGACTTGCCCCTGGGGCAGCCTCGTACCTGACCAGGCTCTCCTACCCAACAAAGGAGGCCTTCCCAAGGTGATAGTCTTCCGTCTTGCTTATTCTTGGTCTTCTTGATCCGCTCTTTGATCTCACTAAGAGCTGCTTCTCTGGCTTGGCCTCGGTTGCTGGGGAGGAGGCCCTTTTCATCCGTGCACAAGTCAGGGGAAACATACACCCATGTTTGTGTACCCTGACAGAAGCCCCCGGGCCTGAGCCATACGCGTGGCCAGGCACGTTGGGTTAGGGCCCAAATGGTGCACGGACACGCGTCTAAAAATTGTTGCACACACAGCGGTTGTCATGATGAACAGTCAATCCAACGTTCACTCCGCGTAATTACCGCAGGTCGTGGGGTCGTGGAACAGCAATAGTTAATGGGTAATGCGCCTGCGGAAATGGTAACTTCCTGAGAAAAGATAGCTAAGAGCCAGCCCCCACGCCTGTTCCCAATAAAAAGGCAATGCGAAGGGGCACTGCTCATTCGTGTCTGTCTATTCTCCCATCATCTTCTTCCTCAAGCCAAGCAACCGCTCCTACGCCAACATCCGCCTCCAACACCCTGCTAGATCTCCCATCTACTCTGCGATCTCGAAGGACGGGAAAGAAAGCCGCCACTGCAAGTGGAAAGCGGGCGACCACCGCCCGAGACACTGCAGCGGAGGGGAAGAAGAAAAGGGCAGGGGAGCTGGAAAGGAAGCGGCGGGAAGATGTGGTTTTCTTCCCATCGAACCTGGACAGCAAAGCCCTGACTACGAGGTACGCGTACATGTGGGGGAGGGTAGTTCCAAAGGGGGATGGAGCGTGCATGGTCTTGCCGGAGGGAAAGGAAGTTCCACCAAACTCGTACCACTTCTTCTGCGCGTACTTTCTCTGCGGCCTCACCTCCCCCTTCTTAGATTTCTTCGAAGCCATGATGGTGGTGTACGGATTCCATCTCCTGGATTTCACGCCCAATGCCATGGCATGCATGGCAATCTTTTCCCATCTGTGCGAGAATTTCATCGGAGTTGCCCCCAATGTGGATTTGTTCAAGCACTTCTTCATCCCATGGGTGGAAGACAAGATTCACCGCTCGGGGAACATAAATTGAATCCCCTAGGGCAAGAAGGATGAATCAACTTATCTCTCCGGCCAGTAGCACAGCAGATGGGAGGAGTGGAGGGCCGACTGGTGCTGGATCCAGGACGAGGACGCCCCAGAGTCCTGTGCGGCATGGACGGAATGCGTCGTGCGCGGCAGCGAATGGAGCAAGGTAGGCCTCACCGACGATAGGCCTCGCCCTACGCTGAACCGAATCGCTCATCTCAAGGCTGCCGGGCTAACCATCGAGCACGTGGGGACCGACTTCCTTCGGCGCCGCATTGCGCCACTGCAGAAGAGGGATAGATTTGCTTGGGAATACGGTGATGCTGCCGACAGAATGCGTCTGTACCCGGGCCTCATCAACAACTTGTCGATATACGGCCATGGCTGGCGGTGTGAACAGCTGTTCGGCAGCCTTGGGTCATTCCATTTGCTGGCAAAGTTCATCCCACTGCATATCAACTCTGCACGGGACCAGATTCTGAAGTGGATGCCCGACTGCAATGCTTACGGAGTCACGACTGACTGGAAAATGGCCGGTCTGGATAAAGAGATGCAGTGGGTCTCTAGTCTGGAAGAAAGGGCTTCCAGGGTGGAGAAAGATATGGTCAAGTGCACCTCCAAGGCGGAGGCGGAGTTCATTAAGAAGCGGATTGAGGAGGACAAATCTCTCCGGGCTACCGGGAAGGCGAGGCCCGGAGAAGAGGAGAAGGACGAGGAGGAGGAAGCGGAAGGCGAGGGTTCCTCAGACGAGGGGAGCGAGGGGCACGTCGCGGAGGAGGCTGCCGTGCTCGACCCTACCGGGGTTGGCATTCTCGCCACGGCAGCAGAGGCCCAAGGAGAAATCAAAGCTGAAGAGGCAGAGTAGCTGGAGGAGGAATGGCTCGCGGCAGACACAAGCTCCAGGGCCAGATCCAGACTATCGCCCCCGCAAACGGGCCAGCAGGAAGGCAATGGTTTTGACCTCCTCAATGGTTGCGAAGAGTGTGAAGAAGACCATCTCTAGGGTCACTAACCCAGAGGTGACACGCTGCCAATCCTCTCGCCTGGCAGAGGCCAAGACTCCGCCCGTCAAGCGACGTGCCGTCATTGGAGTCGATCCCAGCCCCTACTCGAGCCCAGCCTCTTCGCACGACTCGATCCCGCTAGGGACCTCAGCCCCGCCATTGAGCTCAAAGCTGCCGGGGAGCTCCGCTCCTTCGACCCTGAAGAGAGGCAGGGCGACCCCGCCACCTACGGGGTACGCACTGGGCTCCATGCTCATAGACCCAGAGTACGGAGAACGACTGATCTCTTCATTGTTGAGGTACTTCGTCTTTGACATCTTGTTGATCTAACCTTGCCTTGTCATCTTTGACAGAGATGAAGAACCCCTCGCCCAGCGAGCCAAGCTCATGGCAATGCCGAGGCCCTCAGCAAGCACGGGTCTGGCAGGGGATAGGATAAAAGATCATGTGCCCAGCCCCCAGGCCAGCCCCCTGCATAAAGACGTGGGACAAGTTTCGCCTGCCCAGAGGGATGCGGAAGAACGTGCTTCGCCCTCCGCCAAGGGAGGAGAGGAGGTTCATCAAAGCGGGGTCCACGAAGGAGGGATTGCCCCATCCAAAGCCCAAGCGGAGAGATCACCAGCAAGGGCCTCCACCGAGGGGTCTGTCCACACTAAGACCGCGGCCACCGAGGGGGTGGTCATGGACCAGTCTCCGGCAACTGACATTGCCGGGGCCACCGATACTCCTCCGCAGCGAACTCCACCGGGTAATCCACTCACTCTTGCTTCTCTTACTCAGAATTGCTTCGCTTTCTGGTCTCTGGCTTACCAATTCCTGGTATCTGACCGCCATTGTTTATTGATTTTGTTTGCAGCCCCGTCAATTTACGAATCAGAGTTCTTGGAGGAGGTGGCCAGTATTGGGAAAGACGCCGCTGAGGAGGCCACCAGGATTGCTACCGCGGAAGGCCAAGATCAGACTTTTGGGGTATACAAGAATTTCCTGAAGGAACAGAGATAGCCCCCGGCTGCAAATCTGGCCTAGATGCAGTTATCGAGGAGAAAACCCCTCTCCAGTCCATGGGACCTCTCCCCTTGCTTAGCACGCAGGTCGTAGCTCCTCAGCCATCCTTAGGCAAGCTGGCACTGGTCATTACTCAGTCCGAGACAGCCGCTCCGGGCTCATCTGTTATAGTGGGTGTGGACTTCGATGAGGAAATCAGGCGTATACTTGCAGCACTGTCTCAGAGACTTGAAGAGGGTGGTGACCCTGATGATGGTGCCAAGGACTTGGCTTGCCTGGAATCCATGGCTGCCGGACTCAAAGACATCCAACATAGGTATAATCTCAAGGCACAGGTAGTCAAGGAACAGTGCGATTCTGCTGATCTTATGGGCAAGAAGCTGGCGGACAAGGGCAACGAGATGCGTGAATGGTACAAGAAGCAGTCCCTCTCCCTTATGCGGCAAGAGGAGGTGTTTGCCATGGCCAAGGAGGATATCACTTCCCGGGAGGTCCGCTTGATGGAGCGCGAAGCACTTCTGAACGCCAAGGAGAAGGAAATCTCTGCCCGGGAAGGAAACCTCGAAACCACCCTCCACGGCAAGGATGAGGCACTGGAGGCTCTCGTCTAGCAGCGCACCAAGGACCTGGAGGACAAGCACAAAGCAATACTTGACACGCTTACTCTCAAATCTTCTACCCAGCTGAAGAAGGTTACTGATGAGCTAGCTGCCGCGTCTGCTGCCAAGACTGATCTTGATCACCATGTGGCCAAACTGACGGAGGACCTTGCCGGGAGCACCAAGGAAATCATGGCTCTCAAAAAAGAAGGCCACAAAGCAGAGACCTTCTTGAAGGAGGTGCAATTGCAGCTTTCCTCCAAGAGCTAGGACCTTGACACTGCCAACGGCACCGTCACTGACATGAAAGCGCGGCTTGGCACCTTGGAGAGTGAGATTGAGTCTGCCAGTGTTCGCGGGAAGTTGCTGATGAAGGACTTGGATAATGCAAGAACCCTCCGACGGGACACGAAGGATAAACTACAGAACCAGATCGAGCAACGCGACCTCTGGATCAAAAACTTGGTTGACATCACCGAGCGCCTCACTGCCCAGTTCTCGAAGATGGACATGAAGAGTTGGGCTTTCTACGTCAACACATGAAGTTCCAACTGTCAAGCTGACACATTTCTTTGAAGGTTTGATTGAAGGGCTGAAGATGTATGAGAAAGACAGGGTTGAATGCTTTGCCAATGAGTCTTGGAAGCTTGCCCGTGATGCCCTCTTCATGGTCTTGAGCAACCTTGCTTTCCGCCACCCAGACCTCAACCTCGCCGATGGCTTCAAGAGGCTGCCACCGGGTGCTGATACTTCTGCTGCTGCGGAAAAGGCTGGTCCTCTTGCCGACAAGGTCTTCTCCGTCCCAAGGGTTCCTGGAGACCGTCAGCCTTGAGCTATTCGCGCTGCTGTGCGGCCCTGTAAAAAGACATGAAACGTATCTTATTTTTAGTTTTCATATTGTTCTTGTTCCAACGCATTGTTGAACTGATGTTTATATGCTAATGCGCGTCATCCCTCTTGTGTTTACCCATTGGTGTACATATGATTAGTTTTCTTTTCGTACTCTGGTTGCCCGCCAATAGCATGCTGCCGCGATTGCTCTGAGGAACGGGTCCTTAGCATTCAGCTGGCAAAGGCACGCTGCCGGTGAGTTTTTCCTCAGCAGTTCTTGACGCTGCCACCCACTTTGTTGAGCAAGCTCGAAACAAAGCGAGGGCGCAGACAAGCATAGTAAGGTTCCATTGTGCGAGGGTTTTATCATACGAAACCTTGGTTGTCCAAGGGATGCGCAAGCGTGAGATATAAAGGAGAGTTAATAAGTATGTTAACTTAGCTTTTGTGTATGCTCCTCTCTTGGAGGGTGTGCATTTGGTCGTGCGTAATACCTTCTTCTCCACTCTCAACCGCCCCTCCAGTTTGTGTACCTTTAAAGGGATCATGCTCGCGTATCCGCTTTATTCTACAAAGATAACAAATGGAAAGTAGCACAAAGGAGGGACTAGGTAGTCCATTAGTCACGCACCCTCCCCCGGCAAAGGCTGGAGACGCTAGAAATGCTTGCCACCGATGACATATGGTAGAAAAGAAGGAAGGATCGGCCTCTCTCTCCTTTTCCCTGTATTGTCAATGATTCCACGACAGCGAGCGTCGTGGGAAACCACGGCCACCTATGGGGCCATGAGCCCCTTTTGGTTTGGCGGGGAGATGGGCACGTTGCACAAAGAGCGGAGAAGTGTCGCGCAGCATGGCAGAGATCACACGGGCAGTCTTTACACAGGTTCGGGCCGCAGTGAGGCGTAAAACCCTACTCCTGCTTTGGTGGATTGATGGTGGATAATGGTGGCGAACATAGCACACTCGCCCGGCAAGGTTGCTCTTAGGGCGAGAGTGGCTATGCGCGTACGGATATGCGAGGGTCCAACCCTTTCTACGATCGCCATGGGCCTCCTTTTATAGATTAAGGGGTCACCACAGTGGCAAATCTGTCTTTGCGTACCGATTAGATAGCTAACAGTGCTATTATATCTAACTCTACAGGCTGACAGGGCGCATTAAATGAGACGCTCAGTGTCACATCATAGCTCGCCCGGCAGGCCCTGCCGGGCTGGTTTGCCAGCTTTGAGCCTGCTCGCTAGACATGTCTCAGGATGGGTGTCATATGGAGGTGTTTGCTATAGGAAGTGGCTGCCATGTGGCAGAAAGCAGCCACTTATTCACCTTGGAGCTCGACACAGCTTTGATTACTGACTTGCGTCGCTTGTGAGGTGGAGTGGTGGAGTGGCTTGCCTCTGCCAGCCCCAGCAGACTTGCCGGGACGATCTGGAGCTTGCTTCCGGGGCAAAACCCAACCCTGCCAGGCTCGCCTGCCCGGCAAGGTAGGTCCTTCCTTTAGTGATGCCTTGTTCCTCTGGCTCACCTTGGCCTTCTGGACTTGCACTTGGATCCTTCAAAGGAATTGATCCTCCTTGTTTGGTACGATCTTGGTCTTGTAATCTTGTCTCTGGCCTGTGCACAGTCCGTGCAATGGACCCAGGGTCTGTTGCACCGACAGGAGCCCCCGGGCCTAGCACGGACGCGTCGTTGGGCGTCGTCGGGGTAGGCCCTAACCAGTGCATAGGCAGAAATGTAAGGGCGGCTCTGCCCCTTGAGATCTTCTTTGCTTCTTCATTAACCTGAGCTCATGTCAGTTTCCGATTTTCACGCGTGTCGTGCGAAACGTTTAGGCGAGAAACTGAACAACGATCTATGGGCGGCCCATGCCCCACAATCACGGGGTAGGAAACTGCCATCCCACTTGCCTCCCGCCCCGGAGCGCCTCCGCCATGTGTACCGCGTGCATTGCGCAGGCTAGGTGGTGGACGCGGAGGGCGCGGGAACGGGCGCCATGGCAGAAAGCCAGGCGTCGCCGAGTGGTGTAGAAGGGTGGCTCTGATTCCCCAAGCCGTTGGAGGCGCAGGGGAACCGCATTGAAGGAGCAAGGCGGTTGCCTGCTGAATGAGAGGCCAGCCCCCTGCCTCATTCTCCTATAAAAGGGGGTAGGAGTAGTGTGTCTTCTCACACACCTTCCTTCTCCCTTTCCTCAAAGCTTCCCTTGCTTGCCATGGTGAGGGGGCGAGGGCGTAGTGGTACTCCGGTGGTGGCGACAAGAACTTCTGCTCGACAGCGTCTCCCCCCTCCTCTCGATGATGTGGGGCGGAACCCACTTTGAGAGGAGGTGGAAGGGGGCGTGGCCGAGGTCGTTGTGGTGTGCGCGGCCGACGACGCCAGGGCGGTGCCTCATTTGTACCCGTACCGGACGCTCCTCCCCCGATGGAAGGCCATGTCGGAGATCAACCCTTGGAGTTCGTCATTAGGCTGTATAAGCCTCCGCGTGGCCGCCTCCGCCTCCCTACTCCATTTGCAAGGGTGATGGAGCTCGAACAGCCGCATGCGGTGAGGTTGCACATGAGGGGCTGTGGGAATGGCGGCATGAGGGTGGATGTTGACTTCCCTGCTCCTCATGTTATGTACCTCTGCCGCGGTTGGAAGACCTTTGCTCAAGCCCATAGCTTGTCGGAGGGGCACGTTCTCCATTTTAAATTAATGGAGAGCGGCCTACTTTTCGTCAAGGTCTTTGGGCGCTCGGGAGCTCGCTTAGGGTGCTACGCGAAGAGCTCGACCAACGACGAAAGCTCCTCCTCGAGCGAAAGCGATGAGGAGGACACTGACGGTGATGACGACGGCAGCACCATCTTCATCAGGCGGCAGCACCATCATCTGCACCTGTGTTTTCTCCCCGGCAAGGTGGTTTGCCGGGAAGTTGGATGCAGAGGTGGTGATGGTGCCCCCTGGCTCCTCCAACAGTTCTCCAGCTGGACCCCTGCAGGCTTCCTCTTGGGCTACAGCTCCGTTAGCCCTACCGTGCCCTGCTGGCCTTGGTGGTGGCGGTCGTCGGGTCACCTCCGCCATTCTCTCCGTCGATGTCTTCGTCCACGCCCTCCCGCCCCCGCCGAGCATCCTCTCCTGGAGCCCGACAGGGTTAGGCTGGGCTTCCACTCAGGCACTCCTTTTGCCCTCTTCGCCTTCTACCGCCGTGCCTAGGAGGAGAGGGACAAGAAAGGGAATTACGGGGCACTTATCTTTTTTCAGTCTTAAATCTGTAGGCACTTGCCAAATTTTAGTTCAAATAATGTAATATCTTGTATCCATGTTTATGTTCCGTGAGATTTGTACTTGTTGATCAGCATATTAATGAAAAAACTAAGCTTTGCCGGGCACTTGTGCATGTATGATATCCATGCAGAGGTGAAACGCCTCCATACTTTCACGTAAACAAGTAGATCCCGGTAAGCTACCTTGCCGGTACCCCATAGGACTGCTACCATGAGGCTGAGCTTGCCGGGCGCATAACCCATTGGGAGAGACCAGCCCCCCGCCAACCCCTTTCAGCCAAAGGCCACTATGACCATCCTGACCAAAGCAGCGTTCATGTCAGTAGATGGGAGCACCTTTGTTTCTGAGGCGGCGAGGTTTTCATATGCACAAGTCCTACTCACGGAACATGTATGGATAAGAGATGGAACTTATCTGTTTGGCTTGCCGGAGATCGCAGTGTTGGCTTGTCTTCGCATCCTCTTCCTAGGACTGAGTCCACGGCAGGAGCCTGCAGTTTATGCAAATGAAGATGATGCCAGATGCAATCTATCTACATGATCATGCAACCTATCTACCTGAATCATGCAATGCTTATGAAATGCTTATGGATGCATGCAACTTGTCGGGGGCCCCTAGCGCTTCATTTATTTCTCTGTTTCTCAGGGTCTGCGCCTGGCTTTGTACAAGGGGTTACATGCAGCTGAGGCAAGGCCTGTACAAAAGGGTGGTTACCGGACAGGGCCCGACAGCTGCGCCATACGGGTAGAAATTGCGGAGATGCTCAATATTCCATGAGTTTTGCAATTGAATGCCATCTCCGGTCTCCAGACGGACTGCGCCAGGTCTGGTGACTCGTACTACCTGGTAAGGGCCTTCCCACTTCGGCGACAGCTTGTTTGTACCCTTGGCGGACTGAACACACCTAAGGACAAGGTCGCCTTCCTCAAAACACTGGGCATGAACCCTGCGGCTATGATAGCGACGCAGGGCTTGCTGATAGCGTGCAGCACGCGTAGCAGCCCAGAGATGGTTCTCCTCGAGAAGCACGGCGTCGTCACGCATGTGCTGTTCCTGTGCTACTTCATCGTAGGCAAGCACTCGAGGTGACCAATAAATGAGTTCCGTGGGGATAACTGCTTCTACCCTATAGACTAGGGAGAAGGGAGTCTACCCGGTAGCTTGGTTTGGTGTCGTTCTGAGGGACCAAAGAACCACCGGCAGCTCATTGATCCATTGCCTGCTGTGCTTCCGCAGCTTATCAAATGTTCTTGTCTTGAGTCCCCGCAGCACATCAGCATTCGCCCTTTCAGCTTGTCCATTGCTTCTGGGATGTGCAACAGATGCAAACAAGATCTTGCTTCCGAGGGCATGAACATATTGCATGAAGGCACGGCTCGTGAACTGGGTGCCGTTATCGGTGATGATCCGGGCAGGGACCCCGAAGCGGCACACCAATCCTTTCAAGAACTTGATAGCTGACTGAGCAGTCACCTTTCTCACGGCATCTACTTCCGGCCACTTTGTAAACTTGTCGATTGCAACGAACAAGAATTCAAAGCCCCTGGCAGCTCGGGGGAAAGGGCCGAGGATATCGAGGCCCCAGACCAAAAATGGCCATGACAAAGGTATTTTCTAGAGTGCTTGGGCAGGCAGATGGATATTTTTGGAATGGAACTGACAGGCTTCACACTTGGTGAGGAGCTCAACCGCATCTCGGAGGGCTGTGGGCCAATAGAATCCTTGCCGGAATGCTTTCCCAACCAAACCCTTGATCCAATGTGGGAGCCGCACATGCCTTTGTGTATCTCTGCCAGCAGTTCCTTTCCTCCTTCTCGGCAAATGCACTTCAATTTCACACCGTTGGGCCTTCTTCTATATAGTGTGTCATCGACAAACTGATACATACTGGCCCTCCGGGCTACTCTTTCAGCTTCTTCTTGCTCTTCGGGAAGTTCTCCGGTTTGGAGGAAATGGACTATGTGCCTTGCCCAAGTTGGAGCGTGAGGCTCGGCAACGAGGACTAGCGGCACCTCCTCATTCGTGGGGGCGCATCCCTTGACTGCGAGGACCAGTGGCCCGGCAGGATTGTGCAGCCCGGCAAGCGAAGGGGAGTTGTTCCCGGCAGGGTCCCTGCCAGGAGACCTGAAAGGCTCTACCGGGAGAGGCTTACCAGAGTCCAATTTCCTCCTCTTTCGGGCCATTGTTGTCGGGGATACGGAGGGCTGAGTAAGATGGAGAACAAAAGTCCCTGGTTCCGCAGGAAGCTTCTGCGCAGCGCACTTTGACAGGTGATCAGCAATGCTGTTTTCCGCACGGGGTACGTGCTCTGTTTGCAACCCGTCAAAGCACTCCTCCAATCTTCTCACTTCCTCGACGTATGCCTCCATCAATGGGCTTTGGTAATCCTTGTTGACTTGTCTCACCACCAGTTGTGAATCTCCTCGAATGATCAGCTTCTTGATTCCCAATTCTGTGGCAATCCTGAGCCCAGCAAGAAGCCCTTCATATTCTGCTATATTGTTGGTCGCCTCCTCCCGGGGAAAGTGCATCTGGACGACATACCTCAGGTGCTCTCCAGTGGGAGCCATGAGAAGCACACTAGCCCCTGCACCTTGTAGGGAGAAGGCACCATCGAAATACATGATCCATTCTTGGGGCGCTTCCTTGCCGGGGATAACTGTTTCCTATACTTCTTCATCAAGAGTTGGCGTCCATTCTGCTGTAAACTCTACCAACACCCTTCTCTGGATTGTTGACGTGCTTTCAAACTTCAGGGCAAAGCTGGATAACTTCAATGCCCACTCCACTTTCCTGCCGGTGGCCTCTGGGTTTCGAAGTATCCTTTGCAACGGGAAGCGGGTGACAACCATGATCTCATGGGCTTCGAAGTAGTGGCGCAGTTTCCTTGAGGCCATGACAAGGCCAAAGATCAATTTTTGCACACCAGAGTACCTGGATATAGCCCCCTACAATAGGGAGCTGATGAAGTATACTGGGCGCTGCACCACCTTCTTCCTTGCCGTGTCCTTGGGGTTGCTTCCGCTACCGTGCTCTTCTTTGTCTGATCTGTATCTGGCCTTGCTGGGCCGCTCTCTTCCTCTGCTTTCTGTAGTTTGCTGATAACCTTTGGGGAAATCAGATTCAACCCGGCCCCGCCGTCAACCAGCATCTTTGTGACCTTGAGGTTGCGAATTGTTGGTGAGACCAACAATGGCAAGCACCCTACCGCAGTAATGCGGTCGGGGTGGTCATCTTCATCAAAGATGATGGGCGTGCGTGACCACTTGAGTGGCTTCCGAGAATCTGCCGCTGGCTCCAAGGCATTGACTTCACGCGCCCGCTATTTAAGTTGGCGGTGAGAGGAGGGCAAAGATGCACCCCTGTCAATGCACAGGGTGTCAGTGGCCTTCTGGAATTCCTGCTCGCTGGTTTCCTCTTCATTCCCTCCATCACTCTCGTTACTGCAATCCTCCTTCTCTCGGCCCTTGGCGGGTTTCCCTTGGTTCCGAGGAGCCTTGCCGGGGCGATTTGCTTCACCACCCCAGCCCTTCCTGCCAGCGCCATTCTGACCTTTTTCCTTATCGTGCTTCTCATACTCAGCCTTTTGTCTCTTGAGGAGCTGCTCAACCTGATGACACTCCTAGAGATCATGGCCCTTGGTCCGATGAATCTTACAGTACGGCCCATCACTTTTCACCAGCTTTCTCGGCAGTCGCCACCTCCCAGCAGTCAGCGCATGCGGTAGCCTCCTTGCCGGGGGCTTCAGCCTTGGCCTTCTTGCCGGTACTAGGCGTGCCTGACCCCTCAACAGCCATCACTGTCTTATCCTTGCGCTTCTTGTTGTGCTTCTTCTTCTTCTTCTTACTGATGGTTTCGTCGTCATCTTCTGAGTCGATGTCGACGCAATATTCCTCTCCAGGAAGTTTCCTCCCCTCCTCCACCCAAGCACATTTGTCCACCAAAGTGTAGAGCTCCTTCACAGTCTTGGGCAACCGAACGTTCATCTTGGAACGTAACCTGCAGTTGCGCACGTTGGATTGGAAGGCAGCTATCATGGCAGCTGGGTGGATATCTGGGATATTTCTATGGACTCGACTGAATCTCTGCAAGTACTTCCGCAGAGTTTCTCCTTCTTTCTGCCGGAGAAGCTGCAAGTCGCTGGGCCGCCCAGGTTCTTGATGGCCACCCGTGAAGGCACCAATGAACTCGTGGCACAGGTCTGCCCAGGTCGAAATGGAGTTCTCCGGCAGGTGCATCAGCCAAGACCTCACATTTGACTTGAGGGCCAAAGGGAAGTAGTTGGTGAACACCTTCTCATCTCTTCCCTCGGCAGATTGAACAGCGATGGTGTAGATGCTCAATAACAGCGATGGTGTAGATGCTCAAGAACTCTGCCGGGTTTAATCTCCCAGCGGCAGGGCACCCAACCTCGAAAGGCAGGCACCCGCCATCTCCGAGCGCGGGCTCGTCGACGTCAGGGCCATCACACCCATTGGACCGGCGGGGGTTGTCGCGGCGCCACTCGTCGATGATGCGCGCGCCTTCCCTTCGCCTGCCCTTCGGGGCACGCTGTCGGCCTTGACGCACTTGAGGATCTGACGAGGCCATCGAGACGTCATCGGGCGCTTGGTTCTGCGGCTCCCAGGCGGCTTGCCGTGGTGGGGATTGCACTGTGAGGGTGGCCCCTCCCGCACAACCAGCCGCACAAGCCGTCGTTGCTGCCT
This sequence comes from Thinopyrum elongatum, assembly GCA_011799875.1. Taxonomy (NCBI): domain Eukaryota; kingdom Viridiplantae; phylum Streptophyta; class Magnoliopsida; order Poales; family Poaceae; genus Thinopyrum; species Thinopyrum elongatum. Next base: position 354,180,090 of record CM022300.1, on the reverse strand, counting down.
GGTAAGGCCGTGGCGGTCCGGCCCGCTGTGATCCTTCTGCCTCGGCGAAACCAATCAAACTTTGGATGGTGGCTTGCCACTCATCCATCTGGTCTGCCGCCGGTGGAAATCTCAACAGCAGTTGGGCTCGCGCCATGGCTTCTAAGGCAGTGCTTGGCATAGGTGATGACGATGTAGATCGTAGTGTCACTCGGCTCCTGACATTGTCGGTGGAGACTGCGCCGCGCCCTTGCTGCTGCGAACCAGCCGTTTGGACGGCATGATGACGTGGCGGAGGCGCCTGAGGGCCAGCGGCTTCATTGGGCACAGTAGTTGGGTCAGCCCGCCCCGGGGGTGGTGCGTGCCATGCGGTCGCGCACGCAGCGGGGGCGGCCGAAGGGTTGCGATTCGCCCCAGAGCGAGCATCATCACTGCGGCTGTGCCCGTCGGCGAGGAGAAGGGGTTCAGGCGGAACGATCCCTCCATCGGTACCTCGTAGAGCATGGCCGTTGGGATGTTGCTGATGCTGTCCTTCCCCGATACCTCTCGTTCCTGCTTCGGCCGTGGGGGAGGTGGCGACGGCGCCGCCTGCGCCGACCACATCCCCCGCAGCATTCATACCCTCGCGAGCCCCCGCATTCCCCGTGACATCGGCGGTCGCGGGCGGCGGAGCCTTCGAGGTGGACGGGTGATTTGCAGCTCCGGGCTTCGTCTTGGGTGCCATAGTCGACGACGCCGTCGACGATGAAATGTCGATGAAGATGACGTGCAGCGTACGCTCTCGGTTTCACGCAAGTGATCCCCCTACCTGGCGCGCCAAAGATGTCATGGAAAACCACGGCCACCCATGGGGCCATGAGCCCCTTTTGATTCGGCGGGGGGATGGGCATGTTGCACAAAGAGCGAAGAAGCATTGTGCAGCACGGCAGAGATCACACAGGTAGTCTTTACCCAGGTTCGAGTCGCCGTGCGGCGTAAAACCCTACTTCTGCGTTGGTGGATAATGGTGGTGAACGTAGCACACTCGCCCGGCAAGGTTGCTCTCGGGGCGAGAGTGGCTACGCACGTATGGATATGCGAGGGTCCAACCCTTTCTACGGTCGCCATGGGCCTCCTTTTATAGATTAAGGGGTCACCACAGTGGCAAATCAGTCTTTGCATACTAATTAGATAGCTAACAGTGCTATCATATCTAACTCTGCAGACTGATAGGGCCCATTAAATGCGCTGCTCAGTGTCACATCACAGCTCGCCCGGCAGGCCCTGCCGGGCTGTTTTGCCAGCTTTGCGCCTGCTCACTTGACATGTCTCAGGACGGGTGTCATATGGAGGTGTTTGCTTTAGGAAGTGGCTGCCATGTGGCAGAAAGCAGCCACTTAGTCACCTTGGAGCTCGACACCGCTTTGATTACTGACTTGCGTCGCTTGTGAGGTGGAGTGGTGGAGTGGCTTGCCTCCGCCAGCCCCGGCAGGCTTGCCGGGACGATCCGGAGCTTTCTTCCGGGGCAAAACCCAACCCTGCCAGGCTCGCCTGCCCAGCAAGGTAGGTCCTTCCTTTAGTGATGCCTTGTTCCTATGGCTCACCTTGGCCTTCTCGACTTGCACTTGGATCCTTCAAAGGAATTGATCCTCCTTGTTTGGTACGATCTTGGTCTTGTCATCTTGTCTCTGGCCTGTGCATAGTCCGTGCAATGGACCCAGGGTCTGTTGCACCGACAGCGAGCGTGAAGGCCACGCTAGCGTGAAAGGCCTTGCCGGAGCACGCTTGCCGGGGCGTCAACCAATGGATTTGCACCAGCGCTCCACCCAGGATTTTCCCATGGTGGGATAAATGTGGGACTGAGCTCCACGTGGGCTCATCGACGTTGCTGGCGCTACCACTGCATGGCTCTATCATTGACAAGTGATAAGGGAGGGGGAGGAGGACGACCACGCACCATTCTTCTTGTCTGTCCAAATGATACCCTTCGGCATCGGACGTGCTTGACAGGAGCTCGCGAGGAGGGCGATGTCGCCGCACGCCTCGCTTCTGTTTCTAGCCACGGGTCGCATGGTGGCCACACCATCTGTGCCTTCCGTGGTCATCGCATCGCCACCGTCTTCCACTCTCGTCCCCATCGCAGCTGCAGCGGAGACGAGTGGCGCGATCCGGGCAGGACGAGGCTAGGGATCGATGCTGTTCTTCTTCTTCGAAGCCGTTGATGAAGAGAGTGTCGATAAAGATGATGATGATGATGGATGCGCTGTTCACAACCTCAAGTTCACACAAACACCTTCCCCTACCTGGCGCGCCAAAGATGTTGTGGTGGAACAAAATCACCTATGGGGCCATCGGCCCCTTTGTGGTTCGGCAAGGGGGAAGGTCACGTAGCACAAAGAGCAGAGGCCATGAAATGGCACGCCGTTGGTGACGCTGGTGGTTTTTGTTGGGGAACGTAGTATTTCAAAATTTTCCTACGATCACGCAAGATCTATCTAGGAGAAGCATAGCAACGAACGGGGAGAGTGTGTCTACGTACCCTCGTAGACCGAAAGTGGAAGCGTTTAGTAACGCGGTTGATGTAGTCGAATGTCTTCGCGATCCAACTGATCAAGTACCGAACGCACGGCACCTTCGCGATCTGCACACGTTCAGCTCGGTGACGTCCCTTGGACTCTTGATCTAGCTGAGGCCGAGGGAGAGTTTCGTCAGCACGACGGTGTGGTGACGGTGATGATGAAGTAACCGACGCAGGGCTTCGCCTAAGCACTACGACAATATGATCGAGGTGGAAATCTGTGGAGGGGGGCACCGCACACGGTTAAACAATCAACTTGTGTGTCTATGGGGTGCCCCCCTCCTCCGTATATAAAGGAGTGGAGGAGGGGAGGGCCGGCCCTCTCATGGCGCGCCCAAGGGGGAAGTCCTACTCCCGGTGGGAGTAGGATTCCCCCTTCCCTAGTTGGAGTAGGAGAGGAAGGAAGGAGGAGAGAGCGAGAAGGAAAGGGGGGCCAGCCCCCCACCCCAATTCGGATTTGGCTTGGGGGGGGGGGGGGGCGCGCCCCCACCTTGGCTGCCTCCTCCTCTCTCCCACTAAGGCCCAATAAGGCCCATAGACTCCCCAGGGGGTTCCGGTAACCCTCCGGTACTCCGGTAAATGCCCGAACTCACCCGGAACCATTCCGATGTCCAAACATAGTCGTCCAATATATCAATCTTTATGTCTCGACGATTTCGAGACTCCTCGTCATGTCCGTGATATCATCCGAGACTCCGATCTACCTTCGGTACATCAAAACACATAAACTCATAATACCGATCGTCATCGATCGTTAAGCGTGCAGACCCTACGGGTTCGAGAACTATGTAGACATGACCGAGACTCATCTCCGGTCAATAACCAATAGCGGAACCTGGATGCTCATATTGGCTCCCACATATTCTATGAAGATCTTTATCGGTCAAACCGCATAACAACATATGTTGTTCCTTTTGTCATCGGTATGTTACTTGCCCGAGATTCGATCATCGGTATCATCATACCTAGTTCAATCTCGTTACCGGCAAGTCTCTTTACTCATTCTGTAATGCATCATCTCGTAACTAACTCATTAGTCACATTGCTTGCAAGGCTTCATATGATGTGCATTACCGAGAGGGCCCAGAGATACCTTTCCGACAATCGGAGTGACAAATCCTAATCTCGATCTATGCCAACTCAACAAACACCATCGGAGACACCTGTAGAGCATCTTTATAATCACCCAGTTACGTTGTGATGTTTGATAGCACACAAGGTGTTCCTCTGGTATTCGGGAGTTACATAATCTCATAGTCAGAGGAACATGTATAAGTCATGAAGAAAGCAATAGAAACAAACTAAACGATCATCGTGCTAAGCTAACGGATGGGTCTAGTTAATCACATCATTCTCTAATGATGTGATCCCGTTCATCAAATGACAACTCATGTCTATGGCTAGGAAACTTAACCATCTTTGATTAACGAGCTAGTCAAGTAGAGGCATACTAGTGACACTCTGTTTGTCTATGTATTCACACATGTATTTAGTTTCCGGTTAATACAATTCAAGCATGAATAATAAACATTTATCATGATATAAGGAAATATAAATAACAACTTTATTATTGCCTCTAGGGCATATTTCCTTTAGTCTCCCACTTGCACTAGAGTCAATAATCTAGATTACACAGTAATGATTCTAACACCCATGGAGTCTTGGTGTTGATCATGTTTTGCTCGTGAGAGAGGCTTAGTCAACGGGTCTGCAACATTCAGATCCGTATGTATCTTGCAAATCTCTATGTCTCCCTCCTTGACTTGATCGCGGATGGAATTGAAGCGTCTCTTGATGTGTTTGGTTCTCTTGTGAAATCTGGATTCCTTTGCCAAGGCAATTGCTCCAGTATTGTCACAAAAGATTTTCATTGGACCCGATGCACTAGGTATGACACCTAGATCGGATATGAAGTCCTTCATCCAGACTCCTTCATTCGCTGCTTCCGAAGCAGCTATGTACTCCGCTTCACACGTAGATCCCGCCACGATGCTTTGCTTAGAACTGCACCAACTGATAGCTCCACCATTCAATATAAATACGTATCCGGTTTGTGACTTAGAGTCATCCGGATTAGTGTCAAAACTTGCATCGACGTAACCACTTACAATGAGCTCTTTGTCACCTCCATAAACGAGAAACATATCCTTAGTCCTTTTCAGGTATTTCAGGATGTTCTTGACCGCTGTCCAGTGATCCATTCCTGGATTACTTTGGTACCTCCCTGCTAAACTTATAGCAAGGCACACATCAGGTCTGGTACACAGCATTGCATACATGATAGAACCTATGGCTGAGGCATAGGGAATGACTTTCATTTTCTCTCTATCTTCGGCAGTGGTCGAGCATTGAGTCTTACTCAACTTCACACTTTGCAACATAGGCAAGAACCCTTTCTTTGCTTGATCCATTTTGAACTTCTTCAAAACTTTATCAAGGTATGTGCTTTGTGAAAGTCCAATTAAGCGTCTTGATCTATCTCTATAGATCTTGATGCCCAATATATAAGCAGCTTCACCGAGGTCTTTCATTGAAAAACTTTTATTCAAGTATCCTTTTATGCTATCTAGAAATTCTATATCATTTCCAATCAACAATATGTCATCCACATATAATATTAGAAATGCTACAGAGCTCCCACTCACTTTCTTGTAAATACAGGCTTCTCCAAAAGTCTGTATAAAACCATATGCTTTGATCACACTATCAAAATGTTTATTCCAACTCCGAGATGCTTGCACCAGTCCATAAATGGATCGCTGGAGCTTGCACACTTTGTCAGCATCCTTTGGATTGATAAAACCTTCGGGTTGCATCATATACAACTCTTCTTCCAGAAATCCATTCAGGAATGCAGTTTTTACATCCATTTGCCAAATTTCATAATCATAAAATGCGGCAATTGCTAACATGATTCGGACGGACTTAAGCATCACTACGGGTGAAAAGGTCTCATCATAGTCAACTCCTTGAACTTGTCGAAAACCTTTTGCAACAAGTCGAGCTTTGTAGACAGTAACATTACCGTCAGCGTCAGTCTTCTTGAAAATCCATTTATTCTCTATGGCTTGCCGATCATCGGGCAAGTCAACCAAAGTCCACACTTTGTTCTCATAAATGGATCCCATCTCAGATTTCATGGCCTCAAGCCATTTCGCAGAATCTGGGCTCATCATCGCTTCCTCATAGTTCGTAGGTTCATCATGGTCAAGTAACATGACCTCCAGAACAGGATTACCGTACCACTCTGGTGCGGATCTTACTCTGGTTGACCTACGAGGTTCGGTAGTAACTTGATCTGAAGTTACATGATCATCATCATTAGCTTCCTCACTAATTGGTGTAGGAGTCACAGGAACTGATTTCTGTGATGAACTACTTTCCAATAAGGGAGCAGGTACAGTTACCTCATCAAGTTCTACTTTCCTCCCACTCACTTCTTTCGGGAGAAACTCCTTCTCTAGAAAGGATCCATTCTTAGCAACGAATGTCTTGCCTTCGGATCTGTGATAGAAGGTGTACCCAATAGTCTCCTTTTGGTATCCTATGAAGACACATTTCTCCGATTTGGGTTCGAGCTTATCAGGTTGAAGTTTTTTCACATAAGCATCGCAGCCCCAAACTTTCAGAAATGACAACTTGGGTTTCTTGCCAAACCACAGTTCATAAGGTGTCATCTCAACGGATTTAGATGGTGCCCTATTTAACGTGAATGCAGCCGTCTCTAAAGCATAACCCCAAAACGATAGCTGTAAATCAGTAAGAGACATCATAGATCGCACCATATCTAATAAAGTGCGGTTACGACGTTCGGACACACCATTATGCTGTGGTGTTCCGGGTGGCGTGAGTTGCAAAACTATTCCGCATTGTTTCAAATGAAGACCAAACTCGTAACTCAAATATTCTCCTCCACGATCGGATCACAGAAACTTTATTTTCTTGTTACGATGATTTTCCACTTCACTCTGAAATTCTTTGAACTTTTCAAATGTTTCAGACTTATGTTTCATCAAGTAGATATACCCATATCTTCTCAAATCATCTGTGAAGGTCAGAAAATAACGATACCCGCCGCGAGCCTCAATATTCATCGGACCGCATACATTGGTATGTATTATTTCCAATAAATCTGTTGCTCGCTCCATTGTTCCGGAGAACGGAGTTTTAGTCATCTTGCCCATGAGGCATGGTTCGCAAGTACCAAGTGATTCATAATCAAGTGATTCCAAAAGTCCATCAGTATGGAGTTTCTTCATGCGCTTTACACCAATATGACCCAAACGGCAGTGCCACAAATAAGTTGCACTATCATTATCAACTCTGCATCTTTTGGTTTCAATATTATGAATATGTGTATCACTACTATCGAGATTCAACAAAAATAGACCACTCTTCAAGGGTCCATGACCATAAAAGATATTACTCATATAAATAGAACAACCATTATTCTCAGATTTAAATGAATAACCATCTCGCATCAAACAAGATCCAGATATAATGTTCATGCTTAACGCTGGCACCAAATAACAATTATTCAGGTCTAAAACTAATTCCGAAGGTAGATGTAGAGGTAGCGTGCCGACGGCGATCACATCGACTTTGGAACCATTTCCCACACGCATCGTCACCTCGTCCTTAGCCAATCTTTGCTTAATCCGTAGTCCCTGTTTCGAGTTGCAAATATTAGCAACAGAACCAGCATCAAATACCCAGGCACTACTGCGAGCATTAGTAAGGTACACATCAATAACATGTATATCACATATACCTTTGTTCACTCTGCCATCCTTCTTATCCGCTAAATACTTGGGGCAGTTCCGCTTCCAGTGACCAGTCCCTTTGCAGTAGAAGCATTGAGTATCAGGCTTAGGTCCAGACTTGGGCTTCCTCACTTGAGCAGCAACTTCCTTGCCGTTCTTCTTGAAGTTCCCCTTCTTCCCTTTACCCTTTTTCTTGAAACTGGTGGTCTTGTTGACCATCAACACTTGATGCTCCTTTTTGATTTCTACCTCCACAGCCTTTAGCATTGCGAAGAGCTCGGGAATTGTCTTATCCATCCCTTGCATATTATAGTTCATCACGAAGCTCTTGTAGCTTGGTGGCAGTGATTGAAGAACTTTGTCAATGACACTATCAACTAGAAGATTAACTCCCAGCTGAGTCAAGTGATTATGATACCCAGACATTTTGAGTATATGCTCACTGACAGAACTATTCTCCTCCATTTTGCAGCTATAGAACTTATTGGAGACTTCATATCTCTCAATCCGGGCATTTACTTGAAATATTAACTTCAACTCCTGGAACATCTCATATGCTCCATGACGTTCAAAACGTCATTGAAGTCCCAGTTCTAAGCCGTAAAGCATGGCACACTGAACTATCAAGTAGTCATCAGCTTTGCTCTGCCAGATGTTCTTAACGTCATCAGTAGCGTCTGCAGCAGGCCTAGCACCTAGCGGTGCTTCTAGGATGTAATTCTTCTGTGCAGCAATGAGGATAATCCTCAAGTTATGGACCCAGTCCGTGTAGTTGCTACCATCATCTTTCAACTTAGCTTTCTCTAGGAACGCCTTAAAATTCAAAGGAACAGTAGCACGGGCCATTGATCTACAACAACATAGACATGCAAAATACTATCAGGTACTAAGTTCATGATAAATTAAAGTTCAATTAATCATATTACTTAAGAACTCCCACTTAGATAGACATCCCTCTAATCATCTAAGTGATCACGTGATCCAAATCAACTAAACCATGTCTGATCATCACGTGAGATGGAGTAGTTTTCAATGGTGAACATCACTATGTTGATCATATCTACTATATGATTCACGCTCGACCTTTCGGTCTCAGTGTTCCGAGGCCATATCTGCATATGCTAGGCTCGTCAAGTTTAACCCGAGTATTCTGTGTGTGCAAAACTGGCTTGCACCCGTTGTATGTGAACGTAGAGCTTATCACACCCGATCATCACGTGGTGTCTCGGCACGACGAACTGTAGCAACGATGCATACTCAGGGAGAACACTTATACCTTGAAATTTAGTGAGAGATCATCTTATAATGCTACCGCCGTACTAAGCAAAATAAGATGCATAAAAGGATTAACATCACATGCAATTCAATATGTGACATGATATGGCCATCATCATCTTGTGCTCTTGATCTCCATCATCGAAGCACCATCATGATCTCCATCGTCACCGGCATGACACCTTGATCTCCATCATAGCATCATTGTCGTCTCGCCAACTATTGCTTCTACGACTATCGCTACCGCTTAGTGATAAAGTAAAAACAATTACATGGCGATTGCATTGCATACAATAAAGCGACAACCATATGGCTCCTGCCAGTTGCCGATAACTCTGTTACAAAACATGATCATCTCATACAACAAATTATATCACATCATGTCTTGACCATATCACATCACAGCAAGCCCTGCAAAAACAAGTTAGACGTCCTCTACTTTGTTGTTGCAAGTTTTACGTGGCTGCTATGGGCATCGAGCAAGAACCGTTCTTACCTACGCATCAAAACCACAACATGGTGTAGTGATTGCTTTTTGATCTTCTAAAAGAACCCTTATCATTGAAACCGGTTCAACTAAAGTGAGAGAGACAGACACCCGCCGGTCACCTTTAAGCAACGAGTGCTCGCAGCGGTGAAACCAGTCTCGCATAAGCATACGCGTAATGTCGGTCCGGGCCACTTCATCTCACAATACCGCTGAACCAAGTAACAACTAGTAATGGCAAGCAATATGTATACACCCACGCCCACAACTCCTTTGTGTTCTACTCGTGCAAATAACATCTACGCATAGACCTGGCTCGGATGCCACTGTTGGGGAACGTAGTATTTCAAAATTTTCCTACGATCACGCAAGATCTATCTAGGAGAAGCATAGCAACGAGCGGGGAGAGTGTGTCTACGTACCCTCATAGACCGAAAGCGGAAGCGTTTAGTAATGCGGTTGATGTAGTCGAACGTCTTCGCGATCCAACCGATCAAGTACCGAACACACGGCACCTCTGCGATCTGCACACGTTCAGCTCGGTGACGTCCCTCGTACTCTTGATCCAGCTAAGGACGAGGGAGAGTTTCGTCAGCACGACGGTGTGGTGACGGTGATGATGAAGTAACCGACGCACGGCTTTGCCTAAGCACTACGACAATATGACCGAGGTGGAAATCTGTGGAGGGGAGCACCGCACACGGTTAAACAATCAATTTGTGTGTCTATGGGGTGCCCCCCTCCTCCGTATATAAAGGAGTGGAGGAGGGGAGGGCCGGCCCTCTCATGGCGCGCCCAAGGGGGGAGTCCTACTCCCGGTGGGAGTAGGATTCCCCCTTCCCTAGTTGGAGTAGGAGAGGAAGGAAGGAGGAGAGAGGTAGAAGGAAAGGGGGGCCGGCCCACCACCCCAACTCGGATTGGGCTTGGGGGGCGCGCCCCCACCTTGGCTGCCTCCTCCTCTCTCCCACTAAGGCACAATAAGACCCATAGACTCCCCGGGGGGTTCCGGTAACCCTCCAGTACTCCGCTAAATGCCCGAACTCACCCGGAACCATTCCGATGTGCAAACATAGTCGTCCAATATATCAATCTTTATGTCTCGACCATTTTGAGACTCCTCGTCATGTCCGTGATCTCATCCGGGACTCCGAACTACCTTCAGTACATCAAAACACATAAACTCATAATACCGATCGTCATCGAACGTTAAGCGTGCGGACCCTACGGGTTCGAGAACTAAGTAGACATGACCGAGACTCATCTCCGGTCAATAACCAATAGTGGAACCTGGATGCTCATATTGGCTCCCACATATTCTACGAAGATCTTTATCGGTCAAACCGCATAACAATATACGTTGTTCCTTTTGTCATTGGTATGTTACTTGCCGGAGATTCGATCGTCGGTATCATCATACCTAGTTCAATCTCATTACCGGCAAGTCTCTTTACTCGTTCCGTAATGCATCATCTCGTAACTAACTCATTAGTCACATTGCTTGCAAGGCTTCATATGATGTGCATTACCGAGAGGGCCCAGAGATACCTCTCCGACAATCGGAGTGACAAATCCTAATCTCGATCTATGCCAACTCAACAAACACCATCGGAGACACCTGTAGAGCATCTTTATAATCACCCAGTTACGTTGTGATGTTTGATAGCACATAAGGTGTTCCTCCGGTATTCAGGAGTTGCATAATCTCATAGTCAGAGGAACATGTATAAGTCATGAAGAAAGCAATAGCAACAAACTAAACGATCATCGTGCTAAGCTAACGGATGGGTCTAGTCAATCACATCATTCTCTAATGAGGTGATCCTGTTCATCAAATGACAACTCATGTCTATGGCTAGGAAACTTAACCATCTTTGATTAACGAGCTAGTCAAGTAGAGGCATACTAGTGACACTCTGTTTGTCTATGTATTCACACATGTATTAAGTTTCCGGTTAACACAATTCTAGCATGAATAATAAACATTTATCATGATATAAGGAAATATAAAAAACAACTTTATTATTGCCTCTAGGGCATATTTCCTTGAGTTTTTACCCAGGTTCAGGCTGCTAGGAAGCGTAAAACCCTACTCCTGGTTTGGTGGATTGGATGGAGGAACATGATGGGCACGCAGCGCTCAAGCCCGGCAGGGTGACCTCGGGGAGAGCAGCTACACGCGTACAAGTGTGTGAGGGTCCGAATCATTTGCTAGTTAGCCTTGGACCTACTTTTATAGCTCAAGGGGTGACCACGGTGGCAAAACAATCTTTATCTAATGATTAGATAGCTAACAGTGCTATCATACCTAACTCTGGCAGTTAGGACAAAGTGCATTAAATGCACTTCTAGGTGTCATGCTGAGGGCAAAACCCGGTAGGCCTGTCAAGTCGCTTAACCATCCTTTGCTTATCATCTTGACACGCCTCTGAAAAGGTGTCACTTGGATAAATCTTGTCTTCCAATGGGCCACCATGTGCTTAGCAGATGCCACTTAAACACTTGGGGGCTCGACATCGCACTAATAAGTGACTTGCGTCGCTGTGCGGTGGAGCGGTGATGCCTTGGCGGGGATCCCCGCCCCTGGCGGCCCTGGCAAGCTTGCCGGGGAAATATTGGACTTGCCCCTGGGGCGGCCTCGATCCGGCCAGGCTCTCCTGCTGGGCAAAGAAGGCCTTCCCAAGGTGATATTCTTTTGTCTTGCTTATTATTGGTCTTCTTGATCTGCTCTTTGATCTCACTAAGAGATGCTTCTCTTGCTTGGCCTCGGTTGCTGGGGAGGAGGCCCTTCGTCCATGCACAAGTCAGGGGAAACATACACCCCTGTTCGTGTACCCCGACAACGGAAGATAAACTACACTAGGCATGCTGGCATAGCAACACAATTCAAGTGAGAAGCGAAGACAGACAACAAACTAGGTAGCATAGAACAGTAGAAGTAGAGAGTTAAGACAAAGTTGTGAATAGAAGGATAATCTTCACACAATGTCGTCAAATAGATCGAGCAAGCAAAGGGTTCACGAAACTAAATAGTAAGTAAATGAGTGAAGTGATAGAACCAGTTGCTCGGGGAAGACAGGTGATTTGTTTGACCAGGTGTTGTGGCACCTGTACGTCTGGTTAGGGACACTGAGATTGAACTCAGAAGACCTAGTCTTCACCTGATTCCCCTTAAGCTAAGATTTGTAAATCTCACCTAATCACTCAGGTAAGTCTTCAAGGTAGGCTTCCAATTCTTCATAGACTTCATTCACGGGCAATCCACCATGACTCTTGGATGCTCAGAAGGCGACGCCTAACCGACTAGAAGATCACAGTCTTCAAGTGTAACAAGTATTCAGTTCACACAGAACATAAGGACTTCAGTGATGCTCAAAACACTTTCGGCTCTAGTTGTTTTGGGTTTGTCCTCGCAAGGATTCTCTCTCAAAGGCTTCGGAGGTGGGTTGCTCTCAAACAACAAAAGTCGCGCAATAACTTGGAGTAGCCACCAACTTATGGTGGAGGGGTGGAATATTTATAGCCAGAAGGCAATCCGACATGATATGACCGAAATGACCATGGGTCAGTGGCCAACCGACACGTGTCCGATGGTCGGATTTCAAACACACACGTCAACTTTACTTGAGCTCCAAGTAAACCTGACTCAACCAACTCTGGAATAGGTTTTCTCTCATTGTCTTCACTGGAAGACATACAATTTTAGGTTGAGCATCACGTCAGTTTTTTACTTTGTTTATCTCGACCCCACTTAACAGTATGGTGCTTCCTATGACTGAAGAAAGAAGAAAATGAAAGTACCAAAAGACCATGTCTTCACGCTCCATTCTCTTCAAGCCAAAGTCTTCGCATACCACCATTATCTTCAATGCCTTCATACATTTTTAGGGGTCATCTTTGATTGGTAAACCAAATCTCTAGGGACTTCTACCTGTGTTCTCCTATGAATCTCACAAACACATTGGTCCGTTAACCAAGTTTGTCGTCAATACTCCAAAACCAACAAAGGGTGGCACTAGATGCACTTACACCTTCGTCATCACGGGTTAAGAGGGAGAAGGGTGCAGGACCCTCCGGCATGGTCAACATCGATTCTGACGTTGAGAGTGATGGGTCTGATGATATCGACCAGGATAATCTGTAGTGTCTGTAGTTTGCATGTCGTAGTTTAAGTTTACATGTCATATTTGAGCTATGTTTATAGTTTACATGTTTGAACTTCGGTCGAAATAATTCCGAAGTCTGAAATATAGTTGAAGTAGTTTGAATGTTCATTAAAAAAAGATTGATTTTGTTGTTCTGGTGGTGTTCAAGACGTCACTTTGTCATTCCCTAGATATTACTCTGACAACGTGTTTGTTTGGGAGGAGTTGTAGGTGAGGATTGGGAGTTTAAGGTCTATGGGACTTAAATTCCATTGATTTTCTCAGGGAGATGGGAGTAAGATAGGGAGGGGAAAGGGAATTAGGAGGTCTAACTCCCGTCAAACTCTTTCCTAGGGCACTCTGTTAATTAAGCGAGAGAATAGGAATTAAGTTTGAAAAATAAGATCGAGCTGTTCACTGACGTCCAGATGTTGGTAATCGTTGGCTCTGTTGTGCATGAATAGAACCTAGTTTATGCATGATGCTTGCTTCATGCATCCTGTAGTTCTGGTGCCTCCTTCCTGGCCTGGTAGCTTCAGACTGCCATATATATCTTACTGGTAAGTGCCACACATGTGGGCTGAAGGAGGTTGGGCTGGACGCCCTTCTAGCCAACCATTGTGACATGTTAGCCTTTTTGTTTCTTCCACACATGCATGCAAACAGGGACAAAAACAGATGATGTCAGCATCAATCTTTTCGGTTTTTCAAACTTTAAAATGTTTTATCTCTTACAAGAAAATTCTGATTGAAAGTCCGTTTTCACCATCAAATCCATCGTGACGAGGACTTCAAAACTTGATCCCATATCGATACATTTCGACGATATTTTTTGGCGGTCAAAAGTTGTCATGTCTATTGCACATAAATTGCCATAGTGTTTACAGTGAAGTTGCCATGAGATGTTTCAACTACTTTTTCTTCAACGTTTAAAGTAAATTTTAACATTTTATAATAAAGGGAATTAAGACACTAAACTTGCCATGGTGAATTACTAAAATTTGCCATGATCTATGAAATAATTTTGACATCGCTCATAATTAAAAAGAAATCCGTCATCAATTACTTAAAAATGCTTGGTCAATGACTCAAATTTTCCATGAACCAGAAACTAAAATTGACATGGTCAATTACTTAAATTTATCATGATTCATGCACTAAAATTTTCCATGGTTCATACAAAAAATAATTTCCATGGTCAAAATACTAGAATTGTCATGGTCAAAATACTAAAATTACCATGATCTATAAACTAAAATTTCCATGATCTATAAAATAAATTTGCCATGATGAATTACTAAAAATTCCCATGATCCATGAATTAAATTTGCCATGGTTAATTACTAAAAATTGGCATGGTCAATTAATAAAACTTGCCATGAAGAGTAGTTGAAATAAAATAGCTTCAAAACTAGAAGACAAAAATAGATGAAACATGTCATGGCATCTTTATTGTAAACACTATGGAAACTTCAGTGTAATATCATGGCAACTTTTGGCCCAAAAAAGTCATCAAAACATATCAATATTGGATCTGGTTTTGAAGAGCTCATCGAGACGGATTTAATTGTGAAAACGGATTTTAATCGGATTTTTTGTTTAAGAGATAAAACATTTTTAAGTCTGAAAAACTAAAAAGATTCCACTGATGTCATATGTTTGATGGGGCAAAATGGATGATAATGGGGGCATTTGGACCATGTTGCTTCGTGCCACACGTGTGACACTTATCGTTTGGGTATTTTTATTTTACTTTGTGAAAATATATCTTAGTTTATTGATCAAATGCAACATTGTTTCTTCAACAATTTTTCTCATTGTTTAGTGTGGAACAAATAAATCCAAAATATCAGCGTTTTGTGATTGCAGGCCTGCTCTTTAACTGCAATGCTAATTTGCCCATCGCATGCAACAATTCTCATTCCTATATCCATGAACCAAACAAGGGAAAATAACTTTCTGTTCAATTACCACTCGCAACTCCCACCACAAAACCAAACATAGGATTAGGACCAATAATCTACTTCCCAAGTCTAATCCCGTCACTAACTCCCTCTCATAAACTACCAGGTGACACATGTGGTAAGCAATCCAAACAATTAAAAAAACATAAACTCCCATTCCCTATCCCGTCACTAACTCCCTCTCATAAGCTATATTTTTTTGAAAGCTTATCTCTGACTAAATTACCTCAATCAGAAATCCAAAGGATACAGTAAAATTCATTACATCATTTGAAGCCAAAGCTTCTCTAGCGCTAGCATGTGTTGCTGAGTTAACATCTCGCCCAGCAAAGAGAAGTTAAAACCCCTGGAAGTTACTAACTCACTGTCTCATCTCAACTAAAATATGGAAACCTATGGATCTTTCACCTTGCTTTGAATCCCACACAAGCTTGATATTTTTGCAGCCTGTCTCGACTACCACCCGCTGATAACCTTGTTCTCTAGCAAGCTACTACTTGTGAGCTGAGTTGGGATTTTCCCCAAAGAGGAGAGGAGATGCAGAACATTAGAGATAAGTATTTCCCTCAGTGAGAACAAAGGTATCAATCCAGTAGGAGGATCACGCAAAGCCTCGTGAACAGCACTTGCACACACAATAGCAAATACTTGCACCCAACGCAGGCAAGAGGGTCATCAATCCCCTTGAACTCGTTACTTGCAAGGATCAAATCTTGTAATGGTAGATAGATAAATTGCAAAACAAAATAAAAGAAATAAAATTGCAGCAAAGATATTTTGGTTTTATATATATATGATAAAGGTAGACCCGGGGGGCCATAGTTTTCACTAGAGGCTTCTCTCTCGAACACATAGCATACGATGGGTGAACAAATTACTGCTGGGCAATCCATAGAAAAGAGCAAAGTTAGCATGATATTCAAGGCAATGATCATGTATATAGGCATCACATCTAAGACAAGTAGACCGACTCCTGCATGCATCTACTACTATTACTCCACCCATTGACCGCTATCCAGCATGCATCTAGAGTATTAAGTTAATAAAAACAGAGAAATGCCTTAAGCAAGATGACATGATGTAGATAAGGTAAACTTACTAATATGAATAAACCCCATTGTTTTACCCTTAATGGCAACAATACAAATATGTTTCTTGTCCCTTTCTGTCACTAGGATAGAGCACCACAAGATTGAACCCAACACAAAGCACCTCTCCCGCTGAATATAATTCAATCTAGTTGGCCAAACCAAACGGATAGATCAGAGAGAAATACAAAGCTATAACAATCATGCATAATAAAGTTCAGAAAAGACTCAATTACTTCTCATGAATATTCAGATCATAAACCCTCAATTCATCGGATCCCAACAAACACACCGCAAAAGAAGACTACATCGGATAGAACTCCAAGAACATCGAGGAGAACATTGTATTGAAGATCAAAGAGAGAGAAGAAGCCAGCTAGCTACTAGCTATGGACCCGTAGGTCTGTGGTGAACTACTCACGCATCGTCGGAAGGTAGCAAGGATGATGTAGAAGCTCTCTGTGACCGATTCCCCCTCCGGCAGAGTACCAGAAAAGACTTCCAGATGGGATCGCAGAAGAGTAGAAGCTTGCGGCGGCGGAAAAAGTGTTTCGGGTGGCTCTCTTGTATATTGGGAATATTTGAGAATTTATAGAGGTGGAATTAGGTCAAGAGGTGCCATGAGGGGCCCACAATCTTAGGGGGCACGCCTGGTGAGCTTGTTGCTCCCTCATGACTCTTCTGGTCTTCTCACAAACCTTCGTGGGTCCCTTCTGGTCCAGAAAAAATTAATCCAAAGATTTTTCTCCGTTTGATATTGATTTTCTGAGAAGCCAAAAACGAGCAAAAATGGCAACTAGCACAGGGCACTAGGTTAATAGGTTATTCCCAAAAAATGATATAAAATAGCATGTAAATGCATATAGAACATTCAAGATTGATTCTAGAATAGCATGGAAAATAAAAAATTATAGATACGTGCGAAACGTATCAGTATCCCCAAGCTTAATTCCTGCTCGTCCTCGAGTAGGTAAATGATAGAAGTTGTATTTTTGACGTGGAATGCCACCTAACATGTCTATGATGTAATATTTCTTTTTGGGTGTGAATATTAAGATCCGAATGATTCAAAGAAATAGTCTACAATTTGATATAAAGACATCAATACTCAGGCATACCAACAAACATCATGCCTTTCAAAATAAAAATGATAAAGAACACTATCCCTACAAAATCATATAGTCTTGTCATGCTCCATCTTCTTAACACAAAATATTAATCATGTACAACCCCGATGAAAAGCTGAGCAATTTGTTCATACTTTTTAACGCGCTTCAGCTTTTTCAACCCCTAGGAAACACATGAGCATGAGCCATGGATATAACACTATGGGCGGAATAGAATGCGGTGATAGAGATTAATAAGGGGAAGACAATAAGGTAGATAGTCTCACATCGATGCGGCTAATCAATGGGCTATGGAGATGCCCATCAATTGATGTCAATGCAAGGAGTAGGGATTGCCATGCAACGGATGCACTAAGAGCTATAAGTGTATGAAAGATCAAACTCAAAACTAAGAGGGTGTGCATCCAACTTGCTTTCTCATGAAGACCTCGGGAATTTGAGGAAGCCCATCATCAGAATATACAAGCCAAGTTCTATAGTGAAAAATTCCCACTAGTATATGAAAGTGACAACATAGGAGACTCCATATATGAAAAACATGGTGCTGCTTTGAAGCACAAGTGTGGAAAAGGATAGTAACATTGCCCCTTCTCTCTTTTTATCTCATTTTTGGGCTCTTTTTGGACTCCTTTTCCTTTTTTTTATTTCCTTGCTGGGACAATGCTCTAATAATGATGATCATCACACTTCTATTTACTTACAACTTAATATTACAACTCGATAAAACTGAAACATATGACTCTATATGAATGCCTCTGGTAGTGTACCAGGATGTGCAATGATGCTAGCGTAACATGTATGATAATGATGAACAGTGGCTGAGCCACAAATACTATTTCACCTATATGATCATGCAAAGCAATATGACAATGAAGGTGTATGTTATAATAACGGAACGGTGGAAGTTGCATGGCAATATATCTCGAAATGGCTATGGAAATGCAATGATAGGTAGGTATGGTGGCTGTTTTGAGGAAGATATAAGGAGTCTTATGTGTGATAGAGCGTGTGGAAGAAGTATTTGGTGCAAGACACTTTGATTAATCGTAAGTCATAGCATATATAGAGTAGAAGAGGCGGCCAATATCTCAACCGTATCCTCAATACAAGGAAGGGATCGGGAGATATGGCATGCTAGGAAAGAATATGAACAAATCCTAACATGCGTAATGTACAGCAATTGTCGTGGTATAACACGGCCACCTATGGGACCATCGGCCCCTTGTGGTTCGGCAAGGGGGAAGAGCACATTGCACAAAGAGCGGAGAGCGTAGAGTAGCACGGCAGCGATGGCACAAGCAGTTTTTACCCAGGTTTGAGCCGCCACGAGGCGTAAAACCCTACTCCTGCTTTGGTGGATTGATGGAAGGACCGTGGTGGATATGCAACGCTCTAGCCCGGCAAGGTCGCCTTGGGACTAGAGCAGCTACACGCGTATGAGTGTACAGGGGTCTGAATCCTCTGTAAGGTAGCCACGACCCTCCTTTTATAGGTCAAGGGGTTACCACAATGGCAAAACGGTCATTATCCAGCGATTAGATAGCCACAGTACTATCATACCTAACTCTGTAGATAGGACAAGGCGCATTAAAAGCACCACTTAGTGTCACATCGTAGGTGTAGCCCGGCAGCCTTGCCGCACCATTCAGACACCTTCTCGCCTGTCTGCGTGACACGTCTCCTGGACGGGTGTCATTTAGGGGTGATCTTCCTCGGAAATGGCTGCCACGTGCCAAATAACAGCCACATAATCACTTGGGGGCTCGACACCGCACTGATAGGTGACTTGCGTTGCTGTGAGGTGGAGCGGTGGTGCCTTGGCGGGGTAGTCCGCCCTTGGCGTCCCCGGCAAGCCTGCCAGGGGAGTCTTGAGACTTGTCTTTGGGGTAACCTCGACCCCGCCAGGCTCGCCTGCCCAGCAAGGGAGGTTTTTCCTTAGTGGTATCTTGCTCATTTGGTTGGTCTTGGTCTTCTTGATCCGCCCTTTGATTTCTCCAAGAGCTATCTCTTCAGCTTGGTCTCGTCTTGGATGTTGCAACCTTGCTCTTGAGCCTGTGTACAGTCCAGGCAACACACGCGTGGGGTTTGTTGCACCGACAGCAATATATATATTCAACACCCCCCTGCGCAGTCGAAGCGTCGTGTCTAGTGAAGCAAAGACTGGATCAGAACTCCTCAAAGGTGGACGTCGGCAAGCATTTTGTCATGATATCCGTGAACTGTTGTGTGATGGGAACTGAAGAACTCGAACCTGCCCAAGAGCCACCTTTTCACGAACAAAATGAATATCCAGCTCGTTGTGCTTGGTGAGACGATGATGGACCGGATTGGTGGAGAGGTAGACTACAGAGACATTGTCACAGTAGACCATGGTGGCTTTGTGAACGGGATGAAAGAGCTCATGGAGAAGCTGTCGAAGCCACATGCACTTAGCAACTGCGTTGGCGACGCCACGATACTGTGCCACAGCACTCGACCATGAAACTGTGGGTTGTCGCTTAGACGACCACGAGATGAGTGATGGTCCAAGGAACACACAGTAACCAGACATAGAGCAACGAGTGTCGGGATAGCCAGCTCAATTAGCATTCGAGTAACCGATGATGTCGATGGAGGGCGATGCCTGCAAGGTGATGCCGAGATCCAGGTGTCCATGAATGTATCGGAGAATCTGTTTCACCAAGGACCAATGAGCATCGCGAGGAGCATGCATGTGAAGGCACACCTGCTGAACAATATACTGCAACTCGGGATAAGTGAGCATCAAGTACTACAAGGCACCAACGATGGACCAGTAGAAGGAGGCATCCAGGGCTGGAGATCCATCAGTAGCAAAGAGCTTGGCCTTCGTATCCACGGGCATCATCGCCAGCTTGCAATTAAGCATGCCGGCATGGTCAAGTAGCTCATGAGCGTACTTCCGCTGGTGGAGTAAGAAGCCGTCCGCACGCCGTACCACCTTGATGCTGAGAAAGTAGTGGAGCGGCCTCAAGTCCTTGATGGCGAACTTGGTGCGAAGGCGCTCAGTGAGCCGTCGAAGGAGGTTTCTGGTGCATGCTATCAGGATGATGTCATCAATGTAGAGGAGCAGGTAGGCAGTGGCAGCACCTTGGTTGTATACACACAATCAGGCGTCCGAGCGAGTGGAGCAAAACCCAAGCTGATGAAGAAAGGCCGCGATGTGCTGGTACCAGGCATGCGGCGCCTGCTTGAGCTCATACGAAGAGCGTGAGAGCAAGCAGACATGGTCAGGATGCGCATCATCGATGAAGCTGGTAGACTGCTAGCAATACACCAGTTTATCAAGATGACCATGAAGATAGGCGTTGGAGACATCCATCTAGTGAACCGGCCATGCACGAGACACTGTGAGCTGGAGGACAGTGCGGACTATGCCCGGTTTTACAACTGGAGCGAAGGTGTCGGTGAAGTCAATGCTCGCACGCTACCTGAAGCCTCGTACTACCCAACGAGCCTTATACCTCTCAAGTGTGCCATCGGGGCGGAGCTTATGACGAAACACCCACTTGTTGCTGATTACATTGGCATGTGGGGGATGAGGGACAAGCTGCCATGTCTGGTTCCGCAATAAGGCGTCCAACTCCTCCCACATAGCCGCAAGCCATGAGGATTGTCGAGAGCGGCACGTGCGGAGGAAGGAAGCGATGACTGCACGGAGGTTGATGCAGTGCAGACATACTCGTCATCGGGATAGCGATTACTCGGGCAAAACATGCCCGCACGCGCACGAGTCACTGGTCCGAGCGCGGTGGCCGGAGTACCAACCGGTGAGGCTACCGGATAAGCCGGCATGAGGATCGGCGAGGCCGACGGGGCGGCGACACAGCTGGGGCGATCGAGGATGTCGGCGTCGAGGTGGCTGACGACAAGAGGGCCATTGAAGCAGCTGGAGTTGAGGCGGCCGAGGGGGGCGGCATCGAGATGGCCGAGGAGGCCAACAATGAGGATGTGGAGCCAATGAGGCGACCGAGGAGGCCAGTGAGGCAGCCGCGGCGGCCAAGGAGGCCAGTGAAGTAGCCAGTGTCAAGGCAGCCGAGGGGCCTGGCATCGAGGCAGCCGAGGGGCTCGGTGTCGAGGCGGCCTACGAATCAGCCAGAGCGGCTGAACCGATCGAGGAGGTGGCCACAGCGCGCGGACCACGAGTCCGTTGGGCGTCGAGGCCGGCCTAGAGACTGCTAGTGGCAGGATAATTAGCCACCGAAGATGTCGGTGCCGCATCGGCAATCCTGTTAAGCTACAGAAAAGGAAAGCTCATCTTGTCAAAATACAAGGTAAGGACAACGGTCGAGTGGTGGCGGCGATGCTAGGGTAACATAGACAGCCGAAGATCCGGAGATCATCATAGGATGGTGGTGAGCCAAAGAGAAGCTGATGAGGTGTATAGTTTCATCGAACACAGCAATGTTGAATGTTAATAAGAAGAGTTGTCGTGGCGAGTGATCGGGCCAAAAGCAAGGTGGGACATGAGCATGAAATAGGAGAGTGTGGACACAGTCATTAATGGTGCGAAGCACACGTTCGACACGGCCATTTTGCTGCGAGGTGTAAGGACATGTGAGCCAAAATATGGGGCCATGGGATGCAAGGAGAGTACGGATGGTAAGGTTGTCGAACTCCATTCCATTGTCAGTCTGCAAAGCATGAATGGACCGCCCAAACTGTGCAGACACATAGGAAAAAATGTGGTGAGTGTAGAGGAAACATCAGATTTTTGGCCAAGGACAAAGGTCCATACAATGGGAAAAATCATCGAAGATCACAAGATAATAAAGAAAACCAAAATTACATGGAATAGGTGTGGTCCAGATGTCAATATGAATTAATTGAAATGGAAAAGACGCAATTATGGAAGATGAACTAAATGGAAGACGAATGTGCGTGCCTACACGGTAGGCATGACAAGTATGGTTGTCTATTTTATCGCAAGAGAAAGAAAATCCTTGTATTATTTTACAAAGTGTGGCGGAGCTCAGACGTCCAAGGCGCGCGTGCCAAGTATCAGCACTGGCTGAAAGAGCGACCTGTCCAGCCGTGAAAGATGACGACGGCTGGATGGGGTATAGATTGTCGGGGCTGTCATAATGGTGTAGAACCATCTGAGTGCGAGCATCCTTAACAGAGAAACCAAGTTCATCAAATTCCACAGTTACGGGATTTTCACGAGTGAAAGAACGGACAGAGACTAAATTTTTGATGAGTTGAGGGGAAATGACAACATTATTAAGAGATAAGGGAATATAGTTAGAAGGAAATGAAACAGAGCCGACATGTGTGATAGGGAGAGAGGAACCATCACCCACAATGATTAGTGAAGTGGTGGCAGTGGGGTAGGAAGATGACAAGTTGGCCGGGGTTCTATGCCATGTGAGCAGTCGCACCGGTGTCCAAGAACCAGTCGCCACATATGCCGTATGGCGGTTGTGCCGGCGCCACAAAGAAGGCCTGGTGGCCCGCCGAGTAGGGGCCATGGAGACCAATGGCCGGTGCATTGACAACCCCTGTCTAGGGGTGGTACCCACCACTCCACGATGGGGTGGGCTGCAGAGGCAGCGGCTATAATGGACGGGAAAGGTTGGTGGCGTCAGCACGCCACTGGCCATTGCGGCCCCCTCGCTTGTGCAGCCAGCTATGGTTCGGGGCCGCAGGTGGCTGTGGCGGAGGAAGATCCAAGGGCAGCGGGGGTGCCGAGTAGCACGGTGGAGGTGGCACCGATGAAGAAGACCCCAAGAGGAGGAGATGGGGAAGCCCATGTAGTTCATGATGAGGAAGGGAAACAGCGGTGTTGGGTAGGGTTAGGGTTTTGGAGGTATGGAAGAGAGCGGTGGCGGCTACGGAGAAGGTAGCAACGACGGCTCGGAAGGTTAGCGGCGGCTGCTATGGAGGAGGTAGTGGCGGTGGCAAGTAGCGGCGGCGGCTAGAGGGCGGTAGCGGCGAAAGGTGAACAACAACAACAGGAACTAACAACAGCGGTAGTAGAAGCAGTGGGAACTAACAGCAGCAGCAGCAGCAGGGATCGAGATCGGTGCTAGCTAGTTAAGCTAGTGATCAGACTAAGATAGCTAGCTAGCGATTGGAGCAAGTAAGCTAGTTAAGCTAGCTAGCAATGTGGAGCGGGCGAGGCACGCCGCCCACGCGGGGCGAGCGCTAGCGGGACTTGCGGGAGGGTCGGGCGGAGCGGGGCTTGTCGGTGCACTAAGATATGGGTACCTTAGTACCCTGACTTGTGCATAGGCAGTTGTAGCCTTCCCGCCGGCAAGGCTTACCGGAGGACTACTGCATACAAGACTCAAGATTCAATTCCCAAGACCATGAAGAATACCTCCTGGCAGGTCATCGAGAGGTACTAAGTTAGTATTGAAGGTCAAGACTCCATTTGCCAGCAAGCTCCGCACCGGCAAGCCAAGACCTAGCAGGCTCCTTGCCGGGAAGTTCTCCCTCCCGCTTTTTGGTCGCTCCACCTCATTGACCAACTAATGGCTTGTCAAGATGAGGTATCGAGCGGGCAGGTGGCTTAGGGAGGATTATCTGGACGCGTGTCAGCACGTTGCATAAAGGTGAACTTTATTGACACCCGTCTAGTGGACGTGTCAAGACGACATGCTCACCCGGACCGATGACACAGAAGGAGAGACGCCTTTTTGCCAAGGATCATTATCAGCTCACGGTGCATTAAATGCCCTTGTCCTAGTCCGGCGGGATTAGGATGGATAACATTGAGGCCACTATTCCATACATGTAATGACCATGTTGCCACTATGGTGACCCCTTTTCATCTATAAAAGGAGGCCCATGGCTACCTTGGCACGGGTCGACACTTTCCTCACTCTTACACAGTAGTTGCACCTTGCACGCACCTTTATGGCATGCTGCGCTTGTAACATGAACCCCAAGTCAATCCACCCAAAGGTAGGAGTAGAGTTTCACGCCCCCACGGCGGCCCAAACCTGGGAAAACCTCGCGTGTTAACTTCTGGATTTGCTCTCCGTGCTTGTCGATCTCCCTGGCCGAACTACAAAGGGGCCTTGCTGGTCTCATAGATTGTCCTATCCCGACATCTATGGCGCGCTAGGTAGGGGATCGCTTGTGCAGATCTACTCCAGTAGTTCTCGTGCAAGTTTCGCCATCTTCTTCATCCATGGAGCCCAAGAAGAAGAGTGCTGCGGTTGGTGCACCATCTGCCTTTAAGATGCCGACCCAGATGCCTCCGGCAGACAAGGCCGATGATGAGAACTCCATACGTCGCTCTTGCAAAAAGAGTCTTCACTCGGCCGGGAGTCAAGACCCGCGCGTTGTTACATTGAAAGGCAGTATTACGGCTCATAAGGTCACTGCGGCTACGTCCAAGGACGACGCCGCGGGATCCAAGACTAGCAAAATAGCAGGGCGCACGCCGAGGCTATCGCAAGATGGACATGAAGCACTTCCCCACAATGATGTCAACCTTGGTCAGCATCCTGGCAAGGAGCATGTGTACCAATCCCATGGTTCGCATGGCTAGCCGCCATGCCAAACTGCTCGCGAGCATCGACTGCAGTAGTAGGATAGATATGGAACTCCTTCTGGTTCGCATAAAAGTCGAGCCACCTCTCAGCCCTTGCGCCCATTCATGCCCACGTCATCGGCGGAGGCGCTGGCGTAGGTGCAACTATTGCTGAACTTTCCTCGGACTTCGAAGAAGATGGATGAGTGGCGTGTGATGCTTGTAATCTGCGTTGGTATTTCCCCGAAGAGGAGAGGATCGTGCAGCACAGTAGAGGTAAGTATTTCCCTCAGTTATGAAACCAAGGTTATCAATCCAGTAGGAGAACCAAGCAACACTATGTAAACAGCACCTGCACACAAACAACAAAAACTTCCAACCCAACGCGTAAGAGGGGTTGTCAATCCCTCAACGGTATTGAGATAAATTAAATTATATAGGTTTAGATAAATAGATCTAACAAAAATACAAAATAAAAAAATAAAAGAAAATAAAATTGCAGCGAGGTATTTTGGGATTTAATATATGATAGGAAATAGATCTGGGGGCCATAGTTTTCACTAGAGGCTTCTCTCAAGAAAATAGCATACGGTGGGTAAACAAATTACTGTAGGGCAATTGATAGAAAAGCAAATAATTATGACGATATCCAAGGCAATGATCATGTATATAGGCATCACGTCCAAGATTAGTAGACCGATTCCTGCCTGCATCTACTACTATTACTCCACACATCGACCGCTATCCAGCATGCATCTAGTGTATTAAGTTCATGGAAAACGGAGTAATGCAATAAGAAGGATGACATGATGTAGACAAGATAAACTCACGTATGAATAAACCCCATCATGTTACCCTTAATAGCAACGATATGTGCGTGTCATGTCTCTTTCTGTCACTGAGATTGAGCATCGCAAGATCGAACCCATCACAAAGCACCTCTTCCCATGGCAAGATAAATCAATCTAGTTGGCCAAACCAAAGAAATAAATCGGAGAAGAAATACGAGGCCATAACAATCATGCATAAAATAGTTTAGCAAAGACTCAAATAATATTCATGGATAGAATTGATCATAAACTCACAATTCATCGGATCCCAACAAACACACCGCAAAAAAGAGTTACATGAAATAGATCTCCAAGAACATCGAGGAGAACATTGTATTGAAGATCAAAAAGAGAGACGAAGCCATCTAGCTACTAACTACGGACCCGTAGGTCTGTGGTAAACTACTCACGCATCATCGAAGGGGCAACAAGGATGATGAAGAACCCCTCCGTGATCATTGCCCCCTCCGGCAGAGTGTCGGAAAAAGCTTCTAGATTGGATCTCGTGGTTCTGGAACTTGCGGCGGCGGAAAAGGTATTTTCTCGACTCCTCTAGGGTTTTGGGGATTTTAGAGTATTTATAGAGGTGGAGGTAGGTCAAGGCGGTTCCTGTGGGCTCCACTACCCACCAGGGCACGCCGGAGGCCCCTAACACGCCCTGGTGCCTAGTGGGCCCCACGGGCCTCCTCTCGTGGCCTCCAGAAGCTTCCAGGGTCTCTTCCTGCCAAAAAAATCTCCAAAAAGTTTCATGGCATTTGGATTTCGTTCGGTATTGATATTCTGCAAAGTAAAAAAACAAGCAAAAAATAGCAACTGGCACTAGGCACTAAGTTAATAGGTTAGTCCCAAAAAAATGATATAAAGTTGCTAATAAATATATATATAACATCCAAGATTGATAAATATAATAACATGGAACAATAAAAAATTATAGATATGTTGGAGACGTATTAGCATCCCCAAGCTTAATTCCTGCTCGTCCTCGAGTGGGTAAATGATAAAAACAGAATTTTGATGTGGAATGTTGCCTAACATGTTCATCACATATTCTTTTCTTTTGTAGCATGGACATTTGGACTTTAAATGATTCAAAGCAATAGTCTATAATTTGACATGAAGACATCAATACTCAAGCATATCAATGTAGCGCCCAAGATGCGATTCTATCCCAATCACGTGATGAATTCATGATTGGGGCACAACCACATTTCAAGCGCATAGCAAGGTGGATATCATTACAACATACCATGTACTAAATAGATGAGAATACCAGATAAAGGCTTACACTCGCCACAAGCTACAACATGAATACATCAATACATAGCGATCATCATACAGAAGAGCAGGATCCGACTATGGATGAAAACAAACGAAAAAGAAGAATGACATCCACCTTGCTAATCACAGGTTCCTGACCCGGAACCTATCCCTTGATCGAAGAAGAAGAAGTAGAAGAAGAACTCCAAACAAGCAAGCATCACTCTCGTGTCAGACCATTGCATTACCTGTACCTGCAACTGTTGTTGTAGTAATCTGTGAGCCACGAGGACTCAACAGTCGCATTACCATGGGTATCAAGACTAGCAAAGCTTAATGGGTATGGAATGGATAAGTGGTGAGGTTGCAGCAGCACTAAGCATTGTATGGTGGCTAACTTACGAGTACAAGAGTAAGAAGAGTAACTGCGCATAATGGTCGCAAACTAGTAATGATCAATAAGTGATCCTAAACTACTTACGAGTCAAACATAACCCCACCGTGTTCTCTTCCCGAACTCCCTCGAAAAGAGACGGTCACAATTACGCACGCGGTTGGTGTATTTTATTCCGGATCTGGTGTCAAGTTCTCTACAACCGGATATTATAAATTTCCAATCTGCCACATAACCGCGGGCATGGCTCTTGAAAAGATTAAACCTTGCAGGGGTGTCCCAACTTAGTCCATGACAAACTCTCACGATTAGCGGAGGAAAAACCTCCATCTCGGGACAACCCGATCAAACTCGGAATCCCGGTGCAGAAGACATTTCGACAATGGTAAAACAAAACCAGCAAGACCACCCAATGTACCGACAAATCCTGATAGGAATCACACGTATCTCGTTCTCTAGGCACACCGGATGGGCAGGACATCGGGTTGGCTGAGACCCTGGCCGCCCAGGGGGCGCCGGGCATCGCCCAGTTTGGACCAACACTCATGAGGAGCACTGGCCTGGGTTGTTGATTAATTATCCTCGGGTGCTAGCCGGTCCCTATGCAAGTTTTAGTTGTTATTAGGCAAATGGTAAAACCAAAGTTGGTCCTTGCTAGAAGAGTTTTATTCAAAGCAAATCAAAGGAACATAACACCGGTATGACAGAAACTAGGGCGGCAAGAATGGAACAAAACACCAGGCAAAAGGGTGAGCCTTCCACCCTTTACCAAGTATATAGATGCATTAATTAAATAGAGATATTGTGATATCCCATGATATCCATGTCCCAACATGGAACAACCTGAAACTGCACCTGCAACTAGCAACGCTATAAGAGGGGCTGAGCAAAGCGGTAACATAGCCAAACAATGGTTTGCTGGGATGATGGAAAAAGGTTAGCGGCTTATCGTGGCAATATGGGAGGCTTGACAAACAAGTGGTAGGTAGCGCGACATAGCGATAGAATCGAGACAACTAGCAAAGCAAAGATAGTAGTGGTATCCAAGATAATGGTCATCTTGCCTGAAAATCCCGCTAGGAAGAAGACCGAATCCATGAAGAAGACGAACGGGCGTAGTCGAACTATCGAGAAGAAGCACATCCGGAAATAAGCAAACAACATGGTAAACAACCAAGCATAATCATGGCATGATGCACAATCAAATATGACGCATGTCCATTTTAATGAGGCATGGCATGGCAAAGTGCAACAAGCAATACTACAAATTAAGTGGAGCTCGATATGCAACGAGTTGCATATTGATGAAACACCACATTCAATTATTTAGTTCGCTCTCGTTCATGTACAAGACAAAATTAAATGTTGGTTAACATGGCAAGAGGTGAAGCATAAGTAAACTAACTATTTAGACAAGTTTAAATGAGGCCGGAAACAACAAACAACAATTCTGGAAAAACCCAATATGCATATTTCGAATTTGGTACTGTTCTGCCCTAAACCATATTTTATTGTTGTTAAACATGCAAACTAAGTGCACCATGTTAATCTATGCATTTTTCCACCCCATTTACATATAAAGTTTATTTAATTCGGAGCTACGGTTATTTAGTTATGAAATAAACCATTTTAACATGTCATCTATGCAAATTAATGCAAACAACAATTTAAATATTCTTAACATGGATGAAAGTTGTAAATTATGGAACTAAATGAAATTCTAGGCATTTTACATATATAAAACATTTTAATCCGATGCACGGTTAGTGAGATATTACATCCATGAGCTCTAGGGTGTTTTCTGTAAAACTGCAGTTCCTGGAAATTAGCTAAATTCGGTCAGCGGGAAAAACATGAATCGGCCCGAATCTGGGACACAGCAGTGGGCGCAGGACAATATGCAACGATCAGGGGCGCGGCATAGCAGTGCGTGCTCACCACGGCCAGAGGCCGGATCTGGAGTTGGGTCGGTGAGGAGCTGGAGCAGGCTGGGCCTTGGGGCGCTAGAGGGGAGGCAACCTAGCGAGGCAGCGGCCCAGGTCGCGGGATGCACGGTCAACACTCGGGATGAGCGAGCCACTGCTGCTCGTTACCAATAGAGGCAATAGCAGGCCATGACGATGCAGAAGACGGACATGGGTCGGCCGACGGGGTCCTGGACGATGACGTGGGGACTTGACGGCGAGGCAGGAGATTGCAGCTTGCCGCGGTTCCAATGACGGGAAACGTGGGGTGCGGGTCTCCAAGGCGATAGCCGCGCGTGCTGAAGCAGAGGCAGGGTGCTAATGGAGACGAACAGGGGCCATGCCTACAGGGGAAGCAGGGCTCGATGCAGGTCGGCTTGGCGTCCATAGCAACAGGGGACTCGGGAATGGCGGGAATCAAGCACGGAGGAGGCCAAGAGGCGCGGGGATGGCGGATCCAGGCGACGGCGCGCCTGGCAAGAACTTGAAGACAGCGGTTCCTTGCTGCGGCAAGTACAGGGAGAGAAAGATGTGAGAGAGAGTGTTAGGGAAGGGAGAGAGACAGGGGAGGAGAGGAGCGGGACGAGGCCGGTCCTGGTCGGGGTCGCTCGAGGGAGCGGCCTGCGGTGTCGGTGAGGAGGCGTATGGAGGGAGCAGGCGTGAGGAGCTCGTGCTCCTAGACGAGAGGAGGCTCGTGCCTTGGTAGGAGAGGAAGTGGCAGCTGTGGTGGGATTGGTGCTTGGATCGATGGATGGATGGTACAGGGAAGGTCGAGCGCTGCTCTGGTTGGTGGGTGGTTGAAGACGAGGTGGATGTGGGATGGATCCCGAGGAAGAAGGGGGTTGGTCGGCTGGCGGTGGCCGAGGGATGGAGGGGACAGATGGAGGGGAATCCCTAGAAATTAGGGTTCGTCTGTTTAAATAGGTAGGAGGGTTAGGTTAGGGCTATCTGGACCCTCCGATTAGATCGGACGGTCGAGAATAAATAGGTTAGGGGAGTCCAAATAAGAAACCGAAGATGTTTCGGGGATGTTCGGAGATGATCCAATCCCATATGTCATGACTGCTCGGGTCGGGTTCGGGACAACTTTCAGACGCACGTGAGGGGTTTGACAAAAGGCCATGGAGACAATGGCGTTTGATGGGCTCAGAGAAGAGAGCGGTCTGGTTGATCTGAGAGGAGGTCAACGGAGACAAAGAAGAAGCGGCAACTACGAGCAGATGCAAGTTTTATGAAAACATGAGGATGCAATGCGTATGATGCCATGATAAAATGGAACAAACAAATAACACACACGGCGACAACGAAAAACATGGAGGGCGTCTGGAGCGTCGATCTCGGGTCGTTACAATCAACAAGCAACCTTGTCTTTCAAAATATCAACACTAAAGAAAGCTATCCCTAGCCCATTATGCTCAATCATTGATCCATTCATGAAACACACTCAAATATTAGCTACATCCGATGCACAAGTATGATAATAGTGTTCCCTTGGTGCTTTATAAGAGAAGATGGAGACTCAATAAAAATAAAAATTGCATAAAAGTAAATAGATAGGTCCTTCGCAGAGGGAAGCAGAGATTTGTAGAGGCACCAGAGCTCATAGCTTAAATTGAGAGATAAAATTGTTTTGAGAGGCATGCTTTTCCTGTCAATGAAAACGACCGAGAATTCCCAATATCTTCCAAGCTAGGTAAATCATAGGCGGTTCCCGAACATAAAATAAAGTTTATTTCCTTTTCCACCATTCTTTCACAATCCATGGCTAGCCGTATCCATGGGTGCCTTCCATACCAACACTTTCCAAGGAATTTATTATTGACAACATATAAATATTTTTTTTCATTTTGGGACTGGGCATCCCTATCACCTGCCACACTCTCGTGCAATGACAAGTGAATAAACACTCATCTTGAGAATAACATACCTAGCATGGAAAATATTGGCCACCCCCTGCCGCTTCATGAGAGATAGGGGCACACAAAAAGGAAATTCATTTTGAAAATTGGAGTTGGCACATACAAATTTACTTGGAACGGCATGGAAATACCGCATATAGGTAGGTATGGTGGACTCATTTGGCACAACTTTGGGTT
Organism: Thinopyrum elongatum; assembly: GCA_011799875.1. NCBI lineage: Eukaryota > Viridiplantae > Streptophyta > Magnoliopsida > Poales > Poaceae > Thinopyrum > Thinopyrum elongatum. The sequence goes on along the minus strand of CM022300.1, from coordinate 354,148,666 downwards.
TAAGGAGTTGGATGCATAAGCAGTATTCCCGCTTAGTACAAATGAGGGCTAGCAAATAGAATGAGAATAGACCAACCAAGAAACAAAAACGATCATAAACGAGCATTAAACATAACTAACATATAATAATGCACCACAAGTAGGATGTAACTTCGTTGCATAACTATTGACTTTCGTGCTTGCATAGGGAATCACAAACCTTAACACCTATATTCTTACTAAAGCATAATTACTCACCAATATGACTCACATATTACTATCTCCATATCGCAAAACTATTGCGAGGAATCAAGTTTATAATATCAAATGATCTTCATGAAAGTTTTTATTATATCCCTCTTGAATATCTATCACTTTGGGACTAAATTCATATATTACCATTGCTACTAACAAGCTCTCAAATAAATTTAAGTGAAGCATGATAGCATAAATTTCTTCAAAATAATTTCCTTTTCAACTCTCAAAATAATCTAAGTGAAGCATGAGAGCATATTTCTTCAAAATTTACTAACTCCCAAAATAATCGAGGTGAAGCATGAGAGCATTTCTTCAAAAATTTACTAACTCCCAAAATAATCTAAGTGAAGCATGAGAGCATTTCTTCAAAAAATTACTAACTCTCAAAATAATCTAAGTGAAGCATGAGAGCATTTCTTCAAAAATTAAAACCACCACCGTGCTAAAAAAGATATAAGTGAAGTACTAGAGCAATTCCCTAGCTCAAAAAATTTAAGTGAAGCACATAGAGCAATTCTAACAAATAATAGCATCATTGTGGCTCTCTCAAATAGGTGTGTCCAACAAGGATGATTGTGAAAAACTAAAAATCAAAACAAGCAAAGACTCATATAATACAAGACGCTCCAAGCAAAACACATGATATGTGACGAATAAAAATATAGCTCCAGGTAAAATTACCGATGGTCGTTAGAAGAAAGAGGCATCCCCAAGCTTAGTTGCTTGGTACTCCAAGAATATTACCTTGGGGTTCCATGGGCATCCCCAAGCTTAGGCTCTTTTCAATCATTATTCCTTCATCCATTGTGATCTCACCCAAAACTTGAAAACTTCAATCACACGAAACTTAACAAAACCTTCGTCAGATCCGTTAGTATAAGAAAACAATGCACTACTTTAAGTACTATTGCAACCCATTCATGTTTTGTTATTGCATTATACCTACTGTATTCTAACTATACTATGGCTTATACCCCTCCCCCCCCCCCCGATACAATCCATAGATTCATCAAAATAAGTACACAATGCAATGGAAACAGAATAGTCTATAGAAAAACCGAATTAAGCTCATACTTCTGTAACTCCAAAATATTCTGAAAATTTAGGAAGACATGGGCAATTTGTATATCAATCATGTGTAAAACATTCAGAATTTTTCCATGTTCCAGCAAATTTTAACAATTCTGCTACTGGACATGAAACCTTCTGTTTTCCAACAGGATCAAATGAACTATCACCCAAACCATCCTAAAGGCATTACTTGGCACAAACACTAATTAAAACATTAAAACACAACCATAATAGAAGCATAATTGTGTGAACACAAGAAAATAGAAAATAAACAATTATTGGGTTTTCTCCCAACAAGCTCTTTCTTTATAGCCATCAAGATAGACTTGAGATTTTATTGATACTCACATAAAAGATAATAATTGAAACACAAAGAGAGCATCATGAAACGTGTCACAAACACATTTAAGTCTAACTCTCTTCCTATGCATAGGTATTTTATAAGCAAACAAATTATCAAGACACGAAATATCTAGCATATGCAAGTAAGAAGAAATAAAACAATAACAATCTCAACATGAAGAGAGGTAATTTAGTAACATGAAGATTTATACAACCATATTTTCCTCTCTCATAATAATTACATGTAGGATCATAAAGAAATTCAACAATATAGTTGTCACATAACATATTATCTACATGATCCACATGCATGCAAAGTTGACACTCTTCCAAAATAGTGGGATTATCATCAAGTAAAGTCATGACCTCTCCAAACCCACTTTTACCAAAAAATTCATAGGATTGATCATTATCCAAAGTAGTGGGATCATTATTACCTAAAGTTGGAACTCTTCCAAACCCACTTTAAATATTATTGCAAACAATATTATCAATATCATATTCATCATGAGGCTTAAATAAATTCTCAAGATCATAAGAAGAATCACCCCAATCATGATCATTGCAATAAGTAGTGGACATAGCAAAATTAGCATCCCCAAGCTTGAGGTTTTGCATATTATTAACACAATTGACATTAATAGAATTTATAATAGCATCATTGCAATCATGCTTTTCATTCAAGGACCTATCGTGAATCACTTTAAAATTTCTTCTTTTAACACTTCATCACAATTTTCAGATTCATGAATCTCAAGCAAAACTTCATAAAGATAATCTAGTGAACTCAATTCACTAGAAATTTGTTCATCATAATTGGATCTTTAAAAAAGATTAGCAAGTGGACGAGGATCCATAAGCTTTTTGTTTCTGATATCCAATAAACATACAATTATGCCAAACAAACAAATAAAGCAACAAAGTAAAACATTTTTGTGTTTTTCGATAAAACGTTTTAGAAGTGGGGGAGATGAAAATGAGAGGCAAATGCCAAATAAAGTAATTGCAAGGAGATGAGAGTTTATGCGTAGGTACTTGATAGATGTTGATGATGTCTCCCCGGCAATGGCGGTAGAAATTCGTCATGATGTTCACTACGAAAAAAAGACACATCCGTGACATTTTGGCACGAATGAAAAAAATATCTGTCAAGCTTATGACACTTCTATGACGATAATTGTGACAAAACCACGTATCATCATAGATGCGGTGGGCTCCTACTTCTATGACAAAAAATCATGACAGAAAATGGGCTTTTCGTCCTGGGCGGGCTGGGGACGCACCTGCATGACATTCTTTGGGCCTTCCATGACGGAAAAAATCATGGTAGAAGCGAGGGCGAGGAAAATTTTGGGGAGTTCCCGGTTACGGTGGGTGGTCGGGGTTGAGCGATGCACGGAGGTTTGCGTGTTTCTCTCGTACACGTACACGCGTGTGTGCGAGGCGTTGGGCTCTAACTGAACCCGAGCGAGGCATTCGCTTACTGAACCCGAGCGATTGCACTAGCTACATTACTGAGCCCGAGCGATCGATCCCTTGGTTGTTAACTGAAGCCGATCGAACCTGCCTCTTGATGAAGAGTGACCGTTGTTGGGGTTGGATGAATAGTTCCCGGTGGGGGTTGGATGAATAGGACCCCGTGGTAGTAGTAGGCCATTGCCGCTGGATGAACAAGACCCCGATCGAGGAGGCCGCCACACCCGAGCCGCTTGGGGGTGGATGAACAGGACCCCGTGGAGGGCTGGTTGAATAGTAGCCGGTGGAGGTTGGATGAACAGTAGCACCATGGGTGAACAGTAGCTGGTGGAGGCAGGAGGATGGTCGCGGTGGATGAACAATAGCAGGTGGAGTCTGGAAGAAGTCGACGGTGGATGAACAGTAGCCTGTGGAGGCTGGAGTGAGGCAGTAGATGGTGGATGAACAATAGCCCATGGAGTCCCGTTTTGCGGTACGCCACACCCCTCCCGATAAACAGGACCCCGTTTCGACCATAGGCGCTCCAACACAAGTCCATTTCCTCCGTTTTGCGGTACGCCACACCCCTCCCGATCAACAGGACCCCGTTTCGACCATATGCGCTCCAACACAAGTTAGTTTCCTCCATTTTGCGGTACGCCACACCCCTCCCGATCAACAGGACCACGTTTTGACCATAGGCACTCCAACACAAATCCGTTTCCTCCGCTTTGTGGTACGCCACACCCCTCCTGATCAACAGGACACCGTTTCGACTGTAGGCGCTCGAACAGAAGGCCATTTCATCCATTCTGCGGTACGCCGGACCTCGTTTCAGTTGTTCCGTCCAAGCCGGTTGGCTCCCGATGAACAAGACGTATTCCGACCTAGTCGATTGCCTCCCAATGAACACGACACTGTTTCCTTCGTTCCGACCCAGCCGGTTGGCTGCCGATGAACAGGACACCGTTGCTGCCGTCCGTTGCCTCTCCATGTACACGAGCCCTGGACATACGTATGCGCGAGTACGCGTTCGAGACCCCACCCGTATGTACGTAAGTGGCCGTATTTTTGGCATTTGGCTGTACGTACATGTACACGGTTTAGAAAGGACTGCCTGAACTGCTATGTCGGGGGCTCTACTACTACACGTGCCGCTGCTTGCTCAGCCATGGTTCATCGTTGCAGAGAGACCGATCGACCAGTATGTACGTACACGTTCGCGACCAGAATGACAACTCTACGTACGCTTCAACCGGGTGGGATCCAGTTGTCAGGGAGGATAAGGAGGCACTTCCTTGCGTGCGAAGTTATTGATGGTGGATCCAAGCTATCAGGGGGAGGATTCATTTTTTTGCGCATAATAAGGAGGCACCTCCTTGCGTGTGAAGATGTAGCTGGTGGGTCCAGCTGTCAGCCTCACTGCGTACAGTACTCTTCCGATGGCTGTCGTTCATTGACCACTTTGACCACGCCGCGCAGACAGCACCCAGGCGGTGGACGACGGTGAGGCAGGGAACGATGCGGAGCCTGGGAACACGTGGAGGGTAGTACGAGGGTTGACTGGTTCGGCTGCGGTGTGAGGCTACCGTTGCGGCAGAATAACAGGGGGTGTGGGTGAGTAGTGGGATGGCCTGGCCAGCGGTGGGAGTAGGAGGGGGCGGTGAGGCCTGCACGGCAGCACAGCCGGCCATGGGAGGTAGTAGCACGCAGTGGTTTGGACAGCTGGTGCAAGAGAATCAGAGGTTGAAGAAGCAGGATGAGTGTTGGATGTTAATAATCCAACGGTCACTAGTGCTAGAATCGTTTGTTGACTAAGTTGACAAAGCCCTACGTACTCGTCAACTTAGTAGGGCCACAAGTCAGCCTCCAAATCTGGTGGCCCCTAGCTGTCATGGGGAGCAATCATTATTTTTCGCTTAATAAGGAGGCACTTCCTTCTGTGCGAAGATATAGCTGGTGGGTCCCAGCTGTCATGGGAAGGATTTTTTTTGGCGTAATAAGGAGGTACTTGCTTGCGTGCAGCCATGGACCATGTGGGTCCCAACTGTCAGCCTCTCCACATACATCCCTCTTCCGTTGTTGTTGTTTGTTGAAAAATGTGACCATGCCGTGCCGAGAACACCAACGCGGTGGACGACGACAAGACCCGGGAAGGGAATGACCCGGAGGCGGCGAAGCCACAGCAGTGGAGGGATGTGGGTGAGCAAAGGGATGGCCTGGCCAGCAGTGGGAGTAGTAGGGGGCGGTGAGGCCTGCACGGCAGCACAGCCAGCCACAGGAGGCGGGAGCAGGCTGTCCCGCCGGCGCTGGATTTGGCGGCTGGAGCAAGAAGATCAGAGATTGAAGAAGCACGGCGGCCGTTGGATTGACATCCAATGGTCACTTCTGCTAGAATCGTTTGTTGACGTATATAATAAGTAAAAAAATCTTGCATACACGTCAACTTAATAAGCCCACAAGTCAGCCCATTTCCTTTTTTTTAATAATTAACAGCTCATTTGCAACTTCTTATGCAATTTATTGCAGTCCATTTTCTTTTTGTTGGCCAGGGCCAGGGTTAAAAATTTAAACGAAATTTCGCATATTTCGGTGGGGTCCAAACTATTTTTAATACCGAAATGTCGAGCCAGATTTAAAGTACTTTGAAGATATATTTAAATTAGGTTAAAGCCCAATGAAATTGGAATCTGAAGATGTGAAAAAATTTAGAAGTTTGAAAGTAATTGCCAATTTGTCATCTATTTTTTTATATTTACAGCCCATTTCATATTGCTTTTAAGATTTGTAGCCATCTTGACAGAGTTGCAGCCCAGGGCGGAGAAAAATAAGTAGGCGTGGGTTGGGTAAGCCTGGATTGGGTATTCTTCAGAAAAAATAAACTGGGCTAGCCATTTTCACAAAGAAAAAATAGCTCGGCTGGTCATGTGGTGAACGTAAAATAGAAGCCTGGGCTAGACGGGCCACAACCCAGTTGAAACCCTGCTCCGTCTCAACAATAAGAAAAAAATACAACTCGAGCAGCTACGTCCTAGGTGTTAGCCGCTCTTGTGATGTCTCTTGTCTATTGACTATACGCTGACAATGTCGTGGGTCCCAGATGTCAGCAAACCACTAGGAGGAAGCATTTTCTTTTTCTATATGCTGACAATAAAGTATATAACAAAAAATGAGGAACTTGCTTGCGTACGGCCATGGACATGGTGGGACCCTACTGTCATCCTCTCCAAGTACAGTCCTCTCACGATTCCTCTTGTTTGTTGACCATGTTGACAACGCGAGAGGGTGGCGCTGCGGTGAGTGCACCAAAGCGCACGGAAGACGACGGCGAGGCCTCGGATGGGAACAAACAGGAGTCGGGGAAGATGCGGCAGTGAAGTCGCGGGCGAAGGGGAGTACAAGGGTTGACTGGTTCGGGTGCGAAGTGGGGCTAACGTCGGCGTTAACGATTTAGGAGATGGTGGGGCGGCGATGCGTGCGCTGAGGCGCAGCCAGCTGTGGGAGGCGGGAGCAGGCAGCCCCGCCGGTGCTGGTTTCGTTCTGGCGGTTGGAGGAAGACGAGACTAAAGAAACACAACAGACTGTAAAAGCAGCAGGAGTACTTAACACACTACTAGAATCAGAAGATTTGCCATCTGCCACATCTTTGCCGTTAGCTAGCAGACGACAAAGAATGGCTTTGCCGTCAGCTACCAGAAAATAGACGGCAAAGAGCTAGCAGACGGCAAAGAAGCTTTGCCGTCTGCTAGCACATGGCAAAGGAGCGGCGGACGGCAAAGCTCTAATTTAACTTAACGGGGCCGCGCCCCCGCCGTCGCCCTCTCTCTCTTTCTCCTCTTTCCTCCCGGAACGACGAGCACTGCCGCCGCCCCGTCGCCCCACCGCCCCGCCGCCCCACCGGCCCACCCCCTCCCTGCCAACCCGCTCCGTCGCCGCCCCGTCGCCACCCCCTCCCTGCCACCCCGCGCCGTCCCGCCGCCAGCACCTCCCCGCCCCGTCGCCGCCCCTCCCTGCTCCCCACCCCCTCCCGAGCCTCCCCGCTGTCGCCTCCCCGCCGCAGCGTGGGTCGGCCCGCCCAGCGTTCTGAGGAATGCCGCCCCTCCCCGCCCGTCGCCCACCCAGCCCCTCGCCGCCCCTCCCCGCCCCGTCGCCGCCCCCCACGGTGAGCACCTCACACCCCCTTTTTCTGTTTTTTTCTTCTATTTTTTCTTTTCTGTTTTAGATATAAGATATATTAGATATAGTTAGCTAGATTAGATTAGATTATATTAGATTAGTGCTAGGTTTTAGTTAAATAGTCATAATTAAAGGAAGTAAAAAAAAGATGAAGAAAGAAGAAAGAAGAAAAGTAGAATAAGTAGAAGGGGGAAGAAGAAGAAGAAGAAGAAGAGGAGGAGGAGGAGAAGAAGAACAAGAAGAAAAAGAGGAGAAGATGAGAAGAAAAAAGGAAAAAGGAAAAGAAGGAAGAAGAAAAATAAGAAGAAGAAGAAGAGGAGGAGGAGAAGGAAAGAAGAAGAAGAAGAAGAAGAAGAAGAAGAAGAAGAAGAAGAACAAAAGAAGAGAAAGAAGAAGAAAATGACACCCTAACACCGACACGACACCGCCGACACCCCCGACCCCGACACAGCACCCCGACCCCGACACAGCACCCCGACCCCGACACGACACCCCTGACACCCCGACCCCCGACACCTCTTCGGCCTCCTGGTGACTGAAAAGGTGCTCTTCGGCCTTCCAGTGGCCGACGGGGTCATATATTTGTGAATTATGAGTTAGGTCATATATTTTTTGATTTTGTTATAAAAAACATCATATTTGTGTTGATCAGGTGGTTTTAAATGTGCAGTTGTTTCTTCGCTGCGAGGGTCTGATGTTCGACGACCTCCCCGTGCGTTCGATGAGCTCCGCCCCTGCGTTCATGGGTGAGCACAAATGACATCCCATCCTCCCCCATTCATTTGCTCTGTTCCGGTCTTCGTGCCGATGAAACTTGCTAGCTATAGGTGTCTTCAATCATCATTATGTGTGACCACTATGCGTCTCCCGTTCGAAAGGGTTACATCTATAAATATGCATGCATTTGCATATTTATAACCATGATTCATTCAAATTGTCCAATGTTATCCTTGGACAGCCCGAGTATGTGTAGATTGGGTTCGTTTTCCCATATGCTCTGCTCCAGATCCGATGCAGAATTTCGTCAGTGCCTCCCTGTTGTTCTCTGGGTACACATCCTCTCTGCTTATTGCCGAGACGTGTATCAGGAGAACAGCGGGGAGGTGCTACCAAAATTTTGCATCGGATCCGAAGCAGAGCATGGGAAAACGAACCCAATCTACACATACTCGGGTGGGATTAGGACCTATCTTTACCTATTAGCGTCTAGGTTGCATGGACGTAATAAAGTGACAAACTCCATTAACTGATGGACATGGTTTGCTGAATTATGTATATATTTCTTGTGTGTCCAGTAGCTACGCAATATGAGTGATCATGCGTGGATGTACACCGGTCACACTAGTCAGGAAGACATGACCGATGAATGGTTAACAAAAACTAGGGAGTTTGTGAGAGCCGCATTTGCAAATGGCCAGAGAATAAGCTGGTGCACCTGTGCCCGGTGCGACAACTATAAAAGGAGGGACGAGCTTGAAATGAGTAAATACCTGCAGAAGTTTGGTTTTACGCCTAGTTATACAGTCTGGACATTTCATGGTGAGTCTGCCCAACGTCCCAGAGCCGAGGTGGTTCGTCGTCGCACCGACGAGCATGGTACCGGGATGGAAGACATGGTGCAAAACTTTGATGTTGCTCGGGACTCGGACGATGAGACGGAGGAATCTGCAAAGGCCTTCAATGAAATGTTGGAGTCTTCAAAATGTCCTCTCCACGAGCACACTGAGCTTTGTCAGCTGGATGCCATCTCACAAATAACGGCTCTGAAGGCTCAATTCAACTTGGTCAGAGAATGCTACAACGCGATGATGACAGTATTTGGACGTTTTCTACCCAAAGGCCATGTACTACCTGCAAACCTGTACCAGTCAGACAAAATCCTCCGTGCTCTTAAGATGCCCTATGAGAACATACATGCCTGTGAGAAAGGATGTGCCTTATTTAGGCTTCAGTATGCGGAAATGAACTATTGTCCCATTTGCAAGTCATCCAGGTATGTTGTGGTAGACAACGGTATGGGTGAGAAGACGCAGACCAAAATCCCCGTTAATGTTCTTTGGTATATGCCAATCGTACCAAGACTTCAATGTATTTTCATGGTCAAAGAGACGGCCAGACAAATGACATGGCACAAAACGGGCAAAAGAACCCAATTAGATGCAGCTGGGAAGCTGATGATGGTGCACACATCGGATGGTGAAGCGTGGCAGCGCTTCGATGCATTACATGCGGCAAAAGCGGCAGATCCAAGGCATCCGCGAGTCGCCATCAGCACAGATGGGTTCAGTGTGTTTGGTCTGATGGCAGCCCAATACAGTTGTTGGCCTGTATTTGTCATTCCACTCAATCTCCCCCCCCCCCCCCCGGACAGATTATGCAAAGAGATAACATTTTCCTGACATTGATAATTCCAGGGCCCAACTATCCGGGGAAGAATATGAATGTGTACATGCAGCCGCTTAAGGACGAATTGCAAGAAGCTTGGGATAATGGGTTCAAGACATACGACGCCTTTAGCAAACAGAACTTCATAATGCGTGTCTGGTACATGTACTCGACGCATGACATGCCGACGTATGCGCTATTCGTTGGTTGGTGTGTGCATGGAAGGTTCCTGTGCCCCACATGCAAGGGAGCTCTTGAGTTTCGTTGGCTTTAGGCCGGTCACAAGTTTTCTTGCTTCGACTTGCATAGACAGTTCCTGGATCCTCGCCATAAGTTCAGGAAAGACAAGAAGAACTTCATCAAAGGTAGAGTTGTCAAAAACTCTGCACCACCTGCGTTAACAGGCCAAGAGACCCTGGATCAGTTAAATGCTCTCGAGCCAGATCTAGAGCGTCCAGGGTATTTCAAGGGGTATAATTCGAAACACGCCTGGACTCACAAGACATGCTTGTGGGATCTTCCTTACTTCAAAGACCTCCTTTGCCCACACAACATCGACGTGATGCACACTGAAAAGAATATCGCCGAGGCACTTTTTGGTACATTGTTTGGCATAGAGGGGAAGTCAAAGGATAATACTAAGGCTAGAGTCGATCAGGAGGCGCTATGTGATAGACCGTTACAAAACATGCAACCACCGAAAGGAAAGTAGAACTGGACAAAGCCAAAGGCATGGTTCAATCTTGGAAGGCCAGCTATGAGGGAAATTATCTTGTGGGTGAAAATGCAGTTGATGTTCCCTGATGGGTATGCAGCGAATCTAAAGAGGGGAGCGAGTCTTGAAAAATTGAAAATATTGGGTCTCAAGAGTCATGATTGGCACATATGGATTGAGCGAGTAATGCCGGTGATGTTGCGTGGCTTCATCCCTGAGGATGAATGGCTAGTATTGGCAGAGCTGAGCTATTTCTTCCGTCTTCTTTGCGCGAAAGAACTATCGCCTGGCCTGCTAGAAGAAATGGAAGAGTTGGCACCAGAGTTGATCTGCAAGTTAGAAAAGATCCTTCCGCCAGGCTTCTTTAATCCAATGCAGCACTTGATTTTGCATCTCCCGACCGAGGCAAGATTGGGGGGGCCCGTGCAAAATCGTTGGTGCTACGCAACTGAGAGGATGCAGAAGACGCTTTGAGCAAAATGTAAAAATAAACGTATAGGGCTAGTGGAAATCAAACAAAGCACCCATTTGGATGTTCCCGATGTCTATATTACGGCTCAACAGGCAACCCAAGTTTTCTATCTACCGTGGGCCTATCAAAGTGATCCAAATCTCAATGGTTGGGATGTCGTTTATGAAGTGCCGCCACGTGTTAGACCACCTCCCCCCAATGAAGAGGATTATGAACCTCACATTAACCCAGACACATATGAAGGAGAATTCTTCCAAGAAACACGTCTTTCCAAAAAAACGTTTCAAGAACCGCTCAACGTCACCCCAGAACATTGAAGTAGACAGCGACAGTGAATCCGACTTCACCCCTGAGCCGGAACAAGAAGAGCCGGAACAAGAAGAGGTTACTGCTGCGGATGACCTGTCAATGCTTGACTGATTATGTAAAGGAGGCCTTCCACATGTTGATGCATTTATTGATGATGATGATGAGCACGTCATTACTGATAGTGATGATGAAGATGCATTTATTGATCTCGGAGCATATATAGACGATGAAGAGTAATATTAGTAATGTCAGGTATTCAATTATTATTATGTACATATATATATTATTAATTAGTTCATGTTATTAGGTATTCAATTTTTTATTAGATTCATGATGATGATACACTTAAATTATATACATATTATTCATGTTAGGTATGCAATTTTTTTATGTTGTACTAATTTCGTTTACTCTTTGTCATTGCAGGTGTTGACAGATGGTGGGCGCGGGTCGAGAGCGCTCCGAGCCTCCTTCCTCGGTGCGTGCTAGGAGGGGTGCTTGCATTCCACCCCAGCACCTCTAGAGAGCGCTGATAGACAGTATGCAGACACCACAGGCGGGCGCTTCTTCTTCAGCCGGGAGAGGTCGAGGGAGGACGAAGAGGGGTGCTAAAGGTGAACGTGGCGGCGGGAGAGGTAGGAAGGCTGCTACGCCTTCCTCGCCGCCACCCCTAGCTGATTCACCCGACCACGGGACTGCTCCGTCTGAGGTGGACCCGTCTGACGTGGACCCGTCTCGGACTCCGGTCCACGAGCCTCGGACCGACGAGCCTCTGGCCGATGAGCCTTCGCCCCACGAGACTCCGGTCCCAGAGTCTATGTCCCACGAGCCTCCAGAGGCTAGTGGCCAAGCTGATGGTGGCGAGGACAGCTTTTCTGATGATAGCTATAGCGAGGGCGAGCTGGTTGATGGGGGCAAGAAGGTCTACTAGCGTGGTGCTACAAAGCTCCCGCCCATGCCGGCGACCCGCGAGCAGAGGTGGTTGATTGCGCCTAATGGGGAGAAGTAAGTGCATTTACTCTTTTTTACCTTTTGCCTTCACGTTTCTTCAAATTAATATCTAATGCGTTGGCCTTGTCATACTGCAGGGGTTGGACACACGCCCATGGTGTCCGCAGGCCCAACCAGGTCCTTGGTGTGATTTGCCGGCAGAACTTTCCGGGGTTGGTCATGTTGCCCGGTGAGGGTCAGGCTCCACAGCTAGCACTTAGCTGGGAGCTGTAATTGGCTGCCCCGGCCCTGCCGGAGGAGAAAGTCGATGGTGTCTTCTGCGAGACGGAGGCCGACATTGTGATCCGGACGTTTTGGGTAATTTCTCCTTTACGGAATTAAAAATCAATAGTACCTAGTGATTGTACTAATCAGTGTTGTCTTGTTTGATTGCAGACCTTCTACAGGTGTCTTGAGGAACACGAGGAGGCCGCGGCTATGGTTGTCGAAGCCGAGTGCAAGCGCCTACTTCAGAACTTATGCCACGAGGCACGGGTTCAGGCTGTTCGAGACTACTACGCCTCGACTGGTATTAAGAGGTCCAAGACGAAGTGTCGAGGCAAGTTTCTGAGTAAGGAGAAGTACATGAAGGTAATTACCTATTCTTAAGGCCTTGTACTAAGTTTCCTTGATTTGATTCATAGGCGTAGCGCTGAAATTTCTCTTGACTAACTTAGGTGCCCCCGAGATGGTGTGCGGATAGGATGAACTGTTGGGAGGCGTTGGTGGATGAGTGGTGCTCTCCCCAATGGCTAGCCATCCACAACAAGGCCAAGGATAAGCGTGCCCAAATGCAAGGTGTGCCACACCATTAAGGGAGCTCCAACGGGTTTGTGTACGAGGATAACTGGGTATGTGGTTTGCTTCATGATTCATGCAATTTCATTCTTCATTCTAGCTTGAACCCTTAACTAATATTTTGTTCCTCTCTTTTAGGCGCGAAACAACAAGAAGGAGGTGCCAGGGGTGTTCGACCTCTATGCCATGGCCCATACTGCCCCATACAAGAAGGCCAAAGCATTCGAGGAGTCTGACCTCGATCATCCAGAGAGCTTCACCAACATCTCCTCCCACCACAAGCTCGTGAGGTACAGAGACGTAGGGAAGACGAGGAAAGGGGAGGACTTTAACCCGAGCTAGAGTCCTTTTGATCGAGAGCTGGTGATGATATCTAGTGGCGGGAGGTACCATGGCTCGGTAGCCATTGGGGATGGACAGATACGTTGTCCTACAACTCTCCCGGAGATCAAGAAGCGCCAGACGAGCTCCGATCCTGAGATAAGGCCTCGTCCACTGCCAATGGAGCTCGCCATCGAGGATAGGGCCAAGGAGCTTCTGGCGGAGGCAAACAGGCAGGCGGCAGAGAGGGAGAGGGACATGGAGGAGAGGACGGCTAGGCTGTTGGAGGAGGAGAGGAACCGGAACGACGTGTCTCACCGGGCCCTATACGAGCTCCTCGTGGTAAGTTTCTCCTGCATATTAGCCAAATCATGCATGTAATGTTCGTTTCATTACTAACTAATATGACTGACTCGTGAAAACAAAATGTGCAGTCCGTGTGCCAGGCCAACGGTCAGACCCCTCCGCCGATGCCCCAGATTGGTATAGCACCCACGGTGAGTTTCATTTGAATGGTCATTAGTTACTAGTATTCACATTTGAGTTGCATCATGCTAACGAGACATTGCAAATGATCTTTGGTGCAGCATGCCTCCCGACAAGCATCGACCGATTCTTCTCCATCTGCCACTGGCAGAACCCCGACCAGTCCTTCACCTCCGTGATGATGGTAAGTTTTCCCAAGTGTTTTGCTTAACAAATGCATACTTAGCTTAAGAAATGACCTATTTAGCTCCAAAATGACCTATACTTAGCTTATTTTCCTAGAAAATGACATAATAACCTTACTTAGCTCCAAAATGACATATTTTACCTAGGATAGCTATAAAATGACCTATACTTCGCATTTTTTCCTCCAAAATGACTTAATATGCTTAGTTAGCTAAAAATGGCATAACTACCTAGGATAGCTCAATAATGATCTATACTTAGCTTAGCTAGTTCACTTATGACATAATTAGCTTACTTAGGTAAAAATGGCATAATAACCTTGGTTTAGCTCCAAACTGTCATATAATTAGTTTATTTTCCTCCAAAATGACAAAATAACCTTACCTAGCTCCAAAATGACCGATTTTAAATAGAATAGCTCTAAAATGATCTACACTTACCATTTTGTCCTCCAAAATGAATAAATAGGCTTAGTTAGCTCAAAAATGGCATAACTACATAGGTTAGCTCAAAAATGACCTATACTTAGCTTCTTTAGTTCATTTATGACATACTTAGCATACTTAGGTCAAAATGGCATAATAATCTTGGTTACCTCCAAAATGACATATACTTAGCTTATTTTCCTCGAAAATGACATAATAACCTTAATTAGCTCCAAAATGACCTATTTACCTCGGTTAGCTCTAAAATGACCTACACTTAGCATTTTTTCCTCCAAAATGACTTAATATGCTTAGTTAGCTAAAAAATGGCATAATATTCTTTTTCTCCTCTTCTTTATCTTCTTCTTCTTCTAGTCTTCTTCTTCTTCTTCTTCTAACTTTCTTCTTTCCCAATTTGCAGATTTGCTTTAGATCACGGAAGCTTGCGTTGATGGAGTCTACTCTTCTCCTTGTCCTTCCTTTTTGTTTTGATTTTGTAGGATGAACAATGTCAAACTTGCTACCTATATATGTATGTATGGATGAAACCATTGTATGCTTGTTGTTGGATATATGTTGGCTATATATATGTTTGATATGGACTTTTGAGTTGGTATGTATATGTGTTGGATGATCATATCCATATGGCAGGAATATGTATGCTTGTTGAAAGTATTTTCAAATGTGTATATATATATGTGTGTGAAATTGATTGAATTTAAGAAAAAACAGGGGCAATACAGGCACTTTGCCGTCTGCCAGCGGACGGCAAAGCTGCCACGTGGCAGCTACCTGTGCAACCTAGGGGCATTGGGCTGGCCTATATGGTTGCTTTCCCGTCTCCTGGCAGACGGCAAAGACCTTTGCATCTTTGCCTTCTACCAGCAGATGGCAAAGCAAGCCACGTGGCAGCTACCTGGGGGGGCACCAGGGCTGGCCTATTTTGGCACTTTGTCGCCTGCTGGCAGATGGCAAAGATGCAAACGTCTTTGTCGTCTGCCAGCAGACGGCAAAGCACACCGTTAACCCCTTAACGGACCTAACCCTAACCCCTGCTGTCCATGCCCAGACGGCAAAGACCTTTGCATCTTTGTCGTCTGCCAGCAGACGGGTTTGCCATAGTTCATTCAGCCGGACGTGGTGCCGTCTGCTGGCTAACGGCAAAGGCCTTTGCCGTCTGCCAGTCATGCCTTTGCCGTCATCCATGGCAGACGGCAAAGTGCCTGATTCCTGTAGTGACAACCTTAACTGAAACCAGCAGGGGCACTTAACAACCATAGGCGAAAGCAGTATGAGTGTTTATACAGGTTCAACCGTACAAAGCACGGCTCGAACAATGCTACTTTGCCTACAGTTAACCAAGGGTGAGGCCACCAAGCCCCAGGACAAGGCCCAGGCGCCACCCCGCGCATCCACAACCTTCTGAAAGTGGCTTCATCTCGCAATGTGGTCAATAAATAGGATATACGCTTCAGAGCCATGGAAAAGCATGAGCATAACCTTCTGTCCTATTCTCCAAGATGGACGGGCCTTCATTATTTGAGACCACCCATGAATAAGTATCTTTTCACGTCCAAGGGAAATGGAGTAGGTCGACATAAACATCATGTTGTGACCAAGCGCAAGTCTGACCCGACCATGGTCAGGCATCTGTATAGGAACAATAAAACTGGGTAGTTTGTGTTTCAAGAAGATCACAGTTGTAAAACTGTGTATAAGCAAGAGTTTATGAACAACATATATAACAGAAAACAACTTGTACCATAAGTTTCTTGACACAGTTGGACCTGTCCAATGTGTGCACCAGTGGCACAGATATCTCACGTGGCCTTCCACCATTGAAACGCCCCACAAGGACCTCAAGACGATCAATAAAGTGTAGGAACTGGTGGATGTCATCCCAGTCAACTTCAGTGCCATCAGTAATAGTCGAGTTATTATCAATTAAAAAATGAGTAGTGTCCTGAACTTTGTAATAACCTACACGTGCCACCAATTATAATAAATATTAGTTAGAAGTAGCATCTTTGTGAGAGAAGGGAATCACAAATTGTTGCTACTTGTAAAGTCAAATTGTGATTAGTTAGACAGAATAGGTGGATTAAGAAGTAATCGAGGCAACATGCAAGAACCAGATACAAAACGAACATGGATGAACTACTGGAACGACATCGGGGTCGAAGGTCACAGTGAAGATGAGACCAGGTTCTGCTATTTCCATCAACATTCGTGTGCCAACTTTCATTCCGTAACACTTGAGAAAGTTTATCCAAGTTCGGCCATAAAAAAAGCAGCGATCTTCTTGGTTCATGAACTCAACTGGGAACTTATATCCAAGGCGTCTCTTCAACGTGACCATTAAACTGGTGTATTCAGTTATGGCAAGGCCGACCATCTCGGGTACATGTGTTCTGGCAGAGCAAGGGATGCACTGCAGGAAAAATAATATGAGAACACAATTTATTCGCTATCCAAATCTACAAATAACTTCCACTTTCAGGTCAATGTTGACCATGGTACTAGTACCTTTTATCCAAATATAGCAATCCAAATCTCCAAATTAGTCGATAGCATGTTCAAAAACCCCAACCCTCTCGGATAGAAAAGAGGATTGTAGGAACATACTATGCGCATTTTAAAATCCTGTGTTAGGATGAGAAGGAACAAGTGTGGCGTCTCGCCGAGGGCGCAGAAACCTGTAGGGTCCTCGCACTTTGGGCTCTGCAAATGAAACACAATAGATTCAGTAGGAAGAAAAATGCATCAACGGCGGCAGCTGCCATCCTAGGATTATAGGCGACCAAGGGACTAGGATTTATAAGGGATGGATGAAGAATTCATACCTGGTTCTCCATGAGAAAACCCTAAGCAATCGCTGAGAGGAGGTTTTCTCTGAACAAGCAAACGAGGGAGAAGGGGATTCAGGCCCAGTGAAATATTGCTGCTTCGTTCGTCCAGCTTACTGCTACTGCTTGAAGGGTGGGGGTTTTGTGATTTGACGGCTCATTGGGCATTACTGCGGCGCTACGACCGGGGTGAGTCTACCGTGTAGTTGTGCACTCTAATTTTGTGCATGGCACGTGGACTCCGTTGCTAGATGCCCCGCATATCAGCGAGAGTAAGTACAAAGGAAGGAGTAAGTAGTTACACATAAATATATATTTTATAGAGAGATACTACCTCTGTAAAGAAATATAAAAATCTTTTATATCTCAACTTTATACAAAAGAAAAATCAAGGGGAATATATATAACATAATATGGGGTTCAGATGAGAATAAAATACTCAGATAGGCTGACGGGTCTGGAGTTTGGGCCACAG
Source organism: Thinopyrum elongatum (assembly GCA_011799875.1). Taxonomy (NCBI): domain Eukaryota; kingdom Viridiplantae; phylum Streptophyta; class Magnoliopsida; order Poales; family Poaceae; genus Thinopyrum; species Thinopyrum elongatum. The sequence goes on along the minus strand of CM022300.1, from coordinate 354,130,977 downwards.
GCCGGTGGGCCTGCATGTTTGGGGGCCCATGTGTTCTAACTCAGCGCATTTCATCCGGTAAATATTGCAAGAGATCGGTACAGCACTGGTTTTAGATGTTGTCGCAAGGCGAATACAGAAAATTAAATAAAGCACGTCAGTTTTTAGGATGAAATCGAACGACAGGTCCTAACCAGCAATCAGTGTTGCAATTCTTTCATGATATCCTACGTGATAAATAATACTGTCATACTACTTATACACACAGGACGCTTGTTTCACCATGCCGTATTATTACATCAAAAGTTGTCGGAGGATAGATCAGTTCGGCAGTTGCGTGCTGCTACTGAAGAATTTCAAAGTTGATTAGGACCAGCTCTCCTTGCCGAGAAAGTTTGATTTTGACATCATCCCCAGCCGCAAGATTTGATAGAGTTTTGAACCTTGACCATCCTTTAGCATCAATCATCATGCGACCATCCTTTGTACTTACGATATATTGAGCAGGTTCAATCACACCAAGGCTGCGCATGGTAAGAGAAACTTGGCCACGGTCGCTCGGATTATTGAACGACTCCCTCGTTGCTCTAGGAATTCTCTGTTTGCAAACAAGAAGACATACACAAACAGTTAGATCAACACAGTGAATCATGTGAAATAACATGGAAAGAAAAAAGAACGAAGCACTTGGGCTGCCAATGCTTACCAAGAAGGTGGAGATGTCAGTTTTTGTAAGGACTTTGGTATATGCAGTGCGAACTGCAGCCCAGTCTGTTGCCGGTGCAAGTGCTGGTTCTGTTGCCGCTACACGGGCTGGTTCCATTGCCGCTGCACGGGCTGGAGCAGATGCAAGTGCAACTTCAAGTGTTGGTGCAGGTGCCGGAGCTGTTGCTGGTGCCCGTGCCGGTGCAACTGGTAGTGCCGCTACGGCTGCCGGAGATGGTGCTCTTTGTGGAGCTGGTGTCAGTGTCGGAGCAGGTGCCTGTGTCGGTCCCTGATCCTCTAGTAGATCAGCCTAATCTGCTAACGCGGTTGGTGCCGAATCCTCTGGTTGATCAGACTGAGTTGTTGCCGCTATCAGTGCTAGAGCCAGTGCCGTCGGAACAGGTGCCGGTGCTTGATCCGATGCTGAAGGTGGTACCGATGTGCGAGACAGCAACGATTGTCTCTGGTCTGCTATGATTTCATACTTCAGCTCTCTAACTTCGCTAGGCTCCATGACCTGGATCCAGTATTTTTCTTCACTTCTTTTAAATGCGAGAACGACTAACTGTGGCGTGTTTGGTAAAACAAACTGCAGTTCATCACAGGGCTTCAGATTGTACTCAAACAACAGACTGATCCAATTGTGTCCAGTAATATAAGTGATGGGCAGTGCCTTCATTACTGACACGTCATAAGAAGTGAAACCTGCTAAAATAACCATCATAGAGGAAACCAAATGGTTTATTCTGTAATGATTGTGACATGGCAAAACCTGCATTGTAAAATTGCAGCAAAAGTAAGAAAACATGACAGTAAATCAATAAGATTTACTTGATGTGACAAGAGTGAATCCTTACCAGGATATCACTATGTTCAAGTTCTAAATAGAAGGTTGATCGTCCAATTATGGGTGGCATGCAGGGCCCCCACTTACTCCCACAAGCAGGACAGCCCAAAGGTCGTGACAACTCATATGGAGCAAACATCCATTGGACTGGAAATCCTGGTGGGTGCGATAAACCCTGCAAAGCATACAGATATTGGAGTGTAACCATAATTGATAAACCGTCCTCACAAAAAAGATTATCTGGATACTTCAAAATATACAGACTGAATTGAGTGGACAAACATTAACAAGACTTTTCTCAGGACTCACCACACAACAAAAGCAGTAGTACTAAACAATACAGGGTTCACACACACAAATCCAGTACTGAACAATAGTACTTACTACAGACAAGCAAAGTTGCACTAATTAAACTCTGCAGACTATTTCTTGCCAGCGACCTATGGGATGTACCCCACATAACTGACTAGGCCATGGACTTCGTGAGAGATGTCTACCGGCACCTTCGCCATCTCGTCAACCTTGGAGAACCTAACAGAGTGGTCTGTCCACTCATAAACATGACGATGAAGACAGTCCGCATCAGATTTGTCAGGAAGCTTTACAAGAACCACACCCTTCGTAATCGAAGGCACAACTAGGAAATTGTTGTGGTGAAGTACACCCTCGAGAACACGCCTGACAACAATGCTACAGGAAAACACTTGTTCACGACATGTGGTGACAAGGACACAGCAGCCAGATAGTTTAGTAGTAGAACACATCCTCAGGTTTTCCAGTTCACACGGCATGACTTTGAGAACTTCATATCCACCAGGGGCCTGGTTCTTATTCAAACAGAAACCAAATATTTTATTACTACCTTCATTTAGAAATATAAGATGATTTTTGATATTTTACTCCATATAAGACTAAATATACGCATAGAAATGAGTGAACAAAGACACTAGAACATGTCTACATGAGATGCACAAAAAAGTTAGAACATCTTATATTTGTGAACAGAGGGATTACTTGCAATATCCATAACACAAGTTACTGAGGCTACTATACTCTCTTCCAAGGCATGAGAGCTAAAATGGTGCATTTCCTACAGCTAGCATTGATGTTGTTCATAAAGTAGTTAAAAGTAATCTATAAGAAATCAGTGTTATGTGCAAAAATCATATGTATGTCAACCTCTCGCATGTTTTGGTCAAAAGAGCCATTTAGAACCGTCATTTGGCACACAAAAATCACATGCAAGATCACCCAAAAAGTTGTACTACTAGTACTAGTACTAGTACTGCGTGTTGGATGAAAAAAACATGATCAAGATCGCCAAAAAGATCGTCAAGAAGAGATATTACCTGGACTGGCTTAACGAGGGATACCGGAGAGGGGGGCTTGGACAGGGCGATGGCCATGAGCTTGTCTGTGGTAGTCTCGGCAGGGTGCTTGCGCTTCTTCGTACCCTGAGCCTCGACGATTTTGGCCAGAGCCATAGACATCACTTCAGCCGGTGCTCCAGGGTCCATCAAGAAACTGTCAAATAGAAATAAAAGAAAAGAAACCATAATTACAAACCCAAAAGAAGAACAAAGAGGGAGTTAGGATCGGTCGCGGGGTTGCAAGACCGGGCCTTGGCCAGAAGCAACACTATTGATGTGCTCACCTTTCCTTCTTTGGGAGAGAAGAACAATGGCAGAAGCGCGTCGGGGTTTTCTTGAAGAAATGAGGAACAAGATGAGGGAGAAGCGAGTTGGGGTTTTCTTCAAGAGAGGAAGATGAGGGAGAAGATTGAAATGATGGTTTCTTCGTCTGTCCAACTTACTACTGGAAAGGTGGGGGTTTTGTGATTTGACGGCTCATTGGGCATTACTGCAGCGCTTCGACCGGTGTACTCTACCGTGCAGTTATGCACTCTAGTACGGAGTAATTTAGTGCATGGCAAGTGGACCCCGATGCTGGCTGTCCCACACGTTGGCGAAAGTGAGTAGCAAGGTTCCCGACAACCGTCGAGGAGGATCTGCGCGGTAGAGCGTGTCCACTGTTTCTGGAAAAAAAATGATTACAGCAAGCGTTTCCACTCTTATGATGGAGGAGTGCGAAACACGGCAGCCACTTGAACTTACACAGTACTCCTACTACTAGGGCATCTGCACTGGTTCATACGTCAGTAGTACTATAATCTTGTTGCTAGTGTAGTAAGATATGATGATAAAAAATGATGTTGTGCGCATGTCAACTATGAACAGTAATGTAACATGCCCCTTTTTTGACTGTCCGATCAAGAATGAATGGTGAGATCAATGTCAACAGAACTAGGTCTACAGCGCACGAAGAGTACGGTTCTACAGTACTCCACGGAACATGAACCATATGAAGCACAAACCTGTGTTAGGTAGGGTGTATGAAGGGTGCATGGGAGCAAAAGTTCCCTTCTCGACCCACTTTTGCTTGCTTGGCAGAGTGCATGAAGGTTGCATGAGTCAACACTAGGTTAACACAAATACACTAGGAGCATGGAGAGCATGCATGAGGAGGGGTGCTGAGATGAGCATACATGAAGAGGGAACAACTATGTTGAGATGACAATGCAACCAAACACACCCGCACGCTTTGTGCTACAGTGACTGACATGCATCGTCTGAGTTCGATCCAATGGTCGTGTTGCGCCGAGACATGCCCATGCATAGGACGCCTAAACACCACCGAAGTCCCTCTGCTTCTCGAGGTGCACGACGGTGGTGATGTAGGGTGCCACCGCCCGCAGAGCCCGCTCCCGGTCGACGGGAGCCAGCTCATCAAAGACGGGGTCCAATGGCAAGAATGGATTCTAGTGACGAAGCCCTGAGAGGATTCGCCCGGCAACGGCGATGGCCGCCCGCAACCCCTCCTTGTCCAGCTCCGCCCTCACCACCACACAAAGACGGCTCAGCTCCATGGAGATATAGGTGAAGAAGGAGGCCAGGTCAGGAAGCCGCAGCTCGTTGAAGTTGATGGGGTGGTCGAACGGGTTTAGCCCGATGGCCGGCATGGTCGCGCTGGCACGACGGTAGGCATCGTGCAGCCGCAACACATGCATGGCAACATGGTCCAGCAAGTGGTTGAGGCGATCCTGGACCTCGTCATGATCGGCCCGCTCGCGCTCCAGCCGGCTTGCCTGACCGCCTATCGTATCTCCCGCTTTCTGCAGCAACGCCACCGACGCCTCAAGCATCTTTGTGGTGGACGCCTACCGCTTTTGAAGCTCTGTGAACTCCCTCACATAAAGGAGGAGCATGGCACTCCTCTCCTCCTTGATCTCATGGAGCTCCACGTCCTTGGCCCTGAGCTCCGCATCCTTGGCATGGAGCTCCTGTGTCAGGCGCCTCACCTCAAACTCCGTGATCTGGTGCGCTGCCATGGAACTAGGTAGAAGCAATGGGGAGAGGAAGCAAAGGGGGCGAAACCGCTGAGAGGCAATGCAATCTACGGGAAGGTGGAGGGTGAATCTTTTGGTTTTCACCATGGGAACACAACAGTCGACGACTTTTCACATCAGTGAGCACCACCCGGGGTCATCATGAATAATTGCTGTCACGCCTGCTCCCGTCAATCAAAAAAATAAAAATCCTGCCGCACCTGCCGCATCCAAAGACCAAAGCAACGCAGCGGTGCATATCTAAATTTACCTACCGGCAAGGAGAGAGAAAAAGGGGTGAAAAAACAAATGTGGCGGCGGCCTAGCTAATAGGTCGCACTAGCCCAACTAGCTAGCCACCGTGCTTCACTGATGTACTCGGCGGGAAAGGTGGGCTTTTGTGATTTGATGACTCATTTGCTTGCTTTGGCGCCACCACCGAGGAGGACCCATAAAACGTGCGGTAGGGCGTCCCACGTCTCGTCAAGGAAGAAAATATGCTGCACCACCCGGGAGGACCTAGAAACCGCGAGGTAGGGTGTGCCATGTCTCGGCACGGAGGGAAAATGTGCGTGTTAAAATATACTGTAATACCTATGGTTCAACCTCGGGACCCAGCTAGTCGGTCAAAAACACCCCACTAGCCACACAGCTTCATCATGCTAACGTGGCATGGAGGATAGGTGTGGTTAGCACCGTCTCGACCGGCCACAGCGTCTCTTGTTCTAGGCGATTCATCTATTTTCCAAGCATTTTTTTAGTTATAATAACACCACGGCAAGCTCGCGCCGCTCTTCGTGTGTGCCCATGCGTCTAAAGGTTGTACTAGATGGAGAGGAGAGAGAGATCGCAGACATGGGACCCACCAGTAAGTGAGTTAATGTTCATGCACGTGTTGACGAGCCACTCCCTCTACTCTCCTCAACGTAATACTGTATAAAATCAAAGAAATGAAGATCGATCGATACATGAAGTATGTGTGGGGGGGTCGATGGAGAACCTAAACACAACATTTGCATGTACATAGTACTAGACTTAGTATTGATGTTTCAGTTTACCGTTGTGTTTAAATATTGAATTGAGGACTATGCATAGCTTACATTTTATTTTTGAATTCGTGTCATACATGCATGGTCTGGAAAAATAGATGCACTATACTTACTGCATTGTTGTTGTATTTGTGTGTGTGTGGGCATATGCTTGAATACATACAAAGTTTTCTCACCGCCATACCGTTCATCTTGTAAATTTGAATTTGCAATGAAAAACTTATTGTGGACACCATGAAATGTGAAATCCACGTTGAGATCACTATATCACAGACTCACTCTTTTTCAAGAACTCTTCATAAATCAATTACCATGCCTTTTGGAATGATCAGTTATTTGCAAGGAAAATACGGGCATTGTAATACACTAGCAAAAGACCCCGTGCGTTGCAATGGGGTAATAAAATTTATGTTTCGCCACTTATCACAATTGCTCCGTCTCGTCACTATCATCAACCTATTCATCCTTCCGCCCTTTTGCAAGTTTTATTATGTACACGCCCTTGTGGTTTCCATCATCATACTGAGCAAATGCTAGTTAGAAAGGAGAGGTGGAGGTCAAGGCCTACTCTGAGTGCCATCTTATTAACTGGAGCCTCCGTCTGTTTTACTTTCCTTGTCAGCAAAATTAATGATATTTATTTGCTTGTATCTGGGTTATATAACCAAATGCTCCTCGTGGACCTAGTGTCCACATCCCTTGGTGGTAATCATTATAGCTGCAATAGAAGGCTATGATGTTGCATTGAATATATTTGGGTGGGATTGTGCACATGGAAAAATTTGGTACCACCGATGGTGAAGGGTAAGAAAGATGTAGGTTACCTAAAAATATATTCAACTTGAAAAATAGTACTCCCTCTATAAAGAAAAATAAGAGCGTTTCAATTCTTTATAGAGGGAGTCCGTGTCAAATACTATATGGTTCGGTAGAAAGCATCTACCTAGCTTTCGTGACATCCATTACTACAGGTGTTGTTGTTGTTGAGGGTCAGTTGGTCAGCAGGCAAGCGCATGTACATAGCTTGAGCTCTGAGTCGGAGAAGATATGTGAGGGACCGATTCAATGAGGATGACTGCATCGGCCTCCCAACGAGAGACCTGCTTCTCCTGTGAGCTCCCACTCGAGGGAAGCGAGGCATGCAGAGCCAACCTGGTTCCCAACATCTGTGAGCTCCCCATCTCATTGTAAACTTGTAGACTAATGAATGCGAAATTACAAGTATGTTTAGGATGATCAAAAGCTGCGATAGCAGTACTTCTTATCCCGGTCTCTCCATGAAGAGCATATACGTATAAATGGTATAATCAATCACAAGATGACCAACTTCCCTATGCTAATATGTGCATACCATGTGATCATCCAGGGTCCTTTATACCATTGATGATTGATTGATGGAAGCAAAGGCTGATGCGATCAATATAGTGGTACTAACGTACCTGACCGAAAATGTGTTGCATGGCGTCTAGATTGATGCGTCCGCGCGCGAGGGCTACCGCTGGAGGTGGCGACGGCTTTGCTGAGGCGAGCCTATTTTTCGAAGAAGTGTGTTGGTTCTGATATTTTTATACATGTATATATCTAGAGTCCTATGTCCACGTACAACATATTCAGATGGAATATCGGGGGGAGATGAGCGAAAAAATCGTGCGTATCGTTTGTGCCTGACTCGGACGAATGCGACGTAAAAAATTAGGCCGAAAAAAGGATTTTTCACGTATGTATGTATATTTAAAATTTATACACATTTTTATCAAGATTTTTTCATATATAACAAGTTATATTTTGACTTACTGTTTGAAAGATAAATATTTTGAAGAGCATTTTAATCTGTTAGAAAAAAGAATGATTAAACAGGAAAAGGTAAAAAAAGATGAGAGAGCCCACAAAGGGAAAAAGAGTTGGGAGAGCCTAGGATTCATTCGGCAATTAAAAAAAGATTCCTTTTACACTCTCGAATGGTAGCACCCGATGGCGTACCAGCCAGACCCGGGCTCGTGTTCTGCTGATGGCGTGCGTGGTACGCACATTAGCCAACCCCAACCAAAAGAACCGCGATATAAACTTCGCGCCTCCACTCGAGCCTCCGCATTTCGAGTCGAAATATCTAGCGGCCAGAATTCTAGCCGTAGGAAATTCCCCTCATGTCCCCGGTCCATCATGACTACTAATGAACAATGGCAGGATGCTTTAGTAACCAGCCCATGTTACCTACCGTGCTGAGCACGGTTCAATTCCCTTGGTCGCCGTTACCCAAGGTCACCCGTCAACTCAATTGCCTAGTACTAATAGCACTACATCAGGATCAGCACAGAAATGGAGCTCCGTTTGTTCATGCCTACTAGAGTTACTATATCAGGCAATGCACTGGTACGGAGGGATGATCCTTTTACTCTGCATATATAACTTGTCTAAAGCCTAACTAAGAAAAATGTTTGACCAAATCCTTTCTTAAGAAATATTAACATCTACAACAGTAAAGATGTATCGCTTGAAAATTTATTTCATGATGCAGGTTATGATATTGTTTCGAATCCTGGATTTTAAATTACAGAAAATCGAAAACTGACATGAAATTCATGAGACTGAGCATGGTCTCGTGATATGGCACGAATAGGTTGTCATAATATTTTTGTTCAATTTGAGATAAGCTGCTTATGAAAAGTTGCACAAATGAAGAGCCAAGATATTTTGGAACAAAGACGTGTCACGTTAACGCGAACGGTTTCACTATTCAAATCATGGGCGTTTGACCTATGTTCCGCCACGAGTCCCGCTTCTCATCGGCAGGTGCCGTCCGAGCAAGCGTGTGAATCGACGGGAGGCGTGCGAGCAGACTGCTGTGCCGGCTGACCGAGAGGCGTGCGAGCAGGCTGCTGCGCAGGCTCACTAGGAGGCAAGCCCTTTGACGAGGCTCCGCCGCCCACCTTCCTCCCAACTGCCCCCACTTTTAATGGTGCCGACGCCGCAGTTTAAATCACCGCTTCACACCCCGGTCTCGCTACAATCATCTCTTTTCCTCTCCGATTCTCCTGTCGTCTACCTCCAACCAGCCTGACCTCACTGTACGCCATGCCGCATCATGATGGGCTGCCCTTAGTCTTCCAGTTTCTTGAGGAAGACACCCAGCCGGAGTCTTAAGAACATAAGGCACTTTGGGACGAGCTTGAACTGGCCTTGCAGGAAGACGTCGCGCCTGTCCCCGCTCCTTTTCCAGCTCCCGTCGTCCCGAATGCGCCAGCGCCCATCCCCGTGGCATTGATGGGCTAGGAGACGCACATTGTCGCCGAGCTTGAAGCCACGGGGTTCCACGAGGTCCCCGCTGACTTTCACGCGCCCGTGCACCTGCCAGCGCATGCGCCTGTGCATGCATTGACGCAAGCACCCATGCTGGTGCCCATGCACACGAATGTCTCCGCCACGCCGTTGCCAGCGCCTGTCCCCGCACTGGTGCTAGTGCCCCCATCACCGGCATGGATCGCCGCCGTCGATCGCTTCCTTGCACCAATGCCAGTCGCCGCCTCCCGCCAGTTGACTGGCTCCTGGAGACCAAAGTCCAGAACATTATGGCCTTCCTTGAAGCTAGGCCCAATGTCCAGGAGTAGGCCAACAATAGGGCAAGACGCCATTGTCGCTGCCGGACAGTGGCCCGACGATACACAGAGCACGGCACTGGAGCCGCTTCTAGCCGCAAGATGCCTCCGCCGCAGCCGCGTGATCTAAATTTGCCAGGAAAAACATTCGGATTGCCATGCTTAAAATCAGAATGTTTGGGATTTATCATTTCCATTTATTTTAGTCCGATCGTGGTATGAATGTAAAAGTCGCAGTCAGACTGAATGAAACCTATGGTTTGATCAATTGAATGTTCTGCTAGAGCCGTATCAATTAATTATAAAAAGTCATAAATATAAAAATTTATCCAGAAATTTAATTATTACTAGTAGATAAATAGTACTACTACTAGCCTAACTTGTTCGTCACGGTCACTTTTGTTCCTAAACTTGTTACATATAGTACTACTAGTACGTGAAACTGGTGCCGTAACTTGTGGACGAGTCCAGATACGGTCAACGGCAACAACGCCCGCGCATTCTTCGTGTTTGCCCGTGCGTCTAAACATAGAAGGGGAGGAGAGAGAGAGAGCAGACATGGGACCCACCAGTAAGTGAAGGGGAATAGTATGTGTTGATGAGCCGGTCCCACTAATCTACCAAAACTAATATAAAAACATGTTATCCATTAAATAGGCTGTGGTAATATAAAAACAATATATCAACGAAGGGGAGTACAACAAACATTGCTACTATGTTGCCTATTGACGTTCGTCTGGAAGGACCTAGTCGCATGTTCGAACCTCGTCCTTTTACATTTTTAATTGATATATGGGTCCAAATTTGTTCCATGACTGGTGGGCCCCCAGGTGTGTAGTTTGTAGCACTTTAATTTCTGGGACGAAAATTGTTCCATTACAAGTGGACTCCCGGTGTGTAGTTTGTAGCTTATTTGTAATTATTAAAGAGAACACCGGAGTTTTTTGCAAAAATACCATGGTGCGACGTGGAAGGTGATAAAGTGCTTGCAAGAGAGCGGTGACCGAGCCAGAGGGAAATCAATTGGAAGAGGGGCGGGGGTTGCAACCGTGTTTTGAGTAGTTGTGGTCCAAATGCTACAAAAATATAATCTAAACCCATCGAAATAAATGCCTACACAAACTAATCCAAGGGTGGAGTCCCCCTCACAATGTAAATAGCTCCTGCTCTTCGAGGGATGGAGAGGTAGCTTCAATGTGTGGAAGAGACGGCATGAGAAAGCAAGGTCAATCAAGATATAGATAGATAGAGAGACAAAGTGAGTGTGGTCCGACATTCGTTAAAAAGATATATGCTCTGGAGAGATATTGTCCGATTGAGCTTTTGCGAAGGGTGAGGGATGTAAGAGATAGCTTGAGAGATGATCCAGTCACAAACAGGTAGATATATCATTTGTGCGTGGGAGGAAGCAAGGTCAATCGATACATGGATAAAGAGAGAGAGAGAGAGAGAGAGAGAGAGTGTGGGTCGTCATGCGGTCGAAAGAGTGAGACGGGTTGGAGAGAGTGACCTAGATAGACAATGTGCGTGAGAGTGTCTCTACTCTTATACAAAATAGAGCTGGTGATGATGGTGTGCCTGTCATCCTCCAATATAGGTCGTTCGATCTATATCTAACGGATAGGAATGAAACTATGACAATTTTGCAAAAAGATACCCGCACCCCTCTCCACATTTGCAGACAAGGCCTTCCCTCGTTCATCCTTATCTCCCACAAGATAAACTACTCATATAAATGCATCTTGATGTTCCGTGCAACGCACGGGCATCTTGTCAGTACAATATGAATATGTCGAATTGGGCCCAAACATGGAGATACATCGTTTGTGTGTGAGAAAGAGCAAGGTCAATCAAGACATACATGAAGAGAGAGAGAGAGAGAGAGATTAAGCGAGTGTGGGCCGCCATGAGGTCGAAAGAGTGGAACGGTTTGGAGAGACTGACGTAGATAGACAATCTGCTTGAGAGAGTATAGAGCATGTCGATCAAGGCCCGAACAGGGAGATATATCGTTTGTGTGTGAGAGAAAGCGATGTTAATCGAGACTTAGATAAAGAGAGAGAGAGATTGAGCAAGTGTGAGCCGCCGTGCAGAAGAAAGAGTGAGATAGTCTTGAGAGAGTGACCTAGATAGACAACATGCGTGCGTGCACGCGAGAGGGGGGTCTAGATAGGCAATGCATGTATCTAGCGAGAGAGGGTGAGAGGGAGAGAGACATAGAGAGAGAGAGCTCAGCATGGAGTGCAATGGTGGGTGTGTGAGAGAGATACATTTGTTGACAGAGTGGGAAAAGGGGGTTGTGTAATTGAGAGAGTTAGAGATCGAAACATGGAGAGAAAGAATGAGCATGTAAGGTGGTTAGGAGAGGAAGATTGATTGATAGAGGAAGTATGTAGTGTGTGTGACGAGGGGGGGGCCTAAAAATAACATTTGAATGTAGATAGTACTAGACTTAATATTGACGTTTTGATTTAGTGTACATTGTCATATTTGAATTGAGGACCATGCATATGGCTTTCGTAATTATTTCGAATTCGTGCCATAGTAGGTATGCAAAAGTTGATATTGACTCGATTGTTGTGGTATTTTGTATGTGTGTGGTCATATGCTTGAATCCATCCAAAGTTTTCTCACTGCCATAGTGTTCATCTTATACATATGAATTTGAATTAAGAAAGTAGCATGGATACCATGAAATGCGAAATCCACGTTGGAATTGGAGATCGCTATGTGACAAACACACTCTAATTCAAAGAACTCTTCATTAATTAATTTATAGTATCTCTTTTCGAAGGACTAATTATTTGCAAGGAAAACACGGGCATGGTAACACATACAGATTCGTTTGCCAATGAAAGAAGATTCGTTTGCATTCTCGAATCTAGGCGCACCACGCAGACCAGGGTCGTGTCGTGGTGGTCGCGTGTGTCGTACGGATGCTAGCACCCACCCCCTCCCTTCCCCCCCCCCCCCAAAAAAGAAGGACGACAAAAAAGTTCGCGCTTCCACGTTTCGGATTGAAATATCTGGCGGCCCCAATTCTAGCCCTGCAAAATCTCCCTTCTCCCCTGTCCCCTTCCGCGCCCAGAGCGCTGAAATCCCTAATTCGCTGCCAACCCAAGCAAAATTCGAATCGCCCCTCGTCTCGTCTCTTTCCCCACCTCTGTGCCGGACGACGACGATGAAGACGACGGTCACGCTTCACCACCGCACTAGAGCTGTGTCATCTACGCCCTCGTCCACCATACCAGGTGGTCCATTGAGAACATCGGCCGCCGCAGGCGACGTGCCTCACAGACACCAACTTCCACCGCATCAAGTGCGCTTCACCGACGCCGTCTCCCACCTCACCGAGGCTACTTCACCGAGCACATCGTCGACCTCCACCCCCCGAGGCCGTTGGTGCTTTACCGCATCATAGCGCTCCCCTGCCGCTCAAGTTCTGCATCCGTACGTGGCCAGCCAACGCCATCGCATCACCCTCAATGGCTCTGAAGTGACCCGCACTCTAGGCGAGCATGCCCAAACACCGGCCCGAACTAGGTATCCACATATCACTCCCATGTGCACTGTTCCGATGATGCTTGGATATCCTTTAACTACTCTCTTATCTTACACGCCTATGCAAACTCTAACTTTAACTCTTATTTCTTCTGGAGATATCATCTAAAACAAGCAAAACCATTTTTTTAGCGAAGCATGACAATACTACGGGATCTGGTACACATCCTGCACGCCGGTATAACCTTGTAAGGACCTGTCCTCCGGTACAACAGCAAGGTCTATTCCTCTCATTTGATCAACCATTCGCCGTGCCAAAAATGCAGAGGGGGATGCAAGGAGCACAGGGCCTGCACATCCAAGCAAGTGGTAACATGGACCTGTACATGGAACATCCCAAGCGGAAGCAAAGCTAAAGTGAGCCTGTATAACGAGCTAGCATAAGTCCTTGCATTTCATTTAATTCGTATTACCCTGCGTGTAAGATTTGTGTGCAGTGGCGGATCCGCGAATTCAAGTTACCAGGGGTGAAAATTTAACTTAGAAAATACGAAGGAACTTGCACTCCGGAAATCAATATAACCTGAGAAATGTGAAGCTACATGCACTTTGAAAACCATCTAATGATCCAAAGTAGTTCCAGATTATAAACCGCTAGATGATGTAAGCACCAAAAAATACAAAATACAACATGGTGGACAAGGACTGTACCTGCTTGAATTATTCATTCTCTGGCCGAAAATATCCAAGTCTAATTGCACCTATAACTAGTGCGCAAACTGCATATCAATATATCTATCTTGCAGAAGTATGCCAATAGTTTGAAACAACAGATTAGAAAATTATTTATGCTAGGTTGTCATGATACGGGGACGTTGTAGATGGCCTCGAAGTTTCCTCAAGCCATGATAATGTACTATAGTTTGCTTGTCATCAATTCCTGCAAATCTCTCTCTCTCTCTCTCTCTCTCTCTCTCTCTGTCTCAACATAGAAAATCATCATTACACACTAAATCCTTCAATGGGAGCTTGCAAAATGCTTGCATTAGATCCCTCGTTAGACACCATATGTTCATCACGAGGAGCATGTAAAAATATTGCATCAAATCCTTCATTACCAATTTGTTCATTAGACACTTTGGGCTCAAGAACAATATGAGCTTGTATATTTGCACCGAAAACTTGATTAGACACATCAGGTTCAGTCAGTTCGGTATTGATTGGGGGAGTTATAAAATAAGCAGAAATTGGTTTCATTTTCTTGTAGATTCCCTACATACAAGCAGTTTTACAACACCACCAGGTTTAACTAATGGCCAGAAATTGAACAGTTGAATTAGATATAATTAGGGATGTGATGTACCTGCTCGTTGTGCATGCTGCTCTTGCAAGCTCTGACTGTCCATTTGCGCAAGCTCGATGCCATGCCTGTGTTGCCACTGTTGCGTCCCACGCAGTCTACACCCAGGGTTGGATCTTCATCTTCTTTTCCTTCCATTTACTTGAAGCCCGACGACCGGCGTCCAACGAGGGCGCGAGGAAGAGCTCCGTCGGTCTGTCTAGCGGCGGCTAGGTTAGGAGCGAACCAGACTGGAGGCTGGAGCGAACGAATTGGGGATTTTTTCCTGCTGTCGATCGATATTGGAGGCGCTCGTTTGGGCCGCGAGCCTGCTATAGGGCCTTCCTTGCACTTACGTTATTGGCCCATCCAAATTGAAATGTTTTTTCTTCATTTTTTACATTTCCTGCTCATGCGCTGGGACGAACAAAACTAGACTGGGCCAACCTGGATGACTCAAACTAGGTGCGCACTTTCTAGCCACCCGAGGCGGCCGCCCATACCAGCCCCTACAGTGGCGCCACACCTTTTTGCATGTATGATTGGGGTAGTGAAAAGTATTCTAATGGCGTTTTTTGATTTACCCACAAAATGGTTGAATTGCTTGTTTCTATGAACTAAGTTTCGCAATAATGTGAAGGATGCCAGTCTTTTCATCCTATTTTAGATTGCTTATATCTCGATATGCCAAATGTAATTGCATGAAATACATAGTAAAAGCCAGTGTGATGTGTCTTGCTACAACTAGTCTGATAACCTGTCCTCATATAACATATCAAGGACACACCATCTTATCAGATTAACCATTCGACTTACCAATGCAGTGTGGGAAGAAAGAAGTATTGGGACAGCCTATCCAAGCAATTGATGCCATGGACTCCTTCGTAGAACCTTGTAAGCGAAAAAGAAGTTGCAGTGTGCCTGTACAAAGAGCTAGCGTAAGTTCAGTTACCTGCTTCTCAGAATTTTAGTTAGCCACTAATTGCAAAATTGTTCAATTACCTTGCTTGGCTTAATTTAGTTTGCTACTGATTACATAATGCTATAGCCTGTTAATCCTATTATAGACTGCGCCTATCTATGTGTTTGATACTTACTGTTTATAGAATTACATGTTTGCCTGAACTTAGATAGCTACTTAAGCACGTACATAGCTGGTCATAGCTACTTCTAGGGTGCAACAAAATCCATGTGTAATTTACCTTCTGATACCCTGTTTGTTTAAATGGTTTGCTGTTAAGACTTGTAGCACTACTAATGTTTGCATAGCCTATACCATGTCAATACCTTCTCCTTCAAAGATAAAGGGAAGACCTTCTTCTTGAATTCATCCTCGGGCAAACCTGCAAGCTTAAATAATCCACAAACTTCATCCACATAGATTAGATGCATATCAGGATGTAATGTTCCATCTCCTGCATAAGGAATATTAGCTAGAAGTTTCTCTATCATACCCGAAGGAAATTCATAATAAATATTTTCAGTAGGTTTAGTAGGTTGAGGGGCAACTCTTTGCTCTTCCAGTTGGGGTGAAGATACCCCGAACAAACCCCTCAAAGGATGATGTTCCATAGTAACAAGTGACAGTAAATTTCAGCACGTAATATAAATGTTTCCTTACCAAAGGTGCTTCACTCCCCGGCAACGGTGCCAGAAAAGAGTCTTGATGACCCATAAGTATAGGGGATCTATCGTAGTCCTTTCGATAAGTAAGACTGTCGAACCCAACGAGGAGCAGAAGGAAATGACAAGCTGTTTTCAGCAAGGTATTTTCTGCAAGCAATGAAATTATCGGTAACAGATAGTTTTGTGATAAGATAATTCGTAACAGGTAACAAGTAACAAGTGTAACAAAGGTGCAACAAAGTGGCCTAATCCTTTTTGTAGCAAAGGAAAATCCTGGATGAACTCTTATATAAAGCAAAGCGCTCCCGAGGACACATGGGAATTATTGTCAAGTTAGTTTTCATCAGGCTCATATGATTCGCGTTCGTTACTTTGATAATTTGATATGTGGGTGGACCGGTGCTTGGGTGCTGTCCTTACTTGGACAAGCCTCCCACTTATGATTAACCACTCTCGCAAGCATCCGCAACTACGAAAGAAAAATTAAGATAAATCTAACCATAGCATGAAACATATGGATCCAAATCAGCCCTTACGAAGCAATGCATAAACTAGGGTTTAAGCTTCTGTCACTCTAGCAGCCCATCATCTACTTATTACTTCCCAATGCCTTCCCCTAGGGCCAAATCATGGTGAAGTGTCATGTAGTCAACGTTCACATAGCACCACTAGAGGAAAGACAACATACATCTCATCAAAATATTGAACGAATACCAAATTCACATGATTACTTATAACAAGACTTCTCCCATGTCCTCAGGAACAAATGTAACTACTCACAAAGCATATTCATGTTCATAATCAGAGGGGTAATAAATATCATTAAGGATCTGAACATATGATCTTCCCCCGAATAAACCAACTAGCATCAACTACAAGGAGTAATCAACACTACTAGCAACCCACAGGTACCAATCTAAGGTTTTGAGACAAAGATCGGATACAAGAGATGAACTAGGGTTTGAGAGGAGATGGTGCTAGTGAAGATGTTGATGGAGATTGACCCCCTCTCGATAAGAGGATCGTTGGTGATGACGATGGCTTCGATTTCCCCATCCCAGAGGGAAGTTTCCCCGGCAGAACAGCTCCGCCGGAGCCCTAGATTGCTTCTGCCCAGGTTTCGCCTCGAGATGGCGGCGCTTCGTCCCTAAAGCTTTCTTATGATTTTTTTTCCAGGTCAAAACCCTCCATATAGTAGAAGATGGGCACCAGAGACCTGCCAGGGGGCCCACAAGCCCTAGGGGTGCGCCCAGGGGGGTAGGGCGCGCCCCCCAGGCTTGTGGCCACCTGGTGTGTCCCCCTTTGGTATTTCTTCACCCAATATTTTTATATATTCCAAAATAATTCTCCATAAATTTTCAGGACTTTTGGAGTTGTGTAGAATAGGTCTCTCAGACTTGCTCCTTTCCGGTCCAGAATTCCAACTGCCGGCATTCTCCCTCTTTGTGTAAACCTTGTAAAATAAGAGAGAAAAGGCATAAGTATTGTACCATAATGTGTAATGACAGCCCATAATGCAATAGATATCAACATAAAAGCATGATGCAAAATGGACGTATCAACCTACGGGTCCATAGTTAGTAGCTAGATGGCTTCTTCTCTCTCGATGTTCTTCAATGCAATGTTCTCCTTGATGTTCTTGGAGTTTTATCCAATGTAATTCTTTTTTGCGGTGTGTTTGTTGGGATCCTATGAATTGTGAGTTTATGATCAGATCTATCCATGAATATTATTTGTGTTTTCTCTGAGCTCTTTTATGCATGATTAATATAGCTTCGTATTTCTTCTCCGATTTATTGGTTTGGTTTGGCCAACTAGATTGATTTATCTTGCTATGGGAAGAGGTGCTTTGTAACGGGTTCGATCTTGCGGTGCTGAATCCCAGTGATAGAAAGGGACATGACACGTATGTATCATTGCTATTAAGGGTAAAAAGAAGGGGTTTATTCATACGTGAGTTTATCTTGTCTACATCATGTCATCTTGCTTAAAGTACTACTCCGCTTTTCCATGAACTTAATACACAAGACGCATGCTGGATAGCGGTCGATGTGTGGAGTAATAGTAGTAGATGCAGAATTGTTTCGGACTACTAATCTTGGACGTGATGCCTATGTATGATCATTGCCTTGGATATCGTCATAATTATTTGCTTTTCTATCAGTTGCCCACCAGTAATTTGTTTACCCACCGTATGTTATTTTCACGAGAGAAGCCTCTAGTGAAAACTATGGCCCCGGGGTCTATCTTTTATCATATATAAAATCCTAAAAATACCTTGCTGCAATTTTTCTTTATATATTTTATTTTGTATTTTTGTCAGATCTATCTATCAAAACCTATACAATTTAATCTTGCTCGTAACCGTTGAGGGATTGACAACCCCTCTACGCGTTGGGTTGCAAGTATTTGTTGTTTGTGTGCAGGTGCTATTTACATAGTGTTGCTTGGTTCTCCTACTGGATTGATAACCTTGGTTTCATAACTGAGGGAAATACTTATCTCTACTATACTGCATCATCCTCTCCTCTTCGAGGAAATCCCAACGCAGCTCACAAGTAGCACGACTACGTTCTGCGACAGTTTACCTATGGGCCTCACGGACTCGGCTAGATCACCAAGGTTAACATACGTCGCATCGCATTGAATGATTTTAGTTCTTTCCAAACATGAGCTATATGAAAATGATATAACATGAAAGAAATATATCTTCGAAGAAAACAAAAAATAAACAAACATGGCACAAGAAAATGATGGAAAAACAAGTAGGGGTGGGTGGGATGGTCATTACTCTCTCAGCGCCTTCATGTGTTTGTTGTTCTACCTCGCATTTCTAAAACGCCTGACAACATCATAGAAAAGAGACTGCTCCTTTGTAGCCCTAAACTCGGGCTGAAAATCTTTCGCCGAACTACCCTCGCCTGCCTCATAGAACCAGGGGTTGCACTGCTGACTACATCGTCAGACACTAGTACCTGAGGGGCACCAGAACTTGAGTGGCCCTGTTTATGCAAGACCTCCTATTTATGGCATCCTGCTCAATCCTGCGGTATGCTTCATCAACAGAAGGCAAAATCTCATCAGGTGTTGCTACAAAAAAAAGGACAAAAGAATTGGAATTAAACATGTGAAGTTGCCATGCAAGATCAATTGTAAAATGCCATGTACAGAGAATGTTGTTTTGCAATGTCAATTCAAACAAAAAATGCCATGAACATGGATCATCTATGTTTGCCAGTAAGAAAGGCAAACAATTATGAAGTTGCCATGTCAAATCATTAAAATCTTCCATTATGGAATCAACTACAGTTGCCATGTGAGAGCAGCTATATTAACCATGTGAGATCGATAACATTTACCATGTTAAATCAAAGAGTATTTCCCATGTAAGAGTAACAATATTTGCCATGTGAGATCAATAGTATCTGCCAAGTGAGATCAACTACATTTGCCATGGACAAAATATGTAAGATGCCATGTGAGATCAACTGCATTTGCCATGTCAGTTGAGTTTGAGACTGACATGAAAATAAGGAGGAAACTGGAGTTGCCTTGTAATTTCAACTACAAATGCCATAGACATAACAAAAGATTTTGCAATCACATATCAACAGTAATTGCCATGAACAACAAAAAACAAAAGAAGTGAAACAAAAAAGCTACCTTGCACTAAAGGCTTTGCAAACGTCACGGCCTTTTGGCCAGCAACATTGTGTTGCGCCATCATCATCATCGTGCCTCCCAGGAAACCAAAAGCAACAGCCATAGGATCCGTGAGTTGTTCACCCTGACTACGATCAATCCCAAGGCTGCAGCTGGGTGGGATGAAATCCATGGGTGCCTCTCCTACTGCTCACTCGGGTTCCGAATAAACTGTTTTGTAGAATCTAGAGATGACAGCTGAACAAACATGTCATTATCAACTGCTGCGCCAACCTCCGAATTCGTGAAAGGATGGGGCATGCTGTCAGGGATTTCAATCACAGCCTTCTTGGCTATCTTCTTATTTGGACTGTACAGAACACCAAGGTTGACAGGAAGCTTCGAAGTACGCAGATTTAAACTGGGAGTCTTCTCGCCCGTGGAGGACGCCGATTGCTGCGTACGTGCATCTCCAGCAGTAATAGGCTGCTTATCACCTGCATCTGCCGAAATCTGGACTTCCGTGGTCTCCGCTGCTTTGCTTTGTGCAAAAGGTCGGAAAAGTGTGGAAGCAGGCACAAAACACGTGTCAACTCTACTTTTACGGAGCACCGCTACACTGGATGACGGTGCAGCTTTCTTGCGAGGGCTACGCCTAGGTGGCAGGCCAGCTTGCAAACCCATTGCTGGAGCAACCTACATACTGGGAGCCGATGCAGCAACTGTATGGCAGGAGTCATCCGTAGATGTCCTCTGATCAGGAATTCCAACCGCAACCCCTTCATCCGTGGGTGCGACAGTGCCAGCGGCTGCACGCGTGCATTCTATAGCGGATGAGCGAGAATCTTCCTTATTTATGTTCAGCTCTGTAGCATCCACTTCAACAATTGCTGAACGACTACGAGGGATGTCAGCAGCATCCCTCATTGACAGAAGGGTAGGCACGACCTGAGCAGTCCTATCAGATATTGATTCATCGCTACCGACTCTACCATTACCTCCAGATGTGGTATGCACTTCTCCAATGGGTGGAGATGGAGACTTATGTGCATTATAACTGGTGGCAACAGTGGGCGGGGCAGCGGCAGATTTGTCAACTGTTGGCTCATGAATCTCTGTATTGTCAGAAGTCGCCAACTTGGAGTGAATGTGTTCCAGTGGGTCTTTCGTCCTGGGTTTGTCTGCACGTGTAACAGTCTTCTTCACCCTACAAAATGTGGAATGAAAAAGACAATCATGAAAAAGCACATAAAAGAAAATGTGGTATACAAACAAATATTTGCCATGCAAGTCAAACATAAAATGCCATGTGTGGTATGCCAGAGTTGCCATGTGTGACAAACAGAAATTTTCATCTGTGTTGTGCAAGAGTTGCCATGTGTGACAAACAGAAGTTACCATGTGGGGCAAACAAGAGTCGCCATATGGAAGGCAATAAAGCTGCCACTGATTATGGAATGTATTGAAGAAGTTGCCATGGACAGTAAGTATTAGTTGCCATGATCGACATACTAGAACTGCAATGTGGTATACAACAAATATAAAATGTGGTATACAACAAATATTTGCCATGCAACTCAAACATAAAATGCCACGTGTGGTATGCCAGAGTTGCCATGTATGACAAACAGAAATTTCCATTTGTGGTGTGCAAGAGTTGCCATGTGTGACAGATAGAAGTTGCCATGTGGGGCAAACAAGAGTTACCATCTAGAATGCAACAAAGTTGCCACTGATTGTGGATTGCATTGAACAAGTTGTCGTGGACAGTAAGTATCAGTTGCCATGTTCAACATACTAGAACTGCCATGTGAATTTTGGAAAAAAGATTGCCACTTGCTCCACTGTTTGAGTTAGGTGTCACCACATAAGGGAAAGAGGAAACACACCTCTTGGTTGTTTTCCTCAAGTCTTACAGCACAACAGGATCCCCAATGTTGGACGACGCTATAGGAGGAGACGAGCGTGTGGACGTGATGCCATCCACAGTGGGTGTCGCCTTGTTCAACCGAGCAGAAGCACGAGAGGGCATGCCCACTTGCTTTTGTTTAGTTGCTCGTCCACCGGTTGTCACCTCGCTGCCCATGGAAAACACAGGAAAAAGAGACTAAGAGAATGCAATCATGGCATATAGCTGATGAAAAAGACATTGAAGGATGAAAAAAAATGCCACAATGAACAAAAGAGCAAACCTCCTCCTAGCAGTAACATGATCAGTCCTGAGCCTCTTGCCGGTAGGGGCCTGAGCAGCATCCTCTGGCACCCTGCCCCCTTCAAAGCAGAAACACCGATGTCACTCATGACGATGCAGGCATTGCCTCCCTCGGATGCTGGTACAACCCGTGAAGCCTTCTTAGTAGGATCTCCATCCTGAACTTCTCGAGTTTCATCAAGATCAGTGTCCCGTTGCACATTCTCCATATCATCATCTCCATCCTTGTCACGACCAGCGTCATCAGCGCTGAAACCATCCCCAAACAGCTCCTCTTGGGTGCCAGGGGGCTCCTAAGAACTGTTGTAGTCGTACCGGCCATGGCAGCCAGTTGGACGATGTGTATGTTCTCCAACCAAAGAAGTGAACTGCTTGGTAACTCCATCGCCATCAGAACCCGCCAATGCTGTCCAGCCCTCAACCAACTTCCCAAGCAGATTGCTCATGCCATACGCGAACTGCCCAACTAGATGCTCAACAGGAGCCCTGGCCTGATTAGAGCAAACAAAAACAGATTCACACACAAAAGAATAGGGGGATAAAAAAGACAAATTGCAAAAATCTCAAATGCAAAAGGCTAATGAAGAACAACTGTGTGTTCAATTACCTCGGTAGAACAAGACGGAGCTGAATGCACATCCAACCATTTGCTGAAATTTTGTGGCCCACCAAAAATACTGTAGTCAATAGCATGCTTGGCAATCATCTACAAATAGCGAGAAGAGGTCAGAAAATGTTGACGACAAACATGGGTCCCACATATGTGGGGAGACGGTATGCCGTATGAAGAGCTCAAATATTTCTCATGTGATACATGAAGAGTTGCCATGTGAAGTGTGTACAAGGTGTATTTGCCATATGCACTTTTTAGAATGTATGTTTGAATGCAGAAAATGAACCACAAATGCCATGTGGAAACAACCATATTTGCCATGTGGGTTACAATTTGTTTGCCATGTGGAATGCACTACAGTTACCATGTGGAATGCAAAAGATAGTTGCCATGCAGAATGAACTATGTTTGCCATGTGAAATGTACTACATATGCCAAGTGAATAACAACCTATTTTGCCATGAGGATTACAATATATCTCCCCCTATGAAAATACTATAAAAATGTACTACAATTTTCAATTTGGTGAGAGGAATACAAAAACTTTCCATGCCCAACAAACGAAAAAGTCTTGAAAAAAAATTGCATTCAACTTTAAATTGCCATACAAAAAGGAAAAAAAGAAAAACTAACCTGTAGCTTGTCGTACTTTGTGTCGGATATCCTGTCTGCGGCAAGCACAACCTTGACAGCGTCGTAAGTCCAAGCAGATACGACAAACTTATGTGGAGGAGGCGGACCTCCTAACTCGGCAATTTTGACAATAGAGAGGTCAAGACTGTCGACATACATGAGCTGGAAAACACAAAAAGGCGCAAAGTGAGGAAAAACATGTCAAATTTCAAATAGGAACGTGATGCGTAAAATATGCCAAGAAAGTAAATCTTGTACAACACAAACATTATGGAAAGGAAAAAAGTGTGTTTGCCATGTGGTTGGTGATGCATTTTTGCATGTGGACACTTAAAACAGATTTGCCATGTTCATGGTGATATGTTTGCCATGTAGTAAGTATTGCACTTGCCATGCCTAACCTGCTAACATTTTCCATGTATGTGGAATAGTAACTGCCATGAGCAGCACGGTGCAAACCCAGTTGGCCAGTGCTATAACAACCAGGTGTAGTTTACAAAAATATATATGCCATGTGTGATGTGCAGTAGTTGCCATGTGCCTGTGAACTGTAGTATACATTTCTATGTAGTTGCCATGTAGCATTAACTAGAGTTGTCGTGTGTGAACAACTAGAGTTGCCATACATAAACAACTGTATTTGCCATATGTGAACAACTATAAATGTCTTCTCTGATCAAATGAAGTTGCCACTTATTTACTCCTTAAAAGCGTTTCGATGAACTACGATTGCCATCTTGAATGCACTACACTAACTGTGTTCGGTTCTCTAGATTGTGGAAAAGGAACGAATGTACCATGTTTAATGTGACGCACTCGATTCAATCGTACACCAATCATACATGCAAATGTGTACAATCAGGATCAGGGACTCACGGGAAGATATCACAACACAACTCTAGACACAAATAAAATAATACAAGCTTCATATTACAAGCCAGGGGCCTCGAGTGCTCGAATATAGAAGCTTGAATAGACAAGAGTCAATGGAAGCAACAATATCTGAGTACAGACAAAAGTTAAACAAGACTGCCCTAAGAAGGCCAACACAAAAGCAACAACAATCGAAAAGGCAAGGCCTCCTGCATGGGACCTCCTAACTACTCCTGGTCGTCGGCGGTCTCCATGTAGTATTAGGCTCCGTCGAGGTAGTAGTAGCCATCGACGGGGGTGGCATCTGGCTCCTGGGATTCATCATCTGATCGCAACATCCGGAAAGAAGAAAGAAGGGGGGAAAGGGTAGAAAAACAACCGTGAGTACACATCCAAAGTACTCGCAAGCATCAGATCTATACTAAGTATGCATTGGTATCAAAGGAAGGGATGTATCTGTGGACTGAACTGCAGAATGCCGGAATAGAGGGAAGGCCTAGCCTATCGAAGACTAGCATCTTCAAGCATCTTGCAACATTCAGAAGAGTACAGAATAGCATTTTATAATAAACAAGCATGTTGTAGCATTAACGCCCAGAGATCCTTCCTTGACTCCCTGCGAGCAAGCAATCCCGGAGCCAACATATCCATCCCATGACTCAAGTATCCATTTCTACTTATAATAGATCGGGATACAAATCCGAGCGTCCATTACCGTGGACACGGCTATTCGAATAGATAACTTCCTGCAGGGGTGCACCACATTACCCAACACGCTTGATTACACTAGCTGGACACACTTTCCTGGGTCATGCCTGACCTCGGAAGATCAACACGTCGTAGTCCTACCTAGGCTCCGCAGAGAGGTCCCCGCCGGTCTACATCCTAAGCACTCTGGGGTCTTGGGCCCATCGCCCTTTGCACTCCGGGTCGTTGTGAGCAGGACGGATACCAGCGCCACCTCGGTCCTAAATGGCGCAATCCAACCGTGCCACAATGCTGAACTGGATGTCTGATAGAGCTTTCGGAAGAAAAGTACGATGCCGAGTGCCCATAACTGTTCCCGCGTGGCGGTTAGTGTGTATACGCCAGTGGCCAACTCAGAACAAATACCCAAACCTATTAGTGCATTATTAACTGAAGTGACGGTTGTCGGGACAAGTCCGGAGCTACCACCACATCCTGGGTGATACCGCTAAACAGCCAGCCACCACCGTAACTCTCGCGGGTGCTCTACGGGCCCGCCCAACTTTCACAGGTATCTCTCACGGGTGTTTTCTGGGCCCGCCCGACTTTCACAAGGATTTGAAGTAAAGTCAAGGTAACAGTGTGTCCAAAACATCAAGGGGAAAACCCGAGGAATCACCCTCGATGGATTCCACTCGATGTAAGCGTCAAGGTGAACTTAGGAGGAATCACCCTCGAGGTCCACACTTGAGGTGTTGCACGACAGAGCCGTCATCAGGAGTGGTGAAGGAGGAATCACCCTCCGTAGACCACTATCGGTTAGCTACACTACAGAGATATCATCAGGAGTGCATTACGAGGTATCACCCTCGGCACTCAATAGTAGCTCTGTAGAGTCATACTACTAAAGGGGGGTGAGGTGATGTGTTGGGCTCTGGACATCAATCACATTGATAGAGTCATCGGTCAACAAGCCGGGGGAACTGGGACAAGGTGAGGGGTCACTGATGGATCCCTAACCAACCTATACTAAGCAGTTTAGGATAAGCAGGTAAGGTACAATAGCAAGTTAATTACAAAAGCAGGCTATGCATCAGAATAGGAGCAATCAATAACAGTAGCAAAATCTAATGCAAGCCTGAGAGAGAATGGAATGGGCGATATCGGAATGATCAAGGGGAGTTTGCTTGCCTGGAAGCTCTGCTGAAAAGTAAGGAGGATCGTCGGTGACATAGTCGATCATAGGGGCAGCATCAGTCTCGGGTCTACCGGAGAGAAGAGGAGGAAGAAACAGTAAATATGAAGCAAACAGGTGTAACACAGATGCACGACATGACAACAGGCAGAGCTAGGGGTGTTCTAACGCGGTGCTACACGATACTGGTGAAGGGGGGAAACATACGGGAATGTTTTCCCGAAGTTTGGCATTTTCGAACAGATGAAACGGAGGGGGATGGTTCCATGTTCGCTATGCTAGGGGCACATGACAGGTGAACAGAGTGCATATACGGATTTGTTGGATTTTTCTGAGCAATTTTCATATATAAATTATTTTCATCCGAGTTACGGATTATTTTATATGATTTTACATAGTTTTAAACATTTTCTGAATTTATTTATATTTAAATAAAATGAATTAATGCGTCAGCATGAGGTCAGGGTGACATCAGCAGTCAACAGGACGTTGACTGGTCAAAACTGACATGGGGGACCCACCTGTCATAGACAATGGGATTAAATGGAGTTAAAACTAATCTAAATTTAGTTAATTAAACTACTGGGCCCACCTGTCAGTGAGTAGTTAAATTAACAGATTAAGTTAACAATTTAATTATTTAATAAAAAAGGATTAATTAACATGGGGGCCACATGTCAGTGACCCAAACTGCCTAGTCAACAGGTTGACCGGGTCAACTGGGCCGTGGGGCCGAGTGGCGGCAATACTGGGGTGGGGCCCAGAGGCACCCACGTTAGCACGGCGAACGGAGTCGCGCTGGCGACCAAAACGTGCGACGGCGCGCATGGGAGGCCGCCGGATTTTCGCCCTGGTGGCTGAAATCGAGCGCGGCTAGCCTCGTTCGGCTGCGATCGATCTCGCGCATCCAATGGGGGTGGTCGCGGGGGCTGGAGGTGACCGGAGCAGGGCGCAGCGTCGACGACAGCGGGGGCCAGAATCGGTCGAGCTCCGTTCTGGCGACAGGGGGCACGGGAGCAAGAGTGGGTGGTGGCGTTGGCTTCCTGGGAGCTCTAGGAGCCCGATGCATGGCTCGGGCGCGAGCTATGCTTGCTATGGCTGTAGCGGCGAAGCGTGCCAGGGCGACGAGCTCGTGGTGCGGCGGCGAGGTGAGCTAGAGGGAGAGGGCGACCACAGAGAGAGAGGGCAAAGGGAGAGGTGCTTTACGTTGAGCCTACAGGTGTGCTTAGCGGGTTCGGGGAGGGCTCGGTGTGGCCGGAATCGTCGACGGAGTCCGCCGGGGTCGAGGAGGAAGACAGTGGCGGGGACGGCGTCGCAGGGGCACCCGGGTCGAGCGTGTGGTGGTAGAAGATGTAGCGGGAGGACACGTCGGAGGAGAGCGGCGGCGGCGCTCGCCGTGGTGGTGCGAGGTGGGGCGACGGCGATGGCGCTCGGTGAGGTGGGAATCTGTAGGAGGGGGAGGCCAGAGGGAGAGGGGAGCAGGTGGGAGTGGGAGAGGGGGCCGAGGGGGCGAGGGGGGTGGCCGCGGTGGCCTTATCCCCTCGTCGGCGTGGCCGACGAGGTGGTCGGGCGGGACTGGCCCCTGTTGCGACCCCGGTCGGGGGAACAGGGGGAAGAAGGCGACCCGGGGGGTTAGGTGGGCTGGCTGGCTGGGCCAGGCCCAGGGGGCAGGGGCCCTGCTCTTTTTTCCTTTTTTCCATTTATTTGTTTTTTACTTTATTACATTATGTTTTTCCAATTTCTTTTTATATTATTTTAGTTTTCTAGAAGATAAAACTAGCATGTAAAATAGTTTTATAATTTAGGCCACTGCCACATTTAGTTTGGCACCAAAATAAAATAGTTTAGAAATTTTTATAATTTAAAAAGCAATTAAATTATTATTTAGGCCACTGCTTTAATTATTATAAGGCACTTAGTCACTTTAGAAAAATGTTGGTTCACCACCATAATTAGTTATGGAATATTTTCCACACTTTGAACATTTTTGTTTGCATGTTTCAGAAATTTGAATTTTGGACTTTAATTTGAATTTGAATTTGAATTATGCCTTGGATCAAATGTGGATTAGCAACCGTAATGTGATGACATGGCACCATTAACCTAGGATTACTGTAGCTTAATTATCCAGGCGTTATAGATAAATTGTTTGCAAAGAAACATTTACCATTAGGTGTAGGCGGCATCCCTTCTGGTACATCTTGTTTGCAAAGGCATCATGCAGAAAGTCAGCAATGAGCTTGCATGAATTCATGTTTTTTATGCCTTTCAGCTTCGCCTGCAAAATTAAAAAAATGGACACGCGTACACACTTAAAATGCTTCAAGTGGGAAAGCATGCTACTACATGACAACAAAAGAGAAGATGGCAAAAAAGAGAAAATGAAGAACATTCACCAAGATAGGAAAACATTTGTTGCTTGGGTGTAGCAACTTTGTAGGCACAAAGACGGATGAGATTAAGTACATGAGCAGCTTCATCTTGAATACCTCGCCATGGGTTTTCTTAGCACCCAACAAAGTTGCAAGTACGGTGTTGTTAGGCATGGATACCTCGCCTGGGAACAAACGGGGGAACGAAACTTCCTCAATTTCGTTGTTCACCTCATAAGGAACTTTGATTCCGCCACGGGGGACACCAAGGTGCAGAAAACGGACTCCTCATCCAAAGGGAGTCTTCCGCGTCCCAGAATGACAAATTCCCTGGACGCAGGGTCATAGATCTCCCCAAGCCAATCGCACACGGGGTTCACTAAATTTGTGCATTGCACATCCACCAATGCCTGCATTCCCATCTCCCCGGCAGCTGACTTCTGATCATAGCTAAATCCTTTGATCAATATAGTCAGCCATTCTTGCGAAGCCCTATTGCGTGCGCGTTTCTTCTTCTACAAAATAGAAACACGGTCATTCTTATCGTGTTCAATCTGATAAAAAATACCATAGTAAAATGAATGAACTCTCATGAACACGATGAAAAGGAAGAAGAAAGAACCTGATCCCCATCTTTCTTCGCACCAGCCGCATCATTCCATGGCGGTGGCTCCATGAAGTTGTCATCCTCATCTTCCTGGTGGTTGCGAACCATGATGCTATGAATAAGAACAAGTGCAAATGAGTGTACGGGGAAACATAGTGAAAATTGCCATGAATGCATAATGTAGCATGGCGATTGATGAAGTCGATGACAAGGGGAAATTTCCATGTTTGGTAGTTAGATGGACGGCAAATTTTCATGTGTGTCATATTCAAGCATAACTTAGTTTGCCATGTTGTAGAACAGATGAATGGCAATATAAAAGTGCAAGTTGCCATATACTAACTAAGCAGATAGCAACATGTTAAGATTCTCATTCACATTCTATCTTATCTCACGACTGGTAAGTTGTCACACAGATATAGTTGCCATGCTTGAACCACAAACATCATGGAAAAAAGCAGGAGGCAGTTGCCATGTGGCCCTGCAAAAGCATGGCAATGAACAGTGTTTGGGGAAAAAAAAAGCAAGTTGCCATCTACTAACTAAAACATTATGGCAAGAGATCTTATACGGGCATAGTTGCCAAGTTTGCTAATGGTTTCAAACAGAAGCACATTAGGCAGTTGTCTTATAGCACTGCAAGTGCATGGCAAATGATGGGTTGGGGCAAGAGGGAGTTGCCATCTGCTAAGTAAGCAATAAGACAAATTGCGGCTAAGTTAGAAGTACATAGTTGCCGTGTTTGCACACAACAACAAGGCAACTGAACGGGTTTCACTAAGCAAGGAATTGCATCGACCTGCATGAAATGAAAGGAACAAAAAAACATAATCCCACACAAACTCAAAACGGAACCCAACCTAGATCTAGGGTTCATGCCATGCTCTCAACCTCTGATTTCCAACAAATAGAATACGCAAATAGGGAGCCAATGCTACTTGCACAACATGAATTGCACAAAACAACAAGAACCAACAAAAAGGATGGATGAAGAGCAACCACTATACTCCGGATTTGAAAATCGAATCATCTCTTAAAACAGAGCAGGAATCATGAGGAACGGGCGAACCATTCCCGCAACTACAATGCGTACACAAGCCGGCTTGGCTACGCGCCAGCCGGAAATGAGAGAGCTCGGCACTACGCCTTAGATTCGCCATGGATTCGAGGCACAAAATAAGAGAGGGGGGAACAAAATGCAGGGCTTCGATGATGGTACCTCTGCACGGTTCAGTCTCCGACGATGGCAATAGGCCACCGCGAGACTTCCGCCGCCATCTCGACGTAGATTCGCCACGGAATCGCCTCTGCGTCGCTGCGGAGCCGCCACTCGTCGCGGCTCTGTCTCAACAGAATGAGGAGGGGGAAATGAGAAGGAGAAATGGAAGAGGAGAAGACTGCGTAGAGAAAAACGGCTACATGCTGTGAAACAGGGGAGGTGGTGATCGTGCGTGCGTTCCAGCGGAGGGCAGTTCCACCACATGGCGAGTTTGGCAACCGCGTGCTGCGGGTCGTGCCGGAGGCCATTCGGGCAACGCTCTAGCACCCACACAACTCACTATGCCAACGTGGCACTGAAAACACCGGCAATTTGCTGTAAGATTTGCGCACTGCAAATCAACAACGATTAGAGCGTTCAGACCAACTACTAAGCTGCCACATGTGTGGATGCTATCATTTAGGTAAAAAGAAAGAAGAAACATAAGAGAATAAGAAAAAACAAACCGAACCGAACTAAAGAACAAGAGAAAAAGAGAACAATCATTCAACTAGCAAGGCGTAGCCTAGTGGTTGGAACGAAGCCCTCACCACGAAGTGATTCTGGGTTCGAAACCTAAATCCATTTTGTGACCGGTCAGTGACCAGGTAAACCGCTCGGACGTTTGAGGCCAGCTTGGGGCGCACGGTTGTAAGAGCATCTCTAGCAGACCCCTTATATCGCTCCGACCCGCAAAATAACCGCCAGTTTATGGTTTTGGGCAAAAAAGTGACCCGAACAGAAGCCGTATACGCGTCCGACCATTAAATTTTTTTGAGGGGCGCGGTAAATTGCCCCTCCGACCCGCCACTACCCATGTTCCCTCCCCCCGCCCCGTCGGTGCCCTGTATCCCGTGAAAGCGGTTGGCGGGAGGGACATTTCAGCACGCGCGTTCCCCACATCCCCTCCTGCAGCCACCCGCCACCGTCGCCGCCGGCCTGCCACCTGCGATTCCGGCCATTTCCGCCAGCAGAATCGCACCGCCGGGCCGTACTACGCCCGGGTCCACTCGCCGGCGCCCCGGATCCGCCGAGCTGAGCCGCCCCCGGGTCGCCGCCGCCCCAGATCGACCGCCGCCGAGTCGCTGCCCGCCCCAGATTGGCCGAGCCGCCCCCAGGTCATCGCCGCCACGGTTCGACCGCGACTGGTGAGCCCCTTTTCTGCCCCTTGTAGCTCGATCGCAGGTGAAATTTCGTTAATGCGAGCTCGGATGCAGTTTTTTGTAGATGGATTTGAGCCCTTGCGAGCAATTTTTGCTCAAGGATTCGTCCTCGTCTGACGACTCGGACATGGAGTCGATGGTCGAGCACCATCGCAGCAGATGGTGGTGGCGGTCCTAGCCGTGAAGGAGGTCAAGGATCAAAACCGCAAGAGACGGCGAGGATCGACCGTCGGCCGTCTTTGCATCCCTCTCAACCGCCATCTCGGGAACATGATGTTGATGCAAGACTACTTCACGGACAATCCTACCTATCCTCCGCACCTCTTTCGGAGAAGGTACCGAATGCGCCGATCCCTCTTCGTAAAAATTGTGCAAGCTTGCGGGGCCAATTCTCGGTTTTTTACTCAAAGGAGAAACGCCGCGGGCTTGTTGGGTTTTAGCACATATCAAAAAATCTCGGCAGCTATGCGGGTGATTGCATATGGCATTCCGGCTGACTATGCCGACAAGTATCTTCGCATTGGTGAAGATACTACAATTGAGTCAGTGCGTAGGTTTGCCAAAGTGATCATACACGTCTTTTGTCCTGTCTATCTTCGTGCACCCAACGAGGAAGACACTAAAAAGTTGATGGCAGCAAATGAGAAGCGAGGTTGGCCCGGCACGCTAGGAAGCGTTGATTGCATGCATTGGACTTGAAAAAATTACACGAAGGCATGGCACGGGCAGTATTTGTGGCAAGTCTTGTGATGCAACAATTGTGCTAGAGGCCGTAGCATCCGAAGATTTATGGATTTGGCATTGTTTTTTTTTGTATGCCCGGTACTCTCATTGATATCAATGTGTTGCAACGGTCTCATTTGTTTGCTAGACTTGCTAGTGGTGATGCTCTTGCTTGCAACTTCACGGTGAATGGGCGTGAGTACACAAAGGAGTACTATCTTGTAGATGGTATTTACCCTTCTTGGTGTACATTTGTCAAGAGCATCAAAGCCCCAAACTAGGAAGCATATTGAATTTGCAAAGG
Organism: Thinopyrum elongatum; assembly: GCA_011799875.1. Lineage (NCBI taxonomy): Eukaryota > Viridiplantae > Streptophyta > Magnoliopsida > Poales > Poaceae > Thinopyrum > Thinopyrum elongatum. The sequence goes on along the minus strand of CM022300.1, from coordinate 354,098,671 downwards.
CACAAGAGGCTGCCCGAAAAGATATTGAAAGAGCATTCAGGGTTTTGCAATCTAGATTTGCCATTGTTCATGGTCTTGCTTGATTTTGGGACAAGCAAACCCTAAACAACATCATGACATGTTGTGTGATTCTTCATAACATGATCATTGAAGATGAGAGGGAAATGAACTTGGAGTTCTTCTACGACAATGTTGGTAGCCGTGTGAAGCCAGCTAGATAGCCTGGCCGCATACAAGCATTTCTTCGGAAATACCGGCAGATTAAAGATGCAAACACACACCATCAGCTTCACGAGGATCTCATTGAGCACAATTGACAAGGGCATGGCCAAAGGCATTGAGCACCATTTTATATTCATTTCATTTAATTCATGTGTGATCAGCATCATTGTTGTATTCGGGACAATTGTTGTATTGAATTATTAATTTAATTCGGTGATTTGAATAATTATTGTAATTTGGATGCATAATATTCACATTTTATGTTATTGGAATTCATAATTCTATGTAACATATGAGATATGTGTCAAATTCAGAAAAAATCACGTGTTTTGCGGGCCGGTGCGGGCTGCAGCCGAACAGACCCCGCATATCGGAACTGTTAAAAAAAAGTTCCACTGAGGCTGAACGGGGTCTGTTCGATCGCAGCCCGCGCTAGGCGCAAAACACGTTTTCCGCGAGCAAACTAAGGGTGTGTTTGGTTTCTATCACGAGCGGATCGGCATGGATCGGTTCCATTCTCAGAGCCCGTTCTCACGTTTAGATCGCCGAAGGAACCGGAACCCACCGATTCCAGGGAACGGCGTATTCCCTGATTATAAGGAACCTGGGCGTTCCTCCAAATCAGTTGGACCACGCGGAATGCCTCACTGGCGACTCTCTCCTTTCCTCCACGACTCACCCACCCGGCGCCCCAGCCACCCACGGCCTCTGCTCTCCTCTCTCCCTCGATGGCCATACCGGCGGCCGGCGGCTGTAGCACCTTCCCCTCCTCTGCGGCACCATCTTCTGCCCCTGTCGAAACTGCAGCCTCGTCGGCGTCTCCTGCCCCTTGTCTCCCCTCCTCGAACCCCAAGGATCTGGTGGAAGGAGGTGAGCACTCTATGCGTACGTGAGGAGGCGCAGGTGTGCGTGTGGCTTGGTGCGACAGGAAGGCCGGCCGAGCTTTCAACCATGGCTGCCGAGCTCAAGTGGCTGGGCGGCCTCGGTGCCGGAAAGAGAACTGGAGGAGCAAGTGCATTTCACCCCGCCGTCGGCTACATGGCTAAAAAAGAACCGGAGGAGCATGGCTGAATTTGGGTGGCTGCTGTTGATCCAGATTTTGGTATTTGGGTGGCTGCTGTAGATATTGTGGACCGGAGGAGCAAGTCTATGAGAGCTGCAATTTTTTCTTGTAGCAATTAGTTCAGATTCAGACTTTGGTATTTGGGTGGCTGCTGTTGATCTTGTGTTTCAGTCCGATTCTTTTTCTTTCTGTTTCTCTACGATTTGTTTTTGACAGAGCGTGCTCAAGCCTTCGATTCAACAACAATATTTATCTGCTTTTGTTTGACTGAAATTCAATCCAATTTATGGTGAGATGAATAAATTCATTCCATTCCATATGTCTCAAACTGAACACTAGAATATAACCATTCCATTCTTTCAAATTGGCACTACCAAACATAAGGACGGAACCGATCCATTCTAGTGGAACGAAACCATGACATTTCATTACACTTTGTTCCCGAACCAAACACAGACTATATGTTCTAAGAGCATCTCCACTCGACCCCCAATAGGCCCCCACAAGCCCCTTTTTTATCGTCAGCGTAAAAAAATCGGCCCAGTCGCGCCCCCAGAAGCTCATTTTCGTCGGTTAGGGCCGAATTTGGCGTCGGCGGACCCAAGCCGAACCCGGCATGCTGGGGGCGCCGGGGGAAATGATTTTTGCGCGAAATCATGTGGACCCGCCGAGTCAGCGACTGGGCGACTTCGTCGTCCTCATCGCCTCGGTTTCCCGCGAGAATCAATGCGAAGGCTGCCGCCGGTCAGCATTTCATTGATTCCTCACGGGCGGCGCAGTGAACGCGCGCCGACGCGCATCCCGCCTCCTCCCGCCACGCGTACACAGGGCTGCTGCCCGCTCGCCGCCCACCCTCCGCTATAAAAGCCGCCCCTCCATCGCCGGTGACCACACACACCCTCGTCACAGCCCCTCTTCCCCTCTCACCGAAGATGCCCCTCTTGCCCTCTCATCACCGACGCCCCTCTCCCCTCTCTCTCCCGCCGACGCCCCTCTCTCCGACGACCATGGCCGAGCACTACCCCGACGATGATGCGGCGGTCAATGGCTTCGGCCGCCGCCACCTGCACGAGGCGGAAGCCCGCCTCCTCCATGAGGCGGACAACCCGACGCCGCTGGACATGCGGGTGTCGGGCTCCTAGAGGCTCAGCGCCGGCGGCGTCCCGGTGCCACCGCCGTTCTCCGGTGCTGATCAGCGCGCTGAGATCGCGCGCATCTGATCGTCGCTGCCAGAGCAGGCGCGACAGCAGCCAAGGTACGCCCCCGACAGCCACACGCTGTGGACGGCGTACTTCGACCGCCGCCACGCCGACTAGCTCGCCTCCACGAACGGCACCCCGCGGCCGCCTCAACTCCGAGGGGTGGCGCCAATGGTGGGGCGTCCCCGGGCACACGCTCGAAGCCGTCCTCGAGCACATCGAGGGCGGCAACTCGCCGCGGTTGGAGTACCCGGCGCCCCCCTACTCTCGCCGCCATGGCAGTTTCTGGACGCCGAGGCGAATGGAGACGACGTCCTCGTCCTCGTCGGGCTCCCATTCCTTCGGGTCGCCGACGCTCCTCCCCGTCAAGCCGGAGCCACGGGAGACCTTATTCAAGTTCGCATTATATCTTTCTTCAATCTTTTTCAAGAAGAATAAGTAGTATGCAAAACCTATTGTTTGTCATCAATTTAAGTTGATGAAGGATAAGTGTCGGGGACGAATCCGCGATCACCTATGGGACCCAGGGAAGGACCCCTTTACGTTCGGCAGGGAGAGACGGTCGCACGAAGAGCAAATCTAGCGAAGAACACGACAGTGCACGAGAGAGATTTACCCAGGTTCGGGCCGCACGGATGCGTAAAACCCTACTCCTGCTTTTTGGTTTATTATCTGTATGATTGTTCTAGCTCCAGGAGCGCTACAGTACCGAGTAGCTGCGTACAATACTGGAGTTCTCCCTTTTCCAGTTCCTCCTTTTTACGTTGCCTATGGGCCACCTTTTATATGCACAAAGGGGTCACCAACAGGTGGCAAACAGTAAAGGTAGAGGTGGAAAGTTGCTACAGTAAGGCCATTATTACTAGGATGACATGTCCTACCTACCACTGACGGCAGGGGACAAGGGCATTAAATGCCCATGCCTTTGCTGTCCAGATACATGTACCCGGACGTCTTGGACGTGGGAAAAGCCTATCCCACCTGCTCCTGCACCGCTAGCTACAGTAACGCTTGCCGCGGCAAGACCTTGCCGCACTTGATAGCTTGCCGCAACCAATAGCCTGCCGCGCAAGGTAACTTGCCGGGGCAAGTACCTTGCCGCAGCTGCTATCTTGCCGTAGCCAATACCTTGTCGCAGCCAATGACTTGCCGGGGCAAGTACCTTGCCGCGGCAAGTACTCTGCTACAACATTTACATGCTTATCACTGACGGGTCAGGACAAGCGCATTAAATGCTCTGTCTAGGTGTCCCTTAGCTTCTTGGGGATGGGAAAAGGGGCCATCCTATCAGCGCCGCTTGGCACAGTGCTCTGCCACGCATGCCTGGAGAAGGGTCCAGAGTGCCATGCTGGCGGCCGCACTGGAGCAGCAGCATAGTGGCATAACCTTGCCGGGCAGGAACCTTGCCGGGCTCAGCTGGTCATCCCGGCAAGAACCTTGCCGGGGCCTTGTCTCCAGTCTAGCTGTCCCCCGGCAAGCCTTGCCGGGTTCAGCTGGTCATCCCGGCAAGAACCTTGCCGAGGCCTTATCTTTAGTCTTGTCGAGTCCTGAGCTTGCCGGCCCTGATCTCGCCGGCAGTAGTAGACTTGATCTTCTGGTCGATCCGCCTGGAGTCTTGTCTTGCCAGCTCTGCCTTGTCGGCGTTGCGTGGACCCATTCCCGGCAAGTAGACCTTGCCGGGAACCGGGCTTCGAATGTACTCTTGGGTGGATTCCTCCTCTGCCATGTCCTTCCCGCCTGGAGGCTGCGACTTGCCGGTGCGTGTCCAGGGGTAGTGAACACCCCCCTGTTTATTACACCGACAGGAGCCCCCGGGCCTGGGCCGGACAGGCGTGCACAGTGGTTGTCCGGGCTAGGCCCAACGACGCACACCGGCAACATGTAGATCTGTTCCCTGCCGTTCCTCCTGCGTGGAGGTCGCAACCCTGTTGCTGCAATGGCACGCATAAAGAAACAATTTACCTTGATTAGGCCAAGCTTTATGGCACAAGAGATATTCCTTCATGCTAAATGAATGCATGCTTCCCCCTTGATTGATTCCGTCCTTGCACGTATCTTGTACCATACGCTGTCTGGAAACCCTGCCGGTGCGCACGCTTGCCGCGAGCGCTAGGTGCGGGTCTTTAGCAGCCTGCTGGAAACGCCGCCGCCGGCAAGGCGACTTGCCGGGCCAGAACGCAGCTGCTAAGTTTGCCGAGCGGACTCGAGGCGAAACCAGAGCGCGGACTAACCACGGCAAGGTCCTTTCGCGTGCAGGTCGATATACGAGAACGAGGAATCAATCAAGACGACCCACACTTGCTGGAAAGCTTTCCGGTGCGCACGCTCCAGGCAGCGGCGCTTGGGGATCGGGTCCTTAGCAGCTCACCGGGAACGCCGCCTCCCGGAAAGGTTTACCTTCCCGGTTCTGGTGCAGCTGCTCACATCGCCGAGCGGACTCGAGGCGACTAGGAGCGCAACTAGCCCCGAGAAGGCTCCTTCGCGTGTAGGTGTAAGAAGCGAGTGAGGACAGTAAAATGAATGCAATTGCCAAAAAATCTGTGCAACTTAGCTTTTTCTGCTAGGGCGCCGCTAGCCCCCGAGCTTGTTTCTTGCTCAAAGAGTGGTTGTCGGAGCCCCCGGCAAGGGAGGCTCTTAACTCTGGCAGAGAACTTTGACGTTCTCGACGCCAGCTTCCGGCAAGGGGTTGCCGGGAAGGCTCTTGACTCTGGCGGAGAAACTTGACGTTCTCAACGCCAGCTTCCGGCAAGCTTGTTGCCGGGGAGGCTCTTGACTCTGGCGGAGAACCTTGACGTTCTCAACGCCAGCTTCCGGCAAGCTTGTTGCCGGGGAGGCTCTTGACTCTGGCGGAGAACCTTGACGTTCTCAACGCCAGCTTCCGGCAAGCTTGTTGCCGGGGAGGCTCTTGACTCTGGCGGAGAACCTTGACGTTCTCAAGCCAGCTTCCGGCAAGCTTGTTGCTGGGGAGGCTCTTGACTCTGGCGGAGAACCTTGACGTTCTCAACGCCAGCTTCCGGCAAGCTTGTTGCCGGGGAGGCTCTTCAGGGGGTTACTCTCTGGGGCGTTGCCAGCCCCCGAGCTCGCCTTCCATGCGTGTTCCTGCAACACTGACTGGGCATGAAATGCCACAATAGCGTTTGAGCACAACAAGTTGATTAGCTTCTGGTTAATGTCGGATTCGCTGCAATCTTGACTCCTGCTGAATATTCCCTTGCTTGCCGGAACACTTTCCGGTGCGCACGATCCAGTCAGCAGCGCTTTGAGGAACGGATCCTTAGCAGCATGCCGGGAACGCCGCCTCCCGAAAAGGTTTACCTTCCCGGCTCTGGCGCAGCTGCTCAGGTTGCCGAGCGGACTCGAGGCAACTAGGAGCGCGACTAGCCCCGGGAAGGCTCCTCAGCATACGGGTTTACGCAGGAACCTTAGAATAAAACTCGCTAAGTCCTTCTCCTTAAACGACTGCATTTTTGCACAGTGAGCCCCCCACGCTTGCCGGAATACTCCCCGAATGCGCACGTTCCGGTCGATGGCGCTTAGGATCGGGTCCTGTTCAGCAGCCTATCGAGAACGCCGCCTCTTCGGGAGCTTAACGCCTTAGAAACAATCGCAGCTGCGTCTGCATTGTTGGGCGGACCCAAAACAACCAGGAGCGCAGAATGTTTCAGGAGCGCTCCTTCGCGCACAGGTTATGCACAAAAATATCGTCCAGGATAAGACTTAACAGCAGAAAGTAATTAAAGCTTTAAAACTTAGCTTTTTGCGAAGGTTCAGGCCCTTCTTCTTGGACGCTATGGCGGTGAAGATGATGAAGAAACTGCCGCGCTGATCGCCAGATCAGGTTTGCGCAGCCCCTCACCCCCTACCTGGCGCGCCAAAGATGTCGGGGACGAATCCGCGATCACCTATGGGACCCAGGGAAGGACCCCTTTACGTTCGGCAGGGAGAGACGGTCGCACGAAGAGCAAATCTAGCGAAGAACACGACAGTGCACGAGAGAGATTTACCCAGGTTCGGGCCGCACGGATGCGTAAAACCCTACTCCTGCTTTTTGGTTTATTATCTGTATGATTGTTCTAGCTCCAGGAGCGCTACAGTACCGAGTAGCTGCGTACAATACTGGAGTTCTCCCTTTTCCAGTTCCTCCTTTTTACGTTGCCTATGGGCCTCCTTTTATATGCACAAAGGGGTCACCAACAGGTGGCAAACAGTAAAGGTAGAGGTGGAAAGTTGCTACAGTAAGGCCATTATTACTAGGATGACATGTCCTACCTACCACTGACGGCAGGGGACAAGGGCATTAAATGCCCATGCCTTTGCTGTCCAGATACATGTACCCGGACGTCTTGGACGTGGGAAAAGCCTATCCCACCTGCTCCTGCACCGCTAGCTACAGTAACGCTTGCCGCGGCAAGACCTTGCCGCACTTGATAGATTGCCGCAACCAATAGCCTGCCGCGCAAGGTAACTTGCCGGGGCAAGTACCTTGCCGCAGCTGCTATCTTGCCGTAGCCAATACCTTGTCGCAGCCAATGACTTGCCGGGGCAAGTACCTTGCCGCGGCAAGTACTCTGCTACAGCATTTACATGCTTATCACTGACGGGTCAGGACAAGCGAATTAAATGCTCTGTCTAGGTGTCCCTTAGCTTCTTGGGGATGGGAAAAGGGGCCATCCTATCAGCGCCGCTTGGCACAGTGCTCTGCCACGCATGCCTGGAGAAGGGTCCAGAGTGCCATGCTGGCGGCCGCACTGGAGCAGCAGCATAGTGGCATAACCTTGCCGGGCAGGAACCTTGCCGGGCTCAGCTGGTCATCCCGGCAAGAACCTTGCCGGGGCCTTGTCTCCAGTCTAGCTGTCCCCCGGGAAGCCTTGCCGGGTTCAGCTGGTCATCCCGGCAAGAACCTTGCCGGGGCCTTATCTTTAGTCTTGTCGAGTCCTGAGCTTGCCGGCCCTGATCTCGCTGGCAGTAGTAGACTTGATCTTCTGGTCGATCCGCCTGGAGTCTTGTCTTGCCAGCTCTGCCTTGCCGGCGTTGCGTGGACCCATTCCCGGCAAGTAGACCTTGCCGGGAACCGGGCTTCGAATGTACTCTTGGGTGGATTCCTCCTCTGCCATGTCCTTCCCGCCTGGAGGCTGCGACTTGCCGGTGCGTGTCCAGGGGTAGTGAACACCCCCCTGTTTATTACACCGACAATAAGCATAACATAATCCTTATTCTTGCACCTCAAGGTGATCTAATTCCTTATTCCGGAGTCTGTTCATAATGAAGTAATTCTCGGTTTCTAGTCTTCTCATTATATCATCACAAAGCTCCATCTAATCATTGCAAGGCTCCAATCTTCTTCTCTTCAATTTTCACTTCCTTGCTATCATTCTTTTTAACCGGAGTTCATGGTGGTTCACTGAGGATTTAATTCATTCTTCAAGTGTTCTTCAACATCCTTGTTGAATGAGTTCAAGTTTTCTTCTTCTATGATTTCAAAGTGCAATTCATTCTCCCTTATCTTTTGAAGTGAAGCTTTGCATCTCTTCGTTCCTCTCAACTAATCAATCATTTGGTAGTGGCAGAATTTCACCTCAATTTTGAGATGTTTTCCATAAGCCCACAACAAGCTTATTCTTTTCATTGTTGATTTTCCAACAACTCCGTTCAAGCCTTTCTCCTAAGGATGCTCTTTCAAATTCATTTACGTTAGAAGATGTTGTAGTCTTCTCCATTCTTTTCATTCCATTCTTTCTTTTGTTCCGGAGGCATTGTGTTGCTGCTCTCTTCGGGGTATCATTCCATCTTGTTAAGTGCATGTTAAATTCCTTCGCTTTTCAGTCGGAGTGCTGTCCGAATTCATTCATTCTTATTCCTTCTCTATCTTGTTCTAACCGGAGTGGTCTCAAAGTCTATCTTCTCCCTTGAGCTCTTGGTTCTTCTCTCGCATTCCTTGTTCCTCTTGTCTAATGGAGTGTTTTAAAATTTCATTCCTCTCCGTCATGTCATTTCTTCAAGCTTTGCAACCTCTCAAGGTTCTTTGGTTTCGCTCGTTTGTCGAAGAAGCAACTTTGTTTTACCTCTTCCTCTTGCTTTTCCTCTTCTCATTCTTAGATCTCGGGGCGAGATCTCTTGTAAGTGGAGGAGTGTTGTGACAGCCCGAGACCGACGCTCCAGACGCCTTCCATGTTTTTCGTTGTCGCCGTGAGATTTATTTGTTTGTTGCATTCATCATCGCGTCATTCGTATTGCATCGGCACTTCATTGCCATCATTTTTCAAAACATGCATCCACGCGTAGTTGCCGCTTCTTCCTTGTTTCTGTTGACCTCCTCTTAGGTCAACCAGACCGCTCTCTTCTCTCTCTTCTCTGAGCCCATCAAACCCCCTTGTCTCCATGGCCTTTTGTCAAACCCCTCGCGCGTGTCCGAAAGCTGTCCCGAACCCGACCCGGGCGGTCATGACCGATGGGTCCGGATCATCCCCAAACATCCCTAAAACATCTTCGGTTTCTTCATTGGACTTTCCTAGCCTATTTATCTTCACCGTCTGATTTTGATCGGATGATCCAAACTCCCCTCTTTCTCATATATATAGTTCAACCCTAGCCCAAACAATCTGTCACATCCATCCATTCCTCCCCGCCGCCATTTCCTCCACCGGGTCTCCCTCTTCCTCGGGATTCCCAGATCCATGCTATCCACCCCATCGAGCAGATCCGACCACCTCCCTCATTTTCAGCACCAGACCGACCCAACGCCTCGACATCGCAGGAGACCCAGCCAACCCACCGATCCCACGTAGCAGCTACCTCTCCCGATCCTCGTCGATGCACAGGCGTCCCATGTGTGTCCAGCCGCAAGGAGAGGAGCTCCTCACTCCCTGGCGCCTCCGCCTCCCTGCCTCGCCACCGGAGTGCCACCCTCAGCGACCAGGACCAGGCCAGAGCCTTGCCCCACGCCCGCTGCTCCCCTTCTTTTCTTCCTTTCTTCTTCTTCTTCTGCCAGTGCTCATCTCTCTCTGTTCTCCAGGAGCTTCGGAGAACCCATGGCCGTCGTGATGGAGTTTCAAGCCGCTGCTCCCTCGTCCCGCCACCGGCTAGGTTGGACGCCCCTCTGCCGGATCCGCCCGTCCCGTGGCCGCCCTCTTCATCTTCGGCGGATCTCGCGCCGCTGCAAGCTCCCTGCCCCGCCTCTGCTTCGTTCGAGTGGGGAGAACGACGCGCCTCTGCTCACCCGCGTTGACCCAAGTCCTGCATCGCCAAGTCCCCTGCTTCCTATGCATCGAGGACGAACACCCATGTTAACCGCGCCCTGCCTCCTCCCGCCTGGGCCAGCGCGCTGCCTCAAGCCGGCCCAGCTCCCTTGCCGCAGCCTTCTGCCTCACCGACTGGGCCGGAGCCCATGGGTGAGCAGCCCCTCTCTTCTAGACTATTGGCCCAGCCAGTTTCGGCCCAACTCCTGTTTTTTTTTCAGAGGGCGAATTTCTCTATTTCCAGGAAAACTGCATATTTACAGATTGACCCTCCATGTTCATGCATTTAATAACTCCTAAACCATGCATCGGAATTAAACAAACTATATATGTAAAATGCTTAGAATTTCATGTAGGTTAATAATTTCCAACTTTCATGCATGATAAAAATGTTTAAACTTGTTGTTTGATTAAGTTTGCATAAATAACATGCTAAAATGGTTTTATTCATAACTATTTAACCATAGCTCCGAATTAAATAAATTTTATATGTAAATGGGGTAGAAAAATGCATAGATTAACATGGTGCACTTACTTTGCATGTTTAACAACAATAAAATATGGTTTAGGGTAGAACAGTAGCAAATTCAAAATATGCACATGGGGATTTTCCGGAATTGTTGTTTGTTGTTTCCGGCCTTATTGAAAATGCCTAAATGTGTAGTTTAATTATGCCTCACCTCTTGACATGTTAACCAACATTTAATATTATTGGGTACATAAACGGGAGCGAACTAAAGAATTGAATGTGGTGCTTCGTCAATATGCAACTCGTTTGATTGTTGCACTTAATTTGTAGTATTTGATTGTTGCACTTGCCATGCCATGTATCTTTAAACCGGGCATGCATCATACTTGATTGTGCATCATGCCATGTTTATGTGATGTTTGTTTACCATGTTGTTTGCTTCTTTTCGGTGTTGCTTCTTCTTGATAGTTCCGGTTACGTTGCGATTGTGAGGATTCGTTCGACTACGTTGGTTCGTCTACTTCATGGTCATGGACTCGATCTTCTTCCTAGCGGGATTTCAGGTAAGATGATCATTACCTTGGATACCACTACTATCTTTGCTTTGCTATTTGTCTAGATGCTATCGCTATATCGCGCCACCTACCACTTGTTTATCAAGCCTCCGAAATTGCCATGATAAGCCTCTAACCTTTCCACCTTCCCAGCAAACCGTTGTTTGGCTATGTTACCGCTTTGCTCAGCCCATCTTATAGCGTTGCTAGTTGCAGGTGCAGTTGCAAGTTGTTCCATGTTGGGACATGGATATCACAATATCTCTTATTTAATTAATGCATCTATATACTTGGTAAAGGGTGGAAGGCTTAGCCTTTTGCTTGGTGTTTTGTTCCACTCTTGCCACCCTAGTTTCCGTCATACCGGTGTTATGTTCCTTGATTTTGCGTTCCTAACACGGTCGGGGTTTATGGGCCCCCCTTGACAGTTCGCTTTGAATAAAACTCTTCCAGCAAGGCCCAACTTTGGTTTTACCATTTGCCTAATAATAACTAAAACTTGCATAGGGGCCGGCTAGCACCCGAGAATAATTAATCAACAACCCGGGCCAGTGCTCCTCGTGAGTGTTGGTCCAACCCAGAGCACTGTGCTGGGCCGCCCCTTGGCAACTTGGGGTATTTGGCACCTGTACACGTCGCTTATCCGATCGTGCCCTGAGACGAGATACGCACGGCTCCTATCAGAGTGTCGGCACGTCGGGAGGTCTTGCTGGTTTTGTTTTACCATTGTCGAAATGTCTTGTGCATCGGGATTCCGAGTTTGATCGGGTTGTCCCGAGATGGGGATTTGCCTCCGCGGATCGTGAGAGTTTGTGATGGACTAAGTTGGGACACCCCTGCAAGGTTTAATCTTTTTGAGAGCCGTGCCCGCGGTTATGTAGCAGATTGGAAATTTATAATATCCGGTTGTAGAGAACTTGACACCAGACCCGAAATAAAATACACCAACCGCGTGCGTAACCATGATCGTCTCTTTTCGAGGGAGTTCGGGAAGAGAACACGGTGGGGTTATGATTGACTCGTAAGAAGTTCAGGATCACTTCTTGATTATTATTAGTTTGCGACCATTATGCGTAGTTACTCTTCTTACTCTTGTACTCATAAGTTAGCCATCATACAATGCTTAGTGCTTGCTGCAACCTCACCACTTATCCGTTACATACCCATTAAGCTTTGCTAGTCTTGATACCCATGGTAATGGGATTGCTGAGTCCTCGTGGCTCACAGTTTACTACAACAACAGTTACAGGTACAGGTAATCCGATGATTTGATGTGAGAGCGATGCTTGCTTGTTTTGGAGTTTTTCTGCTTCTTCTTTAATCAATGGATAGATTCCGGGTCGGGAGCCTGGGATTAGTAGGGTGGATGTCGTTCTTCTTTTTCGTTTGATTTCATCCGTAGTCGGATCCTGTTCTTCTGTATGATGATTGCTATGTATCGATGAACTGTTGTATTCATGTTGTGGCTTGTGGCGAGTGTAAGCCTTTATCTTGTATTCTCATCTATTCAGTACATGGTATGTTGTAATGATATCCACCTTGCTATGCGCTTGAAATGCGGTTGTGCCCCAATCATGAGTTCATCATGTGATTGGGATAGAATCGCATCTTGGGTGCTACACGCTCTTCCCGTGAAGGAGTACGAGGCCATGGCCGCCGACGAGGAGACCGGTCTCAAATGGGCGCGGGACGACTACGTCCGGCAGTAGATGGAACGCCAGCGCCGCGCCCATGAGAAGATCGCCGCCCGGCGCCGCAGCCGCGAGGAGGGCGACATCATCATCCTCGACGACAGCGATGAGGAGACACCAGAGCCGTCCAACCCCGTCCACCACGGCGACCTAGGGCAGGGGTGCAGCAAGGACGGCGACGACGACGATGGCGATGACTACACCAATTTCTACAGGTTTCTCGGCATGTAGAAGGTTCAAGGCGGCGGTGGTGTAGTAGTATTATTTTTAGTTTGTTTTTTAAATTATGTTTTACTCCTTCCGTCCCATAATATAAGAGCGTTTTTGACACTACACTAGTGTAAAAAATGCTCTTATATTATGGGACGGAGGGAGTAAGTTTGTACAATATCAATGAAAACGCCTGAATTTCCTCCAAATTTGTGTCATTTTGTACGAAGTTTGGCCGAATTTTGGCCGACTTTGGTTTTCAAAAAGCGACGTCTGGGGCCAGCTTGACGGCGGTAGGAAAACCGACCATCCTCACGCCAATTTTATCGCCGGTTAAAGATGCTCTAACAACCGAACGGTTCGGTTGTTATTTCAACCTCGGGGGGCCGAATGGCTGGAGATGCTCTAACAACCTCCGAACCCCCATCGACTCCATGTGATTCCGTCAGGGACAAGTAGAGGTAGCAGCAGCAGCAGCAACCACCGCCGCATCCCAGCCGCCGATGGTGTCCCTTTCCACATCAGCGCGGCCGCAGCGTTCGCCCGACGAGGTCGAGGACATCATCCTCCGCAAGATCCTCCTCGTCTCCCTCACGCCCCCATCTTCCCCCAACCCCACCGTCGCCTACCTCGAGCTCACCGCCGCTGAGCTTCTCTCCGAGTCGCGCCCCCTCCTCGCTCTTTGCGACGTCACCGAGCGCATCCTCATCGATCGACTCTCCCTCCCGGACTCGCCTGCCGCCTCGCCGTCCTTCACGTTCCTCGCCGCCGCCTTCCACCGCGCCGCCGACGAGGCCCGCAAGAACTCCACAATCCGTGATTGAGGGCATCCATCGCCCACATCCGCGGGCTCATCCTTTCCTACGCACGCATCATCGCCAGCAACCCATACACCTTCCCATCGCCCCCAACGCGCCCCACCCCACAGCCGAGCTGCTCATCTTTCTACTCGCCGAGGCCGCCGACCCGCTCGACCCTAACCCGCCCCCGGGGCCTCGCCACCGCCGGGCTTTCTGGACGAGCTCTTCGGGAACGTCGACTATGAGGCCATTGAGCCTGTAAGTACAGAGGCGATGGCGTCAGGCTCAGGCAAGGCAAGCAGGCGCACGGGAAGGAACAGGATACTTGGAGGAAGCGGGAACATTTGAATGAGCCAACAGGAGTAGCTCTAGTGGGTCGAGTTGTAAACGTGGGCCGGTGGGCCGGGTTTGTGAGTTGTGGGCTTGCGGTTTATAAGCAAGCGGGAGTACTCTGTGGAGATCATTGAGTTTGAAATCAAATCATTCTAAGCCTCTTGTCTTGGCCCTCTCTGCTCTTATCCTCTCTCGAACTCTCTCTTCCTTCTCTGCGTCGCCATGGCCGCAACCTCCTCCTCCTCCCTGTAGCTACCTCACCGCTGGTGATCTGTGGTCGACCCCTGGTCGTGACAGTCTAGTATCAGAGCCTTTCTTCCGCTCGCGCGCCCAATTTTTTTTTCGAATTGTACCCGGCAAATCCGAGGCGACGGTCGCGGATCACCTTAGGGTTTGATCTGCATAAATCCCGACCTGAGGTGGGTTGATTCGGGGAAGCCACGATGACGATGACCTTCAAGCCTAACCCGCAGACGCGCTTCATCGCAAACAAGATGGAGGCATTCCAGGAGCAGATGCTCAAGGAGTTCGCCGAGTTGCACGCAGCGCAGAGCAAGTGGGAGGCGGTGGATGGCATCTGTGCTCAACTAGATGCCCTCGACGCCAAGCTCTCCGAGCAATCAGCACGGCTCGACCAGGTCCAGGTCAAGGTCGACCTCTCCTGCGGCACCCTGGGGCAGGTGCAGCAAACGCACTTCCACACGGTTCAGACGGGGAAGCAGCATGCGCTGGGCGAGAGTTCTTCACCAACAGCGTCGGAAGTGTCAGATGGCATACTGGGGTCTGGCCCTGGTTTCGCTACTCGCACTCCGCCGCGTCCAGTCCAGGTACCACTCAATCCCGTCGTAATTCCCAACCGGTGCTACCTGTGGAGGAGGAACAAACAGCAAAGCATCAGTGGATGCCTAAGATGGATTTCCCTAGGTTTGATGGTTCTGATGTGAGGATTTGGTTAGATAAGTGTGAGGCGTTCTTCAGGCTGTATCACATACCTAACAATTTTAAGGTTACTTCGACCTCTCTGTATCTAACTGACAACGCAGCTAATTGGTACCAAGCATTTAAGCAAACAGGTGCGCTGCACACTTGGGAACAATTTTATGCGGCGATTTTGCAAGAGTTTGATGTGAATGTATATCGACAGAAGATGAAAGACCTGATGCTGCTCAAGCAAACGGCTACTATGGAAGAATACAAGCAGCAGTTCTTATAGTTGGTTTACACAGTCAAGCTATATGAACCTACAATCAGTGATACATTTCTGGTCACTAGGTTTATCATGGGTCTCAATGAAGAGCTCAGATCGGTGGTGGAGCTGCAAATACCATCCAATGTGCAACTGGCAACTTTGTATGCATCAGTTCAGGAGGGATTAATCTTGCAACAGAAATCCAGTAAATCAAGTTATCCCAGAACTCCATATGCTAAGACAGATATCAAAACTAGCTTAGCTACAGGGGACTTATGGAAAGCTAAGCAACTCAAGGAATATCGTAGGGTAAATGGATTGTTTTACAAATGTGGTGAGAAATTTGCACCTAGGCATATGTGCAATCAGGTACCAGCTCCTGGAGCACAGCTCAAGGCAGCTGAACTGGTGGACCCACATGAGATAATTTCTGATGCTATACTGGATGCTTTGGTACAAGGTGGGCCGAAAGAATGTGCCACTATTTCAGCTACTGCTTTGTCAGGAGCTGCTCATCCAAAAACAATCCAATTGAGAGCACTAGTGGGAAACAAAGTGGT
The DNA here is from genome assembly GCA_011799875.1 of Thinopyrum elongatum. NCBI lineage: Eukaryota > Viridiplantae > Streptophyta > Magnoliopsida > Poales > Poaceae > Thinopyrum > Thinopyrum elongatum. The sequence continues at coordinate 354,083,146 of CM022300.1, read as the reverse complement.
GTTAATTCTGGTTGATTCAGGCAGCACACATACTTTTGTGGATCAGGCTTTACTAAGCAAGATTTCTGTATCAACTGTGACCTTGAAGCAACCAATGCAAGTCAGAGTGGCAAATGGGAATATAATCAAGAGAACTGAAGTGGTACCTCAATTAACTTGGTGGATGCAGGGCCACAATTTCAGCAACTCTATGCAGGTGTTGCCTCTAGGAGGACATGATATTATCCTGGGGATGGATTGGCTGGAACAGAGGGGTGTCATGCAGTGTCACTGGGCTGAGAAATGGATACAATTCCAGCATGAGGAACAGGTGGTGAGATTACAAGGGGTACTGCCTGTCAAACATGGTCAGATTAAAGAGGTAACTGCAGATCAACTCCTGAAATGGGAAAAAGGCAATGAAGTGTGGGCCACTGCTTTACTTAATAGGATGGTGATGGCACCTGCCACTGAAATCCCACCTGTAGTACAACAAGTGTTGGAAAGAAACAAAGAAGTGTTTCAGGAACCTACCAGTTTGCCTCCACACAGAGTGTTTGATCACACTATCAATTTGCTGCCAAATATTGTGCCTGTAAATTGCAGACCTTACAGATATTCTCCTTTACAAAAGGATGAGATTGAGAGACAAGTTAAGGAAATGCTAGACAGTGGTCTGATCACCCCTAGCATGAGTCCTTTTGCTACTCATGTGCTGCTGGTCAAAAAAAAGATGGCACTTGGAGGTTCTGTGTGGACTACAGGAGATTGAATGCTGTAACAGTTAAGAACAAGTTCCCTATGCCAGTAATTGATGAAATTCTGGATGAGTTAGGAGGTACCAAATGGTTTTGTAAATTGGACCTTAGAGCTGGCTATCATCAAATCAGGATGAAAGAGGAAGATGAATTTAAAACAACTTTCAAAACACATCATGCGCAGTTCTAGTTTAGAGTAATGCCATTTGGGTTGGCTACTGCTCCAGGCACTTTTCAATGTGTCGTGAACTTCATTTTTGATGGGGCAAACAGAAAATATGTGCTGGTATTTATGGATGACATCTTAGTGTTTAGTCAAACATTGGAAGAGCATATAGAACACCTCCAATCTGTGTTTGACATACTAAAGGAACAACAACTGTATGTCAAAGAAAGTAAATGTGCTTTTGCACAACAGTCACTGGAATATCTAGGTCACATAATCTCTGACAAAGGGGTGGCTACAGATCCTGCTAAGACTGAAGCAATGCTACAGTGGCCTGTTCCTACAAATGTGACTGAGTTAAGAGGATTTTTGGGTTTAACTGGGTATTACAGGAAGTTTGTCAGGAACTATGGACTTTTGGCAAAACCACTAACTACTCTTTTGAAGAAGCAAGCATTTGAATGGGCTGATTCTACTCAGCAAGCTTTCCAACTCCTCAAACAGGCTATGATCAATACACCAGTGCTAGCTTTGCCCAATTTTGATAAAACATTCACTATAGAAACAGATGCATGCAATACTGGATTGGGAGTAGTGTTGTCTCAGGAGGGCCATCCTATTGCATATTCCAGCAAAGCTTTAGGTGTGACCAGCCAGAAGAAATCCATATATGAGAAAGAATTCTTGGCAATTATGATGGCTATTGACAGGTGGAGATCCTACTTGGTTAGAGCACCCTTTGTGATCAAGACAGATCATCAGAGCTTGTGTCATTTGGGAGATCAAAACCTGACATCTGATCTCCAGAGGAAAGCAATGACTAAACTGGTGGGTCTGCAATTCTCTATCCAATACAAAAAAGGTGTAGAAAACACTGCTGCTGATGCTTTGTCCAGGTTAGCTCATCTGTTTGCTACTCAGAATGTGACAACAAGCAAACCTGTTTGGATACAGGAAATAGTCAACTCCTATTTTGTAGATCCTTCTGCTATGTCAATGCTCAGAAACTAGCAGTGGACCCTAATGCTTGCCCTGGGTTTCAATTGCATGAGGGACTATTGAAACAAGATCATAAGATCTTGGTGGGAGCTAACACTGGCTTGCAAACTAAACTGATTCAGGATTTTCATTCAACTCCTATGGGTGGACACTCTGGAATTTTACCCACATATCACAGAGTGAAGCAACTATTCAGTTGGCCAAACATGAAATCTGATGTGGAAAATTTTGTCAAGCAATGTGGCATTTGTCAACAAGCAAAGCATGAATTATGCAAAGTTCCAGGACTGTTACAACCTTTACCAGTTCCTGACAGCCCTTGGCAATCCATAAGTATGGATTTTATTGAGGGACTACCTAAGTCTGATGGGTTTTCTGCTATTCTAGTGGTGGTTGATCGTTTCACCAAAGTGGGACACTTTATTCCTTTGAAGCATCCCTTCAAAGCAGCCTCTGTAGCCAAGGTGTTTCTGAACAATATTGTCAAGTTACATGATTTACCCTTGACAATTGTTTCAGACAGGGACAAGATATTCACTAGTTTTTTCTGGAAGGAGCTCTTTCGAGTGTGGGGCACAGAATTGCAAATGAGCACAGCTTATCATCCTCAAACGGATGGGCAAACGGAGCGAGTAAACCAATGTCTGGAGATGTACCTCAGATGTGATGTGCATGAATTTCCATCAAAGTGGGCTGTGTGGCTACCTCAAGCTGAATTCTAGTACAATACCTCATATCATTCTTCACTGGGTTGCACACCTTACAAAGCACTGTATGTCTATGCTCCTAACATGGGACAACTGTTGGGGCACCCAACTTCTCTCAATCCATATGTTAACACTTGGCTGGCCACTCACACTCAACATACAGCTGCACTTAAGGAGCACTTAACTAGAGCTCAGTGTAAATACAAACACTTTGCTGACAAGAAACGCTCTGAGAGGGAGTTTACTACTAGAGAAATGGTTTACTTGAGACTTCAACCATACACTCAATCCACTGTGGTGAACCGCCCATGTCGCAAGCTTGCGCTGAAGTATTTTGCACCCTACAAAATACTGGACAAAATCGGGGCAGCTACTTATCGCTTGGAGTTACCTCGAGGCACTCAGGTACATCCAGTTTTCCATGTGTCTCAGCTGAAGAATCATGTGCCTGATCATACGCCCGTGTTTGCATCCTTGCCTGTACCGATCGATCTATCTGCTCCTGGGGTTTGCCCTGAAGAGATTTTGGATCGCCGTCTGGTCAAGAAGGGCAACACCTGCATCTGCACGTGCTCATCAAGTGCGCTACGATACCGGCGACCTCGGCCACCTGGGAGGATTATGAGGTGCTCCAGCAATGATTCCCCGACGCACCAGCATGGGGGCACGCTAGTTCTTCAGGGGCGGGTACTGTAAGTACAGAGGCGATGGCGTCAGGCTTAGGCAAGGCTAGCAGGCGCACGAGAAGAAACAGGAGACCTGGAGGAAGTGGGAACATTTGAATGAGCCAACAGGAGTAGCTCTAGTGGGTCGAGTTGTAAGCGTGGGCCGGTGGGCCGGGTTTGTGAGTTGTGGGCTTGCGGTTTATAAGCAAGCGGGTGTACTCTGTGGAGATCATTGAGTTTGAAATCAAATCATTCTGAGCCTCTAGTCTTGCCCCTCTCTGCTCTTATCCTCTCCCGGACTCTCTCTTCCTTCTCGGTGTCACCATGGCCGCAACCTCCTCCTCCTCCCTGTAGCTACCTCACCGCCGGTGATCTGTGGCCGACCCTTGGTCGTGACAGAGCCGGTCATGGGCGAGCTGTACGAGTGTCTCAGGCAGAGTGTCGACAAGGTATCAGCGTTGGGCGACTTCCAGCGGCCTCTCCGTGTGCTGAGGCGTCTGGTGTGAATCGCGAACTGCGCCAAGGCTCTAGTACAACACCACAAGTGGATTCCTAAGAATCAAATTATGCTCATTAGAGAAGGAAGAGTCATGGAGATCTGCAGCTTGCTTGGGGCCTTCTTCCACGTGAGTGGTATCCTCGACCGTGAGTTTGCAAGCCAGCCTGATGTTGGGTGAGTGCTCTTACTGTTGATTGATTCATGATTCAGGGTGGTTTGGCCTACTTAGATACTCCTAGAAAGTTTCAATTATGCGTACTCTTCTTGTGGGTTTACGTGCTAATTTTGATCAAACTCTCCTATGCACATATTAACTTGGAGAATTGGCTAAAACCTATATTTGGTCTAGCAATTTGAGCTTTCTTTTGACTAGCTGGACCTAAAAGTTAGGATTTTGATGGTAGAAATCTGCTGTTTAAGCAATTCTGAAGTTTGAAGCATACAGTCTATTTTCCAGGCAATTATTTTAGTACACTTTAATTAATGCTTAAATAAAGCTGCGGAGAAATATTACATCATCCAAAAGTAGTCCTTTTTTGCTGTTCTACTTAACTTATGAAGTTAACTTTTTGATGGTTTTACAGACTCTTCTTGTTTTCTTGAAAAAACATTCTTACATCAAACTTGATTGCTCTAGTTAATTTGGTGAGTTGTGACTGCATCACCCTTTAGTTAGTAGTCAAGAATCAAATGCGTGAGTTCTATGCAGTCTTCTAATTAGTCTTCATTATTTTGTATTAACTTGATCACTGGAAAGTCTCCATGTACTTTTTTGCTGGTTTTGTAACAAAATTTGTTATTTGTGTTGAAGTATCTGTGGTTTACCCAACCTTCTCCATCCGTTTGGACTTTTGTTCTATACTGGTTGGTGCATGAAACTTAATATGGTATCAGAGCGAAGAGATTTTGCATTCAAGTCTCCGCTTCCTCAATTTACATAAAAAAACTTCCTGCCTTCTCTTTGTCCATGCTTAGGCCTCTTACATGAGAGGGGTGCTGAAGTATATGTGGATTGTGCTTTAGTTCGGACTTCAGGTTCTACTGGTTGCTGCATGAAACTTGATACTTTTTGTTCATGAATTGTGATCTTTTTTCGAGAAAAAGCTAAAGACCTTTGCGTTTCTTTTCATTGGAAAGGTAGGAAGTCAGTTACAGTCGTCCTAGGACGAACAATCGAGGATCTGGTACAATGCTCAGTGCACATCCCATGAAGGGGTAGGACTACTCTAAGGCCTGCTGCTCCGGCCTTTGCCCAGGAGCAGGCTTCCTCCTTGATCCTATCCACTAGCGTGTCTAGGGAGGGCGCCGCGTTGTCATAGACGCAGCTATTCCTATGCTTCCAGACCAACCATGGTACGAGTAGTGCGACGGATTGTAGGGCCTTGTGTTGTGCTTGCGGCGTGATGTCCTTGGCGTGCTGCCACCAGTCCGTGAGGGTGGGATCCTGGTTGGGAATCGGCGCCGGTATGCGTAGCCAGGCCAGGGTGTCATGCCATGCCTGCCTGGAGAAGGGACAGTCAAGCAGCAGGTGCCGAAGCATTTTCGATGCCTAATCGCAGAGAAGGCAGCGCGGATGATACTGCAGCCCATGGTGGGCCAGGCGGTCGGCAGTCCAGCAGCGGTCCAGATTGGCAAGCCAATGGAAGAACTTGACCCAGGGGGGAGCCCAAGTCTTCCAAATCAGCTTCCAGGAGCAGTAGTGCATTGATCCATGAAAGGTGGCTGTGTAGCAAGATTGCGCCAAGTAGATGCCACTCGCGAACCACTTCCAGATCAGCTGGTCAGGGGCATCGTTGAGCGTGGCATGCTGCGTGAGTTGCGAAAACTGCAGGTACTAGCCAATCTCATGGATGCCGAGGACACCCTGGATGTCACGGGCCCATGCGTTGCCGTTGAGGCCTTCGGCCACCGTTCTGGCCTTGCGCCGGTGTTTGGGGATGCAGTTGTAGAGCAAGGGCATGAGCTCGCCAACAGAGCGCCCATTGATCCAGCGATCCTCCCAGAAAAGGGCGTTCATGTCATTTTCGATGGTCATGTAGGTGGAAGCAGAGAACAGTGCGCGCTCGTTGCTGGAGAATTGGAGGTCTAGGCGCGTCCTGCGTCCGTTCGTGAGAGCCAGAGCCACCGCAGTCTAAGCATGAGTCCGGCGCGCTCGAGGTCGCGACCTCCAAAGCCGGCGAGTTCGAGGGGGCAGCAGACATGTCACATGGCAGTGCCCTCCATTGGCAGCGGTTCGGCCGGCCCAGAGGAAACCTCTCTGAATCTTCTCGAGCTGCTGCAGGGTTTTCTTCGAGGGGGGGTGGGGGTGGTTTGGGGGGGGTGGTGTGCTCAAAAATATGACGGACTTGACAAGGGCCAGCCTACTTGAGAGAGCCCTTTTTTTGAATCGAAGATTTCTGTTGGATAGAGGGTGGAGCTTAGCTCAGACCATATGAGCCTTTCTCCTCCACCCCCACTGCCTAATTGTTCAACCCTATAGATTTTTTTAGCACTACATAAGCTAGTCTGCTAATTCAGCATGAAATTAACTGTCTAATTCTTGCACCAAACAGTGTTTGGCCCTTAATTATTTTGGCCCCTCCTTCACCGCTTGAATAGAAGTGATCTTAGCCCTCGTTTGCATTTCCTAAGTAGGTATGCACTTGGGAAGATCTTGTGGATTCAGTTTGATTTACCATGACGTTTTTGAATTTCCTATGTTCCAAAATTTGGTATATACTTTTGTTAGCATCCAAGCCTGATGTTAAACATTGCGCAGATAAACATCCAAATTAATCTTCCCTTCCTTTTGTATCAGGCAACAGTGCTTCTCTGAGGCATCTTCCCGCCGGCCAGCTGATTTACTATCATCATTCGCAACAATAAGAAGTGTTATGAATTGCTTGCAGGATGGGCTAAGGGATATTCTTCTAGTGCTGCTTAAAAATTTGGATACTCGAGAAAAGGTCCTTGAATATCTAGCAGAGGTGATAAATTAAAATGCAGGAAGATCTCGCATGCAGGTAACTATCAAAATTTAACTGGTCATACATAACCAACATGAATCATTTGGTCAAACTATGTTCCATGCCTTGTGGGGCTTCTGTCATGTTTCCACTTGAATCTCAGGCTAGGGTACACAACATGTAGGAAGTCTAATTTACTTAACAATAATGTATCGGATTGTGCAGTGCAAAGTTATGTTGCTAGTTCATGATGGGGTAAATGTGCAGATGAGGGCTGCTTGGCCCGGCTTGATGGGAACATGTTGCTAGAATAGGGACGGATGGACCTGCAAGGGATAAGACTTAGATGAGGTGAAGACTCTTAGTTTTTTATTGGTTGCCTTCTGAATCGTACATCTCATCTTGTCATATAGACGAGTTTAACCTTTAGCAAGAGTGTCTAATCAAATAACTAAAGCAGCCTATCTTTCCGCAGAATCAAATCTGTCTTAATACTCGAACATTATTACTAGTACTATAATAAGTTGTGCTAGGAAGGTATTCCTGCTTCTCGTTGCGCCATATCTAGTGGTTGGGTCTCCGTCCCTAAAATAGAGAAATATATACATTCATGTTGATAAACAAAACAGGAGTTATACGATGAAGTGATGATTTGATGTTCAAAAGGAATTGCACACATGCTACATTGCCTGGTAGGCTGGTTAGCTATGGTGGTACAACCTAACATTGGTCTTAAATGGTTGTAATACTTTTTTTTCGAAAAGGGGGTTTGCCCCGGCCTCTGCATCAGAATGATGCATACGACCATAATACTGATAATCAAAAGGCCCAACATAAGTCTCGAGGTCTCAAACAAAATGAAAAAAATGCTCATAAAGAGCACGAAAGCAAAAACAGGACAGCTACAACCGGCAGGCAAAACAAAAGATAGGAAACTAAACACCTATCCTATTACATGACCGCCATCCAAACCGGTTGAAGATAGCCCGAGCTACCGTCTCCCATCGGATAGATCCAGTAACCAAATGCTCCCTGGCCTCCGTCGGAGTGAGTAGCGACCACATACAGATGAGTGTAGTGGCCCTGAAAACAACCTACAAGAAATGAATATTTGTTGTTCTGTTAAAAACCAAATCGTTTCTGCAGTTCCAAACTGCCCATAATAAAGCACATACTCCTACACGGATATGCCTCGCTGTTGCTGCATCAATCCCATCTAGCCACGTCCCAAATAACGTGTTGATGGAGTTGAGAGGAGTAATATTAAAAGCTATGTGGACCGACCTCCACAAATTTTTTGCCAAAGGGCAGTCAAGAAAGAGGTGTTTGATTGATTCATCGCTATCACAAAAACTACATCTTTTAGATCCAGTTCAGTTGCGCTTCGCCAAATTGTCCTTAGTTAGGATGACTTGTTTGTGGACAAACCACATAAACACTTTGATTTTTAAAGGCACTTTGACTTTCCAAACATGTTTCGAACTAGGAATAACGCTAGTGTTGATAATATCCAAATACATGGATTTAACCAAATAGTTGTAATACTTGGCATGCTGTATTACTTACTCGCTTGAGTTGCATCAATCGGCTACTTACAGTCAAAAATATTTTCGATCCTGGTTACTGGTATCATCTTGTATAGCAGTCTCACCCTGTGCCCCGTGACAGGTGGACCCCCTAAAATGCGCAAGTTCAGGTATGTTTGTTAATCTTAGTGTTGTGATGCTCTGTCTATGCGAGCCTTTTTTGGATAAAATGGAGTCAAAGAAGGACAAGATTGATGTCAAGTACCTCTTCTGCAATAACATAATAGATTTGAAGTTAGTTTCTTACCTGAGGTTCAATGTGCGGAGTTGAGCCGAGCACATACAATGCTTCATTTCAGTAACAAATACGTTGCTTTTGTGTTGTAGGAGTTTGACCGCAGTAAATGCCTCTTCAGAAGAAGTCTCATCATTGATAGAGAGCTGGAGCCATGAGCTTGCTCAAGATGATGCCAGTGGAAAGACTCGCATTGTTGAATCACAGGAAGCCACAAGCTCAGGCAAAAATAGCTCAGTTTCTCTTGCTTCTAAAGGAGGGCCACTAGTGAGGTGCTCAAAGAAAGACAACTTCTCATTTATTTGTGAATGTTTCTTCATGATGGCAAGGGTACTTAATATGGGAGTGATGAAAGCTGTAGCAGATTTTAAACATATCTCTCAGGTTTGGAGATACTGTTTGCACTCCTCACATCTGTTTCTTCTGTGTCGCTTACTTTTTTTTGTATCCTTTATACTTTAAGTAACACTCTTAAATGTTGTTTACCCATTCAAATGGCTAGTCAACCTCCAGTGTATCTGCTTTTAGTGATACACGCAAACTGAATACCAACAATTTCTTAGATCCAGTTATGGCTTCTCTCCACTGAACTGTTGTTCTCCTTTAATCCAAATTTTAGGACCTCGCAAGGTGTGAAAATTATTTGGAATCTAACAAAGCAATGAGAGATCAAGGAGGAAGTTCACCACAGCTTGAGCAAGATATAAAATGCTTGGAGAAGATAGTTGCAGCTTTATCTCAAGAGAAGTTCTGCTATGAAGCTCAGATACTAAGAGTATGCCCACATGCTTTTTGGACTTCTGACGTAATGTGTGTGTATTATTCATCTAATTACACTCGCATTTTTTTAATTCATCTAGTTCATGAAAGTTTTTCTTCGAACAAATTTGTAACACAACCTGTTTGTGGTCATATATACTCATATGCCATTACTTTATGGACTGAACATTGGGGGAGTTGTAAACTTGATCAAGATCAGCATAACTTTGGCAAATTTTATTTTACAACAATGTAACAACTACAAATTGCTTTATTTTCATTCTGTTATTTTCCCTGGTGTCCATTCTCTTGGATGAGGCTTTTTAATTTTCCGTTACTGATTTTTGTGCATTGTGAAAAAACTTGATTGTAAATCCTTCTTAAGATTATTTTTTGTCAGAAAAATTATTGTATGCCTCCTAATGGAATTTAAGTTTTTGTGCAACACTGATAATTTGTCTATCAACAGGACGGTGCATTTCTTCAACGTGCACTATCTTTCTATAGATTAATGATATTGTGGTCGGTAGACCTAGTTGGGGGATTTAAGATGCCTTTGCCATCAGAATGCCCCAAGGAATTTTCTTGCATACCGAAGCATTTTCTTGATGATGCAATGGATTTACTTGCTCTAACCTCTAGAATTCCAAAAGCTCTGGAAGGCTTCCCATTGGTGAGGATTCTTCCTACTCATTCTTGGGACACCTAGTATAGGCCATTATGTATGATTGCGTGATTATAGACCTTAGCTATATAGCTGCTAGTTATGCCCTTTTGTTCCAATTTTCTTGTTTTGAATGACAGGATGACTTTCTCAATTTCAACATTATGTTCATGGCGAGCTCTTCTTACATTAAAAATCCTTACCTGGGAGCAAAACAGCTGTCTGATGGCTCTCCTCTCCTCTCCCTCTCCTCTTCCGGGCTCCTCCTCCTCGTCCGCGTCGCCGGCGGGCTCTCCTCGCCTTTCTCTGGCCGTCCCCTCCTCCTCATCCCCCGTTCGCCCTCCCCGGTGCGGGCCTCCCCCTCTGGTGCCCCCCCCCACTCCTTCTGCTCGCCCCTCTCCTCAATCCTCCTACCCTGGATCTCGAACCCGCAACAAGTTTTGGGCCTTGTCGGCTGACGATGCTGGATCTGACTCGGACTTAGACCTTCCTCCTTGCTCCTTGGCTCCCTCCCTAGCCTTCGGGTCGCTGCTGGGGGTGGCGCCGCCGGCGTGAGCTCGGAAGTTCGACCCGGGCGGGCGCGGCAGGCCAGCCTTCTCTGCGTGTGCGGCTGGCTCTGGCTGGTTCCATGTTGGCCGTCGTCGGCGGGGGAGCTGTTCGGGGACGGCGCCCTCGCCTGACCGCGATATGCTTGGTGCTGGCCCTCAGCCTGGTGGTCGTGTGGCGCATGCCTCGTGCTCTCCTCCGTCCTCGGCGCCGGCGTCCAGGTTGCTGGTGGGTTCGGGCTCTGTGTTGTTGGTGGTGGCGGCGGCCGTGGCTCCCTCGCGGCCAACCCTAGATCGCGTGCCCGATCCGTCGGCTTGTGGGCCCCTGGTTCGGACCTCTCTGGCCCCGTCTGGGCCTGTTGGGCTGGTTGGGCCGCCCTCTCTTGTCTCTCCCTCTGTTTTCCTCCGCTCTCCATTCTGGGCCCTGGGCCGTGTTCGGCCCACCCGCCTCCCCCTCCTGTTAGGCCGGCCTACGTGGCCCCCCTGGCCAGGCTTGCTCCGGCTTTATATGGGTCCGCAAAGGCTCCATCCCCCTTTCTAGGGTTTCCAGCCTCTTCTTCTAATCTCCGTCGCTTCCGCCTCCCCATTCCTCATTTCCATAGATCTACTCCTCCTCCTCCCCTCTCCCTCTCCTTCGCGGCCGTCGTGTCCATGGACCGCTCGCGCGGCTCTTCGAGTGAGGCCATGTCGGGCCAGAAGCGGCGGCGGGAGGAGTCGGGCGACGGGGCGGCCGATCTGGAGCTTGAGGCGTCCCTCCGCTCGAAGCTTGTGGCCGAGCAGGCTGCTCGGTCGCAAGTGGCCCGTGACCGCGAGGCCTGGGCGGCGGGGCCTGAGTGGCTCCAGAGGGATGAGCGGGCGTGGTCGGCGGCGGCGTCTGCGGCGGTTTCTGGGTCAGAGGCGCCCGGATCTGGTGGATCTGGGGTGGACCCTTGGGAGGCCGCGGCGGCGGCTGGTGGATCTGGCCTCACTCCCCGTCCTCCTCCTCCTCCTCCGCGCGGGCAACCTTGCCTTGGCCGTGGTGCTGGTCGGTCGTCGGGGTCCTCATCGGGGTTCGGCGGCCGCCCGATGGGCTGTGGCGGCTCCGGATCTGGTGGCTTTGGTCGTCGCCCTCCTCCCTCTGGTCCTGGATCCTCCTCCTCTGGCCAGGGTGATGGTATCCTCCCCCTCCCCCTCCCCCTCCTGTCCGTCCATCCCCTCCGCTGGCTCAACCAGCAAACCCCAACCCTAATCTTGTGACGACCCCGGCTTAATCGTGCACTAATCATACACGCAAATGCACACGATCAAGCCTAAGGACTCACTTGAAGATATCACAACACAACTCTAAAACATAAATAAATTCATACAAGCTTAATATTACAAGCCAGGGCCTCGAGGGCTCGAATACATAGCTCGATGGCATACAAGTGTCAGCGGAAGCGTCAGATATCTGGGTACGGATATATTACAGAACAAAGAGATAAGCCTTCACAGAGGCGGGGCAAAATAAAAACTACGATCGAAAAGGCGTGGGCCTCCTGCCCTGGACCCTCCGATCCTACTCCTGGTCGTCAGACGGCTCCTCGTAGTAGTAGTACTCTCTGGGCTGGTATTAGTAGTGGTCGTCGACGGGGACATCTGGCTCCGGGGCTCCGTCGTCTGGATGCGACAAAGGGATAAAGGGGGAAAAAGGAAAATAAAGCAAACGTGAGTACTCATCCGAAGTACTCAGCAAGCAAGGATCTACACTACATATGCAACATTTTCAAAGGGGGCTGTATATGTGGACTGGGCTGCAGAAATGCCAGAATAGAGGGGGAAAGCCTAGTCCTATCGAAGACTAGCATCTTCAACAATCTCGCAGCATTAGAAGAGAGCAGAATAACATAATGTAAAGTATAACAGTGTCATCAACCTCGGCCAGAGATTCTTCCTCGACTCCCTGCGAGAAAGCAATCCCAGAGCCGTACTATCCAGTTCTCATCTCAAGTCATGTTCTAGTTGTACCGATCGGGATACAACTCCGAGTGTCAGTTACCGTAGGACAGGCTATCGATAGAAGTTTCTTCCCTGCAGGGGTGCACCAACTTACCCACCACGCTCGCTTAACTCCGGCCAGACACACTTTTCTGGGTCATGCCCGGCCTCGGCTAAGCAACACGCCGCAACCCGACCAAATACTTAATGAGAGGTCAGCACGCCGGACTAACCTATGCCCCCAGGGGTCTTGGACCATCACCCCGGACGCTCCTATGCATTGCGAACGCGGCTGAAAGCAGACCTAGCAACCCCTTATACAAGCGCGATTGCGTTCCCAGTCCAATTCAGCGCGCGCCGCTCCTTGCTGACGTCAATTAAGCTCCGGCTGAAGTATATGACGCAAAACGCCCATACTATGCCCACGTGATGGTTAGTGCTATCGGCCCAGAGGCCCCTCGGATCAAATATCCAAACCGTTTAGTGGTTTAGGAGCGTGCGGAAACGAGCAGAGACTCACGATCGATGTGACCCCGTCGCCCCGTCTCGAGGAGTTGCGGCAAGGGCTAAGAATGCCCGGCCACGCCTCGTAGTTATCTCGCGGGCACCTCTCAGGTCAACCCGACTCCACATCACTTCGCATCCATGCTCGCACGGGTACCCCTCAGGGCCGACCCGTCTTTAGTAACATGTTATCATGGTTCAGTGTTCAGTCATAGTATCCAAGGTAGCTGTGTGTCTGACACCGAGGGGAACCCTGAGGAATCACCCTCGATGGAATTCCCGCTCGATGTTATCGTCAAGGTGAACGAAGGAGGAATCACCCTCGAGGTCCACACTTGAGAAGTTGCACGACGATGTCGTTATCGGGGGTGGTGTAGGAGGAATCACCCTCGCTTACCACGATCGAGTAACTAACCTACAAGGTTATCATCTAAAGTGCTGTCGAGGTATCACCCTCGGCACTCGATAGTAACCCAGTAGTGTCGAGCAACATAGGGGGAAGTGACATGCGGTGCCCGGGTCTGATCTTCGATCCCGTTGCTCGGGTCTTCTGAGAGTCCAGCGAGGCAGTCAGGACAAGTGGGTCTCTGATAAGGCTCTACCCATCCTATACTAAACAGTTTAGGGGAACATGCAGGTATCAAAAGTAGGCTACAATAAAGCAGGCTATGCAGCAGATATAGGACAACAGTAGCAGTAGTAACTTCTAATGCAAGCATAAGAGAGAAGAGAGTGGGTGATATCGAAATGCTCAAAATGGGGGTGCTTGCCTGTCTGCTCGACGGCAAGGGCCTGATCGTCGGGGACGTAGTCGTACTCCGGAGTGGCGTCTGCCTCAGGAGTTACGGCAACGTCGGGGTCTACCGAAAGAGAAGAGGGGGGAAGAAACAAGTAAATATAATGCAACAGATGCAACACAGTGCGTGCGATGCTATGATGCAGTGCAGGGTTGCCTAAATATGCCTCTAAGTCATTTTAGTTATTTTTAGAATTAATCTGGGATTTATTAACCGGTGTGTGTGCACTATTAATCTATCGGAATCGAGCTCGGAGTTACGAGTTCTCCTACGTAGGGGGTTCCGACAAGGAAACAGATGGCACGATCAGACTCGTCTCGTCGTTCTGAGCAACTTTCATGTTTTAACTTTTTCGATTTGAGCTACGGTTTAAAAGTTATTAATTTTCGAAGTTTAAATGATTTTCTGGAATTATTTTTATTAACAGAATTGGATTATGACGTCAGCATGACGTGTTGCTGACATCAGCAGGTCAACAGTGACGCTGACCTGGTCAAACCTGACATGTGGGTCCAGTGGGACCCACATGTCAGCCTCTGTTTGTCTAATAGTAAATTAAATTAATCAACAAGGTTAATTAAACTGGTGGGACCCTTCTGTCAGTGAGTGTTTAGACTAAGATAATTAGATCTTTTAATTAAATAGTTTAATTAGACTGATTTAACAGAGAGGGCCCACAAGTCAGTGGCTTAGGGTGAATAGTAACCACGGTTGACCGTGGTCAACGTGGTCAAAATGGCCAGGGGGCCCACTGGTCAGCGTCTCAGGGTGGACCCCACGCCAGCCACGTCAGCTGGGTCGCCGGAGTTGCGCCGGTGACCGTTTTCGCGGCGGCGCCTCGCCGGAGTGGCTCGGAATCCCTCTAGAGGGCACCAAATCGCGTGGGGTTTGCGGAGTTCGAACGAGCGCTCTGAGCCGCGTCGAGTGGTGGCACTAGCTCGGCCGGAAACGACCTAAAACGACGGCGGCGAGCGACGGGGCGGGCGCCGGAGTTCTGGTTTCGGCGTTAGAGAGCGCGCCGAGTGACGTGTGAGGTATCATTCGAACGAGCGGACGAAACCGCGTCGAACGGTGTAGGCGCCGGACCAAATGGTCGCCGGAAAAGTGGCCGGCGACGAGCATTGGCGGCAGCGCGCTCGGATGGTTGATGGAAACGTTGCTAGCGCGTGCAGCAGCTCGATTCAGAGGGCTAGCCGTGAGCTACACGCTGCGGTGGGTGCGAAGGACATGGCCTCGAGACCATTAGATCACCGGAGACTCGTCGGCGGCGAGCTCCACGGAGGTGAGCTCGGGCACTTGCGAAACGACATCTACGGCAAGCCGGAGCGAGAAAATAGAGTGAGGAGGAGCTGTGGCTCACCGTGCGGTCAAGACAGACCCGCGACGGATTAGTAGCAGCAGCGTGCAACGCCGGAGTCGAAGGAGAACGCCGGTGATCTGAGGAGGAAGATGAAGTCGATCCCGAGCGCGTGGTCGCTCCTGAGCTTGAAGACCACGTGTAGCCGAGGCAGGGGAGCGAGGCGGAGCTGCAGGACGTCTTGGCGAGGCAAATGGGTGATGGTGGCCGCGTCTGCGAGCAGGGCGCGACGGCGACCGCGTCGGCGTCGACGGAACCAAAGAGGGAGAGCAAGGGGGAGAGGGGGAGGAGTGACGGGGAGCGAGGGGAGATGAATGGGGAGGCTCGGCCTTATCCCCTCGCTGGCGGAGCGTCGGCGTGTCGCCGCGCGAGCGGCGCGCGCGCGCTCGGCCATGGAGGAGACGACACGCGAGGGAGAGAGAAGGTAATGGGCCTGGTGGGCCGGCTGTCGGGGCACTGTGCACTAAGGCCCAGTGCATAGTGCCTCGTCTTATTTTTCTATTTCTGTTTTGCGTTTTTCTTTTATTTGTTTTCTGTTTTGAAATAGTTAGCCCAGTTTAGCACTTTTGTAAAATATGGAACTTGGCCCAGATATTAATATGCAATGTAAGCATCCACCAAAAATTGGTTTGAGCAAAGTTGGGCTTCATTTGAATTTAATATGATTTTAAATGGATTTATTAATTCTGTTTTGGGGCTGATTCAATTTGTTTGAGTCACTTAATTAATCCAAGTATTACTGGTGATATTTTTATGTGTGCTCTTGGAATATTTGCTAATTAGTGAACATTTTTCCAAAGGTGTTTGAGCAAATTTATTTTGCACTTTTGAATTTGAGTTGATTTTCAGATTGGACTTGATTTGCTTTGGATAACCACTATGTTTAGGCACTGCAAATGATATGACTAGGCAATATTTGAAGCTGATCACAGTGGTAGTTACACAGGGGTGTTACAAGTTCTCCTCCTCTAAAAGAAATTCTCGTCCCGAGAATTTAGGAGGTAGAAGGAAAGAGGTCGGGATATTCTTCCCGAAGATGATCCTCGCGTTCCCAAGTGGCTTCATCTTCAGTATGATTCGACCACTACACTTTCAGGAACTTGGTCGTCTTCTAATGAGTTCGGCGTTCAGCTTCATCAAGGATGCGGATCGGATGCTCCTTATAAGACAAATCGTCTTGCAGTTGAAGCATATCGTGATCCACTGCACGATGCGGAGATTCCTTGAAGCATTTGCGAAGTTGCGACACGTGGAAGACATCATGGATATGGGAGAATTGTGGCGGTAACTCCAATTTATAAGCCACTAGTCCACGTCTAGCCACAATGCGAAAGGGACCAATATAGCGAGGAGCTAGCTTGCCCTTAATTCCGAAATGACGGGTGCCCTTCATAGGAGTGACACGCAGAGAAGCTTGATCACCTGGTTGATAAGTCAGACCCCATCGTTTGCGATCATAGTTGCTCTTCTGGCGGTCTTGAGCTGCTTTGAGATTTTCCCGGACAATTCTAACTTGTTCTTCAGCGTGTTGAATAATGTCTGGTCCAACGAGAGGTTGTTCCCCAGTTTCTGACCAATTCAGAGGGGTTCGACATTTACGTCCATAGAGAACTTCGAAGGGGGCCATTTTCAAGCTGGCTTGATAACTGTTGTTAGAAGAGAACTCGGCATACGGGAGGGATTCCTCCCATTTCTTACTGAATGATATAACACAAGCGCGAAGCATATCTTCAAGTACTTGGTTAACTCGCTCGACTTGGCCTTGGGACTGAGGATGATAAGCTAAACTCCATGTAATGTGAGTTCCCATGGCTTCTTGGAAACTTTCCCAGAACTTGGAAGTGAAAAGACCGCCACGGTCCGAACTAATCTCCTTTGGAATACCGTGGAGTGAAACGATTCTGGAGATATACAGCTCTGCTAGTTGACTAGCAGTGATAGTCTCCTTGACAGGTAGGAAATGAGCAACCTTGGAAAGTTGATCGACGACGACAAGAATAGCGTCGTGACCTTTCTGAGACTTGGGAAGACCAGTAATGAAATCCATCTGCACTTTATCCCATTTCCATAGAGGAATAGGGAGTGGTTGAAGAATTCCAGCAGGCTTCTGATGTTCTGCTTTCACGCGACGGCATACGTCACATTCAGCAACGTATCGAGCAATGTCCTGCTTCATTCTGGACCACCAGTACCTCTGTCGAAGATCGCGATACATCTTGGTGCTACCCGGATGGATAGATAGCGGTGTATCATGAGCCTCCTTCATGACCTTGTCAGTCATAAGCTCGAAGCGAGGTACTACGATGCGGTCCCTGAAATATAATGTTCCATCTTCAGCAACTGAGAAATCCCGGTACTTCTCAAGGTGAAGCTCTTTCTTCATCAAGTCAATTTCAGCATCTTTGGCTTGCGCTTCCTTAATAGCCATTTGAAGGTCTGGCTGTACCACAAGGTTATTAAGAGAACCTTGGGGAACAATTCGCAGATTCAGCTGAGTCAGTTCTGCATAAAGACGAGGTTGAGCTCGCCTAACCATGAGGTTGTTGCAATATGACTTGCGGCTCAGGGCATCAGCCATCACGTTATCCTTGCCCGGGGTATAGGAAATACCGCAGTCATAGTCCGTAATTGTTTCTAACCATCATTGCTGACGGAGATTCAGATCCGGTTGGGTGAACAAGTATTTCAGACTCTGGTGATCAGTATAAATCTCACATCGATTACCCAGAAGGTAATGTCGTCATAACTTTAATGCATAGATCACTGCAGCAAGTTCAAGATCATGCACCGGATAATTTTCTTCATGCAGACGCAATTGATGTGAAGCATACGCAATCACTCTTCGTTCTTGCATTAGGACACAGCCTAATCCCTGACGAGAGGCGTCGCAGTATATGACAAAGTCCTTTCGAGAATCAGGAGGAGCAAGCACTGGAGCAGAAGTAAGCTTGTCCTTGAGGGTCTGGAAATTTTCCTGACATTTGTCTGTCCACTCAAACTTAACGCCTTTGTGGAGCAGATTAGTCAGGGGATTGGCAATCTTAGAGAAGTTCTCAACGAATCGACGGCAATAACTGGCTAGACCGAGGAAGCTTCGGACTTGCTTGGCATTCTTCGGAGGAGTCCATTCAAGGATAGCCTGAACACGCTCCGGGTTAACGGCAATACCGTCCTTGGAAATCACATGTCCAAGGTAGGTCACTTCGGAAAGCCAGAATTCACATTTGGAGTACTTGGCATATAACTTGTGCTCTCGAAGCCTCTCCAGAACAAGGCGAAGATGCTCGGCATGTTCTTCCTTATTCTTCGAATATACTAGGATATCGTCCAGATATACCACGATGAACTTGTCGAGGTAGTCCATGAATATGTAATTCATCAGACGGGAGAACGTAGCTGGAGCATTCGTCAGGCCAAATGACATGACAGTGTATTCATAGGAGCCATATCGAGTAACGAATGCGGTCTTTGGAATATCCTCTTCACGGACACGGATCTGGTGATAACCCAACCTCAAGTCGAGTTTAGAAAACACCGAAGATCGATCAACTTGCTGGATCCTACTCTCCGTGTGCACTCTGATGCAGAATCCGGTCTTATCGAATGACAACTCAGAGTATAATACAACTCGGAGAGAAAGGTTAAACAAAACAATGGAAAGGAAAATGATTATCAGACTAATCAGATCAATATCAGGGAAATCACACAGATATCCAGCTCTCCGGGTGGACGAATTAACGAGATCCTAAGTGTCGGTGTCAGTAAATTTTAATAAACCCGAATAGAAGAGAGATTAGAATCCCAGAGTAAAGACGAGGAATAAAAGATCCTAATACCACCCAGTTGGCGACGTGGGCCCGTAAGCCACACAGCCAAGTTAGTAAAACAGTTTTTCGGTTTCTAGACTCAACTTCGGCCAAGGAGTTGGATAGGGGGATTCCTAGAGGCAGTCGGCTCTGATACCAACCTGTGACGACCCCGGCTTAATCGTGCACTAATCATACACGCAAATGCACACGATCAAGCCTAAGGGCTCACTTGAAGATATCACAACACAACTCTAAAACATAAATAAATTCATACAAGCTTAATATTACAAGCCAGGGCCTCGAGGGCTCGAATACATAGCTCGATGGCATACAAGTGTCAGCGGAAGCGTCAGATATCTGGGCACAGATATATTACAGAACAGATAGATAAGCCTTCACAGAGGTGGGGCAAAATAAAAACTACGATTGAAAAGGTGTGGGCCTCCTGCACTGGACCCTCCGATCCTACTCCTGGTCGCCAGACGGCTCCTCGTAGTAGTAGTACTCTCCGGGCTGGTAGTAGTAGTGGTCGTTGACGGGGACATCTGGCTCCGGGGCTCCGTCGTCTGGATGCGACAAAGGGATAAAGGGGGAAAAGGAAAATAAAGCAAATGTGAGTACTCATCCGAAGTACTCAGCAAGCAAGGATCTACACTACATATGCAACATTTTCAAAGGGGGCTATATATGTGGACTGGGCTGCAGAAATGCCAGAATAGAGGGGGAAAGCCAAGTCCTATCGAAGACTAGCATCTTCAGCATCTTCAACAGTCTCGCAGCATTAGAAGAGAGCAGAATAACATAATGTAAAGTATAACAGTGTCATCAACCTCGGCCAGAGATTCTTCCTCGACTCCCTGCGAGAAAGCAATCCCAGAGCCGTACTATCCAGTTCTCATCTCAAGTCATGTTCTAGTTGTACCGATCGGGATACAACTCCGAGTGTCCGTTACCGTAGGACAGGCTATCGATAGAAGTTTCTTCCCTGCAGGGGTGCACCAACTTACCCACCACGCTCGCTTAACTCCGGCCGGACACACTTTTCTGGGTCATGCCCGGCCTCGGCTAAGCAACACGCCGCAACCCGACCAAATACTTAATGAGAGGTCAGCACGCCGGACTAACCTATGCCCCCAGGGGTCTTGGACCATCACCCCGGACGCTCCTATGCATTGCGAACGCGGCTAAAAGCAGACCTAGCAACCCCTTATACAAGCGCGATTGCGTTCCCAGTCCAATTCAGCGTGCGCCGCTCCTTGCTGACGTCAATTAAGCTCCGGCTGAAGTATACGACGCAGAACGCCCATACTATGCCCACATGATGGTTAGTACTATCGGGCCAGAGGCCCCTCGGATCAAATATCCAAACCGTTTAGTGGTTTAGGAGCGCACGGAAACGAGCAGAGACTCACGATCGATGTTACCCCGTCGCCCCGTCTCGAGGACTTGCGGCAAGGGCTAAGAATGCCCGGCCACGCCTCGTAGTTATCTCGCGGGCACCTCTCAGGTCAACCTGACTCCACATCACTTCGCATCCATGCTCGCGCGGGTACCCCTCAGGGCTGACCCGTCTTTAGTAACATGTTATCATGGTTCAGTGTTCAGTCGTAGTATCCAAGGTAGCTGTGTGTCTGACACCGAGGGGAACCCTGAGGAATCACCCTTGATGGAATTCCCGCTCGATGTTATCGTCAAGGTGAATGAAGGAGGAATCACCCTCGAGGTCCACACTTGAGAAGTTTCACGACGACGTCGTTATCGGGGGTGGTGTAGGAGGAATCACCCTCGCTTACCACGACCGAGTAACTAACCTACAAGGTTATCATGCACTTTTTCAGTCCACACAAATCCCGTTCACTTGACCATACTATTCTCACAAAATCTTATGATGGTGAACTGTTTATATGTCAAATATATGCTGATGATATTATCTTTGGTTGCACTAACAAGCGTTTCAGTGATGAATTTGCATGTATGATGCGTGAAGAATATCAGATGTCTATGATGGGAGAGTTGAAATTCTTCCTTGGTCTTTAAATTCGTCAACAACCCAATGACATCTTCATTTGTCAAGAGAAATACCTCAAAGATTGCCGGAAGAAATTCGGCATGCAAGACTGTAAAGGCCTCAAAACCCCAATGCCTACCAATGGTCAACTCTGCACTGACAAAAATGGTAAAGATTTCAATCAGAAGGTATATCGCTCCATCATTGGTTTGCTTCTTTACCTATGTGCATCTAGGCTAGATATTATGCTTAGCGTTTGCACGTGTGCCCGATTTCAAGCGGAACCGAAGGAATCACACCATCAGGTTGTGAAGCGAATTCTTCGATATTTAGCTCACACACCAACACTTGGATTCTGGTATCCCAATGGATCATCTTATGATCTAGCTGGATTTTCTATTTCTGATTATGCTGGAGATCGTGTGGATCGCAAAACATCAGGCACATGCCATTACCTCAGACGATCTCTTGTCTATTGGTCCTTAAAGAAGAAGAACAACGTCACACTTTCCACAGCAGAGACTGAGTATATTGCCGCTAGTGCCTGCTGCTCACAATTACTATGGATGAAGCAGATCCTCAAGGACTATGCTGTCAACGTGAAGAAAGTCCCTCTCTATTGTGATAATGAGAGTGCTATCAAGATCGCCCACAACCTAGTGCAACACTCAAGGACGAAGCACATTCAGATTCGTCACCATTTTTTTTGTGATCATGTGCTGAAGGGAGACATTGTCATCGACCACATGAAGACTGAAGACCAGCTTGCACATATCTTCAGTAAGCCCTTGGATGAGAGAAGATTTTGCATGTTGCGGTGTGAGCTAAACATCCTAGAATCTTCGAATGCCCTCTGAAGTGGACACACATCCTAACGCTTATACATTTTTGATGACTTTGATGCACAACACACGAAGTAACGTATTTCTTCAATCAATGAAGACTTACCCTCTAAGTGTGAAGAAATTAATGAAGAACTTGACTCTCAGAACCCTACGACAATTGTACGCGGTGTCTGAAGTCATCATAGTTCTTATACGGTGGGTAACGCCACCACCTCTTCTTGACATTCTTCAAATTTGAGTTTCTCATCATTTGCAATTTTATCAAACTTTTCAAATTTGTCATTTGAGGTTCTTCATCATTGATTGAGTTGATATATATTATGATAACACCCCTTAAGAGTCTTATTTTGATAACACCTAACCTTATTCTGCTAACACTCCCGCCTACCGCTGTAGCTACAAACTAACCACCGAACTGCGGCGATAAAAAACCCCACCGACCTTATCCTGTTCGGCACCAACTCCCCTCTCTCCTCGTGCCCCTCCCCGATGCCCCACGATCTCCACCTCCTACCCCGCCGCCGCACAACCTCCACCTCCCACCCCGGCCAGGCCACCGAGCACCTCCCTCCGCAGCAATCCGCCACATCCAGGCGGCGCGCACTGGTGGCCGTGCCCCACCACTCCTTCCTCCACGCGCCCTCCCACCCAGTCCAGCAAGCCAGCCGAAGGAGCGTCTCCCTCCGCAGACCCCGCCAGATCCAGGCGGCGTGCGCCAGAGACCGCGCCCAGCAAGCAAACTGCCACGGTGAGTTCCTCTCCTCAGTCCTCCACATGGTCGCCGGCCTCCTCTCCTTGGCCCTCCTCGAAGCGTAGGCCCGGCTCGGGGCGCTGGCTGCCCTCGCCCGAGTTCATCCGCCATTCAGCTCCTCCTTCTGCCTCGCTAGATCCGGTGTGACCAACGGATTTATGTGGCCCCGCCTCTCCGACCCCCACTCCCTCACCGCCCTAGCGATGGATCAGTGATATCCACTCGTGGGTGACTCCCACCTCGCATCGGCGCTCCTCTACATCATCAATGAAAGCAAATCAACATCGGCACTCCCTCAGGTGCAGTTCACCTTCATTCCTGGATCGATGGACGGTGAGCTCCCGGTTGACTCCTCTCCTCGTCGGCGCGTGGAGAACTCCCTCCTTCCCCAACAAACCATCGGTGAGGTGCTTCAATATGGGTCCTGTGCGGTTCACTGGCACGCACTATGCGGTATGCAGCACTTCTGTTTGCAGTTCGGCTGGCCATGTATGAGAGAACAACGATTTCAGCATCATGTTTTCCAGGGGTCTACACTGCACGAGTGTGGCCGCGGGGGAAAAGGAAGTGCTATCCATGGCACGCTGCAGTTCATTTTTTTGTGTCCATCGCATTTCAATTTTTCTGTGCTTTATAATGAAGAGAATCAAAAGTGTTATGCGGTTCACTATTTGCTGCCGTTGTGGTTCGTTTTACTTTTTATTGCAGGAGAAAACTAGGAACAACAAATAGAAAAAAAACTACACTGCACACACTCTAAAGAAAAACATGATGCGGTTTCATTGTGATATTACAGTTTATTGCAGGAGAAGATTTGGACACAAAATGAGAAGAAAGTGCATTGCACGCATTTATAGAAGACACAAAAAGGAGGAATTATTTTTCAGGGATGATTTGTGTTGTTGTTTAGGCACATGTATATGATTTTGTTTAAAAGCAGTTCATCCAGCTTTGTGTTGCGGTTCAATTTTCTCGACCATGCGGTTCACTTTCTTCGCGATTAAACATCCCTCTCCGAGCAGTTCACTATCTTTGCACATGCACTAAAAAAATGCGAATATAAAATTATGCAGTCCACTCGCTCGATACTTGCGGTTCTTTTGGTAGTGTTGCGCTTCACTTACACCCAATGTGAAGTACGGGAAAATGTTACAGAAACGATAAAAATAATAATGTGGTTCACTTCTCGATGGTGTTTGCGGTTCACTCACGCCAGATGTGAAGCTCACTCCACTTGCTCGCCTGAGAAAATTTACGCCCGACGAAAGAAATCATGAAGTTCACTTGACTGTCTGATGCAATGCGGTTTTCAGTCCGAAGCAGTGCGTTCTTCTGCCTGATGAAGTACACACGAAGATTTGGGTGTCGCGAAAAACAGAGTGTCCGCTTTGGTATTTTTAAAACCGCTCTTAAACCGTAAGGAATTAGAGGGAGCGTTCTACATGAAAAAGTTGTGTCTCGACGACATCTTTCCAACAGCGTATCATCTGGATCATTCCGGTCAGCGGTCTGTAAAAATTTCACGAAAAAATCGACGCAACCACTTGTCATCCGCCGCACAATTTCTAAAATTAACTTAAAACCGTAAGGAATCTCAAAAACATTTGTACATATGAAAGTTGCGTCTCGTCCGTAGCTTTCGAACGACGTATTACACGACTCGTTTTGACAAATGGTTAAAAAACTGAAGGGAAAATAGTACCGAAAAATTAAAAAAAATTGAAAAACATAATTCCGCGATTTAGTAAATTTGAAACTGCTCTTAAACCGTAACAAATTAGGGAAAATAATAGATATGAAAAAGATGCGCCTCGATGATATCTTTCCAATGGTTTATCATTTGCTTCATTCCGATGAGTGGTTTAGAAAAAAAATATGAAAAAACGCTCGCTGCCACTCGTCTTGCGCCGCACCATTTTCGAAACTGCTTTTAAACCGTGATGAATCTTGAAAAAATTTCAACATGGAGAAGTTGCGCCTAATCCATTGCTTTTCAACGGTATATTACACGCCTCAGTCCGATGAAGGGTTTAAAAACTGGAGCAAAAACAGTGCCGAAAAAAAACTGCGTGCAGTTTTCTACGGCGGGAAGTTCACTCGCCTCAGTACTGCAGCAGACTTGCTTCAAACAATGACGTGCACTTGTGTTTAGCGTGCAGTGCAGAAGTGTTAGTAGAATAACTATTCTGCTAATATTAGCAGAATAGACCGGCTATATATATATATATATATATATATATATTTGAGATTTCATGTCCTCAACAACATCCACATATTGCTAATTCTTCAAGTTGATTTCTTCGCCTATGTTGATGTGATCGGACCCGCTCCCCTCTATGCTAAACCCAACCCACTTTGTTCACAATTTCTTCATATGCGTTCTACTTGAGACCGTGCAAAGTCTTCACTGTGTCCGTGACAGTTGAAGAAACTGCGAACACCTTTTTAAAAAATTTAAATCATTTTTGGCGGTTGCCATAGTAACTTAATCCCGCACACCACTCGTGTGGATAAGGACGTCAAAATGCATGCGTGACGCATGTAACAGAGATGCGAATCACCAGGGGCTTATCCGTCCAAAATCTTCGGACCACTCGGTTTTCACTTTGGCTATAAATATGCTTGACTCCGTCAACCTAGTTTCACTTTGCTCCCTTGCCCCTTCCGCTCTCACTCCTGAACCCTAGCGTCGCCACTGGAATTCATCGCCCCCGGAGAAGAAAAGCTTCACTGTCTTGACTTCTTCGTTGACGTATTCACGCTAGCCGCGGATTTCTTCACCTCCGCCGCGACTGTAGCTGTCTTTCGTCGCCAAGATTAGGGCATGGAAGATCTGAACAGGTGATTTCCTTCGTTCTGTCGTCCACTTCATTGAGTTCATCCTTGGGGTAATTAAAAGTTTATTTTTACTACCCAGTTTGATCTCCTCTCTACCTAAAATTCTTCAAGTGTTGTTTTTACCTCACTTTCAATCCTTCAAGACTTCCTTTTGGCCAGTCTTGTGTATTTCATCTAAGTTATGCTTAACTGTTAGATTCTCAACTATGCAACTGCTTCAATATGTATAACTCTGGAATCTAAGTCAAGAACACTTAGTGAATTTCGTCAAGACGATAAGGGTCAATTTCCTCAACTGGTTTATTTTGAAAAAAAATCTGAGAATGCATGTGACTTTCCCAATTTCCTCGCAACTATACTCTATTCACAGGTACACATGTCTGCTGACGTATCTCTAGGCTCTCATCAAATTAATTCATTTGCAGCATTGCTTGAGGAAAATCTTCAAACATCTTCAGAGTCATCAAGAGTTCAAAAACCTCAGTGAAAGAAAATGGCTGATGGTAAAAGGCCTCAGAAAGGAGGAAAGAGGAAAGAGGAACAAACTACCTTTGAGATCTCTGAGGATATTTACTAAGGGTACTGCATGCCTGATGAAGCAATTCATGGCAAGGAAACTAAGGGGAAACACAAAACACACACTTAGAAAATCAAGAGGTACTGGATGAATGGAGAGAGTACAAATATGTAACTCCCAAGTACATGAATGACTTTCCTGTAAAGCCTCCATGCAATAGGCCACCACTTGCTAAAGGATAGCTACCTGATCCCTCAAGTGTGAGAAGGGGTGAAGAATTCCCCAAAGAATGGGCAAGGCGTCAGGCCAAGCTGGCAAAACATGCCAAGAAGGCCGTTGAGGAATTCAATAGGGCCTCAAAGGCCTCAGCTGAAGCAGGTGCAAATGCCAGTGGTAGTGCGAGTGCACCAAAGAAGGCCATGGCAAATAAGGCTGCACACAAACCAAATCCTTCAGCTCTGAAGCCCTCAGTGGCCAAGCCAACTACTTCAAAGGCTTCAGTGCCTAAAACTGCACAGTCTTCAGTGCCTCCTCCAGCCACAAGTTCTTTAGTGGCAGCAGCAAGTGCTTCAACGCTGGTCGTGCTCGCTTCTTGCCAGTGCACTGAAGGCTTTCAAACGGCTACCATTGCTGCATCAATTGCCTCAGCTAGTGGGTAGATATCTTCATCAACGCCCAAGCTGGAGACAAAGGTCACTACAAGTTGTGGCACTAGGCCAAGTCCCAAGAGCAAGGCCGTCGTGCCTCTAGCTGACTAACATGGGATTGTGAATGAAGATGAGCTTGCTGAATTCCTCAGAAGTAAACAAGAAAAAGCCTCCATCACCAAGAATTCTTCAGTTCCACTGCTTCTGGATCCGAAGAAAATCCTTGATTTCATCGAGATATGCGTGAAGAAACCATACACACCTCTTGACGGCCTCAACTTGCCTCTGGGTCCTAGTCATGTGCTGTCTTACTCCATCCTCAATGATAAGCACAAGATTGCTCAAGCTAAGTTGGTGAAGAAACATCAATAGCAGAAGGAGAAGGAGTTGAGGAAGAACATGCTTTCCATATCATGTCAGCAGCTCGTGACTTTGCAATCTGAAATCCAACAGCTGTCTGAAGAATATGAGCGGCAAGCCAACTACTGTTGTGGCGTCAAAGATAGATTCATCACTGCCACCACAAAAGTGGTTGAGGACCACAACAAGCATGAGGCTGCTAGATTTGGCCCTGCACCTCCCATAAGTTCTTCATCTCCCGGCAAGCTCCTCAGGCCAGTGAATCCGCGCCTTCACCTCCTCCGCAAGAAACTGCTAGGGCGACTGCACCAGTCGTGCCTGAAGAAATTGAACCACCAAGTTCCTCAGCTGCAGTGCCAACAAAGACTTCATCTTTGAAGATCATCACTCTTCCTTTTGCATCAGAAGTGAAGAAGACTAAGGTAGCCAAGAAGAAAGCCAAGAATAGAAAAGCTTCAGATCCTCCAACTACCACTGAACAAGTGAAGAAACTGAAGACGACTCCGTTGTCTTCAGTTGTACCAATATATGCTATTCCACTTTCATCATCCCCCCTGCTTGCACCATTGAAAGTCTTTAGATTGTTCCTTTTTGGGTGGAATATGTTATTCCTCCAGCTGATGGAGAAGAAGATACCCATTCTGTTGCTACCACAGAGCAGATGGATGAAGAAATTGAAGTGGAAGCAGATGCTTCACTTCATCAAGTGTCATCGCGGGAGCCTCAGCAAATTCTGATGACTGAAGAAACTGCTGCTTCATCTGGAAGCAGTGAAGCAACTGGCAAGGATGTGGACATTAAAGGTGCCACAACGCCTGTCTTGCATGATGAATTTTGGGAAGCAACACACCCAATTCGCCTGTCACCACACCTCTGACACATGTGCCACAGTCGCCCGGGCGCACTGAAGAAATTCACACTGGTTCTGAAGAACGTCAACCTTGTCTTCAGACCGTTGCTGAAGAAATTCCAGCTGCATCAGCTGATGAAGTGGCACAACAGGACCTAGACGTGGATGTTATTAATTCATCTCCTCAACAAGAAGAGTCAGTTCCTTCAGCAAATACTGACACTGTTCCTACTCCAACTGCTGAATAAATTGCCAAATCTCAGGCCATCACTGGTCCCAATGACTCCACTGGCTCTCCAAGGCCTGTATTTGATGTGAGGCCAAAGAAGATAAATCTTCAGCCTGGTCCTGCTATCCCCAAGATTGGAAGAAGCCTCAGCGGCCTCAGTTCAACAACGCCAAATTCTTCAAGGAGAAGAATTTCTTCATAGGCGAGTCCCCTTATGACTCGGCCAAGATCATGAGTCTACGCTTCTGGACCAAGACGTAGATGAAATTTTATGCATCTTGTTGTTTGAAAAGAACAAGGTCTTCTCGCATCATCATATTACTCATGTGGACATGGAGTCAATTCCATGCTTCAGGGCCGTGCTAGCCGTTCTTCACGATGCTAGGATACTCAGCTTCTGTTCGGATGTCTGCAACTGGAATGAATAACTCATTCTTCAGTTTTATGCCCCATTGCACTTCTCAAGCAATGCTGATGACATTTTGACTTGGGCTCTACACTGGATGAGTGAAGACACTCACTACAAGGCACCAGTTGTTGAATTACTACGTGCTCTTCTAGTAGATCCACCCGTTGAAGAAGAAAAGAAGATCTATGAAGAACCAGAGCTGCCCAATTGTATGATGCAAGTTATGATGAGGCCATTGGCTGAAGGAGAAGCTCCAAGGACCACCTTCTTAGTGAAGGAATTGCTTTATGTGCCTTCATTGTCTACCGCATTCTTGCCAAGACCCTCAGTCCAATCAAAGGACACAATTCTGACATTGAAGAAGTTGTTGGCATCATCAAGAATCTCCTCTTTTACATCATTCATGGGGTTCCCATAAATATCCATGATTTCTTCATGAGGACTTTGGTCACAGTGGCTCAACCACCTTTTGAGCTGAAGCCTTATGCTCCATGGATCATGATATTCATCAGATCCAGGTCTTCGATCAACTACAGGGCAGATTGTCAGAATCATCTCAGTTTTATGCCAGAGGTAGAAATTCTTCAAAGCACAATTTCCTTAGTTCCTGACAAAGGCAAGGCAGTCATTGATGAAGGAATTCATCCCCTTGATGGACAATTTCATCAGCCTTCCTCCCAATCTACTGGTGATGAAACGCAAGCCAATATATGGTAGCAAAGGCATCAAGGACAATTCCTCAGCCAGAAGCACCTTGGGTCATGACTGACTGTGAACTCCTCATCAGCCTGCATCAAAAGGTTGATAGAAATCATGACTGGACAAAGCGTCAACTAGCTGCTATTCATGCAAATATGACAGTGACACATAACTCAGTCTGCAAGAACCACTACTATGCCCATGAAATATTTGACAGGACATGGGCCATTCTTTCACATCTGAAGACAGATGAAGAACTTGTCAAGATGGAATTCCAACGTGACTTCTATTGGTCGATGCGCCCAAGAAGAAGTTCAAGAAAGTACAAGTTCCTCCTTTCGTCCCAAGCTTAGTTTCTCCTTCGCGCTCCACTGATGAAAATGAAGAGATTGAAGACACTGCAACATTCCCTTCATGCGACCTCGACACCAACGCTGGCACTCCTTCGAATTCTTCAAGATGATATTCTTCAGTGGCGTTAGTCCTTAGTTTTGTCTCCTTTTGGTCATTTTGTGACAAAGGGGGAGAAGTTTGAGTTAGTCTTCAAGCGGGTCTTTATATGGGGTGTTTTTGCTAAGTTACAACTATTGGTCTTCATTTGATTCGCTCTTTGATGAGTTGTAACTTAAATAGCTGTTAGTGGTCTGACTCTTTTGCTACACTTTATCCGCATGCTCTGATGCTCAATGATATATGCTCATGCATGTTGTATTTCGTGAGACACCAATTTTCATCATGCATTCAAATTCTTCAATATCTCATGATCATGCATGACTGGATTCCAAGATATAGGGGGGAGATCTCCACAATTCCAACCTGCCATGTGCATTTGCAATCCAAAGAAAATTCTTCATATGCACATCTTCAGGGGGAGTTCCTCAATATATTGTAACCAATTTCTTCATACTCAGTACTTACACTTCCGTTATTTACTCCCTTTGAAAACTTAACAATTTGTCATCAATCACCAAAAATGGGGAGATTGTAAATGCATCAAGTTCCCCCTTAATGGTTTTGAAGTACTGAAGACAAATGGGTTGAGGGACTAATGTGTTTGTGAGTGTACACAGTAGTTATAGTCCGTGAAGATTTGGTTTAACCCACGGAAGACGACCCCTAAAAATGTATTTATTCAAGTGAAGAAATTGGTATGGCCTTTGAAGAAATTGATGTGAAGACATTGAAGCTTGAACACTTTTGTTTTCGTAGTTTGTTTCTTCTTATTTTTGAGTCATAGGAAAAATCGTACTGTTAAAGGGGGGTCTAGGTGAATCATAGTTCACATTTCCAAAGTGATGCTGAAACCTATACATAAACAAGCCGCTTCAAGTGAAGCCTCTGGAAATCTCCGGAACAGCTGATGAATTTGCTAGCGACAGTAACGATGTTCATCTGGTCGCTGACAAATTTGGTCAGGCTGAGGAGCTAGGATTTCACCAGTGTGATCTGCCTATCGTGAGGAAATTGAGTGCCCCGACAAAATTGAGATTTAAATTTCTGACCATTGTTGCGCCCAATGCCAGCTTTCGAGTGGATCCTTATCCTGACAACGGTCATGTCTGAGAAGGGCATTTAAGACATTTCATGCCGAGTTGCCCCTGGTTATAAATAGTCGCCCCCACAACCACTTGTTGGTTGGCTGCTCTAGAGAGAACTTGACACTTGTCATTTCAGAGCAACCCATGCTCTGATGACTTTGAGAGAATCCTAAGTGAGGAAAAACCCAACCAGAGCCAAAGTGAATGAGCGTCACTTGGAGATTGATCTGAGTGATCCTACCTTTGAAGACTGTCATTCTTTCAGACGGTTAGGTGTCATCTTTTGAGCACCCAAGAGTCATTGTGTTGTGTCGATGAACAAGTGTGTGAAGGTTTTGGAAGTCTACCTTGAAGACTTACCACGAGTGATTGGGCGAGGTCTACGTGACCTTGGCTCAAGAGGAATACACTGAGGACTAAGTGTCTTCTAAGTTCGTCTCAGCCGCCTCAACCAGACGTACAGTTGATACAGCAACTGGAACTGGTCTACCAAATTGATGTGTCTTCACCGAGCCTACCTGGTTTCAAATTGTTATTCCACTACTAAGGAATTTGTGATCTATGTTCTGAAGAATTTGAACTGAAGACTTTCATCATGTTGTCTTTCATTTCTTCAATTCATCTTCCTCATGCTTGTATGCTTGTATGATTGCATGTTCTTCACCTATATGTATCTTGCATGCATGCTTTCCATTACTGTGATGAATTAGTTGCCTTGTGTTTCTATTTCTTCACTCTGATCTTCGTCAAATTCATCAGAATTTGATGAATTTCTAAAAATCTTCCATGCACCCCCTCTGGGAGTAAACCCGCGCTTTCACTTTTGTGAGAAGACCTGACCCTGCAGAAGAGATTAATTCTTCTTCTTTACTACCCACATTTGAATGGGTGGCTGAGAAGCAGTGTAACGCAGTGCATCGATAGAGAACTTAGGCATTGACGAATATGCATTTCTCTCCATGGGAGGGTTATAGTACTCAAATGAATATGCAAAGAAATTCTTTGAAGATTTGTGAACATAATGGTTCAAAGAATAATGCACATATTCATCAGATCACTGTTTGTTTCCCTGCGAAGAAGAAGCATTAGTGCGACCATATGTAGGTCTACGTCCATGTGATGGCTTCGGTCCATGTGAAGAATTTGCCTTATGGTTTTAATTCTTCATTGGTGGTGTCATGATGACATTCACCTGAAGACTTTAAAGAAGACTTTTGGGTACCCAGATTTTCTTCACTGGAGGACCGTTCCTGTAGTTAGTACCAACGAATCTAGCAAATACTTCACCATTCTAATTTGTGAATAGTTTTTAATTAGAGTCAAATGACTCATCTGAAGAATGTAAAGTGTCAAAGTTGTAACCAGTCAAAGTGGATGGATCAACTAGAGGTCCTTTTGCAGCAACCCATGGAGTTTTGGGATACTGCTCAGGTTTCCAATATGAACCATCAACATGGAGCTTTCTATCAAAAGCAATACCCTCTTTCCTAGGGTTCCTGTTTAGAATCTAATTCTTGAGCACATCACAAAGAGTTTGGTGCCCTTTGAGGCCTTTGTACATGCATGTGACATACAATTCCTTCAACCCTACATTTTCATCAGTAACACTTGTGGTCTCCTTAAATGATGGGATTGAGACCACAGAAACATTTGAAGATATTGCAGTAGCTGAAGCATTTGAACATTTAGCTAAAGAATTTGCATTTTCACGTTCTAGGTATTTTAAGCAAGGTGCAACAAATTCTTCCTGAGTGGTATTGATCTGTTGAGCGAGTAATGTATCATTCTCTTTTTGAAGATGATCGTGAGACACTCTTAGTTTCTTGAGATCTTGTTTCCTTTGAAGAAATTCATAGGACAACTTCTCATGTTCGGCTGAGCAACACATGATGACTTTCAAGTTCATCATGCTTTGACTTAAGACGTCTGAATTCTTCAGACAAAGCTTGACTACAATCCATTTCCTCATCTAACAGATCATCGCTTTTGTGTAGTAGTTTTTGCATCCTTTCCATAGCAGTTTGTTGTTCAGTTGCAATTTTAGCAAGTTTCTTATAGCTAGGCTTAGCTTCACACTCAGAGTCATTAACACTAGAAGTATTAAAGTAAGCTTCTCGTGAGGTTACCTTTGTACCTCTTGCGATGAAGCAATAGGTGGGAGTGTAGTCATCATCACAGTCCTCATTGTTGATGGAGTCACCATTGTCTTCAAAGTTGAAGATGGACTTGCTGACAAACCAGAGTTGGACTCCTCCTCAAATTCCTCACCTTACTCTTGACCACATTCTTCCTTAGAATCCATTTCCTTCCCAATGAAAGCACGAGCTATGCCGGAAATGCTTTTCTTGTACGATGAAGATTTTGATGAAGACTTTGAGGATTTCTTCATTTTGTCATCAGAGTTATCATCTCTGCTAGATTCTTCTTCTTTGAGCCCTTTTGCCAGAGAGGGCAATCAGCGATGTAGTGGCCTGGCTTCTTGCATTTGTGGCAAGTTCTCTTGTTCTAGTCTCGAGCAAAAGCTTCTCAAGTGTTCTTCGAGTCATACTTTGAAGACTTTCCAAAGCGATTCCTCTTGGAAAACTTCTGGAACTTCCTCACAAGCATAGCCAGCTCTCTGCCAATTTCCTCAGCACCATCAGAACTGCAGTAAGATTCTTCTTCTTTAGATGAAGAAACTGCCTTGGCTTTTGCTTTTGCCTTCAGAGCGCGGGGTCGTCCATAGCTGGGACCATGCATATCCCTCTTCTCGGCTTGCTAAAATTGATGAGTATTGAGCCTCTCAAGGATATCAGCCGGGTTTGGTGACTCATAATCAGGATGCTCTTGAATCATCAGGGCCAAGGTGTTAAAGGAACTATCAAGGGACCTCAGCAATTTCTTCACCACCTCGTGGTCAGTGATGTCAGCAGCACCGATAGCCTAAAGCTCATTGGAGATATCTGTGAGGCGGTCGAAGGTTTGCTGAACATTTTCATTGTCGAGCCACTTGAAGCGGTTGAAGAGATTTCAAAGAACATCAACTCGGGAGTCACGTTGAGTGGAAACACCTTCATTGACCTTGGGAAGCCTATCCCAGATAAGCTTTGAAGTTTCCGGGTCACCCACTCTGCCATACTGTCCTTTGTTCAGATGCCTGCAAATGATATTCTTCGCTTGAGAATCGAGTTGCTTGAATCTCTTCACATTAGCAACATTGATGCTAGGAGCAACAGTAGGTACGCCATTCTCGACGACAAATGAGAGATCGTTGTCAATTGCCTCAAGATGCATGCGCATCTTGTTCTTCCGGTAAGGATAGTCTATGCCATAAAAGATGGGCACGCAGCAGAGACTTTGATCATATCTGTGGTCGATATAACTAAAACTTCAGGACGTTAAACCAAAATCACACAGAACAAGGGAGTACCTTGCTCTGATACCAATTAAAAGCGCAGGTTTACTCCCAGAGGGGGGTGAATGGGAGATTTTTAGACATTTTTCACACTTTGATGAATTTGACAAAGATCAGAGTGAAGAAATAGAAACGCGAGGGAACTAAGTCATCACAGAAACAGAAAGCATGCATCAAGGTACATACAGATGAAGAACGTGCAATCATACACACATACAAGCATGAAGAAGATGAACTGAAGAAATGAAAATAGCATGATGAAAGTCTTCAGTTCAAATTCGTCAGAGGATAGATCACAAATTCTTCAGCACCAGAAATACATAAGGTAAGGGTGAGGAAGTTGAATCTAGGTAGGGTCGATGAAGACACAACAATTTGGTAGACCAGTTCCAGTTGCTATATCAACTATACGTCTGGTTGAGGCGGCTGATACAAACTCAGAAGACAATTAGTCCTCACTATATTCCTCTTGAGCCAAGGTATCTTAGACCTTGTCCAATCACTCGTGGTAAGTCTTCAAGGTAGACTTCCAAAACCTTCACATATTTGTTCACCGGCACACCACAATTACTCTTGGGTGCTCAGAACATGATGTCTAACCGTCCGGAAGAATGACAATCTTCAAAGGTAACATGTGGCGGATCACACAGATCAATTTCTTCAGTGATGCTCAATCACTTTGGCTCTGGTTGGGTTTTTCCTCACTTAGGTTTCTCTCAAAGTCATGAGAGGAAGGGTTGCTCTCAAATGACTAGTGTCAAGTTCTCTCTAGAGCAGCCAACCAACAAGTGGTTGTAGGGGGCGGCTATTTATAGCCAAGGGGCAACCCGACATGAATTGTCATAAATGCCCCTTCGAGACATGACCGTTGCCAAGATAAGGACCACTCGAAAGCTGGCACATGACGCAACAACGGTCGGCAAATTAAACTCTCAATTTCATCGGAGCACTCAATTTCCCCATGATAGGCAGATCGCACTTGCGAAATCCTAACTCCTTAGCCTAACCAAATTCGTCAGCGACCAGATGAACTTCGTCACTGTCGCTAGCAAAGTCGTCAGCTGTTCCGGAGATTTCTAAAGGCTTCACTCAAAGCGACGTGTGTATGTATAGGTTTGAGCATCACTTTGGAAATGTGAAATATGTTTCACCTATACCCCCTTTAACAATACGGTTTTCCTATGACTCAAAAATAAGAAGAAGGTGTAGCGCCCAAGATGCAATTCTATCCTGATCACGTGATGAATTCATGATTGGGGCAGAATCGCATTTCGAATGCATGGCAAGGTGGATATCGTTTCAACATACTAGGTACTGAATAGATGAGAATACTAGATAAAGGCTTACAGTCGCCACAAGCTCCAGCATGAATACATCAATACATAGCAATCATCATACAGAAGAGCAGGATCCGACTACAGATGAAATCAAACAAAAAGAAGAAGAACAACATCCAGCCTGCTAATGCCAGGCTCACGACCCGGAACCCATCCTATGATCGTCGAAGAGGAAGAAGAAGAACTCCAAAAGCAAACAAGCATCGCTTTACCTGTACCTGCACCAGTTGTTGTAGTAATATGTGAGTCACGGGGACTCAACAATCTCATTACCATGGGTATCAAAACTAGCAAAGCTTAATGGGTATGAAAAGGTTAACTGGTGCAGTTGCAGCAAACACTAAGCATTTATATGTGGCTAACTTATGAGTACAAGAATAAGAAGAGTTAACTACGCATAACGGACATGAACTAGTAATGATCAAGAAGTGATCCTGAACTCCTACTTACGAGTCATACATAACCCCACCGTGTTCTCTTCCGAAACTCCCTCAAAGAAGACGATCACGGCTACGCATGCGGTTGGTGTATTTAGTTGGATTTAGTGTCAAGTTCTCTACAACCGGATATTATAAATTTTGAAGTCGCCACATAACCACTGGCATGGCTTTCCGAAAGATCTAAACATGCAGGGGTGCTCCAAGTAGTCCATTATAAATTACCACACACATCCGATGGGAAAACGTCACACCATGATAACACAATGCTTATGATAAGGAATCCCGGTGGACGAGCCACTCGTCAAAGTTGAAAACTAAACCAGCAAGACCTCCCAGTGTGTCGACGATCCCGATAGGAGCCGCACGTATCTCATTCTCAGGACATGATCGGATGGGACAAGCTACAAGTAAAACCATTCCTCGAGTTTCCTCATAGTGGCCCCATAGGCCACATGTTTTGGACCAACACCATCGGCACTGGCCCACCTGCTTATGTGGAATTAAGAATCCACGGGTAGCGCTAACTCCCTGTGCCTTAATTTAATTAATCAGGACTATTATGTTGGAAAATTTTAAAACCAAAGTTGGGCCCTACTGGAAGAGTTTTCTCCTAAGTGAATGATCAGTGGGGCGCATAATGCCCCACATGTGTTATAAGCGCTTGTCAAGGAACATAACACCGGTATGACGGAAACTAGGGCAGCATGAGTGGAACAAAACACCAGGTAAAAGGCCGAGCCTTCCACACACAACCATGTATATAGATGCGTTAATTAAATAAGAGATATTGTGATATCCCATGATATCCATGTCCCAACATGGAACAACCCGCAACTGCACTTGCAACTAGCAACGCTATAAGAGGGGCTGAGAAAAGAGGTAACTTAGCCAAACAACAGTTTGCTGGGATGGTGATAACCCACAAGTATGGGGGATCAATTGTAGGTTTTTTGATAAATAAGAGTGTCAAACCCAACGAGGAGCTAAAGGTACAACTTACATTCTCTTCAAGTTCTATCGACCACCAATACAACTCTACGCACACTTAACATTTGCTTTACCTAGAAAAAGTATGAAACTAGAAGTACTTTGTAGGTGTAATAGGATAAGTTTACAAGAATAAAACTAGATGTACTTAGCGAGAATAAAACTACAAGTAGTTTGGAAGATAATATAAGTTAGTTATTTAGTAGAAAGCTTTTGTAACACAAGAGAAGGATTTGTCCCTAGGCAATAGATAACTAGACCGGTAATCATTATTGCGATTTTATATGAGGGAGAGGCATGAGCTAACATACTTTTCATACTTGGATCATATGCACTTATGATTGGAACTCTAGCAAGCATCCGCAATTACTAAAGATTATTAAGGTAAAACCCCAACCATAGCATTAAGTAACAAGTCCTCTTTACTCCCATACGCAACAACCCCCTTACTCAGGTATAAGCTTCTGTCACTCTCTCCACCCACTATAAGAGAATTATGAATGTATTGCAACACCCTACAGCGGTAATCCCACATGCTTGCGTGACATGGAGGGCAACATAGAACATCACCAAAATAAAACATACAACTCAAACCAATCACGATCATCAATCAACCCATATGACAAAACAAATCTACTCAAACATCATAGGATGGCAACACATCATTGGATAATAATATGTAGCATTAAGCACCATGTTTAAGTATAATAATATGTAGCATTAAGCACCATGTATAAGTAGAGATTACAACTCAAACCAATCACGATCATCAATCAACCCATAGGACAAAACAAAT
This sequence comes from Thinopyrum elongatum, assembly GCA_011799875.1. Taxonomy (NCBI): domain Eukaryota; kingdom Viridiplantae; phylum Streptophyta; class Magnoliopsida; order Poales; family Poaceae; genus Thinopyrum; species Thinopyrum elongatum. Next base: position 354,045,571 of record CM022300.1, on the reverse strand, counting down.
CTACTCAAACACCATAGGATGGCAACACATCATTGGATAATAATATGTAGCATTAAGCACCATGTTTAAGTAGATATTACAGCGGGGAGAAGAGGTGTTACACCGCTGCATAGAGGGGAAGAGAGTTGGTGATGACGGCGGCAAAGTTGTTGGTGTAGATCGCCATCACGATGGTTGCCCCGGCGGCGTTCCGGCGCCATCGGGTGAGAGGGGGAGTGAGCCCCCCTCCTTCTTATTCTTCATTGGTCTCCCCCTAGATGGGAGGAGAGTTTCCCATCTGGTCCATGGTTGCCATGGCTCTCGAAGGGCTGGAGCCCCTCCGAGATTGGATTTCTCTCTCTCTCTCTCTCTCTCTCTCTCTCTCTCTCTCTCTCTCTCTCTCTCTCTCTTTCTGTTCTCTTCTATTTCGCGTTCCTGTTTTCTGGCCCTTCACCGTTTGTTAAATTCCTGAAGATCCGTAACTCTGACTAGGCTGAAATTTTGAGGGGATCTTTATCCATAAATTATCTTTCTTGCGGCGAAAGAAGGGCTGCAACCGCCTTATAAGTGAGTCACAAGGAAGCATGATGCGACCCCCCAGACGCGCCCTGGTGCCTTGTGACCACCTCGGCCACCGTCTTGCGTTGATTCTTCTTCCCAAAAATCACATATATTCCAAAATACTTCTTAGTATATTTTTATCCCGTTTGGACTTCGTTTGATATGGACATTCTACGAAACAAAAAACATGCAACAAACAGGAACTGGCACTGGATCAATATGTTAGTCCCAAAAATAATATAAAATGTTGCCAAAAGTATAAGAAAGTTGTAGAATATTGGCATGAAACAATAAAAAATTATAGATCCGACGGAGATGTATCAGCATCCCCAAGCTTAATTCATGCTTGTCCTTGAGTAGGTAAATGATAAAAAGATAATTTTTTATGTGGAATGCTACCTAGCATAATCTTGATCATGTAATCTAATCATGGCATGAATATTAAGACACGAATGATTCAAAGCAATAGTCTATAATTTGATATAAAGACATCAATACTCAAGCATACCAACAAACAATCATGCCTTTCAGTATAAAAATGCTAAAGAACACTATCCCTACAAAATCATATACCCTTGTTATGCTCCATCTTCTTAGAACAAAATATAAATCATGTACAACCCCGATGTCAGCCAAGCAATTGGTTCATACTTTTTAACGCGCTTCAGCTTTTTCAACCCCCATGCAATACATGAGCGTGAGCCGTGGACATAGAACTATATGTGGAATAGAATGCGGTGGCAGGGACTAATAAGAAGACAAAAAGGAAGATAGTCTCACATCGACGCGGCTAATCAACGGGCTATGGAGATGCCCAACAATTGATGTCAATGCGAGGAGTAGGGATTGCCATGCAACGGATGCACTAAGAGCTAGAACTGTATGAAAGCTCAAACTGAAAACTAAGTGGGTGTGAATCCAACTTGCTTGCTCATGAAGACCTCGGGCATTTGAGGAAGCCCATCATCGGAATATACAAGCCAAGTTCTATAATGAAAAATTCCCACTAGTATATGAAAGTGACAACATAGGAGACTCTCTATATGAAAAACATGGTGCTACTCTGAACCACAAGTGTGGTAAAGGATAGTAGCATTGCCCCTTCTCTCTTTTTCTCTCATTTTTTTGTTTTCTCTTTTTTTTGGGCTCTTTTTGGCATCTTTTTTTCTTTTCTTTTTTGTCCGGGGTCTCATCTCGAATTGTGGGGGAATCATAGTCTCCATCATCCTTTCGTCACTCGGACAATGCTCTAATAATGATGATCATACACTTCTATTTACTTACAACTCGATACTAGAACAATATGACTCTATATGAATGCCTCTCGTAGTGTACCAGGATGTGGAATGATGCTAGTGTAACATGTATAATAATGATGAACGGTGGCTGAGCCACAAATACTATGTCAACAATATGATCAGCAATATGACAATGAATGCTCAAGTCATGTATATGATGGTGATGGAAGTTGCATGGCAATATATCTCAGAATGGCTATGGAAATGCCATAATAGGTAGGTATGGTGGCTGTTTTGAGGAAGATATAAGGAGGCTTATGTGTGATAGAGCGTATCATATCACGGGGTTTGGATGCACCGGCGAAGTTTGCACCAACTCTTGAGGTGAGAAAGGGCAATGCACGGTACCAAAGAGGCTAGGAAATTGCGGAAAGGTGAGAGTACGTATAATCCATGGACTCACATTAGTGATAAAAAACTCACATACTTATTGCAAAAGTTTATTAGCCCTCGAAGCAAAGTACTACTACGCATGCCCCTAGAGGGAGGTTTGTAGGAGTTAACCATCGCACGCCCCGACCTCCACGCAAAGGAAGACACTCAATAATAAATCATGCTCCAACTTCTTAGCATAACTAAAGACTATACGTGCCTGCTTCGGGAATCACAAACCTTAACACCAGAATTCTTACTAAACCAAAATCATTCACTAGTACCTCCCACATATCACCATCTCAATATCGCAAAACCATTGCAAGGGGTCAAACCTATCATATTCAGTGATCTACAAGTTTTATGTAGGATTTTATGACTAACCATGTGAATGACCAATTCCTGTTGACTCTCTAAATAGATATAAGTGAAGCATGAGAGTTTAATTCTTTCTACAAAATACCATGCTATAATAAATATAAGTGAAGCAAAAGAGCATTCTACAAATAACGGTTTTATATAAGTAGAGAAACATGCATCCAAACTTCAAATGATATAAGTGAAGCACATGAAGCATTCTATAAATCCATACTCAAAAGATATAAGTGAAGTTCATGAAGCATTCTATAAATCATCCAAGGACTATCTCATACCAGCATGGTGCATTAAAAGAAAAATAAAAAGCACACGACGCTCCAAGAATTTACGCCTATCATGTGAACGAAACAAAAACCAAAACATACCGATAATTGTCGAAGAAAGATGGGATGCCTTCTCGGACATCCCCAATCTTAGATGCTTGAGTCTCCTTGAATATTTACTTGGGGTGCCTTGGGAATCCCCAAGCATGAACTATTTCCTCACCTTATTCTCCTCATATCGATACCTCCTCGATCTTCGAACACTTCATCCACACAAAACTTAACCTAAATTTTTATTAGAGGGGTTAGTACATATAACATCAAATCCCATCATGTCCGACTGTAACATTATTGTATAATTATAATCAAACATTACCCACTATATGCTATCACAATTCTATGGGTTTCAAGTCAATGGGGCTCAACAAGATTTCAAACATAAGCAAATAAAGAAACTATAACAGCAATCAGTGAAAATAGGACAATCTTAAAGATGCAGATGGCACATATACTTTTGTAACTCAAAAAATTCTGAAAAATGAGGACAAAATAAACAATTTTCATAACGGTACTTTGTAAAAAAATAGAATTTTTGCATGCTCTAGTAAATTATGAAAATTCAGGCACTACAGCAAAAGTTTCTGTTTTTTCACAACAAACACCAAACAAGCAATTTAAACATCCTAAAGGCAAATCTTGGCACATTATTTTTAAAACACAATGGATTTTTACAAGTGGGAAATTATTTTTGTTGAAAATTTTCTGTAATCAAGATTCACAAAGTTTCCATGGGCATGAACAAAGTTCAAGGATGTCCCCCACTTCAACGGTGTTCGTCTTTCTCACTTTCACTTTTCATTTTGAAAAAGTTTTAGGTTCCCCTCTATATTTTTTGTTTTTAAACTTTTTAAATGCACACAACAGAATAAAATGACTCTCTAAAACTTCCGAGTTGTCTCCCTGGCAGTGCTTTCTTTAAAGCCATTAAGCTAGGAATAAAGTGCTCAAGTAATTGATCCACCCGGATCCCAAGGTATACCAAAGCCAATTTTAATTATCAATGATTTATAATTTAGTAGTGAGCACAAAGCAACATATATCATGCAACAACGGAGTCTAACTCTCTTCCTATGCATCGGCATATCATAAAAGAACAATTCATGCACATATAGTAAAGGCCGATACATATCATCAGTAGTTTCTTGCAATTTTATTGTGTTGGAAACATAGAGAGGTGAATATGTGGTTCCTCTCTCATAATAATTACAAGTAGGAGTAGCAAGCACATGCATATTATATTCATAAAAATTATCATGTGCAATAGTAAAACGTAACCTATTAATATAATCCTTTATAAGCGCAAACTTCTCCGATATAGTGTAGTTGGGAGAATTCAAAAAGATAATAGGACTATCATGTGTGGGTGCAATAGCAACAATTTCATTCTTAACATAAGTAACTATAGCAAGTTTATCTCCATAAGCATAATTCATATTGGCATCATGGCCACAAGCATAACAAGCATCAATTTCATCAAAAATGGATATTTCAAATGAATCCAAGGGATCATAGCATTCATCCTTTGGTAAGCACGAAGGGAAATTAAACAATATATAAGTTGAAGAGTTACTCTCATTAGAAGGTGGGCACGGGTGATCAATCTGCTCTTCCTCCTTTTGTTCTTCCCTCTCCTCCTCATCCTTTTCATCTAATGAGCTCACGGTGTCATCAATTTCTTCTTCCATAGTTTCCTGCAAAATATTCGTTTCTTCTTGGACAGCGGAGACTTTCTCAAAAAAATCATTAATATCAGCATTGTATTCATAATTCTCATAGCAATATTTAAGTATAGCAAAATTTTCAGATCTGTAAAGAGCATCATCGCAATCTTCATACTTTTCAAACAAAGATTCAATTTCTAAGAACCCTTAAAAGCGAAAAATTCGTCTATTCATCCAACATCATAGTAACCATATATACCATTAGCATAAGAAGCCAAGGTTTCATTATCATTAAATTCACATGAAAAGGGAAGGTGTGGAGCCTTTATCTTAGAACAACAAGTATAATCATATCTCAAACATAAATTCCAAGCATATCATTTCAAAAAATCAATTTGATCCCATAAGAGTTTCCCTTTTCGAGACAAGCAATAATCCCTCAAGTATTCCCATTGATCCAAAGTATCTCCCATTATCAAGTTGAATGGGGATTTATCAGGATTATCAAAGTAGTGTTTAATATTTTCCACATAATGAGCATCGAGGGGTTTAGGAGGTTCCCCATCTCCATGAGTAGTAAGTAAAACTTATTTTTTTTATTTCGTGTTCCATATCCATAACTAAAGATAGAGAACAACTTAGAACAGAAAATAAAAACTACTTAGTGATAAAGAAAAGAAGCACACACGAGAATATTCACCCCACGCTATTCCTCCTCGGCAACAGCGCCAGAAAAGGTGTTGATAACCCACTAGTATAGGGGATCAATTTAAGTTTTTTTGATAAATAAGTGTGTCAAACGCAACAAGGAGCTAAAGGTACAATTTACATTCTCTTCAAGTTCTATTGACCACCGATACAACTCTATGCACACTTAACATTTGCTTTACCTAGAACAAGTATGAAACTAGAAGTACTTTGTAGGTGTAATAGGATAAGTTTGCAAGAATAAAACTAGATGTACTTAGTGAGAATAAACTACAAGTAATTTGCAAGATAATATAAGTTAGTCATTTAGTAGAAAGCTTTTGTAACACAAGAGAAGGATTTGTCCCTAGGCAATCGATAACTAGACTGGTAATCATTATTGCAATTTTATATGAGGGAGAGGCATGAGCTAACATACTTTCCATACTTGGATCATATGCACTTATGATTGGAACTCTAGAAAGAATCCACAACTACTAAAGATCATTAAGGTAAAACCCAACCATAGCATTAAGTAACAAGTCCTCTTTACTCCCATACGCAACAACCCCCTTACTCGGCTATAAGCTTCTGTCACTCTCGCCACCCACTATAAGCGAATTATGAACGTATTGCAACACCCTACAGCGGTAATGCCACACGCTTGCGCAACACGGAGGGCACCATAGGACAACACCAAAATAAAACATACAACTCAAACCAATCACGATCATTAATCAACCCACAGGATAAAACAAATCTACTCAAACATCATAGGATAGCCATACATCACTGGATAATAATATATAGCATTAAGCACCATGTTTAAGTAGAGATTACAGCAGGGAGAAGAGGTGTTACACCGCTACATAGAGGGGGAGAGAGTTGATGGACGGTGGCAAAGTTGTTGGTGTAGATCGCCGTCACGATGGTTGCCCCGGCGGCGTTGTGGCGCCACCGGGTGAGAGGGGGAGAGAGCCCTCCTCCTCCTTCTTCTTCCTTCATCTCCCCTCTAGATGGGAGGAGAGTTTCACCTTTGGTCCATGGCTGCCATGGCTCCCGGAGGGTAGGAGCCCTTCCGAGATTGAATCTCTCTCTCTGTTCTCATCTGTTGCGCCTTCCTGTTTTCTGTCCCTTCACTGTTTGTTAAATTCCCGGAGATCCATAACTCCGATTTTGCTGAAAAATTGAGGGGACTTTTATCCAGAAATTATCTTTCTTGTGATGAAAGAAGGGTTGCAACTGCCTTACGAGGGAGTCACAAGGCATCATGTTTGTTACCACCTTGGGCACCGTCTTGCGTTGATTCTTCTTCCCAAAAAATCGCATATATATATATTAAAAAATAATTCTTCATAAAATTTTATCGCATTTGGACTTCGTTTGATATGGATATTCTGCGAAACAAAAAACATACAACAAACAGGAACTGGCACCGGGCACTGTATCAATATGTTTGTCCCAAAAATAATATAAAATGTTGCCATAAGTATATGAAAGTTGTAGAATATTGGCATGAAACAATAAAAAATTATAGATAGGACGGAGAAGTATCAGATGGTGGAAGGTTAGAGGCTTATCATGGCAATTTGGGAGGTTGACAAACAAGTGGTAGGTTGCGTGACATGGCGATAGCAACGAGACAACTAGCAAGCAAAAGGTTGTAGTGATATCCAAGGTAATGGTCATCTTGCCTAAAATCCCACTTGGAAGAGATCGAGTCCATGAAGCAGCCGAACCAACGTAGTTAAATGAATACTGACCACTCACTACTGCGGGAATGCCTAGCAGTGCCGGGAGCAAAAAGGCAAGCACTAGTGGGCCAGGCTCCCAGGCCCGCCTGCCACCGACCTCCCGACACTGCTAGTACCCCATCAGTGGCGTGCACGCGCCCATCACTGATAAAGTACCTCCAGTGGTGGGCATGTCCACCCGCCCGCCACTGATAGAATACCCACAGCATTTTTCCTAAGTTTTTGTCCATTTGGAACCTCTGTGAAGCAAGTACCATTTTGGTGTACACAAATGGTATGAAACTTTTACAGTGGCTTCATATGTTCAAATCATTCACCTCCTCAAAGTTTCAGCTCAATGCAAACTAGTATGTGAGTGCCACATCAAAGTTTGCATTTCTGACCAGTGGGGTCCATTCTAAAGCAAGTGTCCTCAATTCTTATCCAAATGGCCTCAAATTTTACCAGGACCTTCACCTTGGTAGATCATTGCTCCATGCCAAGCACCAGCTCATTTCACTCAGCGATCCCTCCAGAAATCACTACAAACACCTTCTGCCAGAAGAAGAGTCGGCTCAAATCAGTTGGACTCATGTCCCAGCTTCCATCCAAACCTTGACAGGTCAACTCATCATGTATCAACTCATCTATTTGACATGGCCTGAGATCAGATAGGTGTTCTTGGCATGCTCTGCACGTGGTGACTACGTGGCGGCCATGCAAGTCTGGTGCTCTGCGCCACGCGTCGCTTCTGCCGACAACTCCAGCCAGCCTCCGCTCGTCCCGGCGTGTCCAATGGCTCCGCAGAGGCCGGGTGCCCACTCTCTCGCAGATTCCCCCTCCAGTCTCTTCCTCGCCGCGCCGCGACAAGCTCCGCCACTGTGTGCCCGTGACCGCCGTCGTCGTCTTCCTCTGTCCTCTTCCGTTTCGAGCTCTCCCGAAGCCACCACCTGCTTCTCCACACTCCCGGAGGCCCTGCCGACATCTCGCCCTCCCTCTGCGTGTCCCGTAGCTCCAGTGTGTCGATAAGGCTGCCACGGCGGCCGAGCTCATCCGCTCGCCGTTGGACACCTATATATAGCCCTCCCCGCATCGCTTTGAGATCACCAGCCTCCTTCCCTCACCCTCTAGTCCACTATAGTGCCTGCGCCCGACCGAAATCCTCGCCGGAGTGCTCGGATTTCCGGCGAACTCCACCCACTGTCCCGCCTCCGATTTCTGAACCTAGCCGTCCCCGATGCCCATGGACTCCGCCCCTGGAAGCGCCACTCTCCGGCGAGCTTGTCCATGCCCTCGCCTTCCCCTACAACCCACCGGAGCCTCCCCATTCGCCGGAGCTGCCGCGGCTCTGCCGCCACTGCAGCGCCTCACTCCGGTCATCCCCGAAGCCGAGCCCACCACCCACGGGCGCTGGATGGAGCGGTGGACCTATTCTCGTCGCCGTCCAAGGCCCCCGGGCTCGCCATCGCCGGAGTCGATCGAGGCTGCGCCGTCCTCTGGTCCAGGCGGGAGGAAGAAGAAGGGAGAAGGGGAGGAGAGAGAAGCCACGCGGGCCCCAGTCACCAGTGGCTCAGCCCCCTCTATTTTTTTTTGAACGGGGCAGCAGCGTAGGGGGGCCGGCCCAGCAATGGCAGCGGCGGCGCGGCTCGGCTGGCACTCAGGCTGCGGTCGCTTTCAGCCAGAGCCAGCCCGTATGCACAGTTCCTTTTATTCCTTTCTCAGAAAAAATGCTGAGGACCCAGTGGCAAAATAAAGTATTTACAGATGGGTCGCTAGCAATCAATCGGCAATATCTTTTCGCCCGCAACTCCGATTCAGGTGAAACCAACGCCCACGTCTTTGTCTCGTCGAGCCCGTTCCGATGGTATTATTTTCGTAATGTTTCCACACTATGAAAATGACCATTGTGCCCTTGCCTTCTATCAGCCCCCTCCGAGAGGGAATCTTTTCCGGCGAATTTTCCTGCGGGGCTATCGCACTCTTTCCTGGAGTATTCTTCATCCCCAGGCAAGCCGACCATCTGATATATGCCCTAAAGCATTGCTCTATGTTATTCCTCCATGTTTAAATTAATATGCTTGTAATTATGTGCGTAGTAGTGGGCTGTATGTGACTCTGATGAACCCTTGTTTGTACTTTCTTCGATGAAGGCACCACGCCTGTGTCTGAGCTGCTTTCGGCCGTCTGGGGTGGATGCCGACTTTATGTTCTCTTTTCAACAACTGGCCGTGATCTGAGCTATTTGGCGGCCGTCTCGGACAGTTGTTGAATTTCTTTCTCTAGTAGTGGCCCTAAGCTCTGAGATATTTTTCGGCCGTCTTAGGGAACTGCTACATTCTTTTTATCAACACCGTCTCATGCTCGGAGCTGCTTTCCAGCCGCCTTGAGCCGGGGTTGAGTTATTTCGGTAATGTCCCAGATCTGAGTTGTGAAGACTGTTCTGGTGGCTACTGGTTTCTTTGCCAGTTTTATGCAAGGGTTCCGATGGTTGTAACTTACAACTAGAACTTGTAAAGTGATAACTTGCCATTTAAATCTTGTTTCACTAGTGACTCATATATGACAGTTGGGAGATAGGTTGTTATGTTTTCATCATGCATAGCTACTGCCATCTCTAGTTATTGTGATAAACAACTATGCTTGCTAAGTACTTGCTAAAGCTGAACCTAGCCGGTTGATCCAAAGTCACCTGTCCAGACTTATCCATGCAGCCACATTTGCCGGTATGGGACGGCCTTGACTTGGTCTGATCACGTGCTCTTTTATTGGTACCACCAAATAGGGAAGGTTATGCGCGCGTGCTGCCTGGCCTGGTAGGTGGCGATAACCTTGTGAACCAAGTTAAGTTATTTGCCGGCGTCCCCGTTTGGGACAGTTTAGTTGGCCACGACGGTGGCAGGTGTCACAAGGTGACACAGGGGCCACCCAGGACATGACCATGGGAGGGTATGATTGTCGGTGGTACGGTGGAGGAGTCACGGGTTAGGCAGGTTTCGTTGGAGCAACACTGGTCCACCCGAATGGGATCATGAGGCCAGGTGCCCCATGGTGTGGGTAAAGTGCGCAACCTCGGCAGAGTGTAAGAATCTATTCGAATAGCCGCGTCCACGGTATTGGACAGTCCGTCCAGACCTCACTAGGTGGTCAACCGTAATAATGATAATACTGATGGAAGACCTCGTCTTATGATCGGAAGTACTCATCGACTCATGAGTATTCCGAGGGTTGTGGGACAACCCGTATGAGAGTAAGTTTATCAGACTTATAGTGGAGATGCATAGACATCGGAAGATGTCAGGGATACGATATGTTAGCCATGGGATGGCTATGAAGGAGACGGTCGGATGACCGAAAGAGTTGGATTGGATCATGAGAATGTTCAGAATATGGATTATTTACTTGCTATGCTTTACTGTATTTTACTTTAGTAGTTATATTGATGGATAAACCTTTTATGCCATGATAATTAATGTTGCTCTAATAACAAATACATGCTTGAATGCCATGGATTGCTTTGCTTGGTGTATATGTTAGTTTGGTTTGCTTGCGAGTACATTCAAAAGTACTCAGCAGCCTTCAATGTGGCCAGGTTCACATAAGGATCCGTCGTCCGTCGATGAGGGGCCGGAGCGTTCGCGGGCTAGGAGAGTAACCCAGTCAGATCCCTATGGATTGGAGCCGCACCAAGACCATGCTGCCATAGATAGATCTTTTCCGCTGCCATCACCCTTGTAAAATATCATGTAAGACTTATATATCCATTAATAGAAATGCCTGTGTTCTTGATACTTGTTGTAAACGCGCATGCTAGAGTGATTTCCTAGGCTGGTATGTGTGGCGACCGTCTGGCTACAGTGGTAATCAGGCGGGGCGCCACAACGGATGGTATCAGAGCAGCCAGGCTGACTATAGGTTACCCTAGCCAGACTTCATTGCCTCTTTATTAGTAGAAAGCCCAGATGAATTTCATCCATCTTTGCCGAGCAGGCACGGCTACTGTTGATCATAAGGCAACCCCATAGGTCTTTGGCTCCATCAGACCCCAACTCTCGTGGCCTTTGCCTCCGGTGTGAAATATCCGCACCAGGCAATGACCCGTGAGCCATGAACCCTTAGGTAAACCAGATATCCCTACCCTGCTTGCTAACCATGGCATTTCTCTTCTTAACTCTAGTTTTCTTTGGGAAACGCCTATAAATTCTATCTTTTCCCCAACAACCGTAGGATCGTTGACTAAGCCATCTTGGCTATGGTCATGAGTCGAGTGTGATGATCCCTAAGGAAGTAGTCAGAGCCTGACACCAGTGCTACCAGGAGCATTGTGTGGTTTCGCTTCTAAGTCCTTAGAGGTACATCGAGTGCGCTAGGCTAGTTATACTAGTGAATCTTCGGCCACATGTGTAAGGTTCGCAACATTTGAGCTTTATTTGTTTTTTGGTTTTTTGTGGTTTTTGTTTCTTTTGTCGGTTCCGTTTCTTCACTCGGACTGGATCCATCCGCAAGTGCCGTCAAGAAGACCAGCATACAACTGGGATAATACCCAATAATCCCAGCAAGAGTCAAGCCGAGCCAACTGCCTGGTATTCACAATAGCAACACTAGATCTGTCAAGGACGAAGGATGGGTCAGAAGCAGAATCTTTGTGCAATAGACAAGGCCAGAATATACCTGAGAGAGTTTGCCTTAGAACGGATCACGCCTAAGAGCAGTCAGATGAGTTACCAAGAATGAATATCAGTAAGGATTCCGTCCGCGACACAATGACTATTTCAGTCAGTAAGGTGAACCGGGTCTTTTCTCAACGAACTCAAGAATCATTTATTACCCACCGAAGACATATTTTGAGAATGTGAATGTGCCAAGAGCAGCAACAAAATTCCAATACATTGGTACTAATTGCAAAGCATATTTTGGAATTCTCCGATGCAAATGCAAAATTTTCTGGGCACTGTGACAAAGTCTGCAAGGAATATGGATAAGTTCGCGATTGCCTAGGATCAATGAGAACTTCACATGCTTGGAAGCTTAGATGAACCAAATGGAATTATCTGTCAACTACTTATTATCAGCAACACCTGGTTTGAATACAAAGAGTATTCTGAATTAATTAACAACATGAGGCATGCATCAGTTGTGCAACCTTTACAGCAGCAATGATCAGACCAGCAGAAGGACAAGCGGTGTGCATGACAACAGAATGTCTGCAGTCATGGTATGGCCTATACCAAGTTGGCTCTGCTATGGATAAAATTTCAGATATTCCGGAAGGAAGCCAGAATCGGCCATAGATCCAACTGCGTACACCATGAAAGGCTTCTGGTCTAAGGAACCCAGCCTTTCATCGCAAGCTACCAGACTACTAATCTTCCTCGGTACGCCACTTAGTAAGAAAATCTCCTGGGGTACAGCACTCCCATCCTCCACAGTGTGCTACCGCGTAAAGCTTCCGGCATAAGGCACCTGACCTTCCACAGCAAGCCACATGAAGGAAAACTTTTAAGGTATGATACCCAGCCTTCTTCGGCACACTACCTTGGCAAAAGCTTCGAGCATAAGGAATTCAGCCTTCTTCAACACGCCATCATGCCTACCACAAGCCTGTCAGAAACATGAACTAGTCTACATACACATCCGCCTCAGAACTCAGTAGTTATAAAAGGAGTGTCGGTGTACTAGAATAGGGGTACCCTAGTACCCCGTACTTGTGCACGGGCAGTAGTAGCATCCCGCGGCCAGGCTTGCGGGAGGACAACCAGAGAGAAGCTCAAGATTATTAAGCCATTCAAGAACAAAGTATGCAAAGCAAGAGTTAAGGCCCCGGCAAGAGGAGCTTGCCGGGAGGGACAGCTGAGGCCCAGCCTGGGCATTGCTGAAGCAGAGTACTTGCCGCGGCAAGGTACTTGCCCCGGCAAGTCATTGGCTGCGGCAAGGTATTGGCTGCGGCAAGATAGCGGCTGCGGCAAGGTACTTGCCCCGGCAAGTTACCTTGCACGGCAAACTATGGGTTGCGCCAAACTGTCAGGTGCGGCAAGGTCTTGCCGCGGCAAGCGTTACTGTACCACTGTGCTACTGTGCTGCTCCGGTGCCTCTGCCAGCGTGGCGCTCTGGGTCCCCCCAAGCGTGCGTGGCAGGGCACTGTGTAGACGGCGGTGCACTATAGCTAGCGGTGCAGGAGCAGGTGGGATAGGCTTTTCCCACGTCCAAGACGTCCGGGTACATGTATGTGGACAGCAAAGGCATGGGCATTTAATGCCCTTGTCCCCTGCCGTCAGTGGTAGGTAGGACATGTCATCCTGGTAATAGTGGCCTTACTGTAGCAACTTTCCACCTCTACCTTTACTGTTTGCCACCTGTTGGTGACCCCTTTGTGCGTATAAAAGGAGGCCCATAGGCAACGTGAAAGGAGAGGAGGAACTGGAAAAGGGAGAACTCCAGTATTGTACGCAGCTACTCGGTACTGTAGCGCTCCTGGAGCTAGAACAATCATACAGATAATAAACCAAAAAAAGCAGGAGTAGGGTTTTACGCATCCGTGCGGCCCGAACCTGGGTAAATCTCTCTCGTGCACTGTCGTGTTCTTCGCTAGATTTGCTCTTCGCGCGACCATCTCTCCCTGCCGAACGTAAAGGGGTCCTTCTCTGGGTCCCATAGGTGATCGCGGATTCGTCCCCGACATCTTTGGCGCGCCAGGTAGGGGCAGACAAGTTGTGCGAACCTAATCTAGTGATTTGCGCGCTAGTTTTTGGGCCATTCTCCGTCTTATGGCTCCAAAAAAGAAGACTTCAGCCATCGGTGCGTCCACGTCCAACCCGCCTGCTCCCGTGCAGGAGGGTGCCGACGTGATTGCGGCTGCTGGGGGGACTGGAGAGCGAGAGCTCCTATTACCTCCACCTGTCCAAAACCGGGCCAGCAACGCCAATCTTGGCGCTGCTGGGTCTGGGAACGCAGCGCTGCTCGCTGCTGCTGGCCCTGCAAGCTCCAGAAACGGTGCTGCGCGTTCTGGAATGCCTGCGCCGGTTCAGACGCCGCGGCCTTCGCAAGAAGCCCGTGACAGGCAGCGTCCTGACGCCCCAGGTGCCAGGCGCTCCCTGGATAATGAACTTGCGCATCAATCTCGAGATGCGCGGGGTCACCATACGCAACAACACGTTGGCGGGGTCGAGGTGCGGTCGCCTGGTCGTGGAGATGCTCCTTCTAACACCGTTAGGAGTAAGAGCATCCCACAGTCCTCACGCCACTCGATACCTCCCTCACCAGCAGAAGCATTGGCGCGTGCGCAGCTGCTCCTGAACTTCCCTCCACCAGCAGATAAGCTTGACGAGTGGAGGGCAACCATTCAGAGCCTTCTCAGCTTCGCTGATGCCGACCCGGTGCGCGCGCCCGACAAGAGAGCTGGTGACGATGCTGTCACCAACAAGAACGGCGAGGGGGCAACAACCGTATACTCCCCACCAAGACGGCCTCGGTCGCCGACACGTCGAAACGACGCCCGTGGCGATGATTCCATGGTGTCGTCTGACCCGCGAGCTCGTCGTGACCAGCGCCTCGTTCTTCAAGAACGCAGAGGAGAAGACGCTCATACCACTATCGAGCGAAGGAGAGAAGCGCATCGTCAGTCCGACAGACGCGCAGGGCCCGCTGTTGACATGCATGCGCCAGGGGATCCTGGCGACTTGCCGTACGCGGTAAGTTGTCCAGCGTTCACCCGTGAGCTGCGGCAGGTCCAGTGGCCCAATCGCAAGGCTTTCAAGCCTGACGTGCCGGAGAAGTATGATGGCAAGACACACCCGTCGGAGTTCCTCAGCATTTACACCATTGCGGTGCAAGCTGCCGGGGGACGAGACGACAAGATTCTTGCTAACTACTTCCCGCTCGTGTTAAAGCGCAACGTCGTCTCATGGCTCATGCACTTGCCGGAGAACTCCATTTCTTCATGGGCGGACCTGTGCCATCAGTTTGTTGGTGCCTTTACTGGCGGTCATCAACCTCATGGCCAGGAGAGTGATCTTCATCTCATCCCCCAGAAGGAAGGAGAGCCCCTGCGCAAATACATTCAAAGGTTCAGCCGCGTACAGTACAACATCCCAGATGTTCACCCCGCTGCGGTTATTAGCGCGTTCCATCAGAACGTGCGTAACCGCAAGATGCGGGAGGAAATGACGATGACCAAGGTCAGAGACATTGGCCAGCTATATGCTCTCGCCGACAAGTGTGCGCGCGCTGAAGAGGGAAGGAAACTTCCCGATGAAGGTGTTGGCGCAGGGGGGAGCTCTGACAGCGAAGGTACCGCCCCGGCAAAGAAGGGCCGGCGGCGGAACAACAGGAAGAAAAAGGGCAAAGCTGTGCTTGCCGTCGAGCAGTCCAGCGGCAACGGCAGCGCCGACAAGGCCAAAGTCGAGGGCTCCGGCAAGGAGATTGCCGCGTGCGCCAACTGTCAGGCCTTGGCGGCTGCCGACAAGCAGGACGGCTCCGACAAGCAATATTGCAAGATCCACCGCACCAAGGGACACGATCTCCAGAACTGTCGACGAGTCGAGCAGCTTGTCGAACAGCAGAAAGCTGAGTATGAGAGGCGCGACAAGGAGAAGGCCCCAGAAGGTGCTGGCGGGTCCGGCAAGAAGCGCACTGCCCAAGGAGGGCGTCGCGGCAAGGCCAAGCAGCAGCAGAGAGACAGGCCTCCTCGTGGCCGCGACAAAGATGATGATGATGATGATCTAGATGATGAAGAATCCAGTGAGCACGAATTTCAGAAAGCCGCAGAAGTCTTGTGTGTTGACGGTGGTGCTTCGTTGCATTCTTCTCACCGCCAACTTAAACAGTGGGCGCGAGAGATCAATGCGGCGGAACCATCTGTTGACGCCAGAAAGCTTCTGAAGTGGTCCGACACGCCTATCGTCTTTGACATTGAGGACCACCCTGACCGCACAACGGCGGTCGGGTGCTTGCTGATGTTGGTTTCACCAACGATCCGCAACCTCAAGGTCACGAAGATGTTAGTTGACGGTGGGGCCGGCTTGAATCTGATTTCGCCCGCTGTGCTCCGGAAACTTCAAATCTCTGACGGCGAGCTTGAGGAAACTGGTACTTTCCAAGGAGTCAATCCAGGAAGGAGCAAGCCGAAAGGGAAGATCACGCTGCCAGTGACATTTGGCGGCGAGCTGAACTACCGGACCGAGAAGGTCACCTTTGATGTTGCTGATATTCCATTGCCTTATAATGGGATACTTGGCCGTCCAGCGCTCGCCAAGTTCATGGCAGCCTCTCATTATGCCTACAACGTGTTGAAGATGCCAGGTCCAGTAGGTGTTATCACAGTTCCCTGCGACAAGAAGGATGCGCTTATTTGCGCCGACAAGATCTACCGGGAAGCAGCTGCCGCAACTGCCGCCAAGGCACTTGCCGCTGAAGCTCTCGGGCGGGAGAACAAGAGGAAGTCCGGCAAGGGCTCCTGTGCCCACTCCGGCAAGCGCACCTCTTCGGAGTGCTGCGCCGCCGTCGAGGACGCACCAGAGAGCTCCATCGGCAAGTGTAAGAAGAACAAAGCCGCTCCGCCGGCGACAAAGAAAGTGCTCGCCAAGGAGGATGGCACTGGTGGTTCCTTCACCATCAGTGCCACACTTGACAACAAATAGGAAAACGCGCTCGTTGCTTTCCTGCGGGCGAATGTCGACGTATTTGCATGGCAACCGTCCGACATCCCCGGTGTTCCCAGGAAAGTAATTGAGCACCACCTTGCCGTTTGTCCCCACGCGAGGCCCGTCAAACAGAAAGCCAGAGAGCAAGCTGTGGAACGGCAAGAGTTTATTGCGGAAGAAATCAAGAAGTTGGAAGCAGCAGGCCTCGTTAGAGGAGTGCTCCATCCTACGTGGTTGGCCAATCCTGTTGTCGTGCGCAAAGCGAATGGAAAATGGAGGCTTTGTATTGATTTCACTGATGTCAATAAAGCTTGTCCCAAAGACCCATTTCCTTTGCCCCGCATAGACCAGATTGTTGACTCCACGGCAGGATGTGATTTGCTTTCATTTCTTGACGCATATTCAGGGTATCATCAAATCTTCATGGCTGAGGAAGATGAGGAAAAGACCGCATTTATCACACCCTGTGGCACATACTGTTTCGTACGTATGCCATTTGGTTTGAAAAATGCTGGTTCGACATTTGCAAGAGCCGTCCAGATTGCTTTTGAGCCTCAGCTGCACAGAAATGTGGAAGCCTATATGGATGATATAGTGGTCAAAAGCAAAGACAGGGCTACTTTGGTTCAAGATCTAGAAGAAACTTTTGTAAATCTGCGCAAGATCAACCTGAAGCTCAACCCCGAGAAGTGCGTGTTTGGAGTTCCCTCCGGCAAGCTTCTCGGGTTCTTTGTGTCTCAACGTGGAATTGAAGCCAATCCTGACAAGATCAAAGCCATTGAGCAAATTGAAGCACCGAAGCGCGTCAAGGATGTACGACGACTTGCCGGCTGTGTTGCTGCCCTCAGTAGGTTTATCTCCAAGTCAGCTGAGCGCGCCCTGCCATTTTCAAAATCTTAAAAAAGGCAGGTCCATTGAAATGGACTCCGGAGACGGAGGCAGCGCTGCAAGACTTGAAGAGATACCTCTCCTCCCCTCCAATACTTGTCGCGCCTAAACCACAAGAGAAGTTGTTGCTGTATCTAGCGGCAACCAATCAAGTGGTTAGTGCTGCGCTGGTAGCGGAGAGAGAGGTGGCTGAGGAGGCAGTAACTGCGGCAAGCACGACCAGCGACAAGCTGGGGGCAACAACTTTTGCTGCCGACAAGGATTCGTCTGCGCAGTCAGGCGAAGTGATACAAAAGAAGAAAATGGTGCAGCGCCCGGTCTACTTTGTGAGCTCTCTTCTGCAGGGAGCTAGGTCAAGGTATTCTGGTGTGCAGAAGCTGCTTTTCGGCCTTCTCATGGCCTCGAGAAAGCTGCGCCATTACTTTCAAGCACATGAAGTTACCGTCGTCACTCGCTTCCCGCTGAAAAGGATTTTGCAAAATCCAGAAGCGACGGGCAGGATTGTCGAGTGGGCGTTGGAGTTGTCGAGCTTTGGTCTCAAGTTTGAGAGTACATCAACCATACAGAGCCGAGTTTTGGCAGAGTTTGTCGCAGAATGGACACCAACGCCAGACGAAGAAATCCCAGAGATGACTCTCCCCGGCAAGGAGACAAGCAAAGAGTGGCTTATGTACTTTGATGGTGCCTTTTCGCTGCAGGGCGCCAGTGCTGGCGTACTGCTTGTCGCACCCACCGGAGAGCACCTCAAGTACGTGGTCCAAATGCACTTTCCCAAGGAACAGGCGACGAACAATACTGCAGAATATGAGGGGTTGCTTGCCGGTCTCAGGATCGCGGCAGACCTTGGGATCAAGAAGCTTATTGTCAGGGGAGATTCGCAGCTTGTCGTCAGGCAAGTGAACAAGAACTACCAATGCCCATTGATGGAAGCTTATGTAGATGAGGTGAGGAAGTTGGAAGAACGCTTTGACGGCCTACAAATGGAGCACGTCCCACATGCTGAGAATGACATTGCCGATGGTTTGTCAAAGCGCGCCGCACTCAAATTGCCTGTGGAGCCAGGCACTTTTGTGCTCCAACTAACTCAGCCATCCGTGACGCCATCAGTAGAGCAAGGCAGGAAGAGGAAGTTGGCCTCTGGCGACTACTTCCCGGCAGAGCTCTCCGAAGCCGCCGGCAAGAAGGCTGCCAAAGCCAGCGCCAAAGATGCAGAGGGGCAACTTGCTCCGACAAGGCCTCACGCTCTTGTCGTTGAAGCGGGTGCTCCTAGGCTAGAGGCAAAGGGGCAACTTGCTCCGACAAGACTTCGGGTCCTTGTCGTTGAAGCAGGCGCTCCTGATCGAAGCGCTGAGGAGCAAGATGCTTCGACTAGGCCTTGGGCTTCCGTCGTTGAAGCAACTGCTCCCGACAAGCTTGTTGAAGGACAGCACGCTCCAGCAGGGCCCCAGGCTCTTGTCGTTGAGGCGGCTGTTCCCGCCAAGCTCGTCGGGGAACGGCCGGCTCTGGTAGAGCGACGAGCTCTTGCCGTAGGGCCTGATGTTCCCGCAGCAGAAGAAATGCCTTTAGTCCTCGTTGTCGAGCCACAGGCTCCAGCGTGGGCGCAGCAGATCGTCCGTTTCCTTCAGACAGGAGAACTTCCCGAAGAGCAGGAAGAAGCGGAGAAAGTAGCCTGACGGTCCAATATGTATCAATTTGTCGATGACATGCTGTGCAGAAAAAGACCAAACAGTGTGAAATTGAAGTGTATTCCCCGGGAAGAAGGACAGGAGCTGTTGGCGGAGATTCATGGAGGCATATGTGGTCACCACATAGGGTCAAGAGCCCTTGTTGGAAAGGCTTTCCGGCAAGGTTTCTTTTGGCCCACCGCCCTCCAGGATGCAACTGCACTAGTAACCAAGTGTGAAGCGTGCCAGTTTCATTCCAAGCAGATTCATCAGCCAGCTCAAGCTCTCCAGACAATCCCTCTCTCCTGGCCATTTTCGGCCTGGGGGCTCGACATCCTCGGCCCCTTTCCCCGTGCCATCGGGGGCTTCGAGTACTTGTATGTGGCCATCGACAAGTTTACGAAGTGGCCAGAAGTGGAAACAGTGAGGAAGGTGACAGCACAATGAGCCATCAAGTTCTTCAAGGGAATTGTTTGTCGCTTTGGTGTTCCTAACAGGATCATCACCGACAACGGTACCCAGTTCACGAGCCACGCCTTCATGCAGTATGCCGAAGACCTTGGCGCCAAGGTCTGTTTCGCTTCTGTTGCTCACCCCCGAAGCAACGGTCAAGCTGAAAGGGCAAATGCTGAAGTGCTGCGTGGGCTCAAGACGAGAACTTTCGACAGGCTGCGCAAGTGCGGTAAAAACTGGATCGAGGAGCTGCCAGTGGTTCTTTGGTCGATCAGGACGACGCCAAATCGAGCTACTGGCCAGACGCCTTTTGCTCTAGTTTATGGAGCAGAGGCAGTTCTCCCCACGGAACTCGTATACGGGTCACCTCGAGTGCTCGCTTACGATGAGCTTGAGCAAGAGCAACTGCGGCAAGATGACGCTGTGCTCCTCGAGGAGGATCGTCTTCAGGCTGCTGTGAGAGCTGCTCGCTACCAGCAAGCTTTGCGTCGCTACCATAGCCGCAAAGTTAATGCCAGAAGTCTCGAGGAAGGCGACCTTGTTCTTCGGCACGTTCAGTCGGCCAAGAATTCAAACAAGTTGACGCCGAAGTGGGAAGGCCCTTATCGGGTGAAACGAGTCACCAGGCCCGGCGCTGTCCGCCGGGAGACCAGGGATGGCATTCCAGTGATCAATTCCTGGAACATTGAGCATCTCCGTAAGTTTTTTCCATAAGGCGCGGTTGCCGGGCCCTTCCCCGGCAACCACCTTTTGTACAAGTCTTGCCGCTGTTGCATGTAATCCTTTGTACAAAGCCAAGCGCAGACCCTGTGCATAAATAAAGCTTTTGTATTTCGCAGTTTTTGATGATTTCATGTTTACTTTTATTTTGCATGATTATCTGACATACTGTGCAGTACAGCCTCCCCGGTAAGCATTAACGAGCCGCCAAGCTCCTATATCTTTATTTTCTCTTCTTTCTTTTTCTCAAAAAGACAGAAGCTTCCCTCGCGCACAAGTTTGCCGGGGGGGATGGGATAATGATATGGACCAGGCGTCGTTCAAAGAAACTTTGCCTTGCCGGGTAGAAGGCAGCGGCAAGCAGTGACAAGACCTTGCCGTGGAGAGATCAGCGACAAAGCTAAGTGCCAAAGTTTGAATAACCAAATTCTTTTTTATTTTCAAGGTTATTTTCCTTGAACGATACTACTCTTTGTATGGAAAACCTGTGCGCGACGGAACCTAAGCGTAACCGGTCGCGCCCTTACCTTGTTTCGAGTCCGCTCAACAACCTAAGTGGCCGCACTGAGCGCGACAAAGTTGCTTGCCGGCAGCGGCACCGCCAGCAGGCTGCTGGAGTCCCGTACCCAGCGCTCGCGGCGATGGTGCGCGCACCGGCAAGTTTCCTATAAGCGTAGGGCAAGTACACATAAAGAAAGAAATTGCTCAAGGGAGATGACATGCATTAACTTCAAAATATTGCATGTTATATTACAAGATAAGTTGCCGCGGCTTAAACAGATTGTTCTTTAACATGTCTAGCGGCGGCAAGGAGGGAGAAGAATGGGCTCTCTAATTGCGGTGCTCGCCTTCGACTCTCTGGATTTGATCCACCCTCTCCACGATGGGCGTGACAAGGGCCTCTAGTGGCGCGGGGTCGTATCCCTTCGGCAAGCTTTTGAAGATGTTGCTGAAGTCGACGCCCGGGTTTCTATATGCTATCTTCACCAACAACCTCCGGAGAACTCCCCGGCAAAGCCTGCGTGACTCGTCGGCCAGTTGAGCCTTGTGATTGACTTGGAGCTGTTGGAGTGCTTCTACTACTCCGTCGAAGAACTCGGCTAGCTTGACGCTAGTTTGCGTGTTCTTGTCGGTGGAGTACCCGAAGTCCGGCACCTTTAGGGCAGTCAGCTCCTTGTCGATGTCCTCGGCTGCACTGGCAAGCCTGTCTATGAAGATCCCCACGTTATCCCTGAACTTCTTGTGGGTTGCAATAGCGTCTTGAAGCAGACCCTTTTCCTTCTGGAGCTCTGCCATTAGAAGCCCTTCGCGCTTTCTGGTGGTGTCGAGCGTCTCCTCCAGCGTGGTCAGTTTCAGCTTCAGGTCTGCTCTGGAGTCATTGGCGGCGGCAAGCAGATTGTTCTTCTTGGCTATGGTAACTTGCATCTCCGCCAAAGTGTGGGTCACCTTTGCCCTCTCACTTTCAAGCGTTGAGAGCTTGTCACCGTTTGCCTTGAGGGCGGCCTCTAGTCTTGCCACTTTCTCCTCCGTTTCCTTCCTGTTCACTTCTGCAACAGCGACAGCGTTGGTGGCCTCCACCAACTTGCTGGCGTACTCTTGGGCCAAGGCTTCGATTTCCTTCTGGTGTTTTTGTGCCTGCCCCTGGGTCCGCTCTGCGACAAGTCTTGCCACCTCCTCGTCTTTCTGTCGGAGGGTTTCGGCAAGTTTCCTCTTGCGCTCGGCAAGTTCTTCTTCGTGAGCATCAAGGTCCACTTTCCGCTGGTTTAGATCACCGGCCCGAGCAGACAACTCCTTGGCGGTCTCCTCCTGTTTTTGTTCAATGTCTTGCTTCATCAGGAGGAGGGCCTGCCGTTCTTCGGCCAGTTGTGCCCGCTTGGCCTCTAACGCATTAAGAGATCGCGCGCGGACATCCGCCAAGATCTCCGCGCGCCTCAACATGTCAGCTTCGGCCTTCTCGATGAGCGCCTCCCTGGAAGCTAGCTTCTCCCGTCGGGCGCGATGAAGATTCAGCAGGTTTTGAAGCAGTTGCTCCTCTTCAGACATGCTACTACTGCTGGCGCCTGGCACATCCACAAGCTGGAGCCCGGCAGCGGCAAGGATCTCCTCGTCCACAACATCCTCCTCGGTTGGCGCTCTGGAGCCCACCGTCCAGGGGAGGCTGACGTAGACGTTCTCGCCGACCCGGACGTATTTGCTTGGCAGAGGCGAGTTGGGCGCTGCCGCCTCGTCAGTGGTTGAAGGACCCGTGGTCGGAGTAGCGCCTGGCGCTCCTGTGGCCTCAGGGCCGTCAGTACGACCACCGGCTCCCTCGCCGGCCTCCTCAGCAGCCTTCTGGGCGGCCTCAGCTTCAGCAGCCTTGGCGGCTTCATCGGTGGGCGCCTTGGCGGTATTATCCTCGGCGGCCTTGCCGGCCTCTTCGGCAGCATTGGCAGTTTCTTCGTCGGCAAGCTTGTCGGCTACCAGCTTGTCGGCCTTGGCAGCGGCGGCCTTGGCGGCCTCGTCGTCGACGGCCCCTGTGGTGTTCTCCTCGGCAGAAGAGTCAATGTTCATTGGCTCCACCGAGGAGGGCTCTGCCAACCCGAGAAGTAAGGCAAAAAGAGCTTCAGGAAGAAATTCAAGAAGACAAAAGAAAGAAAGCAGAAAGAGTTTTGCAGCAAGTGGGTTTACCCGTGTTGAGCTCAAGAGCGGTGGGCTCCCCTCCCCCGTCAACGTTTGTCATTGGGGTGGGGTCGCCAGCGCTGGTGCTTGGCACTTCGGCGCTTGCCGGCTCCTCTTCGTGGCTCGGCTCGCTAGTGGGAGCCCTTACCGGAGATCTTCTCCTTGGCGGTGTGGTCGAGGGGGGTGGTACTTCTGGGGCATCTTCAGATGGCTCCACTTGCTGCTCCTCTCCTACACGCCCAAAGATGTCAGTAACAAAATGCTTGTTCCTCAGCGACCACCAGCGAAAGGTAGTTGAAATACTTACGCTGGGGGCTGCGCTGGGGGCTGCAACGAGGGCTGGGCTCCGAGCTGGTCGGGACGGTCTCAGACGCTCTCCCGGTGGTTGCCGTGGGCTCATCTTCGACGACCACCACGGTCTTGCTCGTCGAGACCTTAGCTCTCTTCCTTGTCCTCTCCGCCAAAGTTTCCTCCCTGTGGAAGCAAGGCCGGAGCGCGACAAGTGAGGACAGAAACAAAACCTTACAAAGATTGAGGGTCGCGGCAAGGGAACTTACTCTTCCTCATCGTCCTCTTCGCTGAGAGCGGAAAAATCAAAGTCCGCCTCCGTGTGAGGAGGGGGAGGAGGGGGAGCTGGGCTCCTTGGCCGCTTGGCGGGGGTAGTAGCAGCGGTCTTTGATGACCCTGCTCCAGTTACCGGGGCCGCGTGAGACGCTCCCGCAGCACCAGCCCTTGCCGCGGTCGAGCGCGTCGAACGGCGCTCCGGCGGTTGTTGAACTTCTTGCCGCTCAGCCACTTTGCCAAGCCTGCGAAGGCGTTTCCTCCTCAGAGGGGCTGGGGACTCTGACTGCGATGGGCTTTCGGTGCCCTCCTCGAAAGAGGAGCCCTCATCCTCCGAGCTGCCTGACTCATCGGCAGGCTGGCTTGGCCCGACATCCTTACCGGGTGCGGTGAGCTCGCCCTTCCCGGCAAGCATCCCCTGCTCGGCAAGGCTCTCCTTTTGTGCCTCGTCGAGCTCCGCCAAAGTATAACCAAAATTGCCAGCTTCCCTGGCGAGCCTGTCCTCCTCCACTCTTCGAGCAATGAATTCTATTTCTTGCTCAGTGGTGTTGCGGACGAGCCACTCTTCCACCCGGACCTGCTTTTCGACCGTGGAGTCAAAGAATCGCCGCACGTCTTCTTCGCGCGGCACGTCCCAAGTTGCTTCAATGCTGTGCGCATTGCAGAGCGGCATCATAGCGATGATTGCACTCAATGCGGAGTTGTTGCAAAGGGGCACGATGTGCTTCGGCAGCGTGAACGCCTTGTCGCGCTTTTCTGGATCTGTCTCTTGCTTGAACAGTTCTCGCATGAAAAAGTCGTGCTGCAGAACTGTGAAGTTGTTGATCAGTCCAGGGCGCAGCCGCATGATATCGGCTGGGTTCTTCCAATCAGAGGCCGGCCTTCCTCTCTGCTGCAGAGGAGCAATGCGGTGGCGGAGGAAGTCTGCGCCAACCATCCCTATGGTGAGCCCGGCCTCCCTGAGCCGTATGATCCTGGCAGCGGCAATCTCCAGCTTTTTGTCCTGGGGATCCAGATCGCTCCAGTCTGTGCCACGCGCTGCTGGGGTCTTGCGAAGCTCACAGTATGGTGGCGGCTCGTCGTCAATGATCCAACACCATTCAGACCGGATTTCTCCCCATCTTGGGCGGAGATCCCCCTTCAGATAATGCTCCTTGGCGCCCAATCTTGAAACGAACGAGACGCCAACAGTGAGAGGCTCCCCCTTTTCAGCACAGGGAGTGAAGTAATGCCTGAACAGCGCGGTGTTGGGTGCGACGCCGACGAAGTTCTCGCACAGATGCGCAAATATTGCCATGGTGGATACGGCATTCGGTGTGAGATCCAGCAGACGGAGGTTGAAGGTGTACATGACGTCGCTGAAGAAATCCGAGTACGGTGGGCAGAGCCCGCACCAAAAGTAGCAGGCGAAGAAGGGGTACTTGCTCACTTCGCTCTCGTCGGTGGCTGGGCGAACGCGGGTGGCCGGATGCGCCTTGGTCCTCGCGGCCCACATGCCCTGGAACTTGGCCTTCAGATCCGCCCCCGTGAGCGTCGGAGTGAAGAGCGCGTACTTCTGCCTCTTCATCTGCGCCTGGGTCTCCGTCCTTGAGGACTTCCCCGTCTTCCCCTTTTCTCCTTTGGGAGGCATGGCGAAGGCGGAGCTGAGGACCGAGGGAGATGCGGACGCGCGCGGTGGCGGAGGATTGGGAAACCGCTTTTGTTTTAGAGCGGAGGAAGAAGAAGGCGGAGATTTGGAGATCGAGAATGGTGAGAGGGGTGTGCGGGTGCTTCTGCAAGTCCCTCCTTTTATGGGGAAAGATGCGGAACCATCCGCCCCTTCGTCATTCGAGATAACTGCGCACGCTTCCCACGCTCCGCATTCAACGCGTGACGTGTGGGAGAGCGTGCAATTAAACAGCATAGAGACGTTTCGGCTTATCCCAGCCACGCGTGCCTGTGCACTGTTTGGGCCTGGCCCAACAACGCCCGGCACCGTGTGTGGCCCAGGCCCGGGGGCTCCTGTCGGTGTACTAGAATAGGGGTACCCTAGTACCCCGTACTTGTGCACGGGCAGTAGTAGCATCCCGCGGCCAGGCTTGCGGGAGGACAGCCAGAGAGAAGCTCAAGATTATTAAGCCATTCAAGAACAAAGTATGCAAAGCAAGAGTTAAGGCCCCGGCAAGAGGAGCTTGCCGGGAGGGACAGCTGAGGCCCAGCCTGGGCATTGCTGAAGCAGAGTACTTGCCACGGCAAGGTACTTGCCCCGGCAAGTCATTGGCTGCGGCAAGGTATTGGCTGCGGCAAGATAGCGGCTGCGGCAAGGTACTTGCCCCGGCAAGTTACCTTGCACGGCAAACTATGGGTTGCGCCAAGCTGTCAGGTGCGGCAAGGTCTTGCCGCGGCAAGCGTTACTGTACCACTGTGCTACTGTGCTGCTCCGGTGCCTCTGCCAGCGTGGCGCTCTGGGTCCCTCCAAGCGTGCGTGGCAGGGCACTGTGTAGACGGCGGTGCACTGTAGCTAGCGGTGCAGGAGCAGGTGGGATAGGCTTTTCCCACGTCCAAGACGTCCGGGTACATGTATGTGGACAGCAAAGGCATGGGCATTTAATGCCCTTGTCCCCTGCCGTCAGTGGTAGGTAGGACATGTCATCCTGGTAATAGTGGCCTTACTGTAGCAACTTTCCACCTCTACCTTTACTGTTTGCCACCTGTTGGTGACCCCTTTGTGCGTATAAAAGGAGGCCCATAGGCAACGTGAAAGGAGAGGAGGAACTGGAAAAGGGAGAACTCCAGTATTGTACGCAGCTACTCGGTACTGTAGCGCTCCTGGAGCTAGAACAACCATACAGATAATAAACCAAAAAAAGCAGGAGTAGGGTTTTACGCATCCGTGCGGCCCGAACCTGGGTAAATCTCTCTCATGCACTGTTGTGTTCTTCGCTAGATTTGCTCTTCGCGCGACCGTCTCTCCCTGCCGAACGTAAAGGGGTCCTTCTCTGGGTCCCATAGGTGATCGCGGATTCGTCCCCGACAAGGAGTTATCCTACATCTGCATATGTTGTGAGCATGCAGTCCAGTGGATCAGTTCATGCGAGCCACTCATCGAGAATGACTGTGTTTGGAGAAACATTGGCCCATAATTCAAAGAAGAATATGAGCACAGCAAACCCTATGAGATATGCAAGAGTAAGTTGAGAGAACAAGCCCGACAAACTGGGAAAACAATCAAAGAGCCGTGTTGGCAGGTATTACCAATCTTCATCAGACTCTTGCATATGCGGCCACAACAATGCACTACTTGCGGTTACAAGTGAGATTGCCGCACTTATCATGAATATGGGCCATCAACCAAGACAAGAGGCTATACTCCAAAAGATACACCGGATGATAGCGATACTATGCTCAATTCAGTGGTCATAGCAAGGACTACAGAGACCATATATGACAGAGCCATCTCCATGCGCAACGGAGTTTGAAACAGGACATTCGGATAGAATGGCTCAAAGCACATCAGCACCAATAGCTCGTAGACAGCATGGCATCATTGGAATAAGAGATTACTGTCTATGATTACTTTGTGATAATGCCTAACATTTTAGTTGGGGATATAACAGCAATAGCTCGGTCATGTTGTTCCTTGAATTGTGGATCACCTAAGGACAAAGTCGGAGTGCCTAAGGTAGAAAAAACATCAGTATGGAACCCACAGCCAGGCTAAGCAGTCTGACACGGTAAAAAGAAAAGCTACTTCCACTCGCTCGAGGCCATACGAGCACATGAGCCTGGTACCAGCAAATGATGTCTTGCCCATGACAATCAGGCTACGAAGTATCGTAATAAAACCAGAAGCAGTTACTTACAGGCCTGGAAATTGAGCTGTTTGTTGGTATTACCCGCTACCCCACCCAGCAACACCACTATCCGGACGAAAGGTACACCTGACATGAAATAGAAGGATTCAAGGAAAGTTGTGTGCAGAGATAACACCTGGTCCATCAGAAGAGGAAGTTAAAAGGTCAGTGAGCCAATGAAGACAAGAGACAGCTGATGGATCCAAGTCACACACAGGTAAGTCCCCCTTCACCAGGAGGTAAGCCCGGAAATCTCGAGGACGAGATTTTCTTAAGGGGGGTAGGTTTGTAACACCCTGGTTTTTGCTCCTGTTTTTTTTCCTTCACGGGATTTGACTCCCATCTTTTTTCTCGGTGTTATCGGATTTCTCTAGCCCTTGGGTATATGAAGATGGTCATTTAACCTTGCCTTCCCTATCCAACCAGAGATTCTCTCCAGTCCAACCTTGCCACCCAAGATATATTCTCAGGGTTTTGCCACCGAAACCGTACCTTCCGAGTTATCGGAAGGGAAACCCTAATCTTTTCAGCTACAAAGGAACCCCAATTTCCTTTGATCTGCTGACTCCCAAACTTCTCCCAGTGATCATCCTTCATTTATCAACCCTGGATACGCAAAAATATTGCCAAGTCATTTGCAATATTTTTCATTTATAATTAATTTCTTTTTCTACCAGTTAAAGGAATTAAATCCAGGAAAATATCTATCGATCTCCAAAGTTCATGAAAACATGTGGAGATATTCTTTCTGATCATATTGAGCTCCCATAAAAATATTGGCCATAATTAAATAAGGGAAATTATATTTTCCTATTTAATGCCAATATTGCATTTTGGGCAGTTTCTAAAGGAACCACCATTTTGGTAGCCAGGAAGAATCCCAAATAAATTGTGGAGCTTCTCCTATCCATATATTCACTATTTCCATCAAGAATCCAAAGTTCCATAGTTCGAGCACAGCATCCATTTGCAAATTCTGTCCAGATTTCCAACTTGCAAAGGAAGTGCTTGAACCCTTGATCCATTTGAGCTGAAATTTTTCATGGTGGTTAACATTGACAAATCACTCATGGAAACCAAAAAACCGCTCAATCCATCCATCTATTCTCCCACAACATTTTTCCTAAGTTACTGTCCATTTGGAACCACTATGAAGCAAGTACCATTTTGGTGTACCCAAATGGTATGAAACTTTTATAGTGGCTTCATATGTTCAAATCATTCACCTCCTCAAAGTTTCAGCTCAATGCAAACTAGTATGTGAGTGCCACATCAAAGTTTGCATTTTTGACCAGTGGGGTCCATTCTACAGCAAGTGTCCTCAATTCTTATCCAAATGGCCTCAAATTTTACCAGGCCCTTCACCTTGGTAGATCATTGCTCCATGCCAAGAACCAGCTCATTTCACTTAGCGATCCCTCCAGAAATCACTACAAACACCTTCTGCCAGAAGAAGAGTCAGCTCAAATCAGTTGGACTCATGTCCCAGCTTCCATCCAAACCTTGACAGGTCAACTCATCATGTATCAACTCATCTATTTGACATGGCCTGAGATCAGATAGGTGTTCTTGGCATGCTCTGCACATGGTGACTGTGCGGCGGCCACGCAAGTTTGGTGCTCTGTGCCGCGCGTCGCTTCTGCCGACAACTCCAGCCAGCCTCCGCTCGTCCCGGCGTGTCCAACGGCTCCGCAGAGGCCGGGTGCCCACTCTCCCGCAGATTCCCCCTCTAGTCTCTTCCTCGCCGTGCCGCGACGAGCTCCGCCGCTGTGCGCCCGTGACCGCCGTCGTCATCTTCCTCTGTCCTCTTCCATTTCGAGCTCTCCCAAAGCCACCACCTGCTTCTCCACGCTCCCGGAGGCCCTGTCGACATCTCGCCCTCCCTCCGTATGTCCCATAGCTCCAGTGTGCCGATAAGGCTGCCACGGCGGCCTAGCTCATCTGCTCGCCGTCGGGCACTTATATATAGCCCTCCCCGCATCGCTTTGAGATCACCAGCCTCCTTCCCTCACCCTCTAGTCCACTCTAGTGCCCGTGCCCGACCGAAATCCTCGCCGGAGCACTCGGATTTCCGGCGAACTCCACCCACTGTCCCGCCTCCGATTCCCGAACCTAGCCATCCCTGATGCCCGTGGACTCCACCCCTGGAAGCACCACTCTCCGGCGAGCTCGCCCATGCCCTCGCCTTCCCCTAGAACCCACTGGAGCCTCCCCATTCGCTGGAGCCGCCGTGGCTCTGCCGCCACCGCCGCGCCTCACTCTAGCCATTCCCGAAGCCGAGCCCACCACCCACGGGCACGGGATGGAGCGGTGGACCTATTCCCGTCGCCGCCCAAGGCCCCCGGGCTCGCCATCGCCGGAGTCGATCGCGGCCGCGCCATCCTATGGTCCAGGCGGGAGGAAGAAGAAGGTAGAAGGGGAGGAGAGAGAAGGCGCACAGGTCCAGTCGCCAGTGGCTCAGCCCCCTCTGTTTTTTTTGAACGGGGCAGCAGCGCAGGTGGGCCGGCCCAGCAACGGCAGCGGCGGCGCGGCTCGGCTGGCGCTCAGGCTGCGGCCGCTTTCTGCCTGAGCCAGCCCGTATGCACAGTTCCTTTTATTCCTTTCTCAAAAAAAATGCTGAGGACCCAGTGGCAAAATAAAGTATTTACAGATGGGTCCCCTGCAGTCAATCGGCAATATCTTTTCGCCCGCAACTCCGATTCAGGTGAAACCAACGCCCACGTCTTCGTCTCGTCGAACCCGTTCCGATGGTATCATTTTCATAATGTTTCCACACTATGAAAATGACCAGTGTGCCCTTGCCTTCTATCAGCCCCCTCCGAGAGGGAATCTTTTCCGGCGGATTTTCCAGCGAGGCTATCGCACTCTTTCCCAGAGTATTCTTCATCCCCAGGCAAGCCGACCATCTGATATATGCCCTAAAGCATTGCTCTGTGTTATTCCTGCATGTTTAAATTAATATGCTTGTAATTATGTGCATAGTAGTGGGCTGCATGTGACTCTGACGAACCCTTATTTGTACTTTCTTCGATGAAGGCACCACGCCTATGTTCTGAGCTGTTTTGTGGCCATCTCGGACAGTTGTTGAATTTCTTTCTGTAGTAGTGACCCTATGCTCTGAGCTCTTTTTTGGCCGTCTTAGGGAACTGCTACATTCTTTTTATCAACACCGTCTCATGTTCTGAGCTACTTTCCAGCCGTCTTGAGCCGGGGTTGAGTTATTCCGGTAATGTCCCAGATCTGAGTTGTAAAGACCGTTCTGGTGGCTACTGGTTTCTTTGCCAGTTTTATGCAAGGGTTCCGATGGTCGTAACTTACAACTAGAACTTGTAAAGTGATAACTTGCCATTTAAATCTTGTTTCACTAGTGACTCATATATGACAGTTGAGAGATAGGTTGTTATGTTTTCATCATGCATAGCTACTGCCATCTCAAGTTATTGTGATAAACAACTATGCTTGCTAAGTACTTGCTAAAGCTGAACCTAGCCGGTTGATCCAGAGTCACCTGTCCGGACTTATCCGTGCAGCCACATTTGCCGGTATGGGTCAGCCTTGACTTGGTCTGATCGCGTGCTCTTTTATCGGTACCACCAAACAGGGAAGGTTATGCGTGCGTGCTGCCTTGGCCTGGTAGGCGGCGATAACCTTGTGAGCCCAGTTGAGTTATTTGCCGGCGTCCCCGTTTGGGACAGTTTAGTTGGCCACGACGGTGGCAGGTGTCACGAGGTGACACAGGGGCCACCTAGGACATGACCCTGGGAGGGTATGATTGTCGGTGGTACGGTGGAGGAGTCACGGGTTAGGCAGGTTTCGTTGGAGCAACACTGGTCCACCCGAATGGGATCACGAGGCCAGGTGCCCCATGGTGTGGGTAAAGTGCGCAACCTCGGCAGAGTGTAAGAATCTATTCGAATAGCCGCGTCCACGGTATTGGACAGTCCGTCTAGACCTCACTAGGTGGTCAACCATAATAATGATAATAATGATGGAAGACCTTGTCTTATGATCGGAAGTACTCAGCGACTCATGAGTATTCCGAGGGTTGTGGGACAACCCGTAAGAGAGTAAGTTTATTAGACTTACAGTGGAGATGCATAGACATCGGAAGATGTCAGGGATATGATATGTTAGCCATGGGATGGCTATGAAGGAGGCGGTCGGATGACCGAAAGAGTTGGATTGGATCATGAGAATGCTCGGAGTATGGATTATTTACTTGCTATGCTTTACTGTATTTTACTTTAGTAGTTATATTGCTGGATAAACCTGTTATGCCATGATAATTAATGTTGATCTAATAACAAATGCATGCTTGAATGCCATGGATTGCATTGCTTGGTGTATATGTTAGTTTGGTTTGCTTGCGAGTACATTCAAAAGTACTCAGCGGCCTTCAATGTGGCCAGGTTCACATAAGGATCCGTCGTCGGTTGACGAGGGGCCGGAGTGTTCGCGGGCTAGGAGAGTAACCCAGTCAGATCCCTGTGGATTGGAGCCGCACAAAGACCATGCTACCTTAGATAGATCTTTTCCGCTGCCATCACTCTTGTAAAATATCATGTAAGACTTATATATCCATTAATAGAAATGGTTTTGTTCTTGATAATTGTTGTAAACGCGCATGCCAGAGTGATTTCCTGGGCTGGTATGCGTGGCGACCGTCTGGCTACAGTGGTAATCAGGCTGGGCACCACAGGTAGAACTTGCGAAGATGCTCAATATTCCATGAGTTACAAATCTGAGTGCCATCTTCGGTTTCCAGGCGGACTACGCCAGATCTGGTGACTTGTGCTACTCAATAAGGGCCTTCCCACTTTGGTGTCAACTTGTTTGATCTCTTCGTGGACTGAATCCGATGAAGAACAAGGTCACCTTCCTCTAGGCTTCGGGCATGCACTTTGCGGCTATGGTAGCGGTGCAAAGCTTGCTGGTAGCATGCAGCACGCACAGCAGCTCAGAGACGATCTTCCTCGAGGAACACGGCATTGTTATGTCGCATTTGCTCTTGCTCAGCTTAGTCAAAAGCTTGCACTCGAGGTGATCTGTATGTGAGTTCCATGGGGAGCACCGCTTCTACACCATAGACTAGGGAGAAGGTTGTCTTGCCGGTGGCTTGACTTGGTGTTGTCCTGAGTGACCAAAGAACCACTGACAACTCGTTGATCCAGCCTCTTCCACATTTGTGCAGACTATCAAATGTCCTTGTCTTGTGTCCTCCAGCACTTCTACGTTTCCCCTCTCGACCTGGCCGTTCCTTCGCGGGTGAGCAAATGATGCAAAACAGATTTTGCTTCCAAGGTCTTGACAGCATTGCATGAAGGCATGACTTGTGAACTGCGTGCCATTGTTGGTGATCACTCGGTTGGGCACACCAAAACTGCAAACTAGTCCTTTGAAGAACTTGGCGGCTGACTGTGCTGTTACCATCCTCATCGACTCAACCTCAAGCCACTTTGTGAACTTGTCGATTGCTACATACAAGAACTCAAAGCCCCCGATGGGATGGGGAAAGGGGCCGAGGATGTTGAGCCCCCAGACCAAGAAGGGCCAGGAGAGAGGAATCATCTGAAGAGCTTGAGCTGGCTGATGGATCTTCTTGGCATGGAATTGGCACGCTTCGCACCTTGTTACCACATCTACTGCGGCTTGAAGGGCTGTCGGCCAATAGAAACCTTGATGGAAAATCTTGCTGACAAGCGCGCGGGACCAGATATGGGAGCCACACACCCCTTCTTGTATCTCTGCCACCAGCTTCTGTCCATCTTCCTGGGAGATGCACTTCCATTTCACCCCCATTCGGCTCTTTCTGTACAGAATGCTATCAACAAACTGATACATACTTGACTGGCGGGCTACTTTCTCAGCTTCTTCTTGTTTATCGGGAAGTTGGCCTATCTGTAGGTAATGGACTATCTGATGTGCCCATGCCAGAGCATGTGGCTTGACGACAAGGACTAAAGGCATCTCTTCTGCTGCGGGAGCGCTTGTCTCGATGGCAAGGACCTGAGGCCCTGCCTGAGCCTGCTGCTCGCCAACAAGCATCGGGTTGTTTTCGACAAGCTCCTTCCCGACGGCTGTTGGAAGCTCTGTTGGTAAGTACTCGCCAGAATTCAACTTTCTCCTCTTGTCTGGCCTCTTTGATGGTGTAACTGACAGTTCATTCAGAAGGAGCACAAATTTACCTGGTTCCACAGGGAATATCTTGGCGGCAAGCTTCGACAGGTCATCGGCAATGCTGTTCTCAGCACGAGGAACATGTTCTGCTTGCAGACCATCAAAGTGCGCTTCTGACTTCCTCACTTCATCCACATATGCCTCCATCAATGGTCTCTGGTAATCCTTGTTCACTTGCTTCACCACTAACTGTGAGTCAACTCTGATGATCAACTTTGTGATACCAAGGTCGATTGCGATGCGGAGTCTGGCAAGCAATCCTTCATACTCAATAGTATTGTTGGTGGACTGCTCCCGAGGAAACTTCATCTGAACCACATACTTGAGACTCTCTTTGGTGGGTGCGACAGGAAGCACTCCAGCACCGGTGCCCTAGAGCGAGAAAGCACCATTAAAATACATGATCTAGTCTTGGGGCCTCTCCTTGCCAGGAAGCGAGGTCTCTGGTATCTCTTCGTCTGGACTTGGTGTCCATTCTGCAATGTACTCTACCAAGGCTCTACTTTGGATTGTTGATGTACTTTCAAACTTCAGATCAAAGCTCGATAGCTCCAACGACCACTCCACTATCCTGCCGGTGGCTTCTGGATTTATCAAGATGCGTTGCAGCGGAAAACGAGTGACGATGGTGATGTGATGTGCTTGGAAGTAATGGCATAGCTTCCTTGAGGCCATGAGGAGGCCAAAGAGCAACTTATGCACACCAGAGTACCTTGATCTAGCCCCTTAGAGAAGGGAACTGACAAAGTAGATTGGGTGTTGCACCATCTTCTTCTTCAACACTTGTTGTTCTGTCCCATTTTCCTACGCTGAACTTGGGTTGTCGGCATCTGACCTTGCCGGAAAAGATTCTGGCTTGTTGGCTTGAGGCTCTGCAGTTGCTATCTCTTTACCTTCGGCTTCCCTCTTAGCCACTAGTGCAGGACTGACCACTTGATTGGTTGCCGCTAGGTATAGCAGCAATGGTTCTCCTGGGATTAGCGCAACTAGTACTGGCGGAGAGGAGAGGTACTCCTCCAAGTCTTGGAGCGCAGCCCCTGCTTCAGGAGTCCATTGCATTGGACCTGCCTTTTTCAAGATCTTGAAAAATGGCAAGGTGCACTCAGCTGACTTGGAGATGAACCTGCTTAGAGCTGCTACACAACCAGCAAGACGCCTTACGTCCTTGACGCGCTTCTGTGCCTCCAACTGCTCAATTGCCTTGACCTTGTCGGGGTTGGCTTCAACTCCACGTTGAGATACAAAGAACCCGAGAAGCTTGCCGGATGGGATGCCAAACACACACTTCTCAAGGTTGAGCTTCAAGTTAATCTTGCGCAAATTTGCAAACGTCTCTTCTAGGTCTTGGATCAGGTAATCCTTGTGCCTAGTTTTGACCACTATATCATCCATGTAGGCTTCCACATTTCTGTGTAGTAGGGAACCAAAACCAATTTGCACAGCCCTTGCAAATGTTGCTCCGACACTCTTTAGTCTAAAAGGCATGCATACAACACTGGTACAATGAGCTGCTATACAAACGGTTTTAACCCCTTTCCGTGACGGCATTTTAAACCGTCGCCTTGCTAGTGTGGGTGATAGGGGGGTCCTTCCCACATGACCCAGAAACCGTCGGGGATAGGGAGTAGGAATGCATATGTTTTCCAGAACAAAGCGTATGCGATGCCCGCACCTATCCCAAAGGCGATTCTTCACACAACTGTTTGGGATATATCTAATATCCCAAATGCTCCATCCTTGCTACTTGTGTGTGCTGTCATTACCATCACAGTCGGTATTCTGTGGTGATGCATTTATGATGCCCGGCCCATCACCAACAGTTCATGATTATAGAACGTGTATGATAAGCAGACAATCACACAGATTCACTTTTCCCGAACCATATGCGATAACTAATTAAGAAGATTAGCTAATCATCGTATGAGTGTTGGATAGGATTACGAAATGTCGGACCGTCGTAACAGTGTCGTACAGGATAACTATCGTAGACGTTATTCTGTGGTGCAACGCTTACGATGCGTACCACATCAGAAACAGTTCATGATTAAAAATCATGTACGATAAGGTGACTATCACAAACATTTAATTTTCTTGCACCGTTTGTGATATTGTCTGACATCACACATGCTTTGCAAACGGCAATTGTGTGCATGCTCGCACATGTTTCCTCTTTGTGAACTGTGTCGGATTATGGTGTATATCACACATGTTTGTGTTTTACCGACCGTGTGCGCTGTAACGACCTGCAGAGCGTAATTTCACCCTAATTTAATTGCTGCTATTTAAAATTTTACCGAATTTGAATTTGAAAGTATGCTATAGCTTTATTTATATCCATTAGGTTCAAACAACCAATGCATTATTCGATTCACAGGTACATATGTTCAAGAATTACATAAGGACCAAATAAAGAATGATGAACCACAGTTGTATACTTGTACTATTAAAGATGATAAAGAAAGAGGTGAAAGACATTCTGGTTACTGAACAAGGTGAAGCAGAATGCCCATATTGTGCCCTCCTCCATGCAGAAGGCACGCATGACTCTAGTCCAACCCCTTGTGATGGCCGACCGCCCATCCTTCACTGTCTTCATGAACACATCTAGATAGTCATCGTGTTCTGGTAGAAATACTTTAACGTTTGCATGCCCACCAATCATGTAGTTTGAGAGGTAATCTTGAGTAAACTGCTTTGGGAACCACTGCAAAGGAAAAAGATTCAGACATTGTCATCTAACACAACTCATTATGGACAGTAAAAACAAGGCTGCAGAGTTCTTACTTACCATCCTGTAGTTCGTTGTTGTCTAGGATAAAGTGTAAACAAATAGTTTAATTGGCATCTTTTGACCCATTTTACTAACAATCTTTATCAGCTTCGTCACTTGATGTTGGTTCATCAATATCTCATTGCCCCATACGCGGAAAGGGTCGAAGCGCGGATCTTTACCAATGACATATGTACCTAAAAGCACCAAGTTAATATTAGTAGCTAAACAGCAATTGCACAATGATGTAGTACAACACTCCCTCCATCCCATTATATAATATCTTATAACATCCAATATACTCACATATTGGATGAATTAACATCTTATATTATGGGCCGGAGAGAGTTTATTGCATTTTTACAAATTATCAGCCAATTAACTACAGTTAACTCCTGCTGTGTTGTTGTTGTTGCTGCTGCTCTTCTACGTATATCTAGACATCATCAGAACATTAAGGTAACACTCTTCCTTTGTTGCTATGTAGCCTAGGATTGCATATTTAGACATTCAGTATAGTGCATGTTGTTGGAAATATGCCCTAGAGGCAATAATATTTGTATTATTATATTTTTGTATTCATAATTAAGAGTATATATTTCATGCTATAACTGCTATGATCCTGGAATATGTGATTCAGTGGAAAACTCATATGCATGTGTGAAATGATAAACGGATAAAATGAAGGTTCCTAGCCTCGCCTCTAAGACTAGCTCAAGTGTTGTTGGTGATCATGTTTTCCAGATCTTAGGATATCGTTAAGTGTAATGATGATCCTAAAACAACATTGAGATTATGACGTTGGAAGAACGATCATATTGAATCGACCCAAACTTGTTTGTTATGAATTGAGTTAATATCGTCTATATTCAATTATAATAACACGGAGTGTTAACATGTGTTTTAGTTCCTCAGACCATGAGAGTGTCTCGGTCACTTCCTACCAGATGGTGGGCTTTGGGGTTGCTCAAACATCATCTGTAACAAGGTGATCATAACGACAACTTTCAGGCTCACCAGAAAATTTAACAAGTGACCGGACAGCTCAAGAGTGGGATTTGCTCCTCCGATGATGGAGATCTATTCTTAGGGCCCTCTCGGTGTGACGGCATCCATCATCGTCTGGCTAGACGCAGGTGACTACGTCACGAGGATGCCGGAACACGTTAACAAGAAAGGAACAAAACCGGTAATGGGAGCAATGGTATAGTGAGCATGGTGATGAACCAGGAGGATACCGATGCATACTGGGTTTTGTAAAGTATCGCAAAGCAAAGGGAACATCGCATGATAACCAAAGGTTCACTTGAATATCATTCGTGTAATCATAGGGACCAATATGGATGTCCACGGTTCCGCTATCGGTCATTGAACGAAGGAGTTTCGTTCATGTCTATGGTTACCGAACCTACAGGGTCACAAGCTTAAGGTAATCATGATCTGCTGAGTTTTAGTAGGATGGGAGTGATGAGAATATATTTGTGGAATTGTTTCATTAATATCCGGAATAGTTCTGAGAGGTTCCGGAAGCGTTTCGGGTCACCGGAAGGGTTTCAGTGAATATCGGGTAATACGGGGTATTACCGATTAATATATGTAGGTGGAAAATGTTTTCGGAGATGTTAAATTATATATATTATTCTATGAAAATGTTTAGAGCAAAAATATATTTAATTTAATATCAACGGGCCAAATAAGGCCAAGAGGTGGAGAAGGAGTTGGGCCACAAGGGCCCAACAAGGGAGGCACCCCCTTTTCCTAAAGGGGGGGCCGAATCCTACTTGGAGGGGGAGTCCTACTCCCCCTCCCTTAGCAGGTGCCCCAAGGGGGCTCTTTCCCCTTGGTGGCAGCCCCTCCCCCCCCCAATCCTATATATAGTAGAGGATTTCCACCCTATGGCGTCACAAGTTTTGGGAGCCTCCTCTAGTTGATCTAGTTCTAGTTCTAGTTGGTCCTAGACTAATTAGAGATAACCCTAGCCACATCTAATCCTCATAATTAAAAGCCATGTGTGGTTCTAATCTCCTCCCTCTAATTCTTCGGCAATGATTAGTTCTAGACGGCGAAGCGCTGTCGGATCGTGAAGACCGTACGCTTGTAACCAAGTAGAGAGGTCGTGCTTTCGGTCTTCAGTTCGAGGGATCGTTTGAGGGCAGTTCGCAGGATTGTCATCAATGTTCGAGGGACTTCAAGTACTATCTACACCGACTTGTCTACTTCCACTGCACTCCGGAGTCGGTAACGATCGTTGATCACAACCCGATATGCATCTTCATATTGTTCTTGGGTGATCGTAGGTGCAATTTTTTTTATTTTCTACTACGTTTCCCAACAGTGGCATCAGAGTTGGTTTATGAGTAGTTGGAGGTTGTGATCTAGATCACATCTGATATGTGAGGGTTGATGTTCTTGATATGCTTCCCACGAGTGTTGATCCGGTTCAATTCATCGGCAGAATGATGTAGTTTTGCTACAAGGTTGTGACAATCGATCGGCTCTGGCTGTCGATGATCTACTAATAGTTCCTTGGGCTACATCATAGTCAGGAATAGTGAACTGTTGCATACACAAGAGGGTGCCGAAGATGGATGATCTTCTAGGGGGTCACGCGTAATAACGAAGTTTAGTGTGGGGGACGAGACTTTTAATTAAGTCTCTCTTTCACACACCCCGAAACTTTAATCTACCATCAAGAACATCGCCTTGTTGTGCTTGCATAGGTAGCTAGTCTTAATTGCTAAAACTGGTTAACTGTGTAACTAAAATTTTGCTAAAACCGATTAGAGGACGTCTAACTTGGTTTTGCAGGGTTTGCATATGATGTGGTATAGCCTTCGTCATGATAATGAGTTTATGTATGAGATGGTTATATGTTGTAATGTTAAGTGGCCTGCGCATCCCGACATGATGGCTGGAGCCACAGGATTGCCACCTTAATGTAAATATCATAGAGATAGGTTGCAGGTGATGGTGGCAAAACGTACACGGAGGACCCCGATGAGGAGAAGGTGTACCAGGCGCGGGACGAGGAGCTATAATTTCGTGCCACGACAGAATTTCAGATTTTGGTGTCACGACAACGTTTTCTGAAATGGTCGCCACGACAATGTTTTCTGAGATTGCAGCCGCGACAATGTTTTTGAAATAGTTGCCTCGCTAACGAAATATTGGCCGTCACATCGCTTCAACTGGAGATTGAAGACGATCATGGAGGACTTCCGGCGCCCAGGGCTATACCATATCATGCTATTATGAATTGCCTGAGATGATTATCCCTTTGTTGTTTGCACCCTTTGATTGTGCAGTAGTCAATTATTAGGGTGATCTCTCATAGAAATATCAAGTCAAAAGGTGCTCTTCCCAGTGTTGCAACCGTTTATAACACGTAGCGTCCCGGAGTGCGACATGTACACATGAGCACAAACGGATCATGAGGTGTAAGGCGGGGATGGTCAGATCATGCATGCAGATAACACTCGGTCATCTTGAAGTTCTAGCAGAATAGTTCTGAGCTCGGAGCACAAAGCATCGAAAGATGAACAAGAGTCATATGGAGATATGATCGGCAAAAGATTGCCCACCGGTCAAAATTCTCGTCATCATGATGCACACATCAATGGCTGAGAACTAGACTTGGATCTTGAATCACTTAAAATCAATTATGAGAGATATTGATTTGAGTGGGAGCACAATTATGTATTAATTAAGTTTAATAACTAGTGCAAATTAATTATGAACAATGTCTATGTGTAGTTTGCATTATAGTTGTAGAATTATTGCTCACAGTTCCACCTTTGTTGTTGAAATTGATTGACTCTTATTATTTGGTTGAATCTTTATGATTGAGAGGATCGTCCTCTAAGAGTGCCAAGAAGGATTTTTTTTCCTACTGCATACTTGCAATGCTCTTCCATGAATGCTATGGATGACGAGACTTATGTCCTTCGATCCAAAAGTTATATTGCATTACAGTCTGCTTGCTTCCGAGAAACCTAAACTTCAAAATGTTTGGATAGTTATGTGATATTGTTGGAACTGAAAATTGTTTTCAGAAACAAACAAAAATTAAAAGATATGAGATATCTAAAGAAGTGTTTTGTTTGCAAGTTCTAGTGAAGTGTTCTACTATATCTAGGACTGAAATGTGTAAGATCCAGAAGAACGCCAGTCATGAGTTGATGGCGAAAACTTAAAGAGAAAGAACAAAACCAAAGGATGTAATGAGATTTACATGCCTAGGGAAGTTCAGGGGTCACACCACTCTTAAAAGTTAGACGACTCTTCTATTGAGTGGGAGAAATATCAAAAGTAAAACTATAAGAAGTTTAGAGGCAGAAAGAAAAGAAGACTGGAGTGTCCAGCTCAGGTACGAATGTCATACAAGTTATAAGATGTAGAGAAAGTCGGTCAATTAAAGTGTGACTCCTGAGAATTTTGGTTAAATTGTTAAACACTAAAATTCTTCGGTAAATGTGGTTCAAAGTTGATCACAAGGATACCGACTGGATTGCATGATGTTGTGAATCGATGCAAAAATTACTATGGCCTAATGACCAACAAATTAATGAGGTTAAAATATGTGTTGAAAAACTTTTGTAAACGTTATGAAACTTTTTCATCAACATATTACCTCTGAATTTATTGTTTTAATTCATTTTAGAGTTATGTACACTCTAGCCCATTGCATAGAAATTGCGAGGAGTTTGTTCATAAGAGAACAATAGTTGTTCGATGTAATGAACAAAAGGGCCATACTCCTATTGTGAATAGGATGAAAGTTATGACTATTGATTATAGAATTAAACATCTATAACACTGACGCTAAATGTCGCAAGACTAAAAGAATACCACATATGTGTGGCACTGCATTTAGTCACATTGGAGAAACCCGCATGGAGAAATTCCATAGTGATGGATTTTGGAGTCATATGATTATGAATCATCACACACTTACAACTTTCATCCAAATTATGAAGTAAACTAAAATACCGTTCACAGGCCATAAAGAATGAGCAACAAAATAATTGGAACATGCATATTGATGTGTGTATTCCAGTAAGTGTTGTTGCAAGCAGTGGGTTTATCTAACTTCAAGGATGACTCAAGTAGATATTTATATTTACTAATTGAGACATGATTCTAGATCTTTTGATATGGTTCAAAAGATTTTTAGAAAGAAGTAGAAATTATTGTAATAAGAAAATTGTGTTTCTACAAATTGATTGCAGAAAAGAATATTTGAGTTACAAATTTAGCAAATGTCTGATGAGTTGTAAAGTGTTTTATATCTTACACCTACTAGAGACACTGCTAAGAGTATAGTGTTTTGAGTAGATGTAATCAAACTATGTATGACATAGTGAGATCAAAGATGACATTAATCGATTTTGCCAATATACTCTTAATGTGATGTTTTAGAGACTATGGCTTTTACACTGAAAAAGGATCGCCATCAAATCTATAACATAAGTGCTACTTTGTAAGTATCCCAAATCATTGGGTATTCCTCTA
This sequence comes from Thinopyrum elongatum, assembly GCA_011799875.1. NCBI lineage: Eukaryota > Viridiplantae > Streptophyta > Magnoliopsida > Poales > Poaceae > Thinopyrum > Thinopyrum elongatum. The sequence continues at coordinate 354,003,709 of CM022300.1, read as the reverse complement.
TCACTACACCGAGGCAAAGTGTTTTGCCACAGAATGCAGAAATTTTGAAGAAAATGTTTTCTGCAAAATACTAAGTGGGAGGACAGTGCAAATCGACAAGATTATAGAATCTGCGTGATCAGGTCGAAGAAAAGAAACGCTAGAAGTGGTTCGAAGATTTCTTACTGCGGCTGATACAGATGCCTCTACATAGGATATAGAGACTTCGGTCGAACTTGCAGCTGAACTATATAGGTTGGAGATATTCATGCAAACCTTCATGGTGCGCAGACGAAATATTGTTGAACAAACAATGAACTTATGATACACAGGGAAGTGTTGATGGGCCCTGACTCCGGAATTGGCTATACACCAAAATAATCCGAGATAGTATCCATACACATAGTTCAAGTTTCGAACTTGATGGACCCTCTAAAAGACTTAAAGTCTAAAGTGTAGTGATGGATCTATAGATTGATAATGATAAAAATGTTTTATAATGCTTGGCTTGTTGCAAATAAGTTTATAACAAGATCAAGGAGTTGATTATGACGAGATTGTATCATCATAATAATACTTAAAGTCAATTCGGATTAAACTAGCAATTACAAAATATTTCAATTATGAAATATAACAGATGGATGTCAAAATTATTCCCATGAGATGGAAATAGAACCAAGGTTGTATATTTGATACAGACCAAGGTAATTTTCTAAATCCAGAGGATGCTAGTAAGTGTGCAAACTTCAAAGGTTTGAAGCAAGCATAGTGGAGTTGGAATCTTTGTTTTGATGAATTGATCGAATAATATGATTTCATCGATAGAAGCAAAGATTCTTGTATTTACAAGAAAGTAAGTGGGAGCATGATATTATTTCTAAACACTATGTGTGCATGATACATAGTTGATTGGAAATTTCTTGACACGGATTAAGACTTTATTGAAACTAGTTTTTATGTAAAGCACTTAGGCAATATAGTCCTTCAATTTGGCATTATAATCTATGGAGATCGTAGTGCCTAATCAAGGCTTAGCCAAAATACATATTGACAAAATGCTAAAGCAATTTAATATGAAAATTGCCAAGAAGTGTTTCTTGTTAAAGTCACATGGAAGGAGCTCTTAGCAAGAATCAGTATCTTGAATACTGATGAGTGAAATACATGATTTCAATCACACTTGTGTTAATTCCATGGTATATAAATAACCAGATATGTCTATGGACTCCAAGTAAGTTGTGAGTAAAGTTACCAGAATGGTCAAATTGTTGATCATAGGACAATAATGAAAATATCGTGAAGTACTGACGACGCATTTTTTTGCATACGGAGAAAATGAAAAGATTGTTGTAAGGAGTTACATCAATACATGCTTGATGTAAGTAGTACATCGACAAAATCTTCATTCGTTACTCCAAGCGAATTTTGATTTCAATTAAAATTATTTATGGTGGCACAGTAAGTTGGAATAGGTCCAAGGTAGTTACTGTGGTGAATTATATAAACTGAAGGCTAAGTATATTGTCGCTTTAGAAGCAACAAAAGAGGGTAATGAATCAGAGGTTCATTTATGAACTTGGATTGGTTTCTAGATGATCGTGCAAATAGAACACTATTCTCAATAGTGATTCTTTAGCTCAATCTAAGGAATCAAAGGTCCTGCCAGTGGTTCAATACATACAAAGCCAATTACACACAAATTAAAAATTTGTGTGAATGCATGACAGATGCATTGAAATGCAAATGATACACATGGATCTGAAGTTGTCAAGATCCGATAGAACGAAGTCTATACCACAGGCAAAGCATGGACTGACACCGGATTGCCATTGGTGTAAGAGTTAAAAGTGCTAACTAGATTATTGACTCTAGTGCAAGTGGAAAACTATTGTAAATATGCCCTAGAGGCAATAATATTTGTATTATTATATTTCCGTATTCATAATTAAGAGTTTATATTTCATGCTATAACTGCTATGATCCTGGAATATGCGATTCAGTGGAAAACTCATATGCATGTGTGAAATGATAAATGGATAAAATGAAGGTTCCTAGTCTCGCCTCTAAGACTAGCTCAAGTGTTGTTGGTGATCATGTTTTCCGGATCTTAGGATATCGTTAAGTGCAACGATGATCCTAAAACAACATTGAGATTATGACGTTGGAAAAATGATCATATTGAATCAACCCAAACTTGTTTGTTATGAATTGAGTTAATATTGTCTATATTCAATTATAATAACATGGAGTGTTAGCATGTGTTTTAGTTCCTTAGACCATGAGAGTGTCTCGGTCACTTCCTACCGGATGGTGGGCTTTGGGGTTGCTCAAATGTCATCTGTAACAACGTGATCATAACGACAACTTTCAGGCTCACTAGAAAGTTTGACAAGTGACCGGACAGCTCAAGAATAGGATTTCCTCCTCCGTCGATGGAGAGATATTCTTATGGCCCTCTTGGTGTGATGGCATCCATCATCGTCTGGCCAGACACAGGTGACTACGTCACGGGGATGCCGGAACACGTTAACGAGAAAGAAGAAAAAAACCGGTAATGGGAGCAACGGTATAGTGAGTGATGTCTACTACACAACTTGTTCTTGTAGACTCGTGTTGGGCCTCCAAGCGCAGTGTTTTGTAGGACAGTAGCACTTTTCCCTCAAGTGGATGACCTAAGATTTATCAATCTGTGGGAGGCATAGGATGAAGATGGTCTCTCTCAAACAACCCTGCAACCAAATAACAAAAAGTCTCTTGTGTCCGCAACACACCAAATACAATGGTAATTTGTATAGGTGCACTAGTTCGATGAAGAGATGGTGATACAAGCATAGTATGATAGTAGATATTGATTTTTGTAATATGAAACAATAAAAAACAGCAAGGTAGCAATTGATAAAACGGAGCACAAACGGTATTGCAATGCTTGAAAATGAGGCCTAGGGTCCGTACTTTCGCTAGTGCAATCTCTCAACAATGCAAATATAATTGGATCATATAACCATCTCTCAACGTGCGATGAAGAATCACTCCAAAGTTCTTATCTAGCGGAGAACATAAGAAGAAATTGTTTGTAGGGTACGAAACCACCTCAAAGCTATTCTTTCTGATCAATCTATCCTAGAGTTCATACTAAAATAACACCAAGCTATTCTTTTCGATCGATCTAACCAAGAGTTCGTACTAAAATAACACCATATGATACACATCAACCAACTCTAATGTCACCTAGATACTCCAATGTCACCGCGAGTATCCGTGAGTTGATTATATGATATGCATCAAACAATTTCATATTCATAATACTCAATCCAACACAAAGAAACTGAAAGAGTGCCCCAAGATTTCTACCGGAGAAACAATGACGAGAACGCGCATCAACCCTTATGCATAGATTACCCCAATGTCACCTCGGGAATCCGCGAGTTAAGTTCCAAGACATAGATCAAGTGCTCTCAAATCCATAAAAGTATTCAATCCGAAAAGAACGAAATCTCAAAGGGAAAACTCAATTCACAACAAGATAGAGAGGCGAAAACACCATATGATCCAACTATATTAACAAAGATAGTGATCCATCAAGATCATGCTAAATCAAGAACACGAGAGGGAGAGATTAAACACATAGCTACTGGTACAAACCCTCAGCCCCGAGGGTGGACTACTCCCTCCTCATCATGGTGGCCGCCAGGATGATGAAGATGGCCACCGGTGATGATTTCCCCCTCTGGCAGGGTGCCGGAATGGGGTCTAGATTGTTTTTTCATGGCTACAGAGGCTTGCAGCGGCGAAACTTCTGATCTAGGGTTCTTTTTGGGGGTTTCTCTATTTATAGGATTTTTTGGCGTTGGTTTCACGCGAAGATGGGCCTCGAGGTGAGCACAACACACCGGGGCAAGCCAGGCCCCTCTGGGGCGCCGTGGTGGGTTGTGCCCTCCTCATGGCTCTTCTGGCCCTCCCACGAAGCTTCGGGGGTCTCTTTTGTTCCAAAAAAATCATCAAAAAGTTTCAGCCCATTCCGAGAACTTTTATTTCTGCACAAAAAACAACACCACGGTAGTTCTGCTAAAAACAGCATCAGTCCGGGTTAGTTCCATCCAAATTATACCAAAACCATATAAAATTGTTGTAAACATGGCATGAATACTTCATAAATTATAAATACGTTGGAGACATATCAGCATCACCAAGCTTAATTCCTACTCGTCCTCGAGTAGGTAAATGATAAAAGAAATAATTTATGAAGTGTGAATGCTAGCAAAGTGCATAAGTTTGATCAATGATAATTTCAATCACTTTTCCTAGCATCATAACAGCAACTCTTTCTCATAAAACTTGTCATGATAAAGTAGCAATTGAAAACTGAATTTTTGTTGTGGAAAGCTACCTATCATACTCATCATATAATCTATCTTTTGTAGCATGGACATTTGGACTTGAATGATTCAAAGCAATAGTCTATTATTTGACATGAGGACATCAATACTAAAGCATATCAACAAGCAACCATGTCTTTCAAAATATCAACACTAAAGAAATCTATCCCTAGCCCATTATGCTCAATCATTGATCCATTCATGAAACACACTCAAATATTAGCTACATCCAATGCACAAGTATGATCATAGTGCTCCCTAGTTGGTGCTTTATAAGAGAAGATGGAGACTTAAATAAAAATAAAATTGCATAAAGTAAATAGATAGACCCTTCGTAGTGGGAAGCCGAGATTTGTAGAGGTGCCAAAGCTCAAAGCTTAAATTGAGAGATAAAATATTTTGAGAGGCATACTTTTCCCGTCAATGAAAACGACCGAGAATTCCCAACACTTTCCATGCTAGATACATCATAGGCGGTTCCCAAACAGAAAATAAAGGTTGTCCCTTTTTCCACCATTCTTTCACAATCCATGCCTAGCCGTATCCACGGGTGCCTTCCATACCTACACTTTCCAAGGAATTTATTATTGAACAACATAAATATACATATATTTTGCATTTCGGGACTGGGCTTCCCTATTACCTTTGCCACACTCTTGTGCAATGAGAAGTGAATAAACACTCATGTTGAGAATAACGCATCTAGCATGGAAAATATTGGCCACCCCCTGCCTCTTCATGAGCGGTACGGGTACACAGAAAGAAAATTTATTTTGAAAATTAGAGTTGGCACATACAAACTTACTTGGAACGACATGGAAATACCGCATATAGGTAGGTGTGGTGGACTCATTTGGCACAACTTTGGGTTCAAGAATTTGGATGCACAAGTAGTATTCCCACTTAGTACAAATGGAGGCTAGCAAATAGATTGAGAAGCGACCAACCAAGAAACAAAAACGATCATAAAAGAGCATTAAACATAACTAACACCGAATAATGCACCACAAGTAGGATGTACCTTCATTGCATAACTATTGACTTTCGTGCTTGCATAGGGAATCACAAACCTTAACACCAATATTCTTACTAAAGCATAATTACTCACCAACATGACTCACAATATTATTATCTCCATATCGCAAAACTATTGCAAGGAATCAAACTTATCATATCCAATGATCTACATGAAAGTTTTTATTATATTCTTGTTGAACATCCATCACTTTGGAACCAATTTCATAGCTTGGCAAATTTTCATCACTATTATCAACTCTCAAAATAATATAAGTGAAGCACGAGAGTAAATGACAAACTACTCCCAAAAGATATAAGTGAATATCAAATGAGTAGTTAAGCAAATAAGTAGCTATGTGAGGACTCTCTCTTATTTAGAAACTTTTAGATATAAGTATTTTATTAAAACAGCAAGCAAAACAAAAACTGAATGACATTCCAAGAATAGCACACATCATGTGAAGAAGCAAAAACTTGGGCTCAACCGAGACTAACCGATAATTGTTGATGAAGAAAGTTGGGATGCCTACCGGGGCATCCCCAAGCTTAGATGCTTGAGAATTCTTGAAATATTATATTGGGATGCCCTGGGCATCCCCAAGCTTGAGCTTTTTTGTCTCCTTAATTCCTTTTATATCACGGTTTCCCTAAATCTCAAAAACTTCATCCACACAAAACTCAACAAGAACTCGTGAGATACGTTAGTATAAATCAATGCAACACCTTATCATTCTCTACTATAAAAAATCACTAAAATTATTATTTAACATTGCATACTAAATGCCTCTGTATATTTAATACTCCTATCCTCAAATAGAATCATTAAACAAGCAAACATATGCAAACATAATAGCAATCTGTCTAAACAGTACAGTCTGTAAAGAGTGCAATTTTACTCATACTTCCCTAACTCAAAAAATTCTGGAAATTTACCACCCCGTAGAAAATTTATCATAGCTTATTGTTCAAAATATTTCAACATTTTATCACATTATGACTTGTCTCAAGAATTCACGCACTAGCATGCAACTTTCTGTTTTCAAACAGTCACATATAGACTTGCAAAATAAGCATGGTAAAGGCTATGCTTGACATTTTTATTGAAGTAAAAGATACAAAAAATTATTTTGAATAACAGCAAGCAAATCCTAATAAAATAAAATGATGCTCCAAGCAAAACACATATCATGTGACTAATGAAAATGTTTCTCCAAGTGAGGTTACCGATAATGTTGGAGACGAAAGAGGGGATGCCTTCCGGGGCATCCCCAAGCTTAGTTGCTTGGATATTCCTTGAATATTACCTTGGGGTGCCTTGTTAATCCCCAATCTTAGGGTCTTTTCACTCCTTATTCACCTCATATCGAGATCTCACCCAAAACTTGAAAACTTCAATCACACAAAACTTAACGGAACTTCTTGAGATGGGTTAGTATGATAAAGACAAATCATTCACTTTGGTACTGTCAAGATAAGATTCACAATTGTTATCACACAATTACTATTGTACCCTATGATTTATACAACTTATATTGACCAATATAAGCCATAGAAACTATAAAACAAGCAAACTATGCATTGAAAACAGAATCTGTCAAAAACAGAACATTACGTAAAGATCTGAAGTTTAGTCCTACTTATGCAACTCCAAAATTCTGAAAATTTAGGAAAACGTAGGAAATTTGTATATAAATCATATGTAAAAAAATCAGAGTTTTTTGACGCTCCAGTGATGTTTAACAATTCTGTTACTGGGTGCAAAAGTTTCTGTTTTTGCACAGAATCAAGTCAACTATCATCCACACTATCCCAAAGGCTTTACTTGGTACTTTATTGAAACAAAAGCTATAAAACATGATTACTACAGTATCCTAATAATTTGAACACACAATAACAGTAGGGGTAAATGTTGGGTTGTCTCCCAACAAACGCTTTTCTTTAATGCCTTTTTAGCTAGACATGATGATTTCAATGATGCTCACATAAAAGTAAAGAATTGAAACATAAAGAGAGCATCTTGAAGCACATGAAAAGCATATTTAATTCTAACCCACTTACTATGCATAGGGATTTTATGAGTAAACAAATTATGGGAGCAAGAATCAACTAGCATAGGAAGGTAAAACAAGCATGACATCAAAACTTTCAACATAAAGAGAGGAAACTTGATATTATTGAGAAGCCTACAAGCATATGTTCCTCTCTCATAATAATTTTCAGTAGAATCATGAATGAATTCAACAATATAACTATCACATAAAGCATTCTTTTCATGATCCACAAGCATAGAAATTTTATTACTCTACACATAAGCAAATTTATTCTCATGAATAGTAGTGGGAGCAAACTCAAAAAAATAACTATCATGGGATTGAAAATTAAAATCATAATGACAAGTTTCATGGTTATCATTATTCTTTATAACATACATGTCATCACCATAATCATCATAGATAGCAACTTTGTTGTCATAGTCAATTGAAACCTCTTCCAAAATAGTGGATTCATCACTAAATAAAGTCATGACTTCTCCAAATCCACTTTCATAATTATTACAATAAGATTCAACACCCTCCAATATAGTGGGATCATCATTACCTAGAGTTGACACTCTTCCAAACCCACTTTCTTCAATATAATCATCATAAATAGGAGGCATGCTTTCATCATAATAAAATTTCTCATCAAACTTGGGGGACTAAAAATATCATCTTCATCAAACATAGCATCCCCAAGCATATGGCTTTGCGTATCACTAGCAGCATGGATATTCAAAGAATTCACACTAGTAACATTGCAATCATGCTCATCATTTATGCCAAACATTTTATTGAATTCTTCTTCTATCAATTGAGCACAATTTTCCTTTCCATCATTTTCAAGAAAGACATGATAAAGACGAATAATATGAGGTCACCTCAATTCCATTTTTTTGTAGTTTTCTTTTATAAACCAAACTAGTGATAACACAAGAAACTAAAACAATCAATTGCAAGATCTAAAGATATACCTTCAAGCACTCACCTCCCCGGCAACGGCGCCAGAAAAGAGCTTGATATCTACTACACAACTTGTTCTTGTAGACTCGTGTTGGGCCTCCAAGCACAGAGTTTTGTAGGATAATAGCAATTTTCCCTCAAGTGGATGACCTAAGGTTTATCAATCCATGGGAGGCGTAGGATGAAGATGGTATCTCTCAAACAACCCTACAACCAAATAATAAAAAGTCTCTTGTGTCCCCAACACACCAAATACAATGGTAATTTGTATAGGTGCACTAGTTCGGCGAAGAGATGGTGATACAAGCGTAGTATGATAGTAGATGTTGATTTTTGTAACATGAAACAATAAAAAACAGCAAGGTAGCAATTGATAAAACGGAGCACAAACGGTATTGCAATGCTTGAAAATGAGGCCTAGGGTCCGTACTTTCGCTAGTGCAATCTCTCAACAATGCTAATATAATTGGATCATATAACCATCCCTCAACGTGCGATGAAGAATCACTCCAAAGTTCTTATCTAGCGGAGAACATAAGAAGAAATTGTTTGTAGGGTACGAAACCACCACAAAGCTATTCTTTCCGACCAATCTATCCTAGAGTTTGTACTAAAATAACACAAAGCTATTCTTTCCTATTGATCTAACCAAGAGTTCGTACTAAAATAACACCATCTGATACACATCAACCAACTCTAATGTCACCTAGATACTCCAATGTTACCGCGAGTATCCGTGAGTTGATTATACGATATGCATCAAACAATTTCTGATTCATAATACTCAGTCCAACACAAAGTACCTCAAAGAGTGCCCCAAGATTTCTACAGGAGAAACAAAGACAAGAACGTGCATCAACCCTTATGCATAGATTACCCCAATTTCACCTCGGGAATCCGCGAGTTAAGTGCCAAGACATAGATCAAGTGCTCTCAAATCCATAAAAGTATTCAATCTGATAAGAACGAAATCTCAAAGGGAAAACTCAATTCACAACAAGATAGAGAGGGGAAAACACCATATGATCCTACTATATTAACAAAGCTCGTGATACATCAAGATCATGCCAACTCAAGAACACGAGAGAGAGAGAGAGATTAAGCACATAGCTACTGGTAAAAACCCTCAGCCCCGAGGTTGGACTACTCCCTCCTCATCATGGTGGCTACCAGGATGATGAAGACCACCGGTGATGATTTCCCCCTCCGGTAGGGTGCTGGAACGGGGTATAGATTGTTTTTTCGTGGCTACAGAGGCTTGCAGTGGCGGAACTTCTGATCTAGGGTTCTTTTTGGGGGTTTATCTATTTATAGGATTTTTTGGCGTTGGTTTCACGCGAAGATGGGCCTCGAGGTGAGCACAACCCATCGGGGCAAGCCAGGCCCCTCTAGCGCACCATGGTGGGTTGTGCCCTCCTCGTGGCTCTTCTGGCCCTCCCATGAAGCTTCGGGGGTCTCTTTTGTTCCAAAAAAAATCGTTAAAAAGTTTCAGCCCATTCCGAGAACTTTTATTTTTGCACAAAAAACAACACCACGATAGTTCTGCTGAAAACAATGTCATTCCAGGTTAGTTCCATCCAAATCATACCAAAACCATATAATTTTTTTGTAAACATGGCATGAATACTTCATAAATTATAGATACGTTGGAGACGTATCAGTTAGCATGGTGATGACTTAGGAGGATATAGATGCATACCGGGTTTTGTAAAGTATCATGAAGTAAAAGGGAACATCGCATGATAACCAAAGGTTCACTCGAATATCATTCGTGTAATCATAGGGACCAATATGGATGTCCACGGTTCCGCTATCGGTCATTGAACGAAGGAATTTCGTTCATGTCTATGGTTACCAAACCTACAGGGTCACAAGCTTAAGGTAATCACGATCTGCTGAGTGTTAGTAGGACGAGAGTGATGAGAATATATTTGTGGAATTGTTTCATTAATATCCGGAATAGTTCTGAGAGGTTCTGGATGCGTTTCGGGGTCACCGGAAGGGTTTCGATGAATATCGGGTAATACGGGGTATTACCGATTAATATATATAGGTGGAAAATGATTTTAGAGATGTTAAATTATATATATTATGCTCTGAAAATGTTTAGAAAAAAATATATTTAATTTAATATCAACGGGCCAAATAAGGCCAAGAGGTGGAGAAGGAGTTGGGCCACAAGGGCCCAACAAGGGAGGCGCCCCCCCCCCCTTCCTAAAGGGGGGGCCGAATCCTACTTGGAGGAGGAGTCCTACTCCCCCTCCCTTGGCCGGCGCCCCAAGGGGGATCTTTCTCCCTTGGTGGCAGCCCCTCTCCCCCCCAATCCTATATATACTAGAGGATTTCCACCCTATGGAGTCACAAGTTTTGGGAGCCTCCTCTAGTTGATCTAGTTCTAGTTCTAGTTGGTCCTAGACTAATTAGAGCTAGCCCTAGCCACCTCTAATCCTCATAATTAGAAGCCCTATGTGGTTCTAATCTCCTCCCTCTAATTCTCCGGCAACGGTTAGCTCTGAACGGTGAAGCGCTGCCGGATCGTGAAGACCGTACGCTTGCAACCAAGTAGAGATGCCATGCTTTCGGTCTTCAGTTCGAGGGATTGTTCGAGGACGGTTCGCGGGATCATCATCAATGTTCAAGGGACTTCAAGTACAATCTACACCGACTCGTCTACTTTCGCTGCACTCCGGAGTCAGTAATGATCGTTGATCACAACCCGTTATGCATCTTCATATTGTTCTTCGGTGATCGTAGGTGCAAATTTTTTTGTTTTCTACTACGTTTCCCAACACATGTTGCTATGTATCCTCAGATATATTAGATATGGCCCTAGTTAACCTACCGATAAATGGGCTACAAATATATTCAGTGAAAAGTCCGATTCACCGATTAATCCCTTATCAGCCCCCGGCCTATATGGTACCAGCTACCGATATCCTGAACAGTGAGTATATATAAGCCATGGGATGAAACTAACCTCGATGGAAAATAGCAGTCGTTCCCAAAATTGTCCTGTGTAAGTACATCGAGAGGCATGTTAAGCACAACAGACTAAACATCAACCAAATATATCCATGGTAGACAAAATAATCTCCAAACGATAGCTTCAGTGTGCAGATTTAAGCACGCTAGTTAAGCAAAACAAGAAGTGGAAAGGTGTGTTAACTGCAACATGCCTAACATTTAACAACAAGCAAATATAGTCATTCAAACTGGTATTGTGCCGGTCTAAGTACACTGGTTATTGCTAAATAAAAATGGAAAGGCGTGTTAACTACAACATGCTTAACAACAAGCAAATGTAGTCATTCATAGTGGCATTGTTGAAACTGGTATTGATGAAATTGAACTGCACAGTTCATACTTGCACATATAGAACATCACGTCGTGAATAACTGGAATAAACAAGGCATACTAGGAACAACCAAAGATAGCATTTGAAACTGGACATATGCTAACTACAAACAATCGAACAACCAAAAAACTTTAAAAGAGGCATATGCTAGCTATAACAGGCTTAACGGCAAGCAAATATATGCATTCCTATCGGTATGTTTAAAACTGGTATTGATGAAAATGTACTGCACAGTAAATAGTAGCACATATAGAGCATCACATTGTGAACAACTGAAATAAACAAGGCATACTGCAAACAACCAAATATAGCAATTAAAACTGGACATATTCTCACTACACTACAAAAGGGACTCGACAAAACAAATCATGGGTTCCCCCCTATGAAGAGGCACGGCAAAACAAATCATGGGTTTCCTCACTTGTCACAGATGGGCTCGTTCCCGTGGGAAGAGCATGAACCCTGGGTGCTCTCCATGTTGTCACAGATGGGCTCCTTCCCCTTGGAAGAGCAGGGCTGTAGGGTGCCCTCCCTGATGTCACATATGGGCTCTTTCCCCATGGAAGAGCCGGAGAGGGTGCCCTCCTCGTGGTCGCCGTCGATGAGGTCTGACTTGGCAGCTGTGGATCCCAAGCCAGTGTCGCAGAACATGTCCTTCAGAAATGAAAAAAGGGGCTCGATGGCGATGTAGGATGGCAAATTCTTGACAGCGAGCCAGAGGAGATCAGCAGCGGGTCCATGGATGAGATCGACGGCGGTTGAACCCGAGGGGTTGGGGGTGGGCCACTTAACCTGTGACATAGCCCGTGTCATGCCGTCGATGTCATAGCCAACGTCCGCGACATACAAGCATACTCTAGCCCGCTGATTGAGAGTCTGCAGCCAGTAATGGTCGCCAGCATCCTCGGTAGCTACCTCGGCGACGTCGGGCGAAGAGGCCGTGATACACCACCTATTTTGGGCTAGTCGCTCCTCGAGCTCCATGGGAAGCGTAGCCGGGCTTAGGCTGCGACGCTCTGGAGTGGGGGATGGGGATGGAGATCTATGGGAAAGGGGGCGTTTGGCAAGCGTCATCTAAGAAACTCAGGGCGGCTAGAGTATGGAGATCGGTGGGTAAGCTGCGCGGGCAAACCGGCAGATGTTGACAATGGAGGCCTTGCGGCGGCGGTGGCGACAACGACCTTGCTAGGGTTTCGAGCGAGTGAGGGTTGTGGTGGTGGTGTGTGTGTGTGTGTGCGCGCGCGTGGGGGGGTTGGGGTGTGTGTGTGGAGGGGGAGTTTGAGGAAATGACGCGGCTACTAAAAATTTTACTACGCGGGAGTAAAATGCCGGGGCTATTGAAAATTCGGATGATGCATCGCACACGGTCCCGAAATAACAACCGTGTGTTATCAAACAGAAAAACCCTCGAGCCGGGCAGATATTTTCGAGGGATGCAGGAGGGAGCGGGAACAGCAAACATCACAAACGGTCAAAACATAATAACCATGTGTTATCAAATAGAAAAATCCTGCAGGTGGGTAGATATTTTTTAGATTGCGAGGGAAGCCTCGTGGAGCCCAATGTACTGTGCTGATGTGCGTGACAGGGGCACCGGTGTGGCACACGGGTAGTGTGAGTGAACTGTGTCTGTTGCATCATCTGACTTGTCTAATGTTTATAAATTTGGCAAAAATAACACGGGAAAGGGTCAGAACACAAACACACTTGGATGTGGACCAAAAATATGTACGAAAAGGCTGGTTTGATGTTCAAATACCAAATGCACAACTTTGATGTGGCACCTGTCTCACAAAGCGCACGGTATTGCTTGTCCCCCCCCCCCCCCCCCGTGTCGGCAGGAGGGGAATCCTAGCTATGAACGCATGCCCCCAAATAGCTAGGTCTAACATATCACCCTACCGTAACACTAAACCTATGGGAGTCCATCATGGTCAAACCCCGCCCCCCTTTCGTTTCCAGTGAAAGGTGGACCGTGTGCCGGCCCACAAATGTGTGCTTCTGGCGCGAGATGGGGTGAGACCACATACGAACCACCTGCGGGTAGCCCAACTATATGTATGAAAAAGGTGGTGTGATATTTAAATACCCAATTCACGACTTTGATGTGGCACATGCCTCGCAAATTAACCAGACATCCCCAACCTCATGGAGGTTCACCTAGCAAAGTGCGAAGTAGCAGCTCGGCCCTCAAACACACACACACACACACACACACACTTTCAGTCGACGGGAGAGGGCATCTCACCAAATTGTATCGTAAAACGGACCAAGAAGAATCCACCTTGGTCGTACAACCTCTCTATTGTTGTTGGTCAAAGTGATGGACATCCACACGACCCCAGAGATGGGCTAGCTCGCCAATAATCACGCAAGTAGCTAGTTCCCGAAGATAACCACTGCCTGCATGTGGCCCAAACATATGTATGGAGTGTTGATGTTTGAATACCCAATGGAACAACTTTGATGTGGCACCATGCTTTGGAACCAGAAATCCCCACACGGAGCGAGGGTTAGTTGACGATGTGTTGTATATATGTATGTGACACCACACTTCAAGCCAGTGACGGGGATTCATGCATGCATATGTACGTATGCGCTCAAACTTAGGTTTGGAATCTCACCATGACCTAAAATGATAGCACGAACCAAAGAAGAAGAATCCACCATGGTAACTTATCTCGTTGTCGGTCAAAGTGATCATGGATGTCCGCGCGGGCCCACGAATATATAGGCTTGCCGCCGATAACCACGTGAGGGAGAGTACCATTCGAAGACAACCACTTCATGAATATGTATGTATGGAGGTGATGCGTGCATGTTTGAATACCATGCACAACATTGATGTGGCGCGTGCGTCGAAAATCGTACAGTCCCCACACAGAGAGAGATCGGTTCATGACGTGTCTAAAGGAAATATGCCCTAGAGGCAATAATAAAGTTGTTATTTTATATTTCCTTATTCATGATAAATGTTTATTATTCATGCTAGAATTTTATTGATCGGAAACCTAAATACATGTGTGAATACATAGACAAACACTGTGTTCCTAGTGAGTCTCTACTTGACTAGCTCGTTGATCAAAGATGGTTAAGGTTTCCTAACCATGGACATGAGTTGTCATTTGATAACGGGATCACATCATTAGGAGAATGATGTGATGGACAAGACCCATCCGTTAGCTTAGCATAATGATCGTTCAGTTTTATTGCTACTGCTTTCTTCATGTCAAATACATATTCCTTCGACTATGAGATTATGCAACTCCCGGATACCGGAGGAATGCCTTGTGTCTATCAAACATCACAACATAACTGGGTGATTATAAAGATGCTCTACAGGTATCTTCAAAGGTGGCTGTTGGGTTGGCATAGATCGAGATTAGGATTTGTCACTCCGAGTATCGGAGAGGTATCTCTGGGCCCTCTCGGTAATGCACATCATAAGAAGCCTTGCAAGCAAAGTGACTAATGAGTTAGTCACAGGATGATGTATTACGGAACGAGTAAAGAGACTTGCCCGTAACGAGAATGAACTAGGTATAAAGATACCGACGATCGAATCTCGGGCAAGTAACATACCGATGGACAAAGGGAATAACGTATGTTGTCATAACGGTTCGACCGATAAAGATCTTCGTAGAATATGTGGGAGCCAATATGAGCATATAGGTTCCACTATTGGTTGTTGACCAGAGAAGTGTCTCGGTCATGTCTACATAGTTCTCGAACCCGTAGGGTCCGCACGCTTAACGTTCAATGATGATTTAGTATTATATGAGTTATGTGATTTGGTGACTGAATGTTGTTCGGAGTCCCGGATGAGATCACGGACATGATGAGGAGTCTCGAAATGGTTGAGAGGTAAAGATTGATATATAGGACGATGGTATTCGGACACCGGAAGTGTTCCGGAGGGTACCGGGTACATATCGGGTCACCGGAAGGGGTTCCGGGCACCCCCGGCAAAAGATATGGGCCTAATGGGCCAAGAGGGGAAACGCAGCATCCAGCAGGGGCTGCTGCGCCCCCCATATGGGCCGCACCAGAGGAGAAGGAAAGAGGGGAAGAAAGAAGGAAGGGGAGGGATTCGGCCTACCCCTTCCTTCCCTCCTCCCTCCTCTTTCCTTCCCCCTCCGGTAAATAAGGAAGGGAGGGGCGCACCACTTGGGAAACCCCAAGTAGGATTCGGATCCTACTTGGGGCGCCCCATGGCTGCCTCTCCTCCCCTCCCACCTATATATATATGGGGAGGGGGGCGCCTAGAACATACAAGATCAACTGTTAGCCGTGTGCGGCGCCCCCCTCCACAGATTACACCCTCGGTCATATTCTCGCGGTGCTTAGGCGAAACCCTGCGAGGATCACTTCACCATCACCGCCACCATGCTGTTGTGCTGACGGAACTCATCTACTTCCTCGACACTTTGCTGGATCAAGAGTTTGAGGGACGTCATCGAGCTGAATGTGTCCAGAACTCGGAGGTGCCGTACCTTCGGTGCTTGATCGGTCGGAACAAGAAGAAGTTCGACTACATCAACCGCGTTGTCAAACGCTTCCGCTTTTGGTCTACGAGGGTACGTAGACACACTCTCCCCCTCTTGTTGCTATGCATCTCCTAGATAGATCTTGCGTGAGTGTAGGAATTTTTTTTGAAATTGCATGCTATGTTTCCCAACAGTGTCATGGTGCTGCCCCTCCCCCTGTTGCCCACTTCGACTCGGTGGGAGGGATTCGTGCGTACACATGCTTGTGCTCAAACTATATCATGTCATCCCAGAGCATGACCTACATACCGTAATACAAACAAAAAAACATCCCCACCTAAGTCAAATTAACCTCTCTCGCTGTCGATTAAAGTAGTGATGGACCAAGAGGCCCACATATGGAAAGCATCGATATCGCTGATAACCGCGTGAGTGGGTGCCAGAGGACAACCGCCATCGCTTTGCATGTGGGCCAAACATATGTATGGAGGTGTGTGTGGTTGTGATGTTTGAATACCCAAAATGCACAACTTTGATGAGGCACATGCCTCGAAAACCATGAAGTCCCCACACAGAGCGAGGTTCATGAAGCGTAGTATACATGCTGGTCCCCTTCCCCCTCTTCGACGCATACTATATGCTCCTACCGTAATACAAACCAAAAAGAATCATCCTTGATGGTGAAATTAATTAACCTCTCCCAATGTAGGTCAAAGTGATGCATGCATGGATGATGACCTCGCGGGCCCACAGATGGAAGAGTCACACATGAGTGTCCTAGGATAACCATCACCTGCATGCATGTGGCCCAAAGAGGTGTTATGTGATATTTGAATAGCCAATGCACAACTTTGATGTTGCACATGCCTCGGAAACCGAAAAGTCCCTACACTGAGTGAGCTGTGTTCATGGACGCGTACGTAGTATATATGCTGGTCCCCTCCCACCTCTTCAACGCGTACTATATACTCCCACCGTAACACAAACAAAAAAGAATCAACCTTGCTGGTCAAATTAACCTCTCTGTCGGTTGTAGGTCAAAGTGATGGACGACAACCTCACGGGCCCACAGAAAGCGTCACACGCGAGTGAGTGTCGTGTAGGACAACCACCGACTACATGTGGCCCAAACATCTATGTATGAAAGGGTTGTGTAATGTTTTAAATAACAAATTCACGACTTTGATGTGGCACCTGCCTCACAAAACGGCCAATCCCACACGGTGGCTCACGACTCGTAGTGTACTGCCAGACACCCCCCCACCCCAGATGCACACACACACCACGCATCCACCGCAACTACAAGGCTTGTTAAAATTTTCCACGATGAACATATGTTACCAAAGGAGGGACGTTTTAATTTTGAAAAAAAACCCAGAGATTATTAAGACGTTAATTTTCTAGGGATATAATGTGCAAAAATTAAATTTGAACTACATGCACACATGACAGTGCACCTAAATGGATTGGAAAACACATGTGTGTCACTGGGTGCATGTTTACTCCCCATGCAAGAAATTTCAAACATTGAGAATCTTGATTTTTAAAATCTAGTACATCCAAAACTTAGTTGAAATTCATGAAACTTATTGTGTTGTCATATATGGACACCAATACACAGTGGTATTGTACTTTTTTTGTCAAATTTGACACAAGTTTTGATGTAATTTTTATCTTCTTACAAATGGGAGATTATTAATAATTGGGAACCAATATCACAAACGGATTATTTATTCGAACCATGGGCGTCAGACCAATA
The DNA here is from genome assembly GCA_011799875.1 of Thinopyrum elongatum. Classification (NCBI taxonomy): domain Eukaryota; kingdom Viridiplantae; phylum Streptophyta; class Magnoliopsida; order Poales; family Poaceae; genus Thinopyrum; species Thinopyrum elongatum. Next base: position 353,985,737 of record CM022300.1, on the reverse strand, counting down.
ATGGATACGTGCCATGCTTCAGTTAAGCAATAAAGAGGCAACATTAATCATCAAAATAGAAAAAACAATATACGCATCGTCATGCGTCCAGTGTGCCGTGCGAGCAGGCATGAGTTGACGGGACGCATGCGAGCAGTCCGCCGCACAGGCAGTCCGGGAGGCATGCGTGCAGGTGTGTGAATTGACAGGAGGCGTGCTCGCTGCACAGTGTCATTGGGAGGCATGCGAGTAGCTGTGTGAAATGATGGTAGGCATGCCAGCAGTCCGCTGCGTAGGCTCACCAAGAGGCAAGCCAGCAGTTTGACCGCCACTCGCCTCTCTCCCACTACTCCATATTAATCGCGCGCCCGAGCGGCCGCACCCCCCATCCTCGCCACACACACAATCCTCTCTCTCCGCCTGCATCCTCGACGCTGCTCTCAGTCCTCACCGCCGTCAGTGTATGAGGATGCCGCCGAAGCGCCCCATCAGAGGGAGTGGCGACGCCTGGGCTGCTGAAGCACCGGAGCACGGCGTGAAGATGGAGACAGAGGTTGCCGTCGTCGACGATGAGGTCTCGCTACACCTTGACATTGTCGATGGCGTCGTGCTTCCATAGCAGGAGCCAGAGGTCCACATCGACACCGGTGACGACTCCTGATACGTCTCCGGCGCATCTACTTTTCCAAACTCTTTTGCCCTTGTTTTGGACTCTAATTTGCATGATTTGAATGGAACTAACCCAGACTGATGCTGTTTTTAGCAGAATTGCCATGGTGTTATTTTTGTGGAGAAATAAAAGTTCTCGGATTGACCTGAAAATTTACGAAGATTATTTTTGGAATATATAAAAAATATTGGCGAAAAAAGATACCAGAGGGGGGCCACCCATGGGCCACAAGCCTAGGGGGCACGCCTATCCCCCAGGGCATGCTCCCTGGCTTGTGGGCACCCTGGACCGACTGCAACCCTAACTCCAACTCCATATATACCTATTCGCGGAGAAAAAAAACAGAGAGAAGGATTCATCGCGTTCTACGATACGGAGCCGCCGCCACCTCCTGTTCTTCATCGGGAGAGTTGATCTGGAGTCCGTTCGGGGCTCCGGAGGGTGGAATCTGTCGCCATCATCATCATCATCAACCTTCCTCCATCGCCAATTTGATGATGCTCACCGCCGGGAGTGAGTAATTCCTTCGTAGGCTTGCTGGACGGTGATAGGCTGGATGAAATTTATCATGTAATCGAGTTAGTTTTGTTAGGGTTTGATCCCTAGTATCCACTATGTTCTGAGATTGATGTTGCTATGACTTTGCTATGCTGAATGCTTGTCACTAGGGCCCGAGTGCCATGATTTCATATCTGAACCTATTATGTTTTCATGAATATATTTGTGTTCTTGATCCTATCTTGCAAGTTGTAGACACCTATTATGTGTTATGATCCGCATACCCCAAGGTGACAATAATTGGGTTTCTTTCCGGTGATTATCGTAGTTTGAGGAGTTCATGCATTCACTAAGTGCTAATGATTTGTTCCGATTCTCTATTAAAAGGAGGCCTTAATATCGCTTAGTTTCCTTATGGACCCCGCTGCCACGGGAGGGTAGGACAAAAGATGTCATGCAAGTTTTTTCCATAAGCACGTATGACTATATACGGAATACATTTCTACATTATATTGATGAATCGGAGCTAGTTCTGTGTCACCCTAGGTTATGACTGCTACATGATGAATATTATCCAACACAATTATCCATCGCTGATCCAATGCATACGAGCTTTTCACATATTGATCTTTGCTAAGTTACTTTTGCCATTGCTAATGTTACAATCACTACAAAAGTGCTACTGTTACTTTTGCCACTGTCACCGTTACTTCCATACTACTTTGCTACTAAATACTTTGCTGCAGATATTAAGTCTTTCATGTGTGGTTGAATTGACAACTCAACTGGTAATACTCGTGAATATTGTTTGGCTCCCCTTGTGTCGAATCAATAAATTTGGGTTGAATACTCTACCCTCGAAAACTATTGCGATCCCCTATACTTGTGGGATATCAAGACCTTTTTCTGACGCCGTTGCCGAGGAGCATAGCTCTATTTGCTGAGTCACTTGGGATTTATATCTGTTGATCACTATGAGGAATCTGAAAGATACCAGAACCAAGATTTTTCCCTCTACTACGAGGGGAGGTAAGGAACTGTTATCTAGCTCTGCACTTGATTCGCCTTCTGTTTTGAGAAAGCTTGCGACACCTACACCTGCTATCAATCCTGATATGTCACAAGTAATTGATGGTGCTACTTCTGCTATGAATGATGCTTATAATGATACTATTACTTTGCTTGGTAATACTGTGCCACTGGGTGAATTTCCTGATGAACAACTTGCTAGAGCTAAAGATATTGAGAATGCTGAAACTGAAGATATCTCTGAAACTGATGAAATTATTGAAACTGAAAACCTTGAAACACCCATTAGACCTAGCACTCCTAGATATGAATTGCCTGTTATACATGAGGGTTATGTTATGGATGGAGAGGTAGCTAGGGACTTTCTTGCTTGTAAGGATAGAGAGGATCTTAAGAAGTTACTAGTCAAGTTGAAAGAAAAATCTTTGAATGCTAGAATGCAATATGATCCTAAGTTTGCTACTTCACCTATCTTTGTTACTGATAAGGATTATGAATTATCTGTCGATCCTGAGTTAATTACTTTTATTGAATCTGATCCTTTCCATGGTTATGAAACTGAAACTGTTGTGGCACATCTTACTAAATTAAATGATATAGCCACCCTATTTGCTCATGAGGAAAAAATTCGCTACTACTATATTCTTAAGTTGTTTCCTTTCTCATTAAAGGGTGATGCTAAGATATGGTTTAATTCTATTGCTCCTGGTTGTGTGCGTAGTCCCCATGATATGATATATTACTTCTCTAAAAAATATTTTACTGCTCATAAGAAACAAGCTGCTTTACAGGAAATATTTAACTTTGTGCAAATTGAAGAAGAGAGTCTCCCACAAGCTTGGGGGAGGCTTCTCTAACTACTTAATGCTTTTCCTGGTCATCCTCTCAAGAAAAATGAAATACTTGATATCTTTTATAATGGACTAACCGATGCTTCTAGGGACCACCTAGATAGTTGTGCTAGTTGTGTTTTCAGGGAACGAACTGTTGATCAAGCTGAAGTACTATTGAATAATATATTAAGTAATGATAATGATTGGACTCTTCCCAAACCACCTCCTAAGCCAACTTCAAAGAATAGGGGTATTCTATTTCTTAGTCTTGAAGATATACAAGAGGCAAAGAAACCTATGAAAGAAAAAGGCATTAAAGCTGAAGATGTTAAGAATTTACCACCGATTGAAGAAATACATGGTCTTAATACCCCGACACAGGTAGTAGAGGTAAATTCTCTCTATAGATTTGATGAAGGTGATATTCCTTATAATAAATCTGCTAGTCAGTGCTTGGATGAATTTCATAACTTTATTTAAACAAGAAAACTTCAATGCTTATGTTAGTAGACAACTGAAAAGAAATGCTTATATGATTGAACACTTGCGTGACTATATGTTTAGAACTGTTAATGATCTCAAGGTTGTTAGTAAACATGCTTCCATGGTAAAAACTCAAGTAGAACAAGTTCTCAAAGCACAAAATGATTTGCCTAATGAAATGAATAATAAAAAGAATGATCATGCTGTTAGAGTTATGACTAGAGGTGGTAAAATGACTCAGGAACTCTTGTATCCTGAAGGTCATCCTAAGAGAGTTGAACAAGACTCTCGGAGAATTAATGTTGATGCACCTAGTCCATCTAAAAATAAAAAGAAAGATGATAAGACTTTGCATGCTTCTAGTGAACCTACTGTAGACACACCTGAAAATCCAAATGATATTTCTATTTTTGATGTTGAAACACAAAATGGTGATGAACATGAACCTAGTAATAATGATAATGATGATGTTCATGTTGATGCTCAACCTAGTAATGATAATGATGTGGAGATAGAACCTGCTGTTGATCTTGATAACCCACAACCTAAGAATAAAAGATATGATAAGAGAGACTTCATTGCTAGGAAACATGGTAAAGAAAGAGAGCCATGGGTTCAGAAACCCATGCCCTTTCCTCTTAAGGCTTCAAAGAAAGGATGATGAAGAATTTGAGCGCTTTGTTGAAATGCTTAGACCTGTCTTTTTGCGCATGCGTTTGACCGATATTCTGAAAATGTCTCCTTATGCTAAGTATATGAAGGATATTGTTACTAATAAAAGAAAGATACTGGAAGCTGAAATTTCCGCCATGCTTGCTAATTATACATTCAAAGGTGGAATACCAAAGAAACTAGGAAATCCAGGAATACCAACTATACCTTGCTCCATTAAAAGAAACTATGTTAAAACTGCTTTATGTGATCTCGGAGCCGGTGCTATTGTTATGCCTTTCTCTTTGTATCATAGACTTGATTTGAATAAGTTGACACCCACTAAAATCTCTTTGTAAATGGCCGATGAATCAACTACTATACCTATCGGTATTTGTGAGGATGTGCCTGTCGTAGTTGCAAATGTTACTATCTTAACGGACTTTGTTATTCTTAATATACCTAAGGACGACAGTATGTCGATCATCCTTGGTAGACCATTTTTTAATACTGCAGGGGCTGTTATTGATTGCAATAAAGGCAATGTCACTTTTCATGTTAACGGTAATGAGCATATGATACACTTTCTGAAGAAACAACCTCAAGTGAATAGTATCAATTCTATTGGAAAAATTTCAACAATTACTATTGGAGGTTTTGAATTCCCTATTCCTACTGTCAAAAAGAACTATGATATTCTTATTGTTGGGGACATGCATATCCCTGTTGAGGTAACCTAGTGTTATACGAAGATTCTTCGGTTTCATGTCATTCGGAAGAAGTTTGCTAATAAGACTTGATCAACCTTTTTAATGGATTCCTTTTGACGGGCATGAGATGGATGAATTTAGTAAACACAACTTTCTGTACCCACTTTTTACTTTCTGTTATTTAGAATTAATAAAGTAGAAATGCTATTATTTTACTATTTTCTGAATTATCCGTGCAATAAAAAATGACCAGAAAATAAAAGTTCTCCAAATGCCCTGAAAATTTAGTATGAATTTTTCTACATTATTTTATAATTTTTGGCACTGAACACACCCCAGGGGGTGCACCTATGAGCCACAAGTCCACAGGACGCGCCCACCCCCCTAGGCGCGCCTAGGAGACTTGTGGGGCCCATGTGGGTCCCCTCACTTATTCCAGCCACCCATCCACTTCGTCTTCCTCCAGAAAAAATCACACCATTCCTCAAACCCGTGTTCTTACTCATATTGCTGCCATTTTTTATCTCTTTGCTTGGAGCTCCGTTTCTGAAACTGTTTTGGGGGATTGTTCTTTGGTATGTGACTCCTCCGTTGGTCCAATTAGTTTTTACTATAGTGCGTTATATTACAAATTTTTGCTGCTGTGGTGACCATGTTCTTGAGCTTGCATGTCAAATTTATATGGTCCAAAGTAGTTTTGTTGCATGATATAGCCTTTAGACACTTGTAGGAGTAGTTGCTAGTAGTTTTGTTGAGTTTGGGTCACTTTTATTTTGAGTCACTAAAAATTTCAGAAAATTTCAGAGGAAAGAAACACCATGAGGAGGTGGTTAAGGGGCTCGTCAGGCCGTAATGCAGAGGAAACTTTGGAGGAAACTCCAGTAGAGAAGCCCAAGTACAATCTTCCACGTGCGACGGAGGTTTGGCTGTGTGAATGGCCAAGTGATACATTTTTTAAGGAGATGGGAATTTATGATGACTTCTATTATTTGGCGAAGAAAGCCAGCATTGTCCCCTTCCTCTAAGATAAGTGTGATCAATACCTCCTACTCACTAATACCATCGTGCAAAATTTTCGCTTTCATTCTAGGAAGGAACCTCCCATGGTAGAATTTCACTTGTATAATGAGCCTAAGGAAATGATACTATATGAGTTTTTGCAATGTTTGCAAAATACCTTATGATGGCTGCATCAGTGAGCCACGTCCTAGAGACATGGCAGATTTCATCGCTGACACTACTATGGGGGAAGAGAGAGGAGTGTCAGAAGCTAGAGTTGCTAGTTTACATTTTCCTGTTTTACGTTATTATTCATTATTTGCCAGGAGATGTTTGATAGGTCGTGGGGGAGAGTGGAACTCTCAGCTCACCTGACCTTGCTATTTTGCGCCATGCTTTATATGCTGATAGAACCTTTAGTTTGGGCGCTATAGTTGCTCGGTGTTTACACACAAACCATACGAAGGGTAGTATTTTTGGTGGTGTCTGTGCCTCCTGCCTTGCTAAATATTTTGAGATACCTATTAGGCATGATGAGAAGGAGGAGATGTTGCTACCCACTAAATAGTTAGATTCTGCTAGCATGCTAGCACACGATTTTATTAACAATGATAAGCAAAAGCAACTCCAGTACAACCTGGTATTCATTCAGGGTACGTGTGAGATTATTACCTTGCCTGCACCTTCTTTGTTCAATATTCGTTCAGGCAGGTACATTGTTATGCCCGAGGACATTTATGTGTACTGGAGCTTAACGCAACCCCCAATACCTGAGCCAGCTCCAGCACGTGAGCCATATCAGGAGCCTGTTTATTAGTGGGAGTCATAGGAGCTCGCCACCCAATGGAACCCTCAGGACCCTCTGCCGTATCCAGGAGAGCTTGGGGGAGTACGTATCTCTCACCGACATTACATTCATGTTCACACATTCATTCCAATTGTCGGTGTTCATACTTTTTCATTGTATTATCCATGTTAGTTTATTTTTCTTGCTTTCTTCTTGTGTGTTTGAAAAACTTTGATAAAATCCAAAAATATTTCTCGCTTCTTTTTAGTTTTTCTTTCTAGTTTATGTAGTAGTAGTATCAAAAGAAAACCCAAAAAGATTTCTCGTTCTTCTTTTACTTGTTGGGAGCTTTCCCGTGTAAATAGTTTTCTCGTTCTCATTTTACTTTCTTCAGAAAAACAAAAACTCCAAAAATATTTTAGTGTGTTTCTTTGAAATTCTTTTCTTTTTCTCTGGGTCATAAGGAGAAGACCACGATGAAAATGTTGAGAGGCTCTCATATGCATTTTTGTTGATCTAACAAAGAGCCCATATTACCTTGTCTTCTCCTTTGAATAAATGTTTGTAGATTCCAGCATAGTCCAATGCACGTGCACTATTATTATTATTCACATCATTCGGTCATGCAAGTGAAAGGCAATAATGACGATATTTGATGAAATGATTGAGATGAAGAAAAGCTCGTATGAACTTGACCTATTTTGTTTTTGTAAATATGATTAGCTCATCGTTCCTGATTCAGCCCATTATGAATGAAAATGTTTACAATGACAATTAGAGATTATAGTTACTCATGCCATGCTTAATTAGCTAGGAGTGGATAATGGTTTATCTTGTGTGCCAACATGCATTTAAAATGGTTATGATGTAGTATGATAGGATGGTATCCTCCTTGGAATGATTCAAGTGGTTTGACTTGGCACATGTTCACTCATGTAGTTGAAATCAAAATCAACATAGCCTCCACGATATTTATGTTCATGGTGATTTATATCCTACTCATGCTTGTACTCAGTATTGATTAATCTCCATGCATGTTTATGACCGTTGTCGCTCTCTATTTGGTCGCTCCTCAATCTTTTTGCTAGCCTTCACTGGTACTAAGCGGGAATACTACTTGTGCATCCACTTCCTTAAACGCAAAGTTGTTCCATATGAGTCCACCATATCTACCTATATGCGGTATTTACCTGCCTTTCCAAGTAAATTTGCATGTGCAAAACTCTAAATCTTCAAATAATAATCTGTTTTGTATGGCCGGATCGCTCATGTAGCGACTGGGAGATGTCAGTATCTTCCATGCTAGGTGGGTTATTCTCACGATGAGTGTTTATTCACTTGTCATTCACGAGAAAGTGGCTGGTAATTTGGATGCCCAGTTCCATGATCAAAATCAAAATCAAACTCAAAATATAATAATGAAACGAAACTCCCCCAGGACTGTTGTTGGTATGGACGGTACCCGTGGATTCGGCTAGCCGTGGAGTGTGCTTGTTGGCGGAGGGGGTGTAAAACTTTACCATTCTGTTTGGGAACCGCCTATTATGTGTCTAGCATGGAAGATAGTGAGATCTCTCGGTCGTTATGTTGACAATGAAAGCATACTGCTCAAAATTATATTTATCTCTATTTTAAAAGCTTCGAGCTCTGGCACCTCTGCAAATCCATGCTTCCCTCTGCGAAGGGCCTATCTATTTACTTTTATTGTTGAGTCATCATCCTCTTATAAAAGCACCAGCTGGAGAGCACCAATGTCATTCATATGCTTTGTTTTTAATTGATGTTGAGTATGACTGGATTTCTTTTGCTATGAATTATAATGTCCAGTCAGTCCTTGATCTTTAGGGGTGCTCTGCATTTATGTTTTGCTGTCTCAGAAAGGGCTAGCGAGATACCATTATGTCATATTATATCATGATTGTTTTGAAACAAATGTTGTCATCCGAGATATTTCATTATTACTCTTTAGTTTGTTATGCTATTGATATGAGTAAATGTGAGACCTAAGTGTTATTGTGAATATGGTTAGTTCATAATCTTTGCTGAAAACCTGAATATTAGCTAGACATATTTACAACAACAAGATCAAACAGAGTTTCTAAAAGTTTTTCTTTGTCACTTTCAGTTTGTCAACTGAATTGCTTGAGGACAAGCAATGGGTTAAGCTTGGGGGAGTTGATACGTCTACGTCGTATCTACTTTGCCAAACTCTTTTGCCCTTGTTTTGGACTCTAATTTGCATGATTTGAATGGAACTAACCTGGACTGACGTTGTTTTCAGCAGAATTGCCATGGTGTTATTTTTATGCAGAAATAAAAGTTCTCGGATTGACCTGAAAATTTACGGAGATTATTTCTGGAATATATAAAAAATATGTCGGTGTACTAAGTATTGGGCCACTAGTACCCCTTACTTGTGCACGGGCAGTTGTAGCCGTCCTCGCGGCAAGGCTTGCCGGGACCAGCTCGAGGTCGATTTAAGTCATCAAGGAAATCATCAAGTCAGAGATCTGAGAATCAGCAAATAAGCAAAGCTGGAAATCAAAGACCAGCCTCCCCGGCAAGATCCTTGCCGGGGTGGCCTGAGGAGCCCGGCAAGGATCGGCGCCCGGCAAGGATCGGAGCCCGACAAGGCTTGGCGCCCAGCAAGTTTCGGCGCCTGGCGAGGTTCTGCCACTGTGCCACCGCTTCGGCACAGTGACGAGTCTGACATTCTGGCTCCTTCCATGGATGCGTGGCGGCGCGCCAGTGGAGGAGAGCTTAAGCGGTGCTGATGGGATGGCCCCTTTTTCCATCCCCAAGAAAGTGAGGACACCTAAACGGACACCTCACGATGCATTAAATGCGCTTGTCCTAATCCGTCAGGGGTTAGGTATGATACCCTGTAGCTACTTTACACCTCAATGTATGTACATTTTGCCACTGTGGAGACCCCTTTGAGCATATAAAAGGAGGCCCAAGGCAACTGCTACAGAGGAGAAGAACTTCTGGCCCATTTTGCATGCGTAGCTGCTCTTTGAACGTACTGTTCATTGCGAGCGCTCCTGAAGGCTGGGCTCAAGAACATCAATAAGAACACAAAGCAGGAGTAGGGTTTTACGCTGATCAGCGGCCCGAACCTGGGTAAAAATCTCACGCGTCGGTCACCGGTTCTGCTCTTTGCGTGTACCTCTCCCCCCGCCGAATCGTAAAAGGGGTCTCTCGGGATCCCATAGGTGTCGTGCCCTGACATCTTTGGCGTGCCAGGTAGGGGGATTGAAGGTTGCGTGAACCTGATCTGGTGGTCGACGCCCTAGTTCCTTCATTATGCTGCCCAAGAAGAAGAACATCGCGACAGCACAACCGTCCGGGTCTATTTTGCCCGCGCCTTCGCAGACAGGCGATGGTGTGGGTGCAGAAGGAAGGGGACTGGAACCCCCGCGGCGTTCTGGTGATCCAAGCCAAGCGAGCGGTATTGTTCGCAGTGGCAGTGGTAACTTGCGCGCCGCTGGATCTAGAGATGGCGTTGTGTTACCTACGGGTGGCACAACAAACTCTAGGGATCAGAGAGCGCCTGCTGGAGCTCCTGCGCCGCCGCGAGCCTCGCAACCTGCCCAGATTGTGCGAGACGAGCGACGTCATGGCGCTGGTGGTTCGGGGCGTCCCTACGAAAAGGTTTCTGCGCATAGATCCCAAGATGCGCGGGACCAGCATGCACACCGAGCTGCCGGCGAGGGTGGCGTGCGGTCGCGTGACCGTGGTGGTGCTCCTTCTAACTTGGTTAGGAGTCAGAGCACCTCATGTACTTCGCACCTGTCGCCGCCGCCTACGCCAGCGGAAGCCTTGGCACGTGCGCAGTTGCTCCTCGATTTTCCTCCCGCCCCGGAGAAGATGGAGGAGTGGCAAGCTACTATCCAGAGCCTTATCGGCTTCGCTAATAAGGATGGACCACAAGAGGCAGGGCCCTCTCAGCGGAAGCCCGTCGATCCGATGCGAGCTGGTGGAGAGAAAACTGGAGGTGGCGCGACTACAGTGCACTCTCCTCCGCGACATCAGCGGCGGCCAACGGCTCAGCAAGTCGACCGCCATGAAGAAGTTTCCACGGCGTCGTCCGATCCGCGGATGCGCCGTGATCAGCGTCTGGTTCTCCAGGAACGAGGCAAGGAGGACGCTCGAACAACCATCGAGCGGCGACGGGAAGCGCGTTATCAGTCTGATAAGCGTGCGGGGCCAGTTGTCGATGAGCCCGCGCTAGGGAACATAGGAGACCTGCCTTACGAGGTGGGACCTCCAGCGTTTACCCGTGAGCTGCGGCAGGTCCAGTGGCCAAATCTCCGAACCTTCAAGCCAAAGGTCCCGGAGAAATATGACGGCAAGACCCATCCCTCTGAGTTCCTGAGCATCTACACCATTGCGGTGCAAGCTGCCGGGGGTCGAGATGACAAGATACTCACCAACTACTTCCCGTTGGTGCTCAAACCCAACGTCAGGTCGTGGTTGATGCATCTGCCGGAGGATTCTATTTCTTGCTAGTCAGATCTGTGCCATCAGTTTGTTGGCGCCTTTGTTGGAGGCCACCAAGCTCCTGGCCAAGAAAGTGATTTGCACATCATCCCTCAGAAGGAGGGCGAGTCCTTGCGCAAGTTTATGCAGAGATTCAGCCGGGTGCAGTACAATATTCCTGATGTTCATCTTGCCGCTGTCATTAGCGTGTTTCATCAGAACGTGTGTAACCGCAGGATGCGGGAAGAGCTGGCGATGAACAAAGTCAGGAGTATTGCCGAGCTTTACACTTTGGCCGACAAGTGTGCTCGAGCTAAAGAGGGGAGAAAACTCCCCGGTGAAGCTGTTGGTGCGACAGGCGACTCAGAAGAAGAAGATGACGCGGCTCCGTCAAGGAAAGGCCGGCGGCGGAATAGGAAGCGCGGAGGCAAGGCCGTGCTTGCCGTCGAGGAATCCGGCAACCCTGGCGCCGCCAAGAAGGCCAAGGTTAGCGCCCCCGGCAAGGATCTTGCCGGGTGCCCTTCCTGTCAGGCCTTGGCGGCTGCCGACAAGTCGGAGAACTCCGGCAAGCAATATTGCAAGATCCATCGCACTAAGGGCCACGATCTCCAGGACTGCCGGCAAGTTGAGCAGCTTGCCGAGAAGCAGAAGGCCGAATACGAGAGGCGAGACAAGGAGAAGGCCCAAGATGGTGCTGAGGGGTCCGGCAAGAAACGCGGTGGCCGAGGGGGTCGCCGCGGCAAGGCCAAGCAGCAGAAGGATTGGCCCGCTCGGGGCCGAGATAAAGAAGGAGATGATGATGAGGAAGATGATGAATCCAGTGAGCAGGAATTCCAGAAGGCTACAGAGTCTATGTGCATTGATGGGGGTGCCTCGCTGCATTCTTCCCACCGCCAACTTAAACAGTGGGTGCGGGAGGTTAATGCGGCAGAGCCATCCCCCGATGCTTGTAGGCCTCTGAAGTGGTCCAGCACGCCTATCATCTTTGACGCCGAGGATCACCCTGATCGCACAACTGCGGTCGGGTGTTTGCCATTGTTGGTTTCCCCGACAATTCGCAACCTCAAGGTGACGAAGATGTTAGTTGATGGCGGGGCCGGCCTAAACTTAATATCACCAGACGTGCTCACAAAGCTTCAGATTCCCGACGAAGACCTCGAGGAAACAGGTACGTTTCAAGGGGTCAACCCGGGAAGAACCCAGCCTAAGGGCAAGATCACGCTGCCGGTAACATTTGGCAGCGAGCTTAACTTTAGGACCGAAAAGGTGGTGTTTGATGTCGCCAAGATCCCCATGTCATACAATGGGATCCTTGGCCGGCCAGCGCTGGCTAAGTTCATGGCGGCATCACACTACGCATACAACGTCTTGAAGATGCCTGCGCCGTTGGGCGTCATCACTATCCATTCCGACAAGAGGGATGCGCTCATCTGTGCCGACCAACTTTACCGGGAAGCAGTTGCAGCACCTGCCATCAAGGCATCTGCTCCTGCCGCTGGAACTCCCGGAGGGAAGAAGAAGACCGGCAGGAACCTTGGCGCGAACTCCGACAAGCGCGCCTCCTCGGAGTGCTGCGCTTCCGTCGAGGACGTACCAGAGAGTTCCACCGGCAAGAACAAGAAGTCCAAGGCTGCCCCGCCGGAAACTAAGAAGGTGCCTGCCAGGGAGGACGGAACGGGGGGAACTTTCACCATAAGTTCCACCCTAGATGACAAATAGGAAAGCGCGCTCGTTGCTTTCCTGCGGGCGAATGTCGACGTGTTTGCATGGCAACCGTCTGACATCCCCGGCGTTCCCAGGAAAGTAATTGAGCACCACCTTGCTGTCTGTCCCCATGCGCGGCCCGTCAAGCAAAGGGTGAGGAAACAGGCCTTGGAGCGGAAAGAATTCATTGCCGAAGAAATTAAGAAGCTGGAGGCGGCAGGACTGGTCAAAGGAGTGCTTCATCCAACCTGGCTGGCTAATCCGGTTGTAGTGCGGAAAGCGAACGGGAAATGGAGGGTTTGTATCGATTACACAGATATCAATAAAGCTTGTCCAAAAGATCCTTTTCCCTTGCCGCGCATCGACCAGATCGTGGATGCCACCGCTGGTTGTGATCTCCTGTCCTTCCTTGATGCCTATTCAGGGTATCACCAGATTTTTATGGCAAAGGAAGATGAAGAGAAGACCGCCTTTATCACCCCATGTGGTACGTATTGTTTTATACGAATGCCTTTTGGGTTGAAAAGTGCTGGTTCAACATTTGCCAGAGCAATCCAGATTGGTTTTGAGCCACAACTCCATAGAAATATGGAGGCGTATATGGATGATATAGTGGTCAAAACTAAGGATAAAACAACACTCATTCAAGACTTAGAAGAAACATTTGCAAACTTGCGCAAGATCAACTTGAAGCTCAATCCTGAGAAGTGCGTGTTCGGTGTTCCTTCCGGCAAGCTCCTCGGATTCTTTGTATCTTGCCGGGGAATCGAAGCGAACCCCGACAAGATCAAAGCTATTGAGCAAATTAAATCGCCGAGACGCGTCGAGGATGTGCGCCGTCTTGCCGGCTGTGTTGCTGCTCTAAGCAGGTTTATTTCCAAGTCTGCTGAGCGCGCCCTGCCCTTCTTCAAAATTTTGAAGAAGGCAGGTCCAATGAAATGGACTCCGGAAGCGGAGGCAGCGCTGCAAGATTTGAAGAAATACCTTTCTTCTCCGCCGACACTAGTCGCACCTAAACCACAAGAGCCGTTGCTGCTGTATCTGGCGGCAACAAATCAAGTGGTTAGTGCTGCGCTGGTGGCGCAGAGGGAAGCTGATGAGGAGGCAACATCAGCGGCAGGACCGCCAAGTGACGCGGCAAGATCTTCCACGGCAAGGGTTGATCCCGGCAAGACAGGATCTGCGCAGACAGAAGAGCCCGTGCAGAAGAAAAAGGTGGTGCAACGCCCAGTTTATTTTGTTAGCTCCCTCTTACAAGGGGCTAGATCAAGATATTCTGGTGTGCAGAAGTTGCTTTTCGGCCTCCTTATGGCCTCGAGAAAGCTACGCCATTATTTTCAAGCACATGAGATCACCGTCGTCACTCGCTTTCCGTTGCAACGGATTTTGCAAAATCCGGAGGCAACCGGCAGGATCATGGAGTGGGCGTTGGAGCTGTCCAGCTTTGGTATTAAGTTTGAAAGTACTTCGACGATTCAGAGCAGGGCCTTGGCGGAGTTCATTGCAGAATGGACCCCGACGCCAGACGAAGAAGTTCAAGAAACAATTCTCCCCGGCAAGGAAATCGATCAGCAATGGGTTATGTACTTTGACGGGGCTTTTTCGCTGCAAGGCGCCGGTGCTGGTGTGCTGCTTGTCGCACCCACCGGAGAGCACCTCAAGTACGTGGTCCAAATGCATTTTCCCCGGGAGAGTTCAACCAATAACACTGCAGAGTACGAAGGTTTGCTTGCCGGTCTCAGGATCGCAGCAGACCTTGGTATCAGAAAGCTCATTATCAAAGGTGATTCACAGCTTGTCGTCAGGCAGGTCAACAAGAACTATCAGAGCCCATTGATGCAAGCCTACGTAGATGAAGTGAGGAAATTGGAAGAGCGCTTTGACGGTCTCCAAATGGAGCACGTCCCTCGTGCCGAGAACAGCGTTGCTGACGACCTGTCAAAGCGTGCTGCCCTCAAGTTGCCTGTGGAACCAGGAACTTTTGTGCTCCAATTGACTCAACCATCCGTGGCGCCATCGACGCGGCAAGAAAAGAGAAGAAAGTTGAACTCTGGCCAGTACTTCCCAGCAGAGCTCCCCGGAGCCGCCGGCAAGGAAGTTGCCGGGATCGACACGCCTGCTGAGGAACAACAGGCTCCGGCAGGGCCTCAGGCCCTTGCTGTCGAGACAAACGTTCCCCCGGTGGAGGAGATGCCTTTAGTCCTAGCCGTCGAGCCTCAGGCTCCATCATGGGCGTAGCACATTGTCCATTTCCTTCAGACAGGTGAACTCCCTGAGGAACAAGAAGAAGCGGAGAGAGTAGCCCGTCGGTCTGTTATGTACAAATTCGTCGATGACGTCCTGTACAGAAAGAGACCAAACGGTGTGAAATTGAAGTGCATTCCTCGGGAGGATGGACTAGAGCTGTTGGCAGAGATACATGGGGGCATGTGTGGCTCTCACATAGGGTCGAGAGCGCTTGCCGGGAAAGCATTCCGGCAAGGTTTCTTTTGGCCCACCGCCCTCCAGGATGTGACTGCACTAGTAACCAGGTGTGAAGCGTGCCAGTTTCATTCAAAGAAATCACATCAGCCAGCTCAAGCTCTTCAAACAATCCCTCTCTCCTGGCCATTTTCGGTCTGGGGGCTCGACATACTGGGCCCCTTCCCCCGTGCTGCCGGGGGCTTTGAGTACTTGTACGTTGCTATCGACAAGTTCACAAAGTGGCCGGAGGTGGAAGCAGTGAGGAAGGTGACAGCGCAGTCGGCTGTCAAGTTCTTCAAAGGAATTGTTTGCCGTTTCGGTGTGCCTAACAGGATCATCACCGACAACGGCACGTAGTTCACAAGTCGCACCTTCATGCAGTACGTCCAAAACTTTGGCGGCAAGATTTGCTTTGCCTCTGTTGCTCACCCGAGAAGCAACGGCCAAGCGGAGAGGGCCAATGCTGAAGTGCTGCGCGGTCTCAGGACCAGAACCTTTGACAGTCTGAAAAAGTGCGGAAGACGCTGGATTGATGAGTTGCTGGCGGTTCTTTGGTCAATCAGAACGACACTAAATCGAGCCACCGGCCAGACGCCCTTCGCTCTAATGTATGGAGCGGAAGCAGTTCTCCCCACGGAACTCATGTACGGATCTCCTCGAGTGCTCGCTTATGATGAGCTCGAGCAAGAGCAACTGCGCCAAGATGACGCTGTGCTCCTTGAGGAGAATCATCTTCAGGCTGCTGTGCGAGCTGCATGCTACCAGCAAGCTTTGCGCCGCTATCATAGCCGCAAGGTTCATGCCCGAAGCCTTGAGGAAGGCGACCTTGTTCTTCGACGGATTCAGTCCGCCAAGAATTCAAACAAGTTGACGCCAAAGTGGGAAGGCCCTTATCGGGTAGTACGAGTCACCAGGCCTGGCGCTGTCCGCCTGGAGACGGAAGATGGCGTTCCAGTGAGTAATTCCTGGAATATCGAACATCTTCGCAAGTTCTATCCATAAGGCACGGTTGCCGGGGGCTCCCGGCAACCACCCTATTTGTACAAGTCTTGCCGGCAAGGCATGTGATCCTTTGTACAAAGCCAGGCGCAGACCCTGAGCGCAGATGAATAAATTTAAGTGTTATACATTTCCTTATTGATTCTCATGTTCACATTCATATATGCATGTTTTTCTAAGATGTTGTATAACACCTGATCCCAGTAAGTTCTAACGAACCGCCAAGGTTTCATTTCTTTATTTTCTCTTCTTTCTTTTTCTTAAAGACAGAAGGGTTCCTCGCGCGCACATTTGCCGGGGGAGGAAGGGAGACATGAATACCAGTTGGTGACGTTCGGAATCGTATGCTTACCGAAGGAAGGACAAAGACAGAAAGCTAAGTCCTAAAAATTCAGAGCAAGTTTTTCTTTTTAGTACCAAGTTAGTTCCTTGGACGATTCCGACCCTTGTATGGAAAATCTGCACGCGAAGGAACCCTTGTTGTAATCAGTTGCGCCCTTATTTTGTTTCGAGTCCGCTCAACGATTTAAGTGGCTGCACCGAGAGCGCCAAGGAGTCTTGCCGGCTGCTGCGCCTCCAGCAGGCTGCTGAAGTCCCGCACCCAGCGCTCGCGGCAGGTTGCGCGCCGGCAAGTTTTTCAGTAAGCGTAGGATGAACTCCATACATAAAGGAATCAGACAAGGAAAATAGCTAGCGTGAGCCTAAACATAGTTAAATTATATTACATCCATGAGTTGCCGCAGTCCTAACTCGAGACTTAACTGTCTTTTACATGAGATGGTGGCGGCAAGAATAAAAGGGAAGCACTCAATCCCTGCGCTGGCCTTCGATCCTTTTGATGGAGTCCACCTTCTCAAGGATCGGCGCGATGCACTTCTCAAGCGCCTCAACATTTGCATCATGCGGCAAGTGGCCGAGTGCGCTGGAGAGATCGACACCAGGATTGCTGTGCACCACCTTGAGGAGCACCTTGCGAAGGACGGCCCGGCAAAGCCGGCGAGTCTCGTTCGCCAGTTGGGTCGCCCGGCTGGACTGGAGCGCCCTCAACGCGTTGATGATGCTTTCAAAGAACATCGTCAACCTGGCGCTTGGAGATATTCTTTCCTTGGAAGAATATCTGAAGTTCGACAAGCCCATGGTTGACAGTTCTGCGGTAAGCTTCTCCGCGGTGGCGATGAAACGGCCAGTCCAGATCTCCACTCCCTTCTCGTACTCGTTCTGGGCAGCGGCGGCGCTCTTGAGCAGGTTCCTCTCTCCTTGGAGATCCTTGAGTAGAGCCTTCTCACGGCCCCTGCCGGCCTCGAGAGATTTCTGCAGCGTGGTCAGCTTCAGCCCCAGAACCGCAATATTATCAGCCGCAGAGGAGAGCTGCTTGGTCTTGTCGGACAGGGCAACTTGCATCTCCGCCAAGGAGTGGAGGGTTTTTTCCCTGTCCCCCTTGAGCGTCGAGAGCTCCTTGCCATGCTCATCGAGATCCGTCTCCAGCCTCTTCACTTTGTCGCTCAGCTCGTTCTTGGCGGCCTCTGCAGCTTCGGCAGCATCGACGGCCTCCTTGAGCTTGCCGGCATGACTTGCAGTTAGAGCTTCGAGCGCCTCCTTGTGCTTCTGCTCCAGCTCCTGGGTCCGCAGCGTGACAAGATTTTCAATGTCTTCATCCTTGCTGCGAAGCTTGGCGGCGAGCGCCTGCTCACGAGCAGTAAGGTCTTCCTCATGAGCATCAAGAGCAATGCGGCGCCCTGTCAGGAGAGCATCTTCGGCAGCGATCCTTTGAACAGCTTCATCATGGGCTTTCTCCATGTCTGATTGCTTCAGGAGGACCTCATTCCATTGCTGGCTCACTTGTTCTCGACCGGCAACCAGCTCTTGAAGGGCCTCGGCATGCCAGATTTGCATTTGTGCGACGCGCCTTTGAAAATTCGCTTCGGCTACCTCGACAACTGCCATTCTGGAGTCCGCCTTCTCTTTTCGGGCACGATGGAGAGCCTGGAGTTTGCGGAAGTTTTCGCCCATGGCCTGAAGGAGCCGATCCTCTTCAGACTTGCCACTGCTAGCACTGGGATCGTCAACAACTTCGAGCCCGGCAGCGGCAATAATTTCCTCGAAAATTTCTCCTTCGGCTGGTGCCTCGGTGCTTGCCGTCCCTGGCAAGTTGATGAATAGGTTTTCGCCAACTTTGAGGTACTTGCTGGATGAGGGCTCGTCAGATGTTGATGGCTGGTCTTCAGTGGCCGCCTCACCAGTGACAGGGGGCTCCGCGGCCGATGCAGCGCCTGGCGCTCCTGCGGCAGGAATGCCGTCAGTATGGTCCCCAGCCTCCCTGTCGCCCTCTTCGGCAGGTTCTTCCTCGATTTTCGTTCATGCCGTCTTGGCAGCCTCCCCGTCAAGAGCATCACCGGCCCCGGCAACATCATCCTTGGTGGCCTCGCTGGCGGTGATCCTGTCCGCTTTGGCAGCAGCATCCCTGGCGGTCTCCTCGATGATGGCGTCGACGTCCATATGTTCCATCTCAGAGAACTCTGAAGGAAGAAGGAGAAGGTCAGAATAAGATCGAGTTTTTAGATTTTGAAGTGATCAAAGATAAAGAAGTAAGGGGAAAAGAATAACTAGCACTTTGAGGCGATTGAGTACCTGCGTCGGGCTGTCGAGAGGTAGCTTCGCCTCTCCCGGCAACTCCGGTTGCCGGGGGTGGGTTGCCGGAGTCCGTGCTTGTCGGCTCCTCCTCAATCTGGACGGGCTCGTCGGCAGGATCTCTTGTCGGAGATGTGCTTGTGGGCGGAGCGGTCGATGAAGGAGGCACAATGGGGCAATCCTCTCCTTATTGCCGTTCTTCTCCTGCGAACCCGAAGATGTCAGCGACAAGAATGGAAGCTTCGGCACCAGCCAACAGAAAAAGGGACTATGAACTTACGCTGGGGGCTGCGCTGAGGACTAGGCTCCGGGCTCACGATGACGGTCTCTGGCACGCTAGTGGAGCCTGCCGGGGGCTCGTCGCCCGTAGAAGTCCTTGACCTCTTCGCCATCCTCTCCAGCAAGGTTTCTGTGTCACTGCAGAAGCAATGCAAGCAAGTCAGTAAAAATTGATGCAAGATTGGAAGGTAAAAGCTATGGCAAAGTACTTACTCTTCTTCCTCTCGCTCTAGACTAAAGCCGGAGATGTCGAATTCGACCTCCGTTGCGGTGTCTGGGTGGGGAGGTGGAGGAGGAGTCCTAGGCCGCTTGGCTGCGGCAGGCACCGGGGCAGCTTCCGGTGCGGTGGTGCGAGACCCCCCTGCCGCCCCAGCAGTGGCCGCTGGTGCGGGCCTTGCACGCCGTGCAGGCTGTTGACGGGCCCCCTGCCGCGGTCCGGTCTTGTCGGCCACTTTCTTGCCGGGGGCTTCGCCGCTCGAAGAGGGCTGGCTTGCCGGGATGTCAGACGCAGCCTTCCGAAGAACACGCTTCGCCTTCTTCTTCAGGGGAGGGGGCTCTTCTCGCGTCTCTTCTTCTTCGACTGAGTCCTCGCCGGACGAGATTTCAGCGGCTGCGCCGCTCTCCTCCCCGGCAACCTCGTCCTCCCCGGCAGGCTTCGCCTCCACTACCACCTCTGCCTCGCTGGCTTCCCACTCTGTGAAGCCAACGCTGCCGGCCTCCGCGGCAGGATTCGCTTCCTCCACTCTGGTAGCAATGTATGCCACCTCCTGATCCGTGGCTTTTCCGTCAGATTGTCGAAGAATTTCTGTGCTTCTTCCTCGCTTGGCTCGACCCAGGTCAGGTCAAGGCCGTGGGCGTTGAACATCGGCAAGAAAGCAATGATCGACCCCAGCGCAGAGTTGTTGCACAAGGGGACGATCCTTGCCGGCAGCCGGTGCTTGTCTTTGCGCTGGAATAACTTCTGGCGGAGAGCGCCAAGCTGCATAACAGTCAAGTTGTTGTTCAGCCCGGGGCGCAGCCTCATGACATCCGCTGCGTTCTTATACTCCCAGGCTGGCCTTCCCCTATTCTGCAGAGGGGCGATGCGGCGGCGGAGGAAGTCGAAGCCGATCATCTCCATTGTCAGCCCGGCAGCCTTCAAGCGGAGGATTTTGGTAGTGGCGATTGTGAGCTTCTCGTCTTCTGCGGCGAGATCGCCCCAATCCTTGCCGCGGACCACCTTCTGTCGCCGGGGATGGCAAAAAGGATGAGGATCTGCTTCCTGGATCCAGCACCATTCGGCCCGCCACTCGTCCCACTTTTCGCGGTAAACTCCATCTGGGTATATCTCTTTGTTCCAGGCCCTTGGAATCCAAGCAATAGACCCAGAGAGAGCCTCTCCTTTTTGGATTTGAGGATAGAAATAGTGGCGGAAAAGAGCAGAATTGGGGATCACGCCGGCAAAATTTTCACAAAGATGGGCAAAGATCGACATGCAAAATACGGCATTCGGCGTAAAGTCAAGAAGGCGGAAGCCGTATGTGTACATAATGTCGTTGAAGAAATCGGAAAAAGGTGGACAGAGCCCGCAATAAAAGTACGCGGTGAAGAAGGGGTATCTGTCCGATCCGCCTTTGGAAGTGGCACCTGGGATGACGCGTGTGGCGGGGTGGGCTTGTGTTCCCTTCGCCCACATGCATTGGTATTGTCCCTTCAAGGTTTCGGCGTCAAGCGTCGGAGGGAAGACGACGAGCCTCTTCCGCATCTTCACCAGCTCGCTTTCCGGAACTTCGGCTTTCGCCTCCTTGTCCGTGCCCTTGCCCTTGCTGGTCTTGGGCGGCATGGCGGCTGTGGAGATGGAAGCAGGAGGACGGAACGAGCGCGGGAGCGGCGAGCAGAAGAGAAGGAAGGTTTCGCTCTGAGCTCGAGCAGAGGAAGGCGATGGCGATGGCCAGATTGGGAAGAAGAGGGGGGTGAATGGGTTTGCGCCTCCACGACTTCTCCTTTTTATGGGGAAGGAGCGGGGCCACCTTGTTTATCCCCCAATATGAATGCGCCTCTTTGGGCGCGAAACAGTTTGCAGCCTTTTTGGCACGCTGCTCACATCGCGCGCTCCGTACGCGTAGTGGGAGGCACAGTAAAACAAGATCTTTTACGAGCAGTTAATTCCCTGCCACGCGTGCCCGTGCACTGTTTGGGCCTGGCCCAACGACGCCTCGCACTGGTGTATGGCCCAGGCCCGGGGGCTCCTGTCGGTGTACTAAGTATTGGGCCACTAGTACCCCTTACTTGTGCACGGGCAGTTGTAGCCGTCCTCGCGGCAAGGCTTGCCGGGACCAGCTCGAGGTCGATTTAAGTCATCAAGGAAATCATCAAGTCAGAGATCTGAGAATCAGCAAATAAGCAAAGCTGGAAATCGAAGACCAGCCTCCCCGGCAAGATCCTTGCCGGGGTGGCCTGAGGAGCCCGGCAAGGATCGGCGCCCGGCAAGGCTTGGCGCCCGGCAAGGATCGGAGCCCGGCAAGGCTTGGCGCCCAGCAAGTTTCGGCGCCTGGCGAGGTTCTGCCACTGTGCCACCGCTTCGGCACAGTGACGAGTCTGACATTCTGGCTCCTTCCATGGATGCGTGGCGGCGCGCCAGTGGAGGAGAGCTTAAGCGGTGCTGATGGGATGGCCCCTTTTTCCATCCCCAAGAAAGTGAGGACACCTAAACGGACACCTCACGATGCATTAAATGCGCTTGTCCTAATCCGTCAGGGGTTAGGTATGATACCCTGTAGCTACTTTACACCTCAATGTATGTACATTTTGCCACTGTGGAGACCCCTTTGAGCATATAAAAGGAGGCCCAAGGCAACTGCTACAGAGGAGAAGAACTTCTGGCCCATTCTGCATGCGTAGCTGCTCTTTGAACGTACTGTTCATTGCGAGCGCTCCTGAAGGCTGGGCTCAAGAACATCAATAAGAACACAAAGCAGGAGTAGGGTTTTACGCTGATCAGCTGCCCGAACCTGGGTAAAAATCTCACGCGTCGGTCACCGGTTCTGCTCTTTGCGTGTACCTCTCCCCCCGCCGAATCGTAAAAGGGGTCTCTCGGGATCCCATAGGTGTCGTGCCCCGACAAAATACTAGCGGAAAAAGATACCAGAGGGGGCCACCCAGGGGCCACAAGCCCAGGGTGCACGCCTACCCCCCAGGGCACGCCCCCTGGCTTGTGGGCACCCTGGACCGACTACAACCCTAACTCCAACTCCATATATATCTATTCACGGAGAAAAAACCAGAGAGAAGGATTCATTGCGTTTTACGATACGGATACGCCGCCACCTCCAGTTCTTCATCGGGAGGGCTGATCTGGAGTACGTTCGGGGCTCCGGAGGGTGGAATCTGTCGTCGTCGTCATCATTAACCTTCCTCCATCGCCAATTTCATGATGCTCACCGCCGGGAGTGAGTAATTCCTTCGTAGTCTTGCTGGACGGTGATGGGTTGGATGAGATTTATCATGTAATCGAGTTAGTTTTGTTAGGGTTTGATCCCTAGTATCCATTATGTTCTGAGATTGATGTTGTTGTGAGTTTGCTATGCTTAATGCTTGTCACTAGGGCCCAAGTGCCATGATTTCAGATCTAAACCTATTATGTTTTCGTGAATATATTTGTGTTCTTTATCCTATCTTGCAAGTTCTAGACACATATTATGTTTTATGATCCGCATACCCCAAGGTGACAATAATTGGGATTCTTTCCAGTGATTATCGTAGTTTGAGGAGTTCATGTATTCACTAAGTGCTAATGCTTTGTTCCGGTTCTCTATTAAAAGGAGGCCTTAATATCCCTTAGTTTCCTTATGGACCCCGCTGCCACGGGATGGTAGGACAAAAGATGTCATGCAAGTTCTTTCCATAAGCACGTATGACTATATACGGAATACATGCCTACATTATATTGATGAATTGGAGCTAGTTCTGTGTCACCCTAGGTTATGACTGCTACATGATGAATATTATCCAACACAATTATCCATCGCTGATCCAATGCCTACGAGCTTTTCACATATTGATCTTTGCTAAGTTACTTTTGCCATTGCTACTGTTACAATCACTACAAAACTACTACTGTTACTTTTGCCACTGTCACCGTTACTTTCATACTACTTTGCTACTAAATACTTTGCTGCAAATATTAAGTCTTTCAGGTGTGGTTGAATTGACAACTCAACTGCTAATACTCGTGAATATTCTTTGGCTCCCCTTATTGCGAATAAATAAATTGGGGTTGAATACTCTGCCCTTTTAAAACTGTTGCGATCCCCTATACTTGTGGATTATCAACTCCGACGACGGACAACCGGTTAGTCATCTATACCCATTTATGTGTCAAATATATCCTAGGGTTTCCCTAGTTACTCCTGCCTCCCCCTTTTTGGAATAGAAATCATATGGTTATGTTCTCTCAATCCATGAAATCTGAGTAAGTTTCGCTAGATCCGTGTAGTGTATTGATTGTTTGAATGGTACAAATGATAAGTGATTAGTTGTTTCATCTGTATAAATGATTTTTGCTAATAATCCAACTAGGGTTAGTGTTCGTGCTAATAATTCCTAGCTAGGTATTGACAATTGATTTTGAATGACCTACATATATGTTTGTGCCATTTTCTTTCAAGATTTGTCTATACATAGACGATTGTGCTTAAAAATTGAACCATAATCTTTGGATATGTCTAAAAAATAGCCATAAAATCCACAAATTCCTAATCCTACTTTACGGCATGTAAAATATGATTTGATGCCAAATGTTTGCTAGAGATTAGTTTGTATTCCAAATTTGACACCACATTTTTTTACTATATGCATATGTTCTATCTGATGATGTCGGCAGCGAGGATGAAGATGGCCAGAGGAGGTACAAGAGGCAAATCCTTAGGGAGCTTTATGCGGGAATTCATAACAAGTGTATTAGGACCTGGAACGGGGGCTTTCAATGCCTATTCTGCAACCAATAGCTTCATGACGCGTATGAAAGTGTTCTGGCGCATGCAAGAGGATGAGTCGTTGGCTTCTTCAAGCAAAAGTATTCTCGCAGGGTCGTGCACGCCGCATACACTGAGTACCTGGAGAAGCTTCACGATCGTGCTGGCAGATAAGATGAGATGTGGGATTGAACTATGTATGGCTATGTAGTGTCTTAATTATAAATGTGCTTGAGTATGCTTAATGACGGTTGAACTATGCTTGTGTACACTTATTATCTATGCATGAGTATGTTTAATCTATATTTATTTATGTCTAAATGTGGGATATGGATGCAATCAGTTCGGTTGATGGAATTTTATGCATATTAGGGTGAATGTTTAGCGTGGGTAAAAATTTCAAATTCAACCGACGAAGGAAAAGTGGAACCACCCAGAAACATGGTTATTTTCCCAAATTGGAACCGTGTGAAGTGACTTTCATTTTCCCAGTTACGTCAATCACACATGATTGGCTCTAGCAAACCGTTGCCTCCGAAACTCTTTGTGGGACAGAAAATCTCACCACCCAATTCAAAAAGGAAAAAAGAAAACCATCACCATCCCCACATCACAAAAACCCTCACCCCGCCCGCCACCCCCTTCGGTCCCTTTCACACCTGCACAAGCTCCTCCGCGACTCCGCATGGCACCGCCTATCACCGCAGCAACCACTTAGCTCGAAGCCCGTCGCTGCCGCCAGGCTGCTGGCAAACCCCACCGCATTTCGCCACTTCCGCTTGCCGCCGCCTATCGCCATTGACTTCCTCAATGCTGCTCGCCGTCGACCCAGCTCCGCCCGATTGGGGAATCCGTGGTATTGAGGGTTTTCTCTCATGGACAACAAGGTAACTAATGTACTGAGATATTCTCTCATCTCTTATCCCAGTTCATCTACCTCCTTTAATCACCCGGCCGAAATCGACGTGGATTCATTTTTATTCGAGCTGATTTGAGGGTTTTCTTTCATAAATAGAGTGTGCAGTGTGCGGACACATCAGGACTTTGCGACCTCGGCCAGAGATCTGTGGAGTTCCAACTCACCATAATAGATGACTTCAGGATGCGCACGGTATGTTCAATCTCACCCTACATCCGTTGGCATGGCCTACTTTCCTGAACATATACTATATATTGCTACATTTGGATAAAAGGTGCCACATGCAACATATACGTCAAAGGGGATGTTTTTCCTCTTCTTTCTATATTAGGAAAATTAATGATGTATTGTTCTTTCGATTACTCTCATATTTCCATGACATCATGGTTACACTATCTGTTTAATTATAGATTTTTGTCCTTTGATTTCAACTATTGTACTGTTCTTTCAATTTGGCCAATATTTGCATGTTACCATATTCTTTAACAATCCTACCATTTTCTACACCACATCCCTTGCTATGCAAGTACACAATCTTGCCCTTTACATAACTCAAGACTGCAGGGATGTCATACTGAACACAAAACCATGGATTTACAATCGTTGCTTCTATAAGACTTGATGAACATGGTCACTCCTATTTTGGCACAGGCCTTTGGACAGAAATTTGTAAGTTTTATGTACTGAAAGCTGACACTAAAATTGCACTGCACATAAAAGAGCCTGGTCATGAGATATATGCTAACTTCCCTGACGATATCATCCATCCAAACTTTGTTCAAAGTAAGTGTTCTTTTCAAGTATCTGCATGTTGACTTACCCAGCAAAATCAAAGGAATTGTGTAGTATTTAAGCAACCAATTGTTATTCCATTTTCTTACTCTATTCCTACCTACTAAGTTCTAGTTACCAATACACTTTTCTTTTGCCCTATTGTAACTAAATATTCCATGTACTCCCACCTCTATCAGAAAGCACAGCTGATGAGGAAACTCCGGAGGTGGAGAACGAGGCTGCCAATAGGCGGAGGCAGGTCGAGCAAGAACCGCAAGCGACTCCAGCAGGCCTAGACTTCATCAGAAGCCTCCCTGATGATATATTGATAGTCATCATCTTCCTCCTCCCAATCAAATGTGGGGCGTGGACAACCGTCATTTCCCGGTGGTGGCGCCCCCTATGGCACTCCACCCCTCTCGACCTCAATGACACCCACAAGCTCTGCCATGGCTATCGCAAAAGCTTGGACGCGTTATCCCAGATCCTCGGCAGTCACCATGGCCCAATTAGAGGCCTTAGCGCAGGCAAGTTCTGTTCCAACGGCAAGGACCGAGCCAATCTTGATGAATGGTTCTGATCCCCCGCCCTAGATCAGCTCGAGGAGCTCAGTTTTAATGATGGGCATATGCGCTCGCTGCCAACGTCCGTGCTCCGCCTCGCGCCCACGCTGCGCCTCGCCAAGTTCATGAACAGGGACCCCCCTAATGACACGCCCGCTCTTTTTCTACCACGACTAAAGCACCTCGAGCTCGTCGCCATCTGCATCCCAAAGGATGACATGGAGCGCCTGCTCCGCGGCTGTACTGCACTCAAGTACCTTTGTCTTCAGGCAATCAATTGGTTGAGTAGCTTCCACATCACCTCCATGACTCTCTGGACTATCTGTGTGTGTTGCCGGTGCTGCAACAAGAGATCACAAGAGGTGTACCACAGTATGGTCATGGAGGACACACCTTCACTTGAGAGATTCCTTGTAGTTTATCAACAAGGTACAACAAGAATGAATGTCATTTCTGCGCCGAAATTAACAGTGGTGGGCTACTCGTCTGTCAAATACTCGAAACTTGTTATTAGATCCACACCCGCTCAGCTACAACAGTCGCCTTCTACCTCTCCTTCCTGAAATTAACATTATTTCTAATTTTGAAGATGTATGTTCGTCTGCCATCCAGAAAATGATTCTGACAAGCTTGACCCAGAATCTGCGCATAGTGTATGTCTTGGCACTAGAATCTATCAGCCCCAACCTGGACCAAGTTGTCAATTTCCTTAGATGCTTTGCATGCCTGGAGAAGCTATATATCGAGGTGATGTTCCTTTCCTTTTAAATGTTAACTATAAGGAAGTTCAATTTTTGGCACCTTTTCCCAAGTTTACAATGACAATGTACTACGATTTCTGAAGGAATTTTGGAGGATTTCAGTACATACATGTTTTTCCCCATCACTACTAGAATCAGGGAATTTGCCATCAGCCAGTTCTTTGCCGTCTGCTAGCTGACGGCAAAGAAGGTCTTTGCCGTCCGCTTACAAAAAATAGACGGCAAAGAATTGGCTGATGGCAAAGATATAGTTTGCCATCAGCCAGTTCTTTGCCGTCTGCTAGCTGACGGCAAAGTTAACAAAAGCAGATGGCAAAAGAGCTGGGTGGGGTCCACTGGAGGCCACTGCCGGGCAGTAGGCTCAAACGGCCCACCCCCACCTCTTTGTTGTCTGCTAGCTGACGACAAAGATTCCCCTTCTAACGGCCCTAACGGCCCAACCCCACCCACCTCCCACTCCTCTCTCTCTGTTTCTCTCTCCCCCGATCGATCCCTACCGCCACCCCCAACCCCAACCGCCCCTGACCCCCCGCCGCCCGCCGGCCATGACACCGTGCCGCCCCGGCCAGCCGCCCACCTCCCTCGATGCCCCACCTCCAACCGCGGGTCGCTGCGGCCGCCCCGCCACCCCACCGCAGCCTCCCTCTGCCCCGACGCCGGCATCTGCCCCACCCTCTGCCCTGACCCCCCCCCCTCCGATGAGCCCCCTGCCCCACCCCACCCCCTTTGTTTTTTTTCATCAATTAGGTTTTTTTTGCATCAGATAGGTTTTTTTAGGGAAGGCCAGATAGATAGGATAGATAGATAGATAGATAGATAGATAGATAGATAGATAGATAGATAGATAGATAGATAGAGAGATAGATGATAGATAGATAGATAGATAGATAGATAGATAGAGAGATAGATAGATAGATAGATAGATAGATAGATAGATAGATGATAGATAGATAGATTAGATAGATAGATAGATAAGATAGATAGATAGATAGATAGATAGATAGATAGATAGATAGATAGATAGATAGATAGATAGATAGATAGATAGAATAGAGAGATAGTAGATAGATAGATAGATAGATAGATAGATAGATAGATAGATAGGATTTCCGAGGGGTCGAGGGTCGAGGATCGCCGGTGGCCAAAACTAGGATCGATGGTCGGGAATGAGGGTCGAGGATCGCCGATCGCCGAGGGGTCGAGGGTCGGGAACAAGGGTCGAGGATCACCGGTGGCTAAAACTAGGGTCGAGGGTTGAGGATCGCCGGTCACCGAGGGGTCAAGGGTCGGGAACGAGGGTCGAGGATCGAGGATCGCCGGTCACTGAGGGGATAGATGGTGGAGCCAGTGGGTCCTGCCAGTCCCGTCGCCGACGCCCAGGCCAAGAATCCCCCAGTCCGGGTGCTGCCTGAAAGAGGGGAAGGGGACTAGGTGGTGAATCTAGCAGGGGAGGAAGAGGAGGAGGAGGAGGATAGGGAAGAGAAGGCCAGGGTGGCCTGTCGGCGGACCTCATCAGCAACATCATCAGAGAGGAGAGGAGAGGTCTCCGAAACCGGAAGAGATGGCGTGCTGACCCATCGACCGTGCGTCGCCATACCTGAGGGCGCCCGGGGACGAGTGGGTTAGGGGGTTCCTCGGTGTCGATGGAACCCTAAATGACGGATTTTAGGTTAGAGGGTGCATTGGCGTCGATGAAAGCCTAAATGAAATCTATATAGGTTAGGAGTGCCTCAACGTCGATGGAACCTTGAATAATATATATTTCAGGTAGGGGTGCCTCCGCGTGGATGAAACCTTAAATAACATCAATTATAGTTAGGGTGTACCTCGGCGTCGATGGAACCCTAAATTACAGCTATTTAGGTTATGGGGTGCCTCAGCGTCGATGGAACAATAAATGACACCTGTTTAGGTTAGCGGGTACCTCGTTTTTTTACAACTTGGCGATGGCATCCTGCTGTAAATATTTAGTTAGGTTGACGGGAAAAACAATAATACTATGTTACTCATCTTTGGATTTAAATGTGCAGTTGTTTCGTCGCTGCGAGGGTCTGGTGTTCGACGAGCTCCGCCCCTGCGTTCGTGGGTGAGCACAAATGACATCTCCTCCTCCCCCCTTCATTATTTGCTCTGTTCCGGTCTTCGTGCCGATGTAACTTGCTAGCTATAGGTAGATTAAATCATCAATATGCGTGACCAGTATGCGTCTCCCGTTCAAAAGGGTTATAGTTATAAATATGCATGCATTTGCATATGTATAACCGTGATTCTTTTGAATTGTCCAACGTTATCCATGGACAGCCCGAGTATGTGTAGATTGGGTTCGTTTTCCCATATGCTCTGCTCCGGATTCGATGCATAATTTCGTCAGTGCCTCCCTGTTGTTCTCCGGGTACACATTCTCTTTGTTTATTTCCGAGACATGTATCAGGAGAACAGCGGGGAGGTGCTGCCAAAATTTTGCGTCGGATCCAGAGCAGAGCATGGGAAAACGAACCCAATCTACACATACTCGGGTGGGATTAGGACCTATCTTTACCTATTAGTGTGTAGGTTGCATGGACGTAATAAAATTGACAAACTAGATTAACTGATGAATATATATGCTGAATTATATATATATATATATATATATATATATATATTTCTTGTGTGTCCAGTAGCTAGGCAAGATGAGTGATCGTGCGTGGATGTACACCGGTCACACTAGTCAGAAAGACATAACCAATGAATGGTTAACAAAAACCAAGGGGTTTGTGAGAGCCGCATTTGCAAATGGCCAGAGAAAAACCTGGTGCCCCTGTACTAGGTGCGACAACTTTAAGAAGAGGACAGAGGATGAAATGGGTAAACACCTGCAGAAGTGGGGTTTTACGCCCGATTATACTGTGTGGACATTTCATGCTGAGTCTGCCCAACGTGCCAAAGATGAGGTGGTTCGTCGTCGCACCGACGAGCATGGTACTGGGATCGAAGACATGGTGCAAGACTTTGATGATGCTCGGGATTCGGACGATGAGATGGAGGAATCTGCAAAGGCCTTGAATGAAATGTTTGAGTCTTCAAAATGTCCTCTCCACGAGCACACTGAGCTTTGTCAGCTGTATGCCATCGCATAAGTAATGGCTCTGAAGACTCAATTCAACTTGGGCAGAGAATGCTACGACGCGATGATGACAGTATTTGGACGCTTTCTACCCAAAGTCCATGTAATGCCTGCAAACCTGTACCAGTCGGACAAAATCCTCCGTGCACTTAAGATGCCCTATGAGAAGATAGATGCCTATGAGAAAGGATGTGCCCTATTTAGGCTTGAGTATGCAGACTTGAACTATTGTCCCATTTGCAAGTCTTCTAGGTATGTTGTGGTAGACAACGGTATGGGTGAGAAGAGGCAAACCAAAATCCCCGTTAATGTACTTTGGCATATGCCAATCGTACCAAGACTTCAATGTCTTTTCATGGTCGAAGAGACAGCCAGACAGATGACATGGCACAAAATGGGCAAAAGAACCGAACTGGATGCAGATGGGAATCAGATGATGGTACACACATCAGATGGTTCTGCGTGGAAGCACTTCGAGGCATTACATGAGCAAAAAGTGGCAGATCCAAGGCATCTTCGAGTCACCATCAGCACGGATGGTTTCAATGTGTTTGGTTTGACGGCAACCCAATACAGTTGTTGGCATGTATTTGTCATTCCACTCAATCTCCCCCCCCCTGGACAGATTATGCAAAGAAAGAACATTTTCCTGACGTTGATAATTCCAGGCCCAACTATCCGGGGAAGAATATGAATGTGTACATGCAGCCACTTAAGGATGAATTGCAAGAAGCTTGGGATAATGGGTTCAAGACATACGACGCCGCTGGCAAACAAAACTTCATAATGCGTGTCTGGTACATGTACTCGATGCATGACTTGCTGGCATATGCGCTATTCGTTGGCTGGTGTGTGCATGGAAGGTTCCCCTGCCCCACATGCAAGGCAGCTCTTCAGTTTCATTGGTTGCAGGCAGGTCACAAGTTTTCTTGCTTTGACTTGCATAGACAGTTCCTGGATCCTCGCCATAAGTTCAGAAAAGACAAGAAGAACTTCATCAAAGGTAGAGTTGTCAAAAACTCTGCACCTCCTGCGTTGACAGGACAATAGACCCTGGATCAGTTAAATGCTCTCGAGCCTGATCCAGAGCATCCAGGGTATTTCAAGGGGTATAATTGGAAACACGCCTGGACTCACAAGACATGCTTGTGGGATCTGCCTTACTTAAAAGACCTCCTTTGCCCACACAACATCGATGTGATGCACTCTGAAAAGAATATCGCTGAGGCCCTTTTTGGTACATTGTTCGGCATAGAGGGGAAGTCAAAGGATAATACTAAGGCTAGAGTCGATCAGGAGGCTCTATGTGATAGACCGTAACAAAACATGCGAGAACCAAGAGGAAAGCAGAACTGGACGAAGCCAAAGGCATGGTTCAATCTTGGAAGGCCAGCTATGAGGGAAATTATCTTGTGGGTGAAAATGCACTTGATGTTCCCCAATGGGTATGCAGCGAATCTAAAGAGGGGAGCGAGTCTTGAAAAATTGAAAATATTTGGTCTCAAGAGTCATGATTGGCACATATGGCTTGAGCGGGTAATGCTGGTGATGTTGCATGGTTTTATCCATGAGGATGAATGGCTAGTACTAGCAGAGATGAGCTATTTCTTCTGTGTTCTTTGGGAGAAAGAACTATTGCCTGTCGTGCTAGATGAAATGGAAGAGTTGGCGCCGGAGTTGATCTCCAAGTTAGAGAAGAACTTTCCACCGGGCTTCTTTAATCCAATGCAGCATTTGATTTTGCATCTCCCGACCGAGGAAATATTGGGGGGGCCCGTGCAAAATCATTGGTGCTACGCAACTGAGAGGACGCAGAAGATGCTTTGAGCAAAATGTAAAAATAAACATAGAATTGAAGCATCGATGGCTGAGGCATTCATTACTGAGGAGGCCCCATGGCTCGATAGCCATTGGAGATGGACTTATATGTTATCCTCGCACTCTCCCGGAGATCAAGGCGCGCCAAACGAGCTCCTGTCCCGAGATAAGGCCTCGTCCACGGCCAGTCGAGCTCGCCATCGAGGTTAGTTATACGGACTCAGATATCTTTCCTCCATTACATTGTGTGTGCCGCCATCAATGATTACAATGCTAACGAGGAGTGGTGTTGCAAGCTGCTCTTCAGAAAGAGAGAGAGGCAACCCAGGTGCTTCTGCGGGAGAGGGACCGGCAGGCGGCAGAGAAGGAGAGGGAGTTGGAGGAGAGGACGGCTATGTTGTTGGAGGAGGAGAGGGCACAGAATGACGCAGCTCATCGGGCCAGGTACGAGCTCCTCATGGTAAGTTTTTTCTGCATATTAGCCAAATCATGGATGTAATGTTCGTCTCATTACTAACTAATATGACTGACTCGTCAAAACCAAATGTGCAGTCTGTGTGCGAGAAGACCGGTCAGACCCCTCCGCCGATGCCAGTCATTGCTCCGGTGACCAAGGTGAGTTTCATTTGAATGGTCATTACTTACTAGTCTTAACATTTGAGTTTCATCATGCTAACAAGACATTGCAAATGATCTTTGGTGCAGCGTAACTCCAGACAAGCATCGCACGATCCTTCTCCAGGTTGTACCAGCACGAGCAACCCCGATGCTTCACCTCCATGATGACGGTAAGTTTTCTCTAGTGTTTTGCTTAACAAATGCATAATGACCTATACTTAGCTTTATTTAGTTCATTTATGACATAATTAGCTTACTTAGGTCAAAAATTGCATAAGAACCTTGGTTAGCTCACAAATGTCATATACTTAGCTTATTTTCCTCCAAAATGACATAATAAGCTTACTTAGCTCCAAAATGACCTATTTTACCTAAGTTAGCTCTAAAATGACCTATACTTAGCTTTGCTTCCTCCAAAATGACATAATATGCTTAGTTAACTCAAAAATAGCATAATTACCTAGGTTAGCTCAATAATAACCTATACTTAGCTTATTTAGTTCATTTATGACATAATTAGCTTACTTAGGTCAAAAATGCCATAATAACCTTGGTAAGCCTCATAAAGTCATATTCTTAGCTTATTTTTCTCCAAAATGACATAATGCTTACTTGCTCCCAAATGACCTATTTACCTAAGTTAGCTCTAAAATGACCATACTTAGCTTTGTTTCCTCCAAAATGACATAATATGCTTAATTAACTAAAAAATGCTATAATTACCTAGGTTACCTCAATAATGATCTATACTTAGCTTACTTATGTCAAAAATGGCATAATTAGCTTACTTAGGTCAAAAATGGCATCATAACCTTTGTAACCTCATAAATGTCATATACTTCTTCTTCTTCTTTTTCTTGTCTTCTTCTTCTAACTTTATTATTTCCCATTTTGCAGATTTGATTCACTTCATGGAAGCATGCATTGATGAAGTGCTTGTGTTTACTTTCTGTTTTGATTTTGTATCGATGAACAATGTGGAACTTGCTACCTATGGATGAAACTATTGTAATATGGATGAAACTATGTATGTATGGATGAAACTTATGTGTTGGATATCATATATTTGCTGTGAGACTTGCAAATATTGTTTACCCTGTGAAATATATATATATATATATATATATATATATATATATATATATATATATCATATATTTATTGTAAAAATGCTTGGATATAACAAAAAACAGAATAAAAAGGGGCAATACAGGCACTTTGTCGTCTGCCACTAACGGCAAAGGGCTCTTTGTCGTCTTGCACCGACGGCAAAGGTGACACGTGGCAGCAACCTGTGCAACCTGGGAGCACTGGGTCTGACCCATTTGGTCACTTTGCCGTCGGTGGCAGACAACAAAGGCTGGTGTGCCTTTGTCGTCGGTGGCAGACGGCAAAGTCTGCCATCCCCCACCTAAGGTCAGCTGATGTCACCTGGCAGATGACAAAGGAGCTTGTCTCTTTGCCGTCAGTAGGTAGACGGCAAAACCAGCCATTAGCCACCTAACGGGGCTAACCCCAGTTCTATGTTGTCCACTCACTTGGCCGTCTGCTTGGCCTGTATGGCAGACGACAAAGGTCTTTGTTGTCCGCTTTATTTATGCAGACGGCAAAGTAGCCCTTTATCATGGTTTTCTGTGCTGGAAGTGGGGCCGTCTGCCAGCTGACGGCAAAGACATTTGCCATCCATGAACCTATCCTTTGCCGTCTACCATGGCAGACGGCAAAGTACCTGATTCCTATATTGCATATTGGTTGCTTGATTCATATGGTTACAATCCATAAGCATTTCTCCTTTGGATTCATCTGTACTAGTTTTCTTAGGGAATATTTTATACACTCCAACCACTAGTGAAGAAGGCTACATTTTTCTAGATTGTAATCAAATGCCCATGTTAATCATGTCAGATCGAAGATGGCACATGAGTGCATTTTACAAATCCTGCGAACCAAATAGGCCTGTAGTAGTGTTCGAAACTGCATGTAGGCACTAACACGTTCTCTTCTTTTGCAGATAAGATTAGGCCCGGTGGTGGATAATGTGATACAATATAACAATCACATCGAATGCCTAGATCTGCATCTCTCAGAAATTAATTTGAACTCCTATCGAGGGACCTTACCGGAGATTATATTCACCAGGTTCTTTGTTGTCAGAGCAAGGGTGTTGAAGGTAATGAGGTTTGCCCTACATTTATTTTCCAAAAATGAATGGTTTGTTGATCAGTGCCGGTGGCTGCGGCAGAATGGAAAAGGCTCCGAAAAAGCTGAATTTCATTTTGGAACTTCAGATGACAGAGTAATCGGAAGTCATTGTGTCAACCCCATACATGACTTGTCAGTGGTTGACCCCTTTGCAAAAATGATGAAGTTTCGAAACCAGCCTTAGAAGTGGTAATATTAGTTTGAACCTCTCTTATATCCATGTTCAGCTGATCAATGCGGGCATTTGCAGCTGAATGAGCTGAATTTCATTTCTAATATCAATTTAACCTTGTAATCTTCGAATGTGAGCCATATAACTCTAGAATTTGAACCTTGTAATATTTCGGGCTTTTGTGGTACAATCATTGAAATGGCATCGTATGAGACTCGTATATTGGTAGTACTATTTTGACCTTAATATGCAATGGACTTAGATTTTATTAACCATTCTTGAATGTGTTTCCCTTGTCGATCTCATAGAAAATGATCTGTATAACTAACTCAACTGCAATCTTTGACATTATTGCACACAGTTGGTTTCTTCAACCGTGTGCCCTGTAGAGCGCAGAATTAATTATCGCACTTGAGTGTCCTTCATCACCCTTCTGTGTAACTTTGACCTCATCACCCACGGGAAAACTTATGATCGAAGTCATTCCACACACTTCGTTTTTGCAAAGCTCTTTGCCAATAAACACCCATGATTTGCCCTCTTCTAGCCAACGCGTGGCCAAACTAGGCGGGCGGGAAGCTTGCGGGTTGCGCGCGATAAACTATGCGCTTTCGCGGGAACAGGCTCACCAATGATGCATTTGGCGCCTCTTCGAGCCCACGCGTGGTCAAAGGAAACGTGTGTGGAGTGCTCAAGCGTGCATCGGAATCCTCCGCTATGAACGCGGTGACAAGACGTGACGATTACAGGTCGGCCGGCCCCCATTTATTACAGCGGCCATTTAACCCTTGTGTCTCTTCAACCTTTCGATCGCGCCCCAGTATTGGAAGAAGCACACCTAGCACGACAAATTCTTAGAGGGTATCCTGTGCGGCTCTAATGGCGCTCCGAGCGGCTGCCGATGACGAGCAGCAGTTCATCGTGCATGCCGTGGTGGACACCCACAGAAGGTTCATGGAGCTCTCGCTGGTGTACACCAACAACCCGGTCTGGGTGGAGCACTCCATCCACATCATGGAGTTGTTTCTTGCTGAGGAGAAGTACAAGGTGGTCAGGTTCGACCTTGAGTACACCCGCGCTCGTGTTGGGTCTCATCCCAAGGTCGTCGTCGCCCAGATGTGCGTGCGCGATCACGTCCTGGTCTACCACTATTGCCTGGCCACAAGGCCTTGCAAGCATTTCACCAGGTTTGTCAACAGCCCCCACTACATGTTCATTATGGTGGACATCACCAACGATGTAAAGGTGCTCAAGAATTCGGGCATCGCCTGCCAGAATCTTGTAGACATCTAGGGCCAATACAAGATCTGGTGCACGAAGAAGCATGAGAAGGACTCACTGGTTCACCTCACCGAGGCCATCATCGACCCCTACTACAGAGACATGAAGGATTCCTGCAACAAGGACAAGTGTGCTTGGCACTCGGCCTGGATGGAGAAACTCGACAAGGCTCATGTCGTGTACGCGGCCAAGGAGGCATACACGAGCTACGAGATGTACAGTCGGATTGTTGACATGAGGAAGTGCCTCCTTCCCCAAAACTTCTAGGGATCCAACCGGAACCAAAGCAATGGCAAGCCTCATCACAACAAGAAGTAGATGATTAGATGCTCGTTTCTCCTAGTTTAGTATGCATGTAATTGCTTAATTTGGTGTGTGGAGATGTTATGTGTGTAGTCACTTATGTAATTGTATTCTTAATTTGGTTATGCATTGGTGTTCTTATAAGTATATATATTGATGTTCTGTGGATAGAGCGTAGATGTTGTGCGGACAGAGCAAATCACATCGCACACAGACTAAACAATGGAACCCGTCAGTGATGATTTCATCAATCGCTCACAATTGCATACCAGCAATCGTTTGCTGACAACACAAACGACTTATTAACAAGAATCATCTATGTTGTTATCGGTCTTCCCACACATTTCTGACTACTGGCCTGTTTGCCGCATACCACACACATCTTGTTAAGTTGAACCATTTCTGTTGTGTTGCCTAATCACAAACAGTTCATCCGAGTGAACTATATGTCGTATATCGCACACACATTCATCTAGTTAACCATTTCTGTTGTTATGCTCATCGCAAATAGTTCACGCAAGTGAACTGTGTGCCACATATCGCACACACACCTATAATCTGAAACGTGTTTGATATCCCTGCGATCGCAAACATTTCATATCATTTTTGACGGTTTTCTTACAGCACCATTTGTGATTAATGCATCACATACAGTTTCCTCGAAGGGTCTCTGATTGTAGTGTCACATTAGCAGCATCCTGCAGTAGTGCAAAGCAGTATGTACCACATGGAGTAATGAATGGCGTCTTCTCCTCGTCCTACTTGGCCATGAAGATCTGATGATAACCAGAGTGGGAATCAAGAAAGGAGAGCAGGTCGCAGCCGGCGGTGCAGTCCACAATCTGGTCAATCCGTGGCAAAGGGAAGGGGTCCTTCGGGCACACTTTGGTTATGTCAGTGAAGTCAATACAAAGCCTCCACTTCCCATTTGCCTTGCAAACAACCACTGGGTTTGCTAACCAAGTTGGGTGTAGCACTCCTCTGACCAAGCCTGCTGCATCTAACTTTTGGATTTCTTGGGCGATGAACTCTTTCTGCTCCAAGGCTTGCTTCCTGACCTTCTACTTGATGGGTCTCGCATCTGGGCAGACAGCAAGGTGGTTCTCAATCACCTCCCCGGGAACGTCGGGGATATCTGATGGTTGCCATGCAAACACATCAATATCGCCCATAGGAAGGCAACGAGCGCGCTTTCCTATTTGCCATCAAGGGTGGCACTCACGGTAAAAGTACCGCCAGTGCCATCCTCCCTTGTAGAGACTTGCTTCGTAGAAGGTGGTGAGGCCTTGTTCTTCTTGCTCTTGCCGGTAGAGTTCTCCGGTATGTCCTCAATGGGTGCGCTACACTCTGAAGAGGTTCGCTTCCCAGAGTCCTTGTCGGAGTTCTTGCCGGTCTTCTTCCTCTTTCCTCCCCAGGAGCTTTGGCGGCAGGAGCAGGTGTCTTGACGGTAGATGCTATCACTGCCTCCCGGTAGAGCTTGTCGGTGCAGATAACTGCGCCCTTCTTGTCGGGGTGGACGGTAATGATGCTCATCGGGCGTGGCATCTTCAAAGTGTTGTAAGCATAATGGGACGCAGTCATAAACTTTGCCAGGGCCGGACGCCCAAGAATGCCATTGTAGGGCAACGACATATTGACAACATCGAAAACGACCTTCTCGGTCCGGTAGTTCAGTTCGGTCTCAAAGGTGACCAACAAGGTAACCTTGCCGGTGGGCTGGCTCCTCTGCGGATTCATCCCTTGAAACGTTCCATTTCTTGGAGATCTCCATCAGGGATTTGCAGCCTCCTGATCACATCAGGTGAGATCAGGTTCAAGCCGGCCCCACCGTCAACCAGTATTTTCATCACCTTGAGGTTGCGAATTGTTGGTGAGACCAACAAAGGAAAACACCCAATCACCATGGTGCAGTCAGGGTGATCCTCAGTGTCGAAAACAATGGGCGTTTCGAACCACTTGAGCGGCCTCTGCGCCTCTATTGCTGGTTTGGCCGCGTTATCTCACACACCCACTACTTGAGCTAGCGGTGAGAGGAGTGCAAATATGCACCTCCGTCAATGCACATAGCCTCCACAGCCTTTTGGAACTCTCCGTCTCCAAATTCCTCAACATGTGCACATTGATCCGCCAAGGTGTACAGCTCATTGACGTGCTCACCAGCTCGATGTTAAACTCAGCGTGCATCCTGCGATTGCGCACATTCGTGTGGAATGACATAATCATAGTAGCAGGGTGCACATTGGGGATGTTGTGGTGCAGACGGCTGAATCTCTGGACGTACTTGCGTAGAGACTCTCCATCCTTCTGGGGGAAAAAGTGGAGCTCGTTGGGCTTTCCCGGAGGCTTGTGGCCCCCGATATAAGTCCCAACGAACACATGACACAAGTCCGACCAAGAAGAGATGGAGTTCTCCGGCAGGTTCATCAACCAAGATCTCACGTTGGACTTGAGTGCCAATGGGAAGTAGTTGGTGAGAATCTTGTCATCTCTGCCACCGGCAGCTTGCACTGCGATGGTGTAGATTCCAAGAAACTTAGCCAGACTGAGCTTGCCGTCGTACTTGTCCGGCAAGTCAGGCTTGAAATTTCAGGAGTGGGGCCACTAAACTTGCTATAGCTCGCGGGTGAATGCTGGGCAGACCACATCATAGGGCAGGCACCCAGGGAACCATGGCACAGGCTCGTTCACCATCAGCCCTTCTCGCGCGTCTGATTAATGATGCACTTCCCGGAGTCACCCAATGGTGGTTCGAGCATCTTCAGCACGCCGGTCATTGATGACTTGGCATTGGTCTAGGTGGCAATTCCGACGGCCTTGCGGATCGGATGATGCCATAGACATGTTGTCATGGGCGTCGACCCACTAGCTCTGCCGTACTTGTCGAGGCGGGGACTGCACCGTTGGTGCAGTGCCCACAGTCTGCCTGTCATCCCCCCGCACTGGCGCAATTGGCTGCCACTGAGAGGGCCCCACCGGACGAGACCCATCATTGTTGGCAAAGCCGACCAGGCTCTGGATGGTGGCATGCCACTCATCCATGTTCTCTAGGGCCGGAGGAAATTTTAGCAATAGCTTCACCTGCGCCAGCACCTCCGTCAGCGTCGTGGGCATGACTGGGCGCAAAGACTAAGATGTGGCTTGACTTCTGCGCGAGTCAGAAGGAGCTCCATCCCTATCCTACTACCACAGTCGATGCTCACTAGTGGTTTGGCGCGACAGCATGCCATCTGTACTGTGAGAACGATGCACATGCTCCTTGCCTCGCCATTGGCCAAGGTCGACCTCGTCGCGGGGAAGCGTCTTGTATCCATCTTGCCATGGCCTCAGCGTGCCTCCCGCAGGCCCGTCTTTCTTGGACCCCGCATCTTCAACCTTGGACGTAGCCGCAGCGACCTTGTGGACTGTAGCCCCGCCTCTCGACGTAGCGATGCATGGATCTTGGCCTCCAGTGGGGTGAGTACAACTCTTTTCGCCGGAAGGGTGTGGAGAGCGCTCGCCACTGGTCCCGCCTGTCGGGCGCGTCTGGACTAGCAGCTTAGAGCTCGACGATGCACCCACCGCCGCGCTCTTCTTCTTGGGCGCCATGGATGAAGAAGACGGTGAAACTTGCACGAAGACTCCTGGAGTCAATCCGCACAAGCGATCCCCCTACCTGGCACGCTAAAGATGTGGGAGTATGACGTTCTACAGGACCGACGAGGATCCCTTTGCAGTTCAGCTGGGGTTACCGACGAGCACAGAGAGCGAATCCAATAGTACAGATGCGAGGATTTCTCAGGTTCGGGCCACCATGGAGGCGTGAACCCTACTCCTGTCTTGGGTGGTTTGACTTGGGGCTCAAGTTACAAGCACAGCTTGCTGAAAAAATGTGAGCAAGGTGCAACTACTGTGTAAGCGTGAGCAGCGTGTCCACCCATGCCAAGGTAGCCATGGGCCTCCTTTTATAGATGAAAAGGGGTCACCAAAGTGCCAGCATGGTCATTACATGTATGTGAATAGTGGCCTCGATGCTATCCAACCTAATCTTGCCAGACTAGGACAATGGCATTTAATGCATCGTGAGCTGCTGGCCATCCTTTGGCAAAAGCATCTCTCCTTCTATGCCATCAACATGGATGAGCTTATCTTCTTGACACATCCACTAGACTGGTGTCAATAAAGTTGACCTGCATCCGATGTGCTGACACGCGTCCTGTTGACTCCCCTCAGGCCGTCTGCCCGCTCGACACCTAATCTTGACAAGCCATCAGCGGGTCGATGAGGTGGAGCAGATGAAGGGTGAGAGGGAGAACTTTCCGGCAAGGAGCTTGCCGGGCCTGGGCTTGCCGGGATGAAGCTTGCCAGCAACTGGAGTCTTGATCTTCAGTACTAACTTAGTACTTTTCGATCACCTGCCTTGAGGTCTTCCTCATGGTTTTGGTGCCCAATTGTTTAGACATTGGTGCTTTACAAGCGCAGCTTGCCGGAAAAACGTGAGCAAGGTGCAATTATTTTGTAAGCATGAGCAGCGTGTCCACCCGTGCTAAGGTAGCCATGGGACTCCTTTTCACTACAAAAAAATACACTTCCGTGATGATACGTGTTTGTCACAGTAGGTCAAGTTTTCTGTCATGCATGTACATCCATGATGATTTTATGACAGAATCAAGATAGTCATACCTGTGCTGTCGTAGAAGTGTTCCATGACATTACCAAAATTATCATCACGGAAGTGTCCACTTCCATGATGATAAATGGCGCGCCATGGATGTGCTTTCGTCAAGGGTAACCGACACGTGGCATCCACTGTAACGGGTCACCGTTAAGCTATCGAGTTCGGTTTTGGATCCGATAACCCATTAACAGCCCGGACCAATGGGGATTTACCACGTGTAAAATTATCAATGGCCAGAGGAACCACGTGTCGGCTCAACGTTGGCACAGATGCCATCCACTCATAGGACAGGAGGCGCCTATGTTACATCGGCACGTGGCATGGCCCAACAGAGGCCCATTCCGGTGAAAAGGCCGGCCCATTTGACTTGGTCAAAAGGTAGCGGGCCGGCCCACGGAAAGCTTGTTAATGGCCTGTTCGTATATAGCCCATTTACGGCCCGCTAACTCACGGCCCGTTACGGCCTATCCGAATTAAGCCCAGTAGCGTCATCTGGGCCGTCCAATATGATTCCAGCCCATTGTAACTTCCAGCCCATGTATAGCCCATGACGTCTTTCGGCCCATATGAGGCCCTTTGCAACTCTTGGCCCATTAACAGCCCGTGGTGAAACTGGCCCGTAATGAACAATGTACCGCTTTATACCCATTAACGGCCCATTATTCCATTGGGCCGTTTCCAACCCGTGTTATCTTTCGGCCTTCTCAGGGCCCATTTATTCTTGGGCTCATTTCCAGCATTCGGTTACTTATGGCCCGTTACTGGCCCGTGGTTATAGTCGGCCCGTTTGTGTCCCGTTAATCCGTTGGGCCGTTTTCATAGCGTCATCAAATACGGCTGATTAACGACGGCCCGTTATGGTCGGCCCATGAACGGATGATTCCAACTCTTGCCCGTTTACGGCCCATAATGCGGTCTGTTATTGGCCCATGTTTGGCCAATCGATCATACGGCCCCTAGAAGGCCCATTGATGCTACGGCCCGTAGAAGGCCCATTCTTTCTACGGCCCGTAGAAGGCCCATTGTTTCTACGGCCCGTAGGAGGCCCATGGTCACTACAGTTGAAAGTGCGTTATATCGACTAGAGGGGGGGTGAATAGGCAATTTTTACAAATTCGTCACTGAGGAATTTCAAGGTGAGGAAATTCCTAAGCGACGAACTACTTAGCAGCGGAA
The DNA here is from genome assembly GCA_011799875.1 of Thinopyrum elongatum. Taxonomy (NCBI): domain Eukaryota; kingdom Viridiplantae; phylum Streptophyta; class Magnoliopsida; order Poales; family Poaceae; genus Thinopyrum; species Thinopyrum elongatum. The sequence continues at coordinate 353,943,244 of CM022300.1, read as the reverse complement.
TAAGTACTCAGATGCAAACATAACAGAGCAGTAGCATTATCATCATGATGAAATGAAAACAAGCACAGAGTACAAGTAGCGTAAACACAGGATAAGCAGGCAGAAGACAAACTAACTGAAGAAATTGAACTGAGGAAATTGAGAAAGTCTTCAGTCAAAGTCTTCAAACAGTAATGATCAAATACATAGCAAGTATGCGAGGAATTGAAAGGGTTGAGGAAATAGAACTAGTAGCTCGGTGAAGACAATGATTTGGTAGACCAGTTCCAACTGATGTGACAGTTGTACGTCTGGTTAGAGCGGCTAGGTATTTAAACCTGAGGACACACAGTCCTCACCGTATTCTCCTTGAGCTAAGGTCACACAGACCTCGCCCAATCACTCGTGGTAAGTCTTCAGGTGACTTCCAAACCTTCACATACTCGGTCACTCGGCAATCCACAATTTCCTCTTGGATGCTCTAGACCATGACGCCTAACCGTCTGGAGGATGCACAGTCCTCAAAGGTAACAAGCGTCGGTTCCACACAGGAACAATCTCTTCAGTGATGCTCAATCACTTTGGGTTTGTAGGTGTTTGGGTTTTTGGGTTTTTCCTCACTTGATGATTTTCGCTCAAAGTCCTCGGAGGATGGGATGCTCTAAATGACAAGTGTCAATCTATCTCTCGGAGCAGCCAACCAGCTAGTGGTTGTAGGGGGCGGCTATTTATAGCCTAGGGAGCAGCCCGATATGGTAAGACATAAATGCCCTTCAATGATATGACCGTTAGGTGGGTAGGATATTTGGACAGCTGGCGCGTAGCACAGCAACGGTCGGAAATTTGAGTATCAAATTCCTCAGGGCTATCATGTTCCTCACTTGTAGGCAATCCGCACTGGCGAATTCCTAACTCCTCAGTCAGAACAAATTCCTCAGAGAACAGAAGAACTTCGTCTCTGTCACTGAAGAACTTGACTAAACTGTATGAGATTTCCAATGGCTTCACTCGAAAGGATTGGGTAGGTGTAGGATTTTGAGTTGAGCATCACTTGGAAACTTTTCCTTAGTTTTACCTCGACCCCCTTTAACAGTACGGTGTTTCCTATGACTCAAGAAGAAGAAAATGAAACTACAAAAACAAAAGTCTTCACGCTTCATAATCCTCGCATGAATATCAAGTCTTCAGGGTCACACCAATTTCTTCACTTTCAAAGTCTTCAAGAAAACCAAAGTCTTCAGTTGAAGACATTCATTTTTAGGGGTCAACATTCATCGTAAATAACAAACTCCTCGTAGACTTATAGACCTGTGTACACTCACAAACGCATTAGTCCCTTAACCTATAAGTCTTCAATACACCAAAACCACTAAGGGGCACTAGATGCACTTACAATCTCCCCCTTTTTGGTGATTGATGACAATATAGGTTAAGTTTTCAACGGGGATAAACATATGAAGTGTAAATACTAATATTGAGGAATTTGATTGCAAGATATAGAAGAACTCCCCCTGAAGATGTGCATATTTGAGGAATTTGCTTTGGATTGCAAATGCACATTGTAGAGTAATATCATGGAGATCTCCCCCTATATCTTGAAATTCATACACGCATTTAACATATGATATGAAGAATTTGAAATGCATGATGAGATATGGTGTCTGACGAAATTCAGCATGCGTGCATTATGGTATTGAGGAAATAGCATGCAGAAAAAAGAGCAAAAGTATCAGACCACCATAGGACTTAAGTTTACAACTCATCAGAGCAAACACCTCAGAAAAGCAAGAGTTGTAACTTAACAGAAATATAGCCCATATATAAGACCCGCTTGAAGACTAACTCAAATTTCTCCCCCTTTGTCATCGAATGACCAAAAGGGACGAAAAATGAGGACTAACGCCCCTGAAGAATATCATCATGATGTCGATGGAGGAGCGCTAGCATTGTTGGGGTCGTCCGTTGAGGTAGGGCCTGCCGCAGTGTCGTTCAAGTCTTCAGCTTCATCCGTCTCGCGCGATGAAGAATATGAACTGGCAACAAGCTGAGGAACTTTGACTTTCTTGAATTTCTTCGAAGGTGGCTGAGACCAGTCAAAGTCCTGTTGGAATCCCATCTCCTTGAGTTCTTCAGCACTATAAAGATTAGACAGAATGGCCCAAGTGCGGTCAAAAACTTCATGCAAGTAATAGTGATTCTTCTTCACAGTATTTTGAGTGACTATCATGTTCTGAAGAATTGCACCAAGCTGACGCTTGACCCACTTGTGATTTCGATCAACTTTCTGATGAAGACTAAGGAGAAGTTCACGATCAGTCATCACACGCGGAGTTGTGACTTGAGGATTATGTTCTGAAGCTTTGGCGGCAGAATCTTGTGTAGCAGAGTCATCATTGGTGGAATATGAAGTAGCTTTGCGAAACTGTCCATCCAATGGACGAGTACCTTCATCAATAACAGCAGCCTTGCCCTTCTCGTCAGCTGAGGAAATAGTCCGTTTGAGGACTTTGATAGGGGGAAAATAGCTGAGATGATTTTGAAAGTCAGCCTTATAATTAATTGAAGACCTTGATCTGATGAACTTCATGATCCAGGGAGCATAAGGCTTCAACTCAAAAGGCGACAGAGCAGCATTGGCCAAAGTCCTCATGAAGAAATCGTGGTAGTTGATAGGTATACCATGAATGATATTGAACAGTAGATTCTTCATGATGCCAACAACTTCTTCATCATCAGAGTTGTGGTCCTTGATTGGACTGAGGGTTTTGGTCAATATGCGATAAACTGTCCTTGGCACATAGAGCAATTCCTTGACGAGGAATTTGGTCCTTGGAGCTTGGCCTGGCTTCAAAGGCTTCATCAGCACTTGCATCAGATGATCAGACAGTTCAGGTTCAACATAGAGAAGCCTTGCACCTTCAGTGGGAGGACTGACTGGGATGGCATGAAGCAATTCAGAGGCCGGTGCTTTGAAATGAGTATTATCGGTCATCCAGTCCAATACCCATGAATTGACATCATCAACATTTCCAGTAATGTGCAGCGTGGCGAAGAATTGAAGAATGAGTTCTTCATTCCAATCGCAGATGTCGGTGCAGAAATTGAGTAACCCAGCGTCATGAAGAACACTGAGGACTGGGGTGAAGCAGGGCAGCGATTCCATATCTACATGAGGAATTTGCTCATGTTCAAAGATCTTATCCTTATCAAACAACAATGAGGAATAGAAGTTCATCTGGCTTGCAGTCCAGAAGCGCTTGCGACGAAGTCGAGTAGAGTCATAGGGATTGTAGTCAGTGAAGAATATGTGCTCATTGAAGAAATCCTCAGCATTAAACTTCTGCTTCTTGGAGTGAGGGTTTTGTGGCTTGGGCTGAAGATTAACAGTTGAAGTCTTCATAGCCTCTTGAGGTATAGCCACTGGAGCCACGGGCTGAGGAATTTCAGCAGTAGCCTTGGCCTCCATTTCTTCAGACATATGTACATCAGCGCTAGTGGCTGGAACTTCTTCAGGAATAGAATGAAGTGAAGCTTGACGTTCATCAGAGCCCATATGAATTTCTTCAGTTGGCTGAGGGGACTGAGGAACTTGATGTAGCGGGGTAGTCAGAGGTGAATTGGGGTGATGACTTTCCCAAAAGTCATCATTCAGAATAGGTGTTGTAGATCCAATATCCACATCCTCATCTTCTTCAATTTCTTCGACGCCTGCCTCTTCAGCTGTGAACTGAGGCATGGGCGATGATACCAGCGGAGTTGAAGGGATATTATCCACTTCAATGTCTTCATCCAGCTGCTCTGTCGAAGCAGCAGAAGGATCTTCTTCATCAGATTTACTTGGAATTTCATATTCCTCACCAAAGGGAATGATCACCTTTGATGGCATGCTTGATATTGGAATAGCATCAATTGGGTTTTCAGTTGAGCTCTTCAAAGTCTTCACTTTCTTGGCAGCAGAAGACTCAGAAGATGCAGATGCTTTCCTTTTCTTCACAGCTGCTCGCTCCGCAGCCTTTGTTTTCTTCGCTTCTGATGCAGAAGGAAGGTTGATGCTTGTCATCGGTGCAGGAGGAGCAGAGGAAATTGGTTGAATTTCTTCAGGCACAACTGATGCAGTTGCCCTGGCTAGTTCAGATTCCTCAGGCGCAGTAGCAGATGTATTAACTGGCCTGGATTGCTCTTCAGGCACAATATTGGAGGTTGCCCTGGCATTTTCTTCAGAGACTGGAATTTCTTCATCAGCTCTGGCGCTTTCATTTTCTTCAGCAGACTGAACAGATGTTCCAGTCTGAGGAAATTTGGGTTGCGATGAAGCTGCAACACTTGGAGTAAATCCTTTTGCCATTCTGACGAATCTGACCTTGGCACCTAGCCAATCTGCACGATAAGCTCAAATTCATCACTGAGTGCTTTAATCTCCTTTTGCAGATTCACAAGTTCATCAGGAGACATGTTTACAACATTATTCTTCAGAAAACGCTCCTTCTTGTACTGAGCCTTCCTCACCTGCCTGGCTTTTTCAAATTTCCATTTTTCTTCAGTGATGAAGGCCGTCAACATGTGACTTTGACCAGGAGTGAGGTTTAATTTAGGCAAAGGTGTGTTAGGGTTCTTGTGCCATAGATCAATAAAATCAAGGATCTTCTGTGGATCCAGCATGAGGGGCACCACACTGCCTTTGGCTCTAGCGGCCCTTTGTTGTCGATCTCTGATGATCTCAGCTAATTCTTCATCATCAGCTTCGTCTTCGCTTGACGGAACCTGAAAGGCGACCTGCTTCTCGTGAGGACTTGGTCTTGTGCCTCATCCAGCAGTGGCCTTTTTCTTCAGCAAGATAGGAGTTGTTGAAGACTGAGGTGGAGCTGAAGAACTTGCAGAGACTCCTGAAGCAATTGAGATTCCAGTAGTCCTTTGGCATGTGCCAAGATGCACAGGTGCTGAGGACTTTGCAGGAGCAGCTGAGGATTTTGCAACTGAGGGAGTTGGAGCTGCTTTTGAGGAATTTGCTTGAGGATCAGGCCGTGAGGGCTTTGAAGAGCTTGGCTGTGAGGGCATTGCAGCTGAGGAACTTGTCTTGACAACTGATTTCTTCAGCATAGCCTTCTTAGGCTTGATAGCAGAGGCCTCAGCGGCGGCAGCAACAGAATCTTCATTGAATTTCTTCACTGCCTCCTTAGCCATTTTGGCCAGCTTGGCTTGTCGCTTAGCCCACTCCTTGGGAAATTCCTCACCTCTTCTGATTCTAGTGGGATCAGCTTATTGGCCAGGAGCCAATGGAGGTCTTGGACATGGAGGGTTAATAGCGAATTTCTTCATGTACTTGGGAGTGACATAGCGATATTCCCTCCATTCTCTTGCCCATCTCCTCTCAATCTTCTGAATGCGCACTTTGCGCTGATTTTTGTTCTCCTTGCCATGAGTTGCTTCATCAGGAGTACAATATTCATCATAGATGTCATCAGGGATCTCAAAAGCAGTATTTGTTTCTGGCCTCTTTCCTCCCTTCTGAGGTCTTTTACCATCAGACATTTTCTTCACTAGAGGATTTTGAACAATGGATGTTTCTGAGGAAGTGTGTAACTTATCTTCGAGAAATGCTGCAAATGAGTTAATTTGATGAGAACCTAGTGATTCAGCAACAGACATGTGTACCTGTGAACAGAATATAGGTGCTAAGAATTTTGGAGAGGTCATATGCGTTCTCAGAAGTTTTTCAAAAGTATCAAGTTTGAGGAATTTGACCAGGGGTGTCTTGAGGAATTTCACTAAGCATTTTTGACTTAGATTCCAGAGTTGTGTAGATTGAAAATCCACACAATTGAGGAATCTTGAAGAAAAACGTTGCTTAGAGAAACTGATCAAGGACAGAAGCAAGTTGGTGTTTAAGAACATGAAAGTTGAATAATAAACACCTTTTGAAGATTTTGTGGAAATCATCAGAATCAACAAGGGCAGTAAAAATAAATTTTGTTTACCCTTGACGAAGAACACGACGAACTGAGAGTAGCAGTGGAGATGTTCGTCTGTTCAGATCTTCCACGCCCTAACTTGGCGATGGAAAACAGCTACGGCGGCGGAGTGAAGATTTCCGCGGCCGGCGTGAGTACGACGGCGACGAGGTCGAGGCAGTGAAGCTCTTCCTCACCGGCGACGATGGAATGTAGCGGCGGCGCTAGGTCTGAGAGCTCGAGCGAGGGAGTAAGATCGAGCGGGGTAAATGAGATCTGAGGAGGGCGAGGGGTATTTATAGCAGAGGTGAAAAACCGCTCGGCCGAAGAATATGGACGAACGTGCCCCTGACCCTTCTTATCCTAACGACATGTGTCACCCACGTACTATGAAGTGGAGATCGTGTTAGATCGTGGGTGAATAGATAAATCTTATCGAGGGATATGGAACGGTTTGAGCGGCAAAAGCCGAAAATTCAGATAAGAATATTTTAATGTTTCGTTCGCAAATTCTTCAGCTGTCAAGGACACAGTGAAGACTTTGAACGGGTTTCAAATAGAACGCACATGAAGAATTTGTGAACGGACTGGATTGAGTTTAGCATAGAGGGGGAATGGGTCCGATCACATTCACTTAGAAGAAAAACAACTTGAAGAATTAGCAATAAGTGAATGCTGTAGAGGACAGAAAACTCAAATATATATATAGTCAATAAAGAACATAGTCAGAAAGAGTGAAGATTTTGCAAAGTTGAAGAATTTGAAAATTTGAAGAATTTGCACAATGATGAAAAACTCAAATTTTGAAGATTTTCAACTTTTTGTGGTGGCGTGACCCACCATGTAAGAATGATGATTTCAGACACCGCGTACAATTTGTCATAGGGCTCTGAGAATCAAATTCTTCATTATTTTCTTCACACTTAGAGGGTTAGTCTTCATTGATTGAAGAAAAACGTTTCTTCGTGTGTTGCACATCTAAGTCATCAATTTGCATAAGTGTTAGGATGTGTGTCCTTTTCAAAGGACATTCGAAGATTCTAAGATATTTAGCTCACACCGCAATTTGCTAAATCTCTTCTCATCCAAGGGCTTTGTGAAGATATCCGCTAGTTGTTCTTCAGACTTCACGGGATCAATAGAGATGTCACCCTTCAACATATGATCTCGAAGAAAATGATGATGAATCTCGATGTGCTTTGTCTTCGAGTGTTGAACTGGGTTATGAGCAATTTTGATGGCACTCTCGTTGTCGCAGTAGAGTGGCACATTCTTCACATTGATGCCGTAGTCCTTGAGGGTTTGCTTCATCCATAGCAATTGAGCACAGCAAGAACCAGCAGCAATATACTCAGCTTCAGCAGTAGAGAGTGATACGCAGTTCTGCTTCTTCGAGGACCAACATACTAAGGATCGTCCGAGGAAATGGCATGTGCCTGATGTTGACTTGCGGTCCACACAATCACCAGCAGAGTCAGAGTCAGAATATCCAATGAGATCAAAAGCCGAGCCCTTGGGATACCATAATCCAAGTGTTGGAGTGTGAGCTAGATATCGAAGAATATGTTTCACAGCCTTATGGTGTGATTCCTTCGGTGTAGCTTGAAAACGGGCACACATGCAAACACTAAGCATAATATCCGGCCTAGATGCACATAGGTACAATAAAGAGCCAATCATGGAGCGGTATACCTTTTGATCGAAGTCTATTCCATTTTCATCAGTGCATAGATGGCCATTTGTGGGCATAGGGATTTTGACGCCTTTGCATTCTTGCATACCGAATTTCCTCAGAACGTCCTTGAGGTATTTCTCTTGAGAAATGAAGATGCCATTGCGTTGTTGACGAATTTGAAGACCTAAGAAGAATTTCAATTCTCCCATCAAGGACATTTGATATTCCTCACTCATCATGTAAGCAAATTCGTCACTGTAATGTTGGTTAGTACAGCCAAAGATAATATCATCAACATATATTTGGCACATGAATAATTCATCATCATAGGTTTTGGTGAAAAGAGTTGGGTCGAGTGAACCGGGTTTGAAGCCTTTCTTCATGAGGAATTCCTTCAAAGTATCATACCACGCCCGAGGGGCCTGCTTGAGGCCATAGAGGGCCTTATTGAGTCTGAAGACTTTGTCAGGATGCTTAGGATCTTCAAAACCTGGGGGTTGAGCAACATATACTTCTTCCTCAAGCTTACCATTGAGGAATGCACTTTTCACATCCATTTGATATAAGATGATATTATGATGGTTAGCATAAGCAAGCAATATGCGAATAGCCTCAAGTCTAGCAACAGGTGCAAAAGTTTCATCGAAATCAATTCCTTCAACTTGTGTGTAGCCTTGAGCCACAAGACGAGCCGTGTTCCTCACCACTAGGCCATTTTCATCTTGCTTGTTGCGGTAGATCCATTTGGTACCGATGATATTGTGCTTGCATGGGTCCGGTCGCTTGACAAGCTCCCACACATTGTTCAGCTTGAATTGATGTAATTCCTCTTGCATTGCTTGAATCCATTCAGGCTCCAGAAATGCCTCATCAACTTTGCTGGGCTCTGTGATAGAGACGAAAGCAAAATGCCCACAAAAGTTAGAAAAATGTGAAGCTTTTGAGCGAGTCAGAGGACCTGGTGTGTTGATGTCGTTGATGATTCTCTCAATCTGTACTTCATTTGCAATGCGAGGATGAGCAGGTTGATGACTTTGATTTGGCTCAGCATTTTCTTCAGAGCCATTTTCTTCAGGTGCGCCAGCATGCTGTTCTTCATGTTCTGGAATGATTTCTTCAGCAGATTCTTCAGTAGGAATGACATCCTCAGTAACTTTGAACTTGATGGTTTCCTCAGGCGTCTTTTCATCTAGCACAGGAGGTAGGTGCTCTCTTTGCGAGCCGTTAGTTTCATCGAACCGCACATCTACAGTTTCAACAACCTTGTTGTGATAGGTGTTGAAGACCCTGTCGGTGTGCGAGTCCTTTCCGTAGCCAAGCATAAAACCTTCATGTGCTTTCGGTGCAAATTTAGAATTGTGATGAGGATCTCTAATCCAGCATTTAGCACCGAAGACTTTGAAATAACTCACATTGGGTTTCTTGTCAGTAAGGAGTTCATATGAGGTCTTCTTGAAGAATTTGTGAAGATATACCTTGTTGATGATGTGGCATGCAGTATCAATTGCCTCAGGCCAGAAGTGATGAGGTGTCTTGTATTCATCAAGCATGGTGCGAGCCATCTCAACAAGAGTCCTGTTCTTGCGCTCCACAACGCCATTCTGCTGAGGAGTGTATGGGGCAGATAGCTCATGAGTAATACCAAGTTCATTGAGATAGTCATCAAGACTGGTATTCTTGAACTCGGTCCCATTGTCACTACGTATATGCTTGATCTTCACACCGAAGTTCGTCAAAGCCCTTGAGGAAAATCGTCTGAAGACTTCCTGCACTTCAGTTTTGTAAGTAATGACATGCACCCATGTGTAACGAGAATAGTCATCAACAATGACAAAGCCATATAGAGATGCTGCATTTGTTAGTGTGGCATAATGAGTAGGGCCAAAGAGATCCATATGAAGCAATTCAAAAGGATGAGAAGTAGTCATGATAGTCTTCGAGGGGTGCTTGGCTCTGGTCATCTTTCCAGCCTCACAAGCACCACAAAGATGATCTTTGAGGAATTTGACACCCTCGATGCCAATGACGTGCTTTTTCTTCACGAGCGTGTGTAAGTTCCTCATGCCAGCATGACCCAGTCGTCGATGCCATAGCCAACCTTCTAGAGCTTTAGCAAGTAGACAAGTGGCAGGCTGTGGTCCTGCAGAGAAATCAACAATATACAAGTCTCCTCTCCTAAAGCCTTCGAAGACTTTGGAATTGTCAGATTCCATGAGCACTAAGCAACGATATTTGCCAAAGACAACAACCATATCAAGATCACAAAGCATTGAGACAGACATGAGGTTGAATCCGAGGGACTCGACAAGCATGACTTTATCCATGTGTCGATCCTTTGAGATTGCAACCCTACCTAGACCCAATACCTTGCTTTTGCCTTTGTCAGCGTAGGTGATATGCTTCAAGTGTGATGGAGATAAAGGAGTGTTCATCAGTAAGCTCTTGTCACCGGTCATGTGATTTGTACATCCACTATCGAGGACTCACTCAGTAGCTTTGGGTAAATCATCCTTGGCACCTTTTTCCATGAAGCAATAGGTGGGAGCATAGTCATCGTTGCCGTCATCAGCAGTGTTGGGGAAGCCATTTTCCTCAGTGTTGAAGATGGACTTGCTAACGTAAGCAGTAGCGAGGGCTAGGCTCGCCACACCAGAGTCTGACTCCTTAGATGCCTCCTCTTCCTCATGTTCCTCAGTTTCAGCTTCAGAGTCCATTTCCTTGCCAATGAATGCCCGAGCCTTCTTGGAACTGCTCTTCTTGTGAGATGAAGATTTTGACGATGAGGACTTTGAAGATTTCTTCTTCTTCTTTGAGTCATCGGAACTGTCATCCTTGTATTTCTTCTTCTTTGATTCCTTCTCCCACTGAGGACAATCAATAATGTAGTGACCAGGTTTCTTGCATTTATGGCAAGTTCTCTTCTTGTAGTCACGGGATGAGGAATCTGATTTCATGTCATCACCTCTTGAGGATTTTCCAAATCGGCCACGTCTAGAGAACTTTTGGAATTTCCTCACGAGCATTGCTAGCTCCTGACTCAGTTCTTCAGGATCACCAAGGCTGCTACCAGAATCTTCATCTTCAGATTCAGAGACTGCCTTGACCTTAAGTGCACGAGATCTACCATAGCTCGGTCCGTAGAGATCTCTCTTCTCAGCTAGTTGGAATTCATGAGTGTTCAACCTCTCAAGAATGTCAGTAGGATCAAGTGACTTGTAGTCACCACGTTCTTGAATCATCAGTGCCAGTGTATCGAATGAAGAATCGAGTGACCTCAGCAATTTCTTCACCACCTCATGGTCGGTGATGTCAGTGGCACCCAGTGCTTGAAGCTCGTTTGAAATGTCAGTGAGGCGATCAAAGGTTTGCTGAACATTTTCGTTGTTGAGTCTTTTGAAGCGGTTGAAGAGATTGCGAAGAACGTCAACTCGAGAGTCACGTTGAGTTGAGACTCCTTTGTTGACCTTGGACAGCCTATCCCAGATAAGCTTAGCTGTCTCCAAAGCACTCACTCTACCATACTGCCCTTTGCTCAGATGGCCACATATGATATTCTTCTCTTGAGAGTCGAGTTGCTTGAATCTCTTCACATCAGCAGCGTTTACGGAAGGAGTGACAGAGGGAACGCCATTTTCCACAACGTACCAGAGATTGTTGTCAATTGCCTCAAGATGCATGCGCATCTTGTTCTTCCAGTAGGGGTAGTCCGTCCCATCGAAGGTAGGACACCCAGCCGAGACCTTGATCATGCCTGCAGTCGACATAACTAAAACTCCAGGTGGTTAAACCAAAATCACACAGAACAAGGGAGAAACTGACTCTGATACCAATTGAAAGTGTGTTATATCGACTAGAGGGGGGGTGAATAGGCGATTTTTACAAATTGGTCACTGAGGAATTTCAAGGTGAGGAAATTCCTAAGCGACGAACTACTTAGCAGCGGAATAAGTACTCAGATGCAAACATAACAGAGCAGTAGCACTGTCATCATGATGAAATGAAAACAAGCACAGCGTACAAGTAGCGTAAACACAAGATAAGCAGGCAGAAGACAAACTGACTGAAGAAATTGAACTGAGGAAATTGAGAAAGTCTTCAGTCAAAGTCTTCAAACAGTAATGATCAAATACATAGCAAGTATGCGAGGAATTGAAAGGGTTGAGGAAATAGAACCAGTAGCTCGGTGAAGACAATGATTTGGTAGACCAGTTCCAACTGCTGTGACAGTTGTACGTCTGGTTAGAGCGGCTAGGTATTTAAACCTGAGGACACACAGTCCTCACCGTATTCTCCTTGAGCTAAGGTCACACAGACCTCGCCCAATCACTCGTGGTAAGTCTTCAGGTGACTTCCAAACCTTCACATACTCGGTCACTCGGCAATCCACAATTTCCTCTTGGATGCTCTAGACCATGACGCCTAACCGTCTGGAGGATGCACAGTCCTCAAAGGTAACAAGCGTTGGTTCCACACAGGAACAATCTCTTCAGTGATGCTCAATCACTTTGGGTTTGTAGGTGTTTGGGTTTTTGGGTTTTTCCTCACTTGATGATTTTCGCTCAAAGTCCTCGGAGGATGGGATGCTCTAAATGACAAGTGTCAATCTATCTCTCGGAGCAGCCAACCAGCTAGTGGTTGTAGGGGGCGGCTATTTATAGCCTAGGGAGCAGCCCGACATGATAAGACATAAATGCCCTTCAATGATATGACCGTTAGGTGGGTAGGATATTTGGACAGCTGGCGCGTAGCACAGCAACGGTCGGAAATTTGAGTATCAAATTCCTCAGGGCTATCATGTTCCTCACTTGTAGGCAATCCGCACTGGCGAATTCCTAACTCCTCAGTCAGAACAAATTCCTCAGAGAACAGAAGAACTTCATCTTTGTCACTGAAGAACTTGACTAAACTGTATGAGATTTCCAATGGCTTCACTCGAAAGGATTGGGTAGGTGTAGGATTTTGAGTTGAGCATCACTTGGAAACTTTTCCTTAGTTTTACCTCGACCCCCTTTAACAGTACGATGTTTCCTATGACTCAAGAAGAAGAAAATGAAAATACAAAAACAAAATTCTTCACACTTCATAATCCTTGCATGAATATCAAGTCTTCAGGGTCACACCAATTTCTTCACTTTCAAAGTCTTCAAGAAAACCAAAGTCTTCAGTTGAAGACATTCATTTTTAGGGGTCGACATTCATCGTAAATAACAAACTCCTCATAGACTTATAGACCTGTGTACACTCACAAACGCATTAGTCCCTTAACCTATAAGTCTTCAATACACCAAAACCACTAAGGGGCACTAGATGCACTTACAACAGTAAATATGTAGCCCATGGTTATTGTGGCCTAGTTTTAAAAAATAGGTTATTGCGGCCACTAGCAAACCGCGGAAAAAGAACTGCACTGACTACAAGCAAACAAATAAACAAGACAACAAGGAAATAAATAAGCTAGCAACTTGCGCTAGGCTATCACGACTATTACACATATTACATCCACTGGGCATCAAAGTTCGCCACCAGTGCAAATATAGGGAACAAAGCAGCATATCACATACACTGGTTGTCAAAGTTGGCGACCAGTGCAAATAAACGCCGCAGCAAAACAAGTCCAGAACTGAAACCACTTCAGAAGAGCTCAAGAAACAATATCCTGGGTACCCATAATGCTGGCAAGATGGTTAGCAAGCTTATTAACTTTCTCTTGTTTGGCGCTTAAATCCTCCAGCGCTTGCTGTTGCAACAGAAAGTATGCATCTGAATTCTGCAGGGACTTCCTCAGTCCTTTGACTTCGTGTCGCAGCACATCTTATCGATGTCTTTCAACTTGAAGTTAAGACTCAAGAAGATGAACTGATTCAGGCAGCGAGTTCAAAGAGCTTGTGCCAGCAGTAGTGGCCAGTAACTCGAACACTACATCAAGACAGGACTTTTGGGTTGTCTCACTGTCGTCAAGATAGTTTTTATCAGCTTTCTTGGAGACCAACAGGGATGTCTCACTATCTTGAACCTTATCTGCATTACTTCCCTTACCATTGCATAATGGGGTACTCTTCTCCAATATTTTGTCCGCATTCTAAAAGAGAAACAAGCAGACACATCACAGGTTTACCATGTTGTATATGAAACTCATTTTGGTAAATCAGTTCAGTAGTAAAGTGGACAGGATAACAGCATGAAACAAACATATATCTATGTACCATGGTCACTGTATGGTCTATATCATTCTAGTTTTTGTTGCAAATCAAGATAGAGACACAATTCAAATAATATATGTTTAAGACAAAGCAGAATAGACAGAATATAAGTGTGGGAAACTACAGAGCAATAACAACACTTGTAATGTGCATGACATGAGAACATAACTGTTTATTCAATTGAAACTGAAATCAACATAGAGCAAGTTACAACAGCAAACCAGTTAAAGAAACAGGTTTAAAACATACCTGTTGCACCATTGGAGTTTCAATTCCATCCTTCAAATTTGAAAATAGTTGGTATGAGTAAATACAGTGATGCAAGAGCAAAGGATTATGAACCATAGCTACAGAACCTGACCTGAGAACAATTCTTCTTCTGCTTTAAGCGTTGAGTTGGGGTTCGGAGTGGTTGTCCTCGTGCTTTGGGCACTGCAGTGCCCTTACTAACTGCTCGTGTTTGGGTGATCTGTGGTGGAGACAGTGCTGTGTCAACTGGAACTAGGTTACTATCTGCTGGGGTTGGGGTTAGAAGGGGTGTAGCTGGTTCTCTGTCCAACTGGGTAGGGGTACAATCTGCGAGAGTCTTGGTTATGTGTGGTGGGGTTGGTTCTTGGGCAAGTACAACCGTGGTTCTATCTGCATCGACTGGTAGCACTATCTTTTCTGAAGACCGTGTTGTTACTCCCTTAGATACTGCCATCACCCTCTCCAATTCAAATGGCTGATAAACAAGAAAAGTAATTGAATGTACAGACATTGTATGATAGACAGGTGTAATGGATAGTGGGGAATAAAAGAGGGCATGAAATAATTCACATTTATGTTGTCTAACCAAACAGGATAGCATGACACAATTTCACATATATGATGGCTAACTAAACATGATAGCATGACACAATTTCACATATATGAAGGCTAACTAAAAAGGATGGAAAGACATAGTTCAAAATATGATGACTATGTAAATAGGATGACATGATATAACTATATAATGTGTTTATTAAATAGGTTGGCATGCCATAATTCACATACATGCCACCTATGGAAACATGATAGCATGATATAATTCACGGATAGAATGACATAATTCAAAATATGATGACTGTAAACACTAAATAGGATGAGATGATATAACTATATGATGTCTTTATTAAATGGGTTGGCATGCCATAATTCAGATAGGTGCTGTCTATGTAAACATGATGGCATGATATAATTCAAATATATGATTTATATACTAAGCAAGTAAGCAGATGGCAATCGCATATATGATGTAAAAACTAAGCAATGCAAGACAACATGCATGACATGAGTAATATAACCCTGCCAAGTTTGAGCATAGACCTCAGGGGTGAAATAGGACTGGTCATCTGTCTCTGAATCCTCCTCTGAGGAGCTATCTATAACCAGCAAGATGTCTGCTTCAGCAGGTAGCATTGTTTGCTCTGAATACCTTGTTTTCACTCCAGATACTTCCATCACCGCTTCAAATGGCAGATGCACAGGAAGAGTAGTTGAATATACAAACGTTGTCAACAAATGGAACACGTAATACAAAAAAAGGATAGCATGATATAATTCACATATATGATGATTGGCTAAATAGCATGGCATTGCATAATTCACATATATAATGCCTTGCAACAAGATAGCATTGCATAATTCACATATATAATGTCTTGCAACAAGATGGCATTGCATAATTAACATATATGGTAATTAGACACTAAACAGGTGGCATTCACACAAAGCATGTCTAAACTAAGCAAATGACATAGCAATGCAAGACACCATACGCACGATATGAGCAACATAACCCTGCGAAGTTAGAGCATACACCTCGGGGGGGAAATAGGACTGGTCATTTGTCTCTGAATCCTCCTCTGAGGAGCTATCCGTAACCAGCGAGATAAGCGCTTCATCAGATAGCAAAGTCTGCTCTGAAGACCTTGTTTTCACTCCAGAATTTTCCATCACCGTGTCAAATGGCTGACGCACACGAAGAGTAGTTGAATGTACTAACATTGTTGACAAACGTAATACGTAATGAAAAAAAGGATGGCATGATATAATTCACATATCAGATGACTGGCTAAGCAGGATGGCATTGCAAATTTCACATATATGATTCCTGGCTAAACAAGATGGCGTTGCATAATTCACATATACGATAAAGAAACTAAACAGATGGCATTCACACAAAGCATGTCTAAACTAAGCAGATGACATATTTTATGTATAAAGTAAGCAATGCAAGGCACCATATGCATGATATTACCAACATCAGCATGCCAAGTTAGAGCGAAGACCTTAGGGGGTAAATAGGAGTGGTCTTCTCCTTCTGAATCCCCCTCAGAATAGTTATCTTCCTCTTGATTACAATCTGAAATGGGTGGAGGGGGCTGCCTTTGCGCCCACCATGGAGTGATGTCTGCATGAAATTTTATTGCCACGCAAGGCTCGTCTCTTTTGCTCTACATGTTTAGTTCCATTGTGTACAATAACTGACATGCATAGGAATAAAACATAGTGATATTATGTAAGGAGTGCATGCAGAAATCCAGAGTGATGGTAGCAACCTTTGGATAGACCCAAAACCAATGATAGCAGGCAGATAATGGCTTCAGTTAAAAATACAGATAATGGCTTCTTTACTGTTTGTTTCCCACCCAACATGAAACTCATAGTAGACACTAGAGATTAAGCAGATAGTAGATAGATACTATTGATTGCAACCCCGATATGTACCCCACAACCATTTAAAAACTCAAGTTTGAGCATTAGTTTGGAGCTGACTCAGAGTCTAATCGGTGAACAGGACGATAAAGTAGCATGTAATATTAAGCGATGCATAACGTAAGCAAACATGAAAGAGTGCGACCTCTCTTGCGGACCCGTGTAGTCCTCGAGGTCATCTGCTCAGTTGATGATGGTAATGCAGTTGTCGTGGCTGCCGGTGGCGGGGAAGAAGATTTGAGGTGGCGAAAGATAGTATGGAGGCCGGATCCCTGCTGTGGTGGACCCTTTTGTCGTTGGAGCAGTTGAGCTGGGGTGGATGACGGCGCAGCAGGAGCGGGACAAACCACACAAGGTTTTCTTTGACAACTATCTGTAAGAGAAGTAATTCTGTAAGGGCTCGTTTGAATTGGAGGATTCTAACAACGCAGGGATAGGAAATACACAGTAATAGGATAGGAATGCATGTGCAAAGAATTTAAAATCACAGGATTTCTGTCAATCTGGGTGTTTGGTTCATAGGAATGCAAAGAAGCATGGTCAAATTAAGTCAAACCACAAGAAAATGTACAGTTATAATGCTATTATACTACTATCACTTAGTCTTGTTCTTCATGAATAGGAATTTGAAAAGGAGGGCCAAGTGGATATTAAAATTCCTACGGTTTTTCTTTGAAAGAGACACTAAAGGAACAAATCCTGCAGTTTTCCTTTGCTCCATTCCTTTGAACCAAATGCATTAATAGTAGTACCATAGGAAACTTTCCAATTCCTATTTTTTTTCCTTCACTTTTCCTTTCAACCACTGGCAATTCTAGTAGGCAGGCTTGAACAGGGAAAAGCCTACACTCAAAAAATGTTTTTGTGCTACTTCTACTACTTTGGACCCAGGCCACTGCCCTACTAGCTCAACTCCCAGGCCCATCTACAAATGCACAGCTCAAACACGCAGAAATAAATAATGATGGCGTTCAAGAGAGTCCATCACGGATAGCTAAGTTGCCTGGTACCTCACTGGTTGTCGTATAGTAGGAGAAACTAATCGTATTTCACGTTACTACGTGTGCTCAGTGGACAATATATATAACATGTAGAGTAAAAAAGCGATGCAACAAGTGTACAACCGCTTTGGCGAAGCCATGTCGATCTCAGCGTGATTGGATTGGTCGGTGAGGATGCTTTTGCTGATTTGGCTATCGGAGGAGGGGAAGAAGATCTTAGGCATCTGGAGATGGAGCCGGGGGTACTGATCCGTTGTGATGGAGGGTTTCATCGTTGGAGCAGCTCCGGTGAGTTGTACGACGGCGAGACTGAAGCAGGACAAGAGAGACAACGTTAACCTGAGTGGAATTCTAATAGCATCTCCAATAGATGACGTAAAATACATAACCACAAAGAGCTAGATGTAAAATACATCAGCTGCTCATCTTTGAACTTAACTGTCGAAACTGAATTTAACTGTCGAAACTGAATTTAACTGTCGAAACTGAATTTTGCTGTCAAAACTAAATTTTACTGTCGAAACTGAATGCACTAGTAGCAGAAAAGTAGTAGCAGCAGCAGCGCTCGGAGCAACAGCGCGTGCGAGAGCCGGGGCAGCTGGTCGTGTAGCAGCATCTCGGGTAGTAGCTGCAGGGGCTCGAGCGAGAGCAGGATCTGCTGCTCGTGCAGCAGCAGTGCGTGCAAGAGTAGAGCAGCAGCGCAAGCAAGAGCAAGAGCAAGAGCAGCAACACAAGCAAGAGCGAGAGCAGCAGCGCGAGCAAGACCAAGAGCAAGAGCAGAGCAGCAGCATGAGCGAGAGCCAAAGCAGCAGCAGCTCCTACTGATGTGGACGTCGCCGCCGAGGGAGCGACGCCGTGAAGGAAGTGGCCGGCGATGCCGCCGTGGATGGAGCCGTGCCATGTCGGCTCGGGACCGAGCGCTAGCAGCACTGTGAGATCAAATCAAGAAGAAAATGCAGCGATTAGTCTAGAACCTCTTTGGTGGCGCCGATTAGGCCTCAGCTTCATCCGAGGAATCGGTGAAGATGCTGCTCTTCCGGTGGTGCAGGTGAAGACGGCGGTGTGGGAATGGAGATGGCACGAAAGATGAGGGGAACATCGGGGCAGCTCCTTGGAGGTGGAGGACGGGGTGGCTGAACCGGCGGGACGACAAGATCGATGACGGATCCTCATCCGGTGCGGTGGATGAGGGACATCGAGGTGTTGTTGTGGACAATGTCGTCGGGCAAGAGGCTCCGGCTGGGTGGCGGACGGAGGAGGGTGTGGGGCTTCGCGGGTTTTGGCGGCCTCGGTGTACGAATGGGTGGGCGGATTACGCGCTTGTCCAAAATGTGGTGTAAGTTATGAAAGTACCCCCACCGATTTGAGCTAGGCGGTTCTTTCGGTTCAGGGGTATCACGGGCATTTCGTGTGTCGGGATTTCGCAGGAGGTGGGAGTTTTCGCGCGCGCTGTAATTTTGGGATAGCAAGGCGCGGGTTGAGATGGAGGGATTTTTTGGAGCACAACGAGACAAAGATATATCTTAAAATTTCGGGGTAACAAGGCGCGGGTTGAAATTTCCGGACAAGCCTAACGTATACTGTACCAAATCAATTCGCACTTCCCTCGACGAAAAAACAAAAAGAAATCAATTCGCACCACACAAGAGAGTCTAGTCCTGTGTACTGTACCAAATCAATCCGCACTACAAATGCCATTCAAAACTTTGAATCCATGTTATGTTCAATTAAAATATTTTGCTACGTGTATAATGCATGCAACCTGCTACTGAAATGAACGTTTTAGTGCATTCCAAACGTATATACTACCGCTTCAATATGAACTAAATTTGAATTTGTTTCTCTATTTGAATAAGATCTACAATCATGATTGTTGTCAAGTTAAACCATTTGAATTCATTTCTCTATTTTAGTAAGATCTACAATCATCATTATTGTCAAGTTAAACCATCATTTGTATATTATCTCCACAGCGCACCACATGATTACTGTCGAGTTAGATATGAACTATGTGTACTATATGAACTCGAACTCGATTTTTTGAATCCACTTTATGTTGATTTCAAATCATAGTACATTTCAAGCTCTAGCTAGATCTTCATAATCTAAACCATGTCTCATATGTATAATGTGTTTATCACATAATGTATGGTGCCCCGCCCCCTACGCCTACAAGTATTTAGATGTGAGTTGCAAATGCCACACATTATCACAAATTCAAATAAAATGTGAGATTGTTCGATATATAGTATGGTTTAGATTGTTCGATATTTAGTTGTGAGCTGCAAATGCCACACATTATCACAAATTCAAACAAAATTTGAGATTGTTCGATGTATAGTATGGTTTAGATTGTTCGATATTTAGCTGTGAGTTGCAAATGCCACACATTATCACATTATGGTATAACATATCCAAAACCACACCACGCGTATCACCTCTATATTCATGCATGCATATGTTTATAACACTATGATCTCCTATTCAAATATATGAATCCACTCTCATATCGAATTATGATCTTTGTTAGTCTCTTACACCCACACAATCCTCTAACCTTTGTAGCTAGCACTAACTTTCTCTCGTGCATGCACACGCCCTCCTCGCCCTCCCCCTCCCTCAGCATTCTATCCATCACGCACATTCATTTTTTTTTCTTTAGGTCATTCTCCCACGGTCTCCACAACTCCTTTCCGACACACACCGATCGATAAACCTCTCCAGCGATGTCTACCTACCACATACACACGCACCTTCCATCTCCTCCTTTCTATGTCCATGCCTCGTGTCTCTCATACGGTCCCACACACGTGTAAACTCTCGCCCCTCTTTTCATCGATCTCACAATCGCACACTCCTCCCCCTATCTAGCTAGTAGGCCTCTCGCACCACCTCCTAGCTCCATTCTCTCTGTCTATCCGTCTCTCTGGGCCTTATTTGCCTCTAACAAATGGATGAACACTGACCGATCTCCCGCTATACATATAGCTAGCTAGGTCGTTATAACTCGTTTCCCCCACGCGCCGATCGATCTACCTCATTAGTTATGTCTCTCCCTTCCTCCGACACACAACAATTGATCTACCGATCTAGTTAGGTCTGCTTACCAAACACATGGTCCCCCTTCATCATCCATGCATGCCTCCCGACACATCTATCACGCACATGCACACACAGAAACACATCCCCACTCTTCTTGATAATATTGCAATTCTACCCTCAGTTTGTCTAGTAGGCCTCTCCCACCATCTTCGAGAAGCAACTCCACCACCCCTCCAGCACTCTACCCCTCTCTCCTCTCTCTCTCTCTCTCTCTCTCTCTCTCTCTCTCTCTCTCTCTCTCTCTCTATGTCCCAACCTATTTCCCGTCCTTCACTTATGTATGGATGTCGACGGATCTCCCTCAAGACATAGTTGGGTCTCTCCTTCTCAACACATATACGAGTCGATCTACCTCTCTAGTTAGGTCTCTGCCTCACCCCTCCCCCCCCCCCCCCCCCCCACACACACACCGATACATCAAGCGCTCTAGTCATGTCTCCCTGCCACACACAAACACGCCCTGTGCCCTCTGACGTTCCGGTAGGTCAGTCGCCCTATATCTTTGACTTGCACACACACAATTTCGATGGCTTTCTTCATCGATCTCGCACCCACCCACTTGATCCTCTCTTCGACTCTATCGATATCTATGACCCCTCCCTCTCTTCTCGTGGATCGCCCCCTCTATATATGATATAGATAGGCCTCTATTTCACACACATTGCATGTGTCAAATTTTTGTTTGAGATATCATCGACACATATTACCACAAATACATTCACGAAATCACCCCCCCCCCAACAAAAAACACTCACGAACGCACACGCCATCTGTCTAGGTTTGTATCTCTCTCACACACACCCACGTAGGTGGGGGACGTGCACGAAGAGAAGAGGTGCACGCACGGCACGAGTACTACCGTCTCTTTCCCAACCACAGCCGCGCGGGTACACGGTGGAGCTCATTTCTATACGAAAAGGCAGCCCACGTGGTAATTTGACATGTGTACTGGTTGTCCACTTGATGGAGGATCGTGTACCATGGGTGAACAAACAAATTGTGACTTGACGTGTTATTTAAAAAAAGAGGCAAACCATGTGGGGCCTACCTTAGAGGCAAGGCTCTATACACTGGAGATGCTCTGTACATATTACTTTTGATGTGTCCCATCAACTCGTAGAACGAGGAGAAGCTTGCTTAGTACGCCATTTCCCCCGCCCATGGGCGCTGTGGCTCGCAGAGTCGCAGGATGAGGAGAAGCTTGCTTACTACGCCTACGCCCGCTCCCTCGCCCACGCGCGCGGTGGCTCGCAGGACGAGGAGAAAATTTTACTACTCCCTCTGTTACTCCTCGTCCCTACCTTGGTTAGAGAGATTATCATATTGTTTGAAATATATGTCTTTTAGTAGATTTCAATATGAACTACTAGTACATACTCCAAACACTGATGTATATAGACGTATTTTAGAGTGTAGATTCACTCATTTTGCTCCGTATGTAGTCCATATTGAAACGGATGTACTAGTACGCACTCTCCCTCGCCCCTCGCCCCTCGACCCTCGCTCGACCCTCACCCACGTGGTGGACGTGCAGCAATTCATTCGGTCTCAGATAGCCAGAACGATATACTGTAGTACCATTATTGTTCGACTTCCCGAAGAGGCGAAGAGCCAAGCGCAAGGTTAATATTTTTGAGATGCCAAGCGCAAGGTTTATAGGAGAACGAGTAGTAGTAGTACTAGTAGTACGTACCAGTGGTACATACTGTATGAGGAAGAAGGCAACAAGATGTATGTTTTGCGTGACAGTCTCTTCTTACAGGACGTGCTAGACCTAGTGGACCTCATTGTTGCAATGGGAGTACTATCATAGATGGCACGATTCAGAGTGGTGGGCAGCGGGAATAATTCGGAGTTGCTTAGTCTTAAACCCCATGAAGAAGTCCCATCGAACAGAATAGCCATCCTCTACACGTGCTCCTATGTAAAATGAGTAAATGAGACAAAAAGAGAAAGAGACAAAGTAAAAAAAATCACCAGCCTTAGAGCTAGCCCTATTGTATCAGTGAATGATATTTCTACGTCGTGATTGACATGGCTATATTATTAACCATGTTGCGGAGGTAGAAGTGGATTTTTATTTATTTGCGGAGGTAGCAGCGGATGGATATTCAACGAGGCGTGAAACGATGGGTGCTTCCTCGGTCAAACATAGAGAAAGATGGGCCTCGTGATTTGACCGCTTATTAGTCATTATTACTGCCTACACTCTTTGCCCATATAATAACCGCGTGGTAGAGTAGTGGGCTATACTTTTAATAACCATGCTCGAAGAGAAGAGGTGCGTGCACCCACGCACATAGTACTAGTAGCACTCTTTGCGTCTTCCCCAACCACACACGTGACACGATGGAGCTCATTTCTGTACGATGATGCAGCCCACGTGATAATTTGACGCGTCTAGTAGTAGTTACTCACTTATAAATAATGGAGGGTCGGGAACCACGCATGAACGGTGCCGCGTCATTTATAAATAAAGTTTTTTTCTTCAGTGGCACGTACGCAATATAAATAGGTTCATATGGAGAGAAAAAGAAACTGCTCCACTATATACATAGCCAGGACGAGCCTACACGGTTGCTTGCTGGGGTTGCTCTCTTCACACTCTCTCGCACAAAACGACTGTGGCCACATCTCTAACATCCGGGCGGATCACATCCGCCGGGGGAAGGGGTGGATGCTTTTTGTAGATGCAGTCGCCATCGCCGACGGCGAAAACCCACTGTTGGCACGTCCCGATCAGGGGTCCCCTCCGTTCTCTCTCACAAAGCCAGTGCGGTTGCCTTCGTCCCTTGCTCACTGCCGCGACGTGGGTAGTTGCCACCTCCCGCCGCCCTCCTGTAGGTTGAGCTACATCCCGACATCCCTCAGGTACAACTTCCTTTACAGCCGGCTTGCACCACTGCCCCAGCTGCCCACATCGCCCCATGTGGATATTTCTCTACTTCTTTGCCCCGCACGTACCTCTACTGGCTTCTACTGTATTTGTGATGAGTTTATGTCTCATCAAATAGTCCCAGTAATCTTATTCTAATCACGCTTCTTCAATTTCTTTGCCACAGGGATGCTCATCTCGATTTTAGTGAAACTGCACAAAATGATCCGATGGTCAAAGGGTTGCAAACTTCATTTCTTCAAAAGGTTCAAAATCGCGAGCAAATTAAAGCCTGGTTAGGGTTTAGGGTTCAAGGGCTAGGGACTGCATGGATCATTTTTTTCTTTAGTTGTCTCTGTTCCAAAATAAGTGTCAACTTTAGTAGTAGTACAACTTTGTACTAAAGTTTGCATAAAGTTGAGACACTTATTTTGGAACGGAGGGAGTACATATTGGCTATGATCTGTCAATCATTGAGATGCAATAGCATGCATGTTACTCCCTCCATCTAGGTGAATAAGTCATCTTAGGTTGTGCACCATGACCACGGAGGAGGGAAAACGAGAGTACTTAATGTTTATTTGCTAATTAATAGCATTGCATGCAATGAACTAACCACTGCATGTCGTATTTGGTAGTCTCAAGTCACTGAAAGCATGCACGCCCCACATCTCTTATTGGTTGATATGCCAATAAACAAGAAACGAGGTGGGAGTTAATGCACCACGCCTAAGTGTTTTGGGATTATTTGGTTTTTGTAAGGTGACTTACACAACTAGACGGAGGGAGTAGTCTCCTTTGTATTTGATGAAATGTTGCAACGGGGCAACCTTGGACGCAAGATACATAAAACAGAAGCTGGAAGCTCCATAGCATTGTACAAATTTATCTTGCTGAGAAATTACAGTACGTAGTACTATGTAAAGAGTTAGGTGTTGCACGGTGTCCAGAAAATATGGTGATAGTGTGAGGTGGGCCATGTAATCACTGAGCTTGCGTGTTTTCACTGCTTTCACACTCCTCCACTGTAAGAATGGAGAAAATTGTAATCTACCTCCTTTCGCCGAAATGTGGGACATCCAACAGTCGTACTACCTCAGTAATAATGACCAATGAGCCATCAAATCACATAGACCCAGCAGTAAGTTGGACGGACGAAGCAACCATCACTCTTGAATCCGCTTCTCCCTTCAACGCAGGCGCCAATGAGAGGTTGCGTCCGCTCTGCCCGGGCGTGAATGCAGCACCAATTCTCTGGAGCGGTGCTGACCATTTCGGGCGGGAAGCGCGAGCGGGCGATGGAGGGGCTTTGGGTGGGCCAGGCTGGTCAGGAGTGGGCGTGGCAGCTGTCCCGACCGGACGCCCGGAAATGAGAGGATGCACCGACTCTCGCGGCTAAATCGTACACTACACACCATCTCTCTGTAGGAGTAGGTCGATGTATCGCTCTCTCTAACACACACACGCTATTAAAAGACGCACACACACATGCACACACAGGTTCATAGAATAGGAATATCGTGCAAGTGGGAAGCCACAGGAAGTGAGATAAATGGAGTACATACAAGAAGAGAAGAGGTGACGAATATCCCATCAAACCTGGACTGAGGAGTAGTACTCCCTCCGTCTAGGTGTTAAGTCATCTTACGAAAATCAGATATTCCCAAAATGTTTAGGCGTCGTCCATTAACTTCGCATCTCAATCCCCTCCTAGTCTCGTTGCTAGCGAGCGTTACTTACTCTGCCTTGTTATCTCCCCCGGAAACCCAATGCATGGAACGTAACTATGCGTTGATCAGTCAAGGAATCAAAGTCGGCTTGCATGCGAGTTAATACGTGGCCCTGCATGGTAGCTAAAATCGCATCTCTTAATTGTTGTGATTAATTGTTGTGTTTAGAGAGAGAAATCAGGGCTTCGATTGGAGGAAGGACCGGTCAAGTTTCTCCTTATCCTCCAATCTGCTTGCACCTTGGTCTCGCTACACCTTCTAACGTGACTTATACACCTAGACGGAGGGAGTAGTACGAGATACGGTGGCACACTGACTTAGGTCGAATACAAGTGCCCAAAATTATTGGAAGAGAGCAAAGTGTACAAACTAAATAATTAAATTTGAATTTCTCATTTTTTTTAAACGGAGGCAAAAGATTTGCCTCATCCACTAAATAAGAGGAGAATAGAGTTTCACAGTTTGCAAGTGACCCTACAAATAAATGGCATGGCAATTACTCTCAATACGCCCTAGTTTCTTAGCACCCGCTGTAACCCTTAGTACATACGGTGGAACACTGACTTAGGCCGAATACAAGTGCCCAAAATATTTAAAATTGAAGGATGGTGCAGCCCACCTTTCCGATATTTTGACCGTGTGTGGTTCAGTTGTTGTTCACTTAGGAGGGTTGTGTACCACACGTGAACGTTACTAAGCACGACCGGGAGGCGTGCAGCGTTAATTGTGAGTTGACTCCTTCGAGCGTTAAATTTTCTTCACGTATTAGCATTGCCCCTAGTATTTTTCTTCACTACCTTAAATAAAGAGTTCTGTTTCATGCACAATTTAAAATGATTTTTATGGAGAGAAAAAGAAAACCACTCCATCTATATACGCTGCAGCCTCGGCGCTTGTTTTCTAGGGTTTGCTCTCTTCACACTCTCTCTCCACTATATATATACACGCTGGAGCCTCAGCACTTGTAGTTGCTCTCTTCACACTCTCTCACCCTCTCCAGATCTAAACAAGACTTCGTTGGCCTCTCTCTCTCTCTCCCCTCACTGCTGGTCAAAGAGCCGGCAGGATCCATCCGCCGAGAAGGGAAGGAGGCTTAACGTTGTCGCCGTCGGCGAGGGAGGGAATCCACTACCGGCGCAGCTGTTCTCTTTCACCCAGCGGCGGCATGGGAGGGCCTCCAACCCCTTCTTCCTCGCTGCCATACATAGTGTGGGCAGATCGGCCTCCGGCCGCCCACTGAGCCACACCCCGAGAACCTTAAGGTATAATTTACTTATTCCACATGCATTGCTCTAGCTGCATGTGGATTTTTTCCGCTTCTGCACTCGAATCTAGGTGTTGGATAAAACAGGAAAGTAGTGGGGAAAGTTGTATAGCATGAATCTAGGACGTGGTTCAAAGAGGAAAGGAAGGGGGGAAAGTAGTACAGACTGGCTATCCAGCACCTACGTTGGTCGAAAAGGGAAAACAATGACAAACGTAGTACGCACATATGTAACGAACTGATCTTTCTGTTGGTGGGGGGCAAGGCTATAGAGGCTGAGCAGGACTAGATTTGCTGCCCTCACATAGGGAAAGGTGTCTAAAGATAACAAAACTAGGACCAACACAAATATGCTCCTTGGTTGTTTGTTCTTTGTTGCAATAGACTGTGCATCACCCCTTTATACATCGGTAGATGCACATGGTGCTGGTGCGCCCACTGTCCCGTACAACTCTTTAGCTATTGTTAATCAAATATTGCCGCTGGAAAATTGAAGCAATGCCACAGTTAAAAGCAAATTACATGTTTAACAAATTGTATTGTTAATATAATCTCTCCGTTAATATGAATCAATGCCACTGTTTGAGAAATGCTACTGTCTTGCTTTCTTTCCCATTTAGATAAGTTAGATGCTTCTTTTTGTGGGCTTCTGTGTCATCCACCGTTAGTGACCAGTAGTTGTTTCCTTTGCACCTCTGTGTAAACAGGGTTATCTACTTCACCTCGTTGCTATTGCGACCTTTTGTTGCACTGCACAAAACACTTTTTTTAAGAGTGTTTTGTGCAGTTCAACCAAAATGTCACACCGACAACGTTGCTTGATTGCTTGATCTTAGTGGAACTGCACAAGAGGAGATCTGACTTCCTATCCATGTTGGCAAATTTGTTTCAGATCTTCTTCTTGTGAGTTGTTTGAATTCCGCGTCATGAGGTGTTAGTACTAGCCTTCTTTCACATGATTATGCAGTGTGCTTTCATATGTTGTGCTACTTATACGGTAATGTTGCTTGATTTTAGTGAACTACACAAATGGAGACAAGGCTTCCAATCTGTATGTGCACCGTAATATCCCATTGAGGTAAGATAATGATATTTCACAACTGTTGGCCTGTATTTTGCTACTGTCATCAGAAAATTAATGTCATTGTTTAGTGCTATACTTGTGCTCCCTAATTGACATGCCAAATCTTACATTGAAGGCGAAGCTTGTCTGTTATTGAACCAAGTGATGAAGGGGAAGAACAAGCGGAAGAAAAACAAAAATCAACTTCCGGTGCAGTAATGAAGCATCGGAACTGTGATGACACAAGTAATGATATAGTTTTGCATCTTAATTTATTGCTATGGCTGGAACGAGCAATTGTTTTGCCACTGATTTGATGCCACTCTTAATGTAATATGTAATTATCTCTATTTGTGCAAACAGGGATCTTCTTTGAAGATAACATATATTTTAGTGGAACTGCACAAGAAGATGTTGGAAACATTAAACTAATCGAGGAGTATATAGTAAGCATGGCAACCACAGTAGATAACAACAGATGGTTCCCGAGAAGTGCTTCATCTGTATGCTCTACACAATAATCCTCCTGACAAAGGTTGGTACTGGCCCATGGATTTCATCCATATGATTGAGCTTTGTCATCTCTATTGGTGTTGTGCTACTGTTTAGATGCTGTCATGAGAAAGTGGTATTGTCCTCGAGAAGTGCTTCATCTGTGCTGTTTTAATTATTTCCTTTCCTTTTTTTTGAGCAAACTGGGATGCAGCATTTAGTTGTTCTCTTGCCTTTGCACAACAGGATCATCCTCTTCATATCAGAAGGAAGTAGTTGAAGGATGGTTACATTACTGCCCACAAGAACAAACTAACTTCAGCTCAGAAGGACTCACGGATCTCCATCTTTGTTGCTGTGATGGCCAATACAATGTTGTTTTAGGATTCTTTCCAGTGAGTTCCATTTTTTTAAATGTGTGCTCTGCATGGATCATGTAGGTTGCATGTTTAAACTGTCAATTCACAGTACAGTTTGCTTTATACTAATCACTTTTTTTGTATTTATGCACACAAGGGTGCTTAGCTTGATTTCAATGGGAACTGCACTAAATGTTCTCGAATACATCGAATATTCTCGAATCATTCATTTCCACCACAAGAAAGGAGGTGCTGATATGTTCAAGGCATTGCAACATATAAAGGCGAAATCATACAAGCTACACGCGAATTTGGTTGATTTTGGTGGAACTGCACAAAAAGAACAGCTGGTTTATTTAGCACGAGGTGCCATGTCAATGTCCGAACTGATGGCAAACCCTGCCCATTCCACAATCATAGGCATTTGATATTTTGGAATGGGAAAACCTTGTCAAAGTTTGCTCATTGATGTATGCAAAACAACACGCATTTGACATTTTGGAATGGGACAACCTTGTCAAATTTTGCTCATTGATGTTAGCAAGAAGACATGCGTTTGATATTTTCGAATGGGACGCCCTTTGCTCTCAACAGCATCGATTGATTTTTTTTATTCTTTAGTTGTGAAGTAAATATTGGCTCTGACATGTGAATCACTGAGATGCATAATCATCGATTGTTTTGAATGTTCTCTATGAATTGCCAGGCCTGTGTGTTTGATTGCAATGTACAGGAATGCTAAAAAGCTGCTCAAACTTTTTGTACTCCCTCTGTTCCTTTGTACTTCGCATATTAGATTTCTTTCAAGTCAGTTGATTTTACATTGTGAATGTTGATACTTTTTCTATAAGATTGGTCAAAGTAGAGATACTTTGACTTCAGACAAAACTTATATGCAGACTAAAAAGGACCGGAGGGAGTACGTGTGAAACTGCTGCAAACGAGGTGATCACCGTGGGAATAATGCTAGTACGTATTGTTTTGCATGTTCATCCAATGACAGTGATACAAGAATTCAAACTAATCGAACTAAATTCATTCATACACGGCCGGATTATATATAAACATGCCGGATTTCATTACATTTCGTACATTCTTCAACTAAAAAGGGGTGCGCTGGAGGTATAATTAATTAACCGAAGCTACCCACCTGTGTCCGGCTAAGCCGAACAGAAGCTTCTTCTCCAGCACAGCTCTCCGACTCCACGTCGCCGCTAAGAAGCTAATCGGCCGTCAATGGTCAACCCGCCAAGCATGGCTTCAACCGGAGGGTAGCAGCGGTGGCCTTACTTGGACCCGAGCGGCGGCGACCTACCGTGTTCTACTCTTCCTCGTTTTCTGTGTGGTGCGGCCTCATTGGCAGCGGGGCGGGGCCTCGACGGAGCCGGCGATGTCCTCAGTCTCGTTGCCGGCGGGGCGGCGCCTCGGCGGAGCGGGGGAAATCCTCCCCCTCGTTGCCGGCAGGGCGGGGCCTTGGCAGAGCCGGCGATGTCCTCTGCCTCATTGTTGGCGGGGCGGGGCCTCGGTGGAGCAGGGCCTCGCCAAAGCCGGCGAAGTCCTCCGCCTCGGTGGCGGCGGGGTGGGGCCTCGGCGGAGCCGGCGATGTCCTCTGCCTCGTTGTTGGCGGGGCGGGGCCTCGTCGGTCTCGCCAAACAGCGCCTCGCCCGCTTCATCGTCCTCTTTGTAGGTGGCTGCAACCTCCGCCACCCGCATGCGGTACCGCCGGCGCGCGAGGCGGCTCTCGCGGGCGGAGCGGTATGACTCGAGCAGCGCCTCCTACTCCGCTCGCTCCGCGGTGATCTGCTCCTCTGCCTGCAGGTGCTCCTGGAGGAGATGGTGGTTGTAGGCGGTGTCGACCTACGCCTCCCAGAACTGCTCCTCATGCTTCTGCCTCACCGTATCCATGTATTAGGCACGGACCTCGCCGATGGTCATGGTGCAATGCACCGGCGAGGATGGCGTGGAGGAGGGGGTTGGCGCCGGATCGTCGACTACCACGTTCTCCATTGGGACGTCATCGTCCTCCGGCTTCCTGCCGGCTAGCCAGTCGGCAGCAATGGCTGCCATCTCCTTCTGGTCCGTCGTCCGCTCGTCCCGAAGAGCGCTGGAGCGCGATGAATCCATGGTGGGCAGTAGTGGTGTGGACAGGAGAAAGGGAATGGAGGTGGATGACTGCGGCTATGGCCGGCGCAGCAGTTTATATAGCAATGGTGGGAGGCAGAGGGATGGACGGGTGGCGCCGGAGTAGCCGCCTCGGCAACCGCGTATCATTAATGTGGGTGGCAGACGGACGGACGGACGGCACTTGTGTCGTTTGAACGCGGAGCAATCGCCTGCACCGGGAAGCGGCACTGGCGGCGCTGACCGTTTAGGGCGGAAAGCGCGCGTGGGCGAGGGAGGCGGTCTGGGTGGGCCAGGGCGGTCAGACTCGTGCTTGGCAGCGTTCTGGTCCAGCAGCCGAACATGCTGGCTCGCGAGTGAGCTCGCCGAGGTGAGCGACAACAATCAGACGATGGACGTGGTTTCCGACCAGGAGCCGGCGCCACCGCCCAAGCCGGTTCATGCCGTGTTCACCATAGAGCAGGTGTGGCCACACTTCGACGACCTAATGGCAGAAGAGCTACCAGCGCAGGAGGACCTGTGCTGCAACCTCCATCTCCTCAACGAGCACCGGCTCGCGGAAGGATGAATCGCCGACGAACAAGCGAACGACCATGCCGTCGCGGACATGTGGCCCTATGATCCTGGCTTCCTGAATGAGCAGCGGGCGCTATATTAGACCATCCGTAGGTCCCGCGAGGCCCTCTCCATTATCCTTCGAGTTGTTGCGCTCGTCGTGGTGCCACCATCTCGTGTTGTCAACATGGTCAATGAACATGAGGAATCAGGAGATGACTTTAATTGGAGAGGATGACAGTGGATCCCACCAGGGCCATAGCCACACGTACGCAAGTGCCTCCTTATTAGTATATACAACTAAATTTTTTTTTTGCTTCCTCCTGGTTTCCTGACATCACGGTCCCACACCATTGTCAACCTATATAGTCAATAAAAGAGAGAATTGCACAAGGAGCGGCCGACAGCTGGGACCCAGCAGCTCGAGCAGTATTTGTGTTTTTGAGGTGTGAACAGAGTTTTTCTTGAGCGATGTTTTTGTTGTTGTTCAGAGGAGCAGGGTATCAACTGGGCGGGCTGTGGCCCATCTGGCCCAGGCTACTATTTTATGTCGATCAAATATCCAGCCTAGATATTAATATTTAAATGTGAAAATGGCTAACCCAGCTATTCTTTTTTTGCAGAATACCCAACCCAGGTCAACTTGTTATTCTCCGGGCCGCATTAGACATGCCAAGAAAATGGCTTTAAGAAATAATAAATGGGTTGTAATTAAAAAAATTGGCTGTAAATATAAAAAACGCACCGAACAGGTACATTTTTTAATTTCATTACTTGTTGCGCGCGCAAAATTTCGTTGGATTTTTACCTAATACAAATTTATTTTGAAATTATATTTAATCTGACTCTAAATTTCGGGTTAAAAAATATTTCGGATCCTATCAAAATGTTGGAAATTTTGTTGAATTTTTTTTGAGCGGTTGGCTGAAATTATTAACAAAGTCCTGGCTAGAAAATGGGCTGTAATTTTAACAAATAGTAAAAGGGCTGAGTAAATTCCATTAGAATTTAAAAAATGGGCTGTAAATTATAACAAATCACAAATGGGCTATATGTTCTCTGCCACAGTGGCCGTTGGATGTCCATCTAACGGCTGTGGTGCTTCTTCAATCTCGGATATTCATGCTTCAGCCGCCCAAACCACCACCGGCGGTATTGCCTGCTACCGCCTCCCGTGGCCGGCTATGCTGCCGCGCAGGCCTCACCGGCCCACCCTACTCCCATCACCGTCCAGGCCATTCCTCTACTCACCAACACCTCCTGTTATTCTCCGGCGACGACAGCCTCACACCGCAGCCGAACCAGTGAACTCTCGTACTCCCCTCCGTGTGGGCATCCACTGCTGTGTCTTCGCCGGCTCCGGGTCATTCCCTTCCTAGGCCTCGCCATCGTCCACCGCGTTGGTTCTCTCGGCGCAGCGTGGTCAACTTTGTCAACAAATGACAGCCATCGGAAGAGGCCTGAACATGGAGTGGCTAACAGTAGGGACCCGCATGGCCCATGGCCGCACGCGAGCAAGTCCCTCCTTATTATGCGAAAACAAATGATTTCTCCCCGTGACAGGTTTGAGCCACCAGCTACATCTTCGCATGCAGGGAAGTGTTTGCTTTATTACGTGGAAAAAAGTTACCTCTCCCTGACAGCTGGGACCACCAGCTTTATTATGATCCATTTTGCGAAAATATAGATTGTACCAAAGATGCTAAATTGTTTTCTTTTTATTCTAACTCGAAAAAGAAGAAATTAAAAAACCCAGAAAACATCTTTGCACGCAAGGAAGTGCCACCTTATTACGAGCAAAAAAATGATTCCCCCTGTTAGCTAGGATCCACCAGATTTGGGGGCTGACTTGTGGGCCAACTAAGTTGACGCGTACGGGCTTTGTCAACTTAGTCAAAACGATTCTAGCTACACTGACCGTTGGATGTTAAATCAACGGCCGTGCTGTGTCTTCAACCTCTGGTCTTCTTGCTCCAGCCACCCAAACCAGGCCCGCCATACCGCCTGCTCCAGCCTCCCGTGGCCGGCTGTGCTGCCGCGCAGGCCTCACGGACCGACCATACTACGAATGGCTAGACCTTCCCTCTACTCACCCACACCCCCTGTTATTCTCCGGCAATGGCGGACTTACGCCACAGCCGAACCAG
Organism: Thinopyrum elongatum; assembly: GCA_011799875.1. Classification (NCBI taxonomy): domain Eukaryota; kingdom Viridiplantae; phylum Streptophyta; class Magnoliopsida; order Poales; family Poaceae; genus Thinopyrum; species Thinopyrum elongatum. The sequence goes on along the minus strand of CM022300.1, from coordinate 353,909,994 downwards.
TGAACCCTCGTACTCCCCTCTGCGTGGGCATCCACCCGCCTTGTCTTCTCTGGCTCCTCGTCATTGCCTTCCTAGGCCTCGCCGTCGTCCACCGCCTTGATGCTCTCAGCGCCTCGTGGTCAACGAGGTCAACGAACGACAGCCATCGGAAGTGGACTTTAGGCTGTAAGGCTGAGAGCTGGACCCACCAGCTACATCTTCGAAACCAAGGAAGTGCCTCCTTATTACTCGCAAAATAAAAATGATTCCTCCCCCTGATAGCCGGGACCCACCAGCTATATCTTCGCACGCAAGGAAGTGCATCCTTATCCTTCCTAACAGCTGGGACCCACCCGATCGAAGCGTACGTAGCGTTGTCGCGAACGTGTACGTACATACTGGTCGATTGGTCTCTCTGCAACGATGAACCATGGCCGAGCAAGCAGCGGCATGTGTAGTAATTGACGACGTCAAGTTGGCGGCGGAGGAAGACTCGGCATGCCCCCGACATAGCAGTTCAGGCAGTCCCTTCTAAACTGTGTACACGTACGTACAGCTAGATGCCAAAAAATACGACCACATACGTACATACGGGCGGGGTCTCGAATGCCTACTCGCGCATACGTATGGCCAGGGCTCTTGTACATGGAGAGGCAGTGGACAACAGCAACAGCGTCGTGTTCATCGGGAGCAAACCGGCTTGGATGGAATAGCTGAAACCAGGTCTGGCGTACCGCGGAACGGAGGAAACGGGCCTTCTATTCGACCGCGTACGGTCGAAACGAGGTCCTGTTCATCGGGAAGAGTCTGGCGTACCGCAAAACGGAGGAAACGGACTTGTGTTGGAGTGCCTACCGTCAAAACAGGTTCATGTTGATCGAGAGGGGTGTGGCGTACCGCAAAATGGAGGAAACGGACTTATGTTGGAGCGCCTACGGTCGAAACGGGGTCCTGTTCATCCACCGTCTACTGCCTCGCTCCAGCCTCCACGGGCTACTGTTCATCCACCGTCGACCTCCTCCAGCCTCCATGGCTACTATTCATCCACGACTACTGTTCATCCAGCCTCCAACGGCTGCTATTCATAGAGCCTCCACGGGGTCCTGTTCATCCACCCCCAACCGGCTGGGGTGCGGCGGCCTCCTCGGGGTCCTGTTCATCTAGCGACAACGGCCTACTACCACGGGGTCATGTTCATCCAACCCCCACCGGGAACTGTTCATCCACAGCCAACCAATCGGCTCGACTCACCACGTCTCGACTCGTTCTACGTACCGCGCGCACGGTAGCAACGATCACTGTTCATCGAGAGGCAACCCAACACCGGCTGGCTACGTCTCACACGAGGGCTCGATCGGCTTCAGTAAGCAGCAGCAGTGATCGATCGCTCGGGTTCAGTTAGCAGCAGCAGTGAAGGAATCGCTCGGGTTCAGTCAGGAGCGAATGAATCGCTTGGGTTCAGTTAACAGCCAAGGGATCGATCGCTCGGGTTCAGTAACGTGCGATCGCTCGGGTTCAGTTAGCCAACACCTCGCACATACACGCGTACACGAGAGAAACGTGGAAACCTCCGTGCATCGCCTGGCCCCGACCACCCACCGTAACCGGGAACTCCCCGATATTTTCCTCGCCCTCGCTTCTACCATGATTTTTTCCGTCATGGACAGCCCAAAGAATGTCATGCAGCTGCGTCTCCGGCCCGCCCAGGATGAAAAGCCCATTTTCTGTCATGATTTTTTGTCATAGAAGTAGGAGCCCACCACATCTATGATGATACCGGGTTTTGTCATAATTATCGTCATAGAAGTATCATAAGCATGACAGAAAAAATATCGTTCGGCCCAAAATGTCACGAATGTGTCTTTTTTTTGTAGTGTTTATAGACAAAAAGGGGTCACCACAGTGGCAGCATGGTCATTACATGTATCTGAATAGTGGCCTCGATGCTATCCAACCTAATCCTGTCGGACTAGGACAAGCGCATTTAATGCAACGTGAGCTAGTGGCCATCCTTTGGCAAAAGCGTCCTCCTTCTATGCCATCGATGTGGATGAGCCTATCTTCTTGACACGTCCACTAGACGGGTGTCAATACAGTTGACCTACATCGGACATGCTGACAACCGTCCTGTTGACTCCCCTCAGGCCACCTGCCCGCTCGACACCTAATCTTGACAAGCAATCAACTGGTCGATGAGGTGGAGCGGCCGAAGAGCGAGAGGGAGAACTTTCTAGCAAGGAACCTGTCGGGTCTGGGCTTGTCGGGACGAAGCTTGCCGGCAACTGGAGTCTTGATCTTTATTTTAGTACTAACTTATTACTTTTCGATCACCTGCCTGAAGGTCTTCTTCACGGTCTTGGTGCCCAAGTGTTGAGACTTGGGTTGAGCTATCCTCTGGCAAGCCCTTGCCATCCGGAGGGCTGCAACTGCCTGTGCACAACTCTAGGGTACTAAAGGACCCCTATTTTAGTACACCGACACCAACGACGATCACCTCAACCTTCGAGACATTTCCATTGTGCATCGTCACCTTGTCCTTAGCTAGTGTCATGTGTAAAAGGATCTATGGCACCGGCAAAGGCCCCTTTGCGGTTCTACTGGGGAGATAAACAAGCACAAACAACAGAACTAGCAGAATGCATGAGGTTTTACGTAGGTTCGGGCCGCTGTGAAGCATAAAACCCTACTCCTGCTTTGACTGTATTGGATGTGTTGAGCTCAAGTACAAGGAGCACAGCTTGCCGGCAAGGTGCATGGGAAGTGCGGCTACGCATGCAAATGAGCAAAAAGTCGACCTTTGGGGGTCTGATCCCCTCTAACGTTGCCATGGCCCTCCTTTTGTAGATGAAAGGGGTTACCACAATGGCAAAATGGTAAATGCAGATGGTGAATATTAGCTTGCCACACACTAGGATAGGTGTCAAAAAAGGTGATCTCCAAACGGTGGTTCACCACGTGCCCAGACAAACTCTACCTAATCGCCTGCGCGCTCGCCACCTGTCGGCAAGTCTATAACTAGCTGCTGAGGTGGAGCGGTGAATAGGTGCAGGGAACTTGCCGGCTTGTAGCTTTCCGGTGTGGAGCTTGTCGGCCCAGAACTTGGGCTTGCCGGCTCCATCCTTGTCGGCAACATGGAGTACATCTTGCCGGGGAAGATGCTATCGGGCCAGTGGAACCCAGGGTACCCAGGCCCGTATGCCTTCGGCCCAGGGCACGGCGCATGGTGAGGGCCCAACAAATGGCCCACCATCAAGCGTCACAAGCAAGACTCCTTGTGAGGCCCTTGCCTCACGAGGCCCCCTCAGCAGGCATCCCAAGCAGACTAGCGGCTTCGCTAAGAGGCTCGCGAGGCCCTCTCGTGAGGCGGCCTCCTGAGGCAGCCTCCCGAAGGCAGCAGGTCATGTGCCATTAGGTACAGTTGCGCAGTCTCGTGCCCACCATGTGGGTGACGCGCATGGCGACGAATGGTGCCAGAGGCCGTGCCAGCAGGCGCGGATGAGGAGGATTTCATCTTTTGTGCTAAGGGAGCAAGGCCAGCAAGCCAGTTCCCAAAGCAACCCCCAAGGTTGGCCGATTGATGAAGAAGACCAAGACAACGGGCGCGCATGGCGGAGGTCATCCCCGAGCACACTGGCGCACCATGGAAGGTGGCTTTGCAGACGAAGACCACCCTTTTGTCAGGATAGACTGTGCCCCTGCCACAATTCAAAATTGTCGTTGTGTGGCAACCCTTCCAGCCAATGTTTTCGGGGGAAGAGGACCAAGGCAGATATAAAAGGAGGGCAGGGTGCCACTGTAGAGAGGACGAGAACTTGATCCTCAACCCTTGTATTCTCACTCTCTCTAGAGCAATCCCATCCAAGCAGGAGTAGGGTTTTAAACCGCAAGGTGGCCCGAACCTGGGTAACCGTTGTGCCACCGATCGGCTCCCGCTAGCTCGCTCTCGCCGTAGCCTCGCTGTGTTTAGCTGTTGGTAGCGGCGAGGCGGTAAGAAGGAGCTCACCCCAGTGTTCAAACCTTTGGGTCCCCGGAGCCTCGATTCCAACATTTCGTGCGCTAGGTAGGAGGTGCGCTGCCGTTCTTCCGCTCCGCTCTGCCCTCCACCCCGTCAGCTTCATGGCTGGCGCTCACCATGAGTGTGCTGAGCGTCGGGTGGGTCGTGTCGCCTAGACGGAGCCTGAGGGCTGCCGAGCCTTCACCCATGAGCTACGCCGGGTGGCCTGGCCCGCCAGGTTCAAGCCAGAGCTGCCCCCGCGTTATGACGGCACCCTCAACCCAGCGGAGTTTCTTCAGCTCTGCGTGCTAAGCATCTTGGCGGCGGGTGGCGATGACAAGGTCATGGCGAACTGGTTCCCCATGGCCCTCAGCAACGGCCCACGCTTCTGGCTCGTGAGCCTTACTGAGGCTTCGATCTCTTCATGGAACAAGCTCTGCGACCAATTTGTCGCAAGCTTTGACCAATAGGGTAAGGGCACCGGGGGCAACCAAGATCCTCACGCGGTGGCCTCCGCATCCAATCGCCACCCCAACAGTCCGGACAGGAAATCAATAATAGGGACGCCACAGGCCGTATTGCCAAATGGGCCATCGAGCTCCTCCCCTTCGAAATAGTGTATAAGCCGCGCCGAGCCATTAAATCTCAGGTACTCGCTGATTTCCTGGCTGTATGGATGGAATCCAAACTCCCTCGGGAATATAGTACATACACACACTGGACAATGTACTTTGACGGCTCCAAAATATTAGCCGGACTGGGGGATGGGGTAATCCTTACGTCCCCCATAGGCGACACTATCCGGTACGTACTATAGATTATGTACACAGACTCCAACAACGCCGCTGAATATGAAGCCCTTCTGCATGGCCTTCGAATGGCGACATCAATGGGTGTACAGTGGCTCGAGGTACAAGGAGAGTCCAACCTCACTATCTCTCAGGTCAATGGCGAGTTCGACGCCAAAGACCCAAAAATGGCGGCATACCGAAACACCGTCTTAAAAATATCAGCCCGGTTCGAAGGGTTAGAATTCCACCATGTCTCTAGAGACAACAACCAAGCTGCGGACGTCCTCGCCCGCATGGGCGCCAAGCGCGACCCAGTGTCTAAGAAAAACTTTTTAGAACGCCTCTTCAAGCCATTCGTGGTATGGCAGGATGGGAATAAGGATTCGGCCACCGATGACCCCACTCAAATCATCCCTCCGGCCGTTGAGCCAGAAAATGACATCATCAGCGGCTCGGCACTGGAGGAAACACCTTCGGCTCATGAAGTCATGGCAGTAATTGCACAATGGACTGAGCCCTTCCTGGCCTACCTTTTACGAAAGGATCTCCCTGACTATCCAACCGAGGCATGGCGCATAGTTCGGCGCTCTAAAGCCTATAAGGTCCATGAGGGTGAGCTGTACAGGAAGAGCACTACTGGAGTTCTACAGTGGTGCATATTGGAAGCAGAGGGACAACAACTTTTGGACAAAATACACGTTGGCATGGGCGGCCATCACGCGGCAACTCGGGCCCTGTTAAGCAAGGCTTTCCGAGCAGAGTTTTTCTGGCCCAACGCTCATGCGGACGCCCGTACCTTAGTCCAACATTGTGTTGGATGCCAACTTTTCGCAAATCAAAGCCATATGCCCCCCACGACTCTCCAGACTATACCAATCACCTGGCCCTTCTCAGTCTGGGGGCTGGATATGGTCGGACCACTTAAAGGGGGGACCAAGAAAAAGAAATACCTACTGGTCGTGGTCAACAAATTCACTAAATGGATCGAAGCAAAACGGTAACTTCATCAAAGTATGGACCAGTCATCGACTTCATATCCGGTGTGGTGCACCGTTATGGTGTCCCCCACGGTATAATCATGAATAACGAATCCAATTTCATGGCCCAACAAGTTAAAGAATGGTGCGCTAACATGGGCATCAAGCTCGACTATGCTTCGGTGTATCACCCGCAGACCAATGGACAGGTCGAACGGGCCAACGGACTAATCATGAGCGGCATAAAGTCTCGCCTGGTCCGTTCCATGAAGCAATCTAATTGTCACTGGGTGGAGGAGCTCGACTCCCTATTATGGGGACTGCATACTACCCCTAACCGCTCAACAGGATATGCACCTTTCTTCATGGTGTACGGTGCAGAGGCAGTCCTCCCATGTGATATCATTCACGACGCCCCCAGAATTCGCATGTATGAGGAAAAGGAAGCTGAATTGGATTGGCAGGATGACCTGGACGCCTTAGAAGAAGAGCACGATGTGGCTCGGGCTCGCTCTACATTCTACTAGTAGCAGGCTCGGCGCTACCAAAGTAGGGAAGTTCGAGCGAAGGCATACACCATCGGCGACCTCGTCCTTCGTCTCCTTGAGAAGCAAAAGAAGAAGCTCTCGCCGAAATGGGAAGGCCCTTTCGTAATCGATGAAGTGCTAGCAGGAGGGGCATATCATATTCGCAATCCAGCCGACAATCGCCTCAAACCAAACCCCTGGAACGCAGCTCGGCTTCGCCGCTTCTACGGCTAGTATGGCCACGTTAGTCCCACTAGCCTTTTCTACTTACTGTATTTTTTTTCCTTTTCCTTTACTTCTGTGGAGGCAGCACCTCCCGGGCTCTGTTCGGATAAACCAAACTGTGTTTAGGCCCTTTTTGCTACACATTTTGAAATGAAATGCCCAGGCTTACCTAGGGGCTCCTTTCAAGCAGCCAATCAATATACCTTTTTTGCATATAATTATCCTTGCCCTCTTTGCATCTTCCCGAACAATCTTACGCCATCATATGCACTGATTTGACTTAAGTTTTTACCAAGCTGGGTTGCCTGGCTCCTGTGTTTACCCCCTACATTCCTAATTGTTTAGCTAGGGAGTAAAGGGAGCACCTCTGCGATTGCTACGACCAGGTCAGCCGCGTACGTGCCTCAGACGGGTGAAGCCGAAAGGTGGTGTTCTTAAGTATATAATGGGTCGGCGATAAGGGAGATGACAATAAGTCAGGTGTTCGCCACCATGATGTAGGGGATTCAGTTCCCACATCGACCATTATCCGCTTACTTTAGGTATTCGGACATTATGTCTCTTTTTTACAAGACGCACCCGAAGAAAGGAACCTCTAAAGGAACTATTTTCTTCGGAAGAAGTTTCTTACGTTAAAAAGTAATATAACATAACTCTCCGCACGCGTTTTTGTCTATTCGTACCAAATGGCCGGATTGCCTAGTTACCGAAAGTGATTTCCTGTTACCTCAGGTCACATAGTACGGAACACTCCTCGGCCGCTGGCCGGGGAGGCTGAAGCCGATTGCCGGTTAAGACAACATTTTATAGTACGGATCGAGAAGGTTTGATGTAAAGTACATAGCTACATAGAATCAAACACCTCACTCTTTGTCCACATTGTCTATTAGGCTATCCAAGACACAGTCCTGTTGGGAGTATCGAGTTGCGGGCATCACTTGGTCGTACACCAAATCAAGTGGAATTTCTTGCCCATCCGGTCCTACTGGTCCCACACATGCCATCCGCTCCGGCTCGAGTTTGGTGAATCGGGTCTTCACCATAGCCCATGCTACTCGCGCCCCTCCCGACAGGCTGATATCTTCCATAACTCAAAGCCCGAGCTCCTTTGAAATGATCAGCCAGTTCGGCCATATCGTCTGGTGCCGCCTTGGCTGGCCACAATGCCTTGACCATGTTCTTCATAGCTTTTTGAGCCTTCTCATGAACAATAGATAGCTCCTTTATGAGATTATTTCCAAAGGACTGGGCATCCTCTCCGGGCCGACCTGTCAAGAGACCTATTCGAAAGTAGGGCTTGACCTTTACGCTCAGGCATTGTGAACATATACATACTAAAGCTTATAAATTACTTACAGAACAGGCCGCTTTTCAATTTCTGGTTCTCTTCTAACGCATGTGTTAATTGAGTCTTCAAACACTCCAGTTCTTTGGCCTGCTATTGGTTTTCCACCTTCAGCTTGTTGTTCTCCTCATGGCTTCGTTTTAGAACCCGATTACCAGCTTCATGCTGTGACTCATCATACCGCTGGGACTCTTTGGCGGCATCTAGGTCCTTTTGTAGTTGACCTATGGATTCAGCTGCTATAAAAAAGGTCGGTGTTAAACATGGCACATTGGCATAATTAATGCATGTTAAAGGTTTCCCCTCACCATGGGCCTCGTTGGTGAACTTCTTCACCGCCTCTAATTCGGCTTTTGCATCAGCCAATTGTGTTTGGCTCGAATCCAGGTCCTCGGACAGTTTCTTGTTCTGGTCCTTTGAAGCCTTCCGAAAACAAAAAATATTTATATTCACACACCCTTAACTCGGCCGTCCCGGCCCAAATCAAGGCTCGGGGGCTATCGGGTTAGCATTTATATTCGGTTTTCAGAACCTATCTCTTACCTGCATATTGACCGCCAGAAGGTTGGCAGTCCCCTCAAGGCATGTTCGAGCCGCTCCGAGGTACGCGTCAACCTAATTAAAGGCGTCAAACTCTTGATCGGAAAAGGCGGCATGGCGCAGGGATTCCTTCCGTCGCCGATGATTCATCACGCTTTCAACTTCAGAATTGGTGACTGAGACATCATCAGGATCTTCTAAAGGCTAGTCTGTAGTGGAATTCCCCGCATCGACCTCTCACCATACTAAGGGTCTTCGGCCGCGCCCTGACACCCCCTCGACGTCTTCGGACGGTCAAGGTGGTATCTTTTTCCTACGGACACAGATTGAATGTCAACAGAGCCCCGCAGCGATGAGGCCACTAATGAGCTGATGGCAATTTCAAATTACACTACCCTTTTTCCGCAGACATGTTTGGCATAGCTCCCGTGTCCGCCTTTCGTTTGAGGGTTCCTTTGTTTGATGGAATTGACGTCACCTCCGTCGATGTTCGGCGCGAGGCACGGCGACCCTTGGGAGTAGAAGTTAGCATAACCGGAGCAGCGTGAGACAAACGCCCTGTTTGAGAGGAGGCCTTCTTGCTACTTACGGCGGAGGAGGGGAGAAGCCCGGGGTGATCAGCTATAATAGCCACCTTGGAATCAAGGCTTTCCTGAAAGAAAACCCCATCCTCAAAATCGATGGACACCTCTGGGTCCTCGTGATATCTCGGGTCAACGTCGTGGGAGTGGTCCTCCGGTTGAGGAGAAGGGCAGCTGATGCCTTCTACTTGGCGTCTCCAGCTTTGTTCGGCAAATGGTTGAGCCGATCAGTATTCGGATGTAATGTTCGGGCTATGTATGCGAGTTTAAACTTACCCATTCGACGGGGTTATAGCCCGAGTAGCCTTTCCAGTTTCTCGGGCGAGCGAACTCTTCTTCCTCGCCTTTGAATAGATCCGCCAATATGGCGGACATTGCTTTTGAGTTGTTCGGCCCCTGCCGCTTTTAGCGGGACGCGTCACTCGTCCCATTGTAGCACCACAGAGGGTGCATCCTTTGCTAAAGGGGTTGCACGCATCGATCGATTGCTGCAGCCATTACGTTAACCATGGTCAATCTACTATGAGTCAGCACCCTTACCTTTGCGGCTAGGCACCACACCTCGGTAGACTCTCCTTGGGAGGGCATTTTGGGCCACCAGTTAAGACGCTTCTTTAGCGAAGCTTCCGAATATTTGGGCAGACCTCTCCGAGTAGGTTCAAACAGGGGAACATCTTCGATATAAAACCACTCTGAAGACCATTCTTTGGAATCTTTCTTTCGAGTTCCAATGGGATAACCAGTGTCGGCTATACGACACACTTTGGCTCCGCATACTTCAAAAATTGACCCCCCGTGGGTGCGAGGGACGAGGCAGAAGTACTTCCTCCATAACTCAAAATGGGCCTCCCTGCCCAGAAACATCTCGCAGAGGGTGACGAAGCCAGACATATGCGGAATTGATCCAGGGGTGAGGTGGTGGAGTTGGATCCTGTAAAACTCTAGTAGACCCCTCAAGAAAGGATGAATAGGGAATCCCAAACCTCTTAGAAGGAAGGATACGAAGCATACCCTCTCATCCTTGCTTGGAGTGGGAAAGTTCTCTGCAAAAGCCTCGCCATTTGCCGAGGTCAACCCGGCGCGGACAGGTACAAGATCTGTGGTAGGAAGGTACCCTTGCCGCTAGAGGTCGCATAGTTGTAGCCGCGAAACGGAGCAGTTGGGCCAGTCGCCCAGGATTTGGCCGTAACGGCGTGAGGATGAGCCAGGGGCGCCGGCCATGAGCCTTGAGCTTTCTTTGAGCGGGATTGGATTTCTATCTGGGGGGTGAATGGGTCACTCAATTCGCCCTTGGCCAATTTAATAGCATGTTCTCTGATCCCGGGAGGGTGTTTTTGTAAAACGGGCATGGCTGTTCGCCTTCTGGTGGACGCTCAGAAATCGAGGGTCGCCCTTGACCACATTAATGGTGGGGGCCCATTAACAGTTTGAAAGGACAGGAAGTCGTCGGCAGCCGAATTGTTAGAGACAGTCGAGCCATGGGGAAATGGAGAACTCGCCTCGCAAGCCGGATACTTTGGGAAGCACGGAGTGAACGATAGTTGAAGCTCCGGCATTGAAGGCTAGTTCGGGGGCTACTGAGGGAGTCCTGGACTAGGGGGTCCCCGGGATGCCGGCCTATCTCACATGGGACGGACTATTGGGCTGCACTGTATCCGGACCAAAGACCTTTTGTGCCTTGGTGTGTACTCCAAGTCAAGATGGAAGATCCGGCGTTCCCTTGATGTAACTGACTATATGTAAACCCTAGTACCCCTGGTGTCTATATAAACCAAGGGGTTTAGTCCATAGAGGCTAGAAGAACAACCGCCATCCTATTAGTTTAGGGTTTAGTTCATCTGATCTCGTGGTAGATCAACTCTATAATCCCCATATACATAAGCAATATAATCAAGCAGGACGTAGGGTATTCCCTCTTAGAGAGGGCCCGAACCTGGGTAAATATCGTGTCCCGCGTCCCTTGTTCCCCATCGATCCAAGATCCACAGTTCGGGACCCCCTACCCGAGATCCACCGGTTTTGACACTCATAGCACTCTCGTGAGGTGAACATCGCTTTCCCGTCGCCCGAAGCTGCGTGGCCACCCAGATGGTCACGGTGTGCCATCACCTTCGACTCCGAAGACCACCCCAAGTCCACGGTCGCCACAGGCGCGCTCCCCATGCTGTGCACCCCCACCATCAGCAACATCGCGGTCACCAAGGCCTTCATCAATGGGGGCGCCGGCCTTAACGTGATCTCCATCGAGACCTTCGAGATGCTCCAAGTACCCTACGACCAACTAATGCCGACCAGGCCCGTCTCCGGGGTGACTGATGGTCTACCATCCCCCTGGGGCAAGTCTGCCTCCCTGTGACCTTTGGTACCTGCCATAACTACCACACCGAGCTCATCAACTTTGACGTGGCGCGCATTGGCCTACCGTACAACGCCATCCTAGGGTACTCGACACTCGCCAAGTTCATGGCAGCGACCCATCCTGGCTACAATGTCCTCAAGATGCCCGGTTGCAGCGGTGTCATCACCATCACTTGCGACGAGAAGGACGCAGTCCACTCCCTCAGGCACGACTACAAAGCTGCCATGGTAGCGCATCCGGCCACCGGGGATGTAGGCGAATCTTCCGAGGCCGCGCCCGCGAGGAAGAAGTAGTTGTTCTCCCAGGGCAGCGCTGAGACCAAGAAGGTGTCGGTGGAGGACAATGATTCAGGCCCTGCTTTCACCATTGGCGCCTGCCTCCCTACCTGATACGTCTCCAATGTATCTATAATTTATGAAGTATTCATGCCATGTTTACAACAATGCTATATGGTGTTGGTATGATTTGAATGGAACTAACCCGGACTGACACTGTTTTCAGCAGAACTACCGTGGTGTTGTTTTTTGTTCAGAAATAAAAGTTCTCCAAATGAGCTGAAACTTTTTGACATTTTTTTGGAACAAAAGAGACCCCTGAAGCTTTGTGGGAGGGCCAGAAGAGCCACGAGGTGGCCACTAACCACCAGGGCGCGCCAGGGGCCAAAGTGGTGGGCTGGTGGGTAGTGGGCACCGCATGGCTCATCTTAGCGTGAGACCGACGCCAAAAAATCCTATAAATACAGAAACCCCCAGAAATAACCCTAGATCAGAAGTTCCGCTGCCGCAAGCCTCTGTAGCCACGAAAAACCAATGTAGACCCTGTTTCGCCACCCTGCCGAAGGGGGAAATCGTCATCGGAGGCCATCTTCATCATTCGGGGGGGCACCATGATGAGGAGGGAGTAGTCCACCCTCGGGGCTGAGGGGTTGTACTAGTAGCTATGTGTTTGATCTCTCTCTCTCTCGTGTTATTGATTTTGCACGATCTTGATGTACCGTGAGCTTTGTTAATATAGTTGGATCATATGGTGTTTTCCCCTCTCTATCTTGTTGTGATGAATTGAGTTTTACCTTTGAGATTTCATTATTATCGGATTGAATAATTTTATGGATTTGAGAGCACTTGATGTATGTCTTGGCACTCAACTCGAGGATTCCCGAAGTGACATTGGGGTAATCTATGCATTGGGGTTGATGCACGTTTTCGTCTTTGTTTCTCCGGTAAAATCTTGGGGCACTCTTTGAAGTTCTTTGTGTTGGATTGAGTATTATGAATCTGAAATTGTTTGATGCATATCGTATAATCAACTCACGGATACTCGTGGTGACATTGGAGTATCTAGGTGACATTAGAGTTGGTTGATATGTATCATATGGTGTTATTTTAGTACAAACTCTTGGGCTGTTTGTGACACATATAGGAATAGCTCGATAGATCGATCGGAAAGGATAACTTTGAGGTGGTTTCGTACCCTACAAACAATTTTGTCTTATGTTTTCCGCTAGATCAGAACTTTGGAGTGATTCTTCATCGCACATTGAGGGATGGTTATATAATCCAATTATATTAGCATTGTTGAGAGATTGCACTAGCGAAATTATGAACCCTAGGCCTTGCTTTCAAGCATTGCAATACCTTTTGTGCTCACTTTTGTTACTTGTTACCTTGCTGTTTTTTATTGTTCCTATTACAAAAATCAATATCTACTATCATTACTACACTTGTATCACCATCTCTTCGCCGAACTAGTGCACCTATACAATTTACCATTGTATTTGGTGTGTTGGGGACACAAGAGACTCTTTCTTATTTGGTTGCAGGGTTGTTTGAGAGAGACCATATTCATCATACGCCTCCCATGGATTGAGAAACCTTAGGTCATCCACTTGAGGGAAATTTTCTACTGTCCTACAAAACTCTGCGCTTGGAGGCCCAACACGAGTCTACAAGAACAAGTTGTGTAGTAGACATCAAGCTCTTTTCTGGCGCTATTGCTGGGGAGGTGGGTACTTGAAGGTATATCTTTAGATCTTGTAGTTGAATCTTTTAGTTTCTTGTTTTATCTCTAGTTTGGTCTATAAAAGAAAACTAAAAAATGGAATTGAGGTTGCCTCATATTGTTCGTCTTTATCATGTCTTTCTTGAAAATGATGGAAAGGAAAATTGTGCTTAATTGATAGAAGAAGAATTCAATAAAATGTTTGGCATAAATGATGAGCATGATTGCAATGTTGTTAGTATCAATTCTATGAATATCCAAAATACTAATGATGATTGCACTAGTCATGATAAAAATGTTTCTTTTAAGCATGTCAATTTTTGTGGAGTGCATAAAGTTTGTGAAGACATGCCTTATAGGGATGATAGATTTTGTAAGAAGCATAAACATGATAGAACCAATTTTTTCCTCAAAGTGATAGATGAATTTGCTACAAAATTATGTTCTCTTTGTCCTATTACTTGTGAACTTTGCAATAAGGTTGGTCATCTTAATTTCAAATGCAAACTTTTTCATGATCGAATCATCGCCAAATATTGTAATGACCTGATCACCCTTGAACTTTATAATGAGCTTTGTCTATTTTGGGGGAGTGAAGCATTGACACATAAAAATAGTTGGTTTGAAGTATCCATTCTCACAGATGACATTGAAACTAATCTAATAGATATCTATATGTTTTGCATGGTAAATTGCAATGAGAATGCTTATATTGCCAACTATAGAAAGATGGGAAAACCAATATAATATAAAAGAAATAATAATGAAAGGGTAAAGAATTCTAATTTCCCTCCTATTGCCTCCCATGATGAAACAGGTGACGAGAAGGAGCTCCCTATTCAACCAATCTCATCAATAAGAAGCTCGGAAAAATTAATTAAACCCACACATGATGTGGTGAAGAAGAAGAAAAGAAGAAAGAGTAGAGGTAAAAAGGTATCTCTCCCAAATAATGGTTCCCCTATTATTGTTGTGCCTAATGAGAATGAATCCAAAATAATTGTGGAAGATGATGCACTTGATGATGATATTGCTTCTTTATCTTATGGCACAATGTCCGAAAGAACTATTGATGATGATTTTGTTATGCCTATTGCTTGTTGTGATGATTATGATTGGGAAGATAATGATACTTCTTATAATCTTGAAAATCTTTTTGGCACCAACTTGGGAAATTATGATGATAATAATTCTTATACTATTGGTGCTATTCATACTATTAATGATGAGAATGATTATGCTTATGATATGCCAAGCCACAAGCTTAGGGATGCTATGTTTGATGAGAATGACATGTTTGAGAATTTATTTGCTGCAGTTAATGTTTGTCCCAAGCTTGGGGATGCTATGCTTAATGAAGATGATCTTTTTAGTCCCCCTACTTTGAACGACCAAATTTATTATGATGATAGCATGCCTCCTATTTATGATGATTATATTGATGAAAGTGGGTTTGGAAGAGTGTCAACTCTAAGTACTAATGATCCCACTATTTTGGAGGGTGTTGAATCTTATTGTAATAATTATGAAAGTGGATTTGCAGATGTCATGACTTTATTTAATGATGAATCCACTATTTTGGAAGAGGTTTCAATTGATTATGACAACAAAGTTGCTATCTATGATGATTATGGTGATGACATGTATGCTATTAATAATGATGATAACCATGAAACTTGTCATCATGATTTCAATTTTCCCAATCAAGTATCTCATAATAGTTATTTTGTTGAGTTTGCTCCCACCACTATTCATGAGAATCAGTTTGCTTATGTGGAGACTAACAAAATTTCCATGCTTGTAGATCATGAAAAGAATGCTTTATGTGATAGTTATATTGTTAAATTCATTCATGATACTACTAAAAATTATTATGAGAGAGGAACATATGATTCATGATGCTCCCGTTATGTTTCAATTCTTATCTTTTATGTGAGCATCATTGAAATCATCAAGCCTAGCTAAAAAGGCATTAAAGAAAAGCGCTTGTTGGGAGACAACCCAACATTTACCCCTACATTTTTTGTGTGTTCACAAGATTAGTCTACTGTAGTAATCATTTTTTATAACTTTTTCTTCAATAAAGTGCCAAGTAAAGCCTTTGGGATAATGTGGATGATAGTTGACTAGATTCTGTGCAAAAAGAGAAACTTTTGCACCCAGTAACAGAATTGTTAAAAATCACTGAAGTGTCAAAAAAATCTTAATTTTTTACAGATGATTGATATGAAAATATCCTATGCTTTCCTAATTTTTCAGAATTTTTGGATTAACAGAAGTATAGCCATTATTCAGATCTTTACAGACTATTCTGTTTTTGACAGATTCTGTTTGCATTGCATAGTTTGCTTGTTTTATGATTTCTCTGGCTTATATTGCTTAATATAAATTGTGGAAATTATAGAGTATAGTAGGCATTATGGAAACAGTTATGAATCTTGTATTTTAGAGTACCCAAGTGGATGATTTGTTTTACTATGCTAACCCATCTCACGAAGTTCCGTTAAGTTTTATGTGATTGAAGTTTTCAAGTTTTGGGTGAGATATCGATATGAGGAGAATAAGAGTGACAAGACCCTAATATTGGGGATTACCAAGGCACCCCAAGGTAATATTAAAGGAAGATACAAGCAACTAAGCTTGGGATGCCCCGGAAGGCTTCCCCTCTTTCGTCTCCAACATTATCGGTAACCCTACTTGGGACTAAATTTTTATTCGTCACATGATATGTGTTTTGCCTGGAGCATCATTTTATTTTACTAGGATTTGCTTGCTGTTATTTAGAATATTGTTTTATATCTTTTATTTCAATAAAAGTGTCAAGTATAGCCTTTACCATGCTTATTTTGCAGGTCTATATGTTGCTGTTTGAAAACAGAAAGTTTGTTGTTATGTTTTGAATATTTGTGAATAGTCAGAACATGATCAAATCTTCACATTTTTACATGGTGAGATATAACAAATTTTAAACAGTGTGGTGATTTTTCAGAATTTTTGGAGTTAGGGAAGTATGAATATTATTGCAGTCTTTACAGATTGTCCTGTTTAGACAGATTGCCATTATGTTTGCATTGTTTGCATATGTTTGCTTGTTTAATGATTCTATTTGAGGATAGGAAAATTAAATATGCAGAGGCATTTAGTATGAAATGTTAAATAATAATTTTAGTGATTTGTTACAGTAGAGAATGATAAGGTGTTGCATTGATTTATACTAACTTATCTCACGAGTTCTTGTTGAGTTTTGTGTGGATGAAGTTTTTAAGATTTAGGGAAACCGTGATATAAAAGGAATTAAGGAGACACAAAAGCTCAAGCTTGGGGATTCCCAAGGCATCCCAAGATAATATTCCAAGAAGTATCAAGCATCTAATCTTGGGGATGCCTTGGTAGGCATCCCACCTTTCTTCATCAGCAATTATCGTTTAGCCTCGGTTGAGCCTACGTTTTTGCTTCTTCACATGATGTGTGCTATTCTTGGAATGTCATTTTATTTTGTTTTGCTTGCTATTTTAATAAAATACTTTGATCTGAAAGTTTTTAAATGAGAGATAGTCCTCACATATCTACCCATTTACTTAACTACTCGCTTGATCTTCACTTATATCTTTTTGGAGTAGTTTGTCATTTACTCCCGTGCTTCACTTGTATCCTAAGAGTAAACTGTTGAATGAATTGAATATCATAAAGTTGAAATTATATGTGCTTCATATGCTTGTATCATACCTAGTAGTAGCTTCACATCGGGTTTAGAAAGTGAAATCTTTTGAAGCTTGACAATCACAATATTGGTCATACAAGCAATTCATGAATGATTAGTATAAGGAAGAGAACTTTCACATACAAATATATTATCTTGGACATCTTCTATGATTGTGAATACCCATTAATTATTTTCAAACTTGAGCAAATTAGTTGAAGTTGGACAAGTAAGACAACGTAATGAGTTATGGTTGTGTATATTTGCATAGAAGTTATATTGTTATGGGTCCTCCAACATGTGATGTTTGCTTAGGATCTTTTGCTAGCCAAAAATTCATACTAAGTAGAGATACTACTTGTGCATCCAAAAACCCTTAAACCCAGTTTCTTGCCATGAGTATCCACCATATCTACATATGGATTGAATAACATCCTTCAAGTATGTTGTCATCGGTGCAAAAAGCAATAAAAATTGCTCCTAAATATGTTTGATGTTTTATTGTAAGGGAAAATAAGCGTTGTGTAAACTTGTGATGGCAAAGTAATAAAAGCGACAGACTTCATAATAAAGGTTGCTATCATAAGGGGCAATATAACATGACATTCCTTTGCATAAAGAGAGTGTGCATCAAAAAATAAAAAGCGTATGACAACCTCTTCTTCCCTTTGCGAAGGACCTATCTTTTACTTTTTAGTATTTACTTTTATGCAAGAGTAAATAGTATGCATTAATTCTCATTTCAACCTGAATTATTCTCTAGTTGGCAAGCATCATGTGGTGGGGAAAGATCTAGGCACATATGACCAGTCAACTATATTTGATCATGAATTATTATTGTTGACAATTATCTCTATGATAAATGAGTTGGGAGGCGAAACATTAAGCCCCTATCTTTCTCTGTGTTCGATAGATGCCATTTGTTCCAAAAATATGCTTTGAGTACTAGCAATCATAGAAGCTATATGATGATTGAGTATGTGGAGCTCTTACTTAGACTTTGTTGAATAAGTTGAACTGAAATTGCTTGGTGACTGAGAACATAGGTTGTTAAGTTTCAAGAGAATGCATTGTTTGAACCATAACATGTGAATCGATTGCTACTTTATCATGATGAGTTTTATGAGAAAGATTTGTTGTTTATGATGCTAGGAAAAGTGATTGAAATTATCATTGATCAAACTTATACACTATGCTAGCATTCACACTTCCTAAATTATTTCTTTTATCATTTACCTACTCGAGGACGAGTAGGAATTAAGCTTGGGGATGCTGATACGTCTCCAACGTATTTATAATTTATGAAGTATTCATGCCATGTTTACAACAATTCTATATGGTTTTGGTATGATTTGAATGGAACTGACCCAGACTGACATTGTTTTCAGCAGAACTACCGTGGTGTTGTTTTTTGTGCAAAATAAAAGTTCTCCAAATGAGTTGAAACTTTTTGACGATATTTTTTGGAACAAAAGAGACCCCCGAAGCTTCGTGGGAGGGCCAGAAGAGCCACGAGGTGGCCACTAACCACCAGGGCGCGCCAGGGGCCAAAGTGGTGGGCTGGTGGGTAGTGGGCACCTCGTGGCCCATCTTAGCGTGAGACTGACGCCAAAAAATCCTATAAATACAGAAACCCATAGAAATAACCTTAGATCAAAAGTTTCGCCGCCGCAAGCCTCTGTAGCCACGAAAAACCAGTCTATACCCTGTTCCGGTACCCTGCCAGAGGGGGAAATCATCACTGGAGGCCATCTTCATCATCCCGATGGCCACCATGATGAGGAGGGAGTAGTCCACCCTCGGGGCTGAGGGTTTGTACTAGTAGCTATGTGTTTGATATCTCTCTCTCTCTCTCGTGTTCTTGATTTGGCACAATCTTGATGTATCGCAAGCTTTGTTAATATAGTTGGACCATATGGTGTTTTCCCCTCTCTATCTTGTTGTGATGAATTGAGTTTTACCTTTGAGATTTCATTATTATCGGATTGAATATTTTTATGGATTTGAGAGCACTTGATGTATGTCTTGGCACTCAACTCGCGGATTCCCGAAGTAACATTGGGCTAATCTATGCATAGGGGTTGATGCACGTTTTCGTCTTTGTTTCTCCGGTAGAAATCTTGGGGCACTGTTTGAAGTTCTTTGTGTTGGATTGAGTATTATGAATATGAAATTGTTTGGTGCATACCGTATAATCAACTCACGGATACTCGTGGTGACATTATAGTATCTAGGTGACATTAGAGTTGGTTGATGTGTATCATATGGTGTTATTTTAGTACAAACTCTTGGGCTGTTTGTGACACTTATAGGAATAGCTAGATAGATCGATCAGAAAGGATAACTTTGAGGTTGTTTCGTACCCTACAAACAATTTCATCTTAGGTTCTCCGCTAGATAAGAACTTTGGAGTGATTCTTCATCGCACGTTGAGGGATGGTTATATGATCCAATTATATTAGGATTGTTGAGAGATTGCACTAGCGAAAGTAGGAACACTAGGCCTTGTTTTCAAGCATTGCAATACCGTTTGTGTTCACTTTTGTTACTTGTTACCTTACTGTTTTTTATTGTTCCTATTACAAAAATCAATATCTACTATCATTACTAAACTTGTATCACCATCTCTTCACCGAACTAGTGCACCTATACAATTTACCATTGTATTTGGTGTGTTGGGGACACAAGAGACTCTTTGTTATTGGTTGCAGGGTTGTTTGAGAGAGACCATCTTCATCCTATGCCTCCCACGGATTGATAAACCTTAGGTCATCCACTTGAGGGAAATTTGCTACTGTCCTACAAAACTCTGCGCTTGGAGGCCCAACACGGGTCTACAAGAACAAGTTGTGTAGTAGATATCACTCCCACACAGGAAAGCGCACTCGTCGCCTTCCTTCAGGCGAACTCGAATGTTTTTGCCTGGAAAACACCTGACTTGTCCGGTGTGCCGAGGGAGGGTATCGAGCATCACTTGGTGATGTGCCCTAATGCACGTCCTATCAAGCAAAAAGCACGGTGCCAGGTGCCGGAGAAGCAAGAGTTCATTGTCCAAGAGGTACACAAGCTACAAGAAGCTGGAGTCATCTGTGAGGTGCGCCATCCCGAATGACTCGCCAACCTAGTTGTCGTCCCCAAGAAGGGCGGCAAAGGGCACATGAGCGTCGACTTCACGAGTCTCAACAAGGTCTGCCCCCAGGACCCCTTTCCGCTACCCCGCATTGACCAGATCATGGACTCCACTACCGGGTGCGATCGGCTATGCCTCCTAGATGCCTTTTCGGGCTACCATCACATCAAAATGGCGGCACAAGACTTGGAAAGGACGGCTTTCATCTCCCCTTGCGGCATATTTTGCTACACCTGCATGCCCTTCGGCTTGAGGAGTGCCGGTGCCACCTTCCAGCGGCTGATGCGCATCACACTGGGGCCTCAGATGGGGAGAAACACGGAGGCCTATGTCGATGACATCATGGTCAAGACGCACGAGGCTAGGACACTCATCGAAGATCTTGAGGAAACATTCGCCAACCTGCGCAAGGTCAACCAAAAGCTCAACCCCGACAAATGCATCTTCGGAGTCCCCTCCGGCAAGCTCCTCAGCTTCCTTATCTCCCACCGTGGAATCGAAGCCAATCCAGAAAAGATCAAGGCCATCGAGAAGATGCGTCCTCCCTGGACCCTCAAGGAGATGCAACGATTGGCAGGGTGTATGGCCTCCCTAGGACGCTTCATCTCCAAGTTCAGCTAATGAGCCTTGCCGTTCTTCAAGATCATGAAGAGGACCAGTCCCTTCAAGTGGACTCCCGAAGCAGACGCAGCCTTTGAAGACCTCAAGAGGTACCTTACGAGCCCGCCCATCATGGTTGCGCCGAGCCCCCACGAGCCCTTGCTTCTTTACTTGGCTGCCACCCCCCAGACGACTAGTGCAGCACTCGTCGTGGTATGAGAGGAATGAACTAGCGCTAAGGACAAGCCTGTCAAGCCTGTCGAGCGTGCCGAGTCTCAAGAGCCCGCCAAGCTTCATGAGCCTTCCGAGCCTCGTGAGCCCGCCAAGCCTTGCGAGCCTTCCGAGCCTCGTGAGCCTGCCGAGCCTCGCGATCCTTCCGAGCCTCCTGAGCCCTTCGAGCCTCGAGAGCCCTCCGAACCTCGCGAGTCCTCCGAGATCTCGGTGCCCCCCATGCCCCGCGCGCCACCCAGGGAGCTGACCGCCTCCACGACCACACGCCTCGTTGAGCACCCCATGTACTGCATCAGCATGGTGCTGAGGGATGCCTGAGAGCATTACCCCATGCAGCAGAAGCTGCTCCTTGCACTCCTCGCTGCCTCCAAGAAACTGCGCCACTACTTTCAAGGTCATCCTATCAAGGTCATCTCTTCTTACCCCCTGGAGCAAGTCTTGCGCAGCCCCAACGATGCCGGCGGCGTCGCTGAATGGAACATCGAGCTGCAGGCGTTCCAGTTGGAATTCTCCACCACTAGGGTCATCAAGGGAGCAGCTCTGGCCGATTTCATAGCAGAATGGATGGACCCGTACGAGGAGGAGCCTCGCGATGACAGATCCCTCCTGCCAGGGGGCGAGGCGCCCGGCAGCTGGGCCATGCACTTCGATGACGCCTTCTCCAGGCAGGGCGCGGGGGCTGGCATCGTGCTCATGTAATGCCCGGATAATTAAGCTACAGTAATCCCATGTTAATGGTGCCATGTCATCACTTTTACTGTTGCTCAGTCCCACGTTGTTTCAAACCATTTCGAAATTCAAATTTAAATTAAAGTCAAATTTAAAGTTTTCAAAATGTCAAAACAAAAATGTTCGTTGTGTTGCAAATATTCAATAAGAAATTGTGATGAATTAACCAACCTCATTTGAATTATTAAAAATGCCCTTAACAAATTATATAGTGGTCCAACAGCATACTAATTGGCTTATTCAATTTCTAAAAATGCTTGAACAATTCCTTTGGCTCTGAAACTTTTTATGCAACACTACAATGTTGTGCCCTATTTATGAGTTTAACATTCAACTAAATTCATTTGGTCACTCAAATAAATACAAATCAGTAGCTAATTAAATACAGAAAAAGAGAAAAGAGAAAAGAAAACCAAAATAGAAACGAAGGAGAAAGGCCCCTCCCCTCCCCCTGGGCCACTTGGCCCAGTTGCCACTGGCCCAGCTGGCCGCCCCCCAGGCTCGCCCCGGTCAGTCACCGCTGCCTGCGCGCGCCCAGGCCTCGCCTCGGCCGCGTCCGGGGCCAACGCCCGCGCCCCGTTAGGCCCCTGGAGCCACTGGCGGCTGGGCCCCGCCCCCTTTGTCAATGACCCGTGGGGCCCGCCCATGTTAAAAACGAAAACGAAAATAGAATAAAATAAAATAAATAAATAAATAAATAGTTAATTAATTTATTGATTAATTAACTTAACTAATTTTGATTAATTAGCTAATTAACTTAATCTAATTAAATAGGTTAGCTAATTAAACTGTGTCAATGACAGTGGGTCCCATATATCATTTTGACCCAGTCAACAGCCCTGTTGACTATTGACATCACCCTAACATCATGCTGATGCAGTAAACCTATTTTTGAATTCAATTAAATCTGTTAATTCTAGAAATTGAATTAAAACTTTAAAAATAATATTACATAAACCGTAACTCAGATGAAAATGTTTTGTACATGAAAGTTGCTTAGAAAAATATGACGAATCCGAATATGCCCTCCGTTCGTTTGTCACACGTCCCTAGTATAGCGAACATGGAACCGTCCCCCTTCGTTTTGTCTATCTAAAAATGCCAAACTTCGAGAGAAAATTCTCGAATGTTTTCCCCCTTAGTCGTATCGTGTAATACTGCGTTAGGTCACCCCTAGCTCTGCCTGTTGTCATGTCATGCATCTGTTTGCTTTATATTTACTGTTTCTTCCCCCTCTTCTCTATGGTAGACCTCGAGACCGCTGTTGATGCCACTGTGATCGACTACGTCACCGATGACTCTTCTCCCCTTTCAGCAGAGCTTCCAGGCAAGCAAACCCCCCTTGATCATTCCGATATTGCCCATTCCATTCTCTCTCATGCTTGCATTAGATTTTACTACTGTTATTGTTTGCTCCTATTCGGATGCATAGCCTACTTTTGTAACCTGTTGTTGTACTTTGCTTGCTTATCCTAAACTGCTTAGTATAGGTTGGTTAGTGGTCCATCAGTGACCCCTTTCCTTGCCCCAGTTGCCCCGGCTTGTTGACCGATGACTCGATCAACGTGATCGACGTCCAGAGACCGACACATCACTTCACCGCCCTTTGGTTGTACGAATCTACAGAGCTACTATCGAGTGATGAGGGTGATACCTCGTAACGCACTCCTGATGATAACTCTGTAGTGTAGCTAATCGGTCGTGGTCTATGATGTCTACTACATAACTTGTTCTGGTAGACTCGTGTTGGGCCTCCAAGCGCAGAGTTTTGTAGGACAGAAGCAATTTTCCCTCAAGTGGATGACCTAAGGTTTATCAATCCATGGGAGGTGTAGCATGAAGATGGTCTCTCTCAAACAACCCTGCAACCAAATAACAAAGAGTCCCTTGTGTCCCCAACACACCAAATACAATGGTAATTTGTATAGGTGCACTAGTTCGGCGAAGAGATGGTAATAAAAGCGTAGTAATGATAGTAGATATTGATTTTTGTAATAGGAAAAATAAAAAACAGCAAGGAAGCAATTGATAAAACGGAGCACAAACGGTATTGTAATGCTTGAAAATGAGGCCTAGGGTCTGTACTTTCGCTAGTGCAATCTCTCAATAATGCTAATCTAATTGGATCATATAATCATCCCTCAATGTGCGATGAATTATCACTCCAAAGTTCTTATCTAGCGGAGAACATAAGAAGAAATTGTTTGTAGGGTACGAAACCACCTTAAAGTTATTCTTTACGTTCGATCTATTCAAGAGTTCGTACTAAAATAACACCAAGTTATTCTTTCCGTTCGATCTATCCAAGAGTTCGTACTAAAATAACACCATATGATACAGATCAACCAACTCTAATGTCACCTAGATACTCCAATGTCACCACAAGTATCCATGAGTTAATTATACGATACGCATCAAACAATTTCAGATTCATAATACTCAATCCAACACAAAGAACCTCAAAGAGTGCCTCAAGATTTCTACCGGAGAAAGAAGGACGAAAACATGCATCAACCCCTATGCATAGATTACCCCAATGTCACCTCGGGAATCCGCGAGTTGAGTGCCAAGACATAGATCAAGTCTTCTCAAATCCATAAAAGTATTCAATCCGATAAAAGTGAAATCTCAAAGGGAAAACTCAATTCATCACAACAAGATAGAGAGGGGAAAACACCATATGATCCAACTATATTAACAAAGCCCATGATACATCAAGATCGTGATGTCTCAAGAACATAAGAGAGAGAGATTAAATACATAGCTACTGGTACAAACCATCAGCCCCGAGGGTGGACTACTCCCTCCTCATCATGGTGGCCGCCGGGATGATGAAGATGGCCACCGGTGATGATTTCCCCCTCCGGCAGGGTGCCGGAACAGGGTCTAGATTGGTTTTTGTGGCTACAGAGGCTTGCGGCGGCGGAACTTCTGATCTAGAGTTATTTCTGGGGGTTTCAATATTTATAGGATTTTTTGGCGTCGGTTTCACGCGAAGATGGGCCTCGAGGTGACCACAACCCACCTGCACATGGGCAAGGGCCCAGGCACGCCCAGGTGGGTTGTGCGCACCTCCTTCACCTTTTGGTCATCCCATGAAGCTTCTAGTGCCTCTTTTGTTCCAAAAAAAATGTCAAAAAGTTTCATTGCATTTGGAGAACTTTTATTTCTGCGCAAAAAACAGCACCATTGTAGTTCTGCTGAAAACAGCGTCAGTCCAGGTTAGTTCCATGCAAATCATACCAAAACCATATAAAATTGTTGTAAACATGGCATGAATACTTCATAAATTATAGATACATTGGAGACATCTCAGCATCCCCAAGCTTAATTCCTACTCGTCCTCGAGTAGGTAAATGATAAAAGAAATCATTTATGAGGTGTGAATGCTAGCAAAGTGCATAAGTTTGATCAATGATAATTTCAATCACTTTTCCTAGCATCATAACAACAACTCTTTCTCATAAAACTCGTCATGGTAAAGTAGAAATTGAAAACGGAATTTTTGTTGTGGAATGCTACCTATCATATTCATCATATACTCTTTATTTTGTAGCATGGACATTTGGACTTGAATGATTCAAAGCAATAGTCTATAATTTGACATGAAGACATCAATACTCAAGCATACTAACAAGCAACCATGTCTTTCAAAATATCAACGCTAAATAAAGCTATCCCTAGACCACTATGCTCAATCATTGATCCATTCATGAAACACACTCAAATATTAGCTACATCCAATGCATATGTATGATCATAGTGCTCCCTAGTTGGTGCTTTATAAGAGATGATGGAGACTCAAATAAAAATAAAAATTGCATAAAGTAAATAGATAGGCCCTTCGCAGACAGAAGCAGCGATTTGTAGAGGTGCTAGAGCTCAAAGCTTAAATTTAGAGATAAAATATTTTGAGAGGCATACTTTTCCCGTCAACGAAAATGACCGAGAATTCCCAACACTTTCCATGCTAGATACATCATAGGCGGTTCCCAAACAGAAAATAAAGTTTATTTCTTTTTCCACCATTCTTTCACAATCCATGGCTAGTCGTATCCACGGGTGCCTTCCATACCAACACTTTACCAGGAATTTATTATTAAAAAACATAAATAATTTTTGTTGCATTTCAGGACTGGGCATCCCTATTACCTTTGCCACACTCTTGTGCAATGACAAGTGAATAAATACTCATCTTGAGAATAACGCATCTAGCATGGAAAATATTGGCCACCCCCTGCCGCTTCATGAGCGGTACGGGCACACAAAAAGAAATTTATTTTGAAAATTAGAGTTGGCACATACAATTTTACTTGGAATGGCACGAAAATACCACATATAGGTAGGTATGGTGGACTCATTTGGCACAACTTGGTTTAAGGAGATTGGATGCACAAGCAGTATTCCCGCTTAGTACAACTGAAGGCTAGCAAATAGATTGAGAAGCGACCAACCAAGAAACAAAAATGATCATAAACGAGCATTAAACATAACTAACACCGAATAATGCATCACAAGTAGGATGTAATTTCATTGCATAACTATTGACTTTCGTGCTTGCATAGGGAATCACAAACCTTAACACCAATATTCTTACCAAAGCATAATTACTCACCAACATGACTCACAAATTATTATCTCCATATCGCAAAACTATTGCAAGGAATCAAACTTATTATATCCAATGATGTACATGAAATTTTTTATTATATCCTTCTTGGATATTCATCATATTAGGACCAATTTCATAGCTTGTGCAAATTTTCATCACTATTATAAACTCTCAAAATAATATAAGTGAAGAATGAGAGTGTTCGACAAACTACTCCAAAAAGATATAAGTGAAGATCAAATGAGTAGTTAAGTAAATAGGTAGCTATGTGAGGACTCTCTCTTATTTAAAATTTTCAGATCTAAGTATTTTATTAAAATAGAAAGCAAAACAAAATAAAATGACATTCTAATAATAGCACACATCATGTGAAGAAGCAAAAACTTAGGCTCAACCGAGGCTAACCGATAATTGTTGATGAAGAAAGGTGGGATGCCTATCGAGGCATACCCAAGCTTACATGCTTGAGACTTCTTGAAATATTATCTAGGGATGCTTGGGCATCCCCAAGCTTGTGCTTTTGTGTCTCCTTAATTCATTTTATATCACGGTTTCCCTAAATCTTAAAAACTTCATCCACACAAAACTCAACAAGAACTCGTGAGATACGTTAGTATAAATCAATGCAACACCTTATCATTATCTACTGTAGCAAATCACTAAAATTATTATTTAGCATTGAATACTAAATGCCTCTGCATATTTAATAGTCATGTCCTCAAATAGAATCATTAAACAAGCAAACATATGCAAACAATGCAAACATAACAGCAATCTATCTAAACAGTACAGTCTGTAAAGAGTGCGATTTTACTCACACTTCCCTAACTCCAAAAATTATGAACATTTACCACACTGTAGAAAATTTATCATAGCTTATTGTGCAAAGCATTTGAACATTTTATCACATTCTGACTTTTCTCAAGAATTCACGCTCTAGCGTGCAACTTTCTGTTTTCAAACAGCAACACATAGACTTGCAAAATAAGCATAGCAAACGCTATACTTGACATTTTTATTGAAGTAAAATATAAAAAATATTATTATAAATAACAGCAAGAAAATCCTAATAAAATAAAATGATGCTCCGAGCAAAACTCATATCATGTGACGAATAAAAATATAGCCCCAAGTAAGGTTACGGATAATGTTGGAGACGAAAGAGGGGATGCCTTCCGGGGCATCCCCAAGCTTATTTGCTTGGATCTTACTTGAATATTACCTTGGGGTGCCTTGAGCATCCCCAAGCTTATGGTTTTGTCACTCTTTATTCTCCTCATATCGATATCTCACCCAAAACTTGAAAACTTCAATCACACAAAACTTAACAGAACTTCGTGAGATGGTTTAGTATGATAAAGACAAATCATTCACTTAGGTACTGTCAAGATAAGATTCATAATTGTTTCCACATAATTCCTACTGTACTCTACATTTTCCAAAATTTATATTAAGCAATATAAGCCATGGAAACCATAAAACAAGCAAACTATGCATTGAAAACAGAATCTGTCAAAAACAGAACAGTACGTAAAGATCTGAATGTTAGTCATACTTATGCAACTCCAAAAATTCTAAAAATTTAGGAAAACGTACGCAATTTGTAGATAAATCATCTGTTAAAAAATTCAGATTTTTTTGGCACTCCAGTGAATTTAAACAATTCTGGTACTGGAAGCAAAAGTTTCTGTTTTTGCACAGAATCAAGTCAACTATCATCCATACTATCCCAAAGGCTTTACTTGGCACTTTATTGAAAAAAAGCTATAAAAAATGATTACTACAGTAGCTTAATCATGTGAACACACGAAAACAGTAGGTAAAAGTGTTGTGTTGTCCCCCAACAAGCGCTTTTATTTAATGCCTTTTTAGCTAGGCATGATGATTTCAATGATGCTCACATAAAAGATAAGAATTGAAACATAACAAGAGCATCATGAATCATAAGTTCCTATCTCATAATAATTTCCAGTAGCATCATGAATAGATTCATCAATATAGCCATCACTTAAAGCATTCTTTTCATGATCCAAAAGCATAGAAAATTTATTACTCTCCATATAAGAAATTTTATTCTCATTCACAATAGTGAGAGTATCATATGAAACTCGAATACTATAAATTGTTTCCACATTAAAAGAGTAATGTTCAGTTAAAGGATATTCAAAATTATGACAATAATTATCACTACTTTTTATAACATAAGTATCATCACAATAATCATCATAAGTAGCAACTTTGTTCTCATCATAGTCAATTGAAACCTCTTCCGGAATAGTGGAATCATTACTAAATAAAGTCATGACCTCTCCGAATCCACTTTTATAATTATAATAGGATTCAACACCCTCCAAAATAGATGGATAAATATTATCTAAAGTGACACTCTTCCAAACCCACTTTCATAAATATTGCAATCATCATAAATAGGAGGCATGCAATCATCATAGCAAATTTGATCATTCAAAGTAGGGGGACTAAAAAGATCATGTTCATTAAGCATAGCATCCCCAAGCTTGGGATAAACATTAATTGCAGCAAATAAATTCTCAAACATGTCATTCTCATCAAACATAGCATCCCCAAGCTTGTGGCTTGGCATATCATAAGCATAATCACTCTCATCATTAATAGTGTGAATAGCACCAATGGTATAACAATTGCTATCATCATAATTTCCCAAGTTGGTGCCAAAAAGATTTCCAAGATTATAAGAAGTATCATTTTCTTCCCAATCATAATTATCACAATAAGCAATAGGCATAACAAAATCATCATCAATACTGCTCTCGGACATTGTGCGATACGAAAAAGAAGCAATATCATTATCAAGTGCATCATCGTCCAGGATTATTTTCCATTCATATTCATGAGGCAAAACAATAATAGGAGCAACATTATTTGGGAGAGATACCTTTTTACCTCTATTCTTTCTTCTTTTCTTCTTCTTCACCACATCATGTGTGGGTTTAATTAATTTTTTCGATCTTCTTATTGAAGAAATTGGTTGAATAAGGAGCTCCTCCTCGTCACCTATTTCATCATGAGAGACAATAGGAGGGAAAGTGGAAATCTTTACCCTTTCATTAGTATTCCTTTTATATTCTATTGGTTTCCCCATCTTTCTATAGTTGGCAATATAAGCATTCTCATTGCAATTTACCATGCAAAACATATAGATATTTTTTAGATTAGTTTCAATGTCGTCCGTGAGAATGAATACTTCAAACCAACTATTATTATGTGTCAATTCTTCACTCCCCAAAAATATACAAAACTCATTATAAAGTTCAAGGGTGATCAAATCATTACAATATTTGGCCACGATTCGATCATGAAAAAGTTTGCATTGGAAATTAAGATGACCAACCTTATTGCAAAGTTCACAAGTAATAGGACAACGAGAACATAATTTTATAGCAAATTCATCTATCACTTTGAGCAAAAAATTGGTTCTATCATGTTTATGCTTCTTACAAAATCTATCTTCCCTATAAGGCACGTCTTCACAAACTTTATCCACTCCACAAAAATTGATATGCTTATAAGAAACATTTTTATCACGACTAGTGCAATCATCGTTAGTATTTTGGATATTCATAGAATTCACACTAACAACATTGCAATCATGCTCATCATTTATGCCAAACATTTTATTGAATTCTTCTTCTACCAATTGAGCACAATTTTCCTTTCCATCATTTTCAAGAAAGACATTATAAAGACGAATAATATGAGGCCACCTCAATTCCATTTTTTTGTAGTTTTCTTTTACGAACCAAACTAGTGATAAAACAAGAAACTAAAAGATTCAATTGCAAGATCTAAAGATATACCTTCAATCACTCACCTCCCCGGCAACGGCGCCACAAAAGAGCTTGATGTCTACTACACAACTTATTCTTGTAGACTTGTGTTGGGCCTCCAAGCGCAGAGTTTTGTAGGACAGTAGCAATTTGCCCTCAAGTGGATGACCTAAGGTTTATCAATCCATGGGAGGCGTAGGATGAAGATGGTCTCTCTCAAACAACTCTGCAACCAAATAACAAAGAGTCTCTTGTGTCCCCAACACACCAAATACAATGGTAGTTTGTATAGGTGCACTAGTTTGGCAAATAGATGGTAATAAAAGCTTAGTAATGATAGTAGAAATTGATTTTTGTAATAGGAACAATAAAAAACAACAAGGTAGCAATTGATAAAACGGAGCACAAACGGTATTGCATTGCTTGAATATGAGGCCTAGGGTCCGTACTTTCGCTAGTGCAATCTCTCAACAATGCTAATCTAATTGGATCATATAACCATCCCTCAACGTGCGATGAAGAATCACTCCAAAGTTCTTATCTAGCGGAGAACTTAAGAAGAAATTATTTGTAGGATGCGAAACCACCTTAACGTTATTCTTTTCGTTTGATCTATTCAAGAGTTCATACTAAAATAACACCAAGTTATTCTTTTTGTTCGATCTATCCAAGAGTTCGTACTAAAATAACACCATATGATATGCATCAACCAACTCTAATGTCACCTAGATACTCCAATGTCACCACAAGTGTCCATGAGTTAATTATACGATACGCATCAAACAATTTCAGATTCATAATACTCAATCCAACACAAAGAACCTCAAAGAGTGTGACGCCCCCGATTCGACCGTACACTAATCATACACGCAAATGTGTATGATCAAGATCAGGGACTCATGGGAAGATATCACAACACAACTCTAGACACAAATTAAAATAAAACAAGCTTTATATTACAAGTCAGGGGCCTCGAGGGCTCGAAAACATAGCTCGATACACAAGAGTTAGCGGAAGCAACAATATCTGAGTACAGACATAAGGTTAAACAAGACTGCCTTAAGAAGGCCAGCATAAAAGCAACAACGATCGAAGAGGCAAGCCCTCCTGCCTGGGACCTCCTAACTACTCCTGGTCGTCGGCGGTCTCCATGTAGTAGTAGGCACCCTCGGGGTACTAATAGACATTGGCGATGGCATCTGGCTCCTGGGATCCACCATATGGTTGCAACAACCGGAAAGAAGGAAGAAGGAGGAAAAGGGGTAGCAACGCAACCGTGAGTACTCATCCAAAGTACTCGCAAGCATCAGATATATACTAAGTATGCATTGGTATCAAATGGAAGGGTTGTATCTGTGGACTGAACTGCAGAATGCCAAAATAGAGGAGAAGGCCTAGCGTATTGAAGACTAGCATCTTCAAGCATCTTGCGGCAATTAGAAGAGTACAGAATAGCATATTATAACTAACAAACATGTTGTAGCATTAATGCCCAGAGATCCTCGACTCCCTGCGAGGAAGCAATCCCGGGGCCACATATCCATCACATATCTCAAGTATCCAATTCTAGTTGTAATAGATCAGGATACCATTCCGAGCGTCCATTACCGTGGACACGGTTATTCGAATAGATAATCTTCCCTGCAGGGGTGCACCACATTACCCAACACGCTTGATTACTCTGGCCGGACACACTTTCTTGGGTCCATGCCCGGCCTTAGAAGATCAACATGTCGCAGCCCTACCTAGGCTCAGCAGAGAGGTCCCCGCCGGTCTACATCCTAAGCGCTCCGGGGTCTTGGGCCCATCGCCCATCGCACTCCGGGTCGTTGCGCGTAGGGTGAATACCAGCGCCACCTCAGATGGTTGATGCCATCCGACCGTGCCGCAGTGCTGAACTGGACATCTGACAAAGCTTCGGCTGATACTACGACGTCGAGTGCCCATAACTGTTCCCGCGTGGTGGTTAGTGCGTAAAGGCCAGTGGCCAACTCCGAACAAATACCCAAACCCTTAGTGTGTTAGGAGCTCGCGGAGACGATCAGAGACTCAGGATAATGTGACCCCGTCGCCCCGTCTCGAGGAAATACGGCAAGGGCCAGGCCCAACCCCCTCTCTCTAGGGCGGTCTACCTGCCCGGCCGTGCCTCGTAATTATCTCATGGGTGCTCTCCGGGCCCGCTCGACTTTCACATCAACTCGCGGGTACCCCTCAAGGCCGACCCGACTAACCAGAGACTGTCGGGAACTTAGGTCCACCTCTACCGAGATGGTACCGCCTGTCCCTTCAGTCCCACAGTAACAGTTCACGGGGGCTACATGTAAAGGTAACTGTGTGTCCATAACATCAAGGGGGAAACCCGAGGAATCACCTGCGATGGAATCCACTTATGTAATCGTCAAGGTGAACATATGAGGAATCACCCTCGAGGTTCACACTTGAGGTGTTACATGACAGAGTCGTATCAGGAGTGGTGAAGGAGAAATCACCCTCGATGACCACGACCGAATAGCTACACTACAGAGTTATCATCAGGAGTGCGTTACAAGGTATCACCCTCGGCACTCGATAGTAGCTCTACAGAGTCGGGCAACAAAGGGGGTGTGATGTGATGTGTCAGGCTCTGGACGTCGATCACGTTGATCGAGTCATCAGTCATCAAGCTGGGGCAACTGGGACAAGGTGAGGGTCACAGGTGGATCACTAACCAACCTATACTAAGCAGTTTAGGATAAACAGGTAAGGTAACAATAGTTGGTTACAAAAGCAGGCTATGCATCAGATAGGAGCAATCAATTACAGTAGCAAAATCTAATGCAAGCATGAGAGAGAAAGTAATGGGCGATATCAGAATGATCAAGGGGGGTTTGCTTGCCTGGTTGCTCAGACGAGAAGAAGGGGTCATCATCGATGCAGTCGATCACAGGGTTAGCATCAGTCTCGAGGTCTACCGGAGAGAAGAGGGGGAAGAAACAGTAAATACAAAGCACACAGATGCATTACTAAGCATGACATGATGACATGCGGTGCTAGGGGTGTTCTAACGAGGGGCTAGACGATACCGGCGCAGGGGGAAAACATTCGGGAATGTTTTCCCAAAGTTTGCATTTTCGGAGAGAAGAAACGGAGGGGGCGGTTCCACGTTCGCTATGCTAGGGACGTGTGACAGTCGAACGGAGGGCATATCCGGATTCGTCTCGCTTTTCTGAGCAACTTTCATGTAGAAAACTTTTTCATCCGAGATACGGTTACTTTATATTATTTTTCAAAGTTTTAAACATTTTCTGTAATTACTGGAATTAATATTAATCAGAAAATAAAGGCTAAAATGCTAAATGTACTCAGAAATGTACCCAACCAGACCACTTAGGGGCTGACTGGTGGGCCCTGTTGACGGGGTCAACTCCCAGTCAGCAGATGCTGACTGGTGGGGCCATGGGGCTGAGTCAGCGGTTGACCGTTGACTGGTCAATGGTTAAACAGTAAGGTGGGACCCATATGTCAGTGTCACATAGTTTAATAGGGTTATTTAACTAATTTAATTTAAATTAGTTTAATTAGTGGGGGACCCACATGTCGGTGGGGGGGTTAGGTTTTGGGTTAGTGGCTAGTTAGCCAGCTAACCACCTGGGCCCACCGGTCAGCGGCCAAGGGCGGTCTAAACCGCACCGGCGCGCTGGCGGTGGTGCCAGAACACGGCGGCTAGCACGGGGCCCATCGGAAAAAGGCCACAGGCCACGGTTAGGAGCGGGGCTGGGCTCGTTCGATGACGGACGACGATCCGCGTCGGGTGGTGGTGGTTGCACGGCCGGAGATGGCCGGAGTTGGCCAGGCCAACGACGACTGTCGACGTCCGCGCTCGGGCTCCGACGAGCAAGGCGAAGCGCGAGGTGAGCAAGCGAACTAAAGGCACCGACGGCATCCACGGGGCTCCAGGAAGGCGTTGGTGTAGCGCTTTCGAGCACAGGGGGGTCGGGAGCATGGAGCTCATCGCCCATGGCGGCGGCCGGAGCTCGGTTACGCGGAAGAGGTAGCTACGAGAGGGGAGCATCGCCAGAGAGGGAAGGTAAGGCGCGGGGCTCACCTAGCAGGCGCACGGAGGCCCTTTGGGTGAACAGGAGTGCAGGGTGGCGCAGATCGACTGCGACAAGCTCGGTGACCGCAGGTTGAAGACGACGCCGCCGGGCTCGATGCAGGCGCTCCCGGCTCGAACGGGGTGCAGCAGGTGACGAAGGGGGCGACGGCGTGGCTATCAGACACGTCCTCAGGCGGCGAAGGTGACGGTGGGCGCGAGGGCAGAGCGATCCATGGCGACGGCGCCGCGGTTGCTGTGGATCTGGGCAAGAGAGAGAGGGCGACAAGGGCAGTAGGTTACGAGTGGGAGAGGGGAGACGAGGGGAGCTGACGAGGCCGGGGGGGCTTGGCCTTATCCCCTCGGCGGCGAGACGCGGGGTCACAAGGTGATCGGGCGGCGACTGCACGGGCGCGTGCCTCGGTCGGGTGAACAGGGGGAAGGGGACGACCGCGGGGGAGTGGGCTGGGCTAGGACACCTGGGCCGGTTCGGTGGCTAAGGCCCAGGGGGGTTTTCTCCGTTTCTATATTTCTTTTACCTTTTCTTTGTTTTCTATTTTCTGTTTAGTTTTATTTTATTTTAGTTTTGCAAAATATAATGTTAGCACCTAAATTAGTATTAATAAATTAGGCCACTGCCATAACTAGTTTAGCATTTAACTAAACTAGTCTAGTATTTTTATAATTTAAAAAGCAATTAAATTATTATTTAGGCCACTCTTTTGATTAATTTAGGGCATTAAAACACTTTACAAAAATGTTGGTTCACCACCATAATTAGCTATGGAATATTTGCAACACTTGAACATTTTAGTTTTAAAGTTTGAAAACTTTTATAGTTTGACTTAATTTTAAAATTTGAATTTGAACGGGGTTTGAATTAACGCGAGTTTATCAACAGTAACAATGGTGACGTGGCACCATTAACATGGGATTACTGTAGCTTAATTATCTGGGCATCACAAAGAGTGCCCCAAGATTTCTACCAGAGAAAGAAGGACGAAAACGTGCATCAACCCCTATGCATAGATAACCCCAATGTCACCTCGGGAATCCGCGACTTGAGTTCCAAGACATATATCATGTGCTCTCAAATCCATAAAAGTATTCAATCCGATAAAAGTGAAATCTCAAAGGGAAAACTCAATTCATCACAACAAGATAGAGAGGGGAAAACACCATATGATCCAACTATATTAACAAAGCCCGCGATAAATCAAGATCGTGACATCTCAAGAACATGAGAGAGAGAGAGATTAAACACATAGCTACTGGTACAAACCCTCAGCCGTGAGGGTGGACTACTCCCTCTTCATCATGGTGGCCACCGGGATGATGAAGATGGCCACCGGTGATGATTTCCCCCTCCGGCAGGGTGCTAGAATGGGGTCTAGATTGGTTTTCGTGGCTACAAAGGCTTGCGGCGGCGGACCTTCTGATCTAGGGTTATTTCTGGGGGTTTCTGTATTTATAGGATTTTTTGGCGTCGGTTTCACGCGAAGATGGGCCTCGAGGTGACCACAACCCACCTGCCCACGGGCAAGGGCCCAGGCGCGCCCAGGTGGGTTGTGCTCACCTCCTTCACCATCTGGTACTCGCACGAAGCTTCTAGTGCCTCTTTTGTTTTAAAAAAATCGTCAAAAAGTTTCGATGCATTTGGAGAACTTTAATTTCTGCACAAAAAACAACACCACGGTAGTTCTGCTGAAAACAGCGTCAGTCCGGGTTAGTTCCATGCAAATCATACCAAAACCATATGAAAATGTTGTAAACATGGCATGAATACTTCATAAATTATAGATACGTTGGAGACGTATCAATCTACCGAGGGTGATTCCTCCTTCACCACTCCCGATGATGACTCTGTCGTGCAACACCTCGAGCGTGAACCTCGAGGGTGATTCCTCCTATGTTCACCTTCATGATTACATCGAGTGGAATCCATCGAGGGTGATTCCTCGGGTTTTCTCCATTGATGTTTTGGAAACACAGTTACCTTGGGTTTACTTCAGACCTTTGTTAAAGTTGGGCGGGCCTAGTGAGCACTCGCAAGAGATAATTGTGAAAGTTGGGCATGCCCGGAGAGCACCCACGAGATGTTACAGTGGCGGCTGGCTGTTTAGCAGTATCACCGAGGAGGGGGTGGTAGCTCCAGACTTGTCCCGATAGCCATCACTTCATTTAATAATGCACTAATAGGTTTGGGTATTTCATCCGAGTTGGCCACTGGCCTATACGCACTAACCACCACGCAGGAACAGATATGGGCACTCGGCGTCGTAGTGTCAGCCGAAAGCTCTGTCAGATGTCTAGTTCAGCATTGCGGCATGGCCTGGTCGGCGTCCCAGAGGAGGTGGCCTAGATCGCCCTGCGCGCAATAACCCAGAGTGCAATGGGCGATGGTCCCTAGACACCGGAGTGCTTAGGATGTAGACCGGCGGGGACCTCTCTGTGGAGCCTAGGTAGCGCTACGACGTGCTGATCTTCCGAGGCCAGGCATGGACCCAGGAAAGTGTGTCCGGCTAGAGTAATCAAGCGTGTTGGGAAATGTGGTGCACCCCTGCAGGGAAGTTATCTATTCGAATAGCCGTGTCCACGCTAACAGACGCTCAGAGTTGTATCCCGATCTATTACAACTAGAAATGGATACTTGAGATATGAGATGGATATGATGACTCCGGGATTGCTTTCTCGCAAGGAGTCAAGGAAGGATCTCTGGACGTTAATGCTACAAAATGCTTGTTAATTGTAATATGCTATTCTGTACTCTTCTAAATGCTGCAAGATGCTTGAAGATGCTAGTCTTTGATAGGCTAGGCCTTCCCTCTATTCTGGCATTCTGTAGTATAGTCCACAGATACATCCCTTCCTTTGATACCAATGCATACTTAGTATAGATCTGATGCTTGTGAGTACTTTGGATGAGTACTCACGGTTGCTTTGCTACCCTTTTCCCCTTTCTTTCTTATTCCTAGTTGTTGCGACCAGATGATGGATCCCAGGAGCCAGATGCCACCGCTGATGGCTACGACTACCCGATGGTGCCTACTACTACGTGGAGACCGCCGACGACCAGGAGTAGTTAGGAGGTCCCAGGCAGGAGGCCTTGCCTCTTCGATTGTTGTTGCTTTTGTGCTAGCCTTCCTAAGGCATCCTTGTTTAACTTATGTCTATACTCAGATATTGTTGCTTCCGCCGACTCTTGTGTATTCGAGCTTCTGTATTCGAGCCCTCGAGGCCCCTGGCTTGTAATATGAAGCTTGTATTATTTTAATTTCTGTCTAGAGTTGTGTTGTGATATCTTCCCGTGAGTCCCTGATCTTGATCGTACACATTAGCGTGTATGGTTAGTGTACGATTGAATCGGGGGCGTCACAAGTTGGTATCAGAGCCGACTGCCTGTAGGAACCCCCCTTTCCAACTCCTTGGCCGAAGTTGAGTCTAGTCTTTGAAATACTGATTTACTAACATGGCTATGTGGCTTACGGGCCCACGTCGCCATATGGTGGTATTAGGATCTTTTATTCCTTGTCTATACTATGGGACTCTGATCTCTCTTCTATTCGGGATAAATGATTTTGCTAAATCTTACATTAGGATCTCGTGATCACATCCACCCGGAGATTTTTATTACGCCTTTCTTGAATTGTGGGTCGGGATCTGTTTCACATTGTTCACGAGCTGAGTATCCTTTTATCGAGGGCACCCTGTATCGTCACTTGCAAATCCCTTGCTCCAGTGGTTATCTTCGACGATGATGTAGCTTTTGCTATGTCCCGTTGTTGTATCCCTCCATCGCGTGCATGCGTGTCGCCTAGTATGTCTAGGATGATTTTCTTGTCTGAACTGCTATGAACAGCGTGTAATTAGCCCTGTATATGTATATGTATGTCTTCAATGACTACTGCTTTGTACATACTGTGCCTTTGCTCACTATTCAGGTTACCTCATGAATGACTCCATACACTTGCTCCACCCCTTTGCTAAACTGCCCCCTATTGCTTTTAAGCAGGATGGTTAGACCCGCTGGTCGTGGCCGTGGTGGCGAAAATCCACCACCTCCCGAATACATGGCCAGAATGATACAGCAGTTGAGCTGAATCGCCAATTCATGGAAGGAATTATGGCTCAGTTTCCTCGCCCCAAATTGAACCAGCAGCCAGCCACTGTGACACTAAACGACTTTGCACATCTCATCCCAACCATCTATCGCAGCTCAACGCAGCCACTTGATGCTGATGACTGGCTCCGTGACATCACTTTCGAGCTAAAGTCTACTGGTGTAGCCCCTGCCAGCTATATCACCTTCGCGGCATATTATCTCAAGGGTCCCGCTGCTCAATGTTGGGACAGCCACACATCACTTGGCCGGATTTCCAAGCTGCCTTTCGTGCCCGCTTCATTCCTCAGGGAATTATGGACAGGAAGAAGCGTGAGTTCCGCAACCTCACCCAAGGCAACAAGACTGTGGATGCTTATCAGCGGGAATTCCTTGACTTGTCCCGCTATGCTGAAGAAGACATTTCCATTGATGCACGTAAACAGGAAAAGTTATGTGATGGACTTCAAGTTGATATCAAGCTAGCGCTCCTCGTGCATGACTTTGCTGTTTTGCCACCTTGGTGAACAAGGCCATTCAGGTCGAAACTGGTCTGCAGGAACACTTGGGATCCCTCAGGCGCAACCGTGATGTGGGTTCATCTTCGGGCCCGTCATCGCAGAAGCGTAAGATATGGATCCCCCACAGCATGTATCCACCAGCTGCCCCTGCACCAAGATAGTTCCATGCTGCATCTCGCCTACCTCCTTCACCACCTGGGCAGCCGAGACTTCAAGATGCACCACCCTGAGCTCCTGCTCCCCGTCCCAATGATGGGCTATGCTTCAGGTGTGGTCAACCAGGTCACCGTGCCAGGGACTGCCCTCAGAATCAGTACCAGCTTGCACTTCCTTCAACTGGTCGTGGTTACAACCAGCCCCACAACAACAATGCCAGGCCTTATGGTCGTGGTCAGGCTAACCATATTGATCTGAATGAAGCTCAAGACTAGCCTACTACCATGTTGGGTACTTTTCTTGTTAACTCAATACTATCTTCTGTTTTATTCGATTCAGGAGCATCGCATTCATTCTTATCAAAAGATTTTGCATCCATGCATGGCATTAAATTCGAAGAGATGAACAATCCGCTAGTGGTACACACCCCTGCGGGCCAATGTCGAACCACCATGGTTAGTCACAATGTCCCTGTTGAAATTGAAGGACTGGAATTCCATGTTTCCCCCATTGTTTTGAAGTCATCCAATATCGACCTCATTCTTGGAATGGAATGGTTAAAAACACATACCGCTTCTATCATTTGCGCCAATAAAACCGTCCATCTACTACATCCATCAAATGAGATAGTGAGCTACCATGCTCATCTTTTTTGAAATGCCGAAGCACGGATTTATTCCTTGAATGCGTGGAACGCTTCTCCTTTTGTGAGAATTCAAAAGCTACATCGAAGCCTGAAGTATCTGTCCAGTCCATGTTCTCGATCAAGCTGAACGTCGCATCCGTCAGAGGGCTATCAAATTTCTAAAAGGTTCAGTGGTTAAGTCATTCTGAGGATGAAGCCACTTGGGAACTCGAGGATCGTCTTCGTGAGGAATGCCCTATTTTGCTTCCGTCTACCTCCTAAAATCTCAGGACGAGATTTCTTGTAGTTGAGGAGATTTGTAACACTCGAATAATTAAGCTACAGTAATCCCATGTTAATGGTGCCATGTCATCACTTTTACTGTTGCTAAGTCCCATGTTGTTTCAAACCAATTCGAAATTCAAATTTAAATTAAAGTCAAAATTTAAAGTTTTCAAAATGTCAAAACAAAAATGTTCGTTGTGTTGCAAATATTCGATAAGAAATTGTGATGAATTAACCAACCTCATTTGAATTATTAAAAATGCCCTTAAAAAATTTTATAGTGGTCCGACAGCATATTAATTGGCTTATTCAATTTCTAAAAATGCTTGAACAATTCCTTTGGCTCTGAAACTTTTTATGCAACACTACAATGTTGTGCCTGATTTCTGTGTTAAGTTTAACATTCAACTAAATTCATTTGGTCACTCAAATAAATACAAATCAGTAGCTAATTAAATACAGAAAAAGAGAAAAGAAAAGAAAACTAAAATAGAAACAAAGGAGAAAGGCCCCTCCCCTCCCCCTGGGCCACTTGGCCTAGTTGGCCTCTAGCCCAACTGGCCGCCCCCCCCCCCCCAGGCCGGCCCAACCCACCCCCACTACATAACCCCTTCCCGCCCAGCCAAAACCCTAGCTACCCCTCACTCCTCCCCCGATCCCCTTTTCTCCTCGAGCCCGATGCGAGCCCTGGGCGCCCGACGCCGTCGCCGCGTCGCCTCGTCGGCACCGCCCATCGCCACCCTGTCCGCACCACCGATGCCCATCGCCTCCCCGACCCTGTCGTCGGATCGCCTCCTCGCCTCGCCCCGACCCGACCTCCCCATGCCTCGCCGCCCCCGCTTCCCTTCATTGCTGGTGAGGCCCCCGTCCTCCTCTCCCATTCTCTTCGCCCCGCGCCCGCGCTGGTCGCCGTCGCCACGACCGGACCCCCTCGCCCGCGTCCTGAACCACGCGCCCCGTGCGCCCCGGCTGCCCCGTTGCATCCCTGCTCGCTCGCCACGCGCTCCCCAGCCGTCGCCCGCTCGCCTACGGCCGCGCCCAATGGCCCCATCCGCGCGCTGGCCTCGCCTTCCCCCTGCAGTGGCGGCTTGCCTCGCCCCGGGCCGTATCCTCGCCATGCCCGGCCTCGCCAGGTCACGCCCGGTGACCTTGCTCCCGCCTGCACGCGCCGCCCCACCGCTGCCATGCTGCCTCGTCGCGCCGGCGCCGCCACTGCCTCCGCCTAGTGCCGCCACTCCTCGCTAGACGCCAACGCCCCGCCCCGCCCCTGTTCATCGAGGCCGCCCCAGCCGGAGCTCCGCCCCTCCCACCTGCCCCGGTCAGTCGCCACCGCCAGCACGTGCCCTGGCCTCGCCTCGGCCACGTCTGGGGCCAGCACCCGCACTCCCGCACCCCGTTAGGCCCCTGGAGCCACTGGCGGCTGGGCCCCGCCCCCTTGTGTCAATGACCCGTGGGGCCCGCCGATGTTAAAAATTAAAACCAAAATAGAATTAAATAAAATAATAAATAAATAGTTAATTAATTAACTAATTCTAATTAATTAGCTAATTAACTTAATCTAATTAACCTAATTAACTAGGTTAGCTAATTAAATATGTTTAATTAAACTGTGTCAATGACAGTGGGTCCCACATGTCAGTCTGACCCAGTCAACAGCCCTGTTGACTGCTGACATCACCCTGACATC
Organism: Thinopyrum elongatum; assembly: GCA_011799875.1. Taxonomy (NCBI): domain Eukaryota; kingdom Viridiplantae; phylum Streptophyta; class Magnoliopsida; order Poales; family Poaceae; genus Thinopyrum; species Thinopyrum elongatum. The sequence continues at coordinate 353,868,425 of CM022300.1, read as the reverse complement.
ATGATGATGCAGTAAACCTATTTTTGAATTAAATTAAATCTGTTAATTCTAGAAATTGAATTAAAACTTAAAAAACTAATATTAAATAAACCGTAACTCAGATGAAAATGTTTTCTACATGAAAGTTGCTCAGAAAAATATGATGAATCCGAATATGCCCTCCGTTCGTCTGCCACACGTCCCTAGTATAGTGAACATGGAACCATCCCCCTTCATTTCATTTGTCCAAAAATGCCAAACTTCGAGAAAACATTCCCGGATGTTTTCCCCCTTCGCCGGTATCGTGTAATAGTGCGTTAGGTCACCCCTAGCTCTGCATGTTGTCATGTCATGCATCTGTTTGCTTTATATTTACTGTTTCTTCCCCCTCTTCTCTATGTTAGACCTCGAGACCGCTGCTTATGCCACTGTGATCGACTATTTCACCGACGACTCTTCTCCCCCTTTCAACAGAGCTTCCAGGCATGCAAACCCCCCTTGATCATTCCGATATCGCCCATTCAATTCTCTCTCATGCTTGCATTAGATTTTGCTATTGTTATTATTTGCTCCTATTCTGATGCATAGCCTACTTTTGTAACCTATTGTTGTACCTTGCCTGCGTATCCTAAACTGCTTAGTATAGGTTGGTTAGTGGTCCATCAGTGACCCCTCTCCTTGTCCCAGTTACCCCGACTTGTTGACCGGTGACTCGATCAACATGATCGACGTCCAGAGACTGACACATCACTTCACCCGCCTTTAGTTGTACGACTCTACAGAGCTACTATCAAGTGCCGAGGGTCATACCTCGTAACGCACTTCTGATGATAACTTTGTAATGTAGCTAATCGGTCGTGGTCTACCGAGGGTGATTCCTCCTTCACCACTCCCGATGACGACTCTGTCGTGCAACACCTCTAGCGTGAACCTCAAGGGTGATTCCTCCTATGTTCACCTAGATGATTACATCGAGTGGAATCCATCGAGGGTGATTCCTCGGGTTTCCCCCCTTGATGTTTTGGATACACAGTTACATTGACTTTACTTCAGGCCTTTGTTAAAGTCGGGCGGGCCCAGTGAGCACCCGCAAGAGATACCTGTGAAAGTCCGACGGGCCCGGAGAGCACCCGCGAGATGTTACGGTGGCGGCTGGCTGTTTAGCGGTATCACCCAGGAGGGGGTGGTAGCTCCGGACTTGTCCCGACAGCCGTCACTTCATTTAATAATGCACTAACAGGTTTGGGTATTTGATCTGAGTTGGCCACTGGCCTATACGCACTAACCACCACACGAGAACAGATATGGGCACTCGACGTCGTAGTATCAGTCGAAAGCTCTGTCAAACGTCCAGTTCAGCATTGCGGCACGGCCTGGTCGGCGCCCGAGAGGAGGTGGCCTGGATCGCCCTGCGCGCAACAACCCGGAGTGCAATGGGCGATGGGCCCAAGACCCCGGAGCGCTTAGGATGTAGACCGGCGAGGACCTCTCTGTGAAGCCTAGGTAGGGCTATGACATGTTGATCTTCCGAGGTTGGGCATGGACCCAGGAAACTATGTCCGGTCAGAGTAATCAAGCGTGTTGGGAAATGTGGTGCACTCCTGCAGGGAAGTTATCTATTCGAATAGTCGTGTCCACGATAACGGACGCTCGGAGTTGTATATTGATCTATTACAACTACAAATGGATACTTGAGATATGAGATGGATATGATGGCTCCGGGATTGCTATCTCGCAGGGAGTCGAGGAAGGATCTCTGGGCGTTAATGCTACAACATGCTTGTTAATTGTAATATGCTATTCTGTACTCTTCTGAATGCTGCAAGATGCTTGAAGATGCTAGTCTTCGATAGGCTAGGCCTTCCCTCTATTCTGGCATTCTGCAGTATAGTCCACAGATACATCCCTTCCTTTGATACCAATGCATACTTTAGTGTAGATCTAATGCTTGCGAGTACTTTGGATGAGTACTCACGATTGCTTTGCTACCCTTTTCCCCTTTCTTTAAATTTTCTTCCCGGTTGTTGTGACCAGATGACGGATCCCAGGAGCCAGATGCCACCGCCGACGGCTACGACTACCCGATGGTGCCTACTACTACATGGAGACCGCCGATGACCAAGAGTAGTTAGCAGGTCCCAGGCAGGAGGCCTTGCCTCTTCGATCGTTGTTGCTTTTGTGCTAGTCTTCTTAAGGCATCCTTGTTTAACCTATGTATGTACTCAGATATTGTTGCTTTTGCTAACTCTTGTGTATTCGAGCTTCTATATTTGAGCCCTCGAGGCCCCTGGTTTGTAATATAAAGCTTGTATTATTTTAATTTGTGTCTAGAGTTGTGTTGTGATATCTTCCCGTGAGTCCCTGATCTTGATCGTACACATTTGCATGTATGATAGTGTACGATTTAATCAGGGGCGTCACAGCTCACCTCACCAACTAGAGATAAGCTCTACTAGGCCGTCCAGCTATGCTTCAAGCACGACGAAAAGGTCTCCAACAACATCACAGAGTATGAAGGCCTCATCGCCAGCCTCAAGGCTGCCTCTGCCCTGGGCATCAAGCGCCTCACTATCAAGGGTGACTCTTAGCTCCTCGTTAACTTCTGCAACAAAAAATACAAGCCCAAGGACGAGCACATGGCAGCCTACCTAGAAGAGGTACGTAAACTTGAGAAGCGTTTCCTTGGCTTGGAGCTGCAGCATATACCACGTGGCGTCAACAAGGAGGCCGATGACATCACCAAGCGAGCGTCTCAGCGTGAGCCCCAGAGCCTTGGCATCTTCAAAGAAAGGCTCCTCAGGCCATCAGCCGGGCCGCCTGCCATTGGCACAACGCTGCCTCGCGAAGAGCTTCCACCCGCGCCGCTCACGGGAGCGCCAGACAGCGGCCCGGCTTCAGGAGCCCGCTTGCTGCTGGCGCTGGAGCCTCAAGCAGATAGCTGGGCCACGGAGTTCAAGGCTTACCTACTCCACGGTACTCTCTCTCTCTCTCTGGAGGATTCAGAAGCAGAACGCGTCATTCGGCAAGCCACCGCCTACTACTTGTAAGACAGCGAGTTGTACCACAAGCGCCCCAATGGCATCTCATAAGGGTGCATCTGAGAAGATCAAGGGCGTGAGCTGCTCGCCGACATCCATGGAGGGGACTGCGGGCACCAGTCCTCGTCGCGTACCCTTGCTGGTAAGGTGTTCCGTAGCGGCTTCTATTGGCCCACTCCGCTCCGCAATGCCACCGAGCTGGTCCAATCCTGCAAAGCCTGTCAATTCCACACCAAGCAGATCCACCAGCCAGCGCAGGGGCTCCAGACGATTCCGCTCTCATGGCCCTTCACTGTCTGGGGGCTGGACATACTGGGGCCCTTCCCTCGCGCAACTAGCGGCTACCGCTACCTCTACGTCGCCATCGACAAATTCACCAAGTGGGCGGAGGTCTAACCCGTGAGTACCATCCCGGCGGCCTCGGCTGTCAAGTTCATCAAGGGCCTCGTGAGCCGATTTGGCGTCCCCAACGGCATCATCACCGACAATGGCTCCCAGTTCACGAGTGGCCTCTTTAAGTCCTACTGCGCTAACCTCGGCAGCAGATCTGCTACGCCTCCATGGTGCACCCACGGAGCAACGGCCAAGTCGAGCGTGCCAACGCTGAGGTCCTCAAGACAAGGAGCTTCAAAAAGAAGCTCGAAGCCTGCAGCAATGGCTGGCTAGATGAGCTACAGTCTGTGTTGTGGTCCATCCGCATGATAGCGACTAAGCCCACCGGCGAGACCCCTTTCTTCCTCGTCTACGGGGCTGAGGTGGTCCTTCCCTCGGAGCTTAAGCATGGCTCCCCGCGAGTCCTGGTGTTTGATGAATCGCGTCAAGACGGCTCGCGGGAGGCCGACCTACTGATCCTCGAGGAGGTTCGCTGCCAGGCTGCCCTTCGCGCCGCGAGGTACCAATAGGCCTTGCGCTGCTACCACAGTTGCAACATCCGCCCTGGCACCCTTGAGGTCGGGGACCCCCTCCTATGCCGAATCCTCTCCAGAGAGGGGCTCCACAAACTGTCACCCATGTGGGAAGGCCCTTTCAGGGTTGCTCATGTCTCCAGGCCAGGCGTCGCCGACCTGGAGACGGAGGATGGAGTTCCTGTGCCTAGCGCCTGGAATATCCAACACCTCCGCAAGTTCTACCCATGACCCTCACCCGTATGAATGGAATGGGGCTGTACACGCCACGAGGGCTCTCAATGCATTCGCCTCACGGGCATGCGAGAGCTCCCGCCCACGCCCAAGTGGAAGCCCCATGTCCCGCGCTGGCAGAACGATCAAGTCACGATCATACCCACGCCCAAGTGGAAGCCCCATGCTCCACGCTGGCGGAACGATCGAGCCACACTCATACCCACGCCCAAGTGGAAGCCCCATGCTCGTCCTAGCGGAATGATTGAGTCGCGATCATACCCACGCCCAATTGGAAGCCCCATGCTCCGTGCTGGCGGAACGATCGAGCCGCGATCATACCCACGCCCAAGTGGAAGCCCCATGCTCCGCGCTGGCAGAACGATCGAGCCACGATCATACCCACATCCTGGTGGAAGCCCCATGCTCCACGCTGGCGGAATAGCAAGCTGAGGGTGCCCCACAGGCTGCACTAACCTCAAGCTGACCCATGCCGGTCACGGCAGCCGTATCTCTTTTGCTGTGTAATAGAAGTTATGGTCTTGCTTCAGTAAAGCTTTGGTTTCGCTATCAGGATGTGTTTCATGTGTTTTTACCTCACGAGCCACGTACGCTCGTGACCTCCCTCTTGAGTCCCTCGCAAGCGGGGGCTGGACATGGTGCACATGCTCGGGTCAGTCTCAGCGGGGCTGAAAAACCCAAGTAACCAGCCTCTGGCTCGCGGGCCTGCTCCCGTGCACGTCACCCCACCAAGGTCCTTGGTATCTTATCTCCTCGCAAGACGCTCATCAGTGAGCCCATGAGCGTGTGCTGCTCTCTTGTGGTGCAGTTTTTTGTGTGTAGTTGCCTTAGAGGGCTAGCCCAAGGCACCCGCCTCGCCAGGGGATTTCGTGAGTTGAAGCCTTGCGGGACACGCCTTGCCGGCGGCGGTCCACCAGATTCTGCGCTCAGCAAAGCTAAGCCCAAATATCTAGCAGGACACCTTTACCACCTCTCGAGCCTTCCCTTTGGGTAACCTCATGAGTGCTAGTGTTTTCCTTCATGCGAGCCGCTTGCACGTAAAAGGGGGGCTCTCAGAGCATCGCGTCTCAGGAGCCCTCACTAGCTCTCGGCGCCCCTCACCTCCTGGCCATGATCAGGCATCGTGACCTGGCATACCAGCGATGGCTCAGGTTCGCCCGGGGGCTAGGTCCTAACGACGTACAACGTAAAGGCGAGCAAAAAGGAGAAACAAGCCTTGGGGGGAGGCCTCACGGGAGCGCGAGCATTCATTACGTCACTAAGCACTTAAGCAAAAGTCATCATCTTCATGCCCCCACGGGGCCACGATTAACTAGGAGCAGGTTAACAAAGGAATGGTCTAAGGAGATGTGCCGCCACTACCGCTGTCGTCGCCATCCTCATCTCCGTCGACCCCGCCTTGGCCGTCACTGTTGTCGCGGCCGAACAGGGAGTGCAGCACATCCACATGATCCTCCACCCCCTTCCCGAGGGCGCCGCGAAGCTCCTCCAGGATAGGAGCTATCACAACCTCGAAGTCAAAGTTGGGGTCGTCCCGGAGAAGGTGGCTAAAGACGCGCGTCGTCGCCTGGGTAAGGAGATCGCGACACTCCTCCTCGACGATTCCGTCCACCTTCTTGATACCATCCTCGAGCCGTTCCATGATCTTGGTAAAGAAGGAGAGACAGCTGGCATCGTTGATATGTCTCCAACGTATCTATAATTTTTTATTGTTCCATGCTGTTATATTATCAATCTTGGATGTTTTATATTCATTTTATAGCAGCTTTATATGATTTGTTGGGACTAACCTATTGACATAGTGCCTAGTGCCAGTTGCTGTTTTTTGCTTGTTTTTTACTTTGCAGAATATCAGTACCAAACGAATTCCAAATGCCACGAAACTTTTTGGAGATTTTTTTCTGCCTAGAAGACAACTTGGGAGCCAAGGAAGTACCGGAGGGGAGGCCCATGGGGCCCACAAGGCACCAGGGCACGCTAGAGGCCCCTGGTGTGCCCTGGTGGGTAGTGGGACCCACAGGTCCCCTCTGCACCGCCTCTCAGCTCTATAAATACCCAAATATTCCAGAAACCCTAGGGGAGTCGAGAGATCAGAGTTTCCACCGCCGCAAGTTCCAGAACCACGAGATCCAATCTAGAGGCCTTTTCCGGCACCTTGCCGAAGGGGGAAACAATCACGGAGGGGTTCATCATCCTCATTGGTGCTCCTTTCATGATGCGTGAGTAGTTTACCACAGACCTACTGGTCCGTGGGCAGTAGCTAGATGGCTTCTACTCTCTTTTTGATTCTCAATACAATGTTCTCCTCGATGTTCTTGGTGATCTATTTGATGTAATGACTTTTTGCGATGTGGTTGTTGGGATCCGATGAATTGTGAGTTTATGATCAGATCTATCTATGAATATTATTTGAGTCTTTGTTGAAGTATTATATGCATGATTGTTACAGCCTTGTATTTCTTCTCCGAAACTTTGGTTTGGTTTGCCCAACTAGATTGATTTTTCTTGCCATGGGAAGAGGTGCTTTGTGATGGGTTCGATCTTGCGGTGCTCAATCTTAGTGATAGATAGAGACATGACATACATGTATCGTTGCCATTAAGGATAAAAATATGGGGTCTATTCCTACATGAATAGATCTTGTCTACATCATGTCATCGTTCTTATTGCATTACTCCGTTTCTTCATGAACTTAATACACTAGATGCATGCTGGATAGCGGTCGATGTGTGGAGTAATAGTAGTAGATGCAGAATTGTTTCTGTCTACTAATCTTGGACGTGATGCCTATATACATGATCATTGCCTTGGATATCATCATAATTATTTGCTTTTCTATCAATTGCCCAACAGTAATTTGTTTACCCACCGTATGGTATTTTCTTGAGAGAAGCCTCTAGTGAAACCTACGGCCCCCGGGTCTATTTTCTATCATATTGCTTTAGATCTATTTATCCAAAAACCCAAAAATACCTTGTTGCACTTTTTCTTTATTTATTTTATTTTGTGTTTTCATCAGATCTATTTATCCAATCTTATATTATTTAATCTATCTCAATACTGAGGAGGGATTGACAACCCCTCTTATGCGTTGGGTTGCAAGTTTTTGTTATTTGTGTGAAGGTACTACTTACATAGTTTGGTGGACCCTCCTACTGGATTGATACCTTGGTTTTATAACTGAGGGAAATACTTACCATTGTTGTGCTGCATCATCCTCTCCTCTTCGGAAAAATACCAACGCAGATACAAGCAATCACGAAGAAATTTCTGGCGCCGTTGCCGGGGAGGATCAAGTCCAGATCAATCAGGTACACAATCATAAATCTCATCTCCTTGCAATTTACTTTATTTTCCATTTGCCTCTCGTTTTTATCTCCCATACTTCACAAAAATATTTGCCTTTTTATTTGCCTTCTTTTTCATTCGCCTTTTTCTCTCTAGATCTTTTGTTTGCTTGTTTGCCCCTTTGAACCTGTCATCATGAGTGACTTTGGTATGGCAGAAACAGATGATGGTAGAACTCCTAAAATTGGATGTTCTGGTAATCTGGATGCTAAAACTTTTGTCTTGGGATAAGGGAATCTTATAGGAAAAGAAACCATCCAAGAATTCTTTAATTGTGTTGGAACTTTGACTTGTGATGATACTCCTATACTTAAAAGAACTAAAACTTATGTAGAAGCTATCTCAGCACTAGTTCTAAAACTTGAGAATTGATTTATTTGTACTCATCCTACCTTGCAAAGAATGTTTTATGAATTACCCTTGTCTTAATGAATGAATTTGATCACATAGTGCGGGAAGCTAGGGAGATCTTTGGTTCTTATGGTATGAACCGTGAAAAACCGATGATAGATGAGATTCTTTACAATAGTGGTTATGTTTTACGACATTTGCTTGGCAATAATCAAATCTTTGACGATAATCTTAAAAAGGTAGTTCCAGTTTTAGATATGATCCAACAAGTTTTCAATGATGTTAATCAACAATATTCTTGGATCATAGTCGGTAATCAAAGGGGATTTGCAAATGAGCAACTTGATAATGCTAAAATTTCTATGGATAATGTGTTTCAAGTTATATTCGATAAGCCTCCTACTAAAAACACATCTATGGAAATTAAGAACAAAGATGACAATACTTGAATCTATGCATTATGCCTAGCTAGGGGCATAAAACAATAGCGCTTGTTGGGAGGCAACCCAATGAATAAAACTTATTTTTGTCTTTTTATTTATGTTCTTGAGTGTTTGCACAATTATGCTACTATTATCATTGTATTTTTTATGTTTTAATTAGTGTTTGTGCCAAGTAAAGCCTTTGGGATAATGTTGGGTGATAGTTGATTTGATCTTGATGAAAAATAGAATCTTTTGCATCCAGTAGAAGAATTTTTAAAACTTACAGAAGATACTTAAAATTCTCAATGTTTCACACACGATTGATATATAAATTTCCTACGTTATCCTAATTTTTCGGAATTTTTGGAGTTACAGAAGTATGAGTAAAATTCGCGTCTTTACAGACTATTCTGTTTTTGGCAGATTGTGTTTTCGTTGCATTGTGTGCTTATTTTGATGAATCTATGGATTGTATCGGGGGTATAAGCCATGGTAAAGTTAGAATACAATAGGTATAATGTAATAACAAAATATGAATGGGTTTGCAACAGTACTTAAAGTAAAGATTGGTTATCTTATATACTAACGGATCTCACGAAGGTTTTTGTTGAGTTTTGTGTGATTGAAGTTTTCAAGTTTTGAGTGAGATCACGATGGATGAAGGAATAAGGAGTGAAAAGAGCCTAAGCTTGGGGATGCCCCATGGCACCCCAAGGTAATATTCAAGGAGAACCAAGCAACTAAGCTTGGGGATGCCCTGGAAGGCATCCACTCTTTCTTCTAACGACCATTGGTAATTTTACTTGGAGCAATATTTTTATTCATCACATATCATGAGTTTTGCTTGGAGCGTCTTGTATTATATGAGTCTTTGCTTTCTTTGCTTTTTAGTTTTTCATAATCATCCTTGCTGGACACACCTATTTGAGAGATCCATAATGATGCTATGATTTGTTAGAATTGCTCTATGCGCTTCACTTAAAAAAAATTGAGCTATGGAATTGCTCTAGTACTTCACTTGTATCTTTTTGAGCATGGTGGTGTTCTATATTTTGAAGAAATATACTCTCATGCTTCACTTAGATTATTTTTAGAGTTAATAGAATTTTAAAGAAATATCCTCTCATGCTTCACTTATACTATTTTGAGAGATGAAAATTATTTTGAAGAAATATGTGCTCTTGTTCTTCACTTATATTTCTTTAAGAGCTTTGCTAGTAGCAATGGCAATATATGAAATTAGTCCCAAAGTGATAGAGATTCAAGAGGGATATAATAAAAACTTTCATGAAGATCATTGGATATTAAAAACTTGATTCCTTGAAATAGTTTTGAGATATGATGATGGTAACTAATTATGCTTTAGTAAGAATATTGGTATTAAGGTTTGTGATTCCCTATGCAAGCATGAAAGTCAATAGTTATGCAATGAAATTACATCCTACTTGTGGTGCATTATTCGGTGTTAGTTATATTTAATGCTCTTTTATTATCTTTTTTGTTTCTTGGTTGGTCGCTTCTCAATCTATTTTCTAGCCTCCATTTGTACTAAGTAGGAATTCTACTTGTGCTTCCAAATCCTTAAACCTAAGTTGTGCCAAATGAGTCCACCATACCTACCTATATGCGGTATTTCCGTGCCATTCCAAGTAAATTTGTATGTGCCAAATCTAATGTTCAAAATAAATTTCCTTTTTGTGTGTTCGTACCGCTCATGAAGCGGCAGGGGTGGCCAATATTTTCCATGCTAGATACTTTATTCTCAAGATGAGTGTTTATTCACTTGTCATTGCATGAGAGTGTGGAAAAGGTAATAGGGATGCCCAGTCCCGAAATGCAAAAAAAATATTTATGTTATTCAATAATAAATTCCTAGTAAAGTGTTGGTATGGAGGGCACTCGTGGATACGGCTAGCCATGGATTGTGAAAGAATGGTGGAAAAAGGAATAAACTTTATTCTCTGTTTGGGAACCGCCTATGATTTATCTAGCATGGAAAGTATTGGGAATTCTCGGTCATTTTCGTTGAAGGGAAAAGCATGCCACCCAAAATAATTTTATCTCTCAATTTAAGCTTTGAGCTCTGGCACCTCTACAAATCTCTTCTTCCCTCTGCGAAGGGCCTATCTATTTACTTTATACAATTTTTATTTTTTGTTGAGTCTCCATCTTCTCTTATAAAGCACCAACTAGGGAACACTATTATCATACTTGTGCATTGAGCATAGTTAATATTTGAGTGTTTTTCATGAATGGATCAATGATTGAGCATAATGGGCTAGGGATAACTTTCTTTAGTGTTGATATTTTGAAAGACATGGCTGCTTGTTGATATGCTTGAGTATTGATGTCCTCATGTCAAATATAGACTATTGCTTTGAATCATCTAAAAGGCCAAATGTCCATGCTACAAAAGAAAAGATTATGATATTAACATGTTAGGAAGCATTCCACATCAAAATTTCTGTTTTTATCATTTACCTACTTGAGGACGAGCAGGAATTAAGCTTGGGGATGCTGATACGTCTCCAACATATCTATAAATTTTGATAGTTCCATGCTGTTATATTATCAATCTTGGATGTTTTACATTCATTTATAGTAGCTTTATATCATTTTTTGGGACCAACCTATTGACATGGTGCCCAGTGCCAGTTGTTGTTTTTTGCTTGTTTTTTACTTTGTAGAATATCAGTACCAAATGAAGTCCAAATGCCACAAAACTTTTTGGAGATTTTTCTCTGCCCAGAAGACAACTTGGGAGCCAACGAAGTACCAGAGGGGAGGCCCGTGAGGCCCACAAGGCACCAGGGGGCGCCAGAGGCCCATGGCGTGCCCTGGTGGGTAGTGGGGCCCACAGGCCCCCTCTCCACCGCCTCTCAGCTCTATAAATACCCAAATATTCCAGAAACCCTAGGGGAGTCGACAGATCAGAGTTTTCACCGCCGCAAGTTTCAGAACCACGAGATCCAATCTAGAGGCCTTTTCCGGCACCTTGCCGGATGGGGAAATGATCATGGAGGGGTTCATCATACTTATTGGTGCTCCTCCGATGATGCGTAGTTTACCACAAACCTATGGGTCCGTAGGCAGTATCTAGATGGCTTCTTCTCTCTTTTTGATTCTCAATACAATGTTCTCCTCGATGTTCTTGGAGATCTATTTGATGTAGTGACTTTTTACGGTGTGTTTGTTGGGATCTGATGAATTGTGAGTTTATGATCAGATCTATCTATGAATATTATTTGAGTCTTTGTTGAGCTCTTATTTGCATGATTGTTATAGTCCCGTATTTCTTCTCCGAAACTTTAGTTTGGTTTGGCCAACTAGATTGATTTTTCTTGCCAGGGGAAGAAGTGCTTTGTGATGGGTTTGATCTTGCGGTGCTCAATCTCAGTGACAGAAAGAGACATGACACGCATGTATCGTTGCCATTAAGGATAAAAAGATGCGGTCTATTCCTACATGAATAGATCTTGTCTACATCATGTCATTGTTCTTATTGCATTACTCTGTTTCTTCTTGAACTTAATACACTAGATGCATGCTGGATAGCGGTCGATGTGTGGAGTAATACTAGTAGATGCAGAATCATTTCGGTCTACTAATCTTGGAAGTGATGCCTATATACATGATCATTGCCTTGGATATCGTCATAATTTTTTGCTTTTCTATCAATTTCCCAATAGTAATTTGTTTACCCACCGTATGCTATTTTCTTGAGAGAAGCCTCTAGTGAAACCTACAGCCCCTGGGTCTATTTTCTATCATATTGCTTCAGATCTATTTGTCCAAAAACCCAAAAATACCTTGCTGCACTTTTTCTTTATTTATTTTATTTTGTGTTTTCATCAGATCTATTTATCCAATCTTATACTATTTAATCTATCTCAATACTGAGGAGAGATTGACAACTCTTCTTACGCGTTGGGTTGCTAGTTTTTGTTATTTGTGTGAAGGCACTACTTACTTAGTTTGGTGGATCCTCCTACTAGATTGATACCTTGGTTTCATAACTGAGGGAAATACTTACCGTTGATGTGCTGCATCATCCTCTCCTCTTTGGGGAAAATACCAACACAGATATAAGCAATCAGTCGTCGGTCTCGAGGGGGTGGAGACGTCCTCCCTGCAAATAGAGCCCAAGGCGCGGCGGGCTCGCAGCTCGAGGGCGCGGAACATCTTGGAGCGCTCAAGCTCCCTCCCCCGAGCCCGGTCCGCCTCGTCCCTCACCCGTTCCACGATGGACACGACACCCCACCTGCTCCTGGAGCAAGGCCAGCTCGGCCTCGGCGCCGGCTTGGGCCTCCAGCGCAATCCTTCGCCATTTCTCTGCTTTGGTTAGCATTTCCTTGAGGCCTGCGACCTTGTGCCAAAATTTCTCGCGTCGCGCTTTGAAGCGGTCCTCCTGCAGCTTCAGCTTCTCGCTGTGTTCCTTGGCGAGCGCCTGGCGGTTCTGCACAACCCTTGTGTCGGCGTCCTCCTGGATCTTCTTCTCCTTGGTCGTCGGGGTGGCGTTGGCTTTGTCCAGGCACCGGGCGAAAGAATCCTGGCAGTGGCTACCTCGCAGTCCAGCGCCTCCAACCTCTCACACTCCAGATCCTGTGCAGACACTGTCCGCGCGAGCTCCCGCTCGAGGACCTCAAGGTCCGCCTCGCGAGCTGCCAGTTCCTCTTCGCTGGTGGAGAAGGCATCCTTTCGCGCCTGAGTTGCAGCTCCAGTGTTGCGTTCAGGTCTCGGAGCTCCTGCCCACGAGCCTCCGCTGCCTTACGCCGCCGGTTTGCTGCTTCAGCCTCTTGAAAGGCGCGCTCGCTGGCTTCCTTCGCGTCGGCGGCGGATTTCTCGCCCTTCATGCGAGCGGCCTCGTTCTGACAACGGCCCAGCTTAACGGCAACTTCAAGTTGATGCCACCCGTGGGCCAGGCGTAGGCGCTCCTCGACAAGGCCTGCCTCAGCACCTTGAAGCTCCGCCTCGAGCTGGCTTAGCGCGTCATAGCGTTCTGCAAGACCCCACGCCTGATCACAGTGCGGCTGTTCACGAGCGCTAGGGCCCAATCCGGGTTGGATCCTTTGCAGCCCTCTGTCAACGCAGCCTGCAAGGCCCGGCTTCGCTCGCCAGTAGCGGAGGGCCCGACGGGTCCCCCAGGATTCCTGAGCCGCCTCCGGCACCGGCAGGGCGCCGTGTGATGGTTGGCGTCTCTGTCTCCACCGCCAGACGTCCGCCCCGAGGCGTCGGCTCCTCGGGGGCCAAGGAGCGGCCCCCCGAGGGCTCTTCTGGAGGGGGCACTGATATGTCTCCAACGTATCTATAATTTATGAAGTATTCATGCCATGTTTACAACAATTTTATATGGTGTTGGCATGATTTGCATCGAACTAACCCAGACTGATGTTGTTTTCAGCAGAACTACCGTGGTGTTGTTTTTTATGCAGAAATAAAAGTTCTCCAAATGCAACGAAACTTTTTGACAATTTTTTTTGAACAAAAGAGCACTCGAAGCTTCATGGGAGGACCAGAAGGTGAAGGAGGTGAGCACAAGACACCTGGGCGCGCCCAGGTGGGTTGTGCCCACCTCGAGGCCCATCTTCGCGTGATTCCAATGCTGAAAAATCCTATATATACAGAAACCTCCAGAAATAACCCTAGATCAGAAGTTCCGCCGCCGCAAGCCTCTGTAGCCACGAAAAACCAATCTAGACCCCAATCTGGCACCCTGCCGGAGGGGGAGATCATCACCGGAGGCCATCTTCATCATCCCTATGGCCACCATGATGAGGAGGGAGTAGTCCACCCTCGGGGCTGAGGGTTTGTACAAGTAGCTCTGTGTTTAATCTCTCTCTCTCGTGTTCTTGAGATGGCACGATTTTGATGTATCGTGGGCTTTGTTAATATAGTTGGATCATATGGTGTTTTCCCCTCTCTATCTTGTTGTGAATTGAGTTTTCCCTTTGAGATTTCATTTTATCAGATTGAATACTTTTATGGATTTGAGAACACTTGATGTATGTCTTGCTATGAATACTCATGGTGACAATGGGGTATCATATTGATTCACTCCATATGTGTTTTGGCACTCAACTCGCAGATTCCCGAGGTGACATTGGGGTAATCTATGCATAGGGGTTGATGTACATTCTCGTCTTTGTTTCTCCGGTAGAAGTCTTGCGGCACTCTTTGAGGTTCTTTGTGTTGGATTGAGTATTATGAATCTGAAATTGTTAGATGCATATCGTATAATCAACTCACGGATACTCGCGGTGACATTGGAGTATCTAGGTGACATTAGAGTTGGTTGATATGTATCATATGGTGTTATTTTAGTACTAACTCTTGGTTATATCGATCGGAAAGAATAGCTTGGTGTTATTTTATTACGAACTCTAGGATAGATTGATCAGAAAGAATAGCTTTGAGGTGGTTTCGTACCCTACAAACAATTTCTACTTATGTTCTACGCTAGATAGGTACTTTGGAGTGATTCTTCATCGCACGTTGAGGGATGGTTATATGATCCAATTAGATTAGCATTGTTGAGAGATTGCACTAGCGAAAGTATGGACCCTAGGCCTCATTTTCAAGCATTGCAATACCGTTTTATCTATTGCTACCTTGCTATTTTTTTTATTGTTCCTATTACAAAAATCAATATCTACTATCATTACTACACTTGTATCACCATCTCTTCGCCGAACTAGTGCACCTTTACAAATTACCATTGTATTTGGTGTGTTGGGGACACAAGAGACTTTTTATTATTTGGTTGCAGGGTTGTTTGAAAGAGACCATCTTCATCCTACGCCTCCCACGGATTGATAAACCTTAGGTCATCCACTTGAGGGAAAATTGCTACTGTCCTACAAAACTCTGCGCTTGGAGGCCCGACACGAGTCTACAAGAACAAGTTGTGTAGTAGACATTAAGCTCTTTTCTGGCGCCGTTGCCGGGGAGGTGAGTGCTTGAAGGTATATCTTTAGGTCTTGCAATTGAATCTTTTAGTTTCTTGTTTTATCACTAGTTTGGTTTATAAAAGAAAACTACAAAAAAATGGAATTGAGGTGGTCTCATATTATTCATCTTTATAATGTCTTTCGTGAAAATGATGGATCGAAAAATTATGCTCAATTGTTAGAAAAAGAACTCAATAAAATGTTTGGCGCAAAATATTTGAATGATGAGCATGATTGCAATGTTGTTAGTATGAATTCTTTGAATATCCGTGATGCTAATGATATGCAAAGCCATAAGCTTGGGGATGCTATATTTGATGAAGATGATATTTTTACCCCCAAAGTTTTGATGACAAAATTTATTATGATGAAAGCATGCCTCCTATTTATGATCATTATATTGATGAAAGTGGGTTTGGCAGACTGTCAACTCTAGGTACTAATGATCCCACTATTTTGAAGGGTGTTGAATCTTATTGTAATAATTATGAAAGTGGATTTGGAGAGGTCATTACTTTATTTAGTGATGAATCCACTATTTTGGAAGAGGTTTCAATTGACTATGACAACAAAGTTGCTATCTATGATGATTATGGTGATGACATGTATGCTATAAAGAATAAGGGATAATTAATTCTATGCCCTTAGTTGTGTCCCCATCGGCAGGTTTACCCCTAGTTTTCGAAAACCCTCGTTCCTGCCCAAACCACTTTGCTCGTCTTATGCTTTTGCCCTTTAACCGTTTGACCGTCACTTTGAAAAAATCATAACAAATTCATACTAACTCCGAAAAATGTGAATAAGATATCAAAATGTTCAGAAAAATACCACCTATATGTGCATGTCATTTGCATTCATGACAAATGTGTTAGAAGGTCCCCATCTCAGATTGAGCTCCTATGATCTCAGCATGAACAATAAAATCCAAAAAAATTGAAAAAAAATTCTAAAAATTCTAAATTTTTTGGTGGAAAACAATGACCAATGTTTTGAGTTCTTGCCAAGTTTAGTAAGGGAAGTCGTGGTGAAAAAAACAAAATTGATGCTCGAAAACGAAAGCATTTTGGAGTGCTAATTTCCTTTTTTTTGCCACTACTTCCATGAATGTCATTCCCTGATGAAACTTGGCAAGCACTCAAAACATTAGCCAATGTTTGCCACAAAAAAATTTAAGAATTTTTTGAATTGTTTTTCAGTTTTTTTCAGATTTTACTGTTCATGTTGAAATCATATGGGCTCAAACTGAGATGGGGACTTGCCAACACTTTTTTCATGAGTTCAAATCACATGCACATATAGGTGATGTTTTTCTTAACATTTTGATATCTTATTCGCATTTTTCTGAGTTAGTATAAATTTGTTATGGTTTTTTCAAAGTGACGGTCAAACGGTCAAAGGGCAAAAGCATAAGACGAGCAAAGTGGTTTGGGCAGGAACGAGGGTTTTCGGAAACTAGGGGTAAACCTGCCGAGTGTGACCCAACTAGGGGAATAAAATCAATTATCCCAAAGAATAATGATAACCATGAAACTTGTCATCATGATTTTAATTTTCAATCACATGATAGTTATTTTGTTGATTTTGCTCCCACTACTATTCATGAGAATAAATTTGCTTATGTGGAGAGTAATAAAATTTCTATGCTTGTGGATCATGAAAAGGATGCTTTATGTGATAGTTATATTGTTGAATTCATTCATGATGCTACTAAAAATTATTATGAGAAAGGAACATATGCTTTTACCTATTTCAATAATATCAAGTTTTCTCTCTTTATGTTGAAAGTTTTGAAGTTGCACTTGTTTTACCTTCCTATGCTAGTTGATTCTTGTGCCCATAAGTTGTTTTATCACAAAATCCCTATGCATAGGAAGTGTGTTAGACTTAAATGTGCTATTCATATGCTTCATGATGCTCTCTTTGTGTTTCAATTCTTATCTTTTATGTGAGCGTCATTAAAATCATCATGCCTAGCTAAAATGGCATTAAAGAAAAGCGCTTGTTGAGAGACAACCCAACACTTTTACCTACTGTTTTTGTGTGTTCACATGATTAAGCTACTATATTAATCATGTTTTATAGATTTTTTTTCAATAAAGTACCAAGTAAAGCCTTTGGGATAGTGTGGATGATAGTTGACTTGATTCTGTGCAAAAACAGAAACTTTTGCGCTCAGTCCAGGAATTTTGAAAATTTGCTGGAACGTTCTTTTGATCTGAATTTTTTACACATGATTTATATACAAATTGTCTACGTTTTCCTATTTTTTCAGAATTTTTGGAGTAGCATAAGTATGGTTAGAGTACATATTACTACAGACTGTTCTGTTTTTGACAGATTCTATTTTCAATGCGTAGCTTGATTGTTTTCTAGTTTCTATGGCTTATATTGCTCAATATAAATTGTCGAAATGATAAGGTACAGTAGGAATTGTGTGAGAACAATTATGAATCTTGTCTTTGATAGTACCAAAGTGAATTATTTGTCTTTATCATACTAACCTATCTCACGAAGTTCCGTTAAGTTTTGTGTGATTGAAGTTTTCAAGTTTTGGGTGAGATATCGATATGAGGAGAATAAGGAGTGACAAGACACTAATCTAGGGGATGCCCAAGGCACCCCCAAGATAATATTCAAGGAAGATCCAAGCAACTAAGCTTGGGGATGCCCCGGAAGGCATCCCCTCTTTCGTCTTCAACATTATTGGTAACCTCCCTTGGAGCTATATTTTCATTCGTCACATGATATGAGTTTTTCTTGGAGCGTCATTATATTTTGTTATAATTTGATTTCTGTTATTTATAATAATGTTTTGCATCTTTCATTTCAATAAAAATGTCAAGTATAGCCCTTACCAAGCTTATTTTACAAGTCTATATGTGGTTGTTTGAAAACAGAAAGTTGCACGCTAGTGCATGAATTCTTGAAAAATGTCAGAATGCGGTAAAATGTTGAATATTTTTTCAAAATAAGCTATGATAAATTTTCTATAGTGTGGTAAATTTTCAAAAATTTGGAGTTAAATAAGTATTGATATTCTTGCTTCCTTTGCAGACTACTGTGTTTTGACAGATTGCTGTTATGTTTGCTTGTTTAATGATTCTATTTGAGGATAGGAGTATTAAATATGCAGAGACATTTAGTATGCAATGTTGAATAATAATTTTAGTGATTTGCTACAGTAGAGAATGATAAAGTTATTGCATTGATTTTTACTAACGTATCTCACGAGTTCTTGTTGAGTTTTGTGTGGTTGAAGTTTTTAAGATTTAGGGAAACTGTGATATAAAAGGAATTAAGGAGACACAAAAGCTCAAGCTTGGGGAAGCCCAAGGCATACCAAGATAATATTTCAAGAAGTCTCAAGCATCTAAGCTTGGGGATGCCCCGGTAGGCGTCCCACCTTTCTTCATCAACAATTATCGGTTTGTATCGGTTGAGCCTAAGTTTTTGCTTCTTCACATGAGTTATGCTATTCTTGGAATGTCATTTTATTTTGTTTTGCTTGCTGTTTTAATAAAATACTTAGATATGAAAGTTTTTAAATAAGAGAGAGTCCTCAAATAGCTACCCATTTAATTAACTACTCACTTGAACTTCACTTATATCTTCTTGGAGTAGTTTGTCATTTACTCTTGTGCTTCACTTATATCCTATGAGTAAATTGTTGAATGAATTGAATATCATGAAGTTGAAGTTATATGTCTGTATCATACCTAGTAGTAGCTTCACGGTGGGTTTAGAAAGTGAAATCTTTTGAAGCTTCACAATCACAATATTGGTCATACAAGCAATTCATGAATGATTAGTATAAGGAAGAGAACTTTCACATACAAATATATTATCATGGACATCTTCTATGATTGTGAATAACCATTAATTATTTTCAAACATGAGCAAATTAGTTGAAGTTGGACAAGGAAGACAACGTAATGAGTTATGTTTGGGTATATTTGCATAGAAGTTATATTGTTATGGATCCTCCAACATGTGGTGTTTGCTTAGGATCTTTTGCTAGCCAAAAATTTGTACTAAGTAGAGATACTACTTGTGCATCCAAAAACCCTTAAACCCAGTTTCTTGCAATGAGTGTCCACCATACCTACCTATGGATTGAATTAGATCCTTTAAGTAAGTTGTCATCGGTGCATAAAGTAATAAAAATTGCTCCTAAATATGTTTGATCTTTTATAGTAAGGGAAAATAGAGCGTTGTACGAACTTGTGATGGCAAAGTAATAAAAGCAACGGACTGCATAATAAAGGTTTCTATCATAAGGGGCAATATAACGTGACGTTCCTTTGCATTAAGAGCTTGAGCATCCAAATAAAAAGTGCATGACAACCTCTGCTTCCCTCTGCGAAGGGCCTATCTTTTACTTTTCAGTATTTACTTTTATGCAAGAGTCAATAGAATGCATTCTCATTTCAACCTTAATTATTCTCTAATTGGCAAGCATCATGTGGTGGGGAAAGATCTAGGCACATATGGCCAGTCAAATATATTTGATCATGATTTATTATTATTGACAATTATCTCTATGATAAATGAGTTGGGAGGCGAAACATTAAGACCCTATCTTTCTCTATGTTCGATGGATGCCATTTGTTCTAAGAATATTCTTTGAGTACTAGCAATCATGGAAGACTATATGATGATTGAGTATGTGGAGCTCTTACTTAGACTCTGTTGAATAAGTTGAATTGCAATTGTTTGGTGACTAAGAATATAGGTTGTTGAATTTCAAGAGAATTCATTGTTTGAACCTTAACATGTGAATTGGTTGCTACTTTAACATGAGAAGTTTTACAAGAAAGAATTGTTGTTATGCTGCTAGGAAAAGTGATTGAAATTATCATTGATCAAACTTATGCACTATGCTAGCATTCACACTTCATAAATTATTTCTTTTATCATTTACCTACTCGAGGACGAGTAGGAATTAAGCTTGGGGATGCTGATACGTCTTCAACGTATCTATAATTTATGAAGAATCCATGCCATGTTCACAACAATTTTATATGGTTTTGGTATGATTTGGATGGAACTAACCCGGACTGACGCTGTTTTCAGCAGAACTACCGTGGTGTTGTTTTTTGTGCAGAAATAAAAGTTCTCCAAATGCAACGAAACTTTTTGACGATTTTTTTTGGAAAAAAGAGGCACTAGAAGCTTTGTGGGAGGACCAGAAGGTGAAGAAGGTGAGCACAAGACACCTGGGCGCGCCAGGAGGCCCATGCCCGCCCAGGTGGGTTGTGCCCACCTCGAGGCCCATCTTCGCGTGATTCCAACGCTGAAAAATCCTATATATACAGAAACCTCTAGAAATAACCCTAGATCAGAAGTTTCACCGCTGCAAGCCTCTGTAGCCACGAAAAACCAATCTAGAACCCGTTTCGGCACCCTGCTGGAGGGGGAGATCATCACCGGAGGCCATCTTCATCATCCCTATGGCCACCATGATGAAGAGGGAGTAGTCCACCCTCGGGGCTGAGGGTTTGTACCAGTAGCTATGTGTTTAATCTCTCTCTCTCGTGTGCTTGAGATGGCACGATCTTGATGTATCACAGGCTTTGTTAATATGGTTGGATCATATGGTGTTTTACCCTCTCTATCTTGTTGTGAATTGAGTTTTCCCTTTGAGATTTCGTTTTATCGGATTGAATACTTTTATGGATTTGAGAACACTTGATGTATGTCTTGCTATGAATACCCGTGGTGACAATGGGGTATCATATTGATTCACTTCATATGTGTTTTGGCACTCAACTCGCGGATTCTCGAGGTGACATTGGGGTAATCTATGCATAGGGGTTGATGCATGTTCTCGTCTTTGTTTCTCTGGAAGAAATCTTGGGGCACTCTTTGAGGTTCTTTGTGTTGGATTGAGTATTATGAATCTGAAATTGATAGATGCATATCGTATAATCAACTCACGGATACTCGCGGTGACATTGGAGTATCTAGGTGACATTAGAGTTGGTTGATGTGTATCCTATGGTGTTATTTTAGTACGAACTCTTGGTTAGATTGATCAGAAAGAATAGCTTGGTGTTATTTTAGTACGAACTCTAGGATAGATTGATCGGAAAGAATAGCTTTGAGGTGGTTTCATACCCTACAAACAATTTCTTCTTATGTTCTCCGCTAGATAGGAACTTTGGTGTGATTCTTCATCGCACGTTGAGGGATGGTTATATGATCCAATTAGATTAGCATTGTTGAGCGATTGCACTTGCAAAAGTACGGACCCTAGGCCTCATTTTCAAGCATTGCAATACCGTTTGTGCTCCATTTTATCAATTGCTACCTTGCTATTTTTTTATTGTTCCTATTAGAAAAATAAATATCTACTATCATTACTACACTTGTATCACCATCTCTTCACCGAACTAGTGCACCTGCACAAATTACAATTGTATTTGGTGTGTTGGGGAGACAAGAGACTTTTTGTTATTTGGTTGCAAGGTTGTTTGAGAGAGACCATCTTCATCCTACACCTCCCACGGATTGATAAACCTTAGGTCATCCACTTGAGGGAAAATTGCTACTATCCTACAAAACTCTGCGCTTGGAGGCCCAACACGAGTCTACAAGAACAAGTTGTGTAGTAGACATCAGGCGCCTGCCCTTCCCTTTGCGCGAGCCTGGCTTCGGAAGCTTGGTGGTGCGCGCGACCTCATGCCCCACAATCTCAGCGAACGGCGGTGAAGTTCCCGCCAAGCCCGGGGACTCCTTCTTCTTACTCGAGGAGGACATGCGCGAAGCGAGCACTCGGGCACACGAGTCATGTTGGATACAAGGAGAGCGAAGGCGGGCGCTTACTCATCCTTAGCAACCCAGTTCCTCTTCTTCAGCGACTTCGGCAGGGCGCCGTCGCTGCCGCCCATGCGGAGCCTCCTCTCGCGGCTGGCTCTAAGAATGGGACCCGGAGGTCTGCCGGGCTTGGCTTCAACGTCGGTCTCCTTCATGGAGGAGCCCTGGAAGCCACCCACGGAGCTACCCCCGATGGTCTGCGGCCCCGCGGCTGTTGCCCGAGAGCTCCTCGTGTCCCTCATTGCCCCATGTATGGGGGCGCGCCCTCGGGCGGGGCGGTGTCGTCGGCACCTCCGGGCGCGAGAGCAGGTTGGTGGCCGGCCCATCAGAGCGGGCTGCCGCCGTCTCCCGTAGCGCCCGTCGAAGTTCCACCGTCGCTATGGTCTCTTGGGCTGGGGACCACCAGGAAGGGGTTGTCCTGGGGCCCCTCACGGCCCTCCGGAAGCAGCCCCCACTGGTCAAAGTGTGGCATCGCACCGGCTAGCGCCACCTTGTTCCAATAGCTGTACAGGGGAGCCCCGCCTCAGGAGGCTCATCTGCCTCCTCGCCAGTCAAGATGTGAAGCACCCTGCTCAGCACTTCCGGCGCAGGCTGCCCGTATTTAGCCGCATCAAGTCCTCTGGGCTAGTGAAGGCCCACATTGGGCAGGAGACGCTGAAGGGGGGCGATGCGCCGACGGAGGAACTCCCTCACGACCGTGACCACCATTACCCCTGCAACCCTCAGGTCGGCCAACCTCTTCCTCACCCGTGCCAACCTCAGATCGACAGGCCTCTCGTGCTCCCATCCAGAGCTCCTCACCGTCGGGGACATCGGCAACTACAGTAGGGGGCTGAATTGGGCTGCATCCATGTACACCCATTGCCACCTGAAGCCCTCCGCCTCATGGGTGAGCTTCATGTTAATGCCCTCTCCTGCCGTCTCATCCACAATGTAAAGCGAAACGCACCCGGAGCGCTGGTTCGCCGCGGTCAGCCGCAAGTTGAAGAAGTGACGGAGCAGTGCTACTGAGGGAGGCATGCCCATGAAGGCCAAGGCAAAGGCTGAAAGAAGGAGGAAGGATTTCGGCTTAAGATGTAGCGCGTGGACCTAGTAGTGAGAGAGCATGGCGTTGAAGAAACATGCGAATGGAGGCAGCAAGCCGGCAAAGAGTTCGGGAAGGCGTAGGGCGATAGTGGTGGCATCGAACTCGGCAACAGGGCGTGAAGTCGGCCAGATTTGAGTGCCCCCCACTCGTTCAAGGCGGCTGCGATCATCGAAAGAACCTTGCCAAGCCCCTCAGCATTGATGACTATAGACCTGCCCAGGGCAGGCTCCAGCGCCGCCTCCACAGCCACCGCCACTGTCGCCCTTCCCTTCTTGCCTGGGGACAGTCGGGACCGGGTGCGGCAAAGATCCGGCCGAAGGGGAAAGAATCATGTGCGAGAAGGAAGGCACAGGAGGAGGATGCGCACGGGAAGGCAATGATGGCCTCTCGCCGTGCATGGGCAAGCTTTATGTCAGCCCGGACGGTTGCCGAGGTGTCGTGGGAGAAGTGGGGGCGTCCCCGTTACATCATGCGCCACGCGTCGTGCCTGGCCCGCAAGCGGTTAGGCCCCGCGCCATTTCGCCCCCAATAGGCGGGAACGTGCGTGCCGCGGGCCTGGGGGCTACTGTCGGGCCCGTGGAACCCAGCATACTAATAAGTCTCCAACGTATCTATAATTTTTTATTGTTCCATGCTATTATATTATCTGTTTTGGATGTTTTATATGCATTAATATGCTATTTGATATTATTTTTGGGACTAACTTATTAACCTAGAGCCCAGTGTCAGTTTTTGTTTTTTCCTTGTTTTTGAGTTTTACAGAAAAGGAATATCAAACGGAGTCCAAACGGAATAAAATTTTACGATGATTTTTCTTGGACCAGAAGACACACGTAGGACTTGGAGAGGAAGTCAGAAGAGTCCCAAGAGATCCACAAGCCCTCAGGGCGCACCCTAGGGGGGCGCCCCCTGGCTTGTGGGTCCCACGGGAGTCCTCCAACCCTAATCTTTGTCCTATAAATTCAGAAATATTCCCAAATGACCAGAAGCGTCCACCAAAATACTTTTCCGCCACCGTAACCTTCTGTACCCGTGAGATCCCATCTTGGGGCCTTTTCCGGCATCCTGTCGGCGGGGGATTTGATCACGGAGGGCTTCTACATCAACTCTATTGCCCTTCCGATGGAGCGTAAGTAGTTTAACACAGACCTATGGGTCCATAGCTAGTAGCTAGATGGCTTCTTCTCTCTCTTTGTTTCTCAATACCATGTTCTCCTCAATGTTCTTGGAGATCTATCCGATGTAATATTCTTTTGCGATGTGTTTGTCGAGATCCCATGAATTGTGGATTTATGATCAGTTTATCTATGAATATTATTTGAATCTTCTTTGAATTCTTATATGCATGATTTGATATCTTTGTATTTCTCTTCGAATTATCGGTTTGGTTTGGCCAACTAGATTGGTTCTTCTTACAATGGGAGAGGTGCTTAGTTTTGGGTTCAATATTGCAGTGTCCTCACCCAGTGACAAAGTTGGGGTGGCGAGGTACGTATTTGTATTGTTGCCATCAAGGGTAAAAAGATGGGGTTTTCATCTTATTGCTTGAGTTTATCCCTCTATATCATGTCATCTTACTTAAGGCGTTACTCCATTCTTTATGAACTTAATACTCTAGATGCATCCTGGATAGCGGTCGATGTGTGGAGTAATAGTAGTAGATGCAGAATCGTTTCGGTCTACTTGACACGGACATGATGCATATATGCATAATCATTGCCTTGGATATTGTCATAACTTTGCGTTTTCTATCAATTGCTCGACAGTAATTTGTTTACCCACCGTATTATTTGCTTTCAAGAGAGAAGCCTCTAGTGAAACCTATGGCCCCTGGGTCTATTTTCCATCATATATTTTCAAATCTATAAACCAAAAAACCCAAAAATACCTTGCTGCAATTTATTTACTTTTATTTTGTTTTACATTTTAGTAATCTTTTATATCTATCTCTATCAGATCTCATCCTTGCAAGTGACCATGAAGGGATTGACAACCCCTTTATCGCATTGGGTGCAAGTGTTTGATTGTTTGTGCAGGCGCATAGATTGGGGACTTGCTTGTATCTCCTACTGGATTTGATACCTTGGTTCTTAACTAAGGTAAATACTTATCTCTACTTTGCTGCATCACCATTTCCTCTTAAAGGGAAAAACCAACGCAAGCTCAAGAAGTAGCATGAAGAATTTCTGGCGTCGTTGCCGGGGAGATCTACATCAAGCCTACCAAGTACCCACCATAAACTCTCATCTCTTGCATTACATTATTTTCCATTTGCCTCTCGTTTTCCTCTCCCCCACTTCTAAAATGATTTTCAGAAAAATACAAAAAGATTTACCTTTTTATTCACCCTTTTTCCGTTTGTCTTTTCGTTTGCTTTTTGGTTGCACGTGTGTTAGATTGCTTGCTTTGTCATGATGTCTCAAGAAAATACCAAGTTGTGTGATTTTTCCAACACTAATAATAATGATTTTATTAGTACTCCGATTGCTCCCGCCACTAGTGCGAAATCTTATGAAATTAATGCCGCTTTGCTGAATCTTGTTATGAAAGATCAATTTTCTGGCCTTCCTAGTGAAGATGCCACATCCCATCTAAATACTTTCCTTGAATTGTGTGATATGCAAAAGAAGAAAGATGTGGATAATGATATTGTTAAATTGAAGTTATGTCCGTTCTCACTACGAGATCGTGCTAAAACTTGGTTTTCATCTTTGCCTAAAAAATAGTATTGATTCATGGAATAAGTGTAAAGATGCTTTTATTTCCAAGTATTTTCCTCCCGCTAAGATCATCTCCCTTAGGAACGACATAATGAATTTTAAGCAACTTGATCATGAACATGTTGCACAATCTTGGGAAAGGATGAAATTGATGATAAGAAATTGCCCTACTCACGGTTTAAGTTTATGGATGATCATACAAAAAATTTATGCCGGATTGAATTTTGCATCTAGAAATCTTTTAGATTCGGCCGCAGGAGGTACTTTTATGGAAATCACATTAGGAGAAGCTACTAAACTCCTAGATAATATTATGGCTAATTACTCTCAATGGCATACCGAAAGATCTTCTACTAGTAAAAAAGTGCATGCGATTGAAGAAATTAATACTTTGAATGGGAAGATGGATGAACTTATGAAATTGTTTGCTAGTAAGAGTGCTCCTATTGATCCTAATGATATGCCTTTGTCTACTTTGATTGTGAACAATAATGAATCTATGGATGTGAATTTTGTTGGTAGGAACAATTTTGGTAATAACGCGTATAGAGGTAATTTCAACTCTAGGCCATTTCCTAGTAATTCCTCTAATAATTATGGTAATTCCTACAACAATTCTTATGGAAATTATAATAATATACCCTCTGATCTTGAGAACAATATTAAAGAATTTATTAATTCACAAAAAGTTTTCAATGCTATGGTTGAAGAAAAATTGCTCAAGATTGATGATTTGGCTAGGAACGTTGATAGAATTTCTCTTGAGATTGATTCTTTGAAAATTAGATATATGCCACCCAAGCATGATATTAATTAATCTCTAAAAGCTATTAAAATTTCTATTGATGAGTGCAAGGAAAGAACCTCTAGGATGCGTGCTAAGCGAGATTGGTTTGTTAAAGCGTGTTCTTCGATTTCTCGCGATAATAATGATGAAGATCTTAAAGTTATTGGCGTGACTCCTATTGAATCTTTGTTTTATAATACAAATCTTGATAAATATGGGACTGGAGATAAGTCAACTTTAGCTAGAAGGCATCCCAATGATTCGGAGTTTTTAGATCTTAATGCAAAAATTTGTAAAAGTGGGATTGGAGAGGTCAAAACTTTAAGTAGCAATGAACCCACTCTTTTGGATTTCAAGGACTTTAATTATGATAATTGTTCTTTGATATATTGTATTTCCTTGTTGCAATCCATGTTGAATTCTCCTCATGCTTATAATCAAAATAAAGCTTTTACTAAACATATCGTTGATGCTATGATGAAATCTTTTGAAGAAAAACTTGAGTCAGAAGTTTCTATCCCTAGAAAACTTTATGATGAGTGGGAACCTACTATTAAGATTAAAATTAAAGATTATGAGTGCCATGCTTTGTGTGATTTGGGTGCTAGCGTCTCCACGATTCCAAAAACTTTATGTGATGTGCTAGGTTTTCGTGAATTTGATGATTGTTCTTTAAATTTGCATCTAACGGATTCCACTATTAAGAAACCTATGGGAAGAATTAATGATGTTATTATTGTTTCAAATAGGAATTATGTGCCCGTATATTTCATTGTGCTTGATATAGATTGCAATCCTACATGCCCTATTATTCTTGGTAGACCTTTCCTTAGAACGATTGGTGCAATTATTGATATGAAAGAAGGAAACATTAGATTTCAATTTTCGTTAAGGAAGGGCATGAAACACTTTCCAAGAAAGAAAATTAAGTTGCCATATGAATCTATTATGAGGGCTACTTATGGATTGCATACCAAAGATGACAATACCTAGATCTATGTTTTATGCCTAGCTAGGGG
Source organism: Thinopyrum elongatum (assembly GCA_011799875.1). Taxonomy (NCBI): domain Eukaryota; kingdom Viridiplantae; phylum Streptophyta; class Magnoliopsida; order Poales; family Poaceae; genus Thinopyrum; species Thinopyrum elongatum. The sequence goes on along the minus strand of CM022300.1, from coordinate 353,840,769 downwards.
CGTTAAACAATAGCGCTTGTTGGGAGGCAACCCAATTTTATTTTCATGTTTTTTGTTTTTGGTTCTGTTTTTCAATAAATACACATTATTACCTCTGTAGTAATTGTGTTTTGGTGTTTTAATTAGTGTTTGAGCCAACTAAGACCTTTGGGACGGCTTACAGTGATAGTTGATTTGATCTTGCTGAAAAACAAAAACTTTTGTGTACAGTAACAGAATTGTTTAAATTCACTGGAACGAGGAAAAACCCTGAATTTTTTACACAAGATTTATATACAAATTTTATATGTTTTCCTAATTTTTCAGAATTTTATAGTTACATAAGTATTAGAACAATTCATATCTTCGCGGACTCTTCTGTTCTTGACAGATTCTGTTTTCTATGTGTTGTTTGCTTATTTTAATGAATCTATGGGTAGTATCGGGGGGTATGAACCATGGAGAAGCTGGAATACAGTAGATATTACACCAATATAAATAAATAATGAGTTCACAACAGTACCAAAAAGTGGTGATTTATTTTCTTACACTAACGGATCTCATGAGTTTTCTGTTGAGTTTTCTGTTGTGAAGTTTTCAAGTTTTGGGTAAAGATTTGATGGACTATGGAATAAGGAGTGGCAAGAACCTAAGCTTGGGGATTCCCAAGGTACCCAAGGTAATATTCAAGGACAACCAAGCATCTAAGTTTGGGGATGCCCCGGATGGCATCCCCTCTTTCGTCTTCGTCTATCGGTAAATTTACTTGAGGCTATATTTTTATTCACCACATGATATGTGTTTTGCTTGGAGCGTCTTGTATGATTTGAGTCTTTGCTTTTTATTTTGCCACAATCATCCTTGCTGTACACACCTTTTGAGAGGGACATGCATGAATCATGAATTTATTAGAATACTCTATGTGCTTCACTTATATCTTTTGAGCTAGGCAATTTTGCTCTAGTTCTTCACTTATATATCTTTTTAGAGCACGGCGGTGGCTTTATTTTATAGAAATTGTTGAACTCTCTTGCTTCACTTATATTATTTTGAGAGTCCCTCTAAATATCATGGTAATTTTCATAGGTTATGAATTTAGACCTAATATGATGGGCATCCAAGAGGGATATAATAAAAACTTTCATATAAAGAGCATTGAATACTCTGAGAAGTTTGATTCCTTATGATTGTTTTGAGATATAAAGATGGTGATATTAGAGTCATGCTAGTGAGTAATTGTGGATTGGTATAAATACTTGTGTTAAAGTTTGTGATTCCCGTAGCATACACGTATGGTGAACCGTTATGTGATGAAGTCGGAGCATGATTTATTTATTGATTGTCTTCCTTATGAGTCGCGGTCGGGGACGAGCGATGGTCTTTTCCTACCAATCTATCCCCCTAGGAGCATGTGTGTAGTACTTTGTTTCGATACCTAACAGACTTTTGCAATAAGTATGTGAGTTCTTTATGACTAATGTTGAGTCCGTGGATTATACGCACTCTCACCCTTCCACCATTGCTAGCCTTTCTAGTACCGCGCAACTTTCGCCTGTGCACTACACCCACCATATACCCTTCCTCAAAACAGCCACCATACCTACCTATTATGGCATTTCCATAGCCATTCTGAGATATATTGCCATGCAACTTCCACCATTCTGTTTTATTATGACACGCTCCATCATTGGCATATTGCTTTGCATATCGTAAGATAGCTAGCATGATGTTTTCATGGCTTGTCCGTTTTTTGATGTCATTGCTATGCTAGATCGTTGCACATCCCGGTACACCACCGGAGGCATTCATATAGGGTCATATTTTTGTTCTAAGTATCGAGTTGTAAGTAAATAAAAGTGTGATGATCATCATTATTAGAGCATTGTCCCATGTGAGGAAAGGATGATGGAAGCTATGATTCCCTCACAAGTTGGGATGAGTCTCCGGACTTTACAAAAAATAAAAGAGGCCAAAGAAGCCCAAACAAAAAAAAGAAAAAAGAAAAAAATGAGAGAATAGAGAGAAGGGGCAATGCTACTATCCTTTTACCACACTTGTGCTTCAAAGTAGCACCATGATCTTCATGATAGAGAGTCTCCTATTTTGTCACTTTCATATACTAGTGGGAATTTTTTGTTATAGAACTTGGCTTGTATATTCCAATGATGGGCTTCCTCAAATTGCCCTAGGTCTTCGTGAGCAAGCGAGTTGGATGCACACCCACTTAGTTTCTTTTTGAGCTTTCATAAACTTATAGCTCTAGTGCATCAGTTGCATGGCAATCCCTACTCACTCACATTGATATCTATTGATGGGCATCTCCATAGCCCGTTGATACGCCTAGTTGATGTGAGACTATCTCCTTCTTTTTGTCTTCTCCACAACCACCATATTCTATTCCACCTATAGTGCTATATCCATGGCTCACGCTCATGTATTGCGTGAAAGTTGAAAAAGTTTGAGAACATCAAAAGTATGAAACAATTGATTGGCTTGTCATCGGGGTTGTGCATGATTTAATACTTTGTGTGATGAAGATGGAGCATAGCCAGACTATATGATTTTGTAGGGATAACTTTCTTTGGCCATGTTATTTTGAGAAGACATGATTGCTTTATTAGTATGCTTGAAGTATTATTGTTTTTATGTCAATATTAAACTTTTGTTTTGAATCTTATGGATCTGAATATTCATGCCACAATAAAGAAAATTACATGGATAAATATGTTAGGTAGCATTCCACATCAAAAATTCTATTTTTATCATTTATCTACTCGAGGACGAGCAGGAATTAAGCTTGGGGATGCTTGATACGTCTCCAACGTATCTATAATTTTTTATTGTTCCATGCAATTATATTATCTATTTTGGATGTTTTATATGCATTAATATGCTATTTTATATTATTTTTGGGACTAACTTACTAACCTAGAGCCCAGTGCCAGTTTCTGTTTTTTCCTTGTTTTTGAGTTTTACAGAAAAGGAATATCAAACGGAGTCCAAACGGAATAAAACTTTACGATGATTTTTCTTGGACCAGAAGACACACGTAGGACTTGGAGAGGAAGTCAGAAGAGTCTCGAGGGCTCCACAAGCCCTCAGGGCGCGCCCCCTGGCTTGTGGGTCCCACGGGAGTCCTCCAACCCTAATCTTTGGCCTATAAATTCAGAAATATTCCCAAACGACCAGAAGCATCCACCAAAATACTTTTTCGCCTCCGTAACCTTCTGTACCTGTGAGATCCCATCTTGGGGCCTTTTCTGGCATCCTGCCGGAGGGGGATTCGATCACGGAGGGCTTCTACATCAACTCTATTGCCCTTCCGATGAAGCGTGAGTAGTTTACCATAGACCTGCGGGTCCATAGCTAGTAGCTAGATGACTTCTTCTCTCTCTCTTTGATTCTCAATACCATGTTCTCCTCGATGTTCTTGGAAATCTATCCGATATAATATTCTTTTGCGATGTGTTTGTCGAGATCCGATGAATTGTGGATTTATGATCAGTTTATCTATGAATATTATTTGAATCTTCTTTGAATTCTTATATGCATGATTTGATATCTTTGTATCTCTCTTTGAATTATCGGTTTGGTTTGGCCAACTACATTGGTTCTTCTTGCAATGGGAGAGGTGCTTAGTTTTGGGTTCAATCTTGCGGTGTCCTCACCCAGTGACAAAGTAGGGGTAGCGAGGCACGTATTTGTATTGTTGCCATCAAGGGTAAAAAGATGGGGTTTTCATCATATTGCTTGAGTTTATCCCTCTACATCATGTCATCTTACTTAAGGCGTTACTCCGTTCTTTATGAACTTAATACTCTAGATGCATGCTGGATAGCGGTCGATGTGTGAAGTAATAGTAGTAGATGCAGAATCATTTCGGTCTACTTGACACGGACATCGTGCCTATATGCATAATCATTGCCTTGGATATCGTCATAACTTCATGCTTTTCCATCAATTGCTCGATAGTAATTTGTTCACCCACCGTATTATTTGCTTTCAAGAGAGAAGCCTCTAGTGAAACATATGGCCCCGGGTCTATTTTCCATCATATATTTTCAGATCTATAAACCAAAAAACCCAAAAATACCTTGCTGCAATTTATTTACTTTTATTTTGTTTTACGTTTTAGCAATCTTTTATATCTATCTCTATCAGATCTCATCCTTGCAAGTGACCGTGAAGGGATTGACAACCCCTTTATCGCGTTGGGTGCAAGTGTTTGATTGTTTGTGCAGGTGCATAGATTGGGGACTTGCTTGTATCTCCTACTGGATTTGATACCTTGGTTCTTAACTAAGGGAAATACTTATCTCTACTTTGCTTCATCACCATTTCCTCTTCAAGGGAAAAACCAATGCAAGCTCAAGAAGTAGCACGTACCCAGGCTCGTCTGCCTTCGGCCCAGGGCACGACGCTTGGCGAGGGCCCAACGAATGGCCCACCATCAAGCGTCATGAGCAGACTCCTCGCGAGGCCCTTGCCTCATGAGGCCCCCTCGGGAGGCATCCCGAGCAGACTAGCTGCTTCGCCAAGAGCCTCATGAGGCCCTCTCGTGAGGCGGCCTCCCGAGGCAGCCTCCCGAAGGCAGCATGTCAAGGGCCATTGGGTACAGTTGCGCAGTCTCGTGCCCACCACATGGGTGACGTGCGCAACGACGAATGGTGCCAGAGGCCGTGCCAGCATGCGCGGATGAGGAGGATTTCCTCTTTTGTGCTAAGGGAGCAAGGCCAGCAAGCTGGTTCCCAAAGCAACCCCCAAAGGTTTCCCTATCGGTGAAAGAAGACCGAGATGACAAGCGCGCAGGATGGAGGTCATCCCCGAGTCCACCGGCACATCATGGACGGTGGCTTTGCAAACGAAGACCACACTTTTGTCAGGATAGACTGCCCCCTATCCCCCTTCAAAATTGCCGTTGTGTGGCAACCCTTCCCACCAATGTTTTCAGGGGAAGAGGACCAAGGCAGATATAAAAGGAGGGAAGGGTGCCGCCGTGGGGAGGACAAGAACTTGATCCTCAACCCTTGTGTTCTCACTCTCTCCAGAGCAATCCCATCCAAGCAGGAGTAGGGTTTTACACTGCAAGATGGCCCAAACCTGGGTAACCGCTGTGACACCGATCCGCTCCCGCTAGCTCACTCTCGCCGTAGCCTTGCCGTGTTTAGCTGTTGGTACTGGCAAGGCGGTAAGAAGGAGCTCACCCCAGTGTTCGAACCTTTGGGTCCCTGGAGCCCTGATTCTGACAGATGCTTCTCAGGAAGATGTGCTGCCAGGAAGGAGGCTTGTCGGTATCTTGAATCTTGTTTGTTGATGTAGTGCTTGCTGGATGAAGCACTTGCCAGCTAAGATCGATTATTTGCCGGTGTAGCTGTGCACTGTCGTGATCCATGCTCAGAGGTTAGTGGAACCCTGGTTTTTACTACACCGACAGGAGCCACCGGGCCCAGCTTCAATAGAGAACTCCAAGAACTCGATGTTGAAGATGGGGCCAAACTTGGCATGGGTCATGGTCATTATATCTTTCTTTCCAAAAAGATCATCTCCAAAAAGGTTGTTTCCCAAGAAAGTTGTTCTCAAAGGTGCTGCCAGCCCCCAAGCCTACTTCCATGGAAACTCTCCGCTAGAGAACTCTGCAGATCTCAATGTTGGATTGAAGCCTTATCTCTTGCCTTGCTTCAGGAAGATTTTTCCTGGAAAGGCTTATGATTTCAGCGAAGAACTTTGATGTTCTCGATGCCGGCTTCCCGAAAAATCATTCCAGAGAAGGCTGACATTTCAGCAGAGAACTCTGAGTTTCTCAATGCCGTCTTGCCGAGAGGACCAGCCCCCGGCAAGGCTTTTGATTGCAGCAGAGAACTAGGAGATTCTTGATGCTGGATTGCCGGGAGGACCAGCCCCCGGCAAGGCTTTTGATTGAAGCAGAGGACTCGGAGATTCTCGATGTTGGCTTGCCGGGAGGACCAACCCCCGACAAGGCTTTTGATTGCAGCAGAGAACTCAGAAATTCTCGATGCTGGCTTGCCAGGAGACCAGCCCATGGCAAGGCTTTTGATTGCAGTAAAGCACTTGGATATTCTATCTTCCCTTCGTAAACCAGCAACACTGTCCTGGCATAGGAATGCCACAACAATGTTTTAACGCAATAAGTTAATTAGCGCCTGATTCGCACTTAACTCATGTGTAAATTTTGACTTTTGCTGAATATTCCCCTACACTTACCGGAATGCTTTCCGGTGCGTACGATCCAGTCAACAGTGCTTGAAGGAACGGGCCCTTGGCAGCTAGCCAGGAATGTCGCCTCTCGAAAAGGTTTACCTTCCTGGTTTTAGTGAAGCTGCTCAAGTTGCCGAGTAGACTCCAGGCAACAAGGAGCGCAACTGACCCCGAGAAGGCTCCTCAGTGCAAGGGTCACATATAAACAGAAATCTTACAAAGAATAAAGACTTGCTAAGTCCTTTCCTTTAATGGTTATATGTTTGTACAATTATTCCCTACGCTTGCCGGAATGCCCCTCGAACGCGCACGTTTTAGTCAATGGCACTTAGGATCAGGTCCTAGTTAGTAGCCTATCGAGAACACCGCCATTTGTTTTGACTATACACAGTAGGAAAAAGTCCTCACTGCAATTTTTACAAATTAAAGGCCACAAGGGCAAGTCTTGCAAGGCTTGAGCTAAGCCAGAAGGAAAAAAAGAAAAAAAAGAAAAAAAGGAAAAAGAAACTAAAAAAACTACTAAGGAGAAAAGAGAAAAGAAAAGAAAAGAAAGAAAAGGAGCCTACCAAGGTAAAAATAAAAAGAAATAAAATTACACCAGAGCTTCCAGCCAAGAGTTGAAAAGAGCAGCATGTTTATTCTTCATTCTATATTTCAGTAGATTGAGCTCCAAATAGTATGAGTCCTTCCACTTTTGAAAAGATGGTTGTATCTGTTGGAATATCCAATTGTTCCTTGTGATCCAGATGGCCCAGGTGGTCAGAACTATGATGTCCATGGCAAAGGGAAGGGAAATTTTGTCTTTGATATCGTCAATAGCATCTAGCACAGATATGGAATTGGCTCTGTTTGGACATACGAAGTCCCAGCAGAATGCAGAGAAAGGGCATCCCCAGAATAGATGATAAAGAGTTTCCTCCTGTTGACAGGTGAGAAGAGCACAATTATAGGAGTCTAGATGAAAAGTCTTCCTTCTGATCAGGTTTCTAGTATTTACTTTGTCATGTAGAACCATCCAAAAGAAAACCTTGTGTTTTGGTTGGCATGAGCTATTCTAGACCCACTGAAAATGTGGTGGTACAACTTTTACTCCCATCATGCAAGTATAGGCCTTTGAGGAAGAAAATCTTTCAGAGCCCCAAATATAACTCCATGTGTCATTCTAGTCCCTGAACTTTGAAACTCTGCTTTCTGCACAAATGATCTCCAGCTGCTGGAATTCCTCATAAGCCTGTAAGGATAGTGGGAGGTGGAACAAGTCTTCAAGGTATTCCATGTTGAGGGTTGTCTCCACATAGATGAATTGGTCCTTGGTGAAGGAGAATAAGTGTGGAAAAGCTTGATGAAGGCATGAAAATTGCCATTGATCAGTCCAAAAGTAAGCAGATTTTCCATCCCCAATGTTACACACAGAAATTGATTTATATAAGTCCAATAACTTCAAATTAGCTTTCCACCAGAATGAGCCCACCATCTGCTGCCCAGGCATCTGTCCATTACTGTAATAGGATTCCCATACCAGATTGGCCCAAGGAATATTATGCCTATTGAAAAATTTATGTAGGTTCTTCAGTAACAAAGCTTTATTTATCACATTGAGATTGCATATGCCTAGCCCTCCTTGATTTTTAGGCCTACAGACTACACTCCAAGCAACCATGGCTGGTCTGTGATCCTCCATGTCAGATCCCCTCCAAAGGTAGTGCCTTAAATATTTCTCTATTTGATTCTTGATAGTTACAGGGATGTCCAAACAACACATGAAGAATATTAGTAGTGAAGCAAGTATTGATTTCACCAGAAGCAATCTCCCTGCTTGTGTCATGAATGTTGCCAGACCCATAAGTTTCTTAGCAATCTTCTGCACTAGGGGCAGACACTGTTCCATTGAGGGCTTTGTTAATCCAAGTAGTAGGCCAAGATAGGTGAAAGGAAAGTGACCCCTCCTGCATCCTATGGTATTGAGCAAGATTTCAGTTATGTCCTTAGTAATATTTATGGGAATCATATTTGACTTAGCATAATTAACTTTTAGACCAGTGGCACTTGCAAAAGAATTTAGCAGTGCTTTCAGACAAAAAAGTTGTTTTGCATCTGCCTTCATAAGGACAAGAGTATCATCAGCATACTGGACAATGGGATAATCAGGAAAACTTTCCACATCAAGGGGTGGGCTGAGAATATTGTTATGTCTAGCCTTATTTAAAATAGATTGTAAAAGATCTGCAGCCAAGACAAAGAGTAATGGGGACAGGGGATCTCCTTGTCTAACTCCTCTTCTTCAATAGAAATTTTTTCTAGGAACTCCATTAAGGAGAACTGAAGAAGATGCAGAGGTAAATAACATTTTCATCTAGTGAATCCATTTACTTCCAAACCCCTTTGCTTTCAAGATATCAAGAATAGTTTGGTGCTCTAGAGTGTCAAAGGCCTTTTCAAAATTCAGCTTTAGCACCACTACTTGTTCCTTAGAAGCATTACATTGATGCAGGTATTCATATGCCCATCCTAAGCAATCATGAATAGCCTTGTCCTTAAGAAAACCATAATGATTAATATGCACAATTTGCAAAATGATCTTTTGTAATCTGTTAGCAAGCAACTTGGTGATGATCTTAAGGCAACTGTTGAGCAGAGATATTAGCCTGTAATCATTTGGAGTCACTGGGCTGTCCACTTTTGGAATTAGAGTGATGTAGGAGGAATTGATACTTTCCATATTAATATTGCCATCATAAAAATCCTTAATCAATTGTCTGATATCTGCTCCAATAATGTCCCAGCAAGCTTTATAAAACTCATTATTAAATCCATCTGGCCCAGGTGATTTTTCATTGGGCAACTCTCTCACAACATCATTGATCTCTTGATCATTAAAAGGTGTCTCCAAGTCTTGAAACAAAGCAGGGTCATGCTGATGTTGCTAAAGGTCCTTGAGATCAAAATGCATAGTTGTTTCTACAGAGATCCCCAATCTTTTTTTTAAAGCATTCCATAAAATAGAAGCTTTACCTGAATGATCAGAAAGGTCCACTTGGTCCTCATTCTAAAGGATGGCAATGTGATTATGTCTGTGATTAATGGTAGCCTTAGTGTGGAAAAATTTAGTATTCTCATGACCAAATTCGACGCCTTTGATTTTACCCCTTTGCTTCCAATAAATCCTCTGATTTTTTAGCAGCACAAGAAGTTCCTCTTTGAGAATAGCTCTACAGTCCATTCCCACGGGCATAGGTCTATGAATTATTCAAAGATATCAAACAGAGTAATCCATTCATTCAAAGAATCAATTTGTCTTTTCAAGCTGGACAACCCTTTTGCCCAAATCTTGATAGCCTTTCTCAGGTTCTTAAATTTAGCATTTATTTTCTTATCAGCATCTGTTGGGGATATAACCCCATGATATAACCCGCCCTTATAGGGCTGGGTCAGATCGTTGGTCACTTAAGGAGCTAGGCCTCTGATAGGCCAAGTTGGTCAGGACACAGTATTAAGAAGGGCGGCTCACAAGATGGGCCGGCTTAGAACCCAAGGTCAGAAGGCGACACATGGGTGTAACCCGCCGTGTAATGATTTACCTTGTAAAGCAAGGCGACTTAGAGTAAGACTCGGTCACGTGTCATAACCTGATCCGGACTCTTGTAAGCCGGTGGCCTTGACCTGTATATAAAGGCGAGTCCCCGGCATAGAATAGACAGGTTACAATCAATCGATAGCTAGGTCAAGCGAATCCGCTCCCTTGTAATCGATACTCAAGTAATAGCAACAAGAGCAGGAGTAGGCTTTTACCTCCACCATGAGGGGCTGAACCTGGGTAAACCCGTGTCTCTCATCCCGCTCAACCCCGACAAGCTAGTCACCGTTGCGATGGCTTCACGCTTAAGTCCTTTCACTAGGACATCTGCCGTGACAAAACCATGACAGTTGGCGCCCACTGTGGGGCCAGCGCATGGTGGTTTCGAGTTCTTGAAGGGCTCTTTCCCAGGGATCGAGGGATACGCTGTTGGCAGGATGACCAAGAGTCGCCGCGGCAAGCTCTACATCGACGATGCTGGCTGGGGCCCCGAGGCCGACTCAATTGAGTACGGGTACCAGGTCCCCTTCGGCGGAATCCATGTCTTCATCGGCAAGATTGGTGGGTCAGAGCCTGAGCCGGACCTCTGCACCGACATCGTCGAGCCGGCTCGGCGCACGCGACCCGCCTGGGTCCAAGCTGGGCCGAAGCATGCTTTCGTGGGCTTCACGCAAGGGATGGAACTTGCGGAAAATTCCCCATCTGGGGGTGAGACTCTCATCTACTCAGGTGATGAGTCCTCAATTGGAGAGACGGAGTCAATCTATCAGCTTCAAGACGGCGGGCTTGGGGCCTATTCTGATGGCCACAGTATTCCGGACCCCTATGAGCTGCCGTGTAGGGCTGCTATCTTCATGGCTGGCACAGAGCCGGCTCTCAACTCTTCAACGGCGGCTGCAACGACCTCTGACCCGGCTGCCGCAAGGGTTGGTGGATCCGGCTCAGCCAGGCCACTGGCTCAGGTACTGTTGGATCTCATGGGCACCTTGACAGCTTTGTTAGCAATAGAAGTTACTTTGGCAAATGAGGCAGAGCGCAACACGGAGATTGCGAAGATTCGCGAGGAGATAACCAAGGCCCAAGAGGATATCGTAGCTGAGAACATCCAGACAGCTGCACTAAAGGCTCAAGTTGACGCAGAGGCAGAGCATGTGAAGGCAGAGGCTTGGCACTTAAATCTAGACCAGAACGCGTCCAATGCAGTATTCTAGAGAAGGCACCAGAGTCGTCTACCGTTGACGTATGACCCGAGGCGCTTGTTTGACACTCCCGGAGCAGGACCAAGTACTCCAGATGCCCAGGTGAACCCCCAGTTAAACCTGGATTTGCCAGGAAATCGGGCGGCGGCTCAACCTTGGCAGCCTGAGCCGGTACGAAGGGAAGAGCCAGCGCCCAATCCGCCCCCGATCAGATGCCGCCACAACATTTTCTGACGCCATCGGGGCACTTCTCTAACCCGGTGGATAACATGCTAGCAGCAGTGACCCGGCTAGCGGCGATTCCTATTACTAGCGAGTTGCCAGTTGCGGTGGAAACCCGGAACGCAGTCGAGCTCCTGCAAATAGCCATTGCATAGCAGGCCGCCTATTCGTACAGTCGTGATCGTGTGCACTTAACTCTACTCCCGAGCCGTAGTTACAGCCGGCGTATTGAGTCGCTCGCAGTCTCCAGCAGTGAACAGCGCCGAAAGCCGCCCAATCCTCGGGGCGCTGCTCAAGCACTCGTGGACAGTGCAAGGGCCCATCGAGAGGCGGAAGCAGCAAACCAGGGGGCTTATGAGTCGCCTCCTATGATTCCTTCAACTTCAACAGAAGCCGGGCTAAGCAATAGAAGTCTCAGAGTGCCGTGTCTAGTGCCGGCCCTACGCAATGAGCGTATGCCTAAGGATTTCAAAGGTCCCCATAAGATACCTAATTACATAGCTGATCTAGTGCCTGCAGGTTGGATTGAGAGTTATGAGCTAGCCATGGATATGTTAGAGGTCAGCGATGCAGTATGTGCCAAATATTTCACCATGATGTTGGAAGGACCGGCATGCTCATGGTTGAAAGGCCTACCTCCTAATACTATTAACTCATGGGCTGAGTTAAAGGCGCGTTTTATCAAAAAAAATCAAGGAACATGCAAGCAGCCACTAACGATTGTTGATTTGGATCACTGTGTGCAGCGTGAAGATGAGTCGGCCCATCATTGGGTCCGGCGGGTTTCAGCTATCATCCATTCATCAGACAACATCACGGCGGCTCAGGCTGTTCTAATTCTAGAGAAGAACTGTCATTTCCTGCCTCTTAAGCAGAAGCTCGGGCGGCTCAAGCGTAAGTGCCAGGATATGGGTGACCTCATGAGTGCTCTCACCAAATATGCGGACTCTGATAGTACAAAGGACCCAAGTTCAGATGATGATAAATCCAATAAGGGTAAGAAAAACGGTGGTGGCAAGGGTCAGCAGCAGAATGTGGCAGGGCACGACGGCAATAACCAGAGTAATGGTGGTAAGCAAAAATACCATGATGGCGGGTCAGATCTGGTTGCTAACACCAACGCTGGGTACAAGAATCAGTGCCGTGATGGCAATGGCAAGCCGCCCTTCAATCCAGGAAGGTCACAGAGTATTGCGGAGATGCTCAACGGCCCTTGTCCCAATCGTAGTTATCAAAATAAACCATCTAAACATGCTTGGAAGGATTGTTATATCATGAAGGAGTTCAGGAATCAAGGGTTTCAACAGCATCACGGTAATGGTAATGGGCCGCCCGGCGGGTTAGGCCCCGGGTCTCAGGGAGCCGGCTTTGGTGGGGGCGGCTCAAGCTCCAATTATCAGAGCCAGGTAAATCAGTAGTTTGGTCATGGGAATCAATAGCAGGGTAATCATTCTGGGTATCAGATTAACCCCAAGCAGCTAAGCGATGGCCAATACCACATCTTCACTATGAGTCTTTGTAAACGTGATTAGAAGGTTCATAAGTGAGCGGTTCATGCAGTAGAGCCGGCTGTTCCACAGTATTTGAGATGGTCTGAGCACACGATAACATGGAGCAGGGCGGATCACCCGCCTCGGGTTGATAACCCGGGTCATCTAGCCCTTGTAGTGTCCCCCCAAGTGGGTGGTTATAAATTCACCAAGGTGCTTATGGACGGTGGTAGCAGCATCAATATATTGTACTATGATACTTTCCGCCGGATGAATCTGACTGACAAGGACTCAAGCCGTCCTCCACAGTGTTCCATGGCGTAGTACCTGGCAAGTCGGCTTACCTAGTTGGAAAGATATCACTTGAAGTGGCTTTTGGTGATGAGTACAATTACAGAGCAGAGATGTTGTGGTTTGAGGTGGTCAAAATCAAGAGTCCATATCATGCCCTGTTTGGACGGCCGGCTTATTCTCGGTTTATGGCCCGCCCTTGTTATATCTATTTGCAACTTAAGATGCCAAGGCCAAAGGGGACAATTACCATTCATGATGATCAGAAAGTCGCTTTGGAGTGCGAGGAAGGAGATGCGGCTTACGCAGAGTCAGCTTGTGCCACGGAGGAGGTCAAATATTATAAGGATAATGTTGACCTGGCTGATATGACCCCCCTGAAGAAACCCACCACAGAGTCTGACCCACCACTTAAGTTTAAGTCGGCGAAGGATACACAACAAGTTGATTTAGTCCGTGGTGATTCTTCTCAACAATTCACCATTGGGATAGGGATGGATCCTAAATAGGAAAGCACGCTCATCGAATTCATCCATGGGAATCAGGATATCTTTGCATGGAAGCCTTCTGACATGCCAGGTGTATCGAGAGAGTTCGCTGAGTACTGACTTAATATTGATCCTAAGATGAAGCCTGTTCGCCAATTCCTTCGTCGTTTTAACGAAGAGAGGTGTAAGGCTATTGGAGAAGAAGTGGCCTGGGTCCTAGATGTCGGGTTCATAGTTGAGGTGTTCCACCCTCAATGGCTGACTAACCCGGTGCTTGTGCTTAAGAAGAACAGCACTTGGTGTATGTGTGTTGATTACACAGATCTTAACAAGGCATGTCCAGCTGTCCATTTGCTCTCCCTCACATTGACCAAATCATTGATGCCACGGCGGGTTGCGAGAGTTTGTGCTTCCTGGACGTGTATTCTGGTTATCATCGAATCAAGATGGCAGTGGAAGATCAGGAAAAGACAGCTTTTATCACCCCCTTTGGAGCTTTCTATTATGTATCTATGCCTTTTGGGCTCAAGAGTGCCCAGGCGACTTACCAGCATTGTGTTCAGAATTGTTTTCACAGCAGATTGGTCGAAACGTTCATGCCTATGTGGATGATATTGTGGTTAAGTCAAGGAAGAAAGAAACCCTACTTGATGACCTGAAGGAGACTTTTGACAATCTCAGGGTGTACAAGATGATGCTTAACCCTGCCAAGTGTGTTTTTGGAGTACTAGCAGGCAAGTTGTTAGGTTTTCTGGTCTCGGAGTAGGGCATTGAAGCTAACCCGGAGAAGATTGAGGCAATTACCTCTCTCTCTAAGCCGGCATGTATTAATGATGTTCAATGTTTGACGGGTCGTATTGCAGCTCTGAGCCGGTTCATAAGCCTCCTTGGAGAGAAGGCGATTCCCCTGTATCAGATGATGAAGAAAACTGATCACTTCGTTTGGAGTGATGTTGCTAATGAGGCATTTGAGGAGCTCAAGAAGCAGTTGGCTGAGCCGCCCGTCTTGGCTGCTCCCATAGACAAAGAGCCTTTGCTCCTGTATGTGGCGGCTAATAATAAAGCAGTCAGCGTGGCAGTTGTTGTGGAGCGCAAGGAGGTGGGTAAAGAGTATCCAGTCCAGCGGCCGGTTTATTACGTCGGTGAAGTGCTCACGGAGTCCAAGCAAAGATACCCACATTAGCAGAAGCTAGTGTTTGGGGTGTTCATGGACAGTCGCAAGCTTAAACATTATTTCCTTGGACATCCGATCACAGTGGTTAGTTCTGCACCACTTGGCGACATAATTCAAAACAGAGATGCTACTGGCCGGGTTGCTAAGTGGGCAATTGAACTTGGGCCACATCATCTGAACTACGTACCTCGCATAGCCATCAAGTCTCAAGCTTTGGTGGATTTTATTAACGACTGGACAGAGTTACAAGCACATGAGGAGAAGCCTAATAATACATATTGGACTATACATTTTGATGGGTCTAGGGAGTTGGAAGGCTCGGGGGCAGGAGTTATTTTGGAATCTACACGAGGTGATAAGTTCTGTTATGTTTTGAGGCTTATGTTTCCCTGTACCAATAATGCAGCTGAGTATGAAGCTTTGTTACATGGGCTCCGCATGGCCAAAGAGATGAACTTGAGTCGGGTTAGGTGCCTGGGCGACTCGGATCTCGTTGCACAGCAAGTTTCACGGAAGTGGGATTCTAAGAACCTGCTTATGGCGGCTTATCATCAGGCAGTCGACAATATTGCTGGTCACTTTAAGGGTTACCAGGTGGATCACATAGACCAGAGGAAAAACAAGGCGGCTGATGCGTTATCCCGGCTTGGGTCTCAACATAAGCCGGTGCCTCCCAATGTGTTCCTTGATGTGTTGCACAATCCTTCTGTTAAATTACTTTCGGAGGAAGATCTTGCTATTCCTGACCCGGAGGGACAGTTGGTGGTGGCTCTCCATGCCATCCCTGATTGGAGGATGCCTTATCTGGCTTACCTGACTCGGGGCGAGTTACCTGAGGATGAAAATCTGGCTCAACAGATCACAAGGCGGTCTAAGTCCATGACTATTGTTAATGCCGAGTTACACAGATCCATTGTTACTGGTGTGTTCCAACGTTGTGTGTCCCCTAAAGAAGGTCGTGAGATCTTACAAGAAATTCATGCAGGTGATTGTGGGCATCATGCTGGGTCACTATCCTTGGTAGGTAAGGCTTTTCATCATGGGTTCTTCTGGTTGACGACTCATGCTGATGCAGAGGACATTGTTAGTAAGTGTGATGGATGTCAGAAATTTGCAAGGCAAGCTCATGTGTCGGCTGAGGAGTTACCGTTGATCCCAATCACTTGGCCGTTCGCGGTCTGGGGGCTTGATATGGTTGGGCCATTCAAAAGGTCTAAAGACAAGAAGACCCACCTTTTAGTGGCGGTTGACAAGTTTACAAAGTGGATTGAGGTAGAGCCAGTTAGCAACTATGAAGCAGCAACTGCAGTTCAGTTTGTTAAAAAGCTTATGTTCCACTTTGGTTATCCTCATAGTATCATCACTGATAATGGCACAAATCTGTCTAAGGGTGCTATGAAGGAGTTCTGTCAGAGAGAGCACATCCGCCTTGATGTATCTTCGGTTGCTCATCCACAATCTAATGGTCAGGCAGAACGTGATAACCAGGAGATATTATGAGGGATCAAGCCTCGGCTTCTGGTTCCTCTGGCACTAACGCCGGGTTGTTCGGTTGAAGAGCTTCCTTCAGTCCTTTGGAGTATCAGGACCACCCCCAACAGATCAACAAGCTACACGCCCTTCTTCATGGTTTACGGCGCAGAGGCGGTTCTCCCAAGTGATATTCGTCATGACTCGCCCAGGGTGGCGGCTTACATTGAAGCAAATAATGAGAAGGCACGTCAAGACGCCCTGGATGCCTTGGAGGAAGAACGTGACCTTGCGGCGGCTCGCTTGGCGTTTTATCAACAAGACCTGCGTCGCTATCACAGCCGCAGAATCAGAAGCCGGATGTTCCAGGAGGGCGACTTAGTGCTCCGTTTGATTCAACATCAGATAGGCATGCATAAGCTTTCCCCTCCTTGGGAAGGACCTTTTGTGGTTAGCAAGAACCTTAACAATGGGTCATATTATCTCATTGACATACGTGAACACAACAAATCATGTACCTCTGAAGAGGAGACCAACAGGCCTTGGAACATTGCTCATCTTCGGCCTTACTACACTTGATCCACTGGCTTTCATCATTGTAAATACCTTTTTCAATGTATATATCTTTTTATGATCAACATAATAAAGTCGGCATCCCCAAATTTCGGGGCCTCTGTCGTTTCATCTCATATTTGCTGAGCATGAGTCTTGATTAATTGATCATAAGGGCACTAGGGGGCTTCCAACTCATTGAGTTTAGCTTACAAAACCCTTTTGACCCGGCGAAATGCCACATTATTGGTCAAACCTGCCTGTATGCTTGATGCTACTCCGAACAAGATGACCCGCCGTACTCTTGACAGTCAATCTTTTAAGACCCTGAACTAGTCAAGGTTAAAACAGCGGTCTAAAGTCATGTGAGGGCCAGCTTACTGATAGCGAGGATAAACCAAGGCTATGATGCCACGCTTCATGAAAGCAAATATTAGAGCCTTAAAAATGGCCTGTCTTTTCGGTCGAGCTTTAAAGCTGACTTATGAATATTTTAATATGCATGTTTCTGTCTTCATAGAAATTTTATGTTTTTTTATATGCAGGTTGTAAGTCCCTGGATCAGAGAAAATCCGGGTTAACAATTGCTCAAAATTGAGCTTATTATGGCCATGAGCCGCCAAGTGATCTTTTCAAATATTTCATGACCATGAGTCATTGGGTTTTAACCCACCCTGGCATTTGACTTTAAGTCGCCAGTACAAGTATTGATGGATTACTTCCAGTTTATATGACAAAATATCAAGTCAACACCTGAATTCAAAGATGGTGTAAAGCAAAGCTGCATATACAATTTGATCAGGCATACAAAGAAGCTTGATCATCCAGTTGATTGATTGTCAGTTCAAAAAACATGCACAATGGCATGACAAGACAATTAACTGTTTTAAGCTACGGCTATTACATGGCTACAAGATAAGCCCAAAAGTTTTCTCATAATCTGAAAGGAGTTAAATCACTCCTTTGAACCAGCCTCAGAGCCGTCCGGGTTATGACCAGCCAGGTTAACATCGTGGGTTATCCCGTGCCGGCTCTTCATCGCTTGCAATCTGAAGATTGTCCAACGTCCAGTCGATACCAGTTAATGCCTCAAAGGTTGCTTCATCATTCAGGACAAGAGAAGGGTCAATGTTAGAGGCAAAAATATGCTTACGCCTTTGAGGGGTTAAATCCACAATGTCAAAGGAGGGCGGCTTGATGCGAGTGTTGTTGTTGTCGTAAGCCGACTGATACTTCATCAGATCCAGCTCTTGTGCAAGCTGACATGCCAAAGGCCGCATCTCTTTGACACATCTGGCAAAATCTGCTTCATTGAAGACCGACCCATCATCATTATATTCTGGACACCCGCCAGCCATCTCTGTTGGGTCCAGTTCTGATTGGTAAGATTTTGCCCGGCTTAGTGCGGTGATGGCTCCTGAACGGGCGGCTAACAGTTTTAGTTCCTCCACTTGCTTCGGTACTGTGGATAGTTGATCCAGCACAGTCTTCATGAGTAGTGGCGGCTTCCTGCCATTAGATACAGCTACAAGCATCCGAAGGCTGCCAGCGTATAACTTCTCTGTTAAACAGTAGATGGCTTTCATCTTGGTCACCACACTTTGCCCAAGGCTAGCACTTCTGGCACCTATTAAGAATTCAAAACAATAGTCGCCAGGTGAGTTAGTATCATATTTCTTAAAATTGCCAGGCAAGTTGTTTTAATTAATTGCAATTTTTGCTTACCAAAGATGGCGGCAGTCATTTGAGCGATATGATGCTTTAAGCCGGCCAACTCTGTAGCCACCGGCTTAAGTTGGTTCTCAGCATCTTCTGCACGCTTTAATAAGGCGGCCTTTTCAATTTCTAAAGCAGATCTGTCAGCATCAAATTTGGCCTTCATTTTTTCTAAGTCCTCCAAAGAAGACTTCAAGCTCGATTCGGCTTTGGCGCGTTCTGCTTGTTCAGATTTTAAGTTCTTTCTTAAGCCGGCCAAATCTGACTCGCCTAGGCTTAATGCTTCCTGCACAGTTAAACAAAGGATTATCATTCGAAGAAAACACTAAGGGTGTTGCTTTGATTAAGATGGCTTTTTTTTACAGATGTTAGGATAAGACTATTTAAGTCCCAAGCAAATAGCAAGCAATTTCCTTGGCACTTGGGGGCTAATGTACGTCGTTTTTCTCTCAAAGTTATATTGAAGAAGGTGATAGGAAAGGAGCTGAGAACCCCGTAGCAGATAACTTGTCTAGGTTAGAAAATATTCTTGATGACCCACTACCTATTGATGATAGTTTTCCTTATGAACAACTAGCTGCAATAAATGTTTCTCATAATACTCCTTGGTATGCCAACTATGCTAATTATATTGTTGCTAAATATATACCACCTAGTTTCACATTCCAACAAAAGAAAAAAATTCTTCTATGATTTAAGACATTACTTTTGGTATGACCCACATCTTTATAAAGAAGGAGTAGATGGTATTATTGGATGTTGTGTACCTGAGCATGAACAGGAACAAATCCTACGGAAATGTCACTCCGAAGCCTATGGAGGACATCATGCGGGAGATAGAACTGCTCACAAGGTATTGCAATCTGGTTTTTGTTGGCCTACTCTCTTCAAGGATGCCCATAAGTTTATTTTATCTTGTGATGAATGTCAAAGAATTGGTAATATCGGTAAGCGTCAGGAAATGCATATGAATTATTCACATGCTGTTGAACCATTTGATGTTTGGGGTTTTGATTATATGGGACCTTTTCCTTCCTCTAATGGGTATACTCATATTTCGTTTGATGTTGATTATGTTACTAAGTGGGTAGAAGCTATTCCAGCTAGTAGTGTTGATCATAACACTTCCATTAAAATGCTTAGAGAAGTTATTTTCCCAAGGTTTGGAGTCCCTAGATATTTAATGACTGATGGTGGTTCACACTTTATTCATGGTGCTTTCCGTAAAATGCTTGCTAAATATGATGTTAACCATAGAATTGCTTCACCCTATCATCCTCAATCTAGTGGTCAAGTTGAGCATAGCAATAGAGAAATAAACTTAATATTACAAAAAACTGTTAATAGGTCCCGGAAGAATTGGTCTAGGAAATTAGATGATGCACTTTGGGCCTACAGAACAGCATATAAAAATCCTATGGGTATGTCTCCATATAAAATGGTTTATGGAAAAGCTTGTCATTTGCCTCTTGAGTTAGAACATAAAGCATATTGGGCAATTAAAGAACTCAACTATGATTTCAAACTTGCCGGTGAAAAGAGGTTATTTGATATTAGCTCACTAGATGAATGGAGAACCCCAAGCATATGAAAATGCCAAACTATTCAAAGAAAAGGTTAAAAGATGGCATGACAGAAGAATCCAAAAGCGGGAATTAAAAGTGGGAGGATATGTTCTTTTGTACAACTCTCATTTTAGATTCTTTGCAGGAAAACTTCACTCCAAATGGGAAGGACCATATATTATTGAAGAAGTTTACCGCTCCGGAGCCATCAAGATTAATAATGCCGAAGGTACTAACCTGAAGGTGGTCAATGGACAAATAATTAAACATTATATCTCAGGTACGCCTATTAATGTTGAAAGTAATATTATCCAAACCATGACACCGGAGGAACACATAAAAGAAACCTTCCGGAACCCTCCAGAATCCTAAAAAAAAGAGGAGGTACGTGATACGGTAAGTAAACGGACTCCGAAAAATTCGCAAAAATATTTTCTGTCAGTTTTGGAATATTACAAAAATTAGGAAAATAAGAAATAACCAGGAAGGCAACCGAGGAGCGCACGATACACCAGGGCGCGCCTGCCATTCCTGGCGCGCCCAGGTGGGTTGTGCCTACCTCGGGAACCTTCCCAACTCTGTTTTCCTCCCATTTGCTTGTTTCCCAAGATAAAAAAATATTTATATAACCCAACGTATTGACCACCGTATCACAGAGAAATCCTTTGTTCTTGTTTCGTGTTGTTTTCTGACAGATCTGAAAATATGCCGTCTCAAGATTCGGAGGGAGAGAGCCCTGTTTCTTACTAACCTCTAGATCCAAATGTCTTTAAGAAGACCTTCCCATATTTTTGGTTCACGGATGAGGAGGAGGACACCAATTTGGAGGAGGAGGAGGTAGCATCCTCAGATGAAGATGAAGTTCCACTACCTCAACTTGGAGATACGCACATCGAGCTCAAGAATTCAAGCCTCCCCAACAAAACTAAGACCCAATCTATCCCTTCTCGTTTTCTGCAGGATAGCAAGGCAACATCTTTCATAGCAGCAGTAGCATCATTAATAACTTGCAACATATCAGATTGTATAGCAGGTGCTGGTGTCACAAGCCTACTCAAAGCAGAAGGTGAATCAAGTGCAAAGTGTGATGGCAGTTCCTTACCTCCCCTCATCTTAGAGGGTACGATCTTGGTTCTAGTGTCTTTCAGATTCTTCATAGCGATCAACGGATACCCAAGTAACTCAACAAATAGAGCTATGCTCCCCAGCAATGGTGCTAGAAAAGGTCTTGATAACCCAGAAGTATAGGGGACCACAATAGTTTTTGAGGGTAGTATTTCACCCAAATTTATTGATTCGGCACAAGGGGGTCCAAAGAATATTTGCAAGTATTAGTAGTTGAGTTTTCAATTCAACCGCACCTGGAGAACTAAATATTTGCAGCAAAATGTTTAGTAGCAAAGCAGTATGATAGTTTTGATAGCAGTAGTAACAATAGCAATAGTAATGGTAACAGTAGCAGTAGCAGTTTTATAGTGATTACAACAGCATCAACAACAAAAATAACTTAGCAAAGATCAATATGTGAAAATCATAGGCATTAGATCAGTGATGGATATTTGTGTTGGATGATATTCATCATATAACAGTCACAACCTAGAGCGATACACAATAGCTCCAATTCATTAATGTAATGTAGGCATGTATTCAGTATATAGTCATATCTGCTTATAATAAGAACTTGCATGACATCTTTTGTCCTACCCTCCCGTGGCAGCGGGGTCCATAAGGAAATCTAAGGGATATTAAGGCCTCCTTTTAATAGAGAACCGGAAATGGCATTAACACATAGTGAATACATGAACTCCTCAAACTACGGTAATCACCGGAAAGAATCCCAATTATTATCACTTTGGGGTATGCGGATCATAACACGTAATAGGTGCATATAACTTGCAAGATAGGATCAAGGACAATAATATATTCATGAAAACATAAAGGGTTCAGATCTGAAATCATGGCACGTGGGCCCTAGTGACAAGCATTAAGCATAACAAAGTCATAACAACATCAATCTCAGAACATAGTGGATACTAGGGATCAAGCCCTAACAAATTGACTCGATTACATGAGAAATCTCATTAAACCCCATCACTATCCAGCAAGCCTATGAAGGAATTACTCACTCCCGGTGGTGAGCATCATGAAATTGGTGATGAAGAAGGGTTGGTGATGATGATGGCGACGAATCCCCCTCTCCGGAGCCCCAAACGGACTCGAGATCTACCCTCCCGATGAAGACTAGGAGGTGGCGGCGGCTCCATATCATAAAACGCGATGAAACCTCTTCTCTTATTTTTTTCTCGGGGAAAGGAATTTATAGGCTTGAGATTAGGGTCGGTAACAGGGCACGCCCAGGGGGTGGGCGCGCCCTGTTGCCTTGTGGGCAACTGATGCCCCTTCCAGTGGATCTTCGCTCTAGTACTTTTTATATATTCCATAAAAGATCTCCAAAAAGTTCCTTCCAATTTTGAGAACTTCTATTTCTGCACAAAAACAACATCATGGTAGTTCTGCTGAAAACAGCGTCAGTCCGGGTTAGTTTCATTCAAATCATGCAAATTAGAGTCCAAAACAAGACCAAAAGTGTTTGGAAAAGTAGATACGACGGAGACGTATCAGTGGAGTGACTGGAGAACTCTGTCAATCGCTACTTCATCCATAAGACTAACTCCCAACTGATTCAAGCGGTTGTAGTACCCAGACATTTTGAGTACGTGCTCACTAACGGAGTTGTTCTCCTCTATCTTGCAGCTAAAGAACTTGTCATAGGTGTCATACCTCTCAACCCGGGCGTGAGCTTGAAATACCAATTTTAGCTCCTGGAACATCTCATATGCTCCGTGGCGCTCAAAACATCTTTGGAGCCCCGGTTCTAAACCGTAAAGCATGGCACACTGAACTATCGTGTAGTCATCATTCCTTGTCTGTCAGACGTTCATAGTGTCCAGGTTTGGGGAAGCGGGTGGCACACCTAGCGGTGCATCAAGGACATGAGCCCTCTATGCAGCAGTGAGGATAATCCTCAAATTACGGACACAGTCCGCATAGTTGCTTCCATCATCTTTCAACTTAGCTTTCTCTAGGAACGCATTAAAATTCAGGGGAGCTACAACGCGAGCCATTGATCTACAACATAATTTGCAAAGACATTTAGACTATGTTCATGATAATTTGGTTCAGTTAATCAAATTACTAGTGAACTCCCACTTAAGTCAACATCCCTCAAGTTGTCTAAGTGTAACATGATCCAAATCAACTACCCATGTCCGATCATCACATGAGATGGGGTCGTCATCAATGGTGAACATCTCCATGTTGATCATATCTACTATATGACTCATGTTCGACCTTTCGGTCCTCCGTGTTCTGAGGCCATGTCTGTACATGCTAGGCTCGTCAAGTTTAACCCAAGTATTCTGCATGTGCAAAACTGGCTTACACCCGTGGTATACGAGCGTAGAGTCTATCACACCCAATCATCACGAGGTGCTTTGAAACGATGAACTTTCACAATAGTGCATACTTAGGGAGAACACATTTTATCTTGAAATTAAGTGAAGGGACCATCTTATAATGTTGTCATCGTCCTAAGCAAAAGAAGATGAATGAAAGATAAACATCACATGCAATCAATATGTGACATGGTATGGCCATTTTCATCTTGTGCTTTTGATCTCCATATCCAAAGCACCGACATGATCTCCATCATCACCGGCATGGCACCATGATCTCCGTCATCATGACCTCCATCATTCTGCCGCCATGTGGTTGTCTCCGCCAACTATTGCTTCTACGAATATTGCTAACTCATAGCGATAAAGTAAAGCAATTACATGGCGTTTAAATATTGACAAGTCATACAGTAAATTAAAGACAACCCTATGGCTCCTGCTGGTTGCCATACTCATTGGCATGCAAGTCATGAACCTATTTCAAAACATGATCATCTCATAGATCAACATATATCACATCACGTTTTGGCCATACCACATCACAACATGCCTTGCAAAAACAAGTTAGACGTACTCTACTTTGTTGTTGCAATTTTTACGTGGCTGCTAGGGCAAACTATAAGAACCGTTCTTATCTATGCAAAACCATAACAGTGATATAAAAGTTGCCTTTTAACCTTCTACAAGGACTGCCATTGTCAAATCAGATTCAACTAAAGTAGGAGAGATAGACACCCGCTGGCCACTTTATGCAATACAAGTTGCATGTCTGTCAGTGGAATCGGTCTCTTGTGCGAGGACAAGTAAGGTTGGTCCGGGGCACTTCATCCCACAATACCGCCGAATCCAAATAAGACAAAGGAAGTAAGCAATTTGAACAGCAGCGCCCACAACTTCTTTGTGTTCTACTCGTGCATATACATCTACGCATAGAACTAACTCTGATACCACTGATGGGGAACGCATGAAAAACAAAAAAATCCTACGAACACCCAATATCTAATGTAGAAGATGCATAGCAACGAGAGGGGAGTGTGTCTACATACCCTTCTAGACCGAAAGCGGAAGCGTATATAACGCGGTTGATGTAGTCGTACTCTTTGCGATCCAATCACGATCCAACCGATCTAGCGCCAAACGGACGGCACCTCCGAGTTTAACACACGTGAGGCTCGATGACATCCTCTACTTCTTGATCAAGAGGAGGTGGATGAGATCTGAACCAACACGATGGCGTGGTGGTTGTGGCAATAGCGGAACAGTAGCAGGGCTTCGCCAAGCGTCTGCACGAGGTGGAGGAGGTGTAACGGGAGGGAGACAGGCAAGGGTGGAAGGGTGGCTGCACCCCAACGCCTCCCCACCTTTATATAAGCGTGGAGGGAGCTGGTGGCTTGCCCTCCAATCCCCTAGGGTCATTGGCCAAGGGGGGAGGAAGGAAATCCCTCCTTTCCTTCCCCACCGATCGCTATCCCCCTTTTTTAGGGATCTTGATCTTATCCCTTCGGGATATGATCATATTCCTTTTAGGGGGATCTTGGTGCGCCTAGATCAGGGGTTGTGGGGCCTTTCCCCACTACCCACATCCATGTGGGCCCCCCATGCATGTGGGCCCTACTCCGGAACCGTCTAGAACCTTCCCGGTACAATACCGGAAAAACCTGAACATTTTCCGGAACCCTGAATATGACTTCCCATAAATAAATCTTTACCTCCAAAGCTCCTCGTCATGTCCCGGATCCCATCCGGGACTCCGAACTACTTTTGGACTTCACTATATGAATATCTCAATACTACCCTAGTCCCTAGCGTTATCGAATGTTAAGTGTGTGACCCTACAGATTCGAGAACATGCAGACATGACTGAGACTCCTCTCCGGTCAATAATCAGTAGCGGGACCTGAATGCCCATATTGACTCCCACATATTCAATGAAGATTTTTATCGATTGAACCACGATGTCAAGGATTCAGTTAATCCCGTATGTAATTCCTTTTGTCCGGCGATATGTTACTTGCCCGAGATTCGATGATCGGTATCTCCATACCTAGTTTAATGTCATTACCATCAACTCCCTTTACTCGTTCCGTAAAACAAGATCCCGTGACTAAACTCATTAGTCACATGCTTGCAAGCTTCTTTTGATATTGTATTACCAAGAGGGCTCGGAGATATCTCTCCATCACACGGAGTGGCAAATCCCAGTCTCGATCCATGCAACCCAACAAATACCTTTGGAGATACATGTAGAGCACCTTTATGATCACCCAGTAAAGAAGTGACATTTGATAGCACACAAGGTATTCTTTCAGTGTCCGGGAGTGACATGATCTCATGGTCTAAGGAACAGATGCTTGACATGAAGAAGGCTGTAGCAAATAACTAAGTGATACGATCTGATGCTAAGCTTATGATTGGGTCTGTCCATCACATCATTCTCCTAATGATGTGATCCCATTATCAAATGACAACTCATGTCTATGGTTAGGAAACCTTAACCACCTTTGATCAATGAGCTAGTCTAGTAGAGGCCTACTAGGGACAAGGTGTTGTTTATGTATTCACACGTGTATTTAAGTTTCCAGTCAATATAATTCTAGCATGAATAATAAACATTTATCATGAACAAGGAAATATGATAATAATCAATTTATTATCGCCTCTAGGGCATATTTCCAACACTATGTGCTATTCTATCAAATGCCCAACAGTAATTTGTTTACCCACCGTACTATGCTCATGAGAGAGATGCCTCTAGTGAATGCTATGGCCCCGAGTCCATTCACTTTATATTTACTAAAACCCTAAAAATACTTGCTGTAATTTATTTAATTTTACTTTCCTTTTTATATTATCTATCTACCACTATCAGATTTAATCCTTGCAATTAACTAGGACAAGGGGATTGACAACCCTCTTGCCCGCGTTGGGTGCAAGTATTTGCTTTGTGTGTGTGTGCAGGTACCGTTTATCCTGTTTGTGTGGTGTCTCCTATTGGTTCGATAACCCTGGTTCTTAACTAAGGGAAATACTATCTGCTACTATACTACATCACCCTTCCTCTTCGGGGAAATCCCAATGCCTATCACAAGTAGCAAAGATCTACAACCTGGGTCAAAACTCAAGCTGTGCAGTGTTTTGATTAATGCTGTCAGCCATGAGACCGATCTTATGCAAGAGACCATCGACCCTTGCCTCTAAGTCTTTGCTCATTAGGCAATAAGAATCAATACACTATGCAATAGTGTTCACACAAGCCTTAGAAACATGCTCCAAATACTTAATATTTTCCTTTATCTCCTATGGGGTAGGTGGTTCCTTTCCCCACTCCTTTTGGGGAGGCCCAAGAGGAAATAACGGAATATATCCTCAGATGTTGAACTAATAAGGGTTTGGAGGATACTCATCTGGAGTGGATTCATCATCTCCTTCTTGTGTCAGTTCTTCCTCTTTGATCTCCAGCACCTTGACTTTGTTATCGGTCTCCTCTTCCGAGCGAGGTTCATCCTTAAGGCTCAGCTTCCTTAGGTCCTTCCATCCAGTGGGCACCACCTCATCAAGGTTGGGGAAAGGGATGATGCGGTTAGTGGTTGATGAATACTTGTTGTTCATGGTGGCGCCCGTGCTCGTCATTTGCAACTAAAGCTTTTTGGAGGAGGTAGCAAGCAAAAGAGACTTGAGATTAGATTGGTTAGGGGCTAAGGGATGTGCCCCTCAGCCCTTTATAGAAGTTGAGAACCCTGGTAATCATGAGATTAGGCATAAAGAGTTAGTTAGAAAGAGATCAAAACAAAAT
The DNA here is from genome assembly GCA_011799875.1 of Thinopyrum elongatum. NCBI lineage: Eukaryota > Viridiplantae > Streptophyta > Magnoliopsida > Poales > Poaceae > Thinopyrum > Thinopyrum elongatum. The sequence goes on along the minus strand of CM022300.1, from coordinate 353,813,585 downwards.
CAGGAAAGAATCGCGGTAACATACCAATCTATGGCCTTCCATACAAGCGGTCGATCGTATGGCTTGTTGCTGAGCCTCTCTCTCTCTCTCTCACTCACTAACCCGTTATTGCGATGGGTCCATGCAACTACTCATACGACCTCTAGTGGTCGCATGCTCCGCCCTCGTTCGCTCTATCGCCAACCCGTTTGTCGAACATGGGCCATGCGACCGCACATCCGATCGTCGGCGCTCATGTGAAACACCGTTATACTCTTCATGGTTATTGCCATTTATGTTTCTATCTTATATGACCTCCCATATGACCAGCTTCGGTCGTATGATTCGCCGTCTTTTCCTCTGTTGGTCTCTTTGTCAACTTCTTACAAAATTTTCCTCCCTGAAAAGTTAGTGACGAAAACCCCCAGCTATGGACAAAAACTTCAATAATCCAGTCATGAGATTAAACAGGTCTAATTCAACAAAAATAGATTCTAAGCCAATATTTACATCTACAATACAATAGTACTCTTTCATACCTTTGTTTTCTCCTAAGAGATCCGGCTTCCTCGATCATAATGAAACTTACCTCTTCCACTTCCCGCTCTTCTTTTTGTTCATCGGTGAGGTATAGCTTCAAACATTGTCCATTCACGATCCAATGTCCGTCTTTTCCCCCTTTCAATTGAACAGCTTCAGAATTATAGACTTCTTCAATCACATAACGACCTTCCTAGCGAGACCTGAGTTTCCCTGGAAAGAGTTAAATAGGAGGACTTTGTCCCCTCGGCAAATGTTCGTTTCAAGATCTTGCGATTGTGCCACATCTTAACCTTCTCTTTAAACAACAGGGCACTCTCGTAGGCATTGTTATGAAGCTCTCCTAAAGCTTGTATATCTAACAATCTTTTCTCTCTTGCTTCCTTAAGATTAAAATTTATATTTTTGAATGCCCAATAAGCCTTATGTTCTAATTCTAAGGGTAGATGACATGCCTTACCGTAAACCATCTTGTATGGTGACATACCCATGGGGTTTTTTCAAGTGGTGCGATAGCCCAAAGTGTTTCATTCAGCTTCGTTGCCCAGTCTTTCCTGGACTTTGCACCGTCTTCTGTAATATTGTCTTTATTTCTTGGTTTGAGAGTTCAACTTGACCACTTGTTTGAGGATGATAAGGGGAAGCTATTCGATGAGTTACTCCGTACTTATGGAGTATCCTCCCAAAAATTCCTGGTATAAAATGAGATCCACCGTCAGTAATAAGAAATTTAGGAACTCCAAACCTGGGAAGGATGATGTCCTTTATCATCTTCAACGAGGTAGCTGCATCTGCGTGATGAGTTGGAATGGCTTCAACTCACTTGCCGACATAACTACAGCCACAAGAATGTGAGTATGCCCATCTGAGACAGGGAATGGTCCCAAATACTCCAGGCCCCAAACATCAAAAGTTCAAAAACTAGACTATTATTCATAGGCATTTCTTGTCTTCTACCTATATTACCTGTGCGTTGGCATGCGTCACAACTTTTAACAAACCTGTGCGCATCTCTGAAGAGTGTGGGCCAGTTAAATCCTAATTGAAGTACCTTGGTAGTGGTTTGGTCGCCTGCATGGTGTCCTGCATATGGGCTGCTATGACACTTATCAAGTATAGCATTAATCTCATGCTTTGGGACACAACGCCTAATCATGTCATCCAGCCCATGCCCATAAACAAAAGGATCATCCCAAAAATAATATTTCAACTCAGTGATTTTTTCCTCTGATAATCATGTCATCCGGCCCATGCCGATAAAGGTGGCATGTACTTTCCTAAAAGAAAGTTGGTGTCATCTACAAACCAAGGCTCTATCTTTTTAATCATAGCCAAACTCTCACCTGGAAAGGATTCATTTATTAGAACTAGGTCATAAGGTATTCTTTCCATACGCGACAGGTGATCTGCAACTGGGTTGTCCTCACCTTTGCGATCTACTATCTGCAAGTCAAACTCTTGAGGTAGTAATATCCATCGAATCAAACGAGGCTTAGCGTCCTTCTTGGCAAGAAGATAACATAAGGCACGATGATCCATGTGAACTATTACTTTTGAGTTAATAATGTAAGGTCTAAATTTATCACAAGAAAAAACAATGGCAAGTAATTCTTTCTTAGTTGTGGTCAAGTTCTTTTAATCTTCATCAAACTCCTGCTAGCATAAAAGACAACATTAAGTTTTTTATCATCTTGCTGGCCTAAGACAGCTCTAATAGCATAGTTGCTAGCATCACACATTATCTCAAATGGCTCATCTCACTTCGGGGGTTGGACAATTGGAGCCGTGATCAATGCATCTCTCAATTTTTCACAAGCCTGGATACAACTCTTGTCAAAAGAATAGGTACATGTTTTTGCAAAAGGTTAGTCAAAGGTTTTGACAATTTAGAGAAGTCCTTAATGAATCTTCTATAGAAACTAGCATGACCCATGAAAGTTTGCATACCATTTACATCTTGAGGGCAAGGTAAGTTTCCTATTACCTCAATTCTTTCTTGATCTATTTCGATGCTCCTACCTGAGACTCTATGTCCCAACACTACTCCTTCGGTAACCATGAAGTGAGTTTTCTCCCAATTTAGCGCAAAACCTGTTTCTTCACATCTCTGCAAAACCTTTGTGAGATTACAAATATAATGATCAAAGGAAGTGCCTTGGACAGAAAAATTGTCCATAAACACTTCGACAATTATCTCCACAAAGTCAGATTTTTTTTTAGAAATGCACTTCTGAAAAGAGGGTGGCCCATTACAAAGGCCAAAGGGCATTCTATGATATGCATATGTACCATAAGGACAAGTGAAAGTGGTTTTCTCCTGGTCTTCAGGTCAGATAGGTATTTGTGAGAATCCAGAATATCCATCAAGATAGCAAAAATAAGAATTGTTAGCCAAGCTTTCCAATAGCTCATTTATGAATGGTAGTGGTTAGTGACCCTTCCGAGTCCATTTATTCAATTTCCTGGAATCAACGAACATTACATATCCAATAATAGCCCTAGTAGGGACTAGGTCATTATTTTTATTAGTTACTAAGGAGACCCCTCTTTTCTTACGAATGCAATGAACTGGACTCACCCACTTACTATCAAAGATAGGGTATATTACCCCAACGTCAAGAAGAAGTATTACCTCTTTTCTTACCATGTTCTTGGAAGAAGGGTGCAATTTCGTTGACTTTGAATTACTGGTTTGGCTCCTTCTTTAATAGGCAGCATGGGAATAGATAGATGGGTCTATTACCTTCACAGCTTTCATTGAGTACCCCAATGCCTTTTGGTGTCTGGTTAGAACCGTCAATAGCTTCTCTTTTTCTTTCCCTGAAAGGTCAGCATTAACAATAATAGGGAACCTTTCAGTATTATCCATGAACTCATACCTCAATCCTTTGGGTAACGGTTTAAGAATAGGAGGAGGCAGTTCCTCATCTCCTTTCCTTTCAAGGACCTTGTACACTTTATTCAAACAAGGGCTGACTATCGAGGCGTCATCCATTATCATTTCAATTTCCTTCTTCTCTTCATCTTCAAATAGAGACTCAGGCCTTACCAGGACCCTCTCAACTCCGTCATTTGGAGTTTGAAGATGAGTTTCAGCTAATTGATTTAATTTCAGTTCTTCTTCATCTTGAGATTCTCTTTGATACGGTTACTTATCATGGAAGAGAATGGGAATTTAATCATCTCTGCGCCCTACTTCGAGATAGTTTTCTTTTTAATATATGCCCCTGCAACATTCAAAAAAGAGGTTCCAAATACAATAGGACAATCTTTATCTCCTAAAATCATTAGCACAAAGATATCAATAGGATATATGATTGAGCATATTATAATGTTGACACCCTTGATGATGCCACAAGGTACTCTATCGGTCTTATCTGCAAGCTTAATAACCACGTCAGTTGGCTCAAGGGTACGTGGAGAAATTTCATCATAATTTTTTGCATAGAGAGTGTAAGGAATAATATTAACTGGAGATCTAGGGTCACATAATCGAAAGTAGGACTTGCTACCAAAGGAACATGACAACATTTGTTTACCTGGATCTTTTCCTTCGGTACACCCTTTCAGATAAGAAGTGGTGTCTCGGTCTAGATAGACTTCTTTGCTAACCACTGATATAGGCGTAGCAAGTTATTTCACAATATCAACATGTGGTGGAGTCCCATATTGTTCTGCCTTGATACTTTTCTTATGCTTAGCTGAAAGTGACCCCCCCCCTTTCTTCATAATCGCTTCTACCATGCGAATTGCTTTAGATTCTCTGGTATGCTTTACAAACCCTTCATCTGTTAACTACAAAAACTCAGAAAAATCTTTCAAGATGCATAAAGTAGGGCCAGTTCCAATATTAAGCTCATGACGAAGATTTTTCATCTCCTTATCTCTAAAGAAGGATTTAATACTATCATAACTAGGATCAATCTTTGTCTTCTCTTTTGAACAGAGGTACCAACTCTCAACATTGTGCCGAATCCCGTCAAACAAACTCCAAGCCTGTGAAATCTCGGTTCCCATAAAAGAACCTTGAGGAGCAATATCTAATGCATGTTATATAATTTTCTTTGAGGATAAAAATAAGCATAGAACCTTGAGAGGGCTGACTATCGGGGCGTCATCCATTTGGCAGCTTCCTTTTCAAGAGTATAAGGAAACAATTTCGCCTTTATCTCTTCATTAGTCAAATCCTGCAACTGAAAGGTGCCAGATGCAAATTCAAATTTTTTAGTATGTTTATCAGGACTTTCAGTTCCATCACCTCGGAATGTGTTCTTTTTAAACATTTCAAGTAACCGAGGATTTATCTCAAATACTTTATCGGATAGGTCAGGACCGACGGATATGAAGTTCTCTCCTTGAACTAGTCCCACTACTAGTTGCACACCTACCTGGTAAATTTGTTCTTAAAGGACCATTGTTGCTTGCAACATACAAAAACCATTAGAACACAAAATAATTCAAGACTTGAGACAAAGCCCAAAAGCGCTCAGCTCCCCGACAACGGCGCCAGAAAAAGCTTGATAGCCTACAAGTGCACAGGGTTTAGTTGTAGCCTTTTTGAAGTAAGAGTATCGATCCCATAGGGAGCACATGAATTAGACTTGTGCCTCTTGTAATGAATTATTATTTGTGCCTGCAAATAATCATAGACTCCAAACAAAGTGAGGGCGGAGATAAATTGTGATTGAATTGCAAAGCAAGCTTTCAAAGTAAATAACATAAAAGTAATAAGAAAACAGTAGCTTGAGTAACTGATGGAATAGCAGAGGAGTAAGGCGTTCTCAGGGAGTCCGGAATCCCCAATGGTATGTTTCTAATGCAACCTATGCGTGGGCATAGTATGGTATGGATACTTGAGCCACTCTTGACAGTTATGCTGGGCAGAGCCGGGTACAGAACACGTTCTACTCGAAGCAGACTTCGTGCTACGCACGCCACCACCATAGTCTCCCCATAGGGTTACAACTATGATAATTAATGGTTTACCTAGTGGACGCGACATCTCTAAGGGCTCTCCGTAATTCCCCTATTAACTATAAATGTTAGGAGTAAAGGCTTTTATTGTCACCTCGAATTACCTTCACGTCGCCCAGCCGAGTACAGAACACGTTCTACTCGAAGTAGACTTCGTGCCATGCACGCCACCACCATAGTCTCCCCTATAGGGTTACAACTATGATAATTAATGGTTTACCCTGTGGATGCGACCTCTCTAAGGGTTATCCGTATTTCCCCTATCAATTACAAATGTTAGGAGTCAAGGCTTTTACTGTCACGTCGAATTACCTTCACGTCCTACCCCTTTACAACGACAGTGATATACTTTGTGGCCATAAGGCAATAATGCTGAGTGGGGTCCCTTCACAACATTCATGAAGTTATTAAACTAAGAATTCAATAAAGGATCTCATGTCCAAAATAACGATTCAAATCCTATATTCCTGAGGTTCATCCATATCCCCGAGAACTAGGGGTCTACTCACACATGAAGACAACAAACATCATGATGAGGGTGATGGCAAACATGAGTGAATGATAAAAGTAACACACAAGATGCTCCACTAGGGTTCCTGATGTCACAGTGATAAGAATTTGGATGATGATGATGATGACAATGGTGATGATGTTGATGACGATGACAATGGTGATGATGGTGTACCCTCCTTATGCTTGGTGATGAAGATGGCCCTCTTCTCCTTGCCAATCCCTCCTCTGGATGATCCCCAGAGGCTAGGGTTCTATCTTCTGGACGAGTTTCTGGTGTCTCTCGGCGTATGATCCCCGATTCGATTTCACGGGGTGAAAGTAGTCGATGAGGCGGCGGCGCTAACACCTCATACGACCGTCCATACGAGCGGTCGCACTCATATGGAATGTCATCTTTTACTCTAGAAGGGCCACGATGGCTCCTCCTTTGGCCTCCTTGCTTGATTCTTATATGGTAGGTGATTATCACATTACATACGTGATTCCACTGCCATTTCCTAGGATTCCTTCCATAAAGTGCTAGATGGTCCAAAAAGCGTTACCTGAGGGTTATCAACAAAAGTAGGTGCACGAACGCGGTAAAAATCCATAAAGCCTACCATGTAGGCACAAAATAACTATCAAAATCATCACATAAATTGGACTCATCAATGTCGCCTGCGACAGACAATGCTGAGCAGACTCCAACCAACGTGATGTTGCTCCTTGAAACTGTGTTGTAGCAAGTCAAATCTGTAGCAAGTGAAATCCGCTAATAACAAGGTGTGCTCCAGAGGCAGTATTGATCTTCACATCAAGGTTGTCAGAGACACAGATTAGTGCCATCGCAAGGAGGAACATCCACACGCAAACCAAAAGTGGAATTATCAACAGTATCTGCACTAGACAGCTCATGCAAATGAAAAAAATGGGGATGAAATTGATTCATGCGCACCTCCAACTGGAGGAGGGACATAAACATTATGTGCCTTTCCCGGTGGTTGTGGTTGAAGGCAAGGGTGTTGATGATAGCGTTGTCGCTACCGTTCCCAACATTCCGCGATGAGGAAGAACCATCTCCAGAGGGCGAGCTCTCCTTGTTCAGATTTGCTCAATGTCAAGCGCTACCTCCTCCTGAACGGCATCAACTCGCGATGAGGCCGTCGAGCATGGCGGTGTTCGTCTCCAATAATCTGCCCATGGATGTGAGAAGTAACTCACCATGATCCTTGAATTTATGGTCCAAATCGTTGGCGAACTCCACTTGAAGAAGTTCATACACGCTACGACCCTCGACCGATAACTTCTCCATGGCTTCTGCTCGCCGCCGTTCTTGCCATCGAGTACCATTGCGGTGTCGCGGAATCTCCAGGACTTGTTGTCTTTGATACCAATTGTAAGGTACCTCGATCGCTATATCTGAACTAGCTCACAAACTGGATTAATTTGAAGCACACATGAATTTGAACTAGCTCACAAATTGGATTAATTTGAAGAACACATTAATTTGATCCAAATACCTTTTTTGAAAAGGAGGATTACCCCCGGCCTCTGCATCAATCGATGCATGCAGCCATATTATTAAATAAAAACGTAACAAAGTCATAAGGTCCAGAGAAGCTCATAAACTGAGCAGTAGTCGAAAGAAAATAAATCCGAAAAAGCGCCACATCCGGCGATATAGAACTGAAAAGTGCCACATCCGGCGATAAAAAACAAGCTACGATGCCTACACACCTAGCCTATTATTAGCTCGCCACCCAAATTGGCTGAAGATAGCCCGTGCTACCGTCTCCCAGCGGTTGCACCCAATAACCAAAAGCTCCCTGAAGTCCGCATGAGTGAGTAAGGACCACATACGGATCCAAGCTGTAGCTCTGTAGATAACCTGCAAAAAATTGGTGAATTTTGTCCCATTAAAAATCATATCATTCCTAGTGTTCCATATAGCCCAAAATAGTGCACATACTCCTATCCGAATATGTTTAGCCAAGTGTATGTACACTCCATTAAGCCACGTCCCAAATAACATGTTTACGCTCCTTGGGGGTTGAACATTAAAAGCTATATGAATTGATCGCCATAATAATTTTGCAAGAGGACATTCGAGAAAGAGGTGTTTAAACGTTTCATTTTCATCACAAAAACAGCACCTGGAGTTACCAACCCAATTCCTTTTTACCAAGTTATCTTTGGTTAGAATGACTTCTTTATGGACGAACCACATAAAGATTTTGATCCAAAGCAGAACTTTAATCTTCCAAATGTGCAACGACCTCGACAATGGCTCGGAGTCAATTAGGTCCGAATACATGGATTTCACCGAGAAGATTCCATTCGTGGTTAACTTCCAGTGAATTGTATCCGCCTGATCGGATAGGTGAACCTCCATCAACCTACGAACCAGGTGCAACCAAGCATTCCAACGTCCCCCTACTAGGGATCTCCTAAATTGGATATTAAGCGGTATCGAGTTTAATACTGTGGCGACATAATCCTCCTTACGTTGCACAATACTATATAAGGAGGGATATTGCAAAGCCAAAGGCGTCTTCCCTAGCCATGTATCCTCCCAAAATCTAGTAGTGTTGCCATTACCAACTAGGAACTTCACCCGTTGGAAGAAAGTTGCTTTCGTCCTCATTAACCCCCTCCAGAAGGGTGAGTCCGTTGGCCTAGCGGTGACCTGGGCCAAAGTCTTAGCGTGTAGGTATTTATTCCGCAAGATTTGTACCCACATACCCTCGGTCTCAATAGATATTCTATATAGCCACTTGCTAAGCACACATCTATTCTTTACCTCTAAATTTTTTATCCCTAACCCGCCCTGGTCTTTTGGTCTACAAATAATATCCCATCTAGCCAATCTATACTTCTTCTTGGCTACCAAAAGAATCGGGATCTATAAAAGTCAAGTCTTTTCCGTACCCCTACCGGTACCTCAAAGAAAGATAGAAGGAACATCGGCAGACTTGTCAAAACCAAATTTATCAAAACCAACCGATCTCCGTAAGACATGAGCTTGCCCTTCCAGCAGCTCAGTTTCTTTTCAAATCGATCTTCCTATACATTTCCATTCTTTGTTCGTTAAACGTCTATGATGAACTAGGATCCCTAGATAACTAAAAGGTAAGGATCCCATTTCACAACTGAACAAATTTCTATAGTCATCTTGTTCCTCTTTGGCTCTCCCAAAGCAAAAACAATTTGCTTTTATTGAAGTTGATTTTGAGCCTAGACAGTTGCTCAAAAAGACATAATATAAGCTTCATATTCCTAGCTTTTGCAAGATCATGTTCCATGAATATAATAGTACCATCCGCGTATTGTAGGATGGAGACTCCCCCCTCTACAAGGTGGGGGACGAGTCCTCCTACTTGGCCACTCTCTTTGGCCCGACCAATAAGTACTATCAACATATCCGCTACAATGTTAAACAGCACAGGAGACATGGAATCTCCCTGTCGTAACCCCTTACGTGTTTGGAAATAATGTCCTATGTCGTTATTGACTTTTATTCCGACACTACCTTTCTGTATGAATGACTCCACCTGAGATCTCCAAGACTCATTGAAACCCTTCATACGTAAGGCTTGCTGCAAAAAGGACCATTTGACCTTATCATACGCTTTTTCAAAATCCACTTTGAAGATAACACCATCTAGTTTCTTCGTATTGATTTCATGCAGCGTTTCATGTAGGACCACAACTCCTTCAAGGACGTGTCGTCCTGGCATGAAAGCAGTTTGTGTTGGTTGCACAACCGAATGGGCTATCTATGTCAACCTGTTCGTGCCAACCTTTGTAAAAATCTTAAAGCTTACATTGAGAAGATAGATCGGTCTGAATTTCTCAATGCGAATAGCCTCAACCTTCTTTGGCAACAATGTTATTGTTCCAAAATTGAGGTGAAACAGGTTTAAGTGGCCATCGAACAAATCATGGAACATAGAAATAAGATCTCCCTTTATGATACTAATTGACCCGTTGTGCCAAATGGCGCAGAGACCCGCTAAAGCCATGTTGTCGATGAAAATAATTTCATTTTGGAAGGACATATTCGATATTGATAGTAGAAAGCCCATGTGTTAAATCATGCTATATTGAAAATATGTTTATCACGCTGAGAAAATTGAGTTTGAAAAAAAATCATATTTGTATAACATGTATAGACCAGCTAAGGAAGCATTTTTTATTTGAAAATATGGTTATCACGCTGAGAAATCCGAGTTTAAAAAAAGACATATTTGTATAAGATGTATAGACCAGTTAAGGACGTATTGTTTAGCAGTGTTTGTACCTAACTTTTATTTTCCATGTGCATGAAAAAAAAACTGTGTTGTGCATATGAAGGCATAGATATTTGAAAGGCCCATGTGCTACCTAGCTGAGTCCACAAACAATTCTGTGTGTGTGGCTCATCCGAAGTGAATATGAAGCAGCACGGACTACATCCATCGTGCCTGTTTATCCCCTTTCTTCCTCCATTCCTCATTTGGGCGAGTGAAGCATTTCCCCTTTCTTCCTCAGTTCCTCATTTGGGCGAGTGAAGCATTTCAAGAGAAACGTACTCAACTGGTGAGATTTCTTCATTCCTATTATTTCGGATTTCTCTGTATGCATGGATTTTTTTTTTATTGAGGGATAGTACCAATATTTTCTTGGGCTGGCAGCCCTTCGGGTGGCATCAGTTGCCAAAAAGAGGAGAGATCAGTAGGAATCGAAACACCAAGGGTTGGCCAAATCACAACAGCGAAATTGCGGTCGTTTTTCATATATACATGCAGTGGCAGATCATAGCATTGCTGAAGCGGACTAAAATTCAGGAGAACGGATGAGAGCGGAAATGATGTGAAGTCTAAGTCTGGGTTTAAAATGGGCATAAGTAGTATTTCAGTAGAGTTGTATCATAATGCACAAAGGCTTAGTAACTGCAATACTAATTTACTCTAGGAAGAGCTGTACAATTTACTCAAGTAAGAGTTGCTCAATTTTGTCGTAACGAACTGTAATAGGATGGTGGGAATTATATGTTGATGTGTACAACCTTCACAACTACTCCCTGCGTCCCATAATGTAAGACGCTTTTTGACTCGTGTGGTGTCAAAAAATATCTTACATTATGGGACGGAGAGAGTATAACTCTGTAACAATGCACAAAGGAGTAGCAACTGTAATATTAATTTACTCGAGGAAGAACTCGTCAATTCTGTCATCAGAACAAACTGTAATAGGATGGTGCAAATTCTGTAAACCTTGAACGGGGCGCATGGTACCTTCCAAAGCCTATTAACAGCAACATGTAACAAGGCGAGAGAAAAATGATTGTAACTATCTTTTCCTTGTTCAAACATTTGAGAAAACTTAAGAGAATCCTCTCTGCTGCCTTTTCCTCTAATGTTCTCTTTTCCTTCTTTTACCTACAAAAATGAAGCATGTTCCACACTTTGTTTGGCAGAACAAACTGGCAAAATCAGTGTTGTTACCAACAGACTTACATATTGCAAGAGGGATTCTGGAAGTATTTATCCTGACTAAATTCAGGAAAGACCCAAAAGCATAATAATTTTGCAGCCCGGTATAAGACTCGTTTCAGCCCTCGTGGTGCATCTCGAAGCCCTGCAATTGAAACCAAAACATCACTCCGCACTAAAATCTCTAAATACCTGTTTATCTAACTAATCGAGCAAGTAGCAGTCCTGCACTGAAACACCTAAAAACCAGATCAGTTATCCATATTATGCACATCTCTTCTACTACAAAATCTGTAAAATGAGAAACTAGACCCTCAGCACACTGTCCAACACACACTGCATGTGGTCCTGGAACCTTGAACCAAGCACTTTGTTTTTCTAGATTCTATAAAAAAACACTTAAGGATGGTATAGCTAAGCGGAATTTGCATATGTAGAGCTTCTGCCAAGTTCCTAAGAAAAGAAGAAGGGGACAGATGTAAATTTGTAAGGTCATGGTATTTACCATGCATACATTCTAGTGTAATAATTCAAAGATATTACATGTTTTTGAACGGAGCATTTCCACTGCTACCTGGTTGTACCTTCTTAATGTCCGAGGAGGCCTTCTTGTCTATATACAGTATGCATCCAAATTCAGTATAAAAAAGGACTACTCATGAGTAGAAAGATCATTGTTGCAACTTGGAATGACATGTTCTAGTAGGAATCCTAGATATACAAAGAGAGGATTAGTTCAGCAGAATCAATACGATTATATAACAAACTATCAAACATTGCACTATATCTCAAGAATTTATAGTGTAGCCACCAAACAAAGTGGTAATCAAGGCAACATCAATCTAACAACAATGGCTGACCGATGATGTTTTAGTCCTTCTGGTTTACTAATTCAGAGGAAACGTAACAAAAGTCGCTCTTTGGTCAATAGCATCAACTGATTCTTTGAACTCTAAATTAACAAAGAATGCGAGAACTCAAAAATTAGAACATCGCTTTGTATCCGCTTGATGCTACATTTTGAGTTAATAATATGCCCTTTATCAAAAAAAAAAGTTGCATGCACATGTTCACATGCTTTCAGCCACATACATCTCTTCTCTGCAGAACTCTACTACAGTTTACCACTGAGTACCAAGCTAGCACGGCCACAGACTGACAGACACAACACCCAGCAACAACATGTGAGCAACTGGTACTGGAAGTATCCTTGCTTGAACTGCTCTAGTAAATTGCCTATTGTCTATCACTACTAACAACACTATCAGTCAATTAAGTAACCTCATCCCATTATAATTGAACAAAATAAGGATAAATATGCACATCGACCCATCTCTTTCTTTTTTCAAACAAAAAACACCAGATCATCATCAGTAAGAAGTGCACACAACAATCATGCCTCAGTTGATAAATAATGAAGCAGTAATCAGAATATATAAAATGGGAATAAAAGTAAATGGCAGAAATCATCCATCAACAGAGCTAAAACGGGACGGGAGTGACACAAGTATGCTAGATTGACAATAAAAATATAGAAATCCATAAGCATGGACACTACTATTGTATTATAAGAAAATAACAGAAAAATATAGTTAATATGCAAATTTTTCCGCCATAAGAATAAGAAAGGTGTAACATGAGCAAGGATCTGCTGTATTTCAATTGGTGCGTGTACCTAAGGTCAGATGCGTGCCTTTGATTCGTCCCATACTTTTTTGTCCTGTCGATTAGAATAGTCGCATGCATAGCTAAGAACTAAACTGTAGTGGCAGCGAGGTTTGCTTGAATGGCCTGGCCTAGTGGCCTGCTTGAACGCTAGGCTGACTGGTGGTTTAAGTTTAGCAATGAGTTTACTTCTTTAACAAAATAGCATGAAGGATCAATGCAAGAAATTAAACTGCTTTCCAAGGAACCACTATTTAAATTTCCATACAGAAGTCTAACTCTTCAATTTGCTTGTATCTTTAGGACAAAAATAACTGCAGCTACATATCATCATCTTTACATAGGTCCCAAAAGATGTGAATCTGGTAACAGAAATACCTTGCAATATCTCTAGTGCATACTTCAAATAACAAATTTCTTCCTTTGTCATGCAAGTATCCACAAAGCAGTTTCGCTTGCCGATGAGCAACCTTACTAACGGTCCTACAAATCAAAAGAAAATATTGATTTAAGGAGGAGAAATAAACACCAAAAACTTTTAGATATTGACATAGGCATAGCTTGCGATGATTACGAAATGAGATAAAATGGGAGTGGCCAACTATTAGTTCTTACACTGAGCAGACCACCTCAACACATTGTCAAAGCTACCTTAGACTAAGTTAACATGGAGATAAATGTGTATTGACAGAAAGTGAAATGTTCTGCGAGGAATAGAAATGGCAGGCTGGTTATGTAAGAAAAGACCAACATGCCTATTTAAAAATAGACCAGAGAGTAGACAGATCGTCCATATGCACTCACCATGCCGTGAGGAATGCAAAAACGATCTTGCAGACACTCCACAACACCAAAGACCCAACAGGCACCACAACGACCCTGTCATTGTTAACCAGTACATACTAACTTGAGCATTTGATTCAGTCGTTATGTAAAAAAGCAAAAAGATTACTGAACCTAGCATTGTTATGGTACCGATTCAAACTAAACTAAGTACAAAATAAAGATAGCAAATTTACCGAAAGTAGAACGCACGCGCCTGCTTGAACAGATCTAGCAACCTATGATATGTCAATCAGGATACCTCACAAAAAATTCACAGAATGCATTGATCAATATTTATGCAAACCAACCACCGCCGCCTCACCTCCTCACATAGAAGAACCATCTAAAGGAAATAGACACATATGCCATGGACTGACCTAAAATGAGTGGCTTCATCGTGTGCAATTGCCTTGACCAGAAGAAGGAGATCTTGGGTGATGTAAGCAGCCTTTCTATATCTGTAAGCAATGAGATACATCAATTGGCACACGAGATGAGCTTTTGGATGTTACTTCTATCTCACAGTAGCAAAGGGAGGGTCACATATCAACTCCTTTTTTTAAAGCTCAAAGTTGCAAATGCATATGCATAGCACATCACTTTTTTTGTAACAAATATGGCCAATGGCCAATGGCCAATGTCCATAAATACTGGTCAGGATCAAAATTCATTCTACAGGTTACTTAATTATCTATAAGCTTGCCGGTTCATGATAGCTATGAACTTCACATCATCGTAAAAGTCTAAAATATCACATCATGTTTGGTTGAAACAATATGCTAAAATATTCAGTTTGCGAACCACAGCTAACATATGGGGGAGAAGGTGGCAGCTCACCTCTAGCAAGGAGCTAGCATCAGCAAAAGTAGGAGCTCATCCTTTGGCGTACTATGAGCATGTCACTGCTGCCTTGCACCTTCATGCACCGTCGCTACGCACAGCACATTAACATCCCATTGTTCTTGAGAAACTGTACATAACAAACTACTTGAATTAATACTTTGTAACCGATCAGCAAGAAGTAGCAACCAGGTTCTAATAACGAAGAGCCGAGTCTAGGATGTGTCACTCCTATTTCATACTAACTGTACCTCTGGGGAAAGCAGAAATGCGCAGCACACAGGGAGAGATCAAAACGTGATGAAGCAAAAGAAGGTTAGCAGGCGAGCAAAGGAACCAATCAGAGATAGGACCACCAGGAACTTACCCCAAACTCATGCAGAAATGAGGCTATGCCCCAACCACAAAACCAGAAATTGCTCCATCGTATTGACACCTGCAATCCTCCTCTGTAAATGTTGCAGGCCTGAAGTTGCCTAGCAGGAAACAATTAGCACTAAACATCCCATGGTATAACAATAGACCTCACAATTTATGTCAGGACAACAGGTCAAAGCAAAGTCATTAGAAATCAAAGGAGGGAGACTAAGGGAAGATACTACCATAGGGACCAGATCGGAGCACCATTAACCAAAAAACAACATGGATGCGGTGGTTAAGAGAGAGGAGACGAGCCGAGTGAGGCCGGTGACGGCGAATGGCCCCTGGCCGCTGCGTCGCCTCCATGAGGGCCGGCCTGCTCCTTCACCCTCCGGTCTCCTACCTCTTCCCTGTAGCCTCATCCCATGGCGACGGGCCGAAATTTGCTTGTCCTCGTCGCCCGCCTCCCCTGCTCCTTCACCTCAACACCGGACTCGGCTAGCCTTTTCCCGATCTGGAACCAGGCGCCGCCGACGGCCGGATAGACAATGAAGAGAAGGAACGCAAGATGGAAGGGCAGCGTGCTGGAGAAGCAGCAGCAGTGGTGGAGTAGGAGTAGCAGGCGGCGGCGAGGATCCAGGGTGGAGGACGTGGTGACGCGAGGAGGAGGAGGGAGAGGCTGTGGGGATCGAGGGGAAGGGGGCTAGGGTTCGTGCGGCTGTTGGTGAGGGAGTGGGACTGGGGTAAGGATAGGATTGGCTGCGGGAACGCACTGAGAGGATTGGCCAAAATCTCATGCACGCGGGTACGGTTGACCCAGCCAACGAACGCCCGAGACGAGCCCACTCGTCATTGGCCAGTGAAAACGACCGCGAGGTGAAAATCGGAATTGACTGCTGTGAAGATCCAATGGCCAAGACACATCGGAAGACAGATCTGAAGGCCAATGAGGCCCCAAATAGGGGGAGCTCCGTGGAGGCAAGTTGACTAGCATCCTTATAGGTTTAAATGCCCGCATTTCTGATAAAATTCCTTCGGGAACCCATCCGGCCCAGGGGCTTTATTATGCTTTATTTGCGTTATTGCATCAAACATCACTTTCTCAGTGAACGGAGCAGACAACAACTCATTCTCTTGTAAGTTAAGTTGAGGTATGTCCTCGATCGCACTCTCATCTAGAGCTACAAAACTTTCTTCTGGTGCTCCAAAAAGCTTCTTATTATCTTCTTCTTTCTATGTTTCCCATTAGCTATCATATGAAAAAACCGTGTATTATCATCTCCTTGGACAATCTTAGAAACCTTTGCTCTAAGCGCCCATTTCATCTCCTCCTCTCTCATAAGTGCTTGTAACTTCTTCTCGGCCTCATTCTTAATATCTTGCCAGACATATTAAGAAGGGTGGATTCCGCTTTCACATCAAGTTCATTAATAATTTGTGTCAGCCTCTCCTTTTCAACTTTATAAATACCACTTTGGTTTTTGGCCCATCCCCTCAAGAATTGGCACTGTCTAATTTTGTTTTGCCATATTTCCACATGAGAAGTCCCACCAGACTCCCTGGCCCATTCTATCGCAATGAGATCTAGGAAGCCCTCCCTCTCGAACCATCCTAGTTCGAAAGAGAAAGTATTTCTGTTGCCCACATGGGTCGATTCCCCGGAATCAACCAGCAATGCGGCATGGTCTGAAATGGCCCTCTACAGAGCACGAACCGTTACCAGTGGAAATTTATGTTCCCACTCAACACTAATGAGGACCCTGTCCAATTTCTCATAAGTAGGAATTGGCAAGGAACTAGCCCACGTGAATTGTCTACCAGAGAGGTCAATCTCCCTCAAGTCGATACTTTCAATGATCATATTGAACATGAATGACCACCTTCCATCAAAATTGTCATTATTTTTTTCATCTTGTCTTCTAATGATATTGAAATCTCCTCCAACCATAATGGGCAACCTTTCATCCCCACATATTCTCACTAAATCCACGAGGAAGCCAGGCTTAAGTTATGGCTGCGCCGCACCATATACGGCCACCAGAACCCATCTGAAGCCATCAATTTTCGATCTTACCCGAAATTTGACAGCAAATTCACCGTGAACCACATTTAGCACTTCTAAAGTTTCGCACTTCACCCCAAGTAGGATCCCTCTAGATCGCCCCCTTGGAGGTAGACAGTGCCAATCAAAATCCCCCCCCCCCTGAAATGGTGTTGAGAAACTGGGGAGTAAAATTATCTCTACCCATCTCTAATAAAGCCATGAAATCCAATTTTTCCTCTATCGATGTTTCACTAAGGAATCTTCTTTTAGCCAAGTCCGCTAGACCTCTGCTATTCTAGAATATTCCTTTCATATTTTATCATGGAATTTTTTTCTTTTGTTTAACTCTCGCGCTCCTGCGCACCGCCGATGTGGGATAAACCTTCCTCTTCCAGGTTCTTTTTGATTTATCTTTCATCGCCTCTGTGTGCAGAGGATCGGTGTCAGTAGATACAATGACATCTTGTTGCAAAGGGGCCATATACCCCTCGGCAATCACATCCTCATCCTCGCCTGCTAAGCCCTCCATGGGGACTAAATCCTCATAGAGACTCTGAAGCGCTGTTACTCCAAGATCATTAATATCAGTGTCATTCATGGGTTTTACCGCCGCTATATTTCGAATTAAATCTAGAGCTCTATCCATTTCTAAATCTAACAGATCATTAATGGATTTGGCGGTTTCTTTGCCATTACTACCAAGAGAGATCCCTAAGTTGCTGGCTTTATCAATAATTTCATGTTCAGAAAAGTGCAGAATGGAACAACTTGTATTAACCGACATACCTGTATGAGCTTCGATGTCTCGAAGCTTGGCGGCCCTCATAGCACGCCCCATCTGTATGTCATCTGCGTCCGGCTGGCCCTAGATCCGGTGACTAAAACGTCTGTCACCAGACATAGGATCCGGAATACCTCCAAAAGCGATCACGTCCTCCATAACGACTCCATCCGGGTTGTGGCCGCCTGCCATATGCCCGAACGAGTCCGAAGCGATGGGAGGTACTGACCTCCCAAACTGATCCACTGCGGTACCGTCAACCGCGACGGCCGAAGCACTAATCTCAATCGATCGGCTATCGTCACCAACCGGGCGGGACACCACCTGTGTCGAGCTGGTCGGACGTGGTGATGGAGAGCGAGATGGAGGCCTAGAACCCTCCATTGTAGGGGGAGGAGTAGTCGCCGCCGGTCGCCCCTCCGCCGCAACCATCAACGTAGACACCTCCGCCTCCACAGGGGTAGTTGGCCGCATATGCGGCGTCGTCTGCGGTGGAACCTCATCCACCATCTGTCGGTGATGCTCCTCCACCACCTGTGATGGAAGATCATCATAAGAGTCCTCCATCTCCACGCGGTCACCCCAAAGACGGCTTGGTGCGGACACCGCCTGGAACGAACCAAACCGGAGAGATGCTGCCGGAGAGGACAGGGGCGCCGCCCCCTTCTCAGTCCCCGGCTCAGTCGACTGTGTGGATTTTCTGGCCAGTTTGTCCTTCCCACTATGGTCGTCGGGATTGCCATCCATCCCCTGGTCACCACTACCATCTACACCATCAGTCATATCAACATCTGTAATCCCAGTGTTATTGTTTGCCTGCTGAACCTCCTCCACCACAATATCAAGATCATAAGACATCCCATCATAGGTCCATGGTACAAAGTCTGGAATATAATCCGCATTCACAACACCGACAAGTAGCCTCGCCACTCCATGCAGGCGTGTAAATGGCATGTCCACCTTCTCTGTTTTACCTAACAGAGAGCCAAGACTCGAAACAATAAGATAGTCATTAAGTAGAGTCTCTGGAACACCAGAGAGTCTAACCCAGACCTTTTCCAGCGGTATCCCCATCGGCTCAGGTTTTTTGCACTCGTCAAAGTCAAGAATGCACTTACTCCCAGGCACCTTACTGAGCCCACACTTCAGCAGATGGTTAAGATCCTCCCTCCTAGGGAACTCCACTCTATAAACCTGATCCTCCAACCTGACGAGTGACCAGTGAAAAGACTCAGACACCAGCCGTCTGAGCTGCTGACACACCTGTTCCTCTGTCAACGTCCCCTGAGTAACCTTGACCAGATCAAACTTCGAACTCTCCAACGCAGGAGTCGCCGAGATCGTGCTTGGAGTCTCAAAGAACATAAGCTTGGTGTTACAGACACCATAAATATTCACCACAGGTGTAGGTACCAAAAGCAACGGACAGTCGTCAGATGAGTGTCCAGACTTCAGACATATATCACATAACAACGCCGTGCAGTCAATCACAAAGTGACCTGGCACACCACAACGATAACAGGTCATCTTTTCTTTCTTACGTGCCTCTTTGTTAGCACACACCGCATCCGCTTTATCGCTACCTTTGTCACTCTGACCATCTTTGTCATCTGAAGGTGTGGAAGTTGGAATGGTGACCCCAGCCAGAGCTTTAACCGCCGCCACCGCCGCCTCAGGCAACGCTGCAGAACAAGAAGCGGCGGCATCTGCCACTTTGGCCGCCCCGCTGACAGTCCCCTTCGGCGGGAGAACCGGCTTAGGAGCCGTCTTCGGCACAAAGGGACGGTGCGGAGGGGGTTTGCGACCACCCCCACCTCGACCACCTCTCTGGCGGTAGTGAGGTCCCGTGGCACCTTCAACAAACTCGCCGGGTGGAGGGTTAAAGTTCCACTGCCATTGATTCCTGGCGGACCCGCAACCTCCACCATTATTCCACTGGTTCCATCCACGTCCTTCGTATCCTCCATCGTAGCTGCGACCAGCACCATAGCCGCCACGGCCTCCATTGAAGCCGCCACGGCCTTCATTGAAGCCGCCACGTCCAACGCCGTGATACCTTAAAAATGGTTTTATTGAACAGCTGATGTATTTTGCATCGTTGAGATGCTGTGAATTTTTTTTAGGAATTTTAATAATAATAATAATTTAGAGTTTGCTTTTTTGCAGAATCTAGGAGCCAGCAAACGGACGGAGCTGTAGTGCAAAATCCACGAGCCAGCAAACAGCCGCTCCGCAGATCCGAGGAGCGGTGGCCTGATAAGTTTGGACAGCCTCTGTGATATCGTGGAGCGCGCCTCAGCCGACCTGATCACTTTGCCCTTATCCGAAGAGACCAAACAAATCCCAGAATCCATCCGCGCCGTCGCCTTGTCTCTCCACCTCCGTCCCCCGCTTCATCCCTACCTCGCCAATGGAGACCACCGACCCGAGGTGAGCCTCTCGATCAGCCCGGGCTCCACAATGGCGTGTCTGGCGCCGCACTTCAAGTGGGCCCCGTCTTCGTTCTCCACCACCCACGCGTACCAGCGCCCTTCCTCGTCGTCCTCATCCTCCAACTCAGGCAGGTGCTCCGGCCGCCGCCCCTTCCGTGTCCAGTGCGCTGTCACTTCTGCTGCTGCAGCAGTCGTCGACGCTGACCACGCGGCTGGTGGGCCGCTCCACCTCGTTTACTCGTCTCCGGACACGGCGCCGGTTCTCCAGGTGACGTAGTCTGCTCGGTTGTTTTTTGCATTGCGTTTTACATTCAACTGATAAAGAAGGTTTGGTTGAGCTAGGAGCGGGCGTGATTGGCCGAATGTTGTTGTTCTCTTACACTAAGTTGTTTCTGAGTGAGAATGTGAGCTAATCAGTTGGCCTATTATGGTCAACAAATGTGATGGACATGGAGTAATGATACTCTTGGTGGAATTTGATTTGAAATAGCATATTATATCACTACAGGTAGATTGCATTTCACATTACGTATGCACGCTTCTGTAGCTACTTCCACTGCCAGGATCGTTAATTTACTTTAAAATACTGCAATCTGGTACTAATTATAGGACTTGTAGCATTAGCAACTCTTACTAGTTATGTCAGATCATGCTTTTCATTCGTTTATTTTGTAAAAATTTCAACAGAGAAATTTTGAGTCAACTCTGGCATCAGAAACAGTTCTGAACAAAGAGGCTGTTGTAACTGCTGCAGCTGCAGAGGCAGTTGCCCTTGCAAGAGCAGCAGCTCAAGCTGCCCAAGAAGTTGTTCACATGGTACAGAAGAGTAGTTCCCAGCCCGTGTTCAGAAAAAAAGGGGAAGTGGAAAATTACTTGGCGAAAGAAATCCTTCGCACAGAAATGTTATCGAGCAGGGCAAATGAATATAGTGATGGTGTTCTATCGGGGGTCTTAGAACCATATGTCATTCCGAGTGATGAAGCAGAACTAGATGATGATACACAGGGCGCTGATAACATAGCTGTTAAGTCTGCACGTCAATCCGGGAGAAGAGCTCGGAGAACAAGAGCAACAATGAAGGCAGCTACAATAGTCCGTAGTTCCCCAAAACTAGCAACATCATCGAAGAAGAAGCGATCCAAGGGTCCATCGACCATGAATCCTTTAGGTTCCTTGTGGAAGATGACTGGCCGAAAACTTCTTACAGCAAAGGAAGAGGTTGAGCTCTCGAATGGTATTCAGGTGAGGCTACCGTTTTACAATTAATTTGTATGAACTACTGGATTTGTTGTTAGGGAAATAGCAACTTGTATTCCTATGAGGCCATAGGCCAGTATGTATACAAATACATGTGTGATACAACATGCAGAAAATCCCTTATATAATGGGACTATTACACGGCTAATATATACTCCCTCTGTCCCAAAATTCTTGTCTTAGATTTGTCTAGATACGGATGTACCTAATACTAAAACGTGACTTGATACATCCGTATTTAGACAAATCTAAGACAAGAATTTTGGGACGGAGGGAGTACAACTGTAACACCGCTCCCATACTCATGGTGAATCAACAACACTGAGCTTGGAGAGGAAAATCGTGTTGTGCTCTAGTCTGGCCCATCGTGAAGAAATCAGCCTACTGTAACTCTGAAAGCACACACTGAAGATTGGAGACATGTGACGAGAGAACACAGTGCACCTTGGGTGCTGCTCATCTATTCAAGATATATAGTACATGTGCAACAGTGAGTGAGAGAGGGAGGGAGGGAGGATTGCTAACACCCTGCCGCAGCTGAAGCATCCGGTAGCCGGATGCACAAGCTGGACCGGAAATCCTGAAACGCCAGCATCGGAAGACCCGTTGTCAGGACGTCGTCGAATTGCTGCTTCATAGGGACATGCAGCACGCGGAGCTTGCCGAGGGCTACCTCTTCCTGGACGAAGTGTATGTGGAACTCGACGTGCTTCGACCGTCGGTGATTGATGGGATTTGCAGCTATATACACCGAGGAAATGCTATCACAGAAGACTACAGTGGCCTTGGGCAGGGGAACGTGAAGTTCGCCGAGAAGTTGTGTGAGCCAGCAACACTCGGCCACCGTATTTGCAACAACGCGGTACTCTGCCTCCGCGCTTGAAAGGCAGACCGTGGCCTGGTGTTTGCTGGACCAGGATACCAGGGAGTCGCCGAGGAATATGACGCGCCGAAGGTGGATCGTCGTGTGTTCGGGCAGCCGGCCCAGTCCGCGTCGAAGTAGGCCACCAGGTCGAAGGATGCCGACCGGTGTAGATGCAGACCATGAGTGGTTGTCCCGCGTAGATAGCGCACGATCCGCTTCACGAGAGCAAGGTGAGCGGTGCGAGGGTCGCGCATGACGAGGCAACATTGCTGGACAACATAGGCTATGTCGGGGCGCTTCATTGTCGTGTATCGGAGGGTGCTGGCGAGGCTGCAGTACTCGGAGGCGTCGGTACCGGGGCACCGTCAGATGCCGAGAGCTTGGAGTGTGTGTCAGACCGACGTGGACACGGGCTTGCAGTCCTGCATGTTGGCATGGTCCAGAAGCACCTCGGCGGTAGGTGCGCTGGGACAGGAAGAAGCCAGCTTTGGTTCACGTCATGGCAATGCCGAGGAAGTAGTGTAGCGGGCTGACATCCTTCATCGAGATTTCGGTGAACAACTGTTGTTGGAGATGGTGAAGAGTTGTAGTAGAGGCAGCGAGGAATATGTCGTCGACGTAGAGTAGAAGATAGGCGGTTCCTGAGCTATTGTGCAAGACAAACAGCGAGGGATCCGACTGTGAGCCGATGTTGCGGACGAACGCGGCGAACCAGGCGTGTGGCGCTTATTTTAGGCCTAGAGACTTGTCGAGGAGGCAGACATGGTCGGGGTGGGTGTCGTCGACGTAGGCGGACGGCTGTTGGAAGTAGACGCGCTCGGAGAGATGTCTATGTAGTAACGCATTGTTGACGTCCATTTGGTGTACATGCCATTGGCGCGAAGCAGCAATGTATAACACAACGCGAATGGTGGCCGCCTTGACGACCGAGGAGAATGTCTCATTGAAGTAAACGCCGGGACGCCGAGGGAAGCTGCGCACGACCCAGCGCGCTTTGAACCTCTCCAAGATGCCATCGACCTTGAATTTCTGGCAGAACAACCATTTGCCGGTAACGATATTGGCGGCATGGGGCCAGGGAACAAGGCTCCACGTCCGGTTACGGTTTTCCATCAGAGCCTTGTACTCAATCTGCACAGCAGCTAGCCAATGGGGATCATGCAAAGCAGCACACGGTTTTGGGAAATGGGGACGTTGAGGGGTTTGTGGTGGCGGTGAGAGATAGATCGTATTTTTTGTTGAGTAGGAATTTCCCAGCCTGGCCGCGTGTGGTCATGGTGTGGGTGGGGATAGGCGGGACATGATGATGAGGTGCCGAAATTGGGTAAGGAAGGGGTGGGGCTGGTGTGGCCGGTGAATCAGAGATCACATGGTCGGGTGAAGGGCTTTGCAGGTTTCCTGGTTTGCTGCCATGGCAGGGATTTGGGTGTGTGGGCTGGCGGGTGAAGGGGGGTGGGGGGGGGGGGGTGCGGGTTGGCTGCCATGCAGGGTTTTCTGTATGTGGGGCTGGCGGCTGGGGATTTGGCTGCCATGGCAGGAGAATTGGGTGGGGTGGGAGATATTGGGGCGGCGGGGCAGGGGTGATTAGTGCGTTGCCGCTGAGGGACTGTGGTGGATTGGTGAGCTCGAGGAGGTCAGGGGTGGGGTCGGGTGTGTCGTGCTGAACGGATATTGTGTTTCGTCGAAGACAACGTGGCGAGAGAGGATGATGCTGATCTTGGGAATAACCAAGGAATACACATGGGGTAACTGGTGCTAGTTTGTGTGTTGTAGTGGTGGAGATTAGGTTAACAGAGGCAGCCAAATACTCGTAGGGCGGTGTAGTCTGGGTGAATGCCATAGAGAAGGAAGAAGGGTGTTTGGTCGCGGCGTGGATGGCATGGGTGTCGATTAAGCAGGAAGGTGACGGCCTGTAGGGCCTCAGCCCAGTACGGGTAGGGCATGACTGCGTTGATGAGTAGGGAGTGGGTGATGTCATTGAGTGTGCGAAGAGATCGTTCGGCGCAACCAATTTGTGGCGATGTGTAGGGGCATGACATGCAAAGAACAATGTCGAGGGATGAAAAAAGGGTGCGGGCGGCGAGATTTTCGTATTCACGCGCAGTGTCAGATTGGATTATGGGAATGGAGAGGTTGAAGTGGTTTTGTACAAGGGAGATGAATGTGCGAAGAATGTGGAGAACATCAGATTTTTGTCGCAAGGGAAAAGTCCATACAAAGTGACTGATCATCAACGATAACGGTAGTATTGAAAATTGGAGAGCTGAAACTAAAAATAAGAGACATGATCCGATGAACTAAAAGGTAACCTAACACTCTTCCCTGATTGGCATGCGCGGCCTGTCGGGCAGGAGCTCTCGGTGATGGCGAGAGATGAGCGTCGGAGGGTTTGATCAAGGGTGTCATCGACAGGGTGCCCGAGTCGACGATGCTAGGTGTCGCGGGAGACGGTGGTGAGGGTGTGATGACATTGAGGCTCGGTCGTGGGTTCCAGTGGGTAAAGATCGTCAGGAGAATCACATCGGACGGTCACCACCTTCATTCTTTGATCCTTAACAGAGAGTCCATGATCATCAAATTCAACATTAATGGGGTTGTCACGAGCTGGGGCTTTGGCTGGTATGAATATTTTGATTAGATTAGGTGAGACTAGAACATTATGAAGGGAGAGGGCATTGGTTGTTGTCGGGATGTTGTGGTAGCCAGTGTGTGTGACTGCTAGCGCGGAACCATTGCCAACTACAATGCGGGAAGAGTAGCATGG
The DNA here is from genome assembly GCA_011799875.1 of Thinopyrum elongatum. Lineage (NCBI taxonomy): Eukaryota > Viridiplantae > Streptophyta > Magnoliopsida > Poales > Poaceae > Thinopyrum > Thinopyrum elongatum. The sequence continues at coordinate 353,788,293 of CM022300.1, read as the reverse complement.
ATGACAGGAAGAGAGTATACCAGACAAGGACGCCATGTGAGTGGAAGCTCCAGTATCGAGGTACCACTCCGTGCTCGGCGAGGAAGCCTGACCTTGCTGCACTCTCATATTGTTCAAGGCGTGGATGAGGGCTGTCTGGTCCCAAGTCGGAGGGGTGGCATTGGGGGATCCGCCAGCCGCCGCACCGTAGAGGGGGTAGGCAGGAGCACGGCTGGTGTGCCAGACAACAGGTGGAGCCGAGCTGAGTGCTGGTGGAGGACCCCATGGTGCACCGCCATGCTGGGGAACAGAGTGGAGCCCCCGGGGCACGGGATAAGGATGCCTGCACCAGGAGCATGGGGCCGCCAGGGCATGGGCCAAGCGTGGACCATGCCGGTCCAGGGCGCTGGTGCGGGAGCAGCAAGGCGAGGGGCTGAACCACCCCCGCAGAGTGTGATGATGGGCCCTCGCCAGAGTTGGTAGTCTTCCCCTTGCCCTTGTGGACTAACATGAGTCTGAATGGTCCACCCGTATCCCATCTGAGTGGGTTTCTGCCCCCTTAAGTGCGTGACCCTATAGGTTCACGTACATGGGCACGACCCGACTATGGACTTCATCGAAGGTTGCCAGCTTTGGGTTGTTTCGACTATATCCTGATTGTTATTGACAAGCTGTCCAAATACAGCCATTTTATTTCCTTGCATCACCCTTTTACTGCTCTACCTCTCGCTGACGCCTTTCTCGACATGATTTACAAATTGTATGCTATGCCTCTTCTATTGTCTCTGAACGTGATCGCATCTTTACCACTGCCTTTTGGAAAGAGTTGTTTCAATGCACTCGCACCTGCTACGTATGATACTGCCTCGCCACCTCTAATCAGATGGCCAAACAGAGTGTGTAAATCAACAGGTGGAGGGTTATCTCCGTTGTTGTGTCAGTGCCCATCCAACTCGTTGGTTGGTCTCAGTCGCTCCCTCTTTGTGAATTTTGGTAAAATAGCAATTGCACCCTGCAATTGTCAAAACCCCCTTTGAGGTCATCTATGGGCATCATCCGCGACACTTCAGCATTACTCCTGATGACACCATTGTTATTCCTGATCTTCAGCAGTGGCTTGAACGTTTCCTCCTCATTATGGACTCGGTTGGTCAGCACCTCCTGTGCGCATAGCAGCGGATGAAGAGCCAGGCCAACAAACATCACATTGATAGATTCTTTGCTGTTGGTGATGAGGTCTTCTTGAAGCTCCAACCCTATATTCAGGCCTCTGTCGCTCCCCAAGCAAATTACAAATTGGTTTTCAAGTTCTTCGGTCCCTTCGAGGTGCTCGAGAGCGTCAGCGAAGTGGCCTATTGGCTAGCCCTGCCAGCGTCAACCAAAGTTTATCCTGTTTTCAGGTTTCCTTGCTCCGCAAGGTTCTAAAGCCGGACTATCAAGCATTACCTCAGTTGCCTTCAACTGATGCTCATTTGCTGGTCCCTGGGAAGGTGCTCCAGCAATGAGTTCTTCGCCGCAGTGCCGATTCTCTTGTTTAAGTTCTCGTTCAATGGAGTGACGCACCATCCGAGCTGGTGCACAACCTGGTGAACTAAGTGCGTGTGTGCGCTGGAGAGTAGGTGGCGGTGGTGAAACTGCTGGCCAGAAACCGAGAGGAAAAGAGAGAGGCGTGGGTTTAGGCGAGAGCTCGACGAACACCAATGCCGCGTTGCTTGTACTCGAGTCATTGCTGGACCTAGTAATCGAAATCCTAGTGAGATGGAGGGCTTAAATGGATGTAGTATTGTTCTTTTCATTTAGAGCCAGTTTTGGAGCTAAATATGCAAGATTACCTTGAATTGGTGCAGGATCTCTTGAAGCTGGAGGCAATTCAAGGTGAGCTTGCAGAGTACAATGGTGGTCAACCAACCTTCCCACAGTGGGCAGCTGCAGCTGGAACTGATGAGAACACTTTGCGGAAACGTCTTGATCATGGTATTCATTGCAAAAACAGAATGGTAACATCTAATGTGCGACTTGTAATCTCTATTGCCAGAGAATTTGAAGGTCCAGGGTTGGAGCTTTATGATCTTATCCAGGTACATGGACTTTTCTTTAGCTGCTGTGGTTAATAAGTATGGTTACTTCTATGCTGTATTTAGCATGGATATTTTATTTCTAGGTCTTCATTACAGGAAGGAATGCAGGGCCTTATAAGAGGTGCTGAAAAGTTTGATGCATCAAAGGGTTTTCGGTTCTCTACATATTCTCACTGGTGGATCAAACAAGCAATGCGAAAATCTGTCTCTGAGCAAACCCAGATATTTCGCTTACCAGTATGTTGGCCACCCTTGTCCTTTTAGTTATTGTATGTTTTGTTGCACTATTCTGTGTACCCACTTGCTGGCTGCTGTGGTCATACTGATTGTGACTTGGTGCCTAATATTACTATCATGCATGAGTGCAAACTGAATTAAGTTAGACAATTTCTGAGATTCTGCAGTACGAGTGAACCCATTCAAATTGGTGACACTGCTAGTCTATGTGCAAATGCGAGATAACTATTTATTTTGTAGCATAACGCATTGATGCTAGTTTCTTGGTGCAATGAGACACATGGTACAGTTGACGGTTTTTTTTCCGGAAAGGCCAAAGGCCACATATTAAGTTGAACAGACCTTTACAAAAACACCTTTACAGAAATTGGAATTTCCATCCAGGTCCCTGGGGTTGCCAAAGTCTTCTTCCTCCTGCATCCATCGGCCGCGCGCCTTAAGCAAAGTTCGTTGCCGCCTCTGGGCTTCTGTCTCAATGGAGCAAACTTGTTGAAGCCCACAAACTTGTATAAGCAACTGCCGGGAAGTCGTTGATGTAGACTAGGGGAAGTCGTTGATGTAGACTAGAAGACGCCGGCGGCCGCGATCTGCGCAGCAAATCGCCGACCCGGAGAAGAACACACTGGAAAGGGCCTGTAGAATGCCCCAGGCCCCGACCATAGAGTCGGGGAACACAAATCTCACACGCTCCCTGCTGAGGCCAAGGCTAGCCAACCTTCGTCGGTCAGAACTGGAGCTGGAGGACCAAGATGCACAACTACGTTCTCCACTCTGCAGGACAGCACGACCGAGACAAAACTGCAGAAGAAAAGCAAAAGAAGCAGATCTGGTTCTACTCTCCCACATGCCACAAAGAAGAACCGCCAGAATGACGGCGAGGCGTGGAGACCTTATCCATGCTGACAATGATGCCATCGTCTCGTCACCTCCGATCGGAGACAAACCCTAATATTTTTTCTTAACCCTAGCACCACCACCGGACCGAAGCCCTAGAGTCCCTGGCCCCCCCGGCGCTTGAGCACAGCAGAGGGAGAGGGGGCCCTCGGTCTCACCGGGGAGTAGGGTAGACCGGCTACCGCCTGTCTGTCATGTCCCCAGGAGGAGGCACGACGAACTAGCGGGATACGGTGGATTACCACGATTTAAGAGAGAAATCGGGATGGGAAATCAGTGAAAGGGGGTGAGGAACAGAGAACAGGAGGTGAGAGAGTTCAGTCTCGATTCATTTTTCAACATACCCCCATCAGGGTTACAAGCATAATACTTATACTGATCCTAGTCAGCAGAAGCAAAAGCAACATTCGGCCCATCTTGCAGCCCAGGCCCAGATTACAAACAAACTGGTGACAGCCCACAGCAGGGGTGTCACACTCTCCCTCCCTTGAAATTTGGCTTGCCCCCAAGCCCATGATGAACAACCTGGAACCGGCAATGCTTCTAATCTTGTCGAGTTGAAGAGCTGCCCCACCTGGATCATATGGTAGCAGTATATGCTTGGAGATGATCTGACTCTGAATATTTGCTGTTCCACATGTGTAGTGTTGCACTGCTTGTGTTGCCTTTGACATCAGCTGGTCTCTGAAGAAAAATTGGGGGCGGTTGCACTTGAACGCATGGCATTTCTGAAGCCTTTGAACACCATATCAGGATAACATTTGTCACATGGCTACCCATCCAGTGAGAGAAAATAGAATTCATATCTTGGTTAGGCAAATCAGCAGGCTGTGAGTCTCTTTGTGCATGCTTAACTAAATACTGAAAGCTCCCGGGGCTAAAACCATTTCGCCTCCATGATGGTGTCTTGTCCCTCATGGTGCTGAATAATTTTCCAACGTTGGAGACCAAAATTTTAGGAATAATCTGGGAAATACTAGGATTCCACAAGCTTAGCCCACACATGAATTTGCAAAAATGGGTCAGTGGTGGTTTGTTTTCAGGTGCCCATTCCTTGGAAATAGTTTCTGTGAGAGAAAAATCTGATCCGTGACCAAGAGAGTATCTCACAGCACGAACAAATAAACATGACATCCCCTGGCATGCAAGCATGGTTAGAGTACCGAGGTAATGGGCATGTCGTATATCTATGATCTCAAACATCTGTGTTTTTGAACTTGCTCGCAGAAGAGTAGCAAAAGCAGCAGCAACACTATAGTCCAGATAAACAAGAACGCCATCTTGCATTGGAGCAGCACAAGAATTGTACAGTGTCTCAAAAGTGTTGACAGCCATCGACACTAGAATATGTCGTCTTTGCGATGTAGCCGTGTGGCGGTTGATGGTCGTTACATGTTGCGTATGGTGGTCGGCTGATCATTTGCGTAGGGTTGCATGCTTTATGAGTAGTCCATATGTGGTTGGTTTGTACCGGTTTTTGCCCGGTTTTCCGTTAATTAACTGGGCAATTATCTTCTTCTTAATTAATCGATGAGGCAAATCTTTTGCCTCCGTTTCGGAAAAAAAAAGAATATGTCCTGGATTTCCATTGAAGCGATTATAGTGACCATGCAATTATCCATTGAAATTGTTCGGAACAATATAGAGGCGCAGTCAACAATTTCCTAGAATTAAGCTTCTCTTCTTGATCCGATGATCTAAAAAAATCGCCATTCCTACTGTCAACTTCCACTATAATTGCACTGAATAAATGGTGTGCTTTCCATTCCATCGTTCCAGCAAATATAACAAAATAACACCCTGTTCCAGCAATACCAATTGTCACATAGTCCAATTTCTGAGTCCCACAGTATGCATCTCCGGCAGCAGTTAGCTTCTTCACACTATGAAACAGGTGAGCTACAATCAGACAGCTCCAGGTATTCCCTGTAAGCAGCAGCCATCTCACTAAATCTGCACTGATAACTCCCCTAAATAATTCCCTTCTCCTGCAGTGTTGGCTCACGTGAGGGTATCCTGTAACTTGTATGTCTGCTGGACTAGTACTGGAATCCTTTGTACTGAATTTGCAAACAACGCCAACCAATAAAGTTATTGCCAGGTGTTTGTGTGTGTCACGCAGAGTAGTACACAAGGAATGATGAACAATGGCACTGGCTAGCTGCACACATTGAGTACCTGGCAAATATTTTTGAAGCTTCCACAGCGCATCATCCAAGCACCACATCACATTATATTTGAGCAGAATATTGGCAAGGATACTACAAGGAGAATGTGAGAGATGACTCATGAATCGCAGCACCTTTGAGTCTGTAGTGGCAAGAGTTACTTCCATGGACGAACAGAGAACCACAACCATGTTTGATGGCATGGTGTCACTCGGTGGTGGCTTGACGATGGCGCCACGAGCTGTACTTGTGTGCTTGTCAATGAACGACGGCCATGGTGACGGTCTGAGCACTTGCCCTTGTTGCTTGATAAGCACGTCAATGTCGGCATCGAAGCATATGGTTGAATACCTTGTCGGTGCCATGGTGTCCAGGCCGAGGACGGAAATTTCGATGTCAATGGCCTCAAACCTCACAGCAGGGGCAGCAAGCTTGGGAAACATGTCGACGGTGGCCGTGGACGAAGTAGGTGTCGCGGCCGAGGTAAGCGCTGACGTCGTGGTCAGCGTCGGAGCAGCAAGGCCGCTGACGTCCATGACAGTGACGTCGTGGCCTGCCTTGCAGTCCACTGGGACAGCGAGCTCAAGGAAGGCGTCGGTGAGGGTCTCCGTATGCGTGAGGTCATGAACTCCATTGTCATAGACGTTGTTAAGCTCCTCGACAGCCCTCGCCGTATCCTTCATGATTTCATCCTCCTTTATCCGAGCAAGGGACGACGCTCTCGTGATGCTGGATGGTGATTGCGACTGCACGGCTGCTTGAATATCCGTGTGCAAGCCCTTGACGTACTGGTGAACGAAGCACTTGATGCTTAGGGTGGAGTTGAGATCCAGCACTCGATTTACGCGTTCCCAGAATGTTGTCGTGTACTCGGCCACGGTTGCAGTCTGCTTTAGCTCGAGCAGCGAGCACAAGTGCAGGTTGTACTCCGGCGACACGTCCTGGATGTCGAGGAGGCAGGCACGCTCGTAGATGCACTGGCCATGCAAGGCGAGAGCCCGCGCTGCTCCGCTTCTTGATTGAAGCAGAACCACCGCCTCCACATGATTGATTCTCTGGAACACAGAGATCTTCACCGCACCATTTGCTGCAAACACTTGCTGCAGTGTCTCCTCAGTGACCGGGTAGTACACATGGTGCACGGCGACGTGGAGAACGCCACCGGTGAACAACTCTGGGTGGCTCGACATTTCATCAAACAGATGGTGGGCAGGAAGTGGAGTGGTAATTGTTTTGGATTTTTGTTGGCTCTGAATACCAAATTGTCATGTCCCCGGGATGGAGGCACGACGAACTAGCGGGATACGGTGGATTACCATGATTTAAGAGAGAAATTGGGATGGGAAATCAGTGAAAGGAGGTGAGGAACAGAGAACAGGAGGTGAGAGAGTTCAGTCTCGATTCATTTTTCAACATACCCCCATCAGGGTTACAAGCATAGTACTTATACTGATCCTGGTCAGCAGAAACAAAAGCAACATTCGGCCATCTTGCAGCCCAGGCCCAGATTACAAACAAACTGGTGACAGCCCACAGCAGGGGTGTCACACTGTCGCCTAGGTCATGGGAGCAGGAGAAAGAATGATTCATATGATGATTACGGGTATTACTTGGGTCAGACGTCTTTGGTACTTTTGGCAGTTAGTGTTGTCTTTTTTTCCTTTCATATAGTGAAAAGACATTGCACATTACTGCAATATTACTCCTGTTGACTTTCTCTTTTAATATTCTCTGTTAATTGATGATTCCGGTTAACTACTATTTATGTTTGATTCTCTGAGACCGTCTCAGTTCATTTGCTTCAACTTACCAGACAGTAGGCATGGATCTTACCAGACGGTAGGAATGAATGCCAATTTGTATTTGATACTTGTATTTTATCAATGCTGGTTCTCTTAGCTGCAATATTTCTTACACTGGTTTATTCTGATTACCAGGCTCACATGGTTGAGGCAAGTTATCGTGTGAAGGAGTGCACAAAACGACTTCGCCGTAAACTTAAAAGGCGACCCTCTAATGAGGAAATAGCGGTGGACACTGGTATGCCAGTCAAACGTGTCGAAGCAGCAGTGAACCTCCCGAAGTATAGTGTATCCCTTGATAGCAAAATTGGAAGCACAGACATGACTTACCAGGTGCTGTCTCGTTTGTATTTTGTATCTCACCCGCGCTTGCTGTATATAGAACTCAAACAAGAACGTGCTCCCATTTTCAGGAGGTCACAGCTGATCCCAGCGCCGAGACAGCTGAAGAAATGCTGAATAGAATGTCAATGAAGAAAGATGTGCATCAGGCACTGGATACTCTGAGCCCACGTGAGAGACAAGTTGTCAAGCTTAGGTTTGGAATCGATGATGGTAGGATAAGAACTTTGCAGGAGATTGGCAACATCATGGGTGTCAGCAGGGAGAGGATTCGGCAGATCGAATCAGGTGCATTTCGGAAACTGAGGGGCAAGAAAAAGGTGAAGTGTTTGATGGATTATCTGGTGCCTGTAGGCAATTGGTGAACTTTTTGTCTGCACAAAGTATTTTTCTTTCAGATTTAGTTTTGTTTTTGAGAATCCATTACTTGTACCATTTACCTAGCCACCCCTTATATAGTGTAGGTCAAATGAAAGGAATCAATAAATTTTGGTGAGCAATTTAATTTTTAAGATTCTTGCTGTGGAAACATTGAAATATCATGCATCCCTTGCCGTGCGGCTCCATATCTTCTCTCACCGAATATCTTCAAGAATAATAATCAAGCCAAACCAAATTGCTGAATTGCTGAAATAACTCGTATCAGCACCCTACAAGTGAGAATATAACGTAACGAATTGCTGAAAGATTACTGTAAAAAAAGAATTGCTGAAAGATTAGGGCATTACAATGATTGATAAGATAGTTTTATCTAAAGTCTTGCATGTAATTTAGATATGACAAAGAAACATGTGTATAATGGATCATCTCTTAGCATTGTCTTCAATAACTAGCTATTCCTAAAAATATGGTGAGATATACTCCCTCCGTCCCAAAATTCTTGTTTTAGATTTGTCTAGATACGGATGTATCTACCACTAAAACGTAACTAGGTACATCCGTATTTAGACAAATCTAAGACAAGAATTTTGGGACGGAGGGAGTATTATGCTAAGAGATCATTTCTTGCATTCTCTTAAATAAAAGAAGACAAGCCTTTTCTTATGATTTCTCTCCCCTCCACCTCATCATTTATCTTACGTGGCATTCCTAGGATAGAACCATTGTACATGTCCTTAATGGGAAAATCTAAGATAGCGTGCGCACAGAATCCTAACATCCGAAGGGGGGACATAGTTCCTTCAACAGCGCATGCACCGCGCGTGGTACGCAGAGCAGCGAAAATCTAGCGGTACAAGATTTGTTACAGTTATCAATTAACTTTTTTGTTTCTGTCAATACACATCGATCTATGCGAACCAACTTGTGGTTGGATATATGCCCAGCCCACTAGGGCTCAAATCTTGGTGCTCGCATTTATCCTCGATTTATTTAGGATTTCCGGTGATGCGCGTTCTCGTCGACTACGAGGCGTCAAGATGATATGCCGGCTCAGTCTCTCGGAGGTGCTCATAGAAATAGGGTGTACGTATGTGTTCATTGAGGTGAGTGTATACATGTGTATATGAGCGCTTGCGTCTGTACTGTGTTGAAAAAAACACAGGTCGATCTATTGATTACAAAGGTTTAAACCTGCAACAAGTACTTGAAACGGGAACGACTAGGATAGAATCTGAATCTATGGTGCAAGAATAGCAAGCTGTTGGATGGACGCTGGATGGCACAGATTCTGCTGAAGGATGGCAAGGCACTTAAGTGTATACTAGCATATATGTCTGTGCATCGCAGCGGAAAAACGTTTTAGAATTTTTAATTTACGATAACTTGGCTTGATGTTCAATTTAATTCAAAATGAATTACATTGCTTTATTCGGAATGGTCCAGAGTTGACATGCTTATTGCTAGGACAAATAAAAAAGGGTGATCAGAAGTTATTTCCACCAGGTTAATCCAATTGGTGAACCGTTGATGAATCAAAAGTCATCTCCACCAGGTTGATCCATTTGGTCCCAGAATCTTTCCATGTGAGAACGTCCAAAATGACTCAATGCTCTATCTATTGAAAGTAAGCTATATGATACTGCCTCATTGGGCTTGTGATAGAGGTGTAAGCAGTAAATTTATGAAAACAATTTGTAGTTATCTGGCTTGAGTATCCAAGTAGTGTTTTGTACTGGCTGAACTATATTTTACAAACTACTAGGAAAAATGCCCGTGCGTACCGGGAGCATAAATATTCTGAAAGCGCTATCAAGATGCCATTAGCACAGAAGACTATTATTTTGAAATGTTGCCACGACTACTTCTCTGTTGGAAATCTTCCTTGCCTTATACCCCAGGTTGTGTAAGGACTATGCTACTTGCAATAATGATGTCTGGATGTACATGATAAAGCTCCCAGCACCAAAGGCAAAAAAACATAGCAACATTTATTGAGCTTATGTGCAAGTCAATTTAGATGTCCTACAATATTCATAAATTACAATGGTTATTACTCCATTTTATGATTGTTTGGTCCTAATCAATAAAATATGTGATTTCTTTTTTGCGAAGAATGAAATATAAGTTTTTTACAACATTTATCAAACGACCAAAATTTGTATGAACAGAACTGGGTATCTCAGGAAGCAATTCATTACCTTGTCAACACCTTTATTACAAGCATACATGAAAGCGTGTAGGCTGGTTGCAAAAGGAGGACGGTTTTGTTAGAATAATCTAAGTACTAATTGGTTGATTTAGCCAGAATTGATGAATGGAAAAATTGGATCTTCTCTAATCACGTGAATACAAAGTTTGATCTAATGCGGAATTAGGAGTGTAGATTAAACCTGCGTTTGGAGATGTCATCAAGTCATTGTCGATGAACAAATACACGTAGCTGTACAGTCGTTCCGGCCTCCGGCACCTTGCCGGATGATGGCTGGATCTTCACGTCAATGAGCAGGTGACTAATGCGATGGATACCACGTATGTGTCCTGCCCCCTCTTATTTATAATGTGTAGCCTTTGACTGTAGGACCTGACCATAATTTGAGTTAATTGAGCCCCCAATCACGGGCACGATTGGTTAATTACCATTTAATTTGATTTAATCCTGAAATTAATTAATGGGTCCACCTTGACTTAAGGTAATTAACATTTTAACCATTTGATCACCTAATAATTCCAACATTCTCCCACTTGATCGAATGGTTAACATCATTAGTCCATACCTCGACAAAAGAATCATACCAAGATAATGTATTCACAATAATCGTATAGTTATTACTGGAACCCCATTAACTATAGCATAATACTCCGTCTTGATACAGATAATTATTCATGGTTTGGAGTTTGTATGTGCATGCAGCCATACTCCCTACTTATGGTCCTAGTAGTTTGTTTCTTTATTAACAATCATGTGCACTTAGTGAGCGAAACAAACTTTCTTATTGTCCAGATTAAAATTCGAGATCTCATTTATATAATTATCCCAACAGTTACAGGCCTTGACTTATACTAATGCTAGCAAAATTAATGGTAAGCCTTTAGTTAGGGGATCAACTTAATACATGATAGCTGAATTTAATATTTGGTCTTGGACATTATCTTTCACAACATGATACTCACTTAGTTTGTTGTTACTCGTAAACAGAAGTGTGGACTTCTTATTGCATAAAATACTAATCTCTTTATTTAATTAGGTTTTGTGCCACTAAGTCTAGATAAAATCGTAAGCCACAAGGCTTGTCCGATTGTCTCATAATACGACAAAAAATCTAAGAATATGATAGATTTGCTCCCACTCGTTTGAACATAGATGCAATTGTCCTCCTTATTTCCTGTATTCACCCATCAAAATTTAGTTTACCATTGCCCTTTTATATATAGCTCCCACTGATGCGAACATTGTATAAGAATTAGAGTGTTCGTCGGTGGTGAATATCGAGCAACAGTACTGGAAAATTTGTTCTTCTAGAAGATGGGCCGATGGGAATAATTATGGGTGAAGGTAATGAAACAGTAAAACACTTATAAGTGCTAGGAAATGGACCGCAATTTTTTATGCGTATTAATTCCATATCCCGAGTACTATGAAAAACTCCTTTATTAGTTTTCTTTACTTATTTGCCTAAATAAGACTAATGGTGTGGCCTAAATCAGATAAGCCAAGTAGATGAAATGAAGGTGTCTCTTACTTAATGAGAGTGTTTATTTTCCCCCTTCGAAATATGGCTTAAATGATAGTGGCATCATTTCGATGATCCATAACTCATAATACACATCCAAGGATTCACAAGAGAAAACACAACCAGAACCATCATGACAGCTCTTAATAACACAATATTTGTTTGCAAAAGAAATAAATCCATCGCCCACTAGAGAAACAAAATAAGGTCCCTCTTTATGCTAGAAACATAAGAGTATTATTAAGATGGAGGAAAAAAAGTCTTAAGCTCAAGGGTAAATCCAAATGCTTGAACATCAATCTCCTCGCCTAGCCACTGGAATAATCTAAGACTTTGATCCATCCTTTGGAGTGTCCTCATGGAATGGAATCCCTGAAAGAGTTTGAAATGTGCAAGTGGCACCTGAGTCAACTCACTATTATTTAGGGGAAAGTAAGTAAATTAATTATTCATAAACTTAGGAAATTGAATCATTACCCTTCTTAGCAAGCCATGCCTTAAAGCCATCACATTCTTTCATGACATGCCCATCTTCCTTGCAAAAACGACACTTAGGACCCTTAGGCTCTGTAGGAATGACCTTGGTGCCAGAGGTCCCAGCTGGCTTGCTTGCATCAGTATTAGAGAAGTTCATCTTCTTATTAGGTTTCCCGTCACCCCGAGACTTTCTTTTCCCTGAGTTTATGGAAGTAAGTGTAACACCCCCATGTAATAGCCACTGTGATTATCTGTTAATTATGCCAAGTCATCTCATTTGCAGTGCCTAGTCATAGTGGTTAATCACAACAATTCAAATTCTATTCTAAAAATCAATTCAAATTCAAAAGTGCAAAATAAATTTGCTCAAACACTATTGGAAAAATGTTCACTAAATAGCAAATATTCCAGAAGCACTCATAAAAATATAAACAATGATGGTGGAGTTAGCTAAATGACTCAAACCACATGAAACAACACCAAAACAGAATTATTTAATCGAATTAAATTTATATCAAATCCAAAAGAAATCCAAATTTGCCTAAACCAATTTTTGGTGAAAGGTAATATTGCATTGTAATATCGGGGACAACTCTCATGTTTTACAAAAGTGCACAAGTGGTATAACTATTTCAAAACAGAAAGGAAATAAAAGAAAAATAGAAAACAGAAACAGGAAAATAAAACGAGGCACTGTGCACTGGGCCTAAGTGCACAGTGCCCCGACCACAGCCCACCTGGCTCATTTACCTCTCTCCCCGTCGTCGTGTCGACCGCTCTCTGGCCGAGCGCGCGCGCGTCGCCCGCGCGTCGACACGCCGACGCCACCGACAGCCACCGACGCCCGCGAGGATAAGGACGCGCCCCGTCCATCTCCCCTGGCTCCCCCTCGTCACTCTTCCCCCTCTCCTTCCCCTCATGCACGCGCTCGCCTCTTCCCTTCTCTGGCCGAGCGCCACCGCCGCCGCATGTTCATCGTTCCTGTGGCCACAGCCACCGCCACCGCCTCGTCGCCTCCCCGTGTCTGTCAGCTCCGCCGTCAAACGCTGCGTCGGACAGTGCCACCAGGTGGAGCTAGGAGCCTCTGCATCGAGCTCACGCCCTCGTCTTCCTCCTCGGATCGCTGGACGCAGCTGCTGTCGATTCGTCGATTCTACTGCTACTAATCTGTCGACGGCCTACTTGCGTGCCGCACGGTGAGTCTCACCGTCCCCTGCTCCTCCCCGTTGTTCCCTGCACATGCCGTAGCTAGCCCGCCGCGAAGCCAAGCTTCGCCGTCCGCCGTTGCCTTCGCAGCGCTAGCCTCCGAGCTCCCTCGCTCGAACCCGCAGCGCCAGCACGCTTCTGGTGAGCTGGTGCTTCCGCCCAGCCACTCACGCGATCGAAAAACGAGCCGCAGCCACGATCCCGTTCGGTCCCGAACTCCGGCGCCGGCCGCGAGCTCACCGTCGACGACTCCGGTCGATTCCGGTGACGAGACCACTCCCATTCGACGCGCCTCTCTTCACTCGTTCGAACGCACCCCCGCGCGCGCCAAATGGTCGCCTGTAGGCGAAATCCGACGATGCCCAAGGCCTCCGCCGTGTTTCCGTGCAAGCCGGCGTCCAGTCGCCGGCCAGCCGACGTGGAGCAGTGGGCCCCGCCTCGGGTTCACTGACTGTGGGGCCCCGCGTGCCCCTTTGACCCCGTTGACCTGAGTCAACGCGCTGACATGGCGGTCCAGTGTCACTGACACGCGAGCCCCACTCCAATAAACTAATTAAAATAAATAAATAATTAGATAGATAATTAGTTTAGCTAATTAAATGGCTAAGCACTCACTGACATATGGGGCCCACCCCCTAATTAACCCTGTTAATTAGATTAACTCACTGTTAGTCTCAACAGAGGCTGACATATTGGTCCCACTGGACCCACATGTCAGGTTTGACCCTTGTCAGCGAGGCTGTTGACTGCTGACGTCATCACCTAGTCATGCTGACGTCATAAATTATTTTTGTTAATAAAAGTAATTTCAGAAAATCATTTAAACTTCGAAAATTAATAACTTTTAAACCGTAGCTCAGATCGAAAAACTTAAAACATGAAAGTTGCTCAGAACGACAAGACGAATCTGATCATGTTGTCTGTTTTGATGCCGAAACCCCCTACGTAGGAGAAACCGCAACTCTGAGCCCGTATCCGGTAGATGAATAGTGCATAGTCACCGGTAAATAAATTCCACCTTAATCCTATAATAACTAAAATGACTTAGGTGCATCTGTAGGCAACCCTGCACTGCATCTTAGCATAGCATGCCCTGTATTGCATCGTTGCTGTGCATTTATATGTTTCTTCCCCCTCTTCTCTCTCGATAGACCCCGACGTCGATGTAGCTCCCGAGACTGACGCAGCTCCGGAGGTCGACTACGCTCCAGACGATCAGTCCCTTGCCGCCGAGCTTCCAGGCAAGCACCCCCCTTTTGAGCATTCCGATATCGCCACTCTCTTCTCTCTTATGCTTGCATTAGAATCTGCTGCTATTACTGTATCCTATATCTGCTGCATAGCCTGTTTACTTGTAACCCGCTGTTGATACTTACCTGTTATCCTAAACTGTTTAGAATAGGATGGGTAGAGACCATCAGAGACCCCACTTGTCCCGACTGCCCCGCTGGATGATCAGAAGACCCGAACAACGGGATTGAAGACCAGGCCCCGACACCGCACGTCACTTTCCCCTTAGTTGCCGACTCTACTAGGTTACTATCGAGTGCCGAGAGTGATACCTCGTCAGCACTTCTGATGATAACCTTGTAGGTTAGTTAATCGGTCGTGGTAAGTGAGGGTGATTCCTCCTACACCACCCCCGATAACAACATCGTCGTGCAACCCTTCAAGTGTGGACCTCGAGGGTGATTCCTCCTTCGTTCACCTTGACGTTAATATCAGGTGGGATTCCATCGAGGGTGATTCCTCAGGGTTCCCCCTTGGTGTTAGACACACGGATATCGTTGATACTATGACTTTACACTGAAACATGAAACTAAAGACGGGTCGGCCCTGAGGGGTACCCGCTCGAGCTTAATAGCGAGTGATGTGGAATCGGGTGGACCTGGATGGTGCCCGAGTATTGAATACGAGGCGTGGCCGGGCATTCTTAGCCCTTGCTGCAAGTCCTCGAGACGGGGCGACGGGGTCACATCTTTCCTGAGTCTCTGCTCGTTTCCGCACTACCAACACACTAACGGTTTGGATATTTGATCCGAGGGGCCTCTGGCCTGATAGCACTAACCATCATGCGGGCATAGTATGGGCGTTCCGCGTCGTATACTTCAGCCGAAGCTTAATAGGCGTCAGCAACTGAGCGGCACACGCTGGGTTGGATTGGTAACGCAACCGCGCTTGTATTAAGGGGTTGCTAGGTCTGCTCACCGGCGGTGTACGCAACGTGCAGGAGCGTCCGGGGCGATGGCCCAAGACCCCTGGGGACATAGGTTTAGTCCGGCGTGCTGACCTCTTTGTTAAGTATTTGGTCGGGTTGCGGCGTATCGTTTGGCCGAGGCCGGGCATGACCCAGAAAAGTGTGTCCGACCGGAGTTAAGCGAGCGTGGTGGGTAAGTTGGTGCACCCCTGCAGGGAAGAACTAATCTATCGATAGCCTGTCCTACGGTAAGGGACACTCGGAGTTGTATCCCGATCGGTACAACTAGAACCTGACACTTGAGATGATAACTAGATAGTATGGCTCTGGGATTGCTTTCTCGCAGGGAGTCGAGGAAGGATCTCTGGCCGAGGTTGATAACACTACTACTACTTTACATTATGTTACTCTGCACTCTTCTAATGCTGCAAGACCGATGAAGATGCTAGTCTTCGATAGGACTAGGCTTTCCCCTCTATTCTGGCATTTCTACAGCCCAGTCCACATATACAGCCCTCCTTTGAAAATGTTGCATATGTAGTGTAGATCCTTGCTTGCTGAGTACTTCGGATGAGTACTCACGTTTGCTTTATTTTCTTTTTAGCCCCTGAGTTAGCTGCCCCTGTCGACGACTACGGTTACTACTACTACCCTCCCGGCGAGTACTACTACGAGGAGCCGACAGACGACCAGGAGTAGGATTCAGAGGGTTCTAGGCAAGAGGCCTACGCCTTTCGATCATAGTGTTTTATTTTGCCCCGCCTTCCTAAAGGCTTATCTCTATTTCTGTAATACATCTGTACCCAGATATCTGATGCTTCCGCTGACACTTGTATGCCATCGAGCTATGTATTCGAGCCCTCGAGGCCCTGGCTTGTAATATAAAGCTTGTATGAATTTATTTATGTTTTAGAGTTGTGTTGTGATATCTTCAAGTGAGTCCTTAGTCTTGATCGTGTGCATTTTCGTGTATGGTTATTGCACGATTAAGCCGGGGTCGTCACAGGTTGGTATCAGAGCCGACTGCCTCTAGGAATCCCCCTATCCAATTCCTTGGCCGAAGTTGAGTCTAGAAACCAAAAACTGTTTTACTAAGTTGGCTGTGTGGCTTACGGGCCCACGTCGCCAACTGGGTGGTATTAGGATCTTTTATTCCTCGTCTTTACTCTGGGACTCTGATCTCTCTTCTATTCGGGTTTATTAAATTCACTAACGCCGACACTTAGGATCTCGTAAATTCCATCCATCCGGAGAGCTGGATTCTGTGCGATTTCCCTGTCATTGATCTGATTAGTCTGATAATCATTTTCCTTTCCATTGTTTTGTTTAACCTTTCCCTTCAAGATCTGTTATATTCCTTATCGTCGTATGACAACTCTGAACTTCCTCTGTTTTAGATGGATCGTCTGTTTCCACCGCGCCCCACGACGCAGCTTGTGCTTCGCATGTGGGCTCGCGATGCCCCTGGGTTTCCAGCTGTTCTGATCGCTCTCTTGACCAGGCTGGGTTACCGCTGGTACCCCGAGTACTTGGTCTATGAGGTTTACCGCGAGTTCAACCAAGAGCAGTACTATGCTGATGTTCGCATCTATGATCAACAGGATAACTCAGACACTGAGTTGTACCTTTTCCACGGTATCGGCGTGACGATTGAGATGGCAGTCCATGATGCCGCCTACTCTGCTGTCGCACATCTCCGAGGAGAGCACAACGCTAGCTTGGATGTATCTGAGTTTCGATACATTCCGTATGCCCCTGCTGGAGATGCTACTGGATACTACACGGCTATCAATGCCCCGTACGAGCCTCGTCGCTATGATCCGTGAGTTCTGATTCAGTGTACTCAGGCTCTGGATCGCACCGTTCGGGCTCTTGCCGTCGAGTTGTTCGCCACTTGAGTACGACTCTACAAGGCTATGACGCAGTTGCTACCAGCTGTTCGTGCAGGGATACATCCGGAGCATATCCTTTACCCGCGTAGGACCGAGATGCCACCAAGGATCGATTGGCCTGCTGTGGGAGGTCACACGCCTGCACGCGGACCTCTTCTTTCAGCTTGAGACCGGGTTCTGCATCAGAGTGCACATGGAGCGCAGGATCCTTCTGCGACGAACGTCCGTCGTCCGCACTTGCAGCTACCCCGTTTCAGTGATTTTCTCCGACGTTGATGTAGCCTTTGCTATGTCTCGTTGTGTACTTCCTTACCGCGTGCCTGCGCGCCGCCTAGCATGTCTAGCTTTTGAATTTGCGCCGTTATGCTGCCCGAATGTAACCGACTCTGTATGGATCTGTATGACTTAATGACTACTATTAAGCATCTGTTCTACTACTTAAATTCCGTCGTGATACATCATGCTTGTTGCTAAACATTCGCAGTGCCTTCTGCTAAACTACCCCTGTCGATTTAGCAGGATGGGTGATAACAATCCACCTCCGCCGCCACCGCCTGACTATATGGCTGCGATGATGCAACAGTTTGAACTGAACCGCCAATTCATGACGGGGATTATGCAACAGTTCGCTCGTCCCAATGCCGACCAGCAGCCACCTTCAATCACACTACCAGAGTTTGTGCGACTCAACCCGTCGTTCTTCCGCAACACAGTTAATCCGCTGGATGCCGATGACTGGCTGCGTGACATCTTCTATGAGATGGAGTCCGCTGATGTCGCCCCTGCCAACTATGTCACCTTCACGACATATTTCCTGAAGGGACCCGTAGCACAATGGTGGGCCACTCACCGACAGAGCCTACCTCCTGGAACTGTCATTACCTGGGTGGAGTTCAAGACTGCTTTTCGCGCTCGCTATATTCCTCAAGCAGTTATAGCACACAAGAAGGCCGAGTTCTACAGCCTCGTTCAGGGCAACAAGTCTGTGGAAGTTTATCAGCGCGAGTTCCTTGATTTGTCTCGCTACGCTGAAGAAGACATCCCCAATGATGCTCGTAGACAGGAGAAGTTCCGCGAAGGCCTACATCATGACATTCAGCTAGCCCTGCTCGTCCAGGATTATCCCGACTTTGCCACTTTGGTGAATAAGGCTATCATGGTCGAGAATGGTCTGAAGAAGCACAAGGAAGCGACCAGACGCACTCGTGAAGCGGGCTCATCTTCGGGCTCGTCTTCCCAGAAGCGCCGCATATGGATTCCACAGAGCATGTACCATCCAGCAGCTCCAGTGCACAGGCCTGCATATGCCGCACCTCGTCTGCCTCCTCCACCACCGAGGCAGCCTCTTCGAACTGCACCACCTCGAGCTCCTGCACCACGTCCTGACAGTGGACTCTGCTTCAAGTGTGGCCAGCCAGGTCACCGTGCTAGAGACTGCTCTTAGAGCCAGAATCAGCTAGTTCTTCCTCCTGCTGGCCGTGGTAATGGCCGTGGAATTCCTCAACAGCGTAACAACAATGCCAGACCTTCTTATGGTCATGGGCAGGCCTTCCATGTCAACATGAATGAAGACCCAGACCAACCAGCAACTGTGACGGGTACACTTCTTGTTAATTCAGTACCAACATCTGTTTTATTTGATTCAAGAGCATCGCATTCATTCATGTCAGAAAAATTTGCACTCTTGCATGACGTTAAATGTGAAATGCTACACCATCCGTTAGTAGTAAACACTCCCGCGGGTCGGTGCCAAGCCACCATATTCAGCCCCGAAGTCACTGTTGTAATTGAAGAGAGAAAGTTTCAGGCCTTCCCCATAATTCTGAATAATTCCAACATTGATCTTATTCTGGGAATGGATTGGTTGAAGGCTCACTATACCTCAATCAATTGTGCCACTAACGTTGTTCACCTCTTACATCCATCAAATGAGTTGGTGAATTATCATGCTCATATCACTCAGAACGCCGAGGCTCAGATTTATGCCTTGAATGCGTTGAACGCTTCTCCGCTGGAGGGGATCGAAAATGTTCCAGTGGTCTACGAATTCCAGGATGTTTTTCCAGAAGAACTTCTAGGAATACCCCCTGCTAGAGCTGTCGAGTTTGTCATCGACTTGAAGCCTGGCACCACTCCTATTGTGAAGCGCCCTTACAAGATGCCTCCGCACCATCTTCTCGAACTTAAGGAAGAAATCGATAAATCACTTGAGAAGGGCTTCATCCGTCCTAGTTCCTCTGCCTGGGGAGCACCATCTCTCTTTGTCA
This sequence comes from Thinopyrum elongatum, assembly GCA_011799875.1. NCBI lineage: Eukaryota > Viridiplantae > Streptophyta > Magnoliopsida > Poales > Poaceae > Thinopyrum > Thinopyrum elongatum. Next base: position 353,768,642 of record CM022300.1, on the reverse strand, counting down.
AGAAGAAAGATGGTACGAATAGGTTGGTCCAAGATTACTGTCCTATCAACCAGGCAACCATTCAGAATAAATATCCGCTTCCCCGGATCAATGACTTATATGATCAATTGCTGGATCTTCGGTGTTCTCTAAACTCGACTTGAGGTTGGGTTATCACCAGATCCGTGTCCGCGAAGAGGATATTCCGAAGACTGCATTTGTTACCTGTTATGGCTCCTATGAATACACCGTCATGTCATTTGGCCTAACGAATGCTCCAGCTACTTTCTCTCGTCTGATGAATTATATATTCATGGATTACCTCGACAAGTTCGTCATGGTATATCTGGATGATATTCTGGTATATTCGAAGAATAAGGAAGAACATGCCGAACATCTTCGCCTTGTCCTAGAAAGGCTTTGAGAACATAAGTTATATGCCAAGTACTCCAAATGCGAATTCTGGCTTTCTGAAGTGACCTACCTTGGACATGTGATTTCCAAGGACGGTATCGCCGTTAACCCGGAGCGTGTTCAGGCTATTCTTGACTGGACTCCTCCGAAGAATGCCAAGCAAGTCCGAAGTTTTCTCGGCCTTGCAAGTTATTGTCGACGATTCGTCGAAAACTTTTCCAAGATTGCCAAGCCCCTGACTAATCTGCTCCACAAAGGCGTTAAGTTTGAGTGGACAGACAAATCTCAGGAGAGTTTCCAGACCCTCAAGGACAAGCTTACTTCTGCTCCAGTGCTTGCCCCTCCTGATTCTCGCAAGGACTTTGTGATATATTGCGACGCCTCTCGTCAGGGATTAGGCTGTGTTCTAATGCAAGAACGGAAGGTAATTGCATATGCCTCGCGACAATTGCGTCCACATGAAGAAAACTATCCAGTGCATGATCTCGAACTTGCTGCTGTGATCTATGCTTTGAAGCAGTGGCAACATTACCTTCTTGGCAACCGGTGTGAGATCTATACCGATCACCAAAGTCTGAAGTATTTGTTCACTCAACCGGATCTTAATCTTCGTCAACAACGATGGTTGGAAACAATTACGGACTATGACTATGGTATTTATTATACCCCTGGCAAGGCTAACGTGATGGCTGATGCCTTGAGCCGCAAGTCCTATTGCAACAACCTCATGGTTGAGCAAGCTCAACCCCAGCTGTATGAAGAATTGCGCAAGTTGAACGTCTGTATCATTCCGCAGGTTTCTCTTAATAACCTTGTAGTACAGCCAGACCTTGAGAAAGCTGTTAAAGAAGCGCAAGCCAAAGATGCTGAAATCGATCTGATGAAGAAAGAGCTTCACCTTGAGAAGTACAGGGATTTCTCGATTGCAGAAGATGGAACTTTATATTTCCGAGACCGCATTGTAGTACCTCGCTTCGAGCTTATGACTGACAAGGTCATGAAGGAGGCTCATGATACACCACTATCTATCCATCCGGGTAGCACCAAGATGTATCGTGATCTTTGCCAAAGGTATTGGTGGTCCAGAATGAAGCAGGATATTGCTCGATATGTTGCTGAATGTGACGTATGTCGTCGTGTGAAAGCAGAACATCAGAAGCCTGCTGGAATTCTTCAACCACTCCCTATTCCTTTGTGGAAGTGGGATAAAGTGCAAATGGATTTCATTACTGGTCTTCCCAAGTCTCAGAAAGGTCACAATGCTATTCTTGTCGTCGTCGACCAGCTTTCCAAGGTTGCTCATTTTCTACCTGTCAAGGAGACTATCACTGCTAGTCAGTTAGCAGAGCTGTATATCTCCAGAATTGTTTCTCTCCACGGTATTCCGAAGGAGATCAGTTCGGACCGTGGCGGTCTTTTCACGTCCAAGTTCTGGGAAAGTTTCCAAGAAGCTATGGGAACTCACATTACATGGAGTTCAGCTTATCATCCCCAATCCCAAGGCCAAGTTGAGCGAGTTAACCAAGTGCTTGAAGATATGCTTCGGGCTTGTGTTATATCGTTCGGTAAGAAGTGGGAAGAATCTCTCCCGTTTGCCGAATTCTCTTATAATAACAGTTATCAAGCCAGCTTGAAAATGGCCCCCTTCGAAGTGCTTTATGGACGTAAGTGTCGAACCCCTCTGAATTGGTTAGAAACTGGGGAACGACCACTCGTGGGACCGGACATTATTCAACACGCCAAAGAACAAGTCCGTATTGTCCGAGAGAATCTTAAGGCGGCTCAGGACCGCTAGAAGAGCAATTATGATCGCAAACGATGGGGTCTGACTTATCAACCAGGTGACCAATCTTATCTTCGTGTCACTCCTATGAAGGGCACCCATCGTTTCGGAATCAAGGGCAAGCTAGCTCCTCGCTATATTGGTCCCTTTCGCATTGTTGCCAGACGTGGACAGGTGGCGTATAAATTGGAGTTGCCACCGCAATTCTCTCATATCCATGATGTCTTCCACGTGTCGCAACTTCGTAAATGCTTCAAGGAATCCCCTCACCGAGTAGTGGATCATGAGATGCTCGAATTGCAAGATGATCTTTCTTATAAGGAGCATCCGATCCGCATCCTCGACGAAGCTGAACGTCGAACTCGTCAGAAGACGACCAAGTTCCTGAAAGTGCAGTGGTCGAATCATACTGAAGATGAAGCCACTTGGGAACGCGAGGATCATCTTTGCAAGGAATACCCCGACCTCTTTCCTTCTTCCACCTGAATTCTCGGGACGAGAATTTCTTTTAGAGGAGGAGAATTTGTAAGACCCCCGTGTAATAGCCACTGTGATTATCTGTTAATTATGCCAAGTCATCTCATTTGCAGTGCCTAGTCATAGTGGTTAATCTCAACAATTCAAATTCTATTCTGAAAATCAATTCAAATTCAAAAGTGCAAAATAAATTTGCTCAAACACTATTGAAAAAATGTTCACTAAATAGCAAATATTCCAGAAGCACTCATAAAAATATAAATAATGATGGTGGAGTTAGCTAAATGACTCAAACCACATGAAACAACACCAAAACAGAATTATTTAATCGAATTAAATTCATATCAAATCCAAAAGAAATCCAAATTTGCCTAAACCAATTTTTGGTGAAAGGTAATATTGCATTGTAATATTGGGGACAACTCTCATGTTTTACAAAAGTGCACAAGTGGTATAACTATTTCAAAACAGAAAGGAAATAAAAGAAAAATAGAAAACAGAAACAGAAAAATAAAATGAGGCACTGTGCACTGGGCCTAAGTGCACAGTGCCCCGACCACAGCCCACTTGGCCCATTTACCTCTCTCCCCGTCGTCGTGTCGACCGCTCTCTAGCCAAACGCGCGCGCGGCGCCCGCGCGTCGACACGCCGACGCCACCGACAGCCACCGACGCCCGCGAGGATAAGGACGCGCCCCGTCCATCTCCCCTGGCTCCCCCTCGTCACTCTTCCTGCTCTCCTTCCCCTCGTGCACGCGCTCGCCTCTTTCCCTCTCTGGCCGAGCGCCACCGCCGCCGCATGTTCGACGTTCCCGTGGCCACAGCCACCGCCTCGTCGCCTCCCCGTGTCTGTCAGCTCCGCCGTCGAACGCTGCGTCGGACAGTGCCACCAGGCGGAGCTGGGAGCCTCTGCATCGAGCTCACGCCCTCGTCTTCCTCCTCGGATCGCCGGACGCAACTGCCGTCGATTCTGCTGCTACTAATCCGTCGACGGCCTACTTGCGTGCCGCACGGTGAGTCTCACCGTCCCCTGCTCCTCCCCGTTGTTCCCCGCACATGCCGTAGCTAGCCCGCCGCGAAGCCAAGCTCCGCCGTCCGCCGTTGCCTTCGCAGCGCTAGCCTTCGAGCTCCCTCGCCCGAACCCGCGGCGCCAGCACACTTCTGGTGAGCTGGTGCTTCCGCCCAGCCACTCACGCGATCGAAAAACGAGCCGCAGCCACGATCCCGTTTGGTCCCGAACTCCGGCGCCGCCCGCGAGCTCACCGTCAACGACTCCGGTCGATTCCGGCGACGAGACCACTCCCATTCGACGCGCCTCTCTTCACTCGTTCGAACGCACCCCCGCGTGCGCCAAATGGTCGCCTGTAGGCGAAATCTGACGAGGCCCGAGGCCTCCGCCGTGTTTCCGTGCACGCCAGCGTCCAGTCGCCGGCCAGCCAACGTGGAGCAGTGGGCCCCGCCTCGGGGTCACTAACTGTGGGGCCCCGCATGCCCATTTGACCCCGTTGACCTGAGTCAACGCGTTGACATGGCGGTCCAGTGTCACTGACACGCGGGCCCCACTCCAATAAACTAATTAAAATAAATAAATAATTAGATAGATAATTAGTTTAGCTAATTAAGTGGCTAAGCACTCACTGACATATGGGGCCCACCCCCTAATTAACCCTGTTAATTAGATTAACTCACTGTTAGTCTCAACAGAGGCTGACATGTGGGTCCCACTGGACCCACATGTCAGGTTTGACCCTGGTCAGCGAGGCTGTTGACTGCTGACATCATCACCTAGTCATGCTGACGTCATAAATCATTTCTGTTAATAAAAGTAATTCTAGAAAATCATTTAAACTTCGAAAATTAATAACTTTTAAACCGTAGCTCAGATCGAAAAACTTAAAACATGAAAGTTGCTCAGAACTACGAGACGAATTTGATTATGTCGTCTGTTTTGATGCCAGAACCCCCTACGTAGGAGAAACCGCAACTCTGAGCCCGCATCCGGTAGATGAATAGTGCATAATCACCGGTAAATAAATTCCACCTTAATCCTTTAATAACTAAAATGACTTAGGTGCATCTGTAGGCAACCCTGCACTGCATCTTAGCATAGCATGCCCTGTATTGCATCGTTGCTATGCATTTATATGTTTCTTCCCCCGCTTCTCTCTCGATAGACCCCGACGTCGATGTAGCTCCCGAGACTGAAGCAGCTCCGGAGGTCGACTACGCTCCAGACGATCAGTCCCTTGCCGCCGAGCTTCCAGGCAAGCACCCCCCTTTTGAGCATTCCGATATCGCCCACTCTCTTCTCTCTTATACTTGCATTAGAATCTGTTGCTGTTACTGTATCCTATATCTGCTGCATAGCCTGTTTACTTGTAACCCGCTGTTGATACTTACCTGTTATCCTAAACTGTTTAGAATAGGATGGGTAGAGACCATCAGAGACCTCACTTGTCCCGACTGCCCCGCTGGATGATCAGAAGACCCGAACAATGGGATTGAAGACCAGGCCCTGACACCGCACGTCACTTTCCCCTTAGTTGCCGACTCTACTGGGTTACTATCGAGTGCCGAGGTTGATACCTCGTCAGCACTTCTGATGATAACCTTGTAGGTTAGTTAATCGGTCTTGGTAAGTGAGGGTGATTCCTCCTACACCACCCCCGATAACGACGTCGTCGTGCAACCCTTCAAGTGTTGACCTCGAGGGTGATTCCTCCTTCGTTCACCTTGACGTTAATATCAGGTGGGATTCCATCGAGGGTGATTCCTCAGGGTTCCCCCTTGGTGTTAGACACACGGATATCGTTGATACTATGACTTTACACTGAAACATGAAACTAAAGACGGGTCGGCACTGAGGGGTACCCGCTCGAGCTTAATAGCGAGTGATGTGGAATCGGGTGGACCTGGATGGTGCCCGAGTATTGAATACGAGGCGTGGCCGGGCATTCTTAGCCCTTGCTGCAAGTCCTCGAGACGGGGCGACGGGGTCACATCTTTCGTGAGTCTCTGCTCGTTTCCGAACTACCAACACACTAACGGTTTGGATATTTGATCCGAGGGGCCTCTGGCCTGATAGCACTAACCATCATGCGGGCATAGTATTGGAGTTCCGCGTCGTATACTTCAGCCGAAGCTTAATAGACGTCAGCAACTGAGCGACACACGCTGGGTTGGATTGGTAACGCAACCGCGCTTGTATTAAGGGGTTGCTAGGTCTGCTCACCGGCGGTGTACGCAACATGCAGGAGCGTCCGGGGCGATGTCCCAAGACCCCTGGGGGCATAGGTTTAGTCCGGCGTGCTGACCTCTTTGTTAAGTATTTGGTCGGGTTGCGGCGTATCGTTTGGCCGAGGCCGGGCATGACCCAGAAAAGTGTGTCTGGCCGGAGTTAAGCGAGCGTGGTGGGTAAGTTGGTGCACCCCTGTAGGGAAGAACTAATCTATCGATAGCCTGTCCTTCGGTAAGGGACACTCGGAGTTGTATCCCGATTGGTACAACTAGAACCTGATACTTGAGATGATAACTGGATAGTATGGCTCTGGGATTGCTTTCTCGCAGGGAGTCGAGGAAGGATCTCTGGCCGAGGTTGATAACACTACTACTACTTTACATTATGTTACTCTGCACTCTTCTAATGCTGCAAGACCGATGAAGATACTAGTCTTCGATAGGACTAGGCTTTCCCCTCTATTCTGGCATTTCTGCAGCCCAGTCCACATATACAGCCCTCCTTTGAAAATGTTGCATATGTAGTGTAGATCCTTGCTTGCTGAGTACTTCGGATGAGTACTCACGTTTGCTTTATTTCTTTTTCTCCCCATATCCAATTGACGCCGCCAGATGACGGAGCCCCTGAGTTAGCTGCCCCTGTCGACGACTACGGTTACTACTACTACCCTCCCAGCGAGTACTACTACGAGGAGCCGACAGACGACCAGGAGTAGGATTCGGAGGGTCCTAGGCAGGAGGCCTACGCCTTTCGATCATAGTGTTTTATTTTGCCCCTCCTTCCTAAAGGCTTATCTCTATTTCTGTAATATATCTGTACCCAGATATCTGATGCTTCCGCTGACACTTGTATGCCATCGAGCTATGTATTCGAGCCCTCGAGGCCCTGGCTTGTAATATAAAGCTTGTATGAATTTATTTATGTTTTAGAGTTGTGTTGTGATATCTTCAAGTGAGTCCTTAGGCTTGATCGTGTGCATTTGCGTGTATGGTTAGTGCACGATTAAGCCGGGGTCGTCACAGTAAGATGAGCATAATCTATCCTTTCAACCTTAAGCCGCTCTTCTTCTTGAACGCACATAGATGTGAGCTCACTCATGGTCCACTTCTCCTTCTGAGTATTATAATTAATCTTAAAGGGACCATACTCCATAGGGAGAGAAGTCATAATGAAGTGAACTAGAAAGCCCTCAGAAATCTCCATGTCCATACCCTTTAATTTTGCAGCCATATCATTCATAGTCATGATATGTTCTCTCACGCCGCTTTTACCATCATACTTAGTGGTGAGCATTTTCATGATCAGTGTGCTGGCATAGACTTTTGTGGATCCTTTAAATTGTTCCTCCACCGGTGCCGGAGAAGTCTTAGCACATTCGGAATCGGGGATTGCTCCCCTAATCCCAAGAGTAATTGAGCTTTTCATGATCATGAGGGACAATCGATTGGAGCGCTCCCACTTCTCCTTGTTAGCCTCATAAACCTTAGTATTCCCAGCAAGGTTTTGATCATCAGAGGACAAGGGAACTGGAGCCTTCTCCCTAAGTGCATAGTCAAGATCCATGACCCAAGGTTAATGGAAATCTGCTCCTTCCATGTAGGAAAGTTAGTCCCATTGAGGGGCTCAATTGAGTTTAGGAGCCCAGAAATAACTGACGGGTTCAAAGCTGAATAAAAGATAAATAACATGGATATCAAAATTATGAATTATAAAAATATCCATATTAAGAAAAACGTATTGCATGATATTAATCCTACGTTGGTCTGATTAATAACATGACAAATTTAATAAGATCCTATTTCGCAATACCGTTGGGCAATAACGAAAAGGGATCAAAACATATAATAACATCATCAAAAAATTAATCACAGTAATCATGATCACAAACAACGTTGGTCAGTATGCAATCATGTATTACTAAAATTAGTCATGGCAATTATCCCCAAAATATATAGCAGTATTAAACAAAAATTTCTCGTTGGTTCCATTCTAATTCAACACTTAATGCTCATAAATGACCACTAAAATGCACGTAGTAAAATGATAATCAAGAGTGCATTTTAATCAGTGGAATTAAATAAACGGGGAATAACCATTTTGCCTAATTATATAGGCGTGCATCACGGCTTAACTCATGCAGCCCAGAAGAAAACTACACTGATGCATAACAAAAGCACGTGTAGTTAACTGATGATCGGCGGCAAACAGAACTAATCCATGTGTAACCTATGAAATAACAGTAGTGCTCACGCTATGGCCGAACTAACTACATGATTTAGCGCCAAGTGGTGAGAAAAAAAACCAATGGTTCAAACAAATAATTTAAATAGTCATCAATTTCATGCGTGAACTACGTACAGAATAACATACACAGCCCATCTAATGCCTGATTTTAGAGGCAGTAACCAGCGTGCATCCGAGCCCTAACGAGCTAGTCATGCTCCTAATACGCCGCCAGCGAAAACGAGCCAGCTTCCTATTCTGCCGCCACGACCAGCGAGAAAATCGGATCGAGCGGAGTGGCCGTTACAGAAGTGAGAAGGCATACGGGACGGCGTGAGGCGCGCGGCGGCTCTTGATGAGGACAGCGGCGCGAGCACGACCTGATGCGCGCGGCTGCGCGAGCACGGTATAAGGCGCACGGAGGTGCGGGCACAACCCCTGATGCGCGCGGCGGCGCTGGCACGGCCTGATGCCCTCGCATGGTTAGGCCCGTGATGTGAGAAGCGTTCATGCGTAAGCGAAGACGACGGCGCTCGGAACTGATGAGCGGGATGCCAACGGCTGATGCGAGCACAAGGTGTGATTGCTAGCGACGCTGATGCGTACTAAAGCGCAAGGCACCGGCCCTGATGCATGTGTACGACGCCTAATGGTGCGATTTTATATGCAAGTTCTACCAGATTAATCTACACGTTAACTCAAGAACTGATTCATGAAATTAGATCCAACATAGCTACTGATACCAAATGTTATAATAATCTAAGTACTAATTGGCTGATTTAGCCAAAATTGAGGAATGGAAAAATTGGATCTTCTCTAATCACGTCAATACAAAGTTCGATCTAATGCGGAATTAGAAGTGTAGATTAAACCTGCGTTTGGAGACGTCATCAAGTCATTGTCGATGAACAAATACACGTAGCTGTACAGTCGTTCCGGCCTCCGGCACCTTGCCGGATGATGGCTGGATCTTCACGTCAATCAGCTACACCTCCAGATTGGTTTTGGAGTAATTTTTCAGAAGGCAGGTGACTAATGCGATGGATACCACATATATGTCCTGCCCCCTCTTATTTATAATGTGTAGCCTTTGACCGTGGGACCTGACCATAATTTGAGTTAATTGAGCCCCCACCCCCCAATCACGGGCACGATTGGTTAATTACCATTTAATTTGAGTTAATCCCGAAATTAATTAATGGGTTGAAAGAACAAGTGCTCCCTGTGAAAGCACAAGTGCTCCCTGGGTGATTTAGGCAATTAATGTCAACATATCTCTTGTTGGACTAATATTTTCATCTAGTATATATTTCAAAAAGTTCAACAATGGCGTGGCATGGACAAGAGGATGTGGAACCCCTTCAAAATGCTAAGGACAAAGATTGGCACAAACTCAAGACTCTTCATTTCTATTTTAGTGATCCAAGATCACATTGAGTCCATAGGAAAAGCCAATACTATTAAAAATGGATGAGGTGTTGCTTAATGGTCTACTTGCTCAAAGTGCTTAGTGATATGCTCCAAAACCCTCAACCACTTTCTCAATTCCAACCATGTCCTAAACCTAAAGTCAAACTCGGCCCCACCGATTTGATCTATCCGGTGCTACCGAGTCCTTTGACATAGCCACTGCCAGAAACCCTAATCAATTTGGTCTCACTGATAGGTATCTCGGTCTCACCGAGATGGCAATGCAAACTCTCTATTTCCCTTTGTAACATTTCGGTCTCATCGAAACGAGCGATCGGTCTCACCGAGTTCGCCTTGCAAACTCTCTGTTGCCTGTTGCAATTATTTCGGTCTCACCGAAATGTGCAACCGGTCACACCGAGTTTGCCTGACCAACTCTCTGTTTGCTCATTGCTGAAATCGGTCTCACCGAGTTCATGCAATCGGTCACACCGAGATGAGGTTTTTCCCTAACCCTAGCACATCGGTCCCACCGAATTGATCATATCGGTCCCACCGAGAATCCTAACGTTCACATTTTGAACTGAATCGGTCTCACCGAGTTCTTCTATTCGGTCTGACCGAATTGGGTCAAATGTGTGTAACGGTTAGATTTTGTGTGGAGGCTATATATACCCCTCCACCCCCTTCTCTATTCAATAGAGAGCCATCAGAACGTGCCTACACTTCCACTACTCATTTTCTGAGAGAGAACCACCTACTCATGTGTTGAGACCAAGATATTCCAATCCAACCGCAAGAATCTTGATCTCTAGCCTTCCCCAAGTTGCTTTTCACTCAAATCATCTTTCCACCGTATCCAAATCTGTGAGAGAGAGTTGAGTGTTGGGGAGACTATCATTTGAAGCACAAGAGCAAGGAGTTCATCATCAACACACCATCTATTACCTTTTGGAGAGTGCTGTCTCCTAGATTGGTTAGGTGTCACTTGGGAGCCTCCGACAAGATTGTGGAGTTGAACCAAGGAGTTTGTAAGGGCAAGAAGATCGCCTACTTCGTGAAGATCTATCTGAGTGAGGCAAGTCCTTCGTGAGCGATGGCCATGGTGGGATAGACAAGGTTGCTTCTTCGTGGACCCTTCGTGGGTGGAGCCCTCCGTGGACTCGCGCAACCGTTACCCTTCGTGGGTTGAAGTCTCCATCAACGTGGATGTACGATAGCACCACCTATCGGAACCACGCCAAAAATCTCCGTGTCTTCATTGCGTTTGCACACTCCAATCCCATCCCTTTACTTTCTTGCAAATTGCATGCTTTACTCTTTCCGCTGCTCATACTCTTGTCATGCTTGCTTGAAATGTATTGTGAATGCTTAAACTTGTGCTAAAACTCCACCTCAACTTGAAGAACTTAAAAACTGCTACTTTTGCTTGTTAAGGGTCTAATCACCCCCCTCTAGACCTCTCTTCTCGATCCTTTCAATTGGTATCAGAGCATTGGTATCCATTGCTTTGGTTTAATCACCATTGGAGGAAGATGGATGAGTCTACGATTGGGAGCATTAGACGTAGAGTACCTTTACTTGATGGAGAGTTCTATTATGCTTGGAAAAATGAGATGCTTGTGATTTTCAATGAATATAATTTGAACAAGTATATTACTTGCCCTTGTGCACCTCCTATTGATCCTTTGCATCCTACCCCCGATGAGTCTCTTGACATGATCCGCAATCTTAGAACTGTTAATCTTATCGTTAGAGGATTGCCTAGAAACTTGATTGTGTGCTTGCCTACACTTGAATGTGCTTACACTATATGGAGATACCTCGAGAAACGCTTTCCAAACTATTCCTTGAAAAATCTAGATGAGATTCTTCAAAAGTCCATTGCTTTAAATAAGATGAATTCTAGTGATCTTAAGTTTGGTGATTGTCTATTTGAGCTTCGTGACCTCATGCAAGCCAAAGGAGATGTTGGAATCATTAGTGACATCATCTCTCAAGTCATTAGAATTCATAAATGTGAACATTGTCATGGTCATAAATCTAATGAATTACCTTCTCTAGGTAATGATCATTCATATGATGATGATGTTGAACATGGATATTATGACGAGGATGATGATAGTGACTTTGATCTTGATGAGTCTATGAGACACTTTGGTCTTATGGCTAACCTTCGTGGTTACATGGCTAGAGGAAAGGAATGGGTTCTTGATAGTGGATGTACCGATCACATGACCGGAGACAAGGATATGTTTCGTGAGCTTGCTGAAAACGATGGCCCTCGAAAGTATGTCACTTTTGGTGATAACTCAAAGGGTAAGGTGGTTGGCCTTGGTAAGGTGGCCATCTCACATGACAGCTCCATCCAAAATGTTATGCTCATTGAATCTCTTGGCTACAATCTACTTTCCGTATCTAGACTAGCCGATTTCGGTCTTAATGTTCTATTTACTGAAGTAGACTACCAAGTGTTTCGAAGAGATAATCATAATATGGTCTTTACCGGTATACGTAGAGGCGATCTATATATTGTTGACTTCACTAAAAGAGCTCAACCTAGAACTTGCTTAATTGCTAAATCTTCCAAAGGTTGGTTGTGGCATAGAAGGTTAGGTCATGTGGGCATGCGAAATCTTGATAAGCTTATTAAAGGTGATCATATCCTTGGTGTTAAAGATGTTATATTTGACAAGGATAGACTTTGCAGTGCTTGTCAAGCAGGAAAAAAAGTTGGAGGAAGTCATCCCGTGAAAAACATCATGACCACGAGAAGACCGCTTGAGCTACTTCATATGGATCTTTTTGGTCCCAATGCCTAAAAGAGTGTCGGTGGTAACTCGTTTGGTTTGGTCATTGTTGATGATTTTTCAAGATTTACGAGGGTGTTCTTTCTTGATGATAAATCGCAGGTCCAAAAGATCTTCAAGAACTTTGCTAGGAAGGCCCAAAATCAATTTGAAGTGAAGATCAAGAAGGTTCGGAGCGACAACGGAACGGAGTTCAAGAACGCAAATGTGGATACCTTTCTTGACGAAGAAGGGATTTCACATGAGTTCTCGGCTACGTACACACCTCAACAAAATGGTGTTGTTGAGAGGAAGAACTGGACACTCATTGAGATGGCGAGAACGATGCTTGATGAATACAAGACGTCAAAACACTTTTGGGCAGAAGCGGTTGAGACAGCTTGTCATGCAACAAACCGACTATATCTTCACAAGCTACTCGGCAAGACGGCATACGAGCTTCTCACTGGTAACAAACCCCAAGTTGGATACTTTCGAGTATTTGGCTCAAAGTGCTACATTCTTGATAAGCATCGTTGTTCGAAATTTGCTCCTAAATCTCATGAAGGTTTCCTACTTGGTTATGGCTCGAACTCTCACACTTACCGTGTCTACAACAATTTCACCCGAAAGGTTGAAGAGACGGTGGATGTGAAGTTTGATGAATCTAACGGCTCGCAAGTAGAGCAATTGCCAATTGATGTAGGAGACAAAGACCCTTCAGAAGCAATTCAAGACTTGTCTATTGGCAAGATTCGCCCAACGGAGGTGAAGGAGAGTACCTCGTCTGTTCAAGTGGAAGCCTCAACTTCACACCAAGGTGAACCACAAGTTGACTTGGAGGCATTCACAAGTGGAACACGTCAAGATGGAGGAAACGAGGAAGTACAACAAGATGAATCTCATCGACCTCCTTCTCCACCTCCACAAGAGAATATCAATGCCAACAACAATGAAGATAGACAAGAGGAAGAACATGACAATGAAGAGGATGTTCCACCCCGACCCAAACAAAAGCTCTCACGAGTTAGAGCAAGAGTTTCAAGAGATCATCCCGTTGAACAAATCTTCGATGATATTCAAACCGGGAGAATTACTCGATCTAAGTCTCGCTTAGCTAACTTTTGTGAACATTATTCATTCATTTCTAACATTGAACCTATGAAGGTTGAAGAAGCTCTTGATGATCCGGATTGGGTGAACGCTATGCATGAAGAGCTACACAATTTCGAGAGGAATCAAGTATGGACGCTTGTTGAATAGCCCGATGAAAAGCACAATGTCATTGGAACCAAATGGGTGTTTCGGAATAAGCAAGATGAAGATGGACAAGTTGTACGCAACAAGGCCCGTCTCGTCGCCCAAGGTTACACTCAAGTCGAAGGTATGGACTATGGTGAGACATATGCCCCGTTGCTAGACTTGAGTCCATACGCATCTTACTTGCTTATGTCAATGACCATGATATCACTCTATACCAAACGGACATTAAAAGTGCCTTTCTAAATGGAGAAATTGAGGAGGAAGTCTATGTTAAACAACCTCCTGGCTTTGTTAATCCTAAGAAACCTATGATATCATCCACATAAATTTGGCACATAAATAATTCACCATTAACCCTTTTAGTAAAAAGTGTAGAATCAATCTTTCCAATCTCAAAGCCTTTTTCAATAAGAAACTTAGTCAAAAATTTATACCATGCTCTAGGAGCTTGTTTAAGACCATAAAGAGCTTTGTGAAGTTTGTAAACATGATTATATTTGGTTCGACTAACCCTCATTTTAGTGAAAAGTTTGGAAGGCTAATGTCGGAGAAGTTTGAGATGTCTATGATGAGTGAACTCAAATTGTTTCTTGGTTTGGAAATCAAGCAAACTAAGGAGGGTACCTTTGTTTCCCAAACAAAGTATACGAAGGACTTATTCAAGAAGTTCAACATGCAAGAGATCAAAGGTATGAAAACACCCATGCCTACTAGTGGACATCTTGACTTGACAAAGGATGGCAAATCGGTTGACCAAAAGGTTTATCGCTCTATGATTGGTTCATTGTTATATCTTTGTGCCTCCCGTCCCGATATTATGCTCAGTGTGTGCATGTGTGCACGATATCAAGCGGCCCCAAAAGAATGTCATCTTAAGGCTGTGGAAAGGATAGTGAGATACTTAATCCATACACCAAACTTTGGCATTTGGTATCCTAAGAGGTCCTCTTTTGATCTTGTTGGCTGCTCTGATTCGGACTATGCCAGTGACAAGGTTGATAGAAAGTCCACTTCGGGTATGTGTCAATTTCTTGGTAGATCTCTTGTGTCTTGGTCCTCCAAGAAACAAAACTCGGTATCCTTATCCACCGCCGAAGCGGAATACATTGCCGCTGGTTCATGTTGTGCTCAATTACTTTGGATGACCCAAACTCTTAAAGATTATGGGATATATGTGAAACATGTTCCATTGCTTTGTGATAATGAAAGTGCAATTAAGATTGCTCACAATCCCGTGCAACATTCTAGAACTAAGCATATTGAAGTTCGTCATCATTTCATTCGAGATCATGTTGCAAAAGGAGACATCGATCTTAAGCATGTTCGTACCGATAAGCAATTGGCGGGTATATTCACCAAACCGCTTGATGAGAAAGTATTTTGCCTTTTGAGAGGTGAATTGAACATCATTGATGCCTCAAACTTGGATTAGAAACTCCATGTGGATACATGCAAGGCATGAGCCTTTTTGACTAATCCTTGATATTTCTCTTATGATGATGATCATATGTCTTGGATCTATACCTGTACCCTTGCATGCTATCTAACCCTTGTAGGTACTTGGATGAGCTCAAATCTATGAGATTGCAAATCACTCACATCTAGAACAATCTCTACATCACCAAGTCTCTACAATATGATGGATGAAGACAAGGAAGCTTGAATCCACACAACATATCCTTTGACAATTTCTATATATCAAATTTCATTTGGTATCAAGTTTCATGATTGTCATTTTGGATACACAAGTGCTCTTCCTTGCAAGTCTAACCCATGTAGGAAGATGAACTCAAACTATAAGAGGTGCTCCCAACTCTTGATGAACTACATCAACCTTGAGCATCCAACACAAGTTCGACTACATGATCAAGATCAACACCACCACCCAAGGTATGTTATTCCATCTTAGAGAAGCTTTACCCCAAGACACGGGTCAAAGCAGCTCAACAAGATGTGAATACATCAAAATGCTTAAACGAAAAATGGTAACCCCATTTTGAGCCTAAACGATGAGTATGACCTACGATCAAGTGTTATCACTTGACTCATCAGTCAATATACTCTAACATAGGTGACTTTATCGCCGACCCATTCTAGATGAAGTTCTCCATTGTTTCTTAGTGTTCTTGCATATGTTTCTTGCTTGTTCCCCTTTTCAAAAAAAAAACTTCATCTAGATTTCCTTTTTGGTATGTTATTCTTTGCATATTTCTGCATCTAATTCATTGCAAATCCTTTAGTTAATTCCTTGCAAATCTTTGTGAGATCTTATTTGCCAAGTGAGCTGAGGTGACAAATTGTTTCCTAAGTATTGAACTCGGCCTCACCGATTCATGCCAATCGGCTAGACCGAACTGCAATAATACATTGTAGACAGTTCATCGGTACAACCGACGAGGACTAACCCGGTCTGACCGATTTGCATCATCTATGACACTGCCAACTCGGTGTCACCGATGAAAATGAATCAGCGTTACCGACTTCACTGCTAAGAAAACTTTTTGTCATTACAAATATCAATTCTTCTCCAGCTCCACTCGATGATTCTTATCCTCTAGCATCTTAAACTACATGCTGCTTTGTACTGTGACTCATGGACCAAACCTATTTGACTCATGCTCCAGAAGAGCCCTTCTTGGAAATTGATGTCAAAGGGGGAGAGAGAGCACATCAAAGCTTATCACATGGGATGCTTATTATCAATAGAGGAGAGAAGTCACATGTCTTTAAGAGGGGAAAGACATGTTAATGTATGTTTGTTTTGCTCTGATTTCGGTTGCTCTGATTTTCTCTTACCCTACCTTCTACCATTATCCAATATCAGATTCAGGGGGAGAAAGAGTTCATATCTAAGGGAAGAAAATCTTTGGAATTCATTGCATATGTTTAATCTTTGGGGACATGTCTATACCCAAATAGAGTACTAAGTACTCACTCACTACATGTCATCCCAGTCTTGGTACTCTTGTGGTTTTCTGAACTTGCTTTGTTTAGTGGTGTTTCTGTGTTATCTAACCCTGTTTTCTCAGAGTCATCTCTTCCAAAGCTAGCTCAAGATCACAAGGTAAGTATATGCATCACACTCATGTGCATGATGATCTCTTGCTGATGTACATATTGTTTGCAAGAAGGACTCATGAACATGAAGGTACATTCCCTGTATCTACATCATTTGCTCTGATGCACATAGCCAAGATACATGTAACTCATTGCTTGCTCTGACATGCTTATGCATTCACATGCTCTCATATTCTATCTTTGCATGATTGCATACATGTAGGGGGAGCCTATGCATGTTACATGTCCTTCCAAAGCTTTACTTGTTACCTTTCATATCCTTATCTAAAGCTTTGATGTATGTTGTCATCAATTACCAAAAAGGGGGAGATTGAAAGCACAAGTGCTCCCTGTGAAAGTACAAGTGCTCCCTGGGTGATTTCGGTAATTAATGTCAACATATCTCTTGTTGGACTAATATTTTCATCTAGTATATTTCAGAAAGTTCAACAATGGCGTGGCATGGACAAGAGGATGTGGAACCCCTTCAAAATGCTAAGGACAAAGATTGGCACAAGCTCAAGACTCTTCATTTCTATTTTAGTGATCCAAGATCACATTGAGTCCATAGGAAAAGCCAATACTATTAAAAGGGGATGAGGTGTTGCTTAATGGTCTACTTGCTCAAAGTGCTTAGTGATATGCTCCAAAACCCTCAACCACTTTCTCAATTCCAAATATGTCCTAAACCTAAAGTCTAACTCGGCCCCACTGATTTGATCTATCCGGTGCCACCGAGTTCCTTTGACATAGCCACTGCCAGAAACCCTAATCAATTCGGTCTCACCGATAGGTATCTCGGTCTCACCGAGATGGCAGTGCAAACTCTCTGTTTCCCTTTGTAACATTTTGGCCTCACCGAAATGAGCGATCGGTCTCACCAAGTTCGCCTTGCAAACTCTCAGTTGCGTGTTGCAACTATTTCGGTCTCACCGAAATATGCAACCGGTCACACCGAGTTTGCCTGACCAACTCTCTGTTCGCTCATTGCTGAAATCGGTCTCACCGAGTTTATGCAATCGGTCACACCGAGATGAGGTTTTGCCCTAACCCTAGCACATCGGTCCCACCGAGTTGATCATATCGGTCCCACCGAGAATCCTAACGTTCACATTTTGAACTGAATCGGTCTCACCGAGTTCTTCTATTCGGTCTGACCGAGTTGGGTCCAATGTGTGTAACGGTTAGATTTTGTGTGGAGGCTATATATACCCCTCCACCCCCTTCTCTATTCAAGAGAGAGCCATCAGAACGTGCCTACACTTCCACTACTCATTTTCTGAGAGAGAACCACCTACTCATGTGTTGAGACCAAGATATTCCAATCCAACCACAAGAATCTTGATCTCTAGCCTTTCCCAAGTTGCTTTCCACTCAAATCATCTTTCCACCATATCCAAATCTGTGAGAGAGAGTTGAGTGTTGGGGAGACTATCATTTGAAGCACAAGAGCAAGGAGTTCATCATCAACACACCATCTATTACCTTTTGGAGAGTGGTGTCTCCTAGATTGGTTAGGTGTCACTTGGGAGCCTTCGACAAGATTGTGTAGTTGAACCAAGGAGTTTGTAAGGGCAAGGAGATCGCCTACTTCGTGAAGATCTACCCGAGTGAAGCAAGTCCTTCGTGGGCGATGGCCATGGTGGGATAGACAAGGTTGCTTCTTCATGGAACCTTCGTGGGTGGAGCCCTCCGTGGACTCGCGCAACCGTTACCCTTCGTGGGTTGAAGTCTCCATCAACGTGGATGTACGATAGCACCACCTATTGGAACCATGGCAAAAATCTCCGTGTCTTCATTGCGTTTGCACACTCCAATCCCATCCCTTTACTTTCTTGCAAATTGCATGCTTTACTCTTTCCGCTGCTCATACTCTTGTCATGCTTGCTTGAAATGTATTGTGAATGCTTAAACTTGTGCTAAAACTCCACCTCAACTTGAAGAACTTAAAAACTGCTACTTTTGCTTGTTGAGGGTCTAATCACCCCCCCTCTAGACCTCTCGTCTCGATCCTTTCATGGGTCCATCTTGACTTAAGGTAATTAACATTTTAACCATTTGATCACCTAATAATTCTAACAGGTTTGACAAAAAAGAGAGAGGTTATTTAGATGATTTGTTAAGTCATAGTTAAGTACAAAATGGGGACTATGATGACATTTGATTATCAGTTGCAGCAATCCCACTTCGCATTCCCATCAAAACAAAAATATTGCTTTGCATTTAATAAAATTACAGCCAGAAAAGTGCACCGATGCAAAGATGTAAAAATGCATGAATTACAAATTTGCAACAGTTCGTAAGTAGTAACTCGAGGAAGGGTCTTGCGGCTGGTGACTTGCCCTACAACCAGCACTCTTGATAAGTCTAGTCAAAATTCCTGTCTATTTGCCATCTTACATATAACTATTGCATGATAGTATTTGCATTCTACAGGTTTCCGTCACCATCTCTTATGATTTAAAAAATGGTCACATGCCTTAGAGCGTCGCCTCTTCCACGACTGCTACTTGTTGGCAGTATATCAGCATCAAATCGATGTCAAAATAGTTGTACAAAACAATATAAGTATTGGCATTGTCCTAGGGATTGTGAAACTCCCTAGCTTTTTAGGTTTTGAAACCAAACCATGCCAAAAGATGCATGTTTGGTGCAGTAAGACTCAGAGACAAGCCCAAGCAGTTTTGTTTTGCATGGGAAGCAAATCAGGACTCGTGAGTTTCAGCACAACACTAACTCGTACGAACTGAACAAAACATTTCACATTAGCATCTTCGACATTGGCTATTTCTACAGCACCACCTAAGCAAAGAAATTTGGATAAATTCTAATTTCACAGTGTTTTGAAATATAAAACCACAACTAAATTAATTCTACCTTGTTGGAGCATGTAGTAGTCAGAGCTTGTCGACCATGTTGCCCACACCATAGAGCACATCCTTGAGATCACCAAACGATTTAGCCAGTGGCTCGTTCGCGAGCAACTTGCCTTCAAACAACAGAGACCACCATGCAGACTCCCTTGATTGTAAACTTGAGCCCCTCGATTTCTTCGCGATCCGAAAGCGGAAGCGTATATAATGCGGTTGATGTAGTCATACTCTTCGCGATCCGATCATGATCCAACCGATCTAGTGCCGAATGGACGGCACCTCCGAGTTTAGCACATGTGCCGCTCGATGATGTATCCTCCCCCTTGATCCAGAAAGAGAAAGTGGAGAAGTATATGGGATCACAACTAGCACGACGGCATGGTGGTGATGGATCAACGCCAGCGCTTTGCTAAGCAAAAAAACTGTGGACGAGAACTATGCTGGGAGGCAGAGATGGGGCAGTAGCCAAGGCCAATGTGTTGGGGTGCCTTGCTGTGCCCCGTTCCCTATATTTATATGCGTAGGAGGGCTAGGAGTATAGCCCTACTCCTAATAGGAGTTGGCACCAAGGGGAAGAGGACTTGCACTCCAAGTCCAATCCTATTCCTACTAGGACTCCCCTTTTTTCCCCTTCCCTAGCCGCACGGGCTTTTGAGGACTTGGTGCGCCTAGCCCAAAAAGGCCAAGGCGCCTCCCCTCGGCCCATGCCAGCCCTTGGTATGTGATGGACCCACTTGTGGACTTCTGGACCCCTCCAGAATCCTTCGGAACCTTCTGGAAGCTTCCCTGTACAATACCGAAAAAACTGCACCTTTTTCCGGAACCAAAAATATGACTGCCCATATATAAATCTTTACCTCTCGACCATTCCGAGGCTCCTTGTGATGCCCGGGATCTCATCCGGGACTCCGAACAATATTCGGTTAGCAATCATCAAATATCCCAATACTACTCTAGCGTCAACGAACGTTAAGCGTGCAACCCTGTGCTACTTCTTGAGCTTGCATTGATTTTTCCCTTGAAGAGGAAAGGGTGATGCAGCAAAGTAGAGATAAGTATTTCCCTCAGTTAAAAACCAAGGTATCAATCTAGTAGGAGGCACAAGCAAGTCTCCAATCTATGCACCTGCACAAACTAACAAACACTTGCACACAACGCGAAAAAGGGGTTGTCAATCCCTTCACGGTCACGAATAAGAGTGAGATCTAATAGAGATGAGTATAACAGATAAATAAAAGAGCAAACTAAAGTAAATATAAATAAATTGCAGCAAGGTATTTTTGGGTTTTTTGGTTTATAGATCTGAAAATATATGATGGAAAATAGACCCGGGGGCCATAGGTTTCACTAGAGGCTTCTCTCTTGAAAGAAAACATATAGTGGGTAAACAAATTACTGTTGAGCAATTGATAGAAAAGCGCAAAGTTACGACGATATCTAAGGAAACGATCATGAATATAGGCATCACGTCTGTGACAAGTAGACCGAAACGATTCTGCATCTACTACTATTACTCCACACATCGACCGACTCTTGCCTGCATCTAGAGTATTAAGTTCATAAGAACAGAGCAACGCTTTAAGTAAGATGACATGATGTAGAGGGATAAACTCAAGCAATATGATATAAACCCCATCTTTTTATCCTCGATGGCAAAAATACAATACGTGCCTCACTACCCCTTCAGTCACTGGGTGAGGACACCGCAAGATTGAACACAAAACTAAGCACCTCTCCCATTGCAAGAAAAACCAATCTAGTTGGGCAAACCAAACCGATAGTTTGAAGAGAAATACAAAGATATCTTAATCATGCATAAAAGAGTTCAGAGAAGACTCAAATAATTTTCATAGATAATCTGATCATAAATCCACAATTCATCGGATCGCAACAAACACACCGCAAAATAAGATTACATCAGATAGAACTCTAAGAACATCGAGGAGAACATGGTATTGAAGATCAAAGAGAGAGAAGAAGCCATCTAGCTACTAGCTATGGACCCGTAGGTCTGTGGTAAACTACTCACGCATCATCGGAAGGGCAGCAAGGTTGATGTAGAGGCCCTCTGTGATCGAATCCCCCTCTAGCAGGGTGCCGGAAAAGGCCCCAAGATGGGATCTCACTGGAACAGAGGCTGGCGGCGGCGAAAAAGTATCTTGGTGGACGCTTCTGATGTTTGGGGAATATTTCTGAATTTATAGAGGTGGAATTAGGGTTGGAGGACACCCGAGGGGCCCACAAGCCCTCGGGGTGCCCCCCTGGGCGCGCCCTAGAGGCTTGTGGCCTCCTCGGGACTCTTCTGGCCCTCTCTCCAAGTCACGTAGGTGACTTCTGGTCTAAGAAAAATCATCGTAAAGTTTCATTCTGTTTGGACTCCGTTTGATATTCCTTTTCTGTATAAGTCAAAAACAAGGAAAAAACAGAAACTGGCACTGGGCTCTAGGTTAATAGGTTAGTCCCAAAAATAATATAAAATAGCATATTAATGCATATAAAACATCCAAAACAGATAATATAATAGCATGGAACAATAAAAAATTATAGATACGTTGGAGACGTATCAAGCATCCCCAAGCTTAATTCCTGCTCGTCCTCGAGTAGGTAAATGATAAAAACAGAATTTTTGATGTGGAATGCTACCAAACATATTTATCAATGCAATCTTTTTATTGTGGCAAGAATGTTCAGATCCATAAGATTCAAAACAAAAGTTTAATATTGACATAAAAACAATAATACTTCGAGCATACTAATAAAGTAATCATGTCTTCTCAAAATAACATGGCCAAAGAAAGTTATCCCTACAAAATCATATAGTTGGCTATGCTCCATCTTCATCACACAATGTATTTCATCATGCACAACCCCGATGACAAGCCAAGAAATTGTTTCATACTTTTGGTGTTCTCAAACCTTTTCAACTTTCACGCAATACATGAGCGTGAGCCATGGATATAGCACTATAGGTGGAAGAGAATATGGTGGTTGTGGAGAAGACAAAAGGAAGGAGATAGTCTCACATCAACTAGGCAAATTAATGGGCTATGGAGATGCCCATCAATTGATATCGATGCAAGTGAGTAGGGATTGCCATGCAACGGATGCACTAGAGCTATAAGTGTATGAAAGCTCAAAAAGAAACTAAGTGGGTGTGCATCCAACTTGCTTGCTCACGAAGACCTAGGGAAATTTGAGGAAGCCCATCATTGGAATATACAAGCCAAGTTCTCATAATGAAAAATTCCCACTAGTATATGAAAGTGACAAAATAGGAGACTCTCTATCATGAAGATCATGGTGCTACTTTGAAGCACAAGTGTGGAAAAAGGATAGTAACATGGTCCCTTCTCTCATTTTTTTCTCTCTTTATTGTTTGGGCTTCTTTGGCCTCTTTTATTTTTTATAAAGTCCGGAGACTCATCCCAACTTCTGAGAGAATCATAGCTTCCATCATCCTTTCCTCACATGGGACAATGCTCAAATAATGATGATCATCACACTTTTATTTACTTACAACTCAAGAATTACAACTTGATACTAGAACAAAATATGACTCTATATGAATGCCGCCGGCGGTGTACCGGGATGTGCAATGGTCAAGAGTGACATGTATAAAGAAATATGAACGGTGGCTTTGCCACAAATACTATGCCAACTACATGATCATGCAAAGTAATATGACAATGATGGTGCGTGTCATAATAAAATGGAACGGTGGAAGTTGCATGGCAATATATCTCGGAATGGATATGGAAATGCCATAATCGGTGGGTATGGTGGCTGTTTTGAAGAAGGATATATGGTGGGTTTAATGCACCGGCGAAAGTTGCACGGTACTAGAGAGGCTAGCAATGGTGGAAAGGTGACAGTGTGTATAATCCATGGACTCAACATTAGTCATAAAGAACTCACATACTTATTGCAAAAATTTATTAGCCATCGAAACAAAGTACTACACGCATGCTCCTAGGGGGATAGATTGGTAGGAAAAGACCATCGCTCATCCCCGACCGCCACTCATAAGGAAGACAATCAAAAAATAAATCATGCTTCGACTTCATCACATAACGGTTCACCATACGTGCATGCTACGGGAATCACAAACTTTAACACAAGTATTTCTACCAATCCACAATTAATCACTAGCATGACTCTAATATCACCATCTTCATATCTCAAAACAAATGCAAGGAATCAAACTTCTCATCTTATTCAATGCTCTTTATATGAAAGTTTTTCCCTCTTCGATGCCCATCATATTAGGAGTAAATTCATAACCTAAGAAAATTACCATGCTGTTTAAAGACTCTCAAAATAATATAAGTGAAGCGTGAGAGTTCAACAATTTCTATAAAATAAAGCCACCACCATGCTTAAAAAGGATATAAGTGAAGCACTAGAGCAAAACTGCCTAGCTCAAAAGATATAAGTGAAGCACATAGAGTATTCTAATAAATTCACGATTAATGTGTGTCCCTCTCAAAAGGTGTGTACATCAAGGATGATTGTGGCAAACTAAAAATCAAAGACTCATATCATACAAGACGCTCCAAGCAAAACACATATCATGTGGTGAATACAAATATAGCCTCAAGTAAATTTACCAATGGATTGAAGACAAAAGAGGGGATGCCATCTGGGGCATCGCCAAGCTTAGATGCTTGGTTGTCCTTGAATATTACCTTGGGGTGCCCTGGGCATCCCCAAGCTTAGGCTCTTGCCACTCCTTATTCCATAGTCCATCAAATCTTTACCCAAAACTTGAAAACTTCACAACACAAAACTCAACAGAAAACTCATAAGATCCGTTAGTATAATAAAATAAATCACCACTTTAGGTACTGTTGTGAACTCATTCTAAATTTATATTGGTGTTATATCTACTGTATTCCAACTTCTCCATGGTTCATACCCCCCGACACTACCCATAGATTCATCAAAATAAGCAAACAATACATAGAAAACAGAATCTTTCAAAAACATAACAGTCTGTAGTAACCAGAATATTAATCATATTTATGTAACTCCACAATTTCTGAAAAATTAGGAAAACATAGGAAATTCATATATCAATCTTGTGTAAAAAATTCAGAATTTTTCCACGCTCCAGTGAATTTAAACAATTCTGTTACTGGGCACAAAAGTTTCTGTTTTTCAGCAAAACCAAATCAACGATATACCAAAGCATCCCAAAGGTTTCGCTTGGCTCAAACACTAATTAAAACACAAAAACACAATTACTACAGAGTTAATAATGTGTATTCTCATAAAAATAGAAAATAAAAATATTGGGTTGTCTCCCAACAAGTGCTTTTCTTTAAAGCCTTTTAGCTAGGTATTGATAATTTTAATGATGCTCACATGAAAGATAGCAATTGAAACACAAAGAGAGCATCATGTATCATGTGAAAAACAATTTTAAGTCTAATATACTTCCTATGCATAGACATTTTATAAGCAAACAAATTATCAAGACAAGCAAAAACTAGCATATGCAAGGAAGAAGAAAGAAACAATAGCAATCTCAACATAACGAGAGGCAATTTAGTAACATGAAAATTTATACAGCCATATTTCCCTCTCTCATAATAATTACATGTGAGATCATATTAAAATTCAACAATATAGCTCTCACATAACATATTCTCTACATGATCCACATGCATGCAAAGTTGACACTCTTCCAAAATAGTGGGATCATTATTACCTAGAGTTGACACTCTCCCAAACCCACTTTCAATATTATTTCAAACATTATTATCAATATCATATTCATCATGAGGCTTAAATAAATTTTCAAGATCATAAGAAGCATTATCACCCCAATCATGATCATTGCAATAAGTAGTGGACATAGCAAAACTAGCATCCCCAAGCTTGGGGTTTTGCATATTATTAGCAAAATTGACATTAATAGAATTTATAATAACATCATTGCAATCATTCTTTTCTTTCAAGGAGCTATTGTGAATCACTTTATAAATTTCTTCTTTTAACAGTTCATCACAATTTCCAGATTCACGAATTTCAAGCAAAACTTCATAAAGATAATCTAGTGCACTCAACTCACTAGCAATTGGTTCATCATAATTGGATCTCTTTAAAAAGATTAGCAAGTGGATGAGGATCCATAAACTTTTTGTTCTTGATTTTCAATAAACACACAATTATACTAAGCGAACGAGCAAACAAACCAAGTAAGACATAAAGGCAAACGAAAAGACGAACAGAAAGAAGGCGAATAAAAAGGCAAATATTTTTGCGTTTTTCTGAAAACGTTTTAGAAGTGAGGGAGACGAAAACGAGAGGCAAATGACAAATAATTTAAGTGCAAGAGATGAGAGTTTGTGATGGGTACTTGGTAGGCTTGATGTAGAACCTCCCCGGCAATGGCGCCAGAAATTCTCCCTGCTACTTCTTGAGCTTGCATTGATTTTTCCATTGAAGAGGAAATGGTGATGCAGCAAAGTAGAGATAAGTATTTCCCTCAGTTAAAAACCAAGGTATCAATCCAGTAGGAGGCACAAGCAAGTCTCCAATCTATGCACCTGCACAAACTAACAAACACTTGCACACAACGCGAAAAAGAGGTTGTCAATCCCTTCACGGTCATGAACAAGAGTGAGATCTAATAGAGATGAGTATAAAAGATAAATAAAAGGGCAAACTAAAGTAAATATAAATAAATTGCAGCAAGGTATTTTTGGATTTTTTGGTTTATAGATCTAAAAGTATATGATGGAAAATAGACCCGGGGGCCATAGGTTTCACTAGAGGCTTCTCTATTGAAAGAAAACATATGGTGGGTAAACAAATTACTGTTGAGCAATTGATAGAAAAGCGCAAAGTTATGACGATATCTAAGGCAATGGTCATGAATATAGGCATCATGTCCGTGACAAGTAGATCGAAACGATTCTGCATCTACTACTATTACTCCACACATCGACTGACTCCTGCCTGCATCTAGAGTATTAAGTTCATAAGAACAGAGCAATGCTTTAAGTAAGATGACATGATGTAGAGGGATAAAATCAAGCAATATGATATAAACCCCATCTTTTTATCCTCCATGGCAACAATACAATACGTGCCTCGCTACCCCTTCGGTCCTGGGTGAGGACACCACAAGATTGAACCCAAAACTAACCACCTCTCCCATTGCAAGAAAAACCAATCTAGTTGGCCAAACCAAACAGATAGTTCAAGAGAAATACAAAGATATCTTAATCATGCATAAAAGAGTTCAGAGAAGACTCAAATAATATTCATAGATAATCTGATCATAAATCCACAATTCATCGGATCTCAACAAACACACCGCAAAATAAGATTACATCGGATAGAACTCCAAAAACATCAAGGAGAACATGGTATTGAAGATCAAAGAGAAAGAAGAAGCCATCTAGCTACTAGCTATGGACCCGTAGGTCTATGGTAAACTACTCACGCATCATCGGAAGGGCAGCAAGGTTGATGTAGAGGCCCTCCGTGATCAAATCCCCCTCCGGCAATTTTGGGGATATAACTATTGGGTATGACCCGCCCAGGAGGGGCCGGGTCATACCACTGGCGGCTTACAGATGAAGATGGCGGGTCATGAAGCAAGCCTATTGAAGGCCCAAGACCCAGAGGCGACTTGAGGCCCAAGAGGATGAACTGCCATATGATCAACTTGTATTATAAGGCAAGCATAGTTAGTCTCTGAGCCGGACACGTTGTGTATGAGCCGGCCGGGACTCTGTAAGCCGCCGGGCATCAACCTATGTATATAAAGGGGTGACCCGGTGGCGGCTTAAGGCAAGAAAAACAATCAATCGAAAGCTAGGTCAAGCATATTCGCTCCCTAGCTTTTACCTCATTGAGAGGGGCCGAACCTGGGTAAAATCTCTATGTCCTTTGACCCGTTCAACCCCTTCAAGCTAACCTAGTTGCGATGGCTCCACACCTAAGTCCTTTTGCTAGGGCATCTGCCGTGTTAAGTCCACGACAGTTGGCGCCCACCGTGGGGCCAGCGCATGGTGGTTTCGAGTTCTTGAAGTGCAACTTCGCAGGGATACGCCGTGGGCCGGATGACCAAGAGTCGTCGCGGCAAATTCTACATCGACGACGTAGGCTGGGGCCCCGAGGCCGGCTCAATCGAGTACGGGTACCGGGTCCCCTTCGGCAGAATCCATGTCTTCATTGGCAAGATCGATGAGTCGGAGCCTGAGCCGGACACCTGCACCGACATCGTCGAGACGGCTCAGCGTGCACGACCTACCAAGTTTCAACCCGCCATAAAATGCGCCTTTGTTGGTTGCATCCAAGGGGCGGATCTTGAGGAAGGAACTGTATCCGGTGGAGAGACGGCCATCTACTCTGGTGATGAGTCCTCAACCGGCGAGACCGAGTCAATGTATCAGTTACAAGACGGCCGGTTTGGGGGCTATTCCGATGGTGACAGTATTCCGGACCCTAATGAGCCGCCGAACAGAGTCGCGATCTTCATGGCCGGCACTCAACCGGTGCTCAATTCATCAACTGCTGCAGCCATGACTTCCGGTTCAACGGCCACGGCAGCGGCCGGGGCAAGTAACTCTGCGCGCCCGCCGGCTCAAGTTTTATCTGAGCTTTTGGAGGCTTTGGCGACCTTATTAGCTGCAGAGGTAACACCGGAAAATCAAGCACAGCATAAGGTGGATGTTGCGAAGCTGTGAGATGAGATAGCTCAAGCCAAGGAGGAGTTCAATGCTGAAAATACTAGGATGGCGACAGAACGAGCCGCCCTGGACGCTGCGTCTCAATGGATTCAAGCAGAGAATTTCTGGTTAAGCCTGGATCAGAATGCATCTAACGCTGTTCTGCGAAGGAGGCACAAGAGTCGTCTAACTCCGGAGTACGATGCAAGGAATCTTTTCAACACACCTGGGGCTGGAACTAGTAACCCGCCGTGGTGAACTAGGTTGTAGAGGCGACCGGGACAGGAGCGGTGGTTCAGCCACATGCTGCAGACCCGCCCCGTTTGAACTTGACCCCGCCCCGGCATGTCCCAACACCGCCAGGTCATTATTCTAACCCCTTGGACAATATGATTGCGGCAGCTATGCGATTGGCGGCTCTCCCTGTTGAAGGCGAGTCACCAGCCGCGATGGAGATACGGAGAGCCGGAGAGCTTCTTCAGACGGCGGTGGCACAGCAGGCGGCTTATTCATGTAGTCAGGAATGGATTCATTCAACCCGGCAGCCAAGCCCGAGTTATAGCAGGCATATTGACTCGCCAGCAGTTTCAAGCAGTGAGCGGCACCATAACCAGCCTCGTAGGCATGACCCGCCGCTTGTTGATAATGATG
This sequence comes from Thinopyrum elongatum, assembly GCA_011799875.1. Lineage (NCBI taxonomy): Eukaryota > Viridiplantae > Streptophyta > Magnoliopsida > Poales > Poaceae > Thinopyrum > Thinopyrum elongatum. The sequence continues at coordinate 353,739,802 of CM022300.1, read as the reverse complement.
CTCAGACTTTGGTAGATCAGGGCAGGGCACGTCGGGAGGCTGAGCTGGCGGCTTAGTTGACAGCTCATCAGCAATCTCCGGTTTACCCATCGGCGTCCATGGAGGCAGGAGTAACCTCTAGAACCCTTGGCGTGCCATGCTTAGTGCTGGCTTTACGTAATAAGCGCCTGCCCAAGGATTTTAAGGGCCCTCGCAAAGTGCCTAATTACACAGCGGATCAGCCCCCAGAGGCTTGGATTGAGAGTTATGAGATGGCCATGGAGATGTTGGATGTTAGTGATGCTGCGTGTGCTAAGTACTTCATTATGATGTTGGATGGACCGGCACGCACTTGGTTGAAGGGATTGCCCCCTAACTCCGTCAGTTCATGGGCTGAGTTGAAGACGCGTTTTATCCAAAATTTCAAAGACACGTGCAAGCAGCCTATGTCGATTCTTGATTTAGATTCTTGCGTCCAGGGTGAGGGCGAGTCAACCACCCATTGGGTATGCCGGATATCAACTATTATTCACTCGTCGGACAGTATCAACGCCGGTTCAGCCATCCTGATGTTGGAAAAGAATTGCCGTTTCCTCCCCCTTAAGCAGAATCTGGGGCGGCTTAAGCGCAACTGTAATGATATGGGAGAGCTCATGGCGGCTCTCGTCAAATATGCTGATTCTTATAGCACCAAGGACCCTGAGTCCGATGAGGAGAAAGTTGGGAAAGGGAAGAAGAATGGCAATGCAAAGGGACAGCAGCATAGTCCGGCGGGTCAAGGTAACAATGGTAAGCGCAAGCAGTTGGACGGCGGTTCAGATTTTGTGGCGAACACCAATACGCAGAATAGTAATCAACGTCGCAAGGGGAAGTCATCAGCGCCCCGGTTCGGCGGGCCAAAGTTCAACATTGAGGCGATGATGAATTAGCCTTGTCCAAAGCACGGTACGCAGGATAAGCTGGCCAGCCATCTATGGAAAGATTGCTTCATCATGAAGGAATATAGAAATTCCAGTTTTTTCTAGAATAACCATGGCCCGCATGGCAGGTCAGGATCCGGCTCTCACGGACCTGGTTTTGGGCATGGCAGCTCAAGCTCCGGCTTTCAGGGCCAAGGCAATCAAGGTGGTTTTAATCAGCAATCTGGTCAAGGGAATCAGCAGCAACAGTCTGGTTATCAGAGTAATCCGAAGCAGTTGAATAGTGGTCAATATCACATGTTTACCACAAGCCTATGCAAACGTGATCAGAAGCTTCATAAGCGAGTGGTGAACGCGGTTGAGCCGGTGGTTCCTCGGTACTTGCGATGGTCTGAACAGCCTATTGTGTGGAGTCGTGAGGATCACCCGCCCCGGTTTGACAATCCGGGTCAATTGGCTTTGGTGGTTGCGCCTCAGGTTGGAGGGTACAAGTTTACTAAAGTACTTATGGATGGAGGCAGTAGTATCAATATCCTTTACTATGATACTTTTTGCCATATGAATTTGACTGACAAAGATCTTAAGCCGTCTTCTACTGTCTTTCATGGGGTGGTACCTGGTAAGTCGGCGTATCTAGTGGGTAAGATAACTTTGGAGGTAGCTGTTGGCGATGATCACGATTACAGGGCTACAAAGTTAACCTTCGAGGTGGTCAAGATTCAGAGCCCTTATCACGCCTTGTTTGGGCGGCCGGCTTATGGCAAGTTTATGGCGCGGCCTTGTTATGTTTATCTGCAGCTCAAAATGCCGGGTCATAAGGGCACCATCACGGTGCATGGTAACAGGAAGATAGCTCTGGAATGTGAAGAAGGCGACACTGCTTATGCTGAGTCTGTTTGTGCGATAGAGGAATTGAAGTTCTACAAAGATAATGTTGACCCGGCAGATATGACACCTTTGAAAAAACCAACTACAGAGCATGATCCCTTGTTGAAGTTTAAATCGGCAGATGACACCAAGCTGGTTGACTTTGTTCCTGGCGACTCATCCAAGCAGTTCAGTATCAATGCTAATATGAATCCGAAATAGGAAGGCACGCTCATCGAGTTCATCCATGAGAATCGGGACATCTTTGCATGGAAACCTTGAGACATGCCAGGTGTACCGAGGGAACTCGCTGAGCACACTCTCAATGTTGGTCCAAAATTTAAACCGGTCAAACAATTCCTTCATCGTTTTAATGAAGAGAGGCGCAAGGCCATTGGTGAGGAAGTGGCCCGGCTCTTGGCGGCTGGGTTTATTGTTGAAGTTTTTCATCCTGAGTGGTTGGCTAACCCGGTGCTGGTACTTAAAAAGAATGGCACTTGGCATATGTGTGTGGATTACACAGACCTTAACAAGGCCTGTCCGGCTGACCCTTTTGCTCTCCCTCGTATTGATCAGATCATTGATGCTACGGCGGGTTGTGAGCGTTTGAGTTTTTTGGATGCTTACTCTGGTTATCATCAGATCAAAATGGCAGTTAAGGACCAGGAAAAGACAGCTTTTATCACTCCCTTTGGAGCCTTCTGCTATGTGTCTATGCCTTTTGGGCTCAAGAGTGCCCAGGCAACTTATCAGCGATGTGTTCAAAATTGCCTACATGACCAGATTGGACGCAATGTTCATGCTTATGTCGATGATATTGTTGTGAAATCCAGGAAGAAAGATACTTTGATAGATGATTTAAAAGAGACCTTTGACAATCTCCGGGTCTATAAGATAATGCTTAACCCGGCCAAGTGTGTCTTTGGTGTGCCAGCAGGCAAGCTGTTGGGTTTTTTGGTTTCTAAAAGAGGCATAGAAGCTAACCCAGAGAAAATCAAGGCTATCACTTCTTTGGCTAAGCCGGTGTGTATTAATGATGTCCAGCATCTGGCAGGTCGTATTGCGGCTTTAAGCCGTCTTATAAGCCGTTTGGGCGAAAAGGCTATCCCTCTGTATCAGATGATGAAGAAAACAGATCATTTTGTCTGGAGTGATGCTGCTAATCAGGCATTTGAGGCATTGAAAAAGCAGTTGGCTGAGCCGCCAATCCTTGCAGCTCCTATTGATAAGGAGCCCTTGTTGTTATATGTAGCTGCTAACAGTCGAGCCGTCAGTGTGGCAATTGTTGTGGAAAGAAAGGAATCAGGCAAGGAATATCCGGTTCAGCGGCCGGTTTATTATGTCAGTGAGGTACTCATTGAATCTAAGCAGAGATACCCACATTGGCAGAAGCTAGTTTATGGCGTGTTCATGGCTAGTCGTAAGTTGAAACAGTATTTCCTTGGTCATCCCATCACTGTGGTCAGTTCTGCTCCCTTGGGAGATATTATCCTAAACAGAGAAGCCACAGGTCGGGTAGCCAAGTGGGCCATTGAGCTTGGACCCCATGGTTTGAAGTATGTGCCTCGGACAGCTATCAAGTCTCAAGCACTTGTGGATTTCAGTAATGACTGGATAGAGTTGCAGATGCCTGAAGAAAAGCCGGATAGCACATATTGGACTATTCATTTTGATGGATCCAGGCAGTTGGAAGGCTCGGGGGCTGGAGTTATTTTGACCTCCTCACGAGGTGATAAATTTTGTTATGTTCTAAGGTTGATGTTCCCTTCTACTAACAATGCAGCTGAGTATGAAGCTTTGCTCCATGGTCTTCGGATGGCTAAAGAGATGAATCTAAGCCGGGTGAGGTGTTTTGGCGACTCAGACTTGGTGGCTCAGCAAGTTTCAGGCACTTGGGATTCCAAGGACCCACTCATGGCGGCATATCGCCGAGAGGTTGATGCTATTGCTGGTCATTTCAAGGGTTATCAAGTGGAGCATGTTGATCACAGGAAAAATGAGGCTGCTGATGCGTTAAGCCGGCTAGGGTCCCAGCGTAAGCCGGTACCACCTAATATCTTCCTTGATATTTTGCATAATCCTTCGGTTAAATTGCCTACGGAGGAAGATCTTGCTATTCCTGACCCGGAGGCACAGTTGGTGGCAGCTCTCCATGTTATTCCTGATTGGACAGTTCCATATTTGGCTTATATGACCCGGGGCGAGTTACCTGAAGATGAAACTTTGGCCAGGCAGATAACCCGGCGATCTAAGTCAATGACTATTGTCAATGGTGAGTTGCACCGATGCAGTGTTACAGGGGTGTTTCAGGGTTGTGTTTCTCCTGAGGAGGGCTGTGAGATTCTATGAGAGATTCATGAAGGAGATTGTGGCCATCATGCTGGCTCTAAGTCTCTCGTGGCTAAGGCTTTTCGTCATGGGTTCTATTGGCTGGCGGCTCATGCTGATGCAGAGGATTTGGTTAGTAAGTGCGATGGTTGTCAAATTTTTTCAAGACGACTCACGTGCCGGCTCAAGAATTGAGGATGATTCCAATTACTTGGCCGTTTGTAGTCTGGGGGCTGGACATGGTTGGACCTTTTAAAAGATCCAAAGATAAAAGACTCACCTCCTGGTGGCAGTTGACAAGTTTACAAAGTGGGTTGAGGCTGAGCCAGTCAGTAAGTGTGATGCAGCGACGGTGGTTCAATTCATCAAAAAGGTGATCTTTTGTTTTGGATACCCTCATAGTATCATCACTGATAATGGTACCAATCTTTCTAAGGGTGCTATGAAAGAATTTTGTCAACAAGAGCATATTCGTCTTGACGTGTCATCTGTGGCCCACCCCTAGTCCAATGGTCAAGCTGAAAGAGCCAATCAAGAAATCTTGAGAGGAATAAAACCCCGGCTTATGGTCCCTTTGTAGAGGATGCCGAGTTGTTGGGTTGAGGAGTTGCCTTCAGTGCTATGGAGTATCAATACTAGCCCCAACAGATCTACGGGTTACACACCTTTCTTCATGGTTTACGAAGAAGAGGCGGTTCTACCTAGTGACATCCGTCACGACTCGCCTTGTGTGGCGGCTTATGTTGAAGCTGATAATGAAAAAGCACGTCAGGATGCTCTTGACCTTCTGGATGAAGAACATGACCTTGCGGCGGCTCGTTCAGTGATCTACCAGCAAGACCTGCGTCGTTATCATAGCCGCCGGGTTAAAACCCGGACCTTTCAAGAAGGTGACTTGGTGCTTCGGCTCATCCAGGATCAAACTGATATGCACAAGTTATCCCCACCTTGGGAAGGGCCCTTTGTGGTCAGCAAAAATCTGAACAATGGGTCATACTACCTTATCGATGTTCGAGACCACAAGGACTCACGCACGTCGGAGGAGGAGACCCGCCGGCCATGGAACATTGCTCATCTTTGACCCTATTACACCTGAGCCACCAGCTCTTGTGATGTACATATTTCTACCAATGTATATATTATGATTAGTATAATAAAGCCGGCATCCCTGATAATTCAGGGCCTCTGTCATTTCATTTTTGAGAATCTGAGTCTTTATTGTCAATTCATAAGATCACTTGGGGGCTTCCTGCTCACTGAGCATAGCTATGATTACCCTCTTGATCCGGCTTGCATGCCTTGTTACAAATAACATGGGGGCTTCCTGCTCATTGAGCATAGCTGTGACTACCCTATTGCTCCGGCTTATACGCCTGGGTTGAAAGATTACTTGGGGGCTTCTTGTTTAATGAAACAGAGCTTTGTTGTCCCGTGTAATAGGCTTGGACGCCAGGTGTATTCACCAAAAATCCGGGTTATCCTGCCTTTGTATACCTGCCACTCCGACCAGGTAATCCTGGAATGACTCGCCGTACTCTTGACAATCAATCTTAAAAAGACCCTGAACTTGTCAAAGTTAAAATGGCGATTGGTCATGTGAGGCCCGGTTTACAGGTTTGAATGAAGGATTAACTCAGTGGCTGTGCGGCCCTTGAATAGCACTTGATGTTGAGGCTTGGCAGCCTATGAAAGCCTTGTTTTATTTGATTTATCTTTGCTTTGAACATCTTTTGGGTTCATCTTTTGTACCATATTGATATATGGTTTGAAATTGATTTAGGCCACGTAGCCTTGATCCTTATAACTCATGTTTGAGTATATCCGGAGTTTTGATAACCCGGCCTGGTTCTGGACAATAAGTCGCCAGTGTGATTTGATTATACGCTTGGAGTTCTGCGCTCTAAGCCCTTGAGATGTACCCTTGCTGCGTACGGCGTTGTAAGCCGGTGGTATGAATAAATGGAACAGGGTGCTGGGCTATTACCCTTACTGCATATGGCGTGGTAAGCCGGCAGTATGAACAAATATCACAGGTATGATATTTACTTGTTATGAGTATGAGGTTTGTATAATCCCGCCCTGGTTATGGACTATACAGTCACCAGTGGATTGTCTGCAGAGTATTATGACCCGCCCTGGGGTAAACCAACAGGGCAAATGTTATCTGTGTGTGCAGGCAATATGATAAACATGATCTGCATGATTGACGATATTATGAGCATAAGTGGCAGATCTTCAACATCGGATCAGCGGCTCAAAAGTAGTATACATAAATATGCACGATGGCATGGTAGATCATTCTTTTCAACTACTTATTACAAGGCGTTGGACGGCCCAAAAGAATCAAGTGTTTTTGATGCACACAGCATCCAATGTTGTGGATGGTAAACCGGCTTTTGCATCAGTTGGTTTGGTCTTGGCGGGTTGAGGCTGCCGGGTCATCCTGCGCCGATTCTTCTTCCTCCTCTATCGTCTGGAAGTTGGGCGATGACCAATCGATCCCAGTCAAAGCTTTGAAAGCAGCTTCATCATCTATAAGAGTTGACGGGTCAATGTCAGAAGCGAAGGTGTGCTTACGTGTTGGCGGGATAAGGTCCACAACCTCATACACCGGCGCCTTCACTTTGGCATTTTCAGCATCGTAAACCGGATGATATTTGGAGAGATCAGTCTCTTGGGCCAATTTGCTTGCAAAGGGACGCATTTCCCTTACTATTTTTGTGAAGTCCTCGGCACTGAAGGGAGACCCATCTTCTTTTAAACTCGGGCAGCCGGTGGCTAGTTCTGCCGGGTCAAGTTCTGCTTGCCATGCCTTTGCCCGGCTCAAGGCCGTGATGGCACCGACTCTGGCGGCTGATCGTTTCAATTCTTCAATTCTTTGTGGCAGCACAAATAGCTTTTCCAACATTTCCTTGATGAGGGAAGGCGGTTGCTTCTTATGGGTGGAGGCAGAGATAGCTCGTTGAGCGCCAGTGTATAATTGCTCTATAAGAGTATAGGCAGCTTTCAGCTTCATGCGCATGTCTGAGCCAAAGTGGGAGATTCTCGAGCCTGCGTTGCCAAAGAGATTGGTAAACTGGCTAAATGATTGTTCAAGGCATGGATGATGAAAGGTTGAAATATATTATCGCTTACCAAAGATGGCGGCTGTCATGCTATTGATTTGCTGTTTTAAACCGGATAACTCATCGGTAACTAGCTTAAGGGCAGCCTCAGCATCTTCTGCTCTTTTTTGTAGAGCTGCCTTCTCGGTTTCCCAGCTGTCTCTCTCAGCACTGAAGTCCTTTTTCAGTTTTTCAACATTTTCCAAAGTGGTCTTCAGCTCTGCTTTGGCCTTGGAAGTCTCAGATTGCTGGGTCTGAATGTTTTGCCTCAGATCGCTGACTTGAGATTCCTTCATGTACAATTCAGCCTGTCACATAAAAAGGCAGGCAGTATGACATTCTGATGATCATTTTATTTTAAGTCCCAAGCATAATACAAGTATTTTACTTGGCACTTGGGGGCTAATGCACATTGCTCTTTTCTTGAAGACTATTATGTGATGACCCGGCTACACTGTTATAACTATAGCTGACTCATGGGGGCTACATACTTGGATTTTGTTCACAATTATGGTGATAAGTCCCGGCTTATAGATGCTGAATAAGCCGGCCCTTGGGGGTTACATGCGAAACTGAGTACTACAATTTGAAGTCCTAGCTTAACTTGTCAGTTTAAGCCGGCTCTTGGGGGCTACATATGCAAAGTTAAGAGCTACAATTTGAAGTCCCGGTTTTAGCTATGCAGCTTAAGCTGGCCCTTGAGGGCTACTCGTTTTGATTCTGCAACTCCCAAGACGCTATGACAGTAATGAAAGATTAAAGAGGTTATTTGAAGTCTACAGTATATTCAATTCTATCATATCCAGTAGACTTGGCGGCTGTAGAGATATATGGAAAATATGGTAGTGGTTACCTCAAAACGTTCCTTCATAAGGTTGACCAGGCTGGCTTCAAAGTCACGGCTGGTGTGAAGGCGGTTTAGATAGCCTGAATAAATCTCCTGAGCGTTGAACTGGGCATAGCCTTCCAAGTCCACTTTCCACTTGCCCTTATCAACAGCAAAAAATTCTTCCTTGGCGCTATGCTTGGATAAGACGGTGGGATTACCTGGTGCTGCATAAGCCGTCCCAGTGACTATGACATCTTCAGTATCTTGAGCCGGCCGAGCGGGGCTGGGCGGTTTAGCAATTTCTTCATCAACATTCATGGTGTCCATAGTAACAAGGGGCTCTTCTGGTGGCGGGTCATCCATAGCCGTTTCTGAAGTTTGAGGCATGGATTCAGACACGGTCTGCTTCTCCGGGTCAGTAGCCTTGGGATCTTCAGCCGGCTTGTTAACTTTAAGATTTTTGCTGGGCTTGGCCATGGCGCTGACAATAACAACTCATGACGAGATTAGTGTATTAATGGAATAAGGTATTAAGGCAAACAGGCTTAAGTATTTCTTACCCAGGAATAGTTTTGAACAAGGGAATTTGACTCCCAGTTGAGTCGCCAGAGGAAGAATGAGAGGTCCCCTGATAGTTTGAATCAGATGGGTCAAGAGGTTGGCGAAAAAGACCCGCCTTCGGGTAAGCTAAGTCGGAAATATATGAAACCTCTGGACGACGCTTGCGAGGAGCCGGCGTGTTTGGTAAGCCGGAAGAAAGAATCCCGCCACCATTGTTCGGGTTGTGCGGTGAGCTTCATGCTGCTACTTCTTCAAAATAAAGTTGGGATCCAAGTAAGCTAAAGGGTGAGAAAACCTTACTTTCCGGCTTGCTTGATGAATTTTCTGTCTTGGCAGAGGTTCTAAGTCGGAGGAAAGGATAGTTACCTCTTCACCATCTGCGTGGCTGCCTTCCGCATCATCCTGATAGTGATCAATGTCAATAAGATGAACAAAAAAGGAGCCAAGAGAATCAAGCTCTACCTCCGACTCTTCATCAAGAGTAAACGGATCAACTACTTTTGATTTCTTCTTGGCAGGTTTCTTAGCCAAGATTTTGGTCCTGGTCTTCTTGGCCGGTTTATCTTGAAGCCTTTTCTTCCAGAAGGGGCAGTCAGCCTGCAGAGGTTCAAGTAAGAATGAAAAGGCAGATCGACAGATAATGAGTTAATAAAAGCTGTTCACAAATACTCACAACTGGCGGCTTGTTAAGGGTGCAAAAAGGGTTCAGCCCCGTCTTGCTGCAAGTGGCCAAGTTTTCACTCAGCAATGTCTTGACCATCTTATTAAGGCTCTCATCGTCCAATTGCACTTGACTGTAGCGTTTTGGATCTTTGACGTCACAGGTATACTCGCACATTAAGCCGGTCCGGCGGCTTAAAGGTAAAATTCTCCATGTTAACTCCAGTTAAGCCATTCGCCATTAAGGCTCTGATTTTTCCAAAAATGGGCATATATTTGGCTCGTTCTGCTGTGTTGATCCGGTCAGGGAGGGGGTTCCTGTTGCTAAGCCGGCTCGGACGATAACCCGACAAAGGATTTTCACCTTCTGGAGATGTGTCTTGGCAGTAAAACCAAGTCTGGTTCCAGTCCTTGGGATGACTGGGAAGTGCAGCAGCTGGGAAAATAGCTTCTTTGCACCTCTGGATTGAAATGCCGCCTAGTTCTAGGCTGGGCCCATCTGTGAACTCAGTCTGGCGGTTCAAGTAATAGAATTCCCTGAACAGATCTACAGTGGGTTCCTGTTGAAGATATACTTCGCAGAAAACTTGGAAGTTGCAGATGTTTGAAACAGAGTTGGGCCCAATATCTTGCGGATGAAGTTGAAAGAAGTGCAACACATCATGAAAGAATTTTGAGCCGGGAGGATTGAACCCCCGGAGCATGTGGTCAGTGAAAACTACAACTTCACACTCTTTTGGTTCAGGGGTGATCTCGGTTCCTGGGGCCCTCCAGTGGATCACACTCTTTTTAGCCAGGACGCCTTCATTTACAAATTCAGTAAGGATTTCTTCCGTGACAGTGGAAGCGACCCAGTTGCATGAGGTGACAGTTTTGGTCATTTTGAGGATGAAGGCCTGAAAGGAAAATATTGCCGGTTTAAGATTATGTTGTTAAGCCGGCCAATGATTGAAAAGTAAGTGTTATAAAGGTTGACATGATTAAACCGGAAGGTAGTGCTCGATCATACGAATTGTGAACACGTATTGGCGGCTTAACAAGTGAACTAATGGTACATGGTGGGTTACGGTTTGTCAGTTAAGCCGCCCAAACAGTTGCCATATTTTAGATCTATAAGTGAGGATTTGCTAAGTGATGGACAAACAGATTCCACAGATCGACGCTACAATTTTGGATCTGCAATAGTTCGGAAAATGAAATAAATTCTAAACCTAAGGTGATGGCAGCAGAAGAACTCGTATGCCCAGATGAGATTTTTGTACAGAGGGGTATCTTTTACTATTGGAAACGAATGCTAAAACCATTACCGCATAACTTTGGCACGGTGTTTAGATCTAACTATGTGACCGAAAGAAGAAAAAGAGGAATGGCGATGAACTCCGATGAACTGAGCAAACCCTAGTGCAGATCTGATGCGAAGCGAGAGGGGTACCTGTCGACGCTGATGGACAGTGGGAGTGCGCCGCGTTGCTCTGGACTGTTCAGGTTGATGCAGCGGCCGGAGTTGAAGATGCTGGAGGCGGACTGCGGCGGCGGAGCTCGGGCGCCGTGGTGTCACAGGAGGAAGAAGATGCAGAGGCAGAGGTAAAAGTGAAGACAGGGGCCCCCTATCCCTATTTATAAGGAGTTGAATAAATGGCATGCACGGGAATCGAGGAGGCTGAAAAATGGTTATGTGGCTATGTGAACGCCTCGATTTTCGGAAGGACCATCAAGATAAAGATCTGTGGAGATATTCTAGGCTTTGTGCGAAATTGATGTGCAATGATGCCATGGCGGGTTAACACGATTCTGCGAACTAACGTCATGGTGGGTTACAGAAAAATTCATAAAGTTGATGATGGAAGATTTTGCTAAGTCAGGTACTGAAGATTGATGTGAACGAGTTCAAATCAACCTGGGGTCTAATGTTGGGGATATAACTATTGGGTATGACCCGCCCAGGAGGGGCCAGGTCATACCACTGGCGGCTTACAGATGAAGATGGCAGGTCATGAAGCAAGCCTATTGAAGGCCCAAGACCCAGAGGCGACTTGAGGCCCAAGAGGATGAACCGCCATATGATCAACTTGTATTATAAGGCAAGCATAGTTAGTCGCCGAGCCGGACATGTTGTGTATGAGCAGGCCGGGACTCTGTAAGCCGCCGGGCATCAACCTGTGTATATAAAGGGGTGACCCGGCGGCGGCTTAAGGCAAGAAAAACAATCAATCGAAAGCTAGGTCAAGCGTATTCGCTCCCTGGTAATCGAAACTCCAGCAATACAACTGAAAGCAGGACGTAGGCTTTTACCTCATTGAGAGGGGCCGAACCTGGGTAAACTCTCTGTGTCCTTTGACCCGTTCAACCCCTTCAAGCTAACCTAGTTGCGATGGCTCCACACCTAAGTCCTTTTGCTAGGGCATCTGCCGTGTTAAGTCCACGACAGGCAGGGTGCCGGAAAAGGCCCCAAGATGGGATCTCACAGGAACAGAGGCTTGCGGCGGCGGAAAAGTATCTTGGTGGATGCTTCTGATGTTTGGGGAATATTTCTGAATTTATAGAGGTGGAATTAGGGTTGGAGGACACCCGAGGGGCCCACAAGCCCTCGGGGTGCCCCCCTGGGGCGCGCCCTAGAGGCTTGTAGCCTCCTCGGGACTCTTCTGGCCCTCTCTCCTAGTCACGTAGGTATCTTCTGGTCCAAGAAAAATCATCGTAAAGTTTTATTCCGTTTGGACTCCGTTTGATATTCCTTTTCTGTAAAAGTCAAAAACAAGGAAAAAAACAGAAACTGGCACTGGGCTCTAGGTTAATAGGTTAGTCCCAAAAGTAATATAAAATAGCATATTAATGCATATAAAACATCCAAAACAGATAATATAATAGCATGGAACTATCAAAAAATATAGATATGTTGGAGACGTATCAAGCATCCCCAAGCTTAATTCCTGCTCGTCCTCAAGTAGGTAAATGATAAAAACAGAATTTTTAATGTGGAACACTACCTAACGTATTTATCAATGCAATCTTTTTATTGTGGCAAGAATGTTCAGATCCATAAGATTCAAAACAAAAGTTTAATATTGACGTAAAGACAATAATACTTCAAGCATACTAATAAAGTAATCATGTCTTCTCAAAATAACGTGGCCAAAGAAAGTTATCCCTACAAAATCATATAGTTGGCTATGCTCCATCTTCATTACACAAAGTATTTCATCATGCACAACCCCGATGACAAGCCAAGCAATTGTTTCATACTTTTGGTGTTCTCAAACCTTTTCAACTTTCACGCAATACATGAGCGTGAGCCATAGATATAGCACTATAGGTGGAATAGAATATGGTGGTTGTGGAGAAGACAAAAAGGAGATAGTCTCACGTCAACTAGGCAAATTAATGGGCTATGGAGATGCCCGTCAATTGATATCGATGCAAGTGAGCAGGGATTGCCATGCAACGGATGCACTAGAGCTATAAGTGTATGAAAGCTCAAAAAGAAACTAAGTGGGTGTGCATCCAACTTGCTTGCTCATGAAGACCTAGGGAAATTTGAGGAATCCCATCATTGGAATATATAAGCCAAGTTCTCATAATGAAAAATTCCCACTAGTATATGAAAGTGACAAAATAGGAGACTCTCTATCATGAAGATCATGGTGCTACTTTGAAGCACAAGTGTGGAAAAAGGATAGTAACATTGTCCCTTCTCTCATTTCTCTCATTTTTTTCTCTTTTTTTTGTTTGGGCTTCTTTGGCCTCTTTTATTTTCTATAAAGTTCGGAGACTCAGCCCAACTTGTGAGGGAATCATAGCTTCCATCATCCTTTCCTCACATGGGACAATGCTCTAATAATGATGATCATGACACTTATATTTACTTACAACTCAAGAATTACAACTTGATACTAGAACAAAATATGACTCTATATGAATGCCTCCGGTGGTGTACCGGGATGTGCAATGATCAAGAGTGACATTTATAAAGAAATATGAACGGTGGCCTTGCCACAAATACTATGCCAACTACATGATCATGCAAAGGAATATGGCAATGATGGTGCGTGTCATAATAAAACGGAACGGTGGAAGTTGCATGGCAATATATCTCGGAATGGCTATGGAAATGCCATAATCGGTGAGTATGGTGGCTGTTTTGAGGAAGGATATATGGTGGGTTTAATGCACCGGCGAAAGTTACACGGTACTAGAGAGGCTAGCAATGGTGGAAGGGTGACAGTGCGTATAATCCATGGACTCAACATTAGTCATAAAGAACTCACATACTTATTGCAAAAATTTATTAGCCATCGAAACAAAGTACTACACGCATGCTCCTAGGGGGATAGATTGGTAGGAAAAGACCATCGCTCGTCCCCGACCGCCACTCATAAGGAAGACAATAAAAAAATAAATAATGCTCCGACTTCATCACATAACGGTTCACCATACGTGCATGCTACGGGAATCACAAACTTTAACACAAGTATTCTATCAATCCACAATTACTCACTAGCATGACTCTAATATCACCATCTACATATCTCAAAATAAATGCAAGGAATGAAACTTCTCATCTTATTCAATGCTCTTTATATGAAAGTTTTTCCCTCTTTGATGCCCATCATATTAGGACTAAATTCATAACCTAAGCAAATTACCATGCTGTTTAAAGACTCTCAAAATAATATAAGTGAAGGTGAGAGTTCAACAATTTCTATAAAATAAAGCCACCACCGTGCTAAAAAAAGATATAAGTGAAGCACTAGAGCAAAACTGCCTAGCTCAAAAGATATAAGTGAAGCACATAGAGCATTGTAATAAATTCACGATTAATGCGTGTCCCTCTCAAAAGTTGTGTACATCAAGGATGATTGTGGCAAACTAAAAAGCAAAGACTCATATCATACAAGACGCTCCAAGCAAAACACATATCATGTGGTGAAAAAAAATACAGCCTCAAGTAAATTTACCAATGGATTGAAGACAAAAGAGGGGATGCCATCCAGGGCACCCCCAAGATTAGATGCTTGGTTGTCCTTCAATATTACCTTGGGGTGCCTTGGGCATCCCCAAGATTAGGCTCTTGCCACTCCTTATTCCATAGTCCGTCAAATCTTCACCCAAAACTTGAAAACTTCACAACACAAAACTCAACAGAAGACTTCTACAACAGCACAAGTATGACTATCTTGATTCTGTCATAAAATCATCATGGATGTACTTGCATGACAGAAAACGTGACCTACTGTGACAAACACGTATCATCACGGAAGTGTATTTTTTTATAGTGATAGAAACCTGGTTTCATAGAGATGACATTCGGTCCCATCGAAGTGCATTCGCAAACTTTCTGTAACCCGTCGTGTTCATCTCAGATTCTCTTAGTGAAACTGATCAGAACTACCAAGATGTCGGAAGTGCTTAGGTCATCTCAAATCGGTCTCACCGAGTGGTTTATTCCCGGTCGCACCGAAGTGTCTAAATATCAAACCTTTTACACTGATCGGTCCCTCTGAGTTTTCCCACCCGGTTCCACCGAGTTGTGCCAAAAGGTGTGTAACGGCTAGATCTTTGGTGATGTCTATATATCCCACCGACACCACCAACTCTCAGAGAGAGAAACCAAGATGAAGCCACCACTTCCCATATCCATTTTCCGAGAGAGAACCACCTAAACTTGTGTTGAGATCAAGGGATTCCACTCCAACCATTTGATCCTTGATTTCTAGCCCCCTCAAGTTTCTTTCCACTCCAATCCTTCTCCCACCACCATGCTAGATCTTTGAGAGAGTGATTGAGTGTTGAGGATATTATCTTTTGAAGCACAAGGGCAAGGAGTTCATCATCAACAACAACATCTATTACCTTTTGGAGAGTGGTGTCTCCTAAATTGGTTAGGTGTCACTTGGGAGCCTCCAAGCTTGCGGAGTTGAACCAAGGAGTTTGTAAGGGCAAGGAGATGGCCTACTTCGTGAAAATCTATCCTGACTGAAGCTAGCCCTTAGTGGGCATAAGCCATGATGGAATAGACAGGGCTGCTTCTTCATGGACACTTCATGGGTGGAGCCCTCCGTGCACTCGCGCAACCGTTACTCTCGGTGGGTTGAACTTTCCATCAATGTTGATGTATGATAGCACCTGTTAGAAGTATGCCCTAAAGGTAATAATAAAGATGTTATTATCATATTTCCTTGTTCAAGATAAATGTTTATTATCCTTGCTAGAATTGTATTAACCAGAAACTTAAACACATGTGTGGATACATAAACGAATACTGTGTCCCTAGTAAGCCTCTACTAGACGAGCTTGTTGATCAAAGAAGGTTAATGTTTCCAAACCATAGACATGAGTTGTCATTTGATAATGGGATCCCATCATTAGGAGAATGATGTGATGGACAGACCCAACCGTAAGCTTAGCATCAGATCGTATCACTTAGTTTAATTGCTATAGCTTTCATCATGTCAAGTATCTATTCCTTAGACCATGAGATCATGCCACTCCCGAATATTGGAAGAATACTTCGTGGGTTAGCAAACATCACTTCGTAACTAGGTGATTATAAAGCTGCTCCACAAGTATCTCAGGAAGTGTTTGTTGGGTTGCATGAATCGAGACTAGGATTTGTCACTCCGTGTGACGGAGAGATATCTCTGGGCCCTCTCGGTAATACACCATCATGGATAGCTTGCAAGAATGTGACTAATGTGTTTAGTCACGTCGATCTGGTATTACGGAATGAGTAAAGAGACTTCACTACTAGGGAAAACCGTAGTAGTAGCTCGGGGTAAAGGCATAGCAATAGCATGGGCGCACGTGCTACTGCTAGCGTGCTGCAACTAACTTTCTAGCAGTAGCACGGGGTAAAACCCCATGCTAATGCTACACAGAGTTAGAAGTAGTGTGGGTACACCCAGCACTACTGCTAACTAGCTGCAACGCTGGGTTGGACCCCGCGCTACTGATAAGTCTGTGTAGCAGTATTGCTGCCCCAACACTGCTGCTACTGTCTTACCCCACGCCACTGCTAATTTTTCCAGTATTTTTTTCTTCTGCGTATTTACGTTGTATTTATATAGGTTTTATACAATGGCAACATACACATACATTTAAACTATATGAGACGAGAATGTCTCATCGTCATCATCATCATCATCGAAGTGCTACAACATAGGCTCATCATCATCATCAGAATGATCCAACACAAATGTCTCATCATCATCTCAAAATAGCGATACAAGTTATTACAAGTCTTGAATACATGCAACTACATGGTCACATACACATGTTTCATCATCGAACAAGAAAGACACCTCGCGAGGACCATGCCTCGCGAGGATCCTCTCCATGAGGCAAGACTATAGAAGACAACATCAAGCGGCGGGCGGCCTCGAGAGGCCCCCCTCATGAGGCAACCCACCGTGAGGCCCTTTGTGTGGGAAGCCATGCGGCGCCAGTCTCGTGACCATGTGCCCATCATGTGGGTGACGCGCCCAAGCCATGTGACGACAACGAAGACCGTGCCAACAGGCACGGCCAGGGCAAGTTTCCCCTTTGGTGATAAGGGAGCAGCGGCGTCTGGCTCCCCCCAAAGCAAGCTCCAAAGCTTACCAATTCGATGCAAGAAGACCAGGATGACATGACGCGCTAGGGCAGGCATCATCGCCGAGCCTACCCGCGCGTCAGGATAACATCTTTAGCAGGCGAAGACCACTTTTGTCAGGATAAGACTAAGTGCATGTCCCCCTTTGAATTGCTGTTGTGTGGCAACCCTTCCCGCCAATATTTTCGGGGGAAGAGGACCAAGGCAGCTATAAAAGGGGTAGTGCTGCCATCGTAGAGGGGGATCACGTAATCGACCCCTGAGAGCTCCAGCTTGTTGCTCCAAGAACACTGTCTCCACAAGCAATCCGACCAAGCAGGAGTAGGGTTTTACACTGCACGGTGGCCCGAACTTGGATAGCTTGCTATGTCCTTGTCGTGCCTTCGTTCCTCCGTCGTGCCTCGCTCGCCGGAGCCATGCCAAGCTTGCTGTCTAGTTTCTAGGTAGCGAACCAGGGCCCCAGGGTTTGAACCAGGGTTTTGGAGGATTTCTCGTTGCACAAATCAATTCCCCGACATTTAGCGTGCTAGGTAGGGGTCTTGGTTTCGTGCCTTCAACCTCGACATTGACATGGCCTATGCTCGGCGCGAGCGTGCCCTACGCAGGACTGGCATGGTTTGCAGGGAGCCCATCATCCCCACCGGCCATCGGAAGTGCACCGGTGACATGATCGAGGGCGCGACGGGGGAGGAGCAGGCTTCTTCCCTCCACCCGTCCGTGCTGCAAGCGCATCGGTAGCAGCCGCCTACCCGCACCGCCAACGTGTCCTTGCACGCCTGCTATGACCCGCCGACTCTGCAGGCCGCTCTCCTCATGGCGCAAGAGCTGCTGTGCTACCGCCCCACCGAGGTCGGCTTCGACGCCTGGCTCGCGCGCATCACTGAGCTTGTCAATGCCGCCAGAGATGCCCCGGCGCGTTCCCGCCCTCTGCCGCCTCCGTTGTCACGTGGCGCGTGGGCAAGACATGACGTGCCTCCTCCATCTCCCCCGGCCGATGACGACACGGGGTGCCGCCGTGGCGCGTGTGCACCGGAACTATCCCATGGCGCGTCCTCGCTGCACCATGACGGCCCCAGCTGCCAGATCATCCAGCGCACACTGCATGACGCACGTGTGCTCATCGAGAAGCAGCGCGATCACCAGAACCGCACCATCCATGGCAGGCCGTCAGAACCATGCCGCACTCGCCGACAGTGTCATCTCCAATAGCGGGGCTACATCGCCTTCACTCGTGAGCTGCGCTGCGTGGTATGGGTCATGAAATTCAAGCCCGAGCTGTCTCCCCTCTACGACGGCACTGCCAACCCCATGGAGTTCCTACAGCTCTACACCGTGAGCATCCAAGCCGAAGAAGGTGACGACAAGGTCATGGCAAACTGGTTCCCCATGGCCCTCAAGGACACCACGCACTCGTGGCTGATGAACCTCCCCGAGGCCTCCATCCACTCGTGGTCCTATGTGTGCCGATAGTTCATCTCCAACTTCAAGGGCACGCATGAACGTCCTCTCATGCTTAACGACCTCCGCGCCGTGCACCAACGCACTGGCGAGACCCTCAGCAAGTACATCCAGTGGTTCAGCCAGGTGCGCAACAAGTTCCGGCGTGCCTCCGACGCCGCGATCATCGCTGCATTCTCCTCAGGCGTCACGGACGTCAGGATGATCAAGAAGCTCGCCATTAACGACGAGCATGACTTTGTGGTCGAGCTATTCAACCTCGCCGATAGGTGTGCCAAGGCTGAAGAGGGCTGCCTCTTTGCTGACAACGACCCCGACACGGAGCCCGATGCCCCCAAGCCCAATGCGAGGGACGTCAAGCACAAAGGTTGCGCCGTGCTTGCGGATGAGCCCGAGTAGAAGCGCGGAAGCGACAGCGACGAGGCCAAGAAGGATGGGTGCCCCTTCTGCGTGTACCACAACCTGCACTCCCACAACACCGAAGACTGGCACGAGCTCAAGCTACTTCGCGACGGCCGGCAAGAAAGGCACGGCGACTGCAATGAGCGTGGCTCGGGTTGCGGCGGCAGCCACATCGGCGGCCGCTGGGGAGACCGCAACAACAATAACAATGGCAAAAACAACCATCGGTAGGGCTGGCGGAACCAGCGTCAGCAGGCCAACGCCGCCCAGCCGCGCCCCGACAGGAACAACGACAACCTCCCCGATGAGGACACTGGGGGCTATCAGGAGCCTCGCGGGGTGGCCTACATCCTCGGCAAGGCCCAGGCTCCCCCGTCCAATCGCCACTTCAAGCAGTTCTCTCGCGAGGTGAATGCGGCCCTCTCGGGGGTTGAGGCCTCCAGGCCCCTCAAGTGGTCATAGTACCCGATCAACTTCGACTCTGCCGACCACCCCAAGTCTACAAAGTCTGTAGGCACCATCCCCTTGCTGTGCATGCCCACCATCAACAATGTCGCCATCACCAAGACGCTCATCGACAGTGGCACGGGCCTCAACGTGCTCTCCGTGGAGTCCTTCGAGCAGCTCCAGGTGCCCTATGAGTGCTTCATGCCGACAAGGCCCTTCTCGGGCGTAACCGACGGCTCCACTTTGCCCCTGGGGAAAGTGCGCCTTCCCGTCACCTTTGGCTCCTGCAAGAACTACCACACCGAGCTCATCAACTTCGACGTGGCGCACATCGGCCTGCCCTAAAACGCCATCTTGGGCTACCCCACGCTTGCCAAGTTCATGGCAGTAACTCACCACGCCTACAACACCGTCAAGATTTCGGGCTGCATCGGGACCATCACCATCCGCTGCAATGAGAAAGACGTGATGCACACCCTCGAGCATGCCTACAAGGCTGCCACCACCGCGTACCCTATCGAGGAAGACGAGGCCGGGCGTACCGATCCCGCGCCCATGAAGAAGTAGCCGATGTTCTCCCAGGCGCGCGCTGAGACAAAGAAAGTGTCGCTGGACGGCAGCGGCTCTAGGCCCACCGTCACCATCAGCAACAACCTCTCCCCCAAATAGGAAGGCAAGCTCATCACCTTGCTCCAGGAAAATGCTGATATGTTTGCCTGGACAGCATCGGACATGTCCGGTGTACCGAGGGAGGTGATCGAGCACCACTTGGCCGTGTGTCCCAACGCACGCCCCATGAAGCAAAAGGTATGATGCCAGGCGCCCGAGAAGCAAGAGTTCATCATTAGAGAAGTCGAGAAACTTCAGGAAGTTGGAATCATCCATGAGGTGCTCCACCCCGAGTAGATCGCCAACCTTGTTGTGGTCCCCAAGCTGCACGACGGTTGGCCGATGTGCATTGACTTCACCAGCCTCATCAAAGCCTGCCCGAAGGATGCTTACCCACTACCACGGATCAACCAGATCGTGGAATCCAGTGCTGGGTGCGACCTACTGTGTTTTCTGGACACCTTCTCAGGCTACCACCAGATCAAGATGGCAGAAGAAGACGAGGAGAAGACATCCTTTATCACCACATGCGGAGTATACTGCTACATATGCATGCCCTTCGACCTGAAGAGCGCGGGAGCCACCTTCCAGAGGCTAATGCATATCGCCTTGCGGTTCCAGATGGGAAGGAATGCCGAGGCCTACATCGATGAAATCGTAGTCAAGATTCACGAGGCATGCTCCTTCATCGTGGATCTCGAAGAAACCTTCGTCAACCTTCACAAGGTCAACCTCAAGCTCGGCCCCGACAAGTGCGTCTTCTGAATCCCTTCAGGCAAGCTGCTCGGCTTCCTAGTCTCCCACCATAGCATCGAAGCCAACCCTGAGAGGATCAAGGCCATTGAGGAGATGCAACCACCACGGAACCTCAAGGAAATGCAACGCCTGGCGGGATGCATGGCCTCACTCGGGTGCTTCATATCCAAGTTTGGCGAGCGGGAACTGCCGTTCTTCAAGCTCATGAAGAGATCAGGCCCCTTCAAGTGGACTCCTAAATCTGACATGAACTTCGAGGACCTCAAGAAGTACCTGACGAGCTCTCCCATCATGGTTCCCTCGCAGCCTCGCGAGCCCTTGCTCTTGTACTTGGCAGCCACCCCCAGACGGCCAGCGCGACCCTCATGGTGGAACGGGAAGAGCACGTCCACGCCTCCCGCGCCGGCACCTGCCAGGGCCACCTCCGAGTCTGCGGAGCCCATGCCAGCACCGGCCGAGGGCCTACCTCAGGGGCCCTTGCCGAGATGCCTGACGAGCCTCCCGAAGCACAGTATATGGCTCCTGCAAGAACGCGCCTCTTCGAGCACCCCGTCTACTTCGTTAGCATGGTGCTACAATATGCTTCCAAGCGGTACCTCATGCAGCAGAAGCTTCTCTTTTCGCTCCTCATCGCCTCCATGTGAGGATCACTGGCCTCCACACTGGTGTTTTCTCTGCCCCCCGCGCTCATGGGCTAGGCGGGCAAAACCACGAATTGGTCGCCGTAGTCGTCGTTGCCGCTGGCGTCCATCAACAGGTTGCGGCGAGTTGGTAGGAGCGTCCCGCCGTCGCTACCCTCTTCAGTGCCTGCCGAGGCCTCGGGCCCGTCGCGGCTTCCCGAGTTGGGCACCGCCACGAGGGGATTCTTGGGAGGCCCCTCATGGCCTGGTAGAACCAGTCCCCACTGGTCGAACCGCGGCATGTCCGCGACAAGCTTGTCCCTGTTGGAGTAACGGTACATGGGGTACATGTCCTTGGGCAGGCCCTCCACCTCCTCGAAGAATAAGATCTTCATGACCTCCTCCAGCACATCCCCACGGAGGTTGTCGATGCTCAGCCGCATCGGGTCCAAGACGCCAGTGATCGTGCACACCGGGCGTGAAAGCTTCTGGAGGGGTGTGATGCACCGATGCAGGAACTCCTTGGCAACCATTGCTGCTGTGAGCTTGGTGGTCTGCAGCTCCCTCATCCTCTCCACAAGCAACGCCAACCTCTCATCGTTGATCTTGGCATGCTCCTGCCCAGAGCTCTTCACGGCTGGGGCGGTCAGAATCATGAGGAGGGGGCTGAAGTTCCCCGCATCCACGTAGACACAGCGCGACCTGAAGCCCTCCACCTTCTTCGGGATATTCATGTTGATGATGCTGTCGGCCATCCCGTCGATGATGCGGAATGAGATGCACCCCATGAGCTGGTTCGCCATGGATATCCGGATGCTGTAGAAGGTCCTGAAGAGCGCCACCAAAGGCATCACTCCCAGGAAGACCTCGCGGAGGTAGGCGAAGATGGAGAGGAGGAGGATGGTGTTGGGTTGAATATGGAGAAGGTGGATCTGGTAATGGTCGAGGATGGCACAGAGGAAGTCGGAGAAGGACAACACCAAGTCGGCAAAGATGGAGTGGAAGAAGACAGGGATCATCGTGGCCTCCAGGTCACGGGGCGTGCATGAGCTTGGCTCGATCCACGTGGCCTTCCACTCGTTGTGGTCGCAGGCCACCATGGGGCACACCTTGTCCAGCCCCTCTTTGTTGACGATGGTGCACCTCAGCAAGGTCGGCTCTGGTTTGTCGGTGGTGGGTTTCTTGTCTACCTTGGGGGCCATGGCGATGGAACCAGATTGGCAGTTGGAGGAAGAGGGAGCAGAGAGCAATGCACATGCGAGGCGAGGTGTGCGATGGAAGACAATGATTGTGCCTGCGCCCTACGTGTGCTAGTTTTATGGCAAGGCCGGCGGTTACCGAGGCATCATGGGGGAAGTGGGGGTGTCCCCGTCCCATCATGCTGCCATGCTTCCCTGCCTGGGCCCGGCAGTTCACTTTGGCCCCGATTCATTTCATTTCTAACGGGCGGATACATGCGCGCCGCGGGCTCAGGGCTACTGTTGGCCCAGTGGGAACCAGGGTACCATGGGCCCGTTGCCTACGGCCCAGGAAGTGACACCTGGAGAAGGCCTCAAGAGGCAGCCCATACATGGGCTCCGCAAAGGAAGACACCTCGCGAGGACCCTCTCCACGAGGCAAGACAAGAGAAGACAACATCAAGCGGCAGGCGGCCTCGCTAGGCCCACCTCACGAGGCAACCCCCCGTGAGGCCCTTCGCTCGGGGAGCCGCGTGGCGCCAGTCTCATGGCCATGTGCCCATCATGTGGGTGACGCACCCCGTGCTAGGTGATGATAGCGAAGACCGTGCCAACAGGTATGGCCATGGCAAGTTTCCCCTTTGGTGATAAGGGAGCAGCGACGTCTGCCTACCCCCAAAGCAAGCTCCAAAGCTTACCACTTCGGTGCAAGAAGATCAGGACGACACAACATGCTAGGGCAAGCGTCATCGCCGAGCCCACCCGCACGTCAGGATAGCATCTTTAGCAAGTGAAGACCACTTTTGTCAGGGGAAGACTGAGCGCTTGTCCCCCTTTGAATTGCCGTTGTGTGGGAACCCTTCCCGCCAATATTTTCTGGGGAAGAGGACCAATGCAGCTATAAAAGGGGTAGTGCTTCCACCGTAGAGTGGAATCAAACGATTGACCCTTGAGAGCTCCACCTTGTAGCTCTAAGAGCAGTGTCTCCACAAGCAATCCCACCAATCTTGAGTAGGGTTTTACATCGCACGGTGGCTCGAACCTAGGTAGCTCATTGTGTCCTTGCCGTGCCTTGCGTCCCTCTGTTGTGCCTCGCTCATCGTAGCCATGCCAAGCTTGCCGTCTAGTTGCTAGGTAGCAAACTAGGGCCCCAGAGTTCGAACCAGGGTTTTGGAGGATTTCCTGTAGCACAAATCAATCCCCCGACATAAAGAAATTCAAAGTATCGTCCTATAGAAATGTTGGTGTACCAAGACATGGGTGCTTTAGTACCCTGACTTGTGCATAGGTAGTGGCAGCCTTCCCGATGGCAGGGCTTGCCGGAGGACTACTGCAAACAAGACTCAAGACTTGGTGTACAAGACGATGAAGAATACCTCGAGACATGTCATTCAAAAGTACTAGTTTAGTACTGAAGATCAAGACTTTGGTTGTGGGCAAGCTGCTTGATGGCAACAAAGACCTGGTAAGCTCCATCCTGGCAAGCTTCCACTACTTGTCCACCGCTGCACCTCAGCGACACGCTAGTCTCCTGTCAAGTAGGTGTCGACTGGGCAGGTGGTTTGGTGAGCTCTGTCTGGGCACGTGTCAGCTTGCCGCCGAAGATACAACTTTAATGACACCCGTCCTGGAGGTGTGTCAAGATTATAAGAGGTAGCTAGGTGAACGACATAGAAGGAGAGACAACCCTTCCCGGCAAGCTTCACTAGTGTGACACCTCATGGCACATTTAATGCATTTGTCCTAACCCATCAGAGTTAGGTATTTGGCACTGTGGCCACTATTTACCTTGTGTTAAGACTATTTTGCCACTGTGTTGACCGCTTGATCTATAAAAGGGGGACCATGCCTACCTTTACAAAGGTTGACACTTTATTCAATTACACACGTAGCTGCACTTCCCGCGCACCTTGTCGGCAAGCTGCACTCCTTGTACTTGAACTCCCACATCCAATACAATCAAAGCAGGAGTAGGGTTTCACGCTTCACAGCGGCCCGAACCTGGGTAAAACACTTGTGTTGATTGCTTGTTCTGCTCTTTGTGCGCGTGGATCTCCACAGCCGAACTACAAAGGGATCTTTGCTGATCCCATAAATCGTCGTACGCATGAGAAGAAAGTACTGATTAAACGAACATCATCATTGTCATGGTCAATCACTACAGGTTCCATTCGTCCATATCCGGGAGAATGCACCCTAGCTTCATGAAAGGTGTCATGTCATAATGTTGTAGGATTATGTCGGTGTACTAAATTAGGGGTCCTCTAGTACCCCAGACTGGTGCACATGCAGTTGGAGCCCTCTGGATGGCAAGGGCTTGCCGGAGGATAGCTCTACCCAAGACTCAAGATTCTATTCATAAGACCGTGAAGAAGACCTCCCGGTAGGTCATTGAGTAGTACTAAGTTAGTACTGAAGGTCAAGACTCCACTTGCGAGCAAGCCAAGACACGACTAGCTCCTTGCCAGGAAGTTCTCCAGCCGGATTTTTGGCTGCTCCACATCATCGACCAACTGATGGCTTGTCAAGATTAGGTGTCGAGCGGGCAGGTGGCTTAGGGAGGATCATCAGGATGCGTGTCAGCAAGTTGCATAAAGGTGAACTTTATTGACACCTGTCTAGTGGACGTGTCAAGATGACAGGCTCGCCTGGACCAACGGCACAGAAGGAGAGATGCCTTTTTGCCAAGGATCGTTATCAGCTCATGATGCATTAAATGCCCTTGTCGTAGTCCGGCGGGATGAGGCATGATAACGTTGAAGCCACTGTTCTATAAATGTAATGACCATGCTGCCACTGTGGTGACCCATTTTCGTCTATAAAAGGAGGCCCATGGCTACCTTGGCACAGTAGTTGCACCTTGCACGTACCTTTCCAGCAAGCTGCGCTCGTTGTAACTTGAACCCCAAGTCAATCCACCCAAAGGAAGGAGTAGGGTTTTACGCCCCCACGACGGCCCGAACCTGCAAAAACCACACATGTGAACTTTTGGATTGCTCTCCGTGCTCGTCGATCTCCCCAGCCGAACTGCATAGTGGCCTCGCTGGTCCCATAGATTGTTGTACCCCGACATCTTTGGCGTGCCAGGCAAGGGGATCGCTTGTGCGGATCTACTCTAGCAGTTCTCGTGCAAGTTTTGCCATCTTCTTCGTCCATGGCGCCCAAGAAGAAGAGTGCGGAGGCGGGTGCACCTTCGGCGGATGGGGCCGACGGCGAGCACTCTCCATGCCGTTCTGGCGACAAGAGTCATCACTCGGCCAGGAGTCAAGACCCGTGTGTTGCTACATCGAAAGATGGCGTTACGGCACCTAAGGTCGCGGAGGCTACATCCAAGGACGACATTGCGGGATCCAAGACTAATGGAGCGGCGGAGTGCATGCCGAGGCCATTACAAGATGGACACGAAGCACTTACCCACAACGACGTCGACCCTGGTCGGCGTCCAGGCAAGGAGTGTCGGCCCAGTGGGAACCAGGGTACCACGGGCCACCTGCCAACGTCCCAGGAAGGGCCCCTTGGCTAAGCTTAGGAAGGTCGGGCACTAGCGGGCGCCACGAAGCCAGCAACCTTGCGAGGGCCACGCCTCGCGGGGGGCTTCTTCTATGAAGGACTTCACTGAAACTACTATTGCAGCGAGCGGCCTCCCGAGGCCTCCCTCGTGAGGCGCCCTCTCTCGAGGCCTCCCAAGGAGCCATGCAAGGCTGGTGCCACCCATCACCTGGGTGACGTCGCCCAGGCAGGTGCCAGCCTGCGCGGTCAGGATAGTTTCCCCTTCAGTGCTAAGGGACCAGCTGTGCCTACCTGCCCCCAAAGCAAGTCCCAAAGGTTTCCCCTTTGGTGAAAGAAGACCAAGACGATGGCGCGGCAGGACGGAGGTCATCATGGAGCCCCTGGCACGTCATCAGATAACACATTTTGCAGGCTAAGACCACCTTTTGTCAGGATAGCACCTGCACCTGTCCCCTTTCGAATTGCCGCCCTGTGTAGCCCTTTCTCGCTCATATTTTTGGGGAAGAGGCCTGAGGCACCTATATAAGGGACAGAGCAGCCACCGTAGCAAAGGATCGACTCCTGCCTAAAACCTACTGCCATTACTAGCCCCAAAGGGTTCAAAGCTCATCTTGTAGCTCCAGGAGCACTGTCCTCAAGAAATACAACCAAGCAGAAGTAGGGTTTTACACCGCACGGTGGCCCGAACCTAGGTAACTGCCCGTGTCCTTGCCGTGCCTAGCTCGTAGCTTTGTAGACGGAAAGCCAGGCCCCCAGAGCTCGAACTAGGGTTTTTGGAGGATTTTTTGTGGCTCAGAATCAACCCCCTGACATTTGGCGTGCCAGGTAGGGGGCTTGGTTTTGGTGCCTCAAGCTTTAGCTCCGCCATGGCAGACTATCGAGCTCGCCGCGCCCAACGTCGTACCAACCGCTTCCATAAGGAGCCCGTCGTCGTCCCTCGCATCAGCCGTGCTCGCACAGCTAACAGGGGTGTGGAGCCGGAGGCCGAGTCCTCCTCCGAGCACCGTTCGGTCAGGCAGCACCAGCAGCAACATCGACCGCCCATGTGCACGGCCACGACGACTTCGCTCGCCCACCGCGACCTGCCGGCCCCGCAGACTGCGCTCCTCATGGCACAAGAGCTGTTGTGCTACTGCCCCACTGTTGATGCCTACGATGCCTGGGTCGCCCGCATCACCGAGCTCATCAACGTCACCGGCGATGTCCCGACACCATCTTGCCCATGCTGCCTCCGTCGTCACGCAGCGTGCGGGCGGGGCAGGACGCGCCTCCTCCACCTCCCCCGCACAACGACGGCACCGCACGTCATCGCCGGGACTACTCGCCTGAGCCCTCCCATGGCTCCTCCCTGCTTCACAATGACAACCCGAGCTGCCAGATCATCCAGTGCGCAGGACCAGACACACGGGTGCTCATCAAAAGGTAGTGCGAGTGCCAGAACTGCACCATCCAGGAGGTCGCGGTCGCCGGGCGCCAGAACTACGCCGCCCTCGCAGGCGGTGTCGTCTCCATCGTCGGGGGCTGCCTTGCTTTCACGTGCCAGCTCCGCCGTATGGTGTGGCCCACAAAGTTCAAGACAGAGCTGCCCGCCCGTTACGACGGCACCACCAACCCCGTGGAGTTCCTCTCGCTCTAATCCTTTAGCATCCAAGCCGCCGAGGGTGACGAAAAGGTCATGGTGAACTGGTTCCCCATGGCCCTCAAGTATGCGGTGCGCTCATGCCTTATGAACCTTCCTGAGGGCTCCATCTACTCATGGGAGGAGTTGTGCTAGCAGTTTGTCTCCAACTTCAATGGCACGTCTGACCGCCCCCTTGCGCTCAGCTGCCTACGCGCCATCCGCCAGCGCCCTGACGAGCCCCTCTGCAAGTACATCCAATGCTTTAGCGAGTTGTGCAACAAGATTCCGCGTGCCTCCGATGCCGCGGTCATCACAGCATTCTCGACAAGAGTCACAGACGTCAGGATGCGCGAGAAGCTCTCCGTCCACGACGATCTCAACACCGTGGTTGAGCTGTTTGACCTCACCGACAAGTGCGCCAAGGCGGAGGAAGGCCACTTCTTCACCCACAATGACCCCGACGCCGACCCCGATGTCGCCAAGCCTAAGGGAAGGGACACCAAGTGCAAGGGCCTCGTCGTGCTTGCGGCGGAGCCCGAGCGGAAGCGCGGCCGTGACCATGACGAGGCCAAGAAGGACGATCTCCCCTTTCGCGCCTACCACAACATGCACTCCCACGCCACTAAAGACTGCCATGAGCTCAAGCTGCTTCGCGACGAGCGGCAGGAGAAGCGCGGCGACCGTAACAAGTGCGGCTCCAGCCATAGCCGCAGCCGCAAAGGTGGGCGCTGGAAGGACCGCGACAACGACACTAACAACAACTCTCACCAGGATTGGTAGAACCAGCCTTGGTAGGACAATCCTCGCGAGGCAAACCCTTAGTAGGCCAACAGGAACAACGACAACCTGCTTGAGGAGGACGTCGGGGGATACCAGGAGACTCGCGCGGTAGCCTGCATCCTTGGTGGAGCTTAGGCTCCCCAATCCAGCTGCCTATGAGGAGTTCTCTCGTGAGGTGAACGTAGGTCTCTCAGAGCCTACAAACACGAAGCCCCTCAAGTGGTCTTAGTACCCTATAGGCTTCGACTACGGCGACCTCTACCGCCAGTGCTCCAATGGAGTCATGTTGTGCTGCATTCCAGCAGAGCAAGGGCGTGAGCTGCTGGCCGACATACACGGAGGCGACTACGGCCACCACTTTTCATCATGCACACTCGCCGGCAAGGTCTTCCGCAGCGGCTCCTACTGGCCCACTGTGCTCCGCGATGCCGAGGAGCTGGTCCAGTCCTGTGAAGCCTGCTAGTTCCACGCCAAGAAGATCCACCAGCCAGCGCAACGGCTCCAAACCATCCCCCTCTCATGGCCCTTTGCAGTTTGTGGGCTGGACATCCTGGGCCCCTTCCCTCATGCAACCAGGGGCTACTGCTTCCTCTACGTTTCCATCGACAAGTTCACCAAGTGGGCCAAAGTGGAACCCGTCCACACAATCCCGACAGGCTCAGCCGTCAAGTTCATCAAGGGCCTCGTCTGCCGCTTCGGCGTCCCAAACCTCATCATCACTGACAACGGCTCGCAATTCACCAGCGGCCTCTTTAAGTCACACTGCGCCAGCATCAGCATGCAGATCTGCTATGCTTCGGTGGCGCACCCAAGGAGCAATGGCTAGGCCGAGCGTGCTAATGCTGCTGTCCTCAAGGGCCTCAAGACAAGGAACTTAAGGAAAAAGCTCATGACCTGCGACAAGGGCTGGCTCGACGAGCACCCTTCCATGTTGTGGTCAATCCGCGTGACCGCCACCAAGCCTACCAGCGAAACACCTTTCTTCCTTGTCTACGGGGTTGAAGCGGTCCTCCCCACCAAGGTCAAGCACGGGTCCCCACACGTCCTAGTCTTCAACGAGGCTCGGTAGGAAGACCTGCGGGAAGCTGATCTGCTCCTCCTCGAGGAGGCACGCCGCTAGGCTGCCATCCGAGCAGCACAATATCAGTAGGCCCTGCATCGCTATCACAGCTGCAACATACGCCCCCATACGCTTGAAGCTGGCGATCTTGTCCTACGACAATTCCTCTCCAGAGAAAGACTCCAGAAGATCTAGCTCATGTGGGAAGGCCCCTTCAGGGTGGTGCATGTTTTCCGGCCTAGCGCGGCGCGTCTCGAAACGGAGGAGGGTGTTTCGGTTCAAAACACATGGAACATCCAACACCTCCGCAAGTTCTATCCGTGACCTCATGGATATGAGTGAAGTGGAGTTGTACATGCTTCGGAGCCTCCTCTGTGTTCCCGCTGGCCGCAAGAGCTCCCGCCCACAACCCAGTGGAAGCCCCATGCACAATTATGGTGGAACGACTAACTGAGGTGCCGCCTGGCCGTCACATCCTCAAGCTGACCTGTGCGCATCACGACAACATGTATCTTCCATTATGTAATGATATTTTCATGCATCAGTAAAGCTTCATTTTCCAAATATCACAAGTGCTTGTCTTGAAGTACCCTCAGGAGCCGTGCACGCTCATGATCTTCCTTTTGCTTGGATCAGACCCAGCAGCGCCACTAACCCAAGTGACTAAGCTCTAGCTCGCGGGCCTGCTCCCATGCACGTCATCTCACCAAGCTCCTTGGTGCTTGTCTCCTCGTGTGATACCCACAAGCAGCTTCAGGAGCGCACGCCACCTCATTACTTGTGGAACTTTGTGGACATCTCACTAATGCAGGGCACGAGAAGCCTCATGAGCACCCCTCTCCAAGGAGGCCACGCGAGCGCTGCGTCGCAAAGCATCCTTTGCGTCGCCACCATCAAGCACCCACGAGGGCCAAGCAAGTGGATGCCCGTCATGAGGTGCGACCAGGCGGCGGCATGGCAGGCCGCATATTCCTAAAAAGCTAAGTCAAACGCTCCACGAGCCTTCTCTTAGTGCATTCTATGTTTTCTCCCCTATGACTTTGCAAGCACCAGTATTCTCCTTCCCCACGCATGCTCCTTGCGTGTCAAAGGGGGGCTTCATGAGCATCGTGCCTCGGGAGCCCTTGCCACCCCACGGATCCCTGCACCCTCTAGCCTTGCTAGGCACGCATCCTAGCATACTAGCGATGGCTGCAGTACGCTCGGGGCCTGGGACCTGGCGATGTAGAGCACCAAAAGCAAGCAAAGGAAAGAAAAATGGGCCTAGCAAGGAAATGAGCGCGGAAGAAAGTGTCACAAAAACGAAAGCATAATAGTAGTTAGCTTAAAGCAAAAGTTACAGCAAATGTCTTCACGCCCCCATGGGGCCACCCCTACTCTATTATGGGAAATGAAAGGCAAAAGCTCAAGTGGATGAGCCATTGTCGGGGCTGTCGGTACCAGCGACACCCTCGCCCTCGCCAGGCTCCTCACCAATGGGCTCAAACCGCTCCACCAGATTTGCCACGTGCTCCTCCATGTCACTCGCAAGGCCGTCCCAGAGCTCCTCCGGAACGGGGCACAACATCTTGCTGAAGTCAAAGTCGGCATCAACGCACAACAGGTTGCGGAAGACGCGGGTCAATGCCTGGCGTAGCAGGTCGCGGCACTCCCCGTCAAGGATCACGTTCCATCATGCGGCGCCGGCTTCTAGCCAACCTACGAGCTTGGTGAAGAAGTCCATGTAGCTGGCATCCTCGATTTCTCGAGGGCCAGCCACCCCCGCATCAGGTAAGGCGACCACGGCTTTGCGGGCATGCATCATGAGCTCGCGGAACATTTTGGAGCGCTGGTGCTCCCCACGCTTGCGGGCGGCGTCGTCCCGGGCCTTCTGCACCAGGTCGCTGACGCCGCCCACCTACGCTTGGAGATTCTCCAGCTCGCAGCGGGTCGTGTTCTACAGCTCTACCATGTCCCGCCTCACTACCTCCGACGCGCTAAGATGCTGTTTGAGGCTGGCAACTTCGGCATTGAGCTCATTGTGCCTTTGCGTAAAGCGCACCTCCTGCTTCTTCAAGTTCTTCGAATAAGTGGCAGCGAGTGGCTTGGTCTTCCACTCGGCCTCCTGCTGGGCCTTTTGATCGGCCTCCGCCTTGTACTTGTTCTCCCTTATCTTCGCAAGGTGGGTGCCGTAGGAGGCCTTGGCGGCTGCCATGCCACCCTCGGCAGCCGCCACGGAGCACTCCAGGTTCTCCAAGCGCTCGTGTTCCTTCTCTTGCTCAGCGGTCGTCAACGCGAGCTCGCGCTCTCGGATCGCCATATCCAGCTCCCGTACCGCCACCATGCTCTCGCGCCGGGAGAGCTCCTCCTCCTTAGGGGCAAGTTGGACCTTTCGAGTCATGGCGCGCTCCATGGAGGCCCTGCCCGTGGCTTCTGCCTTTGCAAGCCGCCGGGCTGCCCCTTCTGCGTCCCTGATCGCCCCATCGACAAGATCCTTGGCCTTCCGTGCAGCCCACTCGCGCTCTTTCCGTGCCGCCTCGTCGCGTAAGCGTCCCAGGCTGACGGCCACGCCTAGTTGCCGCCAGCCTTCTGCGAGGCGCACCCACTCTGGGCAGAGGTTATCCTCCTCTGCCAGGAGATCGACCTCAAGGCTGAGGAGGGCCGACCTGGCGTGGCGAAGAGTCCTGCACCATAGCAGAACACTGTGGCCCACGAGGGCTGATAACCCACAAGTATAGGGGATCAATTGTAGCCTTTCTCGATAAGTAAGAGTGTCAAACCCAACAAGGAGCTAAAGGTAGAACAAATATTCCCTCAAGTTCTATCGACCACCTATACAACTCTACGCACGCTTTACGTTCGCTTTACCTAGAACAAGTATGAAACTAGAAGTACTTTGTAGGTGTGATAGGACAAGTTTGCAAGATAATAAACTACACGTAAAAAATGTGGTCTCACCCACTTTTGACATTCCTTATTCCTTCATCCATTGTGGTCTCACCCAAAACTTGAAAACTTCAATCACACAAAACTTAACAAAACCCTCGTGAGATCCGTTAGTATAATAAAACAAATCACCACTTTAAATACTATTGCAAACCCATTCATATATTGTTTTTGCATTGTAGCTACTGTATTATAACTTCTCCATGGCTTATACCACCAATAAAATCGATAGTTTCATCAAAACTAGCAAAACAATGCATCAAAAACAGAATCTGTCTTAAACAGGACAGTCTGTAGTAATCTGAACATTCACCATACTTCTGTAACTCCAAAAATTCTGAAACATTAGGACAAAATAATTTTTTTTATAGCAGTACTGTGTAAAAATTTCAGCAACTTTTCACATTCCAGTAAAAAATGTAAATTCACGCGCTACAGCAAAGTTTCTGTTTTTCCACTACACATACCAAACAAGCAATCTAATCATCCTAAAGGCAAATCTTGGCACATTATTTTTATAATACAATGGATTTGTACAAGGGGATAATTATTTTTGTTGAAAAGTTTCTGTAGTTCAAGATTTGCAAAGTTTCCATGATCATGCAACAACGAAGTCTATCTCTCTTCCTATGCATCGGCATGTCATAAAAGAACAATTCATGCACATCAAGTAAAGGCCAATACATAGCATAAGCAGTTTCTTGCAATTTTATCGTACTGGAAACATAGAGAGGCGGAGATGTAATTCCTCTCTCATAATAACTGCAAGTAGGAGCAGCAAGCACATGCATATTATATTCATCAAAATCATCATGTGTAGTAGTAAAACGCAACCCATCAATATAATCCTTAATAAGCGCAAACTTCTCCGGTATAGTGTAGTTGGGAGAATTCAAAAAGATAATAGGACTATCATGCGTGGGTGCAATAGCAACAATTTCATTCTTAACATAAGGAACTATAGCAAGTTCATCTCCATAAGCATCATTCAAATTGGCATCATGGCCACAAGCATAGCAAGCATCAATTTCATCAAAAAGGGATATTTCAAAAGAATTCAAGGGATCATAGCAATTATCATAGCAATCATCCTTCTGTAAGCACAAAGGGAAATTAAACAATGTATGAGTTGAAGAGTTACTCTCATTAGAAGGTGGGCACGGGTGATCAATCCGCTCTTCCTTCCTTTGTTCTTCGCTCTCCTCATCTTTTTCATCTAATGAGCTCACAGTGTCATCAATTTCTTCTTCCATAGATTCCTACAAAATATTAGTCTCTTCTTGGACAGCGGAGATGTTCTCAATAAACTAATTAATATTGGCATTATATTCATAATTCTCATAGCAATATTTAAGTATAGCATAATTTTCGGGGATGTAAACATCATCATCAAGATTTTCACGCTTTCCAAACAAAGATTCAATTTCATAAGCACCCTTAAAAGCAACGAATTCTTCTATTCGTTCCACATCATAGTAATCATATATACCCTTAGAATAAGAAGCCAAGGTTTCATTATCATTAAATTTACATGAAAAGGGAATATGTGGAGCCTTCATCCTAGAGCAACAAGTATAATCATATCTCCGGCATAAATTCCAAGCATACCAATGCAACATATGAATTTGATCCCATAATAGTTTCCCTTTTAGAGTCAAGCGATAATCCCTAAAGTATTCACGTTGATCCAACGTGTCTCCCATTATCAAGTTGAATGGGGTTTTCTTAGGATTATCAAAGTAGTGTTTAATATTTTCCACATAGCAAGCATCGAAGGTTTTAGGAGGTTCCCCATCTCCATGAGTAGCAAGTACACCTAATTTTTTTGGTATTTCATGTTCCATATCCATAAGTAAAGATAGATAACAACTTAGAACAACAAATAAAATCTACTTAGTGATAAAGCAAACAAGCACACACGAGAATATTCACCCCATGCTATTGCTCCCCGGCAACGGCGCGAGAAAAAGGTCTTGATAACCCACAAGTATAGGGGATCAATTGTAGCCTTTCTCGATAAGTAAGAGTGTCAAACCCAATGAGGAGCTAAAGGTAGAACAAATATTCCCTCAAGTTCTTTCGACCACCGATACAACTCTACGCATGCTTTACGTTCGCTTTACCTAGAACAAGTATGAAAGTAGAAGTACTTTGTAGTGTGATAGGATAGGTTTGCAAGATAATAAAGAACACGTAAATAAAAGATAGGGGTTGTTTAGATAAAGAAACAACTAAGTTAGTTTTGTTAGAGATCTTTTTGTCACAAGAAAGTTATTTGTCCCTAGGCAATCGATAACTAGACCGGTAATCATTATTGCAATTTTATATGAGGGAGAGGCATAAGCTAACATACTTTCTCTACTTGGATCATATGCACTTATGATTGGAACTCTAGCAAGCATCCACAACTACTAAAGATCATTAAGGTAAACCTAACCATAGCATTAAAATATCAAGCCCTCTTTACTCCCATACGCAAACAACCCCCTTACTTGGGTTTAAGCTTCTGTCACTCTAGCAACCCACCATAACCGAATCATGAACATATTGCAAACCCTACAATGGGGATCCCTCACGCTTCCGCGACACGGAGAGCACCATCGGATAGCACCAATAATAAAACATACAACTCAAACCAATCACGATCATCAATCAACCCATAGGACAAAACGGATCTACTCAAACATCATAGGATAGCCATACATCATTGGGAAATAATATATAGCGTTGAGCACCATGTTTAAGTAGAGATTACGGAGGGTAAAAGAGAGGTTACACCGCTGCATAGAGGGGGAGAGAGTTGGTGATGACGGCGGCGAAGTTGTTGGTGGAGATCGCCATCACGATGATGGCCCCGGCGGCGTTCCGGCGCCACCGGGAGAGAAGGGGAGAGAGCCCCCTCCTTATTCTTCTTCCTTGGCCTCCCCCCTAGATGGAGGAGGGTTTCCCCTCTGGTCCTTGGCCTCCATGGCAGCGGAGGGGCGGGAGCCCCTTCGAGATTGGATCTCTCTCTCAGTTTCCTTCTGTTTCTGCGTTCCCAGATTCTGGCCTTTCACCGTTTCTTAAATTCCCGGAGATCCGTAACTCCGATTGGGCTGAAATTTTAACACGATTTTTATCCAGATATTAGCTTTCTTGCGGCGAAACAAGGGCACCAACCGCCTTATGGGGTGGCCACAAGCCTCGTGGCCGCGCCCTAGGGAGGGGGGCGCACCTCCAGGGCTTGTGGGCCCCTCAGGTATCGTCTCGCGTTGATTACAATTCCCAAAAATCACATATATTCCAAAAAAAATCTCCGTAAGTTTTTATCGCGTTTGGACTTCGGTTGGTATGGATATTCCGTGAAACAAAAAACATGCAACAAACAGGAACTGGCTCTGGGCACTGGATCAATATGTTAGTCCCAAAAATAGTATAAAAAGTTGCCAAAAGTATATGAAAGTTGTAGAATGTTGGCATGAAACAATAAAAAATTATAGATACGATGGAGACGTATCAACATCCCCAAGCTTAATTCCTACTCGTCCTCGAGTAGGTAAATGATAAAAATGATAATTTTTGATGTGGAATGCTACCTAGCATAATCTTGATCATATAATCTAATCATGGCATGAATATTAAGACACGAGTGATTCAAAGCAATAGTCTATCATTTGACATTAAGATAATAATACTTCAAGCATACTAATAAAGCAATCATGTCTTCTCAAAATAACATGGCCAAAGAAAGTTATCCCTACAAAATCATATAGTCTGGCTATGCTCCATCTTCATCACACAAAGTATTTCATCATGCACGACCCCGATGACAAGACAAGTAATTGTTTCATACTTTTAATGTTCTCAAGCCTTTTCAACTTTCACGCAATACATGAGTGTGAGCCATGGATATAGCACTATAGGTGGAATAGAATATGATGGTGGAGGTTGTGTGGAGAAGACAAAAAAGGAGAAAGTCTCACATCGACGCGGCTAATCAATGGGTTATGGAGATGCCCATCAATTGGTGTCAATGCGAGGAGTAGGGATTGCCATGCAACAGATCCACTCAGAGCTATAAGTGTATAAATCTCAAACTGAAAACTAAGTGGGTGTGCATCCAACTTGCTTGCTCATGAAGACCTCGGGCATTTGAGGAAGCCCATCATCGGAATATACAAGCCAAGTTCTATAATGAAAATTCCCACTAGTATATGAAAGTGATAACTCAAGAGACTCTCTATATGAAGAACATGGTGCTACTCTGACGCACAAGTGTGGTAAAAGGATAGTAGCATTTCCCCTTCTCTCTTTTTCTCTCATTTTTTTGTTTTCTTTATTGGGCTTTTTTTTTTTGGCCTCTTTTTTTCGTCCGGAGTCTCATCCCGACTTGTGGGGGAATCATAGTATCCATCATCCTTTCCTCACTGGAACAATGCTCTAATAATGATGATCATCACATTTTTATTTACTTACAACTCAATATTACAACTCGATATCTAGAACAATATGACCCTATATGAATGCCTCTGGCAGTGTACTAGGATGTGCAATGATCTAGCATAGCAAAGATATCAAAAAACGGACAAGCCCTGAAAATATCATGCTAGCTATCTTACGATCATGCAAATCAATGTGACAATGAATGCTCAAGTCATGTATATGATGATGATGGAAGTTGCATGACAATATATCTCAGAATGGCTATGGAAATGCCATGATAGGTAGGTATGGTGGCTGTTTTGAGGAAGATATAAGGAGGCTTATGTGTGATAGAGCGTATCATATCACGGGGTTTGGATGCACCGGTGAAGTTTGCACCGACTCTCGAGGTGAGAAAGGGCAATGCACGGTACCGAAGAGGCTAGCAATGATGGAAGGGTGAGACTGCGTACAATCCATGGACTCAACATTAGTCATAAAGAACTCGCATACTTATTGCAAAAGTTTATTAGCCATCGAAGCAAAGTACTAATATGCATGCTCCTAGGGGGATAGATTGGTAGGAAAAGACATCGCTCGTCCCCGACCACCACTCATAAGGAAGGCAATCAAAAAATAAATCATGCTCCGACTTCATCACATAACGGTTCACCATACGTGCATACTTCAGGAATCACAAACCTTAACACAAGTATTTCTACCAATCCACAATTACTCACTAGCATGACTCTAATATCACCATCTTTAGATCGCAAAACTATTGCAAGGAATCAAACATATCATATTCAGTGATCTATAAGTTTTATGTAGGATTTTATGACTAACCATGTGAATGACCAATTCCTGTCAACTCTCTAAATAGATATAGGCAAAGCATGAGAGTTTGATTCTTTCTACAAAAGATATACCCACGCTCTAACAAATATAAGTGAAGCAAAAGAGCATTCCACAAATGGCGGGTTTTTATGTGTAGAGAAACAGGCAATCCAAACTTCAAATGATATAAGTGAAGCACATGAAGCATTCTATAAAGCCATACTCAAAAGATATAAGTGAACTGCAAAGAGCATTCTATAAATCAACCAAGGACTATCTCATACCAGCATGGCGCATAAAAGGCAAAGAAAAAATAAACACAAAAGATGCTCCAAGAATTTACGCATATCAGGTGACGAATAAAAATATAGCTCCAAGTTAAATTACCGATGGTCGTTAGAAGAAAGAGGGGATGCCTTCCAGGGCATCCCCAAGCTTAGTTGCATGGGAGTCCTTGAATATTACCTTGGGGTGCCTCGGGCATCCCCAAGCTTAGGCTGTTTCCACTCCTTATTCCTTCATCCATCGTGGTCTCACCCAAAACTTGAAAACTTCAATCACACAAAACTTAACAAAACCCTCGTGAGATCCGTTAGTATAATAAAACAAATCACCAGTTTAAGTACTATTGTAAACCCATTCACATTTTGTTTTTTCATTGTAGCAACTGTATTATAACTTCTCCATGGCTTATACCACCAATAAAATTGATAGTTTCATCAAAACTAGCAAAACAATGCATCAAAAATAGAATCTGTCTTAAACAGGACAGTCTGTAGTAATCTGAACATTCACCATACTTCTGTAACTCCAAAAATTCTGAAACATTAGGAAAAAATAATTTTTTTTATAGCAGTACTGTGTAAAAATTTCAGCAACTTTTGAAATTCTGGTAAAAAATATAAATTCATGCGCTACAGCCAAAGTTTCTGTTTTTCCACTGCACATACCAAACAAGCAATCTAATCATCCTAAAGGCAAATCTTGGCACATTATTTTTATAATACAATGGATTTGTACAATGGGATAATTATTTTTGTTGAAAAGTTTCTGTAATTCAAGATTTGCAAAGTTTCCATGGGCATGAACAAAGTTCAAGGAGCTCCCCCACTTCAACGGTGCTCGTCTTTCTTACTTTCACTTTTCTTTTTGAAAAAGTTTTAGGTTCCCCTCTATTTTTTTGTATTTAAACTTTATAAAAGCATACAACAGAATAAAATGACTCTCTAAAAATTCTGGGTTGTCTCCCTTGCAGCGCTTTCTTTAGAGCCATTAAGCTAGGCATATAGTGCTCGAGTAATGGATCCACCCGGATCCCAAGGTATATCAAAGCCAATTTTAATTAACAATGATTTGTGATTTAGTAGTGAGCACAAAGTAACATAAATCATGCAAAAATGAAGTCTATCTCTCTTCCTATGCATCGGCATGTCATAAAAGAACAATTCATGCACATCAAGTAAAGGCCAATACATAGCATAAACAGTTTCTTGCGATTTTATCGTATTGGAAACATAGAGAGGCGGAGATGTAATTCCTCTCTCATAATAACTGCAAGTAGGAGCATCAAGCACATGCATATTATATTCATCAAAATCATCATGTGTAGTAGTAAAACGCAACCCATCAATACAATCCTTAATAAGCGCAAACTTCTCCGGTATAGTGTAGTTGGGAGAATTCAAAAAGATAATAGGACTATCATGCGTGGGTGCAATAGCAACAATTTCATTCTTAACATACGGAACTATAGCAAGTTCATCTCCATAAGCATCATTCATATTGGTATCATGGGCACAAGCATAACAAGCATCAATTTCATCAAAAAGGAATTTTTCAAAGAAATTCAAGGGATCATAGCAATTATCATAGCAATCATCCTTCAGTAAGCATGAAGGGAAATTAAACAATGTATGAGTTGAAGAGTTACTCTCATTAGAAGGTGGGCACGGGTGATCAATCCGCTCTTCCTTCCTTTGTTCTTCGCTCTCCTCCTCATCTTTTTCATCTAATGAGCTCACAGTTTCATCAATTTCTTCTTCCATAGATTCCTGCAAAATATTAGTCTCTTCTTGGACTACGGAGACTTTCTCAATAAACTCATTAATATCAGCATTATATTCATAATTCTCATAGCAATATTTAAGTATAACATATTTTTCAAGCATGTAAACAGCATCATCAAGATTTTCACACTTTTCAAACAAAGATTCAATTTCATAAGCACCCTTAAAAGCAATGAATTCTTCTATTCGTTCCACATCATAGTAATCATATATACCATTAGCATAAGAAGCCAAGGTTTCATTATCATTAAATTTACATGAAAAGGGAAGGTGTGGAGCCTTCATCCTAGAGCAACAAGTATAATCATATCTCCGGCATAAATTCCAAGCATACCAATGCAACATATGAATTGGATCCCATAATAGTTTCCCTTTTAGAGTCAAGCAATAATCCCTAAAGTATTCATGTTGATCCAACGTGTCTCCCATTATCAAGTTGAATGGGGTTTTCTCAGGATTATCAAAGTAGTGTTTAATATTTTCCACATAGCGAGCATCGAAGGTTTTAGGAGGTTCCCCATCTCCATGAGTAGCAAGTACACCTAATTTTTTTGGTATTTCGTGTTCCATATACATAAGTAAAGATAGAGAACAACTTAGAACAGAAAATAAAATCTACTTAGTGATAAAGCAAACAAGTACACACGAGAATATTCACCCCACGCTATTGCTCCCCGGCAACGGCGCCAGAAAAAGGTCTTGATAACCCACAAGTATAGGGGATCAATTGTAGCCTTTCTCGATAAGTAAGAGTGTTGAACCCAATGAGGAGCTAAAGGTAGAACAAATATTCCCTCAAGTTCTTTCGACCACCGATACAACTCTACGCACGCTTTACGTTCGCTATACCTAGAACAAGTATGAAAGTAGAAGTACTTTGTAGGTGTGATAGGATAGGTTTGCAAGATAATAAAGAACATGTAAATAAAAGATAGGGTCTGTTTAGATAAAGAAACAACTAAGTTAGTTTTATTAGAGAGCTTTTTGTCACAATAATGTTATTTGTCCCTAGGCAATCGATAACTAGACCGGTAATCATTATTGCAATTTTATATGAGGGAGAGGCATAAGCTAACATACTTTATCTACTTGGATCATATGCACTTATGATTGGAACTCTAGCAAGCGTCCACAACTACTAAAGATCATTAAGGTAAACCCAACCATAGCATTAAAATATTAAGTCCTCTTTACTCCCATACGCAAACAACCCCCTTACTCGGGTTTAAGCTTCTGTCACTCTAGCAACCCACCATAAGTGAATCATGAACATATTGCAAACCCTGCAACGGGGATCCCTCACGCTTTCGCAACACGGAGAGCACCATAGGACAACACCAATAATAAAACATACAACTCAAACCAATCACGATCATCAATCAACCCATAGGACAAAACGGATCTACTCAAACATCATAGGATAACCATACATCATTGGGAAATAATATATATCGTTGAGCACCATGTTTAAGTAGAGATTATAGAGGGTAAAAGAGAGGTTACACCGCTGCATAGAGGGGGAGAGAGTTGGTGATGACGGTGGCGAAGTTGTTGGTGGAGATCGCCGTCACGATGATGGCCCCGGCGGCGTTCCTGCGCCACCGGGAGAGAGGGGGAGAGAGCCCCCCTCCTTCTTCTTCTTCCTTGGCCCCCCCCATGATCCACGACACATAGAAACGACTACAGATCCCGAGATCTATCCAAAGACAATATGGCAAGTTTTATTACTGGCAGTTTCGGACTTGGCAGATTTCATCAAGTAGAAAACAACAACAATATGTGGGCATGTTTACAAGCTTGTGGTAGTCACAACAGGGCATGTCATGGAATGAGAAAATACTTACAGGAAGATGGCATGTTTATGCTCCAATTCATGTATAAACAATGCTCATATGATGATCACACCAAATCATACAAAGATGACAAAATGGCATATGCTGTAAAAATGACATATTTGCAAACTTGCTCAAATGATGAATCTAATGTCATAGATGGATTAGGTGGATTTTTCTAAGCAAAAATGATATATAATATGCCTATGTTACTGTAGAAAAATGCTCACAAGTGCACTAAGTCATATACTGCCTTAAATGGAAACAGACAGAAAAGGAAATATGCCAGATTTGGAATGTCTAGATTTGAACCTGCCCGATTTGGATGCCACTTTCCAGAAATGGAATTTTGGGAAATATGCAAATAAAGAAAAGGGGGCTGTGTGCGTGTGTATGTCAACTGGGCCTGTGAGGGGGTGTGTGTGACTGTGGGGCCACTATGTCATAGAAACAGTGGCAAACATGGGGAAAGAAATGTAAAAATGGAGGGCGCCTGGGATTCGAACCCCAGATCCCCTTCTTTAAATCAAATGTCCTAAGCCACTGCGCTGCTGCTGCAAGCTTGACATGGAAGGAGAAGAATATCCTAAGAGTACTAGAAAGGGCGGACCTTGGCCCTCCATGTTCGCACGGAGGAGCTCTGTAACGACGCCGGCGAGCAGGGCAACGGCAATAGCAGATGCAGAGGGCCTGCGGGGGGTGCGGAAAAATGGTGAGGGTGCTGCGCGAGGGCGTGGAGCAGGCTTGGGGCGTGTATGCGCGGGATGAGGCGGAAGCAGAGGCTGGGCTCGTGCGTGAGCACAGCTCGGCGCGGGCGTGCGGCTACGACGAGGCAGGACGTGGCCAGGGCCTGGGTGCGAGCGGGAGTGCGGGGACTCGAGGTCGAGCCGAAGCTTGTCTCGAGCGCGCGGGATTCAGAGGAACAACCCTGCACCTACATCACAACATAACTACAGTCCATGGTGAGAGCGCGGCGAGAGCACCTCTGGCATTAACGGATCGGCATCTACGCGGGGCTATTGGCGACAGGAAAGAGTGGCGGGGGTAGCGCAGCTCACCTAGCGTCCCGAGGACACGAGGATGAGGCCGGGGATGCGAAGGAACATCGACGGTGAGCCGCGGAACTTGCCGGTCTTGTTCTGTCCGTGAAGCGGGGGAGGAAGAGGACGACGGGGATGTCGTGGATGGAGTTCTCGGCCGCGGCTTGGTGTTAGGACGGAACCATGGCGGCATCCTTGAGCACTCGGACAACGTAAGGGATGCCATGGTGGAGGGTTAGGCCGGCGGCGAGGTCTGCCCCCCTCGCCTTCTTATAGGCAGTTCAAGGAGGTCAACCGGCGCCCCTCCACCTTCGCGCAATGATGGCCTCGCAGCATGCATGTCCAGACTTTTGTCAGTCTGGGCGGTTGCCGAGGCGACATGGGGAAGTGGAGGCGTCCGCGTCCCGTCGAACGCCACGCATCAAGCCTGGCCCGCAGGCAATTGGGGCCCGCGTCGCTTCGTCCATCATTTCTTGCCTTCGCTTCGAAGCTAGGCCGAGCGCACCATGGGCCTGGGGGCTACAGTCGGCATTCTGAGATCGGGGGTACCCAGACTTGCCTGCCTATAGCCCAGCGCGTGGCCCCGTCGACGGCCCAGTTCGGCCCGGCTATAAGACTGTGCGAGCAAGACCCTCTCGAGGGCCCCATAGCCTTGTGAAGCGAGCAACACCAAGACCTCCCGAGGAGTAGCTTCCCGAGCCTGCCTCCCAAGGAGCGGAGATCTCTATGCAGGTACCCCGCCTCACGAGGCTCACGATGACGTGAGCCATGACGACCAAGGCCAGGCGGGCGCCAGCAGGCGCAAAGGAGGACAGTTTCCTCTTTGGTGCTAAGAAGGCAAGGGCCAGCGCGGGTTCCCGAGGGATCCCCCAAAGTTTTCCAATCCGGTGCAACGAGACCAAGACCAGGAGCTCGGCAAGACGAATGTCATCACCGAGCCCACCACTGCGTCATGGACAGAAGCTTTGCAGGCGAAGACCACCTTTCGTCAGGATAAGATGTACCTCTTGTACCCTTTCAAATTGGCCGTTTTGAAATCCCTTCCCGCCTAAGCTATGAGGGAAGAGGACCAAGGCCACTATAAATATAGGCTAGTCTCCACCGTAGTGGAGGACGATCGATTCTGACCCACTAAGCCCTCACGAGGCTGCTCGCCCACTATACTAGTTCATCCTAAACCTCCTTGTGAGGACAATCCACCACAAAGCAGGAGTAGGGTTTACACCGCAAGGTGGCCCGAACCTGGGTAAATTGTTGTGTCCCCTCTTTCCCCGCTCGCACAAACTCAACGAGGCCAAGCCATGAGGTGATGAGCTTGAGGCTGCGGCTAGGCTAGATCTTCGCATATGCCCCAGAGTTCGAGCCTTGTTGGGTCCGCGGAGCCCCGATTCCGACAAATGTGGAGACGGTGTGTGTGTGTGTGTGTGTGATAGTCATAGAGAGGTGTGAATGTGCAAATGATCACGTATGAGTGAGACATAGAGATATACCGAGATGTTGTGTATACATGAGAGAACGGTCTTCTATTTGTGTTTTTTGTGTGCGTGTGTGAGAGAGAGAGAGGAGCATCCGTAACACAACAACCGTCTCTCTCGATTCGACCATCCCTCACACAATCGCATGTAACACATGCATCAACGCACACATTTTGACACCCTCACCCAGCCCCTGCCCGCCTCAAGGCCCCTACATCGCTCTCTATCTCGCACACACAATCTCTTTATGAAAACCCTATTTGGCATGCATGTACGTCTCTGTCACATACACACCATGTACCACGCACACACATTTATCTCTCGCTATGTCTCCTTGCCTAGTAAACACACTCCCCATAGTCCTATCTTTGTATCACACACACGATGTCTCTATATTGCTTAAACATTGACGCACACGATGTATCTGTCTCGCACCATTAGCCTCTCTCGCATTCTCACTATGCATACACATTCTCTCTATAGGTTTGATTTCTCTCAATATCTGACACACACACAACCCCCCACCAAACTATCCATCCCCATCCAAGGTTATATAGCGACCATTGTGGCTTGTGCTTATCTGGACCCCCACATGCACACCACCTTGATCTTCAAGGAGGGCATCGGGAAGAATGAAGACGACGACCAGACCGCACTAGAGACCGCGGGGCCATTTGGAAGCATGATGATGTGGCGACGACTGAGTAACTCCTTTCACCCCTCTCTCTCCCTCTCCCTC
The DNA here is from genome assembly GCA_011799875.1 of Thinopyrum elongatum. Classification (NCBI taxonomy): domain Eukaryota; kingdom Viridiplantae; phylum Streptophyta; class Magnoliopsida; order Poales; family Poaceae; genus Thinopyrum; species Thinopyrum elongatum. The sequence continues at coordinate 353,695,213 of CM022300.1, read as the reverse complement.
CCTCCCGCACAAAATTATCAATCCCTCACCCACAAGATTCCCCTCTATTCCATGTTCTTTTGAGCTCTCTCATCAAACCTTTTGTCTCTTCTCCTTCCACATGTACAAAATCTCGATGCACATGCATCTCACTCCTTATATATTACATGTCTCTATCTTACGCACAAACCTAACTTCTTCCTCTATATACATCCCTCTCTCGCACACTTCCTCTCTCCCTGCCTCCCTCTCTCTCTCTCTCTCGGTTTCTCTCCTACTCTCTCACCCATATATACAATCTTTCCCGTCCTCTGTCTCTTTCTTCCACTAGGTGTATATCTTGTGTGTTGAGCGCACGCATCTCTCTCCCGCCATTGCTCCATCTCCACAAACTCTGTATGTTTCATTCACACATTGGGATGTGTTCTAAAAATTGCTTTAGACTGGATCATGTAGAGTTATGGTTGGTTTTGTTGCATCCAAAAAATTAATAACTATGAAATGCATTTAGATTTTCATTTGAGTTGGATTATATGAGTTTGAGCATATTGTGAAGTACTATAGACCTGGTATTCATCTTGGAATTCAACAACGATTCTAAATATTGAATTGTACAAACCATTACATTTGAAGTCAATAGCTTAATATATTTATTTCACAATTACAACAAATAATTAATGCAATGACTTTCTAAGAAAACAGGTGTGTACTCCGTCCGTTTTTATTTAAGTCTGTGTATTAGCATTGATCAAAGTCAAGTTTGGTAAACTCTGACAAAGTTTATAAACAAAAATATTAACATATACAATAAAAAATCAATACCATTAGATTCATTATTGAATGTACTTTCACATCATACAGATTTTTTATGGTAAATGCTTATATTTTTTCTATAAACTTGGTTAAACTTTAGGAAGTTTGACTTCAGTCAAACCTAATATGCAAAGTAAATAAAATTAGAGCGAGTACTAGTAGTACTCCTAGCTGCTCAGCCCAATCACCCAACACGCCAGACGGGGAGTAGGGAGTAGTACAGTGTTACAAATTTTTCAGGTCGGCGGCGAAATCTCCCGCTTCCATCGAGATCTCCCGCGACTCAGATTCGACCAATGCAAATTTACCTTCATACCCTTGGTCCAACAGGCCGACAGATGCTGGTTGGTCGGGGGCTGTTTTGGTAACTTCAGGTTCACCCCACCCATCCAACCCCACACCGGCACCCATAGTACTCCTCATTACTCCCCATTTTCTATCCCCACCACAAAATAGACTTCTCCACAGCACCGTAGCACCTTCGTGCCCCTCCCCTTCTTCATCAGTGCACTCGTCTACCGCAGCACATCTGCCTCATCGATGACATCATACGCTGCACTGGAGCCGGTCCGCCGTCGCCGTTGTACATGGAGCCGCTTCCCCGGCGCCGTCTTCCACAGTTTCGGATCTGCTTACCGGAAGCCGACGCCAAGCACAGCAGCACCACCGTCATCGACAATGAACTGACTCCCGTTACCGACCATGATGCACAGATGCCGCCGCGACCTTCGTATTCCTCCTCGATTGGTAATGTGTATATTGATTCTCTAAGCACTACATGTGCAGTTCCGATTATGTTCATACCCACCCTTCAAATTTCCTAGCTGCTATTGTTCCGGTAAAAGTAATTGGTTATAGCTTGCATTGTCCAACAGAGTATCGTCTTGTAATTGTGCGTCGCTCCTGTATTGCATTGTGCTTGGGTAGGTTCTTCATCTGTAACCAGTAGTGTCGCAAATGATGAAAAGTTTTTTAGAATAGCAGGGAGGTGACCCCCCTGTTCTATTCACTCAAAATGAAACCACAACATAGTTATAGCAAAGTTGAAGAGCCACATAGTAGGATATTAAAAATCACTCATGCTAACATGGCAGATGTGTGCTTTAATATTTCCCACAAGATGCTTGAGTATTACTATATTTTTCTTGGATGTTGAGATTTTAAAACTACGAATGCGAACATACAGAGGAGCAATGAAGACCAAATACGAGATGTTGGGGACATCTTCAAGGAACGTCGCAAGTTAAAGAGGAGCTGCACCGAACCTGTAAAACGAGCTTTGGTAAGTAACAACCTTTCAATTACTTTGACATTGAGAACCTGACTAGCAGTGGTGGATGTTTTGTGTGTCCTTGATGGTTTCGTTAATGAAACCGGAGGGAGCCCCCTCTTTTGACCATTTTTTTACTTTGACATGGTATGTGTCTGGCAGCAGTAGTGAACACAGGACCATACCAGGTCCTGGGCAAGCCCCGAGCCAAAAATAGCGTCAAACCATGTTGTCTACTTGGCTAGGGTTCTTGCCAGGCAATCCAGCAGTGTGGCAGATTATTAAACAATAATAGGCGAGACTAACAATTTCCTACACTTGATTAGGCTCTCAATCATTTGTAGGATCTCAATTTACTCAGTGGACCCACCATGCCGTAGGAGGAATCTTTTGTAATTTAGTGTTGAAGCTAGTCAGTCAAACGCGGCTACAGACGGCCTGGAGATCATCTGGTTGTCGGTTGTTTTGCTGCAGCAACCCTTGGCTTAGTGCACCCCTTTGCTGGTTTTTTCTATTTCTCTTAGCCTTGTGTTCTTTGATGTATATGTCATAGGTGCTATAAGCTGGCTCTGTTTGATATGTAATAAGCACAGTCTTAATCGTCCTAATGCTTTCCTTTTTAGCTTGATGTAGGAAGTGGGTGTTCTCACCTTGCAGTCTGTTTTTATATTTCTCCTTTTGAATTCACTTCTCCTAGTCCTATTTATCGGGATTCTACTTAATGGATATGGGGAGCTCTGACTATTGATCTAAAAAAGAAGTAACTTCTTCATGTCAGGAAGCAGTTCCTGCGAGGAGGGAAGTATGGTCAACCTCGAGATCATGTTTCCAAAATGAGGCTGGATTACACACAAGGTGCCATTTCCCTAATGATGCCGGATTAGACACAAGGTGCAAATTCCCAGATGATGTTGGATTACTCACAAGCCAGGTGGAGTCGTTAAGTGTTCATGTCCTCGTTGCTCTAGTAAAGGCTGAAAGAAAGCATGCAATAGCCCTTGAGAATGTAGCTGAGTTCCTGAAGAAGCGAAAAGAGCAATCAGATGCTCTCTTCACCCAAGCCAAAGAAGAGATGGAAGAAGCCAGAAAGAAGCTAGCAAAGGCAGAGCAGGCTAGTCGTCTCCTGCTATCTAAAACTGTTGTCAATACAAATTTTCATTCATAATAGCTAGGTTCAAATGTTTATCCAGTCAGCATGCTTGTTGTGATGTCCGTGCATCTACTGAGCTGTATCTAATTCTATGATGCCTAGATGTGGCACAAAATAATTTTTTTTGGGTCATGTAATAAGAGCCATTACTTTTCGAACAATAACAGACGAACCATTAGACAAGGTATAGTTCACACGCAAGCCCAACATTCCAAGTTCAACTTCCACATCAAACTCATGTTCACAGATATCTGCACATTCATAGATAATGTCCACAACCATGATTCACTTCAAAGCCAAAAAAAATGTGAGGAGAGTTATAAATAAAGAAAAATCTCTAGTTCCTACTACCAGTGCGAGCACAAAAAGTCAAGACCATACGTAATTAATTATTTTTTGCACATTTTTTAACTAAACATGAATAACTTCTAGAAGCAGGTATAATTTCTAATGTCGGCCATGGCTGGGGTCCACCAAGTTTTTAGCCAAACCGGACAACACACCGGGTGTCTATGCCGGCGACGCGGTGGTCATAGCATTCGTGGGTTCCGAGCGGCGACGGCTCCCGTGGTCTACTATTCCTCGGTGTCGGCGGTGGCCGCGGACGTGTTGGCCACCTCCGCCAGCATGTCGCGGTTCCGCCAATGTTTGCGTCGGATGGCGCGGCCAACCACGATGCACTAGACGCCATGGTCCCTCGTGTGCCGGCGTGCAGCAATTGGCCACTCCTTTGGGAGCAAGCTTGGAGCGTCGAGTTGATGCACCAGGGTCCAGCTTGGAGCGCCGGCTTGCTCCTCCGCTTGCCCGCTTGCAGCCTCACCCATGGTACTAACAACCTGGGGCAGGGAGGGAGGTGGGGCAGCGAGTTCCCTGGCTCGTCGGGGCACCCAGCCGGCTTTTATGCCAGAGAACTCGTCTTCCTGCTCACCGGATGCTATGGAGAGTGTGGAGAAAATGGTGCAAGGAGGATATGGGGAGCGGCGATGTGGTGCGGTTCTTGCCAGGCGTCTAGCCTCGTTTAAATAGCGGGCGGACGAGAGGAGGCAACCGGTGTTGTGTTCTAAAATGCCGGCCGGCTCACGGAAGGACGTGTTGCAGGCACATGCGCGGATTCAATGGAGGTAGGCGGGGCAGTCTGAAGCCGGTTGAATGCGGCGAGGAGGCGTGTTCAGCCTGGCGTGCAGCGAGTGGGGCCCTCTCGGCCGGCGTGCCGGTTCAATGCCTGCGCTAGTGAGAGGGCGCGTCCGTGTGAGAGCAATCACTCCCTCCGGTCCTTTTTTCTTTGGGTATAAGAAAAATATCATTTTCCATTCGAATTTTACAAGTAAAATTCGTGGACAAACTTTGACCCAAAATACGATGGGGACTAGTAAACCAAGACGGAGGTAGTAGTGATGAATTCCATTTTCGCTCCATACCAATCGTTCTAAAAACTAGTATAACGCACCATTCAAAATTGGAACTCTTACCCCGCTAAAAAAATCATATTTTAAACGTGGCAACTCGATCAGTGGCGACTGGCGAGCCACCGCCTCGAGGTCGTTCACCTGTGGTCCCCGACCATCAACTCCTACGGATCAAATTATCATGCGAGAGTTTTGTGTGTGTGAGAGAGAGACGGTAGTCGGTAGGGGGATCCAAAGCGGGAGTTGTGTGTGTGTGAGTGAGAGAGAAAGAGAGAGGGGGGGGGAGAGTTTGTCTGATCGGTAATAATGTCAGTTTTGGAACGGAGATGAAGACAGAAAGGAGACCCCAACAAACGATGTGTGTGCGGGAGAGAGTAATTTTAGTGGTAGGAGTCATATCTAGATAGATATAGGGTGCGTGAGAGAACCTTGGAGAGAAAGGCAAAGTGAAAGACGAGCGAGAGTTTGTGTGTGGCGGTGAAAAAGAAAGCTTAGGTAGCTATAGTGATACCAGAGAACGATAGAGACATGAGAGATAATGAAAACCATGTAATCTATGAAGATAGAGAGAGTGTGACACTTCTCGAGGGAGACGACGAGAGACCGTGTTTGTAAAAAATGGAGAAGCATGTAGTGAGCGTGCTGGTGAGATGGAGAAAAGAGAGTGATAGCTACATGAAGGAGCACGCGAGAGAGACCTAGAGAGAGATGGGCGTGAAACGAGATTCAAATATTTAGTTGTGTGCATAGAAGATGTCAACATAAAAGGGATTCAAATATTTGAATTCCAGATGATGATACACGTAATTCATACTCGAACCAAAATTGATCTATCAAACATGCATACTAATTTGAATTTGCGCGCGTGTATGTTATTTAATATATTGATATTACCGATCCATACATTTGAGCTGAACATAATTTGGTTTCAAAATTTTGAATTCAACCTTATGATTGTGAGATCATTGCATTTGTAAATCATATTTTATATATAAAGCAGCAGAATTCTTTGTTGTGCTTTTGAAAGTATATATAAAAAAATGATGTACATAGATTTGTATTCGAATACAAAATGGATCCTGCCCAAAGAAAAAATGAATACAAAATGGATTCGAATTGAGTTGGCATGGTAAACATGCAATATTTTTCTGCAAAAATTTGAACGAAGCAGAGAAACTCGCACTAACCGCCCGAAACCAAAATCTGCGAGATCGAAATTACTACTGCCTATCCCTGACATGCAAATCCTATCGGCTCGATTTCTATAGGTTTCGATAGGGGTAGGCTTGTAATTTCACTCAAAGTGACATAACCGCCTCCGCCTCTCACGTCCCCGAATTCATACACGGTGGGCGTCAAAACACAGTTTCTCCTCGGCCCAAATCGCCTCTCACTCCGATTCATACACGGTGGGCGCCAAAACACACAGTTTCACCTCGGCCGAAATCTCCGTCGGCAAATATTTGGTGTATGCGAGATTACCGTCCTATCCCCAACAAACCAATATTGATGTGATGTAGGAAATTGTAAACGGGGGCTAAGTTTGTAAATTTCCTCGCATTTGAGATAAGCGCGTCCTGAAGACATGGTTCCCCCTACCTCTCTCCCTCCATTTCCCCATTCGTACTCTGTGGGCGCCAAAACACCCTCTCCACCCCAGTCTCCTCCGTCCACCACCCGTCCTCCTCCACCATGCCGGAGCTGATACCCCGACGCTGTCGTCCATTACAAGAGATCAACGTCTCTCATCCACGGCTTCGGACTAGGATCCTTGCATCGCGTCCTCTCGCTTCATCTGCGCCGTCGTCCACCTTGCCAAGGCCGCTCGTACCACCATCTCGTCCACCGCGCTGGGATATTCCCCTCGCGGCCACCGTCTGCCCTCCTAGATCTGCTTCCACGCCACCGACAGCCATCGCTACCACACCACCCTCAACGCCTCAGCAGATGCTTACACGGTGCCACACCAGAGGCGGTACTCTTTCGTATCTGCTCAAGTTATTTATCTTAGCAAGAAAATAGATTGCCACTACTTTACTGTGATTTCTTGTCCATCACTTAGAATCTTACTTGTTAGTTGAAAGCAAACGCTGGTTGCGAAGTTGCCTTTGTCCGGTTTGCACCTTCAGATCCGCCATGGCACGCTCACCACTATCCTTGCAATGCTTATGGTTTTCCCCTTTTATATTCCAAATTAGCTTAAATGACAGTCGACTAAATTTCAATTTGGGGTCAGTCCATTTTTGAGAGTTTGCCGGAGGGAAGGAAGGGGCTCGCCAGAGGGCTTCCCCATTATCTATCTTAGGGTTTCGGGTGGGGACAGTGGTTGTGGGGGGCTGTCGTCGGGCTATGGTGGGGCCTCGCCGGAGGCAAAAATCGACGCGGGTGGGGGGCTGGGGGGTGGGGTTGGCTAGAGGGATGGCCGGGGGCGGCAGAAGACCGAAGGTGGTGGGTGGTTCAGTGGAGGGCGGGGGCCGGTGGTTCGGCCGGCAGCCTGTGCGGTGGTCTGTAGGGGAAGAAAAAGAGGCAAGGAAGAAGAAGGGTTAGGAGACGTAGGATCTTCGTCCAACCGCCTGAAATGGTCGACTGACCCAAATGACGATAGTCAGGCGACTTGCATGTAGACATTCCCTTTATATTCAGTGTACCATCATCCTAGGTGCTTCGAGACGTGCTAGCACTGCTCCTCAAGCCATCAAGCTAAACAACATGCCACTCATAATTCCAAACTTTGTTGCTCAAATACGAATCAGATATGATGCTCATATTACTAAAACAGAGAACATTTAATTGGTCAGCTAATGTTCGTACTTTACTTTAGAAAAGCACGTGCACCACATATAGAGAGACAGCAGGGAGCTGCATTCTTTATGCTCTCTGGTTCATCATGTGTGGGCAACGACCATTTTTTTATCCAAAATCTGCTTGCTCTTCTTTAGCATGTTCCTCTTCTATTTTTCTTTAATAAGTACTCTCTCCGTTCCTAAATATAAGTCTTTGTAGAGATTCCTCCATGGACTATATACGAAGCAAAATGAGTGAATCTACACTCTAAAATGTATCTATATACACCCGTATGTGATCCATAGTGGAATATCTACAAAGACTTATATTTAGGAACAGAGGGAGTATAATAGTTGTACAATATGTTCCTTGTAGTGAAGAGGAGCAAGGACATTTGCAGTGTACATGTCTATTCGGTTGCCTTTCATGGATGCTTTCAACTCTTCGTGTTGGTCTGCCCTAATATCCAGGAAATGTTGGGAGCGGTGTCGCCTTTGAGAGTTAGACTGATAGTAACAGTACCTTCAGTTGTAGAGAGCTGGTATCCGAAGCCTTTCTAGCCGTACCGGCAATACTAGCACATATTTTCCAGCAAGTTACACTTTCCTAATTATACTAGTGATGCTTAGGGTTTTCCCATTATATCTACACTATGATCTGCGTAGGTGCTTTGTGTCCTACTAGCAGCAGTCCACCCTTTAAAGCTAAACAACACACCAATCATAATTCCAAAGCTTAGTTGTTCCAATACAAATGTGACATGATATTCATATTAGTTAACAGACATACATTTAATTGGTCAGCTAATGCTCCCACTTGAGTTTCCAAATGCCTGTGGCCACATAGAGAGAGATAGCATGGAATTGCATTTCTTTGGATGCTCTAATTCATCATGGGTGGGCAACCAACATTGTATAGAAAGAAACGGAATCTCCATAATATGCTTCCTCTTCTATTCTTTAAAATGTTCCTCTCCTGTTCTTCTTTAATAAGTAAAGTATGTTCCTTGTCAAGAAGGCAAGCAGGGACATCTGCAGTCGACAGGTCTATTTGGCCGCTTCTGCAAGTTGCTTTCAGCAATTCGAGTTGGTCTGCCATAATATCCAGGAAATGCTGGGAGCTGTGAGGCCTTTGAGAGACTAGACTGATAGTAACAGTAGCATGCCTTCAGGTGAATAGAGCTAACTTGTAGGTGATCGATAGGCTTTTGATTAGTAGCAGCAATACAACCCCATATTTTCCAGCCAGTTCCACTTCCCTGATTTATTTATGATGCTTATGGTGTCCCCCTTTTATCGACACTACAATCTGCGTAGTGGCGTTGTGTTGTATTAGCAGCACTCCATCCTTCAAGTGAAACTTCATGCCACTCATATTTCCAAAGCTTACATTCAATTGGTCAGCTAATGTTACTATGCGAGTTTTGAAATGCATGTGCACCACATATAGAGACATGTTGGAATGATATTTCTCTGTGCACTCTCGTTGTCATGGTTTCGCAATAAACTTTCAGTACAACATATTATGAACCTATCATCTGCCAACGATCCTTACTTCTTGAGCTCCCAACAGGGAGCCTATTTTTTTCCTAGTTGTGCCAGATTATATTATTGTACGCACCAAATTACAGCACACAAGGGCTCTCTCATCAAAATCCAGTAATAGCACACAAGGGTTTACAAGGGCCCCCTATTAATTAGAATATCCTCTACATTACAAAGATAATCTCACTACTATTTATGTTGTCATTCTTCTCAGATATTGAACAAAATCACAATGAATATGAGAATGCGCACATCAGAAGAGTATCGCGGAATAGTGGAATGACTAACAAACATGGCATCGAGGCATTGAGTTCCATTCTGGATGGAATGAAGCCCACACGCTCTGCACCTACAGATCCGTGTTCAGAATATGATCCTAATGACTATTCTGAGCTCAAGGAGTCAAAGGCAGATGGCCTATGCTGTTCACCCTACAAGGTGCCTGTTCTAATTTGGCAAGGTTTTATTGGTTGCACGTAACTTGCGTAAGCTGTCTTCGTTTCTTCTACTTATTTGCACCGCCATGTGCTTAGTTTACTCATCATATATGTGAAGTTGCCATGCCCACCCAGTATCAATACACATTCCATTTGTCATCATACCATGTTTTTCCATTCAAATACTACTCTTATGTATCAGACATCCAAAAGGAAGAGAGTGATTGCAGAACCTGAAGGAGTAGTAGCAAAGTCCTTGAAAAAGGTGGTGGTACCGCAGAAATTAGACAGCACCCCACTTATATTGGCGATAGAACCAGCGCCACAAAACCTAGGATATCGCAACTATGCTCCTCACTGCTTTGCTCTTGTTAGTACCTGTTGTCTTGTATCGCTGTACTTACATTCATACCTGGTTGATTATGTGACATCAGTGTGCATGATAACCTGCATATCCACTATTCTCTCCTAATTATCAGATCTATATTAATACTTACATTAATGTAGAATAAACCCAATGCTTATGAAGAAGTTTAGCTCTACATTGTTCTTGTAAGTATGTGTTGTCCTTTATCACTGTACTTATACTGTCAGCTAGTTGTTCATGTACCATCACTTTGCAGCTTATTTTCCCTTGGCATCCATTTTCTACACATCTGATCTATGTTTACTCTTACCGAAATGTTGAATAAAACCAATGCTACTGAAGATGTTTAGCTCTACATTACTCTTGTCAGTACCTTTTGGCTGTATACTGTACCTACATTTATAACTAGTTGACTATGTAGCATCACCCTGCATCTTAGCTTAAATAATCTCCATTTGTTCCTATATTATCACTTCTATATTTAATCTAAACAAAATGTAGAATAAAGGCAATGCTTATCAAGAAGACTCTGTGGTAAACTTCTTGAATTGCCCGCCCATCAACATGGAAAAGGGCTTTATAGAGCCGGTCTTCATTACTAACGTATGTCTGTCCTTCTCGAGCCTTCAAACTTTGTTGGGTATATTTGGATAACAATGACTGCAACTGCTATTTATTTTTGTCGTTTGCATCAAATTGCATGTTTAAAGTTTATTATGAAGTTCGTAAACATAAGTTTCTCCTTCTCAATTTCAGTTTTTAGTTGTACAACCTAGTTCCTTATTCATACCATGTAAATTAAACTAAACATAGCAAGTGATCTTCCTTAGCACTGCATGTATGCTTGTTGATCTGTAATCCAGTGGTGTGGTTAAACTACCAACTCCAGGATGATGTCATATCCTGCTATGTCTTAACTATGAACAATGCATATTATGTTCATGTTATTTAAATAATGTCTCTTTATTTACCAATCTGAAATGGGATAAATTGACATTACACTCACCATCGATGCTTATACATTCTTTAACACTGCATGTATGCTTGTGTTCTTGATCTGTAATCCAGTGGTGTGGTGAAGCTGGCCACTCCTACGCAATGTCATTTCCTGCCATGTCTTAAGCGTGAACATTTTTTATTCTATTGTAATCCAGGTCTCTTTATTTGCCACTAAGAAATGGGATGAATCGACAGCATTGTTGCTTATATGTGCATAGCATGTTATCTGTCTGCTTTATTCTCTTTCGGGGTGATATCACTGATGCCAAGAACTGCCATTGATGCTATGCAACTATAGTTGGATATAAACTTCAAACAAGTGCAGTCATCAGCTTGCTCAGCTGCTTGCGCTGCAGCTCCCAGGCAGGGCTAACCTTTCTTGAACAGTGTTGAAGTGCTGTCGGTTATGTATATTATTTTAGGCGGCGTGTTTATTTGCACTGGTAGCGTCCTTTGATGCCTAGTGTATGTAATCTATTGTTTGTTTGCGCTTTATTATCAATGGTGGTGAACTTTTATGCCCAGTGCACGTAATATGGAGTAATTTCTTTGTTGTATAGTTTAGGTATATTCTTTGTCATGAGGCTGTAATTTAATTTCTGTATATGTTGTCGTCTCTCCCTGAAAAAGCCGTAAGCTTTGACGGAGCGCAATGGGCCTAAATGTTCAGTTTATTATATAAAAAAATTACGGTACTAAAATTGGTCGGCCTGCCAATCACTGTAAATGGGCCGAAACGTGGGCCTACAATCATGTCCGACCAATAGCAGGCCTAGACGTAAACTCACCAACTATTAGTTTCAGGCCTTTAACAGGCCGAGTAAACCAGTTGCCTAAGTTGGGCCAGAAAAAAGAATGGGCTTTTAACAGTTCAAAAAGTAGATTGGGCCCGAAGAGTGTTGGCGTCCCAGGATTGGCTCAATCACAAGACGGGCGATTAACAGGCCAAAATATTTGTCGGGCCACAGCCGAATAACATAATGGGTCATAAGTAGGCCAGATGCAAAGTGGGCCATCATTAGGCCCAGTTATCTCACAAGCCTTTAATGGGCCAACAGTCGGGTTGGGCTAAAATATATCCACGAAGACTACGGGCCTTTAAGAGGCCGAAAGTGACTTTGGCCCAGAAATAGGCCCACATGCAGCATAGGCCATTTAAATGGCCGAAAGTGAAACCGGGCCGACAATGGCCCATATGTACAAATGGCCATTAATAGGCCAAAAGTAATATCGGGCTGAACTATTACATGGGCCTTTAAGAGGCCGTACTTCAAATGGGCCCCCAATGGGGCCGAAAGCAGAGTGCCTGTTAGTGGTCCAGATCATATATGGGCTGTAATTTGGCCCAAAGAATGTCAGGCAATTAATGGGCCAGATCCTATATAGGTCGTCATTTGGCCCAAAACATGGCAGACTGCTAACGGGCCGGATCTAATGTGGGCTATCATTTGGCCCAAAAACGTGACAGACATCTAACGGGCCGGATCTTATGTGGGCCATAAGTTGGCCCAAACCATGGCAGGCTGTTAACGGGCCGACCCATTAGAGTATGACAAAATCTTGTGGGCCCTTGGCTGGGCCGGCCTTTTTATCTTAAATGGGCTACTGTTGGGCCCTGCCATGTGTCGAGGTAACATAGGCGCGTTCCCTCCAATGTACGGATGGCATCTGTCCCAACGCTAAGCCGACACGTGGATTCTCTGGTGAATGATAATTTTACATGTGGAAAATCCCCATTGGTCCGGGCTATTAATGGGTTATCAGATCCAAACCGGAACCCGATAGCTTAACGGCAACCCGTTACGGTGGATGCCACGTGTTGGTTACCCTTGACAAAAACACTTCCATGACGCGCCATTTATCGTCATGGAAGTGGACACTTCAGTGATGATAATTTTGGTATTGTCATGGAACACTTCTACGACAGCACAAGTATGACCATCTTGATTCTATCATAAAATCATCATGGATGTACATGCATGATAGAAAACGTGACCTACTATGACAAACACGTATCATCACGGATGTGGTTTTTTTTGTAGTGATACCGTCTTACACAAATTATGACCATTATGGTCAAGTCTTACATAGATAAAGTCTCTAGGGTTGAACATTAGATAAAACACAAGCAATGGAAATCTTCGACGATAAGTAGAACCCATGCCATCTGCCTTAACCCTACAGGCATTCTGACTAGGAAAGCGTCCTAGTTCGCATGTTCGTCAGCAAAGAATTCTTCCTCATATTCCTGCTCTTCCATGCCTGGCCAAGTAAATATACAGGGACAAGCCAATGAGTACGTTTGAATGTACTCGCAAGCAACCCATGAATGGTAACAGAATGACATATGCATGGCAATATCACTATGTTGGCATGTTGGTGGTAAGATGGTTTTTCTCATGCAAGTATGATCAATACTTAGTGGTGTTAATAATGTGTCTATGATCATGAATCAAGGGGGTTACAAATATCAACATCGAGATGGAGTTTCACACAACTCAATCTCCAACTTATCATAATTTCCTCATGATTCACATCAACATTTCCAATTTGTGTTGTTTTTCAGAAACATATGGACATAGTCTAAGGAGCACCACCCAACTGTCCTTGACCGTGGACATGACTATTCGAATAGTTTGACACTCTGCAGAGGTTGCACACTTTACCCACAAGATCCGGGTAGATTTCGTGTCACCCACAATCCCGCGGTACCTCAAGTACCCGGGGTAAGCACCCGATCACTATCTTTCTCTAGATGCCACCAACATGGAGTCCACTCAATTGATACCATCCCCCGTGCCACAGTTATTTTTGCAAAGCCACGCTCCAATACACACGCATGGGGGTACCAACGGTGTGTCTGGTGCCCTGTAAGAACAGTCATGGTCGCGTATCCAAGCACGACCCCGTCCCAAGAGTGACCATGCCACTCTCGTCACTAGTAATGTGGGCACCTATGCTAGCACGGACTAGGTAATCAATAATTCTCTTTCCCATATAAGGGTAGAGTGGTTGCGCATGTTTGGTTGGGACGGTTAACAAATCTTAAATCTAATCCGTCTCTGCAAACAACACATAATCACTTGCTTCGGTGCACCACTTCTTCATCAAGCGGTGACCTAGTTCAACATCACCCACGGGCATTAGGGGCACCCGAGGTTTTTTTTAAAGATTGTAGCTACGAGATGATCATGGCATGGATGCAACATCATGCGTCAATATCAAGTGCTTGTCATCGTGCACAAGGTAGAGCTACGAACATGCAAGTGTCAACGGGTATGCATCAATGCAATGATTCACAACAAGTTCATCATCATCGTCATTATTATGCATTCAGAAATTTATCGATGCACAAGAGAGGGGTATCATGGTCAAAGGGCTGCTTGCCTTGGTTGGCTTGGTCTTCGAGGTCTTCAAGTCCTTCTCCTTCTTCTTCTCCAACTATTTTGTCGAACACGGGATATATTCATCGCAAAGGAACAACGAGAAAAATAAGGTAATAGCAAAATCAGGAAAATAATAGTACTCATCAAAATGTCAACTTATTTTTGTTAAATAATAGAGTGAAAACTATGAAGAAGAAAAAAAAAATCTTAGTTTTGAATTTGCGAATAAGAGAAATGAATTTTCAGAGATGGTTTTAATTGCTCAAATTTGAATTTAAATTTGAACAATACAGAAAAGTGTGATGGAGTTGTCCGAAAGTTACACCATTAAATAGGTGGGAGTTTTAGAAAAATTTAGGAGTTGGAATTATTTCATTTGGACAAATATTCATCTCTGTGGAATTTTTGGAAGTTGCAGAAATAAAGAAAAAGAAAAGGGACACTATGCAACTGGGCAGAATGGCCAGAGTGCAACTAGCCCAGGGAAGAATCAGCCGCACGTTGGGCCACGTCAAAGGCGTATTTTGTAAAATACGCCTCCACTTAGCACCCGAAATGGTACGCACGTGCTGGGAGTTTTAAACCCGGTGGGTGGACCCCATCCGTCAAGACGTGATGCTAACAAATGGCCCCCACGGCCGTCGTCATCTATCTCCGTCCAGGGGCAACGACGAACTCGCCGGTGGCGATACAGGGCACGCCTGGATGCATGGAGGGTACCGTTGAGCTCAGGGTGGTGCCTCCGTTCAGATGGAGGTGGAGTTGGTCGCCGGAGAAGCCTGGTTCATCGACGATGAGGAGGTAGGGTGGCGGGGCGGCGGGAGGTGGGTGGTCTGCTCAAATCAGCCTGCAATCAATGTGGGAAGGAAAGGGGAAATGATTAGCGTGGTCTGGCAGTTCAAGATCGGGCGAGAACGAAGGTGGACGGGGCCGGTACCTTGATATCGACGGTGACCCGAGGCGGCGGAGCTCGAGCTCGATTTTGAGCTTGGGCCTTCCTGGTCTTGGGGACGAGTGGATGGTCTAGGTGGTCGATAGGGAGTGGGAGAGGGCGAATGGTGGAGAGAACAGGCTCCAGGGTGGCCTTAAATAGCCTACCCGGGGCTCACCATGGACTCATGCGCCGGTGAGGACGGAGTCGAGGCTAGAGGCCACGGGGGCTGGTGAAAACATGTCCGAGGCATTTGTAGAGATGGTCTACAACCAGGGAAGCAAGAGAGGGAGCGGGGGAGGGCCAGAGGCATCGCGCGTGTGAGCTTGCTCATTGGAGCTCTCGGGCGGCCAGCGTGCGTGTAAAAGGACACCACAGGAGGAAGAAAGAGAGGGGGGACAGGGGCGTGGCATATTGCGGATGCCGAGGGGCTCCGGCAGGAGTGCTGGGAAGGATCGAGGTGGTCGGTCGTCTCGGCCAGAGAGCGGCTACAATGCAAGGGCGCACTATAGCGCGGTCCATAGCACGCTTGTGGCTGGCATTGGCATTTTTTGTCGCCTAGGTCGTGGCCACTAGTGTCTAGGGTGTTGAGAGACGAGTAAACAAATGGGGTGGAGCCTAGGATGCTCTAGAGGTTCTCTAGTGTGAGGAGGGGGTGAAAAAGAGTGAACTTGCTGTTGTCTGGAGAGGTAAATGGGGGGTTTTCACCTCCCAATTTTTAGCTGAGGATGAGTGGTTGCTCTAGGAGGTAGAAGAGGGTTAGTATGATCTGTGGTAAAAAGTGTTGGGAAACGTAGCATGCAATTTCAAAAAAATTCCTACGCTCACGCAAGATCTATCTAGGAGATGCATAGCAACGAGGGGGAGAGTGTGCCTATGTACCCTCGTAGACCAAAAGCGGAAGCGTTTGACAATGCGGTTGATGTAGTCGAACTTCTTCTAGCTCTGACCAATCAAGTACCGAACGTACGGCACCTCCGAGTTCTGCACACGTTCAGCTCGATGACGTCCCTCGTCCTGTTGATCCAGCAAGGTGTTGAGGAAGTAGATGAGTTCCGTCCGCACGACGGCGTGGTGACAGTGATGGTGAAGTGATCCGCGCAGGGCTTCGCCTAAGCACTACGAAGATATGACCGTGGGAGTAAACGGTGGAGGGGGGCGCCGCACACGGATATGCAATAGTCTGGGGTTTGTTAGGGGCGCCCCCAACATATATATATATATATATATATATATATATATATATATATATATATATATATATATATATATATATATATATATATATATATATATATATATATATAGGTGGGGTGAGAGGGGAGGCAGCCAAGGAGGCGCCCAAGTAGGCCGAATCCTACTTGGGGCCTTCCCATGGCCGGCGCCCCCCCCTTCCTTATTTACCGGAGGGGGAAGGAAAGAGGAGGGAGGAGGGAAGGAAGGGGGAGGCCGAATCCCCCCCTTTCCTTCTCCTTTCCTCTCTATCCTTCTCCTCTGGTGCGGCCCATATGGGGGGCGCAGCAGCCCCTGGTGGCTGTTGCGTTTCCCCTCTTGGCCCATTAGGCCCATATCTTTTGCCGGGGGTGCCCGGAACCCCTTCCAGTGACCCGATATGTACCCGGTACCCTCCGGAACACTTCCGGTGTCCGAATACTATCGACCCATATATCAATCTTTACCTCTCGACCATTTTGAGACTCCTCGTCATGTCCATGATCTCATCCGGGACTCCTAACAGCATTCGGTCCCCAAATCACATAACTCATATAATACTAAATCGTCATCGAACGTTAAGCGTGTGGACCCTACGGGTTCGAGAACTATGTAGACATGACCGAGACACCTCTCTGGTCAATAACCAATAGCGGAACCTGGATGCTTATATTGGCTCCTACATATTCTACGAAGATCTTTATCGGTCGAACTGTTATGACAACATACATAATTCCCTTTGTCCGTCGGTATGTTACTTGCCCGAGATTCGATCGTCGGTATCTTCATACCTAGTTCAATCTCATTACCGGCAAGTCTCTTTACTCGTTCCATAATACATCACCTCATGACCAACTCCTTAGTCATTTGCTTGCAAGCTTATGATGTGTATTACCGAGAGGGCCCACAGATACCTCTCCGATACACTGAGTGACAAATCCTAATCTCGATCTATGCCAACTCAACAAATACCTTCGGAGATACCTGTAGAGCATCTTTATAATCACCCAGTTACGTTGTGACGTTTGATAGCACACAAGGCATTCCTCTGGTATCCGGGAGCTGCATAATCTCATAGTTGAAGGAATATGTATTTGACATGAAGAAAGCAATAGCAATAAAACTGAACGATCATTATGCTAAGCTAACGGGTGGGTCTTGTCCATCACATCATTCTCCTAATGATGTGATCCCGTTATCAAATGACAACTCATGTTCATGGTTAGTAAACCTTAACCATCTTTGATCAACGAGCTAGTCTAGTAGAGGCTTACTAGGGACACGGTTTTTGTTTATGTATTCACACATGTATTATGGTTTCCGATCAATACAATTCTAGCATGAATAATAAACCTTTATCATGAATAAGGAAATATAAAATAACAACTTTATTATTGCCTCTAGGGCATATTTCCTTCAGTCTCCCACTTGCACTAGAGTCAATAATCTAGTTCACATCACCATGTGATTTAACACCCATAGTTCACATCGCTATGTGACCAACACCCAAAGAGTTTTACTAGAGTCAATAATCTATTTCACATCGTCATGTGATTAACACCCAAATAGTTCGATGGTGTGATCATGTTTTGCTTGTGAGAGAAGTTTAGTCAACGTGTCTGCCACATTCAGATCCATATGTATTTTGCAAATTTTCTATGTCTACAATGCTTTGCATGGAGCTACTCTTAGCTAATTGCACCTACTTTCAATATGTATCCAGATTGAGACTCAGAGTCATCTGGATTGGTGTCAAAGCTTGCATCGACGTAACCCTTTACGACGAACTCTTTATCACCTCCATAATCAAGAAGCATTTCCTTAGTCCTCTCAGGTAACTAAGGATAATTTTGACTGCTGTCCAGTGATCTACTCCTGGATCACTAACGTACCCCCTTGCCAAACTCATGGCAAGGTACACAATAGGTCTGGTACACAGCATGTCATACTTTATAGAACCTATGGCTGAGGCATAGGGAATGACTTTCATTCTCTCTCTATCTTCTGCCGTGGTCGAGCTTTGAGTCTTACTCAACTTCACACCTTGTAACACAGGCAAGAACCCTTTCTTTGACTAATCCATTTTGAACTTCTTCAAAACTTTGTCAAGGTATGTGCTTTGTGAAAGTCCTATTAAGCGTCTCGATCTATCTCTATAGATCTTGATGCCCAATATAAGCAGCTTCACCGAGGTCTCTTATTGAAAAACTCTTATTCAAGTATCCTTTTATGCTATCCAGAAATTCTATATCATTTCCAATGAACAATATGTCATCTACATATAATATCAGAAATGCTACAGAGCTCCCACTCAGTTTCTTGTAAATACAGGCTTCACCATAAGTCTGTATAAAACCATATGCTTTGATCACCTTATCAAAGCGTATATTCCAACTCCGAGATGCTTGCACCAGTCCATAGATGGATCGCTGGAGCTTGCACACTTTATTAACACCTTTAGGATCGACAAAACCTTCTGGTTGTATCATATACAACTCTTCTTTGAGAAATCCATTAAGGAATGCAGTTTTGACGTCCATTTGCCAGATTTCATAATCATAAAATACGACAATTGCTAACATGATTCGGACGGACTTAAGCATCGCTACGGGTGAGAAAGTCTCATCGTAGTCAACCCCTTGAACTTGTCAAAAACCTTTTGTGACAAGTCGAGCTTTGTAGACGGTAACATTATCATCAGCGTCAGTCTTCTTCTTGAAGATCCATTTATTTTCTATGGCTTGCCGATCATCGGGCAAATCCACTAAAGTCCACACTTTGTTCTCATACATGGATCCTATCTCAGATTTCATGGACTCAAGCCATCTGTCGGAATCTGGGCTCATCATAGCTTCTTCATAGTTCGTAGGTTTACATTGGTCTAGTAACATGACTTCCAGTACAGGATTCCCGTACCACTCTGGTGCGGATCGTGTTCTGGTTGACCTACGAGGTTCTGTAGTAACTTGATCCGAAGTTTCATGATCATCATCATTAGCTTCCTCTCTAGTTGGTGTAGGCATCACGGGAACGGTTTTCTTTGATGAACTACTTTCCAATTCAAGAGAAGGTACGATTACCTCATCAAGTTCTACTTTCCTCCCACTCACTTCTTTCGAGAGAAAACTCCTTCTCTAGAAAGGACCCATTCTTGGCAACAAAGATCTTGCCTTCGGATCTGTGGTAGAAGGTGTACCCAATTGTTTCCTTAGGGTATCCTATGAAGACGCACTTCTCCGATTTGGGTTCAAACTTATCAGGCTGAAGCCTTTTGACATAAGTGTCACAACCCCAAACTTTTAAGAAACGACAGCTTAGGTTTCTTGCCAAACCACAGTTCATACGGTGTCGTCTCAACAGATTTAGACGGTGCCCTATTTAATGTGAATGCAGCTGTATCTAATGCATAACCCCAAAACGATAGTGGTAAATCGGTAAGAGACATCATAGAATGCACCATATCCAATAAAGTACGGTTACGACATTCGGACACACCATTACGCTGTGGTGTTCCAGGTGGAGTGAATTGTGAAACTATTCCACATTGTTTTAAATGAAGGCCAAACTCGTAACTCAAATATTCGCCTCCATGATCAGATCGTAGAAACTTTATTTTCTTGTTACAATGATTCTACACTTCACTCTGAAATTCTTTGAACTTTTCAAATGTTTCAGACATGTGTTTCATCAAGTAGATATATCCATACCTACTTAAATCATCTGTGAAGGTCAGAAAATAACGATACCCGCCACGAGCCTCAACACTCATTGGACCGCATACATCGGTATGTATTATTTCCAATAAGTCATTGGCTCGCTCCATTGTTCTAGAGAATGGAGTTTTAGTCATCTTGCCCATGAGGCATGGTTCGCAAGTATCAAATGATTCATAATCAAGTGATTCCAAAAGCCTATCTGCATGGAGTTTCTTCATGCGCTTTACACCAATATGACCTAAATGGCAGTGCCACAAATATGTTGCACTATCATTATCAACTTTGCATCTTTTGGCATCAATATTATGAATATGTGTATCACTACGATCGAGATTCAATAAACCATTTACATTGAGTGTATGACCATAGAAGTTTTTTTTTCATGTAAATAGAACAACAATTATTCTTTGACTTAAATGAATAACCGTATCGCAATAAACATGATCCAATCATATTCATGCTCAACGCAAACACCAAATAACATTTATTTATTTAGGTCCAACACTAATCCCAAAGGTAGAGAGAGTGTGCGATGGTGATCTTATCAACCTTGGAATCACTTCCAACACACATCGTCACCTCGTCATTAACTAGTCTTTGTTCATTTTGCAACTCCTGTTTCGAGTTACTAATCTTAGCAACTGAACCGGTATCGAATACCCAAGGGCTACTATGAACACTAGTAAAATACACATCAATAACATGTATATCAAATATACCATTGTTCACTTTGCCATCCTTCTTATCCGCCAAGTATTTGGGGCAGTTCCGCTTCCAGTAACCATTTCCTTTCCAGTAGAAGCACTCAGTTTCAGGCTTGGGTCCAGCTTTGGGCTTCTTCATGTGAGCGACAACTTGCTTGCCATTCTTCTTGAAGTTCCCTTTCTTTCCCTCGTCCTTTTTCTTGAAACTAGTGGTCTTGTCAACCATCAACACTTGATGCTCTTTCTTGATTTCTACCTTCGCCGATTTCAGTATCGCGAAGAGCTCGGGAATCATTTTCGTCATCCCTTGCATATTATAGTTCATCACGAAGTTCTAGTAGCTTGGTGATAGTGACTAGAGAACTTTGTCAATCACTATCTTATCTGGAAGATTAACTCCCACTTGATTCAAGCAATTGTAGTACCCAGACATTCTGAGCACACTCTCACTGGCTGAGCTATTCTCCTCCATCTTGTAGGCAAAGTACTTGTTAGAGGTCTCATACCTCTCGACATGGGCATGAGTCTGAAATACCAATTTTAGCTCTTTGGAACATATCATATGCTCCGTGGCGTTCAAAACATTTTTGAAGTCCCGGTTCTAAGCTGTAAAGCATGGCGCACTAAACTATCAAGTAGTCATCATATCGAGCTTGCCAAACGTTCATAACATCTGCATCTGCTCCTGCAATAGGTCTATCACCTAGCGGTGCATCAAGGACATAATTCTTCTATGCAGCAATGAGGATAATCCTCAGATCACGGACCCAGTCAGCATCATTGCTACTATCATCTTTCAACTTAGTTTTCTCTAGGAACATATGAAAATAAAACAGGGGAGCTATACGCGAGCTATTGATCTACAACATAGATATGCAAAAACTATCAAGACTAAGTTCATGATAAATTAAGTTCAATTAATCAAATTACTAATGAACTCCCACTTAAATAGACATCCCTCAAGTCATCTAAGTGATACGTGATCCAAATCAACTAACCCATGTCCGATCATCACGTGAGATGGGGTAGTCATCAATGGTGAACATCTCCATGTTGATCATATTCTATATGATTCACGTTCGATCTTTCGATCTCCAGTGTTCCGAGGCCATGTCTGTACATGCTAGGCTCGTCAAGTTTAACCCGAGTATTCCGCATGTGCAAAACTGTCTTGCACCCATTGTATTTGAACGTAGAGTCTATCACACCTGATCATCACGTGGTGTCTCAACATGACGAACTGTCGCAATGGTGCATACTCAAGGAGAACACTTATACCTTGAAATTTAGTGAAGGGATCATCTTATAATGCTACCGCCGTACTAAGCAAAATAAGATGCATAAAAGATAAACATCACATGCAATCAAAATATGTGACATGATATGGCCATCATCATCTTGTGCTTTTGATCTCCATCTCCAAAGCATCGTCGTGATCTCCATCGTCACCGGCTTGACACCTTGGTCTCCATCGTTGCGTCGTGGTCGTCTCACCAACTATTGCTTCTACAACTATCGCTAACGCATAGTGATAAAGTAAAGCAATTACATGGCGTTTGCATTTCATACAATAAAGTGACAACCATAAGGCTCCTGCCAGTTGCCGATAACTTTTACAAAACATGATCATCTCATACAACAATGTATATCACATCATGTCTTAACCATATCACATCACAACATGCCCTGTAAAAACAAATTAGACGTCCTCTACTTTGTTGTTGCAAGTTTTACGTGGCTGCTACGGGCTTCTAGCAAGAACCGTTCTTACCTACGCATCAAAACCACAACAATGATTTATCAAGTTTGCTGTTTTAACCTTCAACAAGGACCGGCCACAGTCAAATTCGATTCAACTAAAGTAGGAGAAACAGACACCCGCCAGCCACCTTTATGCAAAACTAGTTGCATGTCTGTCGGTGGAAACGGTCTCATGAACATGGTCATGTAAGGTTGGTCCGGGCCGCTTCATCCAACAATACCGCCGAATCAAAATAATACATTGGTGGTAAGCAGTATGACGATCACCGTCCACAACTCTTTGTGTTTTATTCGTGCATATCATCTACGCATAGACCTGGCTCGGATGCCACTGTTGGGAAACGTAGCATGCAATTTCAAAAAATTTCCTACGCTCATGCAAGATCTATCTAGGAGATGCATAGCAACAAGGGGGAGAGTGTGTCTACGTACCCTCGTAGACCAAAAGCGGAAGCGTTTGACAACGCGGTTGATGTAGTCGAACTTCTTCTAGCTCCGACCGAACAAGTACTGAACGTACGACACCTCCGAGTTCTGCACACGTTTAGCTCGATGACGTCCCTCGTCCTCTTGATCCAGCAAGGTGTCGAGGAAGTAGATGAGTTCCGTCAGCACGACGGCGTGGTGACGGTGATGGTGAGGTGATCCGCGCAGGGCTTCGCCTAAGCACTACGAAGATATGACTGTGGGAGTAAACGGTGGAGGGGTGCGCCGCACACGGCTATGCAATAGTCTGGGGTGTGCTAGGGGCGCCCCCCCACATATATATAGGTGGGGGGGGGAGAGGGGAGGCAGCCAAGGAAGCGCCCAAGTAGGCCGAATCCTACTTGGGGCATTCCCATGGCCGGCGCCCCCCCCCCTTCCTTATTTATCGGAGGGGGAAGGAGAGAGGAGGGAGGAGGGAAGGAAGGGGGAGGCCGAATCCCCCCTTTCCTTCTCCTTTCCTCTCTTTCCTTCTCCTCTGGTGCGGCCCATATGGTGGGCGCAGCAGCCCCTGGTGGCTGTTGTGTTTCCCCGCTTGGCCCATTAGGCCCATATCTTTTGCCGGGGGTGCCCAAAACCCCTTCCGGTGACCCGATATGTACCCGGTACCCTCCGGAACACTTCCGGTGTCCGAATACTATCGTACCATATATCAATCTTTACCTCTCGACCATTTCAAGACTCCTCGTCATGTCCATGATCTCATCCGGGACTCCGAACAACATTCAGTCACCAAATCACATAACTCATATAATACTAAATCGTCATCGAACGTTAAGCGTGCGGACCCTACGGGTTCGAGAACTATGTAGACATGACCGAGACACCTCTCCGGTAAATAACCAATCGCAGAACCTGGATGCTCATATTGGCTCCTACATATTCTACGAAGATCTTTATCGGTCGAACCGTTATGACAACATACGTTATTCCCTTTGTCCATCGGTATGTTACTTGCCCGAGATTCGATCGTCGGTATCTTCATACCTAGTTCAATCTCATTACCGGCAAGTCTCTTTATTTGTTTTGTAATACATCATCCTGTAACTAACTCACTAGTCACTTTGCTTGCAAGGCTTCTTATGATGTGCATTACCGAGAGGGCCCAGAGATACCTCTCCGATACTCGGAGTGACAAATCCTAATCTCGATCTATGCCAACCCAACAGACACCTTCGGAGATACCTGTAGAGCATCTTTATAATCACCTAGTTACGTTGTGATGTTTGCTAGCACACAAGGCATTCCTCCGGTATCCGGGAGTTGCATAATCTGATAGTCGAAGGAATATGTATTTGACATGGAGAAAGCAGTAGCAATAAAACTGAACGATCATTATGCTAAGCTAACGGATGGGTCTTGTCCATCACATCATTCTCCTAATGATGTGATCCCGTTATCAAATGACAACTCATGTTCATGGTTAGGAAACCTTAACCATCTTTGATCAACGAGCTAGTCTAGTAGAGGCTTACTAGGGACATGCTGTTTGTTTATGTATTCACACATGTATTATGGTTTCCGATCAATACAATTCTAGCATGAATAATAAATCTTTATCATGAATAAGGAAATATAAAATAACAACTTTATTATTGCCTCTGGGGCATATTTCCTTCAAAAAGTTGAGGCAAAGGAGATTAGTAGAAATGGTCCTAATGATGATTTTGGCAAAACAACAGAAGGTGTTTGATGGTGATTTGGGCAATTGAATGGATTCTCCATGACATGAGATTTCACAGTATCAAATTGCATATAGAAATGAGGTTGTTCACCAAGTTTGAACTCATTTGAAGAAAGTTGACAATACAACTTTGGCAAACCCTAGAAATCAACAGAAATTGGTTTCCCAAGATTTAGTCATGCAAATCTATCCTCCTTGATGCACCTCTTGGTGTATTGTCATCATTTCAGGATTATAGCATGTCCACAAAAGTTGAGATCAAAAGGAGACAGTTAGCAATGTAGAGTTGCTCAAATTTGGTTCTGGACAGAGATGGTTTTTGTCGGTGCAACGAACATTTGCATTTGTTGCTCGGACTTACACACATGCACACTAGCATCGTTTGTTCAACTTCAACATCCGAGCCAGAGAAGCAGCTTTTACTGAGATCAAAGAGCGTATCAAGAAGACCAAGGCAAGCAAGATGGAAGAATATCACCTTTGGGAGGGCCTCCTTTGCCGGGCAGGAGAGCCTGGCTCAGTCGAGACCATCCCAGGGGCAAGTCCAATACTTCCCCGGCAAGCTTGCCGGGTCTGTCAAGGGTGAAATCCCCGCCAAGACTGTGGCCCGAACCTAGGTAAAAACCACCAGTGTCACCGCCGTTGTGTTGTTCCATGGCTTCTGCTCTTTGTGCAACGTGATCTCCCCCTTGCCGAACCACAAAGGGGCTCATAGCCCCATTGGTGATCGTGATCCCCCACGACATCTTTAGCGTGCCAGGTAGGGCGAATCACTGGTGCGAACCTGAAGCCATAGACAGCGCGTCGAGCTCCATCATCGATAGTCATCGTCATCATCCTCGTGCATGGCGCCTAAGAAGTTCGGCGCAATCGCGCATCCTTCCACTTCGAAGGCTCCCTCTCACGCGGCCGCAGACATCACTGGCGCCACGGCAGCGTTGTGCGAGGCGAGTAATATGGGAGGCACGACCAGTGTGGGCGGCACTGTCATTGTGTCTCCCGTGGACGGAGCTAGAGCGAGAGGCGTCGGGGGAGGACAACGTCAACAAAACCCTGACAGGCCCAGCCCGCAAGCTGCGGATGGAGGGGGCATCCAGTCTCCACCTCCCCGCCGCACCAGCGGGTGAAGCCATAGCAATGACGCCTGCTCTGGCACGAGTCACGACCTTCTGGCTGTGCCTGCTGCGGGCGCGGCCACTGGGCATGCACCTTGCCTAGAGCAAGGCGAGCAAACCAAAGCACCGAACGGGGCCACCGGTCCCCGAGTGCAGCCCGCTCATCATCAGACCGCCTTGGCGACTGAGCTGCGATGGCATGAGCATGGCGACGCCCCTGCTTGTACTACCAGGAGTCGAGCAACGTCATGATCTGCCTCGTCAGCTATGCCGAGCACAGCTACGGAAGCCATGGCGTGGGCCCAACTCCTACTAAGATTTCCGCCAGCAGCCGATTAGATGGATGAGTGGAGGGCCACCATCCAGAGCTTGATCGGCTTTGTTGAGGCTGGATGATCGCGGCGAGCGGAGCCATCACGCCGCCCCTAGGTGACGACAGCGGCTCGAGCTACTGGCCGCGTCGAGGGGGCAGCACTAACGGTGCAGTCCCCTCCGCGACAGCAAACCCAGAGGCAGGAACCAGAGCAACGTGACCCCGAGCCCGACGAAGCTTCGATGGCCTCGTCTGATCCATGAGCCCATCGAGATCAGCGGCAGGTCCTGGAAGATCGGCGGAGGGAAGACGCGCGCGTCACTATAGAGTGGTGTCGGGAGACCCGCTGTCAATTCGATAGGCGCAATGGCCCAGACATCGATGAAATCGCGCCCAGTGAAGGTGGGTACTTACCTTTCGAGGTTGGGTGCCCTGCCTTCACTCATGAGCCGCGGCAAGTCCGTTGGCCATTTGCCCGCGTTTTCAAGCCAGAATTACCAGAGAAGTATGATGGAAAGATGAACCCGACAGAGTTCTTTAGCATCTACACGATTGCTGTTCAAGCCGCCGGGGGCAGGGATGAGAAAGTGTTTTCCAACTACTTCCCTTTGGCACTCAAGTGGATTGTGAGGTCCTGGCTGATGCACCTATCAGAGACCTCCATCTCATCGTGGACTGACCTGTGCAACAAGTTCGTTGGTGCCTTCATGGGCGGCCATCAAGAGCCAGGACGTCCCAGTGATTTGCAAACCCTTCCTGAGAAGGAAGGGGAGAGCTTGTGGAAGTACATGCAGAGGTTCAGTCGAGTGCACCGCAACATTCCAGAGATACACCCGGCAGCTGTGATTGCCGCGTTCCAATCGAACATGCGCAACAGGAGGATCCGTTCTAAGATGAACATCCGGCTGCACAAGACCATCAATGAGTTATACACCTTGGCAGACAAATGCGCTCGGGCTGAAGAAGGAAGGTGACTCCCCGGAGAAGAGGATGGGATCGAGGTCGATTTAGACGACGACGACGACGAGGCCACTGGCTCAAAGAAGAAGGGGCGGAAGCGCAATAAGAAGCGCAAGGAAAAGACAGTACTGGCCATTGAGGGTTCTGGCAACCCTAGTACCGGCAAGAAAGCCAAAACCAAAGCCCCCGGCATGGAAGCTGCCATGTGCACTAATAGCCAGGAGGCTGCGGCAACAGAGAAAGCTAGGAAATTCAATGGGCCATACTGCAAAATCCACCGCACCAAAGGTCATGATCTCCAAGAATGCCATCAAGTCGAGCAGGTTGATAAGAGGCAGAAGGCAGAGTATGAGAAGCGTTACAAGGAGAGAGACCAAGAAGGTGCTGGCGGGAAGGGCTGAGGCAGTAGAGGGGGCCATCACAGCAAGACCCCTCAGCAAAAAGAGAAACCTGTTAGAGGCCGTGAAAAGAAGGAAGGTGATGATGAAAGTTATGAAGGGGATGAAGAGGAAACCAGTGAGCAAGAATTCCAGAAAGCAACCGAGGCCCTGTGCATTGACAGAGGCGCTTCTTTGCACTCCTCTCACCGCCAGCTCAAACGGTGGGCGCGTGAAGTCAATGCCGTGGAACCAGTAGCAGATTCCCGGAAGCCGCTCAAATGGTCCCGCACGCCTATCATATTTGATGAAGAGGATCACCCTGACCGCACCATCGCGGTAGGATGTTTGCCGTTGTTGGTTTCACCAACAATCCACAACCTCAAAGTCACAAAGATGCTAGTTGACGGTGGGGCAGGTTTGAATCTGATTTCCCCCAAGGTGATTAGCAAACTACATATATCAGATGAAGAGCTCAAGATTACTGGCACGTTTCAAGGAATCAACCCCCCTAGGAGTCGTCCTAAGGGGAAGATTACACTGCCAGTAATGTTTGGTGGAGAACTAAACTATCGGACCGAGAGGGTTGTGTTTGACGTGGTCGAACTTCCCTTGCTGTACAATGGGATTCTTGGTCGTCCAGCTCTGGCAAAATTCATGGCGGCATCCCACTATGCCTACAATACTTTGAAGATGCCAGGGCCGATGGGCGTCATTTCCATTCCGTCAGACAAGAAAGATGCAATCATATGTGTGGACAAGATTTATCGAGACGCGGTAGCAGCTGAGGCTGCGGAAGCCGAAGCTCCCACCAAGGAAACAAAGAAGGAAAATAAAGTTGGTAAGAGAGCCGGCGAGGAATCTAGGTAGCGCGCCTCTCCAGAGTGCGTTGCACCTATTGATGATCTGCCGGAGAGTTCCACTAGCAAGAGATCCAAAGTCACTTCACCTGCTGTAAAGAAGGTCCCGGCAAGGCTGGATGGCGCTGATGGTACGTTCACCAACAGGTCCACCCTTGATGACAAATAGGAAAGCGCGCTCGTTGCCTTCCTGCGGGCAAATGTCGATGTGTTTGCTTGGCAACCATCTGACATCCCCGGCGTTCCCAGGGAGGTAATCAGGCACCACCTTGCTGTCTGCCCTCATGCCCGGCCCATCAAGCAGATGGTCAGAAAGCAAGCTTTGGAGCGGCAACAATTTATTGCCGAGGAGATCAAGAAGCTTGAAACAGCTGGTTTAGTCAGGGGAGTTTTGCATCCAACGTGGTTAGCAAACCCAGTGGTGGTGCGCAAGGCGAATGGAAAATGGAGGCTTTGCATAGACTTCACAGATCTGAACAAGGCATTCCCGAAGGATCCTTTTCCCTTGCCGCGCATAGATCATATCGTGGATTCCACGTTCGGGTGTGATTTGCTTTCATTTTTGGATGCATACTCCGGATACCATCAGATATTCATGTCAAGGAAGACGAGGAGAAGACCGCGTTCATAACCCCATGTGGCACGTACTGCTTCATACGGATGCCCTTCGGGTTAAAGAGCGTTGGGTCCACTTTTGCAAGGGCAGTGCAAATTGGGTTTGAGCCTCAGCTACACAGGAATATAGAAGCTTACATGGATGATATAGTTCAATAGTTGTCAAGACCAAGGACAGATCAACGCTCATTCAGGATTTGGAAGAGACCTTTGCGAACATGCGCACGGTCAACTTGAAGTTGAACCATGAGAAATGTGTGTTTGGCATTCCCTCCGGCATGCTACTTGGCTTCTTTGTGTCTCACCGAGGGATAGAGGCCAACCCCGACAAGATCCAAGCAATCGAGCAGATACAAGCACCGAAGACCGTTAAGGATGTGAGGCAGGGCCAATGAAGTAGGTTCATTTCTAAGTCTGCCGAGTGTGCCCTGCCGTTCTTCAGGATTTTGAAGAAGGCAGGGCCAATGAAGTGGACCCCGGAGGCAGAAGTAGTGCTGCGGGACTTGAAAGCCTATCTTTCCTCTGCCCCCACCCTGGTTGCTCCTAAACCACAAGAGCTGTTGCTGCTATACATAGCGGCGACTAATCAAGTGGTTAGTGCAGCACTGGTGGCGCAGCGGGGAGTAGACGAAGAAGCAGCTACAACTATGGCCTCTTGGGAAAAGAAGCTGAACCGGTCGCGGCAAGATTGGGCACAGACCAAGTTGAGGAAGAGCAGGTTGGTAGGATCAGTTCTGAAGTCACGGCAAGGAAGAAAGTGGTGTAGCGGCCAGTGTACTTTGTTAGCTCCCCGTTGCAGGGGGCTGGATCAAGGTACTCTGGAGTGCAAAAGTTGATCTTCGGCCTCATCATGGCCTCGAGAAAACTGTGCCACTACTTCCAAGCCCATGAGATCACAATTGTCACTCGTTTCCCTTTGCAACACATACTGAGGAACCCTGAGGCCACCGGTAGAATAGTTGAATGGGCATTAGAGTTGTCAAGTTTTGGTCTGAAGTATGAGAGTACCTCAACCATTCAGAGCAGGGCACTGGCGGAGTTCATTGTAGAATGGAAACCCACTCCAGATGAAGAGACACCAGGAACAGTTATCCCCGGCAAGGAGGTGCCTCAAGAATGGATCATGTATTTTGACGGTGCCTTCTCATTACAAGGTGCAGGGGCTGGCGTGCTCCTTGTCGCGCCCACTAGAGAACACCTCAAATATGTGGTCCAAATGCATTTTCCCCAGGAGAAAGGCACCAATAACACTGTAGAATATGAGGGGCTCCTTGCTGGGCTCAGAATTGCAATAGAATTGGGAATCAAGAAGTTGATCATCCGTGGAGACTCATAGCTCGTAGTGAGACAAGTGAACAAGGATTACCAAAGCCCGTTGATGGAAGCGTATGTTGAGGAAGTGAGGAAGCTGGAGGAGCATTTTGATGGATTGCAAACAGAGCACGTGTTGCGTGCGGAAAACAGCATTGCTGATCATCTGTCAAAATGCGCTGCACAGAAGCTTCCTGTGGAACCAGGGACTTTTGTTCTCCACCTGACTCAACCGTCAGTATCCTCGACAATGATGGCCAGAAAAAGGAGGAAGTTGGACTCCGGCAAGCATTTCCCGGTAGGGCTCCCAGAGGTTCCCGATAGAGAAGTTGCCGGGAATAACTCTACTTCGCTTGGTGAGCAGCACCCTCCCGCCGAACTGCAAGTTCTTGCGGTCGAGATATGCGCTCCCACGAACAAGGAGGTGCCGCTTGTCCTTGTTGCCAAGCCTCAGGCTACAACTTGGGCACGGCACATATTCCACTATCTCCAAACAGGAGAACTTCACAAAAAGAAAGTAGAAGCCGAAAGAGTAGCAAAGAGGGCCAGTATGTATCAGTTTGTCGATGACACGTTATAAAGAAGAAGGCCCAACGGTGTGAAAATGAGGTGCATTTGCCGGTAAGAGGGCCATGAACTGTTGACAGAAATACACAAAGGCGTGTGCGGCTCCCATATTGGATCAAGGGCCTTGGTTGGGAAAGCTTTCCGCCAAGGTTTCTACTGGCCCACGGCCCTCCAAGATGTGATTGAGCTAGTTACCAGATGTGAAGCCTACCAGTTCCACTCCAAGAACATCCATCAACCAGCTCAATCTCTCAAGACAATTCCCTTATCATAGCCATTTTCGGTCTGGGGGCTCGACATCTTGGGCCCCTTCCCCCGTGCTACCGGGGGCTTTGAATTCTTGTACGTTGCAATCGCCAAGTTTACAAAGTGGCCGAAAGTGGAGCCTATGAGGAAGGTGACCGTACAGTCAGCTATCAAGTTCTTGAAAGGGTTGGTGTGCCATTTTGGAGTGCCTGCCAGAGTGATCACTGACAACAGCACCCAATTCACAAGCCGCACCTTCATGCAATATGTTCAGACCCTCGGAAGCAAGGTTTCATTTTCCTCTGTTGCTCATCCCAGGAGCAATGGACAAGCTAAGAGGATGAATGCTGAAGTGCTGCGTGGGCTCAAGATAAGGACTTTTGATAAGTTGCAAAAGTGCGGCAGTGTAATACCCTGGATTTTGCCCATTTTTTTCCTTTTGATTTTGGTCTGGATTTGCCTTTCTGTGGCTTAGTGGTCTTGCAACCTTGAGGGATCACCCTTGATTCCTCTTCCCAAGTGGCTTGTCAACCTCAAAACCATCCCAAGACCATGTCATTTCCATCTTGGACCAACCCCAATATTCTTTTTCTTGGGAATATTCCTTTTTCTATTAAAGGAATAACCCTGTTTGTCCTGGGTTGTGAAGCAACCCACATTTCCATCATTCCAAAGATTCCCAAATAATTCTCATAAATTGTTTGGGTCAGATCTTCCACAAATATGTAAAACCCTTCCTTGCCATGTTAAAAAATATTTCACAAATATTCCTTTTCTGATTCTGCCCCAGCTGTCAAGTTGACAAGCAAGTACTCTTTATATTTGCTTGCTTGGTCTCAAAAATTTTGGGCATTCTTTCCTATCCATATCATTGCCACATGCCAAAAGTCAACTTCATTTGGCTATTAAATCTCCCTTGGCTAATTCCCAAAGTTTCTGGTCAACTGGAAGCTTTGTGAAGCAAGTGCTAGCTAGGAGTATCCAAATGAGTTGGAATTTTGCAAGCATCTTCATATGCTCAAATCATGCCTTTCCACCAAATTCCAACCCTATCCAATCATCTATGTGAGCACAGCCTCAAATCTTGTTTTCTGGTCAGATTTTCACATTGTGAAGCAACCAAATTTTATATTGCTCCATAATTTCTGAAAATTTACCAGAGCATTCTCCTACCCATATAACCTATCTCCACAAAATTTGGGCTCATTTCATCTTCCCAAGCATTCCCTAGAATTTTTCTAAGATTCTGGTCAGAGAGGATATCTGTGAAGGAAGTACCATTTTGGCTTGTCCAAATGTCATGAAATTTTTATGGCACTCTCATATGACCAAATCATCAAGCCATGCCCATTTTTAGCCCTAGGAAACACTCCATGTGAGTGCTCCATCCTAATCAAGTTTCTGGACCAGATGGGTCAGTTGCAAAGCGACTATATTAAACCTTGGTCCATTTCTCTCCAAACTTCACAGGATTATAGTCCTTCCTACCTTAAACCTCTCAGACATCTCATTTTGACCTTATCACTTCTTTGTTGATCACAGAGACGTGGTCAAGTTTTCTGCTAGAAACTTGTTAACCTTGGTTCAATCACTTCAGCCTTCTCCCGAGCCATCAAGCTACATAGGTTATCTCCAGGAAGGAGGGAGAACCCTCTAGACATTGTTTGGCGTCGAGTGGGGCGTGGAAACACCGTGGCCACATGGTGACCGCCGCCCTGGCATGCCATGGACGCGAGCTGCGTGTTTGCCAGTTCGGGCCCCTCCTCTGCTCGTCGGTTTCGCGCGCCTCGTCGTGTCCAACAGTTTCCCCTCACCGTCGTCTTCTCCCTGGACCCCTTTCCTCCTCTCACGTCCCCTCCTATGCAGTGCGGCAGCCATGCCGTGTCGTGCCCGTCTCTGCCGCCGCCATGTTCGGTCGCCCGCGAGCTCCCGAACCCTCACGAGCACGCCCGAGCCCTCTCTACTCCTCCTTGACCTCTCTGGATGCCTCTCCCCTCCTCCAAGCGTGTTCCCGAAGCTCCGGCGCGCGGCGCACGCGTCGCCACGGCCGTGCTCGGCCACCTACGCTGTCCGGCTATATATAGCCTCTCCCGAGCCCGTTCAAGCTCACCCTCCTCCTCACCACTCCCCAATAAGCCTCCCCGGCCAGTCAATGGAGCTCGGGGAGCCCTCCTCGCCTCCAATGCCCGCCAAGTTCACCGCCGACCGCCGCCTAAATTGCCTCTTTGCCGAGGCCCTTCCTCCATTCCACCACCACCATAGTACCACCCAGAGCCCGGCGAACCTCCCCCGCCTCTTTCTTAGTCGCTGGCGTACCCGTAGGCACGTGCCCACATGCGGTCGCCGTCCGTTCCTCCGGCCACCGCGTGGCACCTCCGCTACGGCCCTTCCCGGCACCGACTCTTCCTTGGGTTGGATCCGATATAGCACCAGCAGCCCGTAGGTGGTATCAGCCTCGCCGGAGGCGGCCGGAGGCGCCGGGGGCCCTCGCTGGAGTCTGTCTTTGTACCCTGCCGCGGCCGGTCCCCTCTGCCGACTCCCGCCACACCTGCGCCCCCCTGCTGGTCGCGGCGTTCCTCGGCGCGCTCGCCGGCGCCCTCGCCGGAGACGGCCAGAGCCGGCCAGGCCAGTTGCCGGCCGAGCCTCCCCGCCCCTCCCCTGTTCGCTATCGGGAGCAAGAAGAAGAGCATAGGAGGGAGGAGAGAGAGATGGTGGACCATGCATGTAAGCCACTCACCGTGGACCCAGCCGGCCCGCCGACGTGGCAAGTGGAGGCGTATTCCACTGGAGTCCGCCTTCCCATTGCGGAAAGCGTATTCTCATATAAGGCGCTTTCTGTTTTCTTCTCCAGGGGCCTGTTTGTGAGAGTTATTTTTATAGATTGGTCCCTGAACTTCGTCGGGCTATATCTTTTTACTCACAACTCCGATCGAGGTGATTCCAAAGCCAACTTCTTCGTCTCTTCGAGCCCATCATGTTGGTATCATTTTCATACTGCTTTGACACTGTGAAAATGACCATTTTGCCCTTGCCCGTAAACAGCCCCCTTCGGGAGAGAACTATTTCCGGCAATCATTTCCGCGGACTCTCCGCACCCCCTTCCCGATGGTTCCTTCATCCCCAAGCAAGCCACAACTCTCATTTGCATAATTGCATTGCAATATCATAGTCAAAATAATTACTTTAAGAGCAAGTATGAAGTATTTGTAAAATGGATTAGATTATGCAAAGCTTGAGTAAATTCTTGGATAGGTGACTACCATGTTGAGTACCGGATTGTTAGTGACTAGTAGTTTACCCACTCGTTGATGCCATGACGTTGAGATTACCGTCTATGATGATTTTGGATTCGTCCGGCAATTTGTGGGGATAAATTAGTAGCAGTAGCTTGGACATAGTGGCTATTGGATTACTAGTTGGTTGATGTTTCACTTGGATTATTATGCTATCAGAGTGTCAGTTATGAGGAAGAGATTATTCGGAGATAGGATACTTCATGGTTGATCTTGAGTCACCTGTCCGGACTTATCCGTGCAGCCACATTTGCCGGTATGGGACGGCCTTGACTTGGTCTGATCGCGTGCTCTTTCACCGGTACAGCCCGACAGGGATGGTTATGCGTGCGCGCTACCCTGGCCCGGTAGGCGGCGATAACCTTGTGAGCCCAGTTGAGTTATATGGTACCAGGTCCCCATTTGGGACAGTTTGTTAGCCACGATAGTGGCAGGTGTCACGCGGTGACACAGGGGCCACCCACGGCTTGACTCCGGAGGAGGATGATTGCCGGTGGTACGATGGGAGGGTCATGGGTCAGGCCGGTTTCGTTGGAGCAACGCTGGTCCACCCGAATGGGATCACGAGGTCAGGTGCTCCATGGTGTGGGTAAAGTGCGCAACCTCTACAGAGTGTAAAATCTATTCGAATAGCCGCATCCACGGTATTGGATAGTCCGTCCAGACCTTAATAGGTGGTCAACCATAGTAGTGATAATGATGGAAGAACTCGTCGTAAGATCAGAAGTACTCGATGGATCGTGAGTATTCTGAGGGTTGTGAGGCAAGCTGGAAGAGAGTAAGTTTGTCAGACTTGTGGTGCGGATGGTATCAGGAGTATGATATGTTAGCCACGGGATGACCACATGATTTGGATTGGATTTGGAACAGATTCAGATTGGATCCTGAGATTATTCGGAGTATGGATTAAATACGCTTTACCTTACTGCATCTACTTCAGTAGCTATCTTGCTATGATGTTATCTTGCCTTAATGCTAATGTTTGTTGTGAGCTTGCGAGTACATTCAAAGTACTCACCTGGCGTGTCATGCCAGTTTGCAGGTCATGCCATGATTGCTTGCTTGTCGAGGATCCTGAGTTTGCGAGCTAGGATAGGCGTTCTAGCCAGAGTCCCTGCGGAGTGGAGTCCATCACCGCCGTCGCTGTTCCGCTGCCGAGAGAGTTACTCCGCTGTTAGCATAGAGCTACACCGGGCAAGCGTAGTGTCGCCGTGCCGATGTAATCCATGTACCCCTTGTAACCATGTCCATAGTAATAAAGAGCTGATTTGTTCTATGCCAACAGTGCCATATTCCAGAGGACTTGTCCCTGGGCTGGAATACGGGGCGTTCCGGTCTTCTCTGAGCTAGGGTGCCACAGGCAGATGCTGGATCAATGAGCTTCCGTTGGTTCTTTGGTCCCTCCATACGACACCAAATCGAGCTACCAGCCAGACTCCCTTCTCCATAGTATATGGGGCAGAAACAGTGCTCCCCACGAAACTCATATACGGGTCACCTCGAGTACTTGCCTACGACGAAGTAGGGCGGGAGTAGCACCGGCATGACGATGCCGTGCTCCTTGAGGAAGATCGTCTCCGGGCTACTGTGCGTGCTGGACACTACCAGCAAGCCTTGTGCCGCTATCATAGCCACAAGGTCCATGCCCGGAGCCTTGAGGAAGGCGACCTTGTCCTTAGGCGTGTTCAATCCGCCAAGGGTTCCAACAAGTTGACGTCGAAGTGGGAAGGACCTTACCGGGTAGTATGAGTCACCAGACCTAGCGCAGTCCGTCTGGAGACCGAAGATGGCATCAAGGTGCAAACTCATGGAACATTGAGCATCTTCGCAAGTTCTACCCGTAAGGCGCGGCTGCCGGGCCTAGCCCCAGCAGCCACCTTTTGTACAAGCCTTGCCGATGTGCATTTAACCCTTTGTACAAAGCCAGGCGCAGACCCTGTGCAAAGATAATAAAACAAAGCGCTGGCGCCCTAAAAACTTGCATGCATGTTTAGTCTAGCATAAATTTGCCATGATCATTTAGATGAGATCGTATGCTGCTATGTGTTCCTCTGTACTAACTATAGGACTACTGCCGCAGACTCGATCCCGAAAAGGAGAAGTGGAAACAGGCTTACATATCGATCCCCGACAGACCAAACACATAAGTTTCCTCCAACACATCCATAGCATGCCTCTGTAAGGGAAAAACTTGTGCGTAGAAAAACCTTGTCACTTTCAAAACATTTGTGCTCCCATCCTTTGATTCAAACATTATTTCGGTCAAGCTGGTTGTAGTGGCATTTGATGGAGAAGGTTTGACAAGGGGCCGGTTCCCTTCCATAGTTTTATGGCCGACAGGCCAAGCCTCGCGGCAACGACGGAAGGTACCGGCAAGATAGCTTGCCGGAGAAACTTGTTTACTTGAAAGTATAGAGGCGTTCCTCCTCTGCATGGATGTAGTACATGCACAAGTGCTCGGCAAATATGTCTTTTTTCATTCATATGCAGATAAACAAGTACAAATCTTACAGAGTACAAATATGGATAGAAGAGATTACATATTCAAGACTAAAATTTGGCAAATGCCTACATGTTTTAGATTGAAAAAAGATAAGTGCCTCGTAATCCCTTTCTTGTCCCTCTCCTCTTAGGGGCTTCCGTGGGAGACAAAGAGGGCAAAAGGAGTGCCTGGGAAGAAGCCCAGCCTGACCCCATCAGGGCCCGCGGGATGCAGTCTGACAAGATCGAGAGGGGCGGGGGCGAAGACGATGGATGGAGAGAGCGGCTAGGCGATGCCCTGGTCACCGCCACTAGGGCCAGCAAGACGCAGTAGGAGGGGCACCAGTAGGGCGAACGAAGCCGGATCCCATGAGGGAGCCTGCCGAGGACCCAGCTGGAAGACTACTGGAGGAGGCGGAGGCATCCACACCCAACACACCCGGCAAATCGCTCTGCCGGGGGAAGAAGACCCAGGTGCAGATGATGGTGCCGCCGCTACCCTCCTGACGGTGACGGTGCGGCTTTTGCTCAGCTAGAGCTTGAGCCACCGTCCTCTTGCTCGGAGCCGTCGCCTTCACCGCCTCTGTCCTCCTCGTCGCTATCGCTTGAGCTGGAGCTTTCATTGTCTGTTGAGCTCTCCGCCCAGCACCCGAACGCCCGAAGACCTTGATGGAGAGTAGATTAGCCTCCATTAGCTTGAAATGGAGAATGTGCCCCTCTGCCAAGCTGTGGGCTAGAGTTTAGGTTTTCCAGCCATGCCGAAGAAGCATGACATGAGGAGCGGGGAACTCCATGTTCTCCCGTATACTGCCGTTGCAGCAACCCCTCATGTGCAGCCTCAGTCCGGGCGGCTGTTCCTCCTCCATCACCCTTGCGAAGGGAGTTGGTTGCTGAAGACGGCTGCGTGGAGGCCCGCGCAACTGAACGATGAACTCCAACGGCTGGTCCCCAATGTGGCCTTCGTCCGGGACAGGGACGGCTGGAGGAGGGGCTATCAGGGCCCCACCGCGGCCTCCTCGACCCTGCACGCCACGACGGCCGCGCCCACGACTGACGGCACTGCCTTGCATGCTGGACTCTACTCTTGAGTCCCCAGCAGGAGGAGGGAGGCGCTGTCGGGAAGAAACCCTCGTCGCCACCATTGGAGGTCGACCACGTCCTCTTCCCCACACCATGGTGGAAGGAGGGTATTAGACAAGAAGGGAGGAGAAGTGTGTGGGTGAGCCCCTCGGCCACATCCCTTTTTAAGGGGAACATGGCCGGGGGCTGGCTCCTCACCACCTGGGAGGGAGCCGCCCCGCTCCACCAATCTTGCCTCCCTGCGCTACTGACAAGGCCCATAATCAACGGCCGTCCACCTGCGCCTATCCACGGTGCCTAGCTTTCTGCCATTGCACTCATTCCCGCGCCCTCCGCGTCCGCCATTAACCCTGCACAATGCATGCATCGTACATGGCAGAAATGGTAGGCGTAATGGGTGAGTAAAATGGCAGTTACCCCTCCCTCCGTGAACGTGGGGAGCCCGTGAGCCACTACGTGGGTACTCCCACGTCGTTCTGCCCGACTCGCGGGGAAGGCGGTAACTGACTCAATCACAGGTTAATGAAGAAGCAAGGAAAACGTCTGGAGAGACTTAAAACCCATAGTGGCATGACCCAAATGCTCGCCTGTGTGATTGTTGGGGCCTACCCCAATGATGCTCAATAGCACGTATGGGCTAGGCCCGGGGGCTCCTGTCGGTGCAACAAACATTTGCATTTGTTGCCCAGACTTACACACAGGCAGACTAGCATCGTTTGATCCACATCAACATCCGAGCCAGAGAAGCAGCTTTTACTGAGATCAAAGAGCGGATCAAGAAGACCAAGGCAACCAAGACGGAAGAATATCACCTTTGGGAGGGCCTCCCTTGCCGTGCAGGAGAGCCTGGCTCGGTCGAGACGGTCCCAGGGGCAAGTCCAAGACTTCCCCGGCAAGCTTGCCGGGTCTGCCAAGGGCGAAATCCCCGCCAAGACACCACCGCTCCACCGCACGGCGACGCAAGTCACTTATCAGTGCTGTGTCGAGCCCCCGAGCGATTAAGTGGCCTCTGCTAAGCACGTGGTGGCCCATTGGAAGACAAGATTTATCCAAGCGACACTCGTCCAGAAGCATGTCAAGATGATAAGCAAGAGATGGTTAAGCAGCTCGGCAGACTTGCCGGGCTTCATCCTCACCATGACACCTAGCAGTGCATTTAATGCACTTTGTCCTAACTGCCAGAGTTAGGTATGATAGCACTGTTAGCTGTCTAATCACTGGATAATGACTATTTTGCCACTCTGGTTACCCCTTAGCCTATAAAAGGAGGGCCATGGCAAACTAGAATGGGATTCGGACCCCTCACACTTGTACGCGTGTAGCTGCTCTCCCTGAGGCACCCTTGTCGGGCTTGAGCATCGCGTGTTCTTTGTGTCCTTCCACTCAATCCACCAAAGCAGGAGTAGGGTTTTACGCTATCCAGCGGCCCGAACCTGGGTAAAAACCACCAGTGTCACCGCCGTCATGCTGTTCCATGGCTTCTGCTCTTTGTGCAATGTGATCTCCCCCTTGCCGAACCACAAAGGGGCTCATAGCCCCATAGGTGATCGTGATCCCCCACGACAGTTTTGAGGGGTTCTGATGACATTAACTTGTTCTCCAAGACATGAGACTTGACAAGATCATCAAATATGGCATTTGTGACATGCTAGAATTTTATTTTAATTTATAGAGAATATTTCCTTTGTAAATATTTCAAAAGCTTGACATATCCAGAAAGGGTAATTGAGGGTTTTGACTAATATTTTGAACATGACCATGTGTTGAAACTCTTATATATGGACAATATATGTCCAATGAGCTTCTCTAAATTTTCTCAAATATTTTTGTAACATTAAAATAATTTTAGCCTACTAAAGACCATTTCTGGTCTTAAGAAAAAGCCTTTAAATAAAATAGCAAAAATAACTTTGAAAATTATATTTTTTTGGTTTATGGGAGTCGTATATCCAATAGGAGTCAAATATACCTTTTGAAAGTTTTTTCATGCCCTAAATTAAGTACTTGTAGTGCAAGCCTCAATTCAGGGTTTTTGAAAAAGCCTAATTTAGAAAATTCTTTTTGGCCAAATTCTTTTTGTAAGAAAATACTATTCTATCTTATACACATGGCATGACCATTGGGCGAAGTTTTGGACCAAGGAGATGAAGTATAGGAGGTGGAGCTATGTTTTGACTTTCATGAGCACTTGAAATCACAGACAAAAAATCCAAATCAAATAAAAAGCCAAATGATGCAAAAGTTTTTGTTGGTCCAAATTTTCATGCTTTATTAATGCAAGTGGTATGCTACAAAACACTGGGTGTGACAAAGATGGATGAGTGGCGTGCCACCATCTAGAGCCTCGTGGGCTAAGCCAACAACGATGGGGCGTGGCGGCGGGGCCCTCTCAGTGGCAGCCAACGAAGCCAGTACGAGAGGTTGATTGGTGAACCAGGGGTGGTGCACCAAAGGTGCAGTCCCCTCCCTGGCAAGTATGGCAGAGCCAGTGGGTCGACGCCCATGATGATGTGTCCATGGCATCGTCTGATCTGGCAGGCCACCGGAATCGCAACAAGATTAGTGTCAGGTCAGCAGCAACCGGCACGCTGAAGATGCTCGAACTACCATCGAGCAGAACCGAGAAGCGCACCGTCAGTAAGTTGCGCGAGAAGTACCTGTTGTGACCGAGTCTGCGACGGGGTTCCCTGGGTGCCTAACCTACAATGTGGGCTGCCTAGCGTTTACCCGCGAGCTGTAGCATGTCCAGTGGCCCTCTTCTCAAACTTTCAAGCCTGACTTGACGGAGAAGTATGATGGCAAGCTTAATCCATTCGATTTTCTCAGAATTTACACCATAACGGTGCAAGCCGCTGGTGGCAGAGACGACAAGATTCTCGCCAACTATTTTCCGTTGGCACTCAAGCCCAATGTGAGATCATGGCTGATGAACTTGCCGAAGGGTTCTATTTCTTCTTGGTCGGACCTGTGTCATGAGTTCGTTGGGACCTACATCAGGGCCCAGGAGCCTCTGGGAAAGTCCAGTGACCTCCACTTGATTCCATAGAAGGATGGTGAGTCCCTTCGTAAGTATGTCTAGAGGTTTAGCCGTGTGCATCACAACATCCCTGATGTGCACCCTACTGCTATGATTGCTTCCTTCCACATGAATGTTCGCAAATCGCTTGATGCGGGCTGAGTTGAACATCCAGCAGTTGAAGACCGTCAACGATTTGTATGGCTTGGCGGACCAGTGTGCGCATGTTGAGGAGGGGAGGAGACTTCCCGGGAAGGATGCCGGAGCCAAAGCAGATTCTGAGGACGATGATTCATCCACCCCAAAGAAGACATGCTAAAATCACAATCGCTGGCGCAAGGGCAAGACTGTGATGGATGTCGAGGGTTCCATTGACTCGAAAGGCACCAAGAAGCCGAAG
This sequence comes from Thinopyrum elongatum, assembly GCA_011799875.1. Taxonomy (NCBI): domain Eukaryota; kingdom Viridiplantae; phylum Streptophyta; class Magnoliopsida; order Poales; family Poaceae; genus Thinopyrum; species Thinopyrum elongatum. The sequence continues at coordinate 353,653,953 of CM022300.1, read as the reverse complement.
ACCGAGAGCTCCCGCAAGGAGGTTGCCGGATACGCTGGTTGTTAGGAGCCTACGGCAGGTGAGAAGTCGGAGGGCTCTTGCAAGCAATACTGCAAGATCCACCGTACCAAGGGCCACGACCTCTAGGATTGCTGGCAAGTGGAGCAGCTTCTCAATAAGAGAAAGCAAGAGGGCAAGAAGCGTCACAAGGAGAAAGGACAAGATGTCGCTAGTGTGTTCGGCAACAAGAAACACGGTGGCCGTGGGGGTGGCCACGCTAAGGGCCAGCAGTAGAAGGAGAAGCCTGCTCGCGGTCATGAGAAAAAGGAGGACAAGGATGATGGTGATGACTATGATCAAGAATCTGAGGGATAGGAATTCCAAAAGGCTGTGGAGGCCATGTGCGTTGACAAAGTTGCATCTTTGCACTCCTCTCACCGCAGCTCAAGCAGTGGGCGCGTGAGATCAATGCGGTCGAACCAATAGTAGAGGCGCAAAAGCGGCTTAAGTGGTCCGACACGCCCATCATTTTCGATACTGAGGACCATCCTGACCGCACCACTGTGGCCGGGTGTTTGCCTTTGTTGGGTTCTCCAACAATTCGCAACCTCAAGGTGACGAAAGTGTTGGTTGACGGTTGGGCCGGCTTGAACCTGATCTCCCCCGATGTGATCAGGAGGCTGCAAATCCCTGATGGAGATCTCCAAGAAATGGGAACGTTTCAAGGGGGCAATCCAGGGAGGAGCCAGCCCACCGGCAAGATTACCTTGCCGGTCAATTTTGGTACTGAACTGAACTACCGGACCGAGAAGATCGTTTTCGACGTTGTCAAGATACCATTGCCCTACAATGGCATTCTTGGTCATCCGGCCCTGGCAAAGTTTATGGCAGCGTCACATTACGCCTATAACACTTTGAAAATGTCAGGCCCAATGAGCATCATCACCATCCAGTCCGAGAAGAAGTACGCAGTTATCTGCGCCGATAAGCTCTACCGGGAGGCAGTGGCAGCTCCTGCCGTCAAGGTACCTGCTCCTACCGGCAGAGCTCCCGAGGGAGGAAAGAAGAAGACTGGAAAGACCTCTGGTGAGGCCAACCGGAAGCACACCTCAGAGTGCAACATGCCCATTGAGGACATACCAGAGAGCTCTACCGACAAGATCAAGAAGACCAAAGCCTCACCCCCTGCTACGAAGCAAGTCTCTGCAAGGGAGGATGGCACTGGTGGTACCTTTACCGTGAGTGCCACCCTTGTTGGCAAATAGGAAAGTGCGCTCGTTGCCTTCTAGCGGGGAAATAGTGATATGTTTGCATGGAAACCATCTGATATCCCCGGTGTTCCTAGGGAGGTGATTGAGCACCACCTTGCCGTCTGCCCTAATGTGAGACCCATCAAGCAGAAGGTCAGGAAGCAGGCTTTGGAGCGGCAAGAGTTCATTGCCCGAGAAATACAAAAATTAGATGCAGCAGGCTTGTTCAGAGGAGTGCTACACCCAACTTGGCTGGCAAATCCCATGGTCGTTCACAAGGAAAATGGGAAGTGGAGGCTTTGTATTGACTTCAATGACATAAACAAAGCATGCCCAAAGGACCCCTTCCCCTTGCCACGGATTGATCAGATTGTGGACTCCACCGCCAGCTGCGACCTGCTCTCTTTTCCTGATGCCTACTCTTACTACATAAAAAAAGACACATCCGTGACATTATGGCCCGAACAAAAACTTTTTCTGTCATGGTTATGACACTTCTATGATGATAATTGTGATAAAAACACGTATCATCATAGATGTGGTGGGCTCCTACTTCCATGACAAAAAGTGTTGGCATTGCTAAGGTAAAATCTGAGAAAGTGTTGTCTTCCTTTGCATTTGCATCCTCCATCTCTAATCATCATAGTAGTATGAGGTGTCATGAAGATCTTGGCCTAGATGTTGGTAAAACTACGATTGTCGGCGTTCTGGGAAGGGGGGTACCCAGACTTGCCTGCCTGCGGCCCACGGCGTGGCTCCATCGATGGCCTGGTACGGCCTAGCTTCAGCAACAACAACTCAAGACCTTCGCGAGGGGCCAAGCCTCCCGAGGCGGACGACACGAAGACCTCCACGAGGAGCGGCCTCCTCAGGCTGGCTCCCGAGGAGCGGAGATCTCTATGCAAACCCTCACCTCGTGAGGTCCGGATGACGTAAGCCATGACGACCAAGGCCAGGTGGGCGCCAGCGGGCACAATGTACCAGTTTCCTCTTTGGTGCTAAAGGGGCAAGCGCAGGGACGGAGTCTCGAGGAATCAGCCAAAGGCTTCCATTCCCGTGCAACAAGACCAAGACCGCCAGGACGGTAGGACGGAGGTCATCACCGAGCCCACCACGGCGTCTCGACTAGAGGCTTTTGCAGGCGAAGACTACTTTTGTCAGGATAGCATGTACTAGGTGTCTCCCTTCGAATTTGGCCGTTGTGGGATCCCTTCCCGCCTTTCATTTGGGAAGAGGACCAAGGCCACTATAAATAGGACTTAGCCACCACCGTAGAGAGGGATCGGATCGGATCGGACCCCCGGACGGATCATTCAGATCACCCTCACTCCACTAGCTCACTCGAGCTCAAGAACACCTCTCCTCCTGAGGCTGTTCGCCACTGTACTAGTTCATCCTCAGCCCCTCGAGGCCAATCCACCACAAAGCAGGAGTAGGGTTTTACACCGCAAGGTGGCCCGAACCTGGGTAAACTGCTGTGTCTCTTTTCCTTACAGTTCGTCGAGCTAGGCTGTGAGATTAGCGAGTAGGCAGACTGGGGAGGACGAGTTCTTGGCATGCACCCCAGAGTTCAAACCTCTCAAGGGTTTGCGGAACCCAAAATCCGACATTTGGCGCGCCAGGTAGGGGTGCGTCAGAGCCTCTCCCCCGCCGGTCGATCCACCACCACTCCACCGCTTCCATGGCTGACGCTCGTCGAGCTCGCGCTGAGCGCCAGGCCACCCTCGCCGCCCGCGTCGCTCAGACAGCGCCTGCGGGAGATGGCTGCCCTCGCCGTCCCCCATCTCTAGTGGCGAACGCCGCCACCGGCCCCGCGGTGCACGAGCAGCAAGCTTCGTCGCTGCACCCTTCTGTGCGGCGGGATGGGCACACCGCCACCCCGTCGCTGACTCCGGCTGGTTCGTCGTCTCATGCTCGTCGCGGGCCAGCGAATGCGCAGGCTATGTTGCTCATGGCGTGCGAGCTCCTGCGCTACCGCTCCGTTGATGACCTCTACGAAGACTGGCTGGACTGCATCGCCAAGCTTGTCAGCGCCGCCGGGGACTCTCCTGCACCATCTCGCTCGCTGCCTCACCCGCCGCCTGCTATGGGTGACGTAGCCCACGGAGCACCTCCTCCGCCTCGCCGTCAAGACGTCGCCCTCGGGCCAAGGCGCGAGGCCCCGCGGCGTGACCCGCCGTGCAGGGCGCCGGCGCGTGAAGAGGAAAGTTGCCAGGTGGTGCAGCGGCCGCAAGAAGATGCTCGTGCACTCCCAGCACCACCACGTCAATACCGCGCGCCGCCTGCAGCGGTGGCGCGCTAGCGCCAAGACCAGGCTCCACCTCCACGACGGGCTCCCGTGACCACAGCGGGTTGCCGCACATTCACTCCGAAGCTACGCAGCGTCGTCTGGCCGGGGAAGTTCAAGCCCGACCTGCCTCCGCGCTACGATGGCACCCCCGACCCTGCCGAGTTCCTGCAGCTCTATGAGCTGAGCATCAAGGCAGCCAACGGCGATGAGAAGGTTATGGCGAACTGGTTTCCCATGGCCCTCAAGGATGGTGCATGCTCGTGGCTCCTAAACCTGCCCGCGGGATCGATCTCCTCCTGGGACGAAATGCGAGAGCGTTTCATCGCCAACTTCCAGGGCACTCGCGACCGTCCACCGACTGCGGGTGACCTGCGGCGCATCAAGCAGCAGCCAGGAGAGACCTTGCAGAAGTACATCCAGCGCTTCAACAGCGTCCGCCTCAAGATCCCCAAGGTGTCGGCTGAGGCCATCATCTCGTCGTTCGCTGATGGCGTCTGCGACGTCAAGATCAAGGAGGAGCTCACCATACATGATGACCTGTGCATGGCTCTGGAGATGTTCAACATGGCAACCAAGTGTGCGAGAGCTGAGGAAGGTCGCCTCTCTCTCCTGGAGCTCCCAGGGGCTGACCCAGAAGACAAGAAGGCCAAAGCCAAGGACGTGAAGCGCAAGGGACCGGCCGTGCTCGCGGCCAAACCAGAGATGAAGCGCGGCTGCGACCACCCAAAGTCATCCAAGGGCAGCCGCCCGTTCTGTGTCTTCCACAACGTGCACAGCCACAACAACAACGACTGCCAGGAGCTCAGGGCCATCCACGACGGGCGCCTCGGCCGTCGCCCCGAGCGCACCGACCGAGGCTACGGCCGTGGAGGAGGCCGAGGTGGAGGACGCTGGGATGGCCATGACCCCCGCCAAGAATGGCGTGATCAGCCCCGTGAGGACCGCTGGTAGGGCCAGCCTTGCGAGGGCCCCTGGAGGGACCAGCCTCGTGAGGACCGTCCTCAGGGCAACGCTGGCCTTCCTCCACTGCCGCCACCACCAAGAAGGAATGACGACCACCACCAGGACGAGGGGGCTGGGGGCTTCCAGGAGCCTCGTGCCATCGCCTGCATCCTGGGCGGCGCTCAGGCCCCTGCCTCTCATTGCATCTTCAAGCAGTTTGCCCGTGAGGTGAACGCGGCCCTCCCCAAGCTCGAGGCAACGCGTTCGCTCAGGTGGTCCAAGTGCACCATCACCTTCAGCCCATCCGATCAGCTCAAATGCACGGCAACTGCTGGCGCTCTCCTGATGCTCTGCTCGCCTACCATCAGCAACGTGCTCATCACCAAGCCTCTCATCGATGGCGGTGCGGGGCTCAACGTTCTCTCCATCGAGACGTTCGACCGACTCCAGGTGCCCTATGACCAGCTGCAGCCTACCAAGCCTTTCTCAGGCGTGACCGTCGGCTCCACCACCCCGATAGGGCAGATCCGCCTCCCTTTCACCTTTGGCAAGTGCGACAACTACCGCACTGAGCTCATCGACTTTGACGTCGCCCACATTTGCCTTCCATACAACGCCATCCTTGGGTATCCGGCCCTCGCCAAGTTCATAGCGGTGACTCATCATGGTTACAATGTCCTCAAGATGCCAGGGAGCTGCGGCGTCATCACGGTCGCCTGTGAGGAGAAGGACGCGGTGTGCTCTCTCGAGCGTGCCTACCAGGCTGCGGCGGTCAAGAACCCAGATGATGAAGGCGCCGTCTACCCTCCTGAGGCTATCCCCAAGAAGAAGAAGCAGCTGCTCCGCCATGGACCTCAGGAGAGCGGGTGTCTAGCGGCACCACCTCAGGCCCTGCGCCCACTGACGGGGCGCCTTCCTCTCTCGCATAGGAAGGCGTGCCTGGCGCCCCTGGGCTCGGGGGCTCTCCTCTGGATGGCCTCTGACCTGGCCAACGTCACGAGGGAGGCGCTCGGGCACCATGTGGAGGCGTGCTTCAGCGCGCGCTTCCGCCAGGAGGGTACAAGACGTGAGGTGCCAGGTGCTCAGGAGTTCATCACCAAGGCAATCGAGGAGCTTCAAGAGGCAAGAGCTATGCGAGGCGACCATCGCCCACCACCCGGCGCGGCTCCTTGTCCCGGCGAGGACAGCAAGCTATGCGTCTGTGTCAACATCCCTGTAAGTGCATCTAGTGCCCCTTAGTGATTTTGGTGTATTGAAGACTTATAGGTTAAGGGACTAATGCGTTTGTGAGTGTACACAGGTCTATAAGTCTATGAGGAGTTTGATATTTATGATGAAAGTCGACCCCTAAAAATGAATGTCTTCAACTGAAGACTTTGGTTTTCTTGAAGACTTTGAAAGTGAAGAAATTGGTGTGACCTTGAAGACTAGATATTCATGCGAGGATTATGAAGCGTGAAGACTTTTGTTTTCGTAGTTTCATTTTCTTCTTTTTGAGTCATAGGAAACACTGTACTGTTAAAGGGGGTCGAGGTAAAACTAAGGAAAAGTTCCCAAGTGATGCTCAACTCAAATCCTACACCTACACAATCCTTTCGAGTGAAGCCATTGGAAATCTCATACAGTTCAGTCAATTTCTTCAGTGACAGAGACAAAGTTCTTCTGTTCTCTGAGGAATTTGTTCTGTCTGAGGAGTTAGGAATTCGCCAGTGCGAATTGCCTACAAGTGAGGAACATGATAGCCTTGAGGAATTTGATACACAAATTTCTGACCATTGCTGTGCTACGCGCCAGCTGTCCAAATATCCTTCCCACCTAACAGTCATATCATTGAAGCGCATTTATGTCTTATCATGTCGGGCTGCTCCCTAGGCTATAAATAGCCGCCTCCTTCAACCACTAGCTGGTTGGCTCCTCCGAGAGATAGATTGACACTTGTCATTTAGAGCATCCCATCCTCCGAGGACTTTGAGCGAAAATGATCAAGTGAGGAAAAACCTAAAAACCCAAACACCTACAAACCCAAAGTGATTGAGCATCACTGAAGAAATTGTTCCTGTGTGGAACCGACGCTTGTTACCTTTGAGGACTGTGCATCCTCCAGACGGTTAGGCGTCATGGTCTAGAGCATCCAAGAGGAAATTGTGGATCGCCGAGTGACCGAGTCTGTGAAGGTTTGGAAGTCACCAGAAGACTTACCACGAGTGTTTGGGCGAGGTCTGTGTGACCTTAGCTCAAGGAGAATACGGTGAGGACTGTGTGTCCGGGACTGTGTGTCCTCAGGTTTAAATACCTAGCTGCTCCAACCAGACGTACGACTATCACAGCAGTTGGAACTGGTCTACCAAATCATTGTCTTCACCGAGCTACTGGTTCTATTTCCTCAACCCTTTCATTTCCTCATTCATATGTTGATTTACTTGATTGTTACTGTGTGAAGACTTTGACTGAAGACTTTCTCAATTTCCTCAAACCTATTTCTTCAGTCACATAGTCTTCAGCCTGCTTATCCTATGTTTCACGCTACCTGTACTTTGTGCCTATTTCATTTCATCATGATGACTGTTCTTATGCCATGTTATGTTTGCATCTGAGTACTGATTCCGCTGCTAAGTAGTTCGTGACTTAGGAATTTCCTCACCTTGAAATTCCTTAGTGATGAATTTGTAAAAATCGCCTATTCACCCCCCTCTAGTCGATATAACGCACTTTCAATTGGTATCAGAGCAAGGTACTCCCTTGTTCTGTGTGATTTTGGTTTAACCACCTGGTGTTTTAGTTATGTCGACTGCAGGCATGATCAAGGTCTCGGCTGGGTGTCCTACCTTTGATGGGACGGACTACCCCTACTGGAAGAATAAGATGCACATGCATCTTGAGGCAATTTACAATGATCTCTGGTACGTTGTGGAAAATGGCGTTCCCTCTGTCACTCCTTCCGTGAACGCTGCTGATGTGAAGAGATTCAAGCAACTCGACTCTCAAGCGAAGAATATCATATGTGGCCATCTGAGCAAAGGACAGTACGGCAGAGTGAGTGCTTTGGAGTCTGCAAAGCTTATCTGGGACAGGCTGTCCAAGTTCAACGAAGGAATCTCCACTCAACGTGATTCTTGAGTTGACGTTCTTCGCAATCTCTTCAACCGGTTCAAAAGACTCGACAATGAGAATGTCAAGCAAACCTTTGATCGCCTCACTGACATTTCAAATGAGCTTCAAGCACTGGGTGCCACTGACATCACCGACCATGAGGTGGTGAAGAAATTGCTGAGGTCACTCGATTCTTCATTCGATACACTAGCACTGATGATTCAAGAACATGGAGACTACAAGTCACTTGATCTTGCTGATATTCTTGAGAGGCTGAACACTCATGAATTCCAACTAGCTGAAAAGAGAGATCTCTACGGGCCAAGCTATGGAAGATCACGCACACTGAAGGCCAAGGCAGTTTCCTCATCTGAAGGAGAAGATTCTGATAGCAGCCTTGGTGACCCTGAAGAACTAAGCCAGGAGCTAGCAATGCTTGTGAAGAAATTCCAGAAGTTCTCAAGGCGTGGTCACTTTGTAAAATCTTCAAAAGGTGATGACACAAGATCAGATTCCTCATCCCGTGATTACAAAAAAAGGACTTGCCACAAATGCAAGAAATCTGGTCACTACATAACTGATTGTCCTTAGTGGGCAAAGGAATCAAAGAAGAAGAAATACAAGGATGATAGTTCAGATGATTCTAAGAAGAAGAAGAAATCTTCAAAGTCCTCATCATCAAAATCTTCAAAGTCTTCATCTCACAAGAAGAGAGTTCCAAGAAGGCTCGGGCATTCATTGGCAAGGAAATGGACTCTGAACCTAGATCTGAGGAACATGAGGAAGAGGAGGCATCTGAGGAGTCAGACTCTGGTGTGGCGAGCCTAGCCCTCGCTACTGCTTACGTCAGCAAGTCCATCTTCAACACTGAGGAAAATGGCTTCCCCAACACTGCTGATGACGGCAACGATGACTTTGCTCCCACCTATTGCTTCATGGCAAAAGGTGCTAAGGTATTCAAATATCCCTCCTCTGAATCAAGTGAGGATGAATCTGATGATAACCTCAAACCCAGCTATTCCAAACTTGCTAATATTGCTATTAAACAACAAAAGGCTTTGGAAAAGGTTCAAAATATGCTAGACAAAAGCGATGACCTGTTAGGTGAGGAAATGGATCGAACTCAAACACTGACTGATAATCTTCAGCAACTACAGTCTAAGTTTGACAACCTTCAAAGTTGTCATGAAACTCTCTTAGCCGATCATGAGAAGCTTTCTTATGAATTTCTTCAAAGAAAGCAAGATCTTGAGAAGCTAAGGGTGAGTCATGAAGATCTTCAGAAGGAAAATGATTCATTACTTGCTCAACAGGTCAGTTCCGCTCAGGAAGAATTTATTCCACCATGCTTGAAATGCATTGAACGTGAAACTGCTAATTCTTCACCTGAATGTTCAAATGCTTCTATTGCTGCAAATTCTTCAACTATCTCTGTGGTCACAAATTCCTCATTTGAGGATACCACTAGTATCACTGACGAAAATGCAGGGTTGCAGGAATTGTATGTGACAGGCATGTACAAAAGCCTCAAAGGGCATCAGACTCTTTGTGATGTGCTCAAAAAGCAGATCTTGAACAGGAACCCTAGGAAAGAGGGTATTGCCTTTGAGAGGAACCTCAATGCAGATGGAACCTACTGGAAACCTGAGCAGTATCCCAAAACCTCATGGGTTGCTGTGAAGGGACCTCCCGTGGATCCATCCACCTTATCTGGCTTTACTTGTGAATCCTCATATTCATCTGTTGAGTCATTTGACTCCAACTATAAACTATTCAAAAATCAGAATGGTGAAGTATTTGCTAGATATGTTGGAACTAACTGCAGGAATGGTCCCCCTATGAAGAAAATCTGGGTTCCCAAAAGGTGCCTTGAAAGTCTTCAGGTGAATGTCCTCATGACACCACCTGTGAAGAATAGGAACCCTAGATCAAATTCTTCATATGGACCGAAGTCTTCATATGGATCCAAGTCTTCTTATGGATCAAATTCCTCACGTGGATCCAAGTCCTCATATGATCATCATCATGCTAATGCTTCTGTTTCGCAGGGAAAATCTAAGAGTTCTGATTATGTGCATTACTCTTCAAATCATTATGTTCATAAGTCCTCGAAGAATTTCTCTGCTTACTCATATGCCTATACTAATCCCTCTCCGGTGAAACGAAGCGCTTTGGCTTCAATGCCACCTTTCTCTTATGGAGCTCGCAGAATGATGAACTCTTTGCCACCCCTCCAGATGTGGGTGGTGAAGAAAAAGAACTAACCTCTTATGCAAGGTCAGGTCTCCAGACGAACTAAATCGTCTGAAGAATTTTCTAGAGACCTGAAATGCTTGAAAGGACGCAAGCTAATCATGAAGAAATGAATCATTCATTTCTCATGTCCTAATACTGCTATATATACATATGTTGCATTAACTGATGAATTTCTGTCTAATGAAATTGATGTCATAATTCTTCACTCTGAAGATAGGTGTTCGTAAGATGCACTAATTCATCTGCAGGATGATTTACCCAAAGCTACTGAGTGGGTCCTCGACAGTGGATGTACTAATCACATGACTGGTGACAAGAGCTTACTGATGAACACTCCTTTATCTCCATCACATTTGAAGCATATCAGCTACGCAGACAAAGGCAAAAGCAAGGTATTGGGTCTAGGTAGGGTTGCAATCTCAAAGGATCGACACATGGACAAAGTCATGCTTGTCGAGTCCCTCGAATTCAACCTCATGTCAGTCTCAATGCTTTGTGATCTTGATATGGTTGTTGTCTTTGGCAAATATCGCTACTTAGTGCTCATGGAATCTGACAATTCCAAAGTCTTCGAAGGCTTTAGGAGAGGAGACTTGTATATTGTTGATTTCTCTACAGGACCACAGCCTGCCACTTGTCTACTTGCAAAAGCTTCAGAAGGCTGGCTATGGCATCGACGACTGGGTCATGCTGGCATGAGGAACTTACACACGCTCGTGAAAAAGAAACACGTCATTGGCATTGAGGGTGTCAAATTCCTCAAAGATCATCTTTGTGGGGCTTGTGAGGCTGGAAAGATGACCAGAGCCAAACACCCCTTGAAGACTATCATGACCACCTCTCGTCCTTTTGAATTGCTTCATATGGACCTCTTTGGCCCTACTCATTATGCCACTCTAACAAATGCAGCATCTCTATATGGCTTTGTCATTGTTGATGATTATTCTCATTACACATGGGTGCATGTCATTACTTACAAAACTGAAGTGCAGGAAGTCTTCAGACGATTTTCTTCGAGGGCTTCGATGAATTTTGGTGTGAAGATCAAGCATATACGTAGTGACAATGGGACTGAGTTCAAGAATACTGGTCTTGATGACTATCTTGATGAACTCGGTATTACTCATGAGTTATCTGCCCCATACACTCCTCAGCAGAATGGCGTCGTTGAGCGCAAGAGCAGGACTCTTGTTGAGATGGCTCGCACTATGCTTGATGAATGAAAGACACCTCGTCGCTTCTGGCCTGAAGCAATTGATACTGCATGCCACATTATCAACAGGGTATATCTTCACAAATTCTTCAAGAAGACCTCATATGAACTCCTCACTGACAAGAAACCCAATGTGAGTTATTTCAAAGTCTTCGGTGCTAAATGTTGGATTAGAGATCCCCATCACATTTCTAAATTTGCACCGAAAGCACATGAAGGTTTTATGCTTGGTTACGGAAAGGACTCGCACACCTACAGGGTCTTCAACACCTATCACAACAAGGTTGTTGAGACTGTAGATGTGCGGTTCGATGAAACTAATGGCTCGCAAAGAGAGCACCTACCTCCTGTGCTAGATGAAATGTCTCCTGAGGAATCCATCAAGCTAAAGGCTACTGAGGATGTTATTCCTACCGAAGAATCTGCTGAAGAAGTCATCCCAGATAGTGAAGAAAATCATGCTGGTGCATCTGAAGAAAATGGCTCTGAAGAAAATGCTGAGCCAAATCAAAGTAGTCAACCTGCTCATCCTCGCGTTGCAAATGAAGTGCAGATTGAGAGAATCATCAACGACATCAACGCACCAGGTCCTCTCACTCACTTAAAAGCTTCACATTTGTTTAACTTTTGTGGGCATTTTTCTTTCGTCTCTATCACAGAGCCCACCAAAGTTGATGAGGCATTTCTGGAGCCTGAATGGATTCAAGCGATGCAAGAGGAATTACATCAATTCGAGCTGAACAATGTGTGGGAGCTTGTCAAGCGACCAGACCCACGCAAGCACAATATCATCGGTACCAAATGGATCTACCGCAACAAGCAAGATGAAAATGGCCTTGTGGTAAGGAATAAGGCTCGTCTTGTAGCTCAAGGCTACACACAGGTTGAAGGAATTGATTTCGATGAAACTTTTGCACCTGTTGCTAGACTTGAGGCTATTCGCATATTGCTTGCTTATGCTAACCATCATAATATCATCTTATATCAAATGGATGTGAAAAGTGCATTCCTCAATGGTAAGCTTGAGGAAGAAGTATATGTTGCTCAACCCCCAGGTTTTGAAGATCCTAAGCATCCCGATCAAGTCTTCAGACTCAATAAGGCCCTCTATGGCCTCAAGGAGGCCCCTCGGGCGTGGTATGATACTCTGAAGGAATTCCTCATGAAGAAAGGCTTCAAACCCGGTTCACTCGACCCAACTCTTTTCACCAAAACATATGATGATGAATTATTCGTGTGCCAAATATATGTTCATGATATTATCTTTGGCTGTACTAACCAACGTTACAGTGATGAATTTGCTTATATGATGAGTGAGGAATATCAAATGTCCATGATGGAAGAATTGAAATTCTTCTTAGGTCTTCAAATTCGTCAACAACGTAATGGCATCTTCATTTCTCAAGAGAAATACCTCAAGGACGTTCTGAGGAAATTCGGTATGCAAGATTGCAAAGGCATCAAAATCCCTATGCCCACAAATGGCCATCTGTGCACCGATGAAAATGGTATAGACTTCGATCAAAAGGTATATTGCTCCATGATTGGCTCTTTACTGTATCTATGTGCATCTAGGCCAGATATTATGCTTAGTGTTTGCATGTGTGCCCGTTTTCAAGCTACACCGAAGGAATCACACCATAAGGCTGTGAAACATATTCTTCGATATCTAGCTCACACTCCAACACTTGGATTATGGTATCCCAAGGGCTCGGCTTTTGATCTCATTGGATATTCTGACTCTGACTATGCTGGTGATCGTGTGGATCGCAAGTCAACATCAGGCACATGCCATTTCCTCGGACGATCCTTAGTATGTTGGTCCTCGAAGAAGCAGAACTGTGTATCACTCTCTACTGCTGAAGCTGAATATATTGCTGCTGGTTCTTGCTGTGCTCAATTTCTATGGATGAAGCAAACCCTCAAGGACTACGGCATCAATGTGAAGAATGTTCCACTCTTCTGTGACAATGAGAGTGCCATCAAGATTGCTCATAACCCAGTTCAGCACTCGAAGACAAAGCACATCCAGATTTGTCATCATTTTCTTCGAGATCATGTGTTTAAGGGCGACATCTCTATTGATCAAGTGAAGTCTGAAGAACAGCTAGCGGATATCTTCACCAAGCCCTTGGATGAGAAGAGATTTAGCAAGTTGCGGTGTGAGCTAAATATCTTAGAATCTTCGAATGTCCTTTGAAAAGGACACACATCCTAACACTTCTGCAAATTGATGACTTAGATGTGCAACACACGAAGAAACATTTTTCTTCAATCAATGAAGACTAACCCTCTAAGTGTGAAGAAATTAACGAAGAATTTGATTCTCAGAGCCCTACGACAATTGTACGCGGCGTCTGAAATCATCATTCTTATACGGTGGGTCACGCCACCACAAAAAGTTGAAAATCTTCAAAAATTGAGTTTTTCTTCATTTTGCAAATTCTTCAAATTTTCAAATTCTTCAACTTTGCAAAGTCTTCACTCTTTCCGACTGTGTTCTTCATTGACTATATATATATTTGAGTTTTCATGTCCTCTACAACATTCACTTATTGCTAATTCTTCAAAATTGATTTTCTTCTAAGTGAATGTGATCGGACCCTTTCCCCCTCTATGCTAAACTCAACCCAGTCTGTTCACAAATTCTTCATGTGCGTTCTATTTGAAACCCGTTCAAAGTCTTCACTGTGTCCTTGACAGCTGAAGAATTTGCGAACGAAACATTAAAATATTCTTATCTGAATTTTCGGCTTTTGCCGCTCAAACCGTTCCATACCCCTCGATAAGATTTATCTATTCACCCACAATCTAACACGATCTCCACTTCACAGTACGTGGGTGACACATGTCGTTAGGGTGAGAAGGGTTAGGGGCATGTTCGTCCATTTTCTTCGGACGAGCGGTTTTTCACCTCGGCTATAAATACCCCTCGCCCTCCTCCGATCTCATTTACCCCGCTCGATCTTACTCCCCTCGCTCGAGCTCAGACCTAGCGCCGCTGCTACACTCCATCATCGCCGGTGAGGAAGAGCTTCACTGCCTCGACCTCGTCGTCATCGTACTCACACCGGCAGCGGAAATCTTCACTCCGCCGCCGCCGTAGCCGTTTTCCAACGCCAAGTTAGGGCGTGGAAGATCTGAATGGACGAGCTTCTCCACTGCTACTCTCAGTTCGTCGTGTTCTTCGTCAATGGTAAATAAAATCTATTTTTACTACCCTTGTTGATTCTGATGATTTCCACAAAATCTTCAAAAGGTGTTTATTCTTCAACTTCCGCATCCTTAAACACCAAGTTGCATATGTTCTTGATTTGTTTCTCTAGGCAATGTTTTTCTTCAAGATTCCTCAATTGTGTGGAGTTTCTAATCTATACAACTCTGGAACCTAAGTCAAGAACGCTTAGTGAAATTCCTCAAGACTCCCCTGGTCAAATTCCTCAAACTTGATTTCTTTTGAAAAATTTCTGAGAACGCATATGACATCCCCAAATTCCTCGCACCTATATTCTGTTCACAGGTACACATGTCCGCTGCTGAATCTCTAGGTTCTCATCAACCTAACTCATTTGCAGCGTTCCTCGAAGAAAAGTTGCACACTTCCTCAGAAACATCAATTGTTCAAAATCCTCAAGTGAAGAAAATGGCTGATGGTAAAAGACCTCAGAAGGGAGGAAACAGGCCAGAGACAAATACTGCATTTGAGATCCCTAAAGACATCTATGATGAATATTGTACTCCTGATGAAGCAACTCATGGCAAGGAGAACAAAAATCAGCGCAAAATGTGCATTCAGAAGATTGAGAGGAGATGGGCAAGAGAATGGAGGGAGTATTGATATGTGACTCCAAAGTACATGAAGAAATTCGCTGTTAACCCTCCATGCCCAAGACCTCCATTGGCTCCAGGCAAAGAAGCTGATCCCACAAGCATCAGAAGTGGTGCGGAATTTCCTCAGGAGTGGGCTAAACGTCAAGCCAAGCTGGCCAAAGTGGCTAAAGAGGGAGTGAAGAAATTCAACGAAGAGTCTGCTGCTGCCGCTGCTGAGGCCTCTGCTAGCAAGCCTAAGAAGGCTATGACAAAGAAACCAGCTGTCAAGACAAGTTCCTCAGCTGCAATGCCCTCACGGCCAAGCTCTTCAAAGCCCTCCCGGCCTGATCCTCAAGCAACTTCTTCAAAAGTAGCTCCAACTCCCTCAGTTGCAAAGTTCTCAGCTGCTCCTGCAAAGTCCTCAGCACCTGTGCATCTTGCCACGTGCCAAAGGACTACTGGAATCTCAATTGCTTCTGGAGTCTTTGCAGGTTCCTCAGCTCCACCTCAGTCTTCAACAGCTCCGACCTTGCTGAAGAAAAAGGCCACTGCTGGACGAGGCACAAGGCCAAGTCCTCACAAAAGGCAGGTCGCCTTTCAGGTTCCATCAAGCGAAGGCGAAGCTGATGATGAAGAATTAGCTGAGATCATCAGAGATCGACAACAAAGGGCCGCTAGTGCCAAAGGCAGTGCTGTGCCCCTCATGCTGGATCCAAGGAAGATCCTTGAGTTCATCGATCTATGGCACAAGGATCCAAATACTCCTTTGCCTGAATTGAACCTCACTCCTGGACAAAGTCACATGTTGACAGCCTTCATTAATGAAGAGAAATGGAAATTCAAAAAGGCCAGGCAGGTGAAGAAGGCTCAGTACAAAAAGGAGCATTTTCTGAAGAACAATGTTGTGAAAATGTCTCCTGAAGAACTTGTGACTATGCAGGCTGAGATCAAAGCACTCAGTGATGAATTTCACGCATACCGTGCAGATTGGCTAGGCGCCAAAGTTAGATTCGTCAGAATGGCAAAGGGATTCACTCCAAATGTTGCAGCTTCATCGCAACCCAAATTTCCTCAGACTGACACATCTGCTCAGCCTACTGAAGAACATGCAAGCACAGCTGATGAAAATTAGACTGTTGAAGAAAATGAAAGCACCAGGGCTGATGAAGAAATTCCAGTCTCTGAAGAAAATGCCAGGGCAACCACCAATGTTGCACCTGAAGAGCAAACCAGGCCAGTTGATACATCTGCTACTGCGCCTGAGGAATCTGAACAAGCCAGGGCAACTGCATTAGTTGTGCCTGAAGAAATTCAACCAATTTCATCTGCTCCTCCTGCAAAGTCATCACAGATGAAAGATGTCCTCCCTCCTGCATCAGAAGCGAGGAAGACCAAAGCCGCAGAGAAGGCTGCGGTGAAGAAAAGGAAAGCATCTGCCTCCTCAGAGTCTTCAGCTCCCAAGAAAGTGAAGACTTTGACGAGCTCAACTGAGAACCCAATTGATGCTGTTCCAATATCATGCATGCCATCAAAGGAGATTATTCCCTTTGGTGAGGAATTTGCAATTCCAAGTGAATCTGATGAAGAAGGTCCTTCTGCTGCTTCGACAGAGCAGTTGGATGAAGACATTGAAGTGGACAATATCACTTCAACCCCGCTGGTATCATCGCCCATGCCTCAGTTCACTGCTGAAGAGGCCGGCGTTGAGGAATTTGATGATAAAGATGAGGATGTGGATATTGGGTCTACAACTCCTATTCTGAATGATGACTTTTGGGAAAGTCATCACCCCAATTCACCTCTGACAACACCACTACATCAAGTTCCTCAGTCCCCTGTGCCAACTGAAGAAATTCATACGGGCTCTGATGGACCTCAATCTTCACTTCAATCTATTCCTGAAGAAGTTCCAGCCGCTAGTGCTGAAGAAATGGAGGCCAAGGCTACTGCTGATACAGCTACTGAAATTCCTCAGCCTGTGGTTCCAGTGGCTGTACCTCAAGAGGCTGTGAAGACTTCAACTATAAACCTTCAGCCCAAGCCACAGAACCCTCACTCCAAGAAGCAGAAGTTCAATGCTGAAGATTTCTTCAATGAGCACATATTCTTCACTGACTACAATCCCTATGACTCTGCTAAACTTCGTCGCAAGCGCTTCTGGACTGCTAGCCAGATGAACTTCTATTCCTCACTTTTGTTTGATAAGGACAAGATCTTTGACCATGAGCAAATTCCTCATGTGGATATGGAATCGCTGCCCTGCTTCACCCCAGTCCTCAGTGTTCTTCATGACGCTGGGTTACTCAACTTCTGCACCGACATCTGCGATTGGAATGAAGAACTCATTCTTTAATTCTATGCCACACTGCATATCACTGGAAATGTTGAGGATGTCAATTCATGGGTATTGGACTGGATGACTAAAAATACTCATTACAAAGCACCAGTCTCTGAATTGCTTCATGCCGTCCCAGTCAGTCCTCCCACTGAAGGTGCAAGGCTTCTCTATATTGAACCTGAACTATCCGATCATTTGATGCAAGTGCTGATGAAGCCTTTGAAGCCAGGCTAAGCTCCAAGGACCAAATTCCTCGTCAAGGAATTGCTCTATGTGCCAAGGACAGTTTATTGCATTTTGACCAAAACCCTCAGTCCAATCAAGGGCCACAACTCTGATGACAAAGAGGTTGTTGGCATTATGAAGAATCTGCTGTTCAATATCATTCATGGTATTCCTATCAACTACCACGATTTCTTCATGAGGACTTTGGCCAATGCTGCTCTGTCACCTTTTGAGTTGAAGCCTTATGCTCCCTGGATCATGAAGTTCATCAGATCAAGGTCTTCAATTCATTATAAGGCTGACTTTCAAAATCATCTCAGCTATTTGCCCCCTATTGAAGTCCTCAAACGGACTATTTCCTCAGCTGATGAGAAGGGCAAGGCTGCTGTTATAGATGAAGGCACTCGTCCATTGGATGGACAGTTTCGCAAAGCTACTTCATATTCCACCAATGATGACTCTGCAACACAAGATTCTGCCGCCAAAGCTTCAGAACATAATCCTCAGGCCACAGCTTCGCGTGTGATGACTGATTGTGAACTTCTCCTTAGTCTTCATCAGAAAGTTGATCGAAATCACAAGTGGGTCAAGCATCAGTTTGGTGCAATTCTTCAGAACATGATAGTCACTCAAAACACTGTGAAGAAGAATCACTACTACTTGCACGAAGTCTTTGACCGCACTTGGGCTATTCTATCGAATCTCTATAGTGCTGAAGATCTCAAGGAGATGGGCTTCCAACAGGACTTTGACTGGTCTCAGCCCCCTTCGAAGAAATTCAAGAAGGTCAAATTTCCTCAGCTTGTTGCCAGTTCATATTCTTCATCGCGTGAGACGGTTGAAGCTGAAGACTTGAACAACACTACGGTAGGCCCTACTCCAACGGACGACCCCAACAACGCTGGCGCTCCTCCATCGACATGATGATGATATTCTTCAGGGGTGTTAGTCCTCATTTTTCGTCCCTTTTGGTCATTCGATGACAAAGGGGGAGAAATTTGAGTTAGTCTTCAAGCGGGTCTCTATATATGGGCATTTTTTTGCTAAGTTACAACTCTCGTTCTTCTGAAGTATTTGTTGGATCGAGTTGTAAACTTAAGTCTTATGGTGGTCTGTTACTTTTGCTCTGTTTTTCTGCATGCTATTTCCTCAATATGTTAATGCACACATGCTGAATTACATCAGTCACCATATTTCATCATGCATTTCAAATTCTTCATATCATATGTTAAATGCATGTATGAATTACAAGATATAGGTGGAGATCTCCATGATTTTATTCTACAATGTGCATTTGCAATCCAAAGCAAATTCCTCAAATATGCACATCTTCAGGGGGAGTTCTTCTATATCTTGCAATCAAATTCCTCAATATCAGTATTTACACTTCATATGTTTATCCCCGTTGAAAACTTAACCTATTTGTCATCAATCACCAAAAAGGGGGAGATTGTAAGTGCATCTAGTGCCCCTTAGTGATTTTGGTGTATTGAAGACTTATAGGTTAAGGGACTAATGTGTTTGTGAGTGTACACAGGTTCTATAAGTCTATGAGGAGTTTGATATTTATGAAGAAAGTCGACCCCTAAAAATGAATGTCTTCAGTTGAAGACTTTGGTTTTCTTGAAGACTTTGAAAATGAGGAAATTGGTGTGACCTTGAAGACTTGATATTGATGCGAGGATTATGAAGCGTGAAGACTTTTGTTTTCATAGTTTTGTTTTCCCTTTCTTGAGTCATAGGAAACACTGTACTGTTAAAGGGGGTCGAGGTAAAACTAAGGAAAGGTCTCCAAGTGATGCTCAACTCAAATCCTACACCTACCAATGCTTTCGAGTGAAGCCATTGGAAATCTCATACAGTTCAGTCAAGTTCTTCAGTGACAGAGACGAAGTTCTTCTGTTCTCTGGGGAATTTGTTCTGACTGAGGAGTTAGGAATTCGCCAGTGCGGATTGCCTACAAGTGAGGAACATGATAGCCCTGAGGAATTTGAGAGCTCAAATTTCCGACCGTTGCTGTGCTATGCGCCAGCTGTCCAAAATATCCTACCCACCTAACGGTCATATCATTGAAGGGCATTTATGTCTTATCATGTCGGGCTGCTCCCTAGGCTATAAATAGCCGCCCCCTACAACCACTAGTTGGTTGGCTGCTCCGAGAGAAACTGACACTTGTCATTTAGAGCATCCCATCCTCCGAGGACTTTGAGCGAAAATCATCAAGTGAGGAAAAACCCAAACCCAACACCTAAAACCCAAAGTGATTGAGCATCACTTAAGAAATTGTTCCTGTGTGGAACCGACGCTTGTTACCTTTGAGGACTGTGTATCCTCCAGACGGTTAGGCGTCATGGTCTAGAGCATCCAAGAGGAAATTGTGGATCGCCAAGTGACCGAGTCTGTGAAGGTTTGGAAGTCACCTGTGAAGACTTACCACGAGTGATTGGGTGAGGTCTGTGTGACCTTAGCTCAACGAGAATATGGTGAGGACTGTGTGTCCTTAGGTTTAAATACCTAGCCACTCCAACCAGACGTACAACTGTCACAGCAGTTGGAACTAGTCTACCAAATCATTGTCTTCACCGACCTACTAGTTCTGTTTCCTCAACCCTTTCATTTCCTCATTCATGTGTTGATTTACTTGATCGTTACAGTGTGAAGACTTTGACTGAAGACTTTCTCAATTTCCTCAATCCTATTTCTTCAGTCACTTTGTCTTCAGCCTGCTTATCCTGTGTTTTCACGCTACCTGTACTCTATGCCTATTTCATTTCATCACGATGACTGTGCTTATGCCATGTTATGCATCTGAGTACTTATTCCGCTACTAAGTAGTTCGTCGCTTAGGAATTTCCTCACCTTGAAATTCCTCGGTGATGAATTTGTAAAAATTGCCTATTCACCCCCCTCTAATCGATATAACACACTTTCATAGTAGGTATAATGCAAAAACAAAATATGAATGGGTTTTCAACAGTAATTAAAGCAAAGGTTGGTTTTATTATACTAACGAATCTCACGAAGGTTTTGTTAAAATTTGTGTGATTGAAGTTTTCAAGTTTTGGGTGAGATCTCGATGGATGAAGGAATAAGGAGTGAAAAGAGCCTAAGCTTGGGGATGCCCATGGCACCCCAAGTTAATATTCAAGGAGAACCAAGCAACTAAGCTTGGGGATGCCCCAGAAGGCATCCCCTCTTTCTTGTAACAACCATCGGTAATTTTACTTGGAGCTATATTTTTATTTGTCACATATCATGAGTTTTGCTTGCAGCGTATTGTATTATATGTGTCTTTGCTTGTTTTGATTTTTAGTTTGTCACCATCATCCTTGCCGGACACACCTATTTGAGAGAGCCAAAATTATGCTATGATTTGTTAGAATTTCTCTATGTGCTTCACTAATTTTTTTGAGCTATGGAATTGCTCTAGTGCTTCACTTATATCTTTTTGAGCATGGTGTGCTTTAATATTTTTTGAAGAAATACTCTCATGCTTCACTTAGATTTATTTGAGTGTTAGTAATTTTTTTGAAGAAATTCTCTCATGCTTCAGTTATATTGTTTTGAGAGATGAAAATTTTTATGCTCATGTTCTTCACTTAAATTTGTTTGAGCTTATCGAAAGCAATTGCAATATATGAAACTAGTCCCAAAGTGATAGATATTCAAGAGGGATATAATAAAAAAATTTGTGAAGATCATTGGACAAAATAAACTTGATTCTTTGTAATAGTTGTGAGATATGATGATAGTAATATGTGAGTCATGTTGGTGCGTAATTATGCTTTAGTAAGAATATTGGTGTTAAGGTTTGTGATTCCCTATGCAAGCACGGAAGTCAATAGTTACGCAATGAAATTACATCCTACTTGTGGTGCATTATTCGGTGTTAGTTATGCTTAATGCTCGTTTATGTGAATTTTTGTTTCTTGGTTGGTTGCTTCTCAATCTTTTTGTTAGCCTCCACTTGTACTAAGTAGAAATACTACTTGTGCATCCAAATCCTTAAACCAAGTTTTGCCATATGAGTCCACCATACCTATCTATATGCAGTATTTTCGTGCATTTCTAAGTAAATTTGTATGTGCCAACTCTAATTTTCGAAACAAATTTCCTTTTCGTGTGCCCACACCGCTCATGAAGCGATAGGGGGTGGCCAATATTTTTCCATGCTAGATGTGTTATTCTCAAGATGAGTGTTTATTCACTTGTCATTGCATGAGAGTATGGTGGTAATTGGGATGCCCAGTCCCGAAATGAAAAAGAAATTTACTTTATGTTGTCAAATAATAAATTCCTTGGAAAGTATTTGTATGGAAGCCACCCGTGGATACGGCTAGCCATGGATTGCGAAAGAATGGTGGAAAAAGGAAAAAACTTTATCTTATGTTTGGGAACCGCCTATGATGTATCTAGCATGGAAAGTATTGGGAACTCCTCGGTCGTTTTTGTTGAAGGGAAAAGCATGCCTCTGAAAAAAAATTATCTCTCAATTTAAGCTTTTAGCTCTGGCACCTCTACAAATCTCTGCTTCCCTCTGCGAAGGGCCTATCTATTTACTTTTATGCAATTTTTTTATTTGAGTCTCCATCTTCTCTTATAAAGCACCAACTAGGGAGCACTATGATCATACTTGAGCATTGGATGTAACTAATATTCGAGTGTGTTTCGTGAATGGATCAATGATTGAGCATGATGGGCTAGGGATAACTTTATTTAGTTTGATATTTTGAAAGACATGGTTGCTTGTTGATATGCTTGAGTATTGAAGTCTTCATGTCAAATATAGACTATTGCTATGAACCATCTAAAAGTCCAAATGTCCATGCTACATAAAGAAAAGAATATGTGATGCCCAGTTTCGCAAAGCTACTTCATATTCCACCAATGATGACTCTGCAACACAAGATTCTGCCACCAAAGCTTCAGAACATAATCCTTAAGCCACAGCTCCGCGTGTGATGACTGATCGTGAACTTCTCCTTAGTCTTCGTCAGAAAGTTGATCGAAATCACAAGTGGGTCAAGCGTCAGTTTGGTGCAATTCTTCAGAACATGACAGTCACTCAAAACACTGTTAAGAAGAATCACTACTACTTGCATGAAGTGTTTGACCGCACTTGGGCTATTCTGTCTAATCTTCATAGTGCTGAAGAACTCAAGGAGATGGGCTTCCTACAGGACTTTGACTGGTCTCAGTCACCTTCGAAGAAGTTCAAGAAAGTCAAAGTTCCTCAGCTTGTTGCCAATTCATATTCTTCATCGCGCGAGACGGATGAAGCTGAAGACTTGAACGACACCGCGGCAGGCCCTACTTCAACGGACGACCCCAACAACGCTGGCGCTCCTCCATCGAGATCATGATGATATTCTTCAGGGGCGTTAGTCCTCATTTTTCGTCCCTTTTGGTCATTCGATGACAAAGGGGGAGAAATTTGAGTTAGTCTTCAAGCGGGTCTCTATATATGGGCAATTTTTGCTAAGTTACAACTCTCGTTCTTCTAAAGTATTTGTTTTATCGAGTTGTAAACTTAAGTCCTATGGTGGTCTGATACTTTTGCTCTATTTTTCTGCATGCTATTTCCTCAATATGTTAATGCACGCATGCAGAATTACATCAGTCACCATATTTCCTCATGCATTTCAAATTCTTCATATCATATGTTAAATGCGTGTATGAATTACAAGATATAGGGGGAGATCTCCATGATATTACTCTACAATGTGCATTTGCAATCCAAAGCAAAATCCTCAATATGCACATCTTCAGGGGGAGTTCTTCTATATCTTGCAATCAAATTCCTCAATATCAGTATTTACACTGCATATGTTTATCCCCGTTGAAAACTTAACCTATATTGTCATCAATCACCAAAAAGGGGGAGATTGTAAGTTCATCTAGTGCCCCTTAGTGATTTTGGTGTATTGAAGACTTATAGGTTAAGGGACTAATGCGTTTGTGAGTGTACATAGGTCTATAAGTCTATGAGGAGTTTGATATTTACGATGAAAGTCGACCCCTTCAAATGAATGTCTTCAACTGAAGACTTTGGTTTTCTTGAAGACTTTGAAATTGAGGAAATTGGTGTGACCTTGAAGACTAGATATTCATGCGAGGATTATGAAGCGTGAAGACTTTTGTTTTCGTAGTTTTGTTTTCTTCTTTTTGAGTCATAGGAAACACCGTACTGTTAAAGGGGGTCAAGGTAAAACTAAGAAAAAGTTCCCAAGTGATGCTCAACTCAAATCCTACACCTACCCAATCCTTTCGAGTGAAGCCATTGGAAATCTCATATAGTTCAGCCAATTTCTTCAGTGACAGAGACGAAGTTCTTCTATTCTCTGAGAAATTTGTTCTGTCTGAGGAGTTAGGAATTCGCCAGTGCGGATTGCCTACAAGTGAGGAACATGATAGCCTTGACGAATTTGATACACAAATTTCCGACCGTTGCTGTGCTACGCGCCAGCTGTCCAAATATACTTCCCACCTAACAGTCATATCATTGAAGGGCATTTATGTCTTATCATGTCGGGCTGCTCCCTAGGCTATAAATAGCCGCCCCCTTCAACCACTAGCTGGTTGGCTGCTCCGAGAGATAGATTGACACTTGTCATTTAGAGCATCCTATCCTCCGAGGACTTTGAGCGAAAATGATCAAGTGAGGAAAAACCCAAAAACCCAAACACCTATAAACCCAAAGTGATTGAGCATCACTGAAGAAATTGTTCCTGTGTGGAACCGACGCTTGTTACCTTTGAGGACTGTGCATCCTCCAGACGGTTAGGCGTCATGGTCTAGAGCATCCAAGAGGAAATTGTGGATCGCCGATTGACCGAGTCTGTGAAGGTTTGGAAGTCACCTAAAGAGTTACCACGAGTGTTTGGGCAAGGTCTGTGTGACCTTAGCTCAAGGAGAATACGGTGAGGACTGTGTGTCCGGGACTGTGTGTCCTTAGGTTTAAATACCTAGCCGCTCCAACCAGACGTACAACTGTCACAGCAGTTGGAACTGGTCTACCAAATCATTGTCTTCACCGAGCTACTGGTTCTATTTCCTCAACCCTTTCATTTCCTCATTCATATGTTGATTTACTTGATCGTTACTGTGTGAAGACTTTGACTGAAGACTTTCTCAATTTCCTCAATCCTATTTCTTCAGTCACATAGTCTTCAGCTTGCTTATCCTGTGTTTCACGCTACCTGTACTCTGTGCCTATTTCATTTCATCATGATGACTGTTCTTATGCCATGTTATGTTTGCATCTGAGAAATGATTCCACTGCTAAGTAGTTCGTGATTTAGGAACTTCCTCACCTTGAAATTCCTCAGTGACGAATTTGTAAAAATCGCCTATTCACCCCCCCTCTAGTCGATATAACGCACTTTCAATCCCAGGGCTCAACAGGGCCGCATCTCAGGAGCGCTTCTGGCCATCCCGCGCTGGCCGGTGCGAGGGTCCCCCTCACAGCTATGTTCGCATGACTTTGGGCTTGTCGAGCACAGCTGCTGCACTCCAGCACCACATGCTGGGCATCCTGGTGCCTCATGAGGCCAGAAGCCAGGCGATCCTGTCAGAGGAGGAGATGGATCCTCGCGAGCCCCCGGGCTCCCAGAGCCTCCTGAGGTTCAGGGCCTGGGTGGCTCATGAGGAGCGACTTCTGTTGCGCGCGTCTTCGGCTACTCCAACATCTCTTTAGCAATGGTGCCAGGTGACGTTTTCCGGTTTGTTCAGTTGGGGGCGCCCCTCGGGCTGCATTATCCCCAAGCCGCGTGGGTCCGTCCCTGCGGCATGTATCGTTTTGCATCTATCAGAACTAGCTCTACCTTACCTATGGGTTGATTTATGTTATCACCTGCTTGCCTGGTGTTCTATCACCTCCGCGGCCTCCCGCACTGCTGATCAGCCTCTTGCTCATCCCGCAACGGGGGCTACACATGCTGGCACAACGCTTGTGCTCGGGTCCGTCCCTGCAACGCTGACAAATCTGAGAGATCGAGCTCTGGTTCGCGTCCTGCCCCGCGCACGTCACCTCACCAGATCCTCAGTGCCTTCATCTTCTTGCGGAAAGACCAGCGGCAGGACAGCAAGTGTGATTATGAGTTATACTCTCCTCTCGGACTAACCCGCAAGAATCCATGGAGTTTAGCCACGGGTGGCCCCGCCGGCCGTCCCTTTTTCACGCAATTCGCTTGCACATTAAAGGGGGGCTCCTGAGCATTGCGCCTCAGGAGCTCTTATTGACTCTCCAGCCCTCACCCCTTGGCCTTGACCACGGCATCGCGACCTGGCATACCAGCGGCGGCTGAGCCTCGCTCAAGGGTCGGGACCCGAGGACGTAGAGCACCTAAATGAGCTGGGAGAAGGGGAGTTCAGCGTGAGCCCTACCTGGAAGCATCACTGCCAAGGCACAATCAGGCGCTGCGCAAAGGAATCACTTCAGGCCTACTAAGATAAGTCACCCATGCATATCAGAGTGAACCTCATTGTCCGGTATTTTGATTCTCGCAATCTCGCTCTGGCAATGCCCCTTTCCTTTTTGGCCTCCAGGGAGCTACTTGCACGCCAAAGGGGACCTCTTGAGCATCGCGCCTCAGGAGCTCCTACCAGACCTCGGGCCGCTCACCTCCTGGCCTTGACCACGACATCGCAACCTGGCATACCAGTGATGGCTGAAGCCTGCCTGGGGACTAGGACCTGCCAGTGTAGAGCACTAAGCTACCGCAAGAACAAAAAGGGGGAACCATGCCGAAGCAAGATGCGCGGCTGCAACATCATACTAGGAATAATAAACATTGGAGCAAAAGCATTACAGTTTTTTACATACCCCCACGGGGTTTGTCACAATTCCGCGCAGGGAAACAAAAGAAGGAAACGTTAAGAGACCTCGGCCCGCGCGGCGCTGGGCATTACCGCCCTGTCCGAAGCCCTGCGCGCGGGCGTACAGAGGAAGCGGGAAGCCAGGCGGAGGCCGCTTGTACCAAGGCCGCGTCACCTCTTGCCTTTCGCCGGTGTCGTAAGGGTGGCCGAGCCTCTTCTTCGGCGGAAGTGGCCCTGGCTCCTCCCAAGGGGTTTTTCCCTTCTCCGCTAAAGAGAATCTCCTGATCGGCGCCATGGATGCTGCTGCAAGACGGCGAGATAAAGAAGAAGAAGAAGGGGCGGGCAGCGAGAAGATGGAGATGAGTGAGGGGGGCCCTGCCCCTCCCCTCATTTATAGCCAGAGGGAGGCCAACCGCCGGCCTCCACGATCCCACGCAATGATGGTTTTTCTCTACATGCAGCAGAGTCTCGTCAAGTCGAACGGTTGCCGAGACGGCATGGGGAAGCGTAGACGCCCACGTCCTATCAATCGCCACGTGTCGACCAAGGCCGCAGGCGGTTAGGGCCCGCGGCGCTCCGCACTTGCCCCTTGGCTTCGCCTCGAAGTCAAGTTCGAGCGTGCCTTGGGCCCGGGGGCTTTTGTCGGCGTTCTGGGAATGGGGGTACCCAGACTTGCTTGCCTGCAGCCCACGGCGTGGCTCCATCGACGGCCTGGTACGGCCCAGCTTCAGCAACAACAACTCAAGACCCTCGCGAGGCGGACGACACCAAGACCTCCACGAGGAGCGGCCTCCTCAGGCTGGCTCCCGAGGATCGGAGATCTCTATGCAAACCCTCACCTCATGAGGTCCGGATGACGTAAGCCATGACGACCAAGGCCAGGCGGGTGCCAGCGGGCGCAGTGTACCAGTTTCCTCTTTGGTGCTAAAGGGGCAAGCGCAGGCGCGGAGTCCTGAGGAATCAGCCAAAGGCTTCCATTCCCGTGCAACAAGACCAAGACCGCCAGGACGGCAGGACGGAGGTCATCACCGAGCCCACCACGGCATCACGACCAGAGGCTTTTGCAGGCGAAGACTACTTTTGTCAGGATAGCATGTACTAGTTGTCTCCCTTCGAATTTGGCCGTTGTGGGATCCCTTCCCGCCTTTCATTTGGGAAGAGGACCAAGGCCACTATAAATAGGACTTAGCCACCACCGTAGAGAGGGATCAGATCGGATCGGACCCCCGGATGGATCATTCAGATCACCCTCACTCCACCAGCTCACTCGAGCTCAAGAACACCTCTCCTCCTGAGGCTGTTTGCCACTGTACTAGTTCATCCTCAGCCCCTCGAGGCCAATCCACCACAAAGCAGGAGTAGGGTTTTACATCGCAAGGTGGCCCGAACCTGGGTAAACTGCTGTGTCTCTTTTCCTTACAGTTCGTCGAGCTAGGCTGTGAGATTAGCGAGTAGGCTGACTGGGGAGGATGAGTTCTTGGCACGCACCCCAGAGTTCGAACCTCTCAAGGGTTTGCGGAACCCGAAATCCGACAATGATGATCATGGACTTGCTCAAGATCTTGAAAGCATGCTCAGACACTAGGTTGTATCCTCGGTATCAATTGGAATGTGCCCTCCATTTGCCGATTGGTCTATAACCACAGTTTCCATTTCATTCTAAGTATGCCATTCTTTCAAATTCCTACAAATGATCAATTGTGAATTGCCTTAGCCTGGTATGAAGAGTTTCAATGATCTATGTATCAAAAGTAATTCTTTTTGCCACTTAAGGGAATAATTCTACGAGTCACCTTTCCTAAGGTGCCCCGTTATGGAATCATGCACTACAAAAAAAGACACATCCGTGACATTTTGGGCCGAACAAAATTTTTTCTGTCATGCTTATCACACTTCTATGACGATAATTGTGACAAAAGCACGTATCATCATAGATGTGGTGGGCTGCTACTTCTATGACAAAAAATCATGAAAGAAAATGTGCTTTTCATCCTTGGCGGGCCTGGGACGCACCTGCATGACATTCTTTGGGCCATCCATGGCGGAAAAAATCATGGTAGAAGCGAGGGCGAGGAAAATTTCGGGGAGTTCCCGGTTACGGTGGGTGGTCGGGGCCGAGCGATGCACGGAGGTTTGCGCGTTTCTCCTGTAGACGTACGCGCGTGTGTGTGAGGCGTTGGGCTCTAACTGAACCCGAGCAATTGCACTAGCTACGTTACTGAACCCGAGCGATCGATCCCTGGCTGTTAACTGAACCCGAGCGATTCCTTCGCTACTGCTGCTAACTGAACCCGAGCGATTGATCACTGCTGCTGCTTGCTGAAGCCGATCGAACCTGCTGCCTCTTGATGAACAGTGAACATGGGGGTTAGTTGAACGAGTTGAGATGTACGTGGTTTGGGGTTGGATGAACAGTTCCCGGTGGGGGTTGGATGAACAGGATCCCGTGGTAGTAGAGGACGTTGCCGCTAGATGAATAGGACTCCAATCGAGAGGAGGCTGCCACACAGCCGAGCCGGTGGGGGGTGGATGAACAGGACCCCGTGGAGGGCTGGTTGAATAGGACCCCGTGGAGATGGCTGGTTGAATAGTAGCCGGCGGAGGTTGGATGAACAGGACCCTGTGGTGAACAGTAGATGGTGGAGGCTGGAGGAAGTCGACGGTGGATGAACAGTAGCAGGTGGAGGCTGGAGGAAGTCGACGGTGGATAAACAGTAGCCCGTAGAGTCTCGTTTTGCGGTACGCCACACCCCTCCCGATGAACAGGACCGCGTTTCGACCGTAGGCACTCCAACACAAGTCCGTTTCCTCCGTTTTGCGGTACGCCACACCCCTCCCGATCTACAGGACCCCGTTTCGACCGTAGGCACTCGAACACAAGTCCGTTTCCTCCGTTTTGCGGTACGCCCGACCCTTCCCGATGAACATGACCCCATTTAGACCGTACGTGGTCGAACAGAAGGCCGTTCTCCTCCGTTTTGTGGTACGCCAGACCCCGTTTCGAGTGTTCCGTCCAAGCCAGTTGGCTCCCATTAAACACGACCCATTCCGACCCAGTCTGTTGCCTCCCGATGGACAGGACGCTGTTTCTCTGTTCTGACCTAGCCGGTTGGCTGCCGATGAACAGGACGCCGTTGCTGCCATCCGTTGCCTCTCCTTGTACACGAGCCCTGGTCGTACAAATGCGCGAGTAGGCATTCGAGACCCCGCCCGTATGTATGTACGTGGCGATATTTTTTGGCATCTGGCTGTACGTACGTGTACACGGTTTTGACTGGACTGCCTGAACTACTACGTCGGGGGCTCTACTACTACACGTGCCGCTGCTTGCTCGGCCATGGCTCATCATTGCAGAGAGACCGATCGACTAGTATGTACGTACACATTCGCGACCAGAATGACAACGCTACGTACGCTTCGACTAGGTGGGTCCCGACTGTCAGGGAGGATAAGGAGGCACTTCCTTGCGTGCGAAGTTATTGATGGTGGGTCCCAGCGGTCAGGGGGGAATCATTTTTTTGCCCGTAATATGGACGCACTTCCTTGCGTGCGAAGATGTAGCTGGTAGGTCCCAGCTGTCAGGGGGGAAACATTTTTTTCGCAAAATACAGAGTCCCTTCTGGTGGGTCCCGCTGTCAAGTGGAGGAATAATTATTTTACGTGTAATAAGGAGGCACTTCCTTGCTGCGGCCGTGGACCCAGCTATCCGATGGAAGTCGTTCCTTGACCACGTTGACCACGCCGCACCGAGAGCACCAAGGCGGCAGACGACGGCGAGGCCTAGGAAGGGGACGACGCGGAGCCGGGGAAGACGCGGCAGTGGATGCCCACGCGGAAAGGAGTACGAGGGTTGACTGGTTCGGCTGCGGTGTGAGGCTGCCGTCGCCGCAGAATAACACGGGTTGTGGGCTAGCGGTGGGAGTAGGGTGGGGCGGTGAGGCCTGCGCGGCAGCACAGCCGGCCATTGGAAGCAGGAGTAGGCGGTCTCGCCGGCGCTGGTTTGGGTGGCTAGTGCAAGAAGATCAGCGATTGAAGAAGCAGCAGGACCGTTCAATTAAAATCCAACGGTCACTGCTGCTAGAATCGTTTGTTGACTAAGTTGACAAAGCCCTGCGTACGCGTCAACTTAGTATGCCCACGGGTCAGCCTCCGAACCGGTGCACCCCAGATGTCAATGGGAGGAATCTTTTTTTTCACGTAATAAGGAGGCAGTTGCTTGCGTGCGGCCATGGACCATGGGGGTCCCTACTGTCAGCCTCTCCACGTACATCCCTATTCTGATGGCTGTCGTTTGTTGAATGTTGAGCACGCCGCGCCTAGAGCACGAACGCGGTGGACGACGTTGAGGCCTAGGAATGGAACGACCCGGAGCCGGCGAAGACACAGCAGTGGACGCCCACGTTGAGGAGAGTATGACGGTTGACTGGTTCGGCTGCGGCGTGAGGCTGCCGTCACCAGAGAATAACAGGAGGTGCGGGTGGGTAGAGGGATTGCCAGGCCAGCGGAGGGAGTAGGGTGGGCCGCTGAAGCCTGCGTGGCATCACAGCCGGCCACAAGAGGAGGGAGTAGGTAGTCCCGCCGGTGCTGGTTTAGGCGGCTGGAGCAGGAAGATCAGAGATTTAAGAAGCACGTCGGCCGTTGGATGGACATCGAACAGTCGCTGCTGCTAGAATCGTGTGTTGACTGACAAAGCCTTGCGTAAACAAGTCAGCCACGAAATCTTTGGAGTGTACAACCCATTTGCTATTATTTTTATAATTTACATCTCATTTGCTAATTCATATGGAATTTATTGCAGCCCATATTCCATTTATAGAATTGCTGCCCATTTTCTAGTCAGTGTCAGGGTTAAAAATTTGAACTAAAAAATATGCGAAATTTTAAAATTCGCATATTTTTGCTGGGGAACAAAATATTCTTAATCCAAAAATTAGTAGCCATACTAAAACAAATTTAAAAATAAAGTTGTACTATGTTATGTTAAAATCCAATGAAATATAAAATATCAGTGAAGAACAAAAACAAAAAACGAAACTAATTGCCCATTGGCTATATTTTTTTTGGAATTTGCAACCCCTTTCATATTACTTTTAAGATTTACTGCCCATACTTTTTGGCCAGGCCGGAATGCATCCCTCCTCGTCTTGAAAGATTTGCAACCCGGTAAGTCGAAGAAAACAAATAGGCCTAGCTTGGGTATTCTTCAAAAAGAAATAGTGGGCTACCTATTTTCCCAAAGAAAAAACTGTTGGCTGGTCATGTTGTTAGACGGGCCACAGAGATCGCACAACCCAGTTTATAGCCTGCTGCTCTGAACAAATCCTCAAAAACAATACGTTGTGCAATTCTGTCGTTAATTGACTATACGTTGACAATGATGTGGGTCCCGGATATCAGCAGGCTGGATTAGAGTAAAAAAACGAGGGGTGCATCTGAGTAGTAAAGAGGCGCTTGCTTGTGTTCGGGAGTGGATTTGGTGGGTCCATACTGTCATACTCACAACTACAGTCCTCTCCCGATTCACTATGTTGACAGGGCCGGACGGCAGCGCCGTTGCGAGCGCACCAAGGCGGAGGACGACGGCGAGGCCTCGGATGGGAATGAACATGAGCTGGGGAACATGCGGTAGTATGGCCGTAGGCGGAGGGGAGTACGAGGGTTCACTGGTTCTGGTGCGGGGTAGGCTGTCGTCGCCGGAGAAGAATAGGATGTCGTGGGGAGTAAAGGGATGGCCTGGCCAGCATTTCAGGGTACGATAGGGCGGTGATGCGTGCACGACAGCGTAACCAGCCGTAGAAGGCGGGAACAGGCGCTCCCGCCAGCGCAGGTTTGGTTTTGGCGGCTGGACCAGTCAGACCGAAAAATTCATTATGCTGGATTATGAGAATTAATTTTATATGGCTAAAACTTATTGTAAAATGCTGCGGAGCACCTTTTTCTTCTTGAGGTTTTTTTGAGACAATTTTCTTCTTGAGGTGTGAAGCCGAGCACATTCAGAAGCCCTGGGATAAAGTGGTGTCGCCAATGTGTTGGGCTGGGTTGGGTAATCTTATCAAAAAATAATAATGGACCAAAACTATTTACGACATTGACTACGATTTGCATGGGTCCGGTGGTTGCAGGAAGAAAATGGTGGGAGAAAAAAAACTGGTCGCTATCTTTGCCTAAGAATAATATCAACTGAATGTAACGACACTCTCATAGGAAATAATATGCTCCTGTTAAAATTTGACTTTTCAAATCGTAAATTTAAAGAACTGGTGCATGAGCATTTAGCTTTATTTGTTTATTTATTTACTTACTTACTTATTTATGTTTAGGGGACCATGAGCATGTACCTGGGCCAGATTCAAGTGAGAGCCTCCCTTCTAGTTAATTATGGGCTCCTCTATTGGGCCTTCATCACTGGGCTGCATGTTATCGACAAGTGGAAAATGTGTTCCGTACCAAAAATAGTATGCGCTATGTACGGGGAACTAAAGTATCGGACTGTGCAACGACTTCCAAGACATTGTGTATGTCATTCTAACAACAGATTTATTCAACCAACAGAAAAAATATACTACTGATTGTACATTGAAAACAACAGCAGCAGCAACCAGGGCTGGGGGTACAACAGAAGCAGTAAGCAGGCCAGAAGAGTAAAGACGCAACTCTCTCTTCCAAACCAGACATCAGCCATCATTACAAAAGGGCTACCAAAAAAGAACAAGTGTATGCATCAAACTAAATAAAGATCCTACTACACCAAGTGTACGCATCTAACTAACTGGCTCAGTTAGACATTACTATTTATTAAGCTGTGGAGATTGGCTGACGGCTTGAACCAGATGGGTGCCTGACGGGGGAAACTCCAGCCAGTAGGTCAAAGTCTGATATTTGTGACCCTCTCTCCTACTTTGGGCTGCAGAGCGTGGCGGCACATATCAGGGTATGGTGCATGGAGAGACACATGGTACGCTGTGTACACACAGTTTTTCCTGATGAACGAAACCACGCTGCCATCATGATCCTTGCCGTCGGTTATCTCCTGGTTAATAGGATAATTCAGTCCGAGAAACAGAGAGCGTGTACCAAGGCTACTTACCAGCCTCCAGTCAAAAATTCCTGAAGGCCCAGAGAAGCTGGGATCCTGCTCAAAGACCTTGCAGTGACTATGATTGTATTCCGTGAAACAACACGTCCGGTACGTGCGAATGATCATCAATCATTCACCGTCGTCTAATCGAGCCAGGAACCACCTGCAATTGCCATGCCGCTTTTCTTTGAAAGGTTCTGGGATTAGGAAGGGTAGGGACACCAGGCGGCCTACAACATCATATCAAGTTGGAGTCAAATAAAAAAGGGCTCGTACTGTAGTCAATCTTAAGAACATCATGTTATGAGCATGAATATTTTTTTAGTAAATGTTGACAGTAATATAAGCAAGCCATCATGATATCATAGGAAAGTAACATATTGCTGTAACAGTCATTTGTAGCGATGACTGGAGTAGGCCACCATACGTCCAGCCATAGAAGGAGTACACAGCGTAAATGAATCCCTTGTGTTCAATGGCATCAGAGAACCATGGAGGATGTATGATCCTGTGATGGACATGCAGATTTATCCACTTACCACAGTGACCTGTCAGATAGGTGAGACCGCGGTTGAAGAACGCAATTAGCCTGAAGTCTTTATAAT
Organism: Thinopyrum elongatum; assembly: GCA_011799875.1. Classification (NCBI taxonomy): domain Eukaryota; kingdom Viridiplantae; phylum Streptophyta; class Magnoliopsida; order Poales; family Poaceae; genus Thinopyrum; species Thinopyrum elongatum. The sequence continues at coordinate 353,620,060 of CM022300.1, read as the reverse complement.
TCATAGATCTTGTGGACACTTGGCAGATTACAACCTTGAGCAAATCAAACTTGGTATCATGTTGGCTACTGTAAGATTCCGAGTATTCTGGGCCGCGGTGCCAAAGCAATGAAGTGTTAATCAAAGGAAGGGGGATCAATCACCGGGTGTAGACCTCCACGAGCATCCAGCTGCCGCGACCGTCGACGAGCACCATCCAAGACGTGTTCATGCCGACCCAGTACATACCGTTAATGTAGTTGAGGGTGACGGGGATCGGATCGCAGTCGAGGGGGTTGATGCTCGCCACCCTACGATCGTTATGCTGTGTGACACGCCATTTCTGAAGATCAGGCGGCATCAGCAAGCAGGGAGCTGGCTTAAAAATCTCCGGCCTGAGGGCTTTGAGTAAACGGTACAGCCCCGACGAGCATGCGGCGAGCGGCATGGTACAGAGATTGTCCGGACATGAAACAAAGAGCTTGATTACCTCTGTGGGGAGCGAATTCCAGCCGCTCTTTCGGCGGACGCTGCTCGGTTCTGCCATTGTTAGTGCTTGGGTTTCGAAAGAGGGGGGAGGCGTGAATATGTGCTGCGGGAAGTGGACAGATGATGATTACAATGTAGCAGCAGCACGCCGCTTGACTTACAAGACACATCCCAACAGCGTAGGGTCATATCGATGCCAGACAACTTGCTTGAGTGATCACAGTACTAGTACAATAAACTATAGTACCTACTACTATGCCCTAGTTTGCATATAGTGGAGTAGGACTCTGCTCTACTACTAGCACCGGAGGAGTAGTATATTGTAAAATAGTTACAAACTTCAATGCCCGAGCGTGGAACGACTACGAACCGCCATCGGTGCTAACTCCAATCCCCAGCAAACGTTCGCTGGGAGACATGGCAGTTGCAAACGCTTGTGACGCAGTTACAATACATGTGTAAGGGTGGCGGTTTTGTCAAATACTATGGCTTAAAAACAGGCCACCGTCGGATGGAAATCTGATGGTTATGTGGGATTCGCCAGGATTGTGCTCGTGGCGAACTATCACCAGATATCATTACTAAAAAAAGGTTAAAACACCCGGGGCTATAACTTGCACCGGCTGACCACTAGCAATGATACTAACATAGTTGTAAAATGGTCAAAGAACGTGGCTACGTGGTGTTTGGAATTATATGCAAACTAGCAAGATGCCCGTGCATTGCACGGAACATCAAGATGCATGTTTTTACAAAACAACTGTCTTGATTGACCCATGCAGGAGTAATCCCATGTGTAAAAACTAATGATATCTGGAGAATTTCATCGGAAAAATGGTATCTCGAGAATTTCATTGAAAAAATGATATCTCGAGAAAGATGAGAGATAAGGTGAGGAGGAGTGGGGCGTGGTGGTGACTGGTGGTCAGACTGGGCGGAGGCAAGGGGATGGACGGCGCCGGCAGCAGCCACCATGCCAGATTGTTCCAGAGACTTCCTTTTTTAATTGCTCAACAATGAGGTTGTGGGAGATAAGGATGAACGAGGGAAGGCCTTATCTGCAAACGTGGAGAGAGGTGCAGGTATCTTTTTGCAAAATTGCCATAGTTTGCTTTCTATCCGTCAGATATAGATCGGACGGTCTATATTGCAAGATGGCAGGCACACCATCATCACCAACTCTGTTTTTTTATAAGAGAAAGTAGAGAAGTAGAGAAAGTAGAGAGTAGAGAAATGGAGGGAGTACTAGTAAGGACACCATCTACTGCTTCGTGTGCTACTCCTGCGCTCCATTCGGCGGGCGCAACGTCCCCTACAGCCACTCCCGTTTCATGGACGGCCTGGTCGATGCGTGCAAGGTGCCCAATGTCTACAAGAGTTTCGGCTACGAGAGGTACGTCGACCAGCAATCGCTGGCGGAGCATAGTTCCAGATGCGCGCACACGCCCTGCTACTGCTATGAGTGCACGCCGCCATTTGAGGGCTCGCCGGCGAGCCTCGTGCATCACCTCACAGCACCGTCCATCAATCACTACTGGCCCGCGGTGGTGAACATCAAGTACGAGACATGCTACCCGTTTGCCGTGCCGGAGTCGCTGGAGGATCACCGCTGCCTGCTAATCGCAGAGGAGGACGGCAACATCTTCCTTTTAGCCGTGGGCACCGGCAAGGCCCGCGCAGGCCATCGCCCCATCTCTGTAGTGTGCGTCAGGGGCAACGCCGCTGACGCTGACACGAGGCTGCTGTACCGGTGCGTCCTACTGTTACTGCCTCTCCGAAGTACGAGGGCGCCCACGTCGCCTCCATCACGCTAAATGGGACTGTGCCGAGCTGCTCCGTTCCCGGCAATGTGGACATGGAAGACGCCTGGTATGATTTTCACCCCAAGATGATGCACGGAGACTCCAAGGAGGTTCACCTGGTCATATGCATTACCAAGTCAACTGTTCATCATTAGTCTTCGATCAATGTAAGCCACTGTCTAAGCATGTGGAGACTTCTTATTTATATAGTATAGAACCTTCCATGCATGATTTTGCTCTATTAGAGTATCACGCTTGAATAAAAGTGTATCCATTTATGGTTTACTCTAGAATCTTCCATGTATGCTTTTGCTCCATTAGAGTTCTCGCTTGCCATTTATGAGATTAATTGTGAATTTTTACTACAGTAACAGTGAAAGACTTAAGATGAACCATTTCTTACATTTCCTCTGCCCCCTTCCAAGTCATCCTGATAAACAAAATCGATACTCAAAAAATAATTCTTAAAGATCATTTCTTGCAAAGCACGATAAGTGTTATTTCTTCAAAAGTTTTGGATGCAGGTTGAACACGTGAACACTTTTGTTTGCAGAAGATACTTTTTTATCTATTTAGCCTACATTTACTATTCACCCGGATGCTTGTGAGCTCTAGAGAAGAAATAATATCCTTAGAGACCTATCGATACTCGTTACACATGAGATGACCCCCACATACTTTGTCAAAATAAACAACTCCCCGATCAATGCATTTCACTGTTCCGTACAATGCACGGGCACCTTACTATATATAGTACGACCATAAATTTAACTAACATTATATATAGTACGATAAATGCTCATGCATGTCATAAAATATTATATTATTGAAAACTATGTTCAAATACGAATCTAACGATATAGTTTTTGTTGACATGCACTAACATTTTGTCAGTTAAATCTTCAGTCAAATTACATGGGGGACTAATAAACCACGACGGATGTAGTACTAGTGTAGAGGGCGGCGCTGCACGGGAGTCTCACCCCGCTCGTGGCGCGGCAGTAAAGCCGTCATATCACAGAACCCCACCACTCCCAGTAATAAGTGGCCTGGTAAAATAAACGGACAAGAAACCATCACATCCCTCTGTCTTTTTTGCATTTCATCTCTCTGCATTTACTTTGTCCGGTTCATCTCGCACACTTGATCCCTAGCTACTACTCCTAGGGCCGGTTCTTTTGGCGGCTTAAAAAATAAGCCATCTCTTCCCCAGCTTTTCCCATAAGGCGCCGCACTCATTCATTTGGGCTTCTAAACTACTACCTCCGTCCTGGTTTATTAGTCACCATTGTAATTTGTGCTAAATTTTGACCAAAGATTTAACTGATAAAATGTTAGTGCATGTCAACAAAAGTTATATTGTTGGATTCGTATTTGAACATATTTTCCAATGATATAATTTTTGGTGACATGCATAAACATTTCATTAGTTAAATTTATGGTCAAAATTTGACACATATTACAATGGGGACCAATAAACCAGGACGGAGGTAGTAGTTATGGGATTTCTCCTTCCGTCCTTGAAAGATTGTACTTCCAACTTTGTTGGAAAGTCAAACTTTTGTATGTTTGATCATATTTATACAATACTAGACCAACATTTATGCCATCAAATTAGTAGCATTAGATTCATGGTAAAATATATTTTTGCCATATACCTATTTGGTTTCACAAACTCGGTCAAACTTTGAGATAGTTTGACCCTCCAACAAAGTTGGACGTACACTCTTTCAAGGATGGAGCGAGTACTCATCTAGAAGCCTGGTACTCCTAGTAGTAATACTCAAAGTAGGAATTCCAATTGCAGGGCACAACTTGTTAGGCGAAAAATTCGATACAGGGTGTATGTAGCGGTTTGGGAATTTGCATGCCTTCCCGACCAGTGAGATACTCCGTACAAAGTACGATAGAGAAATGACCACAGAGAAGGAAGCTAAAAGTAAACAATCAAACGAGCATTTTTGCATTTCTTTTGCATTGAATCGTTTCACAAGCTTGACTAGTGCTGTTTTACTACTTTTACAAAAACCGCATCATAATGTTAAAACATGCATTTGCATGTACATACTCCCTCCATTCCTTTATCTAAGGTGTATTATTTTTAGCACAGTGACCAAGGCACATAATTATGCACTAGTTAGGACAAAATTACCCTTCTCTAATTTGTAAATTAGCGGGAAGTGAATCATTTAGTCTAGGAAAGAAAGACATACACACAATCGGGAGAAAGATAGTTTTCTTTTCTTTCTCTACAAGGCGAGATACTTGCAAGCAGGGGAGAGATACTTTCCTTTTTTTGTAGGGCCAAGATCGGAATTACGAGGAATTAGAACAAATGCACCTTACATTGTGGAATTTTATCAAAAAACAAATACACATTACATAAAGGAACGGAGGGAGTAAGTAATAGTAGTAGCACAGTCTGCAAGCATATATAGAGAGAGACGTGTAGTGCGATATATAGTTAAGTTTGTGCTATATGCACGTACTTACAAAATGTGTACGGATACACAAGGTTTCCAAACTTTTCCTTTTATATACTTAATTAAGGACACTAATAATTCCAAAACGTTCGGGATTTATCATTTCTGTCCCAAAACTAATGAGATCGCCTTACGAAACTAAATCTCTACTCCTATAAAACACTCAGTTGGTGATGATGGTGTGTCTGCCATCCATCATTTATGACGATTAGGTCTGCATCTAACGGCTGTGAGGTAAGTTGTGGCATTTTTGCAAAAATAGCCCTCTCTGCTCCAATTTGCAGAAAACCCCTTATTATCTTATAAGCAAACACATCCCTCCCTCACCTCATCAAAACAGCCTAAGAAATATATTTTGAGTGAAAAGTAATATATTTTTAGTGGTATATATGTATATCAAAACAAGAGTGTTTTCTTTCAAGTTTGTGAACAAGTACTATTCTACTTTGGATCCGTTGCAACGCACGGGCACATCGCTAGTTTATTCCTACTAAAAGCCACGGTGCTCGCAGGAGCGCTTGCGGCGCGCCATGAGTGCCCTGGTGCGCGACCGTTTCCCAGCGCGGCGACACAACGCCTCTTCCTCAGCCTCGCAACTCGTGAGGTGCTGATTTGTGGCTTGCCGGCGGGCGAGCGCGATCTCACCTGTCTGGTGATCCGGTGCCAACAGGTACTCCTCCTCGCTGGAAGCGTGCACCCGGTCCATGTACTGCCAAGCGTAGATGAGGCGCTTGGGCCCGACTGCACTCAGGGCTTTGGCACGGGCGTCCTCTGCCGCCCTCACGACCCTCGCATGATCCTTCTGCCAAAGAGCCAATTGCCTGACTCTCTCGGACGCGACATAGGCCTGCTAGGCAGCATGCCTCGCGGCGCACTTCTCTTCCTCGGCCTTCATCTCCTCCTCTATTTTGGCGTGCTCTGCCGGAGGCAAAGCCTCCCACAAGGAGACCTCCATTTCTTTCCAAAGCTCCTCAAGGCTAGGGGGCTCGGCGGGCGGCACGAATTTCTCCTCATAGCGGGGAGCCGACGCGTCATCCGACGCGTGTGCTGGCGAGACTGGGAACGCCGACGCGTCCACCTTGACACGTCGCGGCGAGGAGCGGAACGCCGACGCGTCCACCTCGACGCGTCGCGGTGAGGAGCAGAACGCCAATGGGTCCTCCTCGACTAGTGGCTGCAAGGAACGGAACGGCGACGCGTGACCCTCCGCGCGGGGCAGCGAGGGGCGCCTAGGGCTTGGGATGGGTGATGCCATGGTGGTCGACGTGGGAGGGAGGGGGAGGAGATAGCGATGAACATGAGCGTTCTTCCGAATGCCGTGGGAGGCGCAGTATTTATAGCGAGCAATGGCATACCTACGTAAGATATGTTGCGTGATTAACGTAACAGCTAGGTGGGCATATTTGTTGGAGTAAATTATGGGGGAGGGAAGGGGTGGAAATATTGCTGGTCACAATGGATTGGACGAGCGAGGGGGCAGGAGAGTCATGCATGCAGATTTTTTTCACACGGGGTGGAGTGGTGGGACTGTCGGAGGGAGAAGGAGAGTCAAGCAGGCAGATTGTTTTCACACATGCAGAGGAAAAGATTTGGAGATGAACGGGCTTCCTGCGGGTATGGGGAACGGTGCATAATAAGTCATCTTACATGCAATGAACTGACTATTGCATGCCGGGCTAGGTATAGTCTCAAGTCATTAAAAACATACACGCCACACACATGTTCAGATTTCAAGGTGCACTAAATTATTGCATGCGATGATTAAGGCTAGCCATAGTGGTGGTATCTTAGCTGTTATCATGCACACGGGAATAGCAAACATGCTGATGTGGCAAAGAATTAAAGAAGAGAGGGGGGTTAGAGTAACATAGGTAGATACCGTATCATGTTAAATACTATGCTACTTTGTGTCATGCATGGCACTATAAAGGTAGTCCCGTATCATACACTAGTATCATGCACATGATACTAGCATATGATACTTTCCACTATGAGTAGCCTAAAGAGAATATTGACTAATGCATGTAGAAATCTTTGTCATTTACTAGTGTTCATGCATCCATGCCATGCGATAATGCATTGGTAAACACATTTTTTGTGAAGATTGAGAGCATTAATTGAGTACTTTTGCAGACTACAAAAACTATTCCACCGCCTCTATCTTGGTAAGAGTAGGTAAATTTTTTGAATCGAGCCCTTTAAACTAGAAGGGAGGTAGTAGTACTCTAATAGCTAACCTTGTTGTGATGACTAGATAGGACATGGCACACACCTGGACGGAGGAACTAGTCTGCATTGTGCATATAAGTTTTGTCTGAAGTCAATGTACCTCTACTTTGACCAAACTTATAGAAAAATGTATCAACATTCACAATGTCAAATCAATATTTTTATACTCATTATGAAATGTAGTTTCATAAAATATATATTTGGTATTGTAGATATTGAAATTTTTAGTATACATTTGGTCAAACTTTGCAAACTTTGACTTGACACAAATCTTACGCGGAGTAAAAATGACCAGAGGGAGTATCATGCATGCGGAGTAGGCAAAAAAATTTGCTCATTTATAGCTGTCCGAAGTCTCAAAGGGTGCGACCGCGCGAGGGAGGCGAAGGTCGTGGGAGGCGCGATGGTTGACGGAATTAAGTGAAGTTACATGCACGCGCCGGCATGGTGTGCGAACATGCAGAAGCTATACCGTCAGGCCTACGATGTGGGTCTAGTAGACATCACATCTAGTGGGTCCCACATAGTACTAGAGAACTCTTTGGGGGCATGCAGCCATTTATCCACTGGGCAAGCCACCACCCCACGCCGTTCGCACATCCTACTCATCCCCGTCTTCTACCTTACAACAGTTCGCTCCCAGTCATCCCGTCCTTTCACATTACACCAGTTCCACTTCTCCTAACCTGCCTCCAAAATCCATGGCCTCCCAAATCTCCATGATCGGCGGTGAGTACAAGGTTAGAACCATCACCGGTGATGAGTTCATCATCATCTACACCCGTAGATCCGCGACGGTGGAAGCATGCCTTGGTCGCTTACTACACTTGTTCAAAAGTTCAAAGGATGAGTGGGTCGCTAGGCTAGATGTTGAGTACACCACAGTCCTGGAAAAGGAGAAGCTTCTAAAGGTGGCAGAGATGAAGAAGCCCGCCGTGATCCAGGTTTGCGTACATAACGTGTGCTTGGTCTACCACATATGCCATGCCGACGTTAGGTGCCAGGATTTTGAGTTCTTTCTCAAGGACAAAAAGAGTGAAATTCGTTACTGTAGACTTTACGAATGATAGGAGAGTCCTGGATCGGATAAGCCTTGTTGTAGGCCAGCCCTTCGATCTCCAGAAGGAAAGCCCGGTGTCCTCCTCTCAGCCTTCAATGCTGACCCTGGAAGCAGCCCTGATTGATCCTTCGTACGCTCAACTGAAGAAACCTCACTCGGAGTTTCATCATGCATGGGAGTCGAAGACAAGAGATGAAGATCACATCTTGTACGCAGTAATGGATGCCTACCTTTGTTTAAATATCTACAAGGGTTGGATGAAGAAGCAGAGCCCAGTGTCCGGTTCAAGCGAAGAAGTGTCGGTGAAGAGGAAGAGGAAGAGGGATGAGGACAAAGTCGAGGACATGGACTCGGATTCCGAGTAAGGTGGTAGTGCCATTGCTCATGCTGGTTGTACTGCAGTGTCAAGCGGACTAGTTGCTTAGTTTTATTTCAGGGGTGTGTTGTGCTGAGCCCCTAGCAGAACTATGTTATGTTCTTTCTCATTATTTGAACTCTTTAGTACGTACAATAGTACTAGTATGTCTTACTACTATTCTTCTTGTAGTTGGTACTACTACTCGTATCTTCGCGTTCCTACTGTACTTAATACGTACTAGTAGTGTAATTTGGGTCAGTCGATTTGTGAAAGAAGTTCGACGGAGCGACGGAAGAAGACAGCAGAGAAGCTACCCCAATATCTATATTAGGGTGGCAGGGTGCCCATGATCTATCTTATGAGTTTTGGGTGTGGAATGTAGTTCGCCGGAAAAAATGGATCGTGCCCAGGGTTAAACGGATGGCGGGGGTGGGGGGGGGGAGCATGGCGGTGGCATGCGGTTCAGGGGAGGGCGGGGCGGCGGCGGCAGGCGGTTAGGCCTGTGGTGAGCTTGCGGCTCGATGCCTGAGAGAGAAGATGAATAGTGCATCATTTTCGGAGATTGAAGAAGCCCTTCTGGCCGTCCATGTTGCATCCAACGGCTCACAAGAGTCGACTGACCCAAATTGTTCCTTTAGATTGCAGGATCCATGTGGCATTCAAGGTCTCGAAGGTAGATTCCACGTCCGCACCCGGTTTGTGGGCTCGGCGCGGGCGCGACCGGCTTCCGCCACAACAGCCACCATGCACGCCTCCTCCGCGCGGGCGGATACGACAATGACATGCTAGCTCCTCCTCATCGGCGTGCTGGAGCACATGCTCGTCCTCCTCTTCGTACGCTGCGGGCATAGACACGGCTCCACCTGCTCGCGTGCTTGGCAGCGCGGCGGCATCGCGAGGAGGGACTGCTGACGACGTGAGAGGGCGATCCTTCGGCTTCATGGCACAGGGATGGCGGGGACACGGCGGTGATGGGCGAGAAATGGTCGACCGGAGCAGGCGGGCACTGGCATGCGCAACGGTGGCGGCGGCATATTGATGAGTGCACGTATGGGAGCTTAGTTTAATTTTATATAGGGTTGGTCAAACTTAAAAGAACACCGTACTAGTACACGTAAACATTAGACTGAGGCAGCGCTTATCCACATTAGTTAGCACAGCATCGGTACGGAATCCTGTGCAAGCACGTGCACCGCGGCCGCGTGGTCGATCGAATGGTGCGTCACCGTGTCGCACTCGAAGGACATCCACCGAACCTTTTTGTGTGTGTGAAAACAATCCCCGAATATTACTCTACTTTTTTTTCCTGGAAAAGTTCTTCATGCTACAATATTTTCATATATTGGAATTTGGCTTTAGTTCATGCTTATTTGGATTTGGACATTTTAGGTGCGCCCTAGACATTTTTTTAATACTGATTCTGTGTGTGTGACAGAGAGAGAACGCATGTATGTGTCCATATGTGTGTTGTGGCAGAAGGGCAATGTGGAGACGGTATGCGTGTGATAGAGACATCAAGAGGTGTGAATGTACAAATGATCATGCATTAGTGAGACATAGAGAGATGCCGATATGTTGTGTATACATAAGAGAACGGTCTTCTATTTGTACTTGTGTGTGTGCGAGAGAGAGAGAGAGAGACAGAGAGAGGAGCATCCGTAACACAACAACCATCTCTCTCGATTCGTTCATCGCTCGCACGATCACATGTAACACATGCATCAACACACACATTTTGACACCCTCACCCGGCCCCTGCCCGCCTCAAGGCCCGCACATCGCTCTCTATCTCGCACGCACAATCTCTTCGTGAAAACCCTATTTAGCATGTAGCTTTCCGTCACATACACACACATTCTCTCCATAGGTTTGATTTCTCTCAATATCACACACACACACACACACACACACACACACACACACACACACACACCACACACAACCACACACCACACACACTGCACACAAACTCCCCCCTCCCCCGAGCACACAATTCATCCCCATCCAAGGTTATATGGCGACCACTCTCGCTTGTGCTTCTCTGCACCCCAGCATGCACACCACCTCAATCTTCAAAGAGGGCATCGAGGAGATCGAAGACGGCGATCACACTGCACTAGAGAATGCGGGGGCCATTTGGAAGCAGGATGATGTGATGACGGCTGACTGACTGCTCCCCCCCTCTCTCTCCCGCACAAAATTATCAATCCCTCAACCCACGAGATCCTTCCCCTCTTGTCCACGTTTTTCCAGCTCTCTCATCAAACCCGTTGTCTCTTCTCCTTCCACATGTACAAAATCCGGATGCACACGCATCTCACGTATATTACATGTCTCCATCTTTCTCACAGACCTAACTTCTTCCTCTCTCTCTCTCTCGCTCTCATGAGGTTTGTCTCCTACTCTCTCACCCACATATATACAATCTTTCCCACCCTATTTGCTCCATCTTCACAAGCTCTCTCTACATGTTTCATTCACACATTGGGATGTGTTCAAAATGTTGCTTTATAATGGATCATGTAGAGTTATGGTTGGTTTTGTTGCATCCTATACAAAGTAATAACTATGAAATGCATTTAGATTTTCATTTGATTGGGATTATGTGAGTTTGAGCATATTGTGAAGTACTATAGACCTGGTATACATCTTGGAATTCAACAATGATTCTAACTATTGAATTGTATAAACCATTACATTCGAAGTCAGTAGCTTAATATATTTATTTCACGATTACAACAAATGATTAATTCCACTACCAACTAAGAAAACAAATGTGTACTCCCTCCGTTTTTCCGCGTATTAGCATTCGTCAAAGTCAAGTTTTGTAAACTCTCACAAAGTTTATAACAAAAAATATTAACATATACAATAACAAATAAATACCATTAGATTCATTATTGAATGTACTTTCACATCATACATATTTGTTATGGTAAATGTTTATATTTTTCTATAAACTTGGTCAAACTTTAGGAAGTTTGACTTCGGTCAAACCTAATATGCAGAGTTAATAAAAACGGAGGGAGTACTAGTAGTTACTAGTACTACTCACTAGTTGCTTAGCCCAATCACCCAACACGCCAGACGGGGAGTTCAGTGTTACAAAATTTTGAGGTCGGCGGGAAAATCTCCCGCGACCCTGATTCGAGCAGTGAAAAGTTACCATCATACCCTCCGGAACAGGCCTACGGATGCTAGTGGGTAGGGGGCTGTTTTGGTAAATTCAGGTTCACCCTACCCAGCCAACCCCACCCGGCACCCAGAGTAGTACACCTGAATACTCCCATTTTCTATCCCCACCGCAAAATAGACTTCTCCACGGCACCGCAGCCTTCATGCTCCTCCCCTTCTACATCGGCGCACTCATCCACCATAGCGCATCTGCCTCATCGACGATGTCGTACGCCGCACTGGAGCCAGTCCATCGTCGTCGTTGTACACGGAGCCTCTTCCCCCGCACCATCTTCCACGGTCTCGGATCTGCTTCCCGGAAGCTGACGCCAAGCGCAGAAGCACCATCGTCGTGGACCATGAACTGACTCCCGTTGCCGACCATGATGCACAGATGCCGCCGTGACCATCATACTCCTCCTCGATTGGTAATGTGTACAATCTCTTAGCAGTACATGTGCAGTTCCAATTTTGTTCATACCTACCCTTCAAATTTCCTGGTTGCTATTGTTCCGGTAAAAGTAGTTGGTTATAGCTTGCATTGTCCAACAGAATATCACCTTGTAATTGTGCGTCGCTCCTGTATTGCACTGTGCTTGGGTAGGTTCTTCATCTGCAACCAGTAGTGTGGCAAATGATGGAAAGTTTTTTAGAACTAGCAAGATGCCCATGCATTGCACAGAACATCAAGATGAATTTGTATGAGTAGTTTATCTTGTGGGAGAAAAGGATGAACGAGGGAAGGCCTTATTTGCAAATGTGGAGAGGGGTGTGGGTATCTTTTTACAAAATTTCCATAGTTTCCTTCCTATCCGTCAGATATAAATCGAACGGCCTATATTGCAAGATGGTAGGCACACCATCATCACCAACTCTGTTTTTTATAAGAGTAGAGATAAATATAAATATAAAATAAATATATAATATATATAAGAGTAGAGAGGAGAGTACAGATAGCAGGGACGTCGGGAAAGGATCGCGCGCGCGCGGGAAAAAGCGGCCGGGCGCGCGCTAGTTTTGGCGCGCTGCGTCCGGCGCGCTTTATAAAATTCAACGCCCTGACGCGCCCTCCCACCGCTCTGTGCCTCGCCACCGCTCTCTCCCCACTCTTTCTCGCCTCGCCGCCACCGCGCCACCATGCCGCCGCGCCACCGGGAAACATGGGGTTACCGCATCGTCCGCGCGCGCCCCTCCGGCGGCTTCTTCGCCAAGATCCGGTTCGGCGAGATGCGCCTCGACCTCGGCACTTTCGACACAGCCCACGAGGCGCCCGCGCTTACGACATGTCGGTGTACTAAGTATTGGGCCACTAGTACCCCTTACTTGTGCACGGGCAGTTGTAGCCGTCCTCGCGGCAAGGCTTGCCGGGATCAGCTCGAGGTCGATTCAAGTCATCAAGGAAATCGTCAAGTCAGAGATCTGAGGATCAGCAGATAAGCAAAGCTGGAAATCGAAGACCAGCCTCCCCGGCAAGATCCTTGCCGGGGTGGCCTGAGGAGCCCGGCAAGGATCGGCGCACGGCAAGGCTTGGCGCCCGGCAAGGATCGAAGCCAGGCAAGGCTTGGCGCCCAGCAAGTTTCGGCGCCTGGTGAGTTTCTGCCACTGTGCCACCGCTTCGGCACAGTGATGAGTCTGACATTCTGGCTCCTTCCATGGATGCGTGGCGGCGCGCCAGTGGAGGAGAGCTTAAGCGGTGCTGATGGGATGGCCCCTTTTTCCATCCCCAAGAAAGTGAGGACACCTAAACGGACACCTCACGGTGCATTAAATGTGCTTGTCCTAATCCGTCAGGGGTTAGGTATGATACCCTGTAGCTACTTTACACCTCAATGTATGTACATTTTGCCACTGTGGAGACCCCTTTGAGCATATAAAAGGAGGCTCAAGGCAACTGCTACAGAGGAGGAGAACTTCTGGCCCATTCTGCATGCGTAGCTGCTCTTTGAATGTACTGTTCATTGCGAGCGCTCCTGAAGGCTGGGCTCAAGAACATCAATAAGAACACAAAGCAGGAGTAGGGTTTTACGCTGATCAGCGGCCCGAACCTGGGTAAAAACCTCACGCGTCGGTCACCAGTTCTGCTCTTTGTGTGTACCTCTCCCCCCGCCGAATCGTAAAAGGGGTCTCTCGGGATCCCATAGGTGTCATGCCCCGACATCTTTGGCGCGCCAGGTAGGGGGATTGAAGGTTGCGTGAACCTGATCTGGTGGTCGAGGCCGTAGTTCCTTCATTATGCCGCCCAAGAAGAAAAACATCACGACAGCACAACCGTCCGGGCCTGTTTTGCCCGCGCCTTCGCAGACAGGCGATGGTGTGGGTGCAGAAGGAAGAGGACTGGAACCCCCGCGGCGTTCTGGTGATCCAAGCCAAGCGAGCGGTATCGTTCGCAGTGGCAGTGGTAACTTGCGCGCCGCTGGATCTAGAGATGACGTTGTGTTGCCTACGGGTGGCACAACAAACTCTGGAGATCGAAGAGCGCCTGTTGGAGCTCCCGCGCCGGCACGAGCCTCGCAACCTGTCCAGGTCGTGCGAGATGAGCGACATCATGGCGCTGGTGGTTCGGGGCATCCTCACGAAAAGGTTTCTACGCATAGATCCCAAGACGCGCGGGACCAGCATGCACACCGAGCTGCCGGCGAGGGTGGCGCGCGGTTGCGTGACCGTGGTGGTGCTCCTTCTAACTTGGTTAGGAGTCAGAGCACCTCACGTACTTCGCACCTGTCGCCGCCACCTACGCCAGTGGAAGCCTTGGCACGTGCGCAGCTGCTCCTCGATTTTCCTCCCGCCCCGGAGAAGATGGAGGAGTGGCGAGCTACTATTCAGAGCCTTATCGGCTTCGCTAACAAGGATGGACCGCAAGAGGCAGGGCCCGCGTAGCGGAGGCCCATCGATCCGGCGCGAGTCTGGGCAGAGAAAACCGGAGGTGGTGCAACTACAGTGCACTCGCCTCCGCGACATCAGCGGCGGCCGACGGCTCAGCAAGTCGACCGCCATGAAGAAGTTTCCACGGCGTCGTCCGATCCGCGGATGCGCTGTGATCAGCGTCTGGTTCTCCAGGAACGAGGCAAGGAGGACGCTCGAACAACCATCGAGCGGCGACGGGAAGCGCGCTATCAGTCTGATAAGCGCGCGGGGCCAGTTGTCGATGAGCCCGCGCCAGGGAACGTAGGAGACCTGCCTTACGAGGTGGGACCTCCAGCGTTTACCCATGAGTTGCGGCAGGTCCAGTGGCCCAATCTCCGAACCTTCAAGCCAGAGGTCCCGGAGAAATATGACGGCAAGACCCATCCCTCAGAGTTCCTGAGCATCTACACCATTGCGGTGCAAGCTGCCGGGGGTCGAGATGACAAGATACTTGCCAACTACTTCCCGTTGGTGCTCAAACCCAACGTCAGGTCGTGGTTGATGCATCTGCCGGAGGATTCTATTTCTTGCTGGTCAGATCTGTGCCATCAGTTTGTTGGCGCCTTTGTTGGAGGCCACCAAGCTCCTGGCCAAGAAAGTGATTTGCACATCATCCCTCAGAAGGAGGGCGAGTCCTTGCGCAAGTTTATGCAGAGATTCAGCCGGGTGCAGTACAATATTCCTGATGTTCATCCTGCCGCTGTCATTAGCGCGTTTCATCAGAACGTGCGTAACCGCAGGATGCGGGAAGAGCTGGCGATGAACAAAGTCAGGAGTATTGCCAAGCTTTACACTTTGGCCGACAAGTGTGCTCGAGCTGAAGAGGGGAGAAAACTCCCCGGTGAAGCTGTTGGTGCGACAGGCGACTCAAAAGAAGAAGATGCCGCGGCTCCGTCAAGGAAAGGCCGGCGGCGGAATAGGAAGCGCGGAGGCAAGGCCGTGCTTGCCGTCGAGGAATCCGGCAACCCTGGCGCCGCCAAGAAGGCCAAGGTTAGCGCCCCCGGCAAGGATCTTGCCGGGTGCCCTTCCTGTCAGGCCTTGGCGGCTGCCGACAAGTCGGAGAACTCCGGCAAGCAATATTGCAAGATCCATCGCACTAAGGGCCACGATCTCCAGGACTGCCGGCAAGTTGAGCAGCTTGCCGAGAAGCAGAAGGCCGAATACGAGAGGCGAGACAAGGAGAAGGCCCAAGATGGTGCTGAGGGGTCCGGCAAGAAACGCGGTGGCCGAGGGGGTCGCCGCGGCAAGGCCAAGCAGCAGAAGGATCGGCCCGCTCGGGGCCGAGATAAAGAAGGAGATGATGATGAGGAAGATGATGAATCCAGTGAGCAGGAATTCCAGAAGGCTACGGAGGCTATGTGCATTGATGGGGGTGCCTCGCTGCATTCTTCCCACCGCCAACTTAAACAGTGGGTGCGGGAGGTTAATGCGGCAGAGCCATCCCCCGATGCTTGTAGGCCTCTGAAGTGGTCCAACACGCCTATCATCTTTGACGCCGAGGATCACCCTGATCGCACAACTGCGGTCGGGTGTTTGCCATTGTTGGTTTCCCCGACAATTCGCAACCTCAAGGTGACGAAGATGTTAGTTGACGGCGGGGCCGGCCTAAACTTAATATCACCAGACGTGCTCACAAAGCTTCAGATTCCCGACGAAGACCTCGAGGAAACGGGTACGTTTCAAGGGGTCAACCCGGGAAGAACCCAGCCTAAGGGCAAGATCACGCTGCCGGTAACATTTGGCAGCGAGCTTAACTTCAGGACCGAAAAGGTGGTGTTCGATGTCGCCAAGATCCCCATGTCATACAATGGGATCCTTGGCCGGCCAGCGCTGGCTAAGTTCATGGCGGCATCACACTACGCGTACAACGTCTTGAAGATGCCTGGGCCGTTGGGCGTCATCACTATCCATTCCGACAAGAGGGATGCGCTCATCTGTGCCGACCAACTTTACCGGGAAGCAGTTGCAGCACCTGCCATCAAGGCATCTGCTCCTGCCGCTGGAACTCCCGGAGGGAAGAAGAAGAACGGCAGGAACCTTGGCGCGAACTCCGGCAAGCGCGCCTCCTCGGAGTGCTGCGCTTCCGTCGAGGGCGTACCAGAGAGTTCCACCGGCAAGAACAAGAAGTCCAAGGCTGCCCCGCCGGAAACTAAGAAGGTGCCTGCCAGGGAGGACGGAACGGGGGGAACTTTCACCATAAGTTCCACCCTAGATGACAAATAGGAAAGCGCGCTCGTTGCTTTCCTGTGGGCGAATGTCGACGTGTTTGCATGGCAACCGTCTGACATCCCCGGCGTTCCCAGGAAAGTAATTGAGCACCACCTTGCTGTCTGTCCCCATGCGCGGCCCGTCAAGCAAAGGGTGAGGAAACAGGCCTTGGAGCGGCAAGAATTCATTGCCGAAGAAATTAAGAAGCTGGAGGCGGCAGGACTGGTCAAAGGAGTGCTTCATCCAACCTGGCTGGCTAATCCGGTTGTAGTGCGGAAAGCGAACGGGAAATGGAGGCTTTGTATCGATTACACAGATATCAATAAAGCGTGTCCAAAAGATCCTTTTCCCTTGCCGCGCATCGACCAGATCATGGATGCCACCGCTGGTTGTAATCTCCTGTCCTTCCTTGATGCCTATTCAGGATATCATCAGATTTTTATGGCAAAGGAAGGCGAAGAGAAGACCGCCTTTATCACCCCATGTGGTACGTATTGTTTTATACGAATGCCTTTCGGGTTGAAAAGTGCTTGTTCAATATTTGCCAGAGCAATCCAGATTGGTTTTGAGCCACAACTCCATAGAAATATGGAGGCGTATATGGATGATATAGTGGTCAAAACTAAGGATAAAACAACACTCATTCAAGACTTAGAAGAAACATTTGCAAACTTGCACAAGATCAACTTGAAGCTCAATCCTGAGAAGTGCATGTTCGGTGTTCTTTCCGGCAAGCTCCTCGGATTCTTTGTATCTTGCCGGGGAATCGAAGCGAACCCCAACAAGATCAAAGCTATTGAGCAAATTGAAGCGCCGAGACGCGTCAAGGATGTGCGCCATCTTGCCGGCTGTGTTGCTGCTCTAAGCAGGTTTATTTCCAAGTCTGCTGAGCACGCCCTACCCTTCTTCAAAATTTTGAAGAAGGCAGGTCCAATGAAATGGACTCCGGAAGCGGAGGCAGCGCTGCGAGATTTGAAGAAATACCTTTCTTCTCCGCCGACGCTAGTCGCACCTAAACCACAAGAGCCGTTGCTGCTGTATCTGGCGGCAACAAATCAAGTGGTTAGTGCTGCGCTGGTGGCGCAGAGGGAAGCTGATGAGGAGGCAACATCAGCGGCAGGACCGCCAAGTGACGCGGCAAGATCTTCCCCGGCAAGGGTTGATCCCGGCAAGACAGGATCTGCGCAGACAGAAGAGCCCGTGCAGAAGAAAAAGGTGGTGCAACACCCAGTTTATTTTGTTAGCTCCCTCTTACAAGGGGCTAGATCAAGATATTCTGGTGTGCAGAAGTTGCTTTTCGGCCTCCTTATGGCCTCAAGAAAGCTGCGCCATTATTTTCAAGCACATGAGATCACCGTCGTCACTCGCTTTCCGTTGCAACGGATTTTGCAAAATCCGGAAGCAACCGGCAGGATCGTGGAGTGGGCGTTGGAGCTGTCCAGCTTTGGTCTTAAGTTTGAAAGTACTTCCACGATTCAGAGCAGGGCCTTGGCGGAGTTCATTGCAGAATGGACCCCGACGCCAGACGAAGAAGTTCAAGAAACAAGTCTCCCCGGCAAGGAAACCGATCAGCAATGGGTTATGTACTTTGACGGGGCTTTTTCGCTGCAAGGCGCCGGTGCTGGTGTGCTGCTTGTCGCACCCACCGGAGAGCACCTCAAGTACGTGGTCCAAATGCATTTTCCCCGGGAGAGTTCGACCAATAACACTGCAGAGTACGAAGGTTTGCTTGCCGGTCTCAGGATCGCGGCAGACCTTGGTATCAGAAAGCTCATTATCAAAGGTGATTCATAGCTTGTCGTCAGGCAGGTCAACAAGAACTATCAGAGCCCATTGATGCAAGCCTACGTAGATGAAGTGAGGAAATTGGAAGAGCGCTTTGATGGTCTCCAAATGGAGCATGTTCCTCGTGCCGAGAACAGCGTTGCTGACGACCTATCAAAGCGTGCTGCCCTCAAGTTGCCTGTGGAACCAGGAACTTTTGTGCTCCAATTGACTCAACCATCCGTGGCGCCATCGACGCGGCAAGAAAAGAGAAGAAAGTTGAACTCTGGCCAGTACTTCCCGGCAGAGCTCTCCGGAGCCGCCGGCAAGGAAGTTGCCAGGATCGACATGCCCGCTGGGGAACAACAGGCTCCGGCAGGGCCTCAGGCCCTTGCTGTCGAGACAAACATCCCCCCGGCGGAGGGGATGCCTTTAGTCCTAGCCGTCGAGCCTCAGGCTCCAGCATGGGCGCAGCACATTGTCCATTTCCTTCAGACAGGTGAACTCCCTGAGGAACAAGAAGAAGCGGAGAGAGTAGCCCGTCGGTCTATTATGTACAAATTTGTCGATGACGTCCTGTACAGAAAGACACCAAACGGTGTGAAATTGAAGTGCATTCCTCTGGAGGATGGACTAGAGCTGTTGGCAGAGATACATGGGGGCATGTGTGGCTCTCACATAGGGTCAAGAGCGCTTGCCGGGAAAGCATTCCGGCAAGGTTTCTTTTGGCCCACCGCCCTCCAGGATGCGACTGCACTAGTAACCAGGTGTGAAGCGTGCCAGTTTCATTCAAAGAAATTACATCAGCCAGCTCAAGCTCTTCAAACAATCCCTCTCTCCTGGCCATTTTCGGTCTGGGGGCTCGACATACTGGGCCCCTTCCCCCGTGCTGCCGGGGGCTTTGAGTACTTGTACGTTGCTATCGACAAGTTCACAAAGTGGCCGGAGGTGGAAGCAGTGAGGAAGGTGACGGCGCAGTCGGCTGTCAAGTTCTTCAAAGGAATTGTTTGCCGTTTCGGTGTGCCTAACAGGATCATCACCGACAACGGCACGCAGTTCACAAGTCGCACCTTCATGCAGTACGTCCAAAACCTTGGCGGCAAGATTTGCTTTGCCTCTGTTGCTCACCCGAGAAGCAACGGCCAAGCGGAGAGGGCCAATGCTGAAGTGCTGCGTGGTCTCAGGACCAGAACCTTTGACAGGCTGAAAAAGTGCGGAAGACGCTGGATTGATGAGTTGCCGGCGGTTCTTTGGTCAACCAGAACGACACCAAATTGAGCCACCGGCCAGACGCCCTTCGCTCTAGTGTATGGAGCGGAAGCAGTTCTCCCCACAGAACTCATATATGAATCTCCTCGAGTGCTCGCTTATGATGAGCTCGAGCAAGAGCAACTGCGGCAAGATGACGCTATGCTCCTTGAGGAGAATCGTCTTCAGGCTGCTGTGCGAGCTGCACGCTACCAGCAAGCTTTGCGCCGCTATCATAGCCGCAAGGTTCATGCCCGAAGCTTTGAGGAAGGCGATCTTGTTCTTCGACGGATTCAGTCCGCCAAGAATTCAAACAAGTTGATGCCAAAGTGGGAAGGCCCTTATCGGGTAGTACGAGTCACTAGGCCTCGCGCTGTCCGCCTGGAGACCGAGGATGGCGTTCCAGTGAGTAATTCCTGGAATATCGAACATCTTCGCAAGTTCTATCCATAAGGCGCGGTTGCCGGGGGCTCCCGGCAACCACCTTTTTGTACAAGTCTTGCCGGCAAGGCATGTGATCCTTTGTACAAAGCCAGGCGCAGACCCTGAGCACAGATGAATAAATTTAAGTGTTATACATTTCCTTATTGATTCTCATGTTCACATTCATATATGCATGTTTTTCTAAGATGTTGTATAACACCTGATCCCGGTAAGTTCTAACGAACCGCCAAGGTTTCATTTCTTTATTTTCTCTTCTTTCTTTTTCTTAAAGACAGAAGGATTCCTCGCGCGCACATTTGCCGGGGGAGGAAGGGAGACATGAATACCAGTTGGTGACGTTCGGAATCGTATGCTTACCAGAGGAAGGACAAAGACAGAAAGCTAAGTCCTAAAAACTCAGAGCAAGTTTTTCTTTTTATTGCCAAGTTAGTTCCTTGGACGATTCCGACCCTTGTATGGAAAATCTGCACGCGAAGGAACCCTTGTTGTAATCAGTTGCGCCCTTATTTTGTTTCAAGTCCGCTCAACGATTTAAGTGGCTGCACTGAGAGCGCCAAGGAGTCTTGCCGGCCGCTGCGCCTCCAGCAGGCTGCTAAAGTCCCGCACCCAGCGCTCGCGGCAGGTTGCGCGCCGGCAAGTTTTTCAGTAAGCGTAGGATGAACTCCATACATAAAGGAATCAGACAAGGAAAATAGCTAGCATGAGCCTAAACATAGTTAAATTATATTACATTCATGAGTTGCCGCAGTCCTAACTCGAGACTTAACTGTCCTTTACATGAGATGATGGCGGCAAGAATAAAAGGGAAGCACTCAATCCCTGCGCTGGCCTTCGATCCTTTTGATGGAGTCCACCTTCTCAAGGATCGGCGCGATGCATTTCTCAAGCACCTCAACATTTGCATCCTGCGGCAAGTGGCCGAGTGCGCTGGAGAGATCGACGCCGGGATTGCTGTGCACCACCTTGAGGAGCACCTTGCGAAGGACGGCCCGGCAAAGCCGGCGAGTCTCGCTCGCCAGTTGGGTCGCCCGGCTGGACTGGAGCGCCCTCAACGCGTTGATGATGCTTTCAAAGAACATCGTCAACCTGGCGCTTGGAGATATTCTTTCCTCGGAAGAATATCTGAAGTTCGACAAGCCCACGGTTGACAGTTCTGCAGTAAGCTTCTCCGTGGTGGCGATGAGACGGCCAGTCCAGATCTCCACTCCCATTTCATAATCAGCCTGGGCAGCGGCAGCGCTCTTGAGCAGGTTCCTTTCTCCTTGGAGATCCTTGAGTAGAGCCTTCTCACGGGCCCTGCCGGCCTCAAGGGATTTCTGCAGCGTGGTCAGCTTCAGCTCCAGAACCGCAATATTATCAGCCACAGAGGAGAGCTGCTTGGTCTTGTCGGACAGGGCAACTTGCATCTCCGCCAAGGAGTGGAGGGTTTTTTCCCTGTCCCCCTTGAGCATCGAGAGCTCCTTGCCATGCTCGTCGAGATCCGTCTCCAGCCTCTTCACTTTGTCGCTCAGCTCGTTCTTGGCGGCCTCTGCAGCTTCGGCAGCATCGACGGCCTCCTTGAGCTTGCCGGCATGACTTGCAGTTAGAGCTTCGAGCGCCTCCTTGTGCTTCTGCTCCAACTCCTAGGTCCGCCGCGCGACAAGATTTTCAATGTCTTCATCCTTGCTGCGAAGCTTGGCGGCGAGCGCCTGCTCACGAGCAGTGAGATCTTCCTCATGAGCATCAAGAGCAACGCGGCGCCCCGTCAGGAGGGCATCTTCGGCAGCAATCCTTTGAACAGCTTCATCATGCGCCTTCTCCATGTCTGATTGCTTCAGGAGGACCTCATTCCATTGCTGGCTCACTTGTTCTCGACCAGCAACCAGCTCTTGAAGGGCCTCGGCATGCCAGATTTGCATTTGTGCGACGCGCCTTTGAAAATCCGCTTCGGCTGCCTCGACAACTGCCATTCTGGAGTCCGCCTTCTCCTTTCGGGCACGATGGAGAGCCTGGAGTTTGCGGAAGTTTTCGCCCATGGCCTGAAAGAGCTGATCCTCTTCAGACTTGCCACTACTAGCACTGGGATCGTTAACAACTTCGAGCCCGGCAGCGGCAATGATTTCCTCAAAAATTTCTCCTTTGGTTGGTGCCTTGGTGCTTGCCGTCCCTGGCAAGTTGATGAATAGGTTTTCGCCAACTTTGAGATACTTGCTGGATGAGGGCTCGTCGGATGTTGATGGCTGGTCTTCAGTGGCCGCCTCACCAGTGGCAGGGGGCTCCGTGGCCGATGCAGCGCCTGGCGCTCCTGCGGCAGGAATGCCCTCAGTATGGTCCCCAGCCTCCCTGTCGCCCTCTTCAGCAGGTTCTTCCGCGATTTCCTTTCGTGCTGTCTTGGCGGCCTCCCCGTCAAGAACATCACCGGCCCCGGCAACATCATCCTTGGTGGCCTCGCTGGCAGTGATCCTGTCTACTTCGGCAGCAGCATCCCTGGCGGTCTCCTCGATGACGGCGTCGACGTCCATATGTTCCATCTCAGAGAACTCTGAAGGAAGAAGGAGAAGGTCAGAATAAGATCGAGTTTTTAGATCTTGAAGTGATCAAAGATAAAGAAGTAAGGGGAAAAGAATAACTAGCACTTTGAGGCGATCGAGTACCTGCGTCGGGCTGTCGAGAGGTAGCTTCGCCTCTCCCGGCAACTCCGGCTGCCGGGGGTGGGTTGCCGGAGTCCGTGCTTGTCGGCTCCTCCTCAATCTGGACGGGCTCATCGGCAGGATCTCTTGCCGGAGATGTGCTTGTGGGCGGAGCGGTCGATGAAGGAGGCACAATGGGGCAATCCTCTCCTTGTTGCCGTTCTTCTCCTGCGAACCCGAAGATGTCAGCGACAAGAATGGAAGCTTCGGCACCAGCCAACAGAAAAAGGGACTATGAACTTACGCTGGGGGCTGCGCTGAGGACTAGGCTCCGGGCTCACGATGACGGTCTCTGGCACGCTAGTGGAGCTTGCCGGGGGCTCGTCGCCCGTAGAAGTCCTTGACCTCTTCGCCATCCTCTCCAGCAATGTTTCTGTCTCACTGCAGAAGCAATGCAAGCAAGTCAGTAAAAATTGATGCAAGATTGGAAGGTAAAAGCTATGGCAAGGTACTTACTCTTCTTCCTCTCGCTCTGGACTAAAGCCGGAGATGTCGAATTCGACCTCCGTTGCGGTGTTTGGGTGGGGAGGCGGAGGAGGAGTCCTAGGCCGCTTGGCTGCGGCAGGCACCGGGGCAGCTTCCGGTGCGGTGGTGCGAGACCCCCCTGCCGCCCCAGCAGTGGCCGCTGGTGCGGGCCTTGCACGCCGTGCAGGCTGTTGACGGGCCCCCTGCCGCGGTCCGGTCTTGTCGGCCACTTTCTTGCCGGGGGCTTCGCCGCTCGAAGAGGGCTGGCTTGCCAGGATGTCAGACGCAGCCTTTCGAAGAACACGCTTCGCCTTCTTCTTCGGGGGAGGGGGCTCTTCTCGCGTCTCTTCTTCTTTGACTGAGTCCTCGCCGGTCGAGATTTCAGCGACTGTGCCGCTCTCTTCCCTGGCAACCTCGTCCTCCCCGGCAGGCTTCGCCTCCACTACCACCTCTGCCTCGCTGGCTTCCCACTCTGTGAAGCCAACGCTGCCGGCCTCCGCGGCAAGATTCGCATCCTCCACTCGGGTAGCGATGTATGCCACCTCCTGATCCGTCGTGGCGCGAATAAGATCCGGCTCTTGGCGGACAGGCTTTTCCGTCAGATTGTCGAAGAATTTCTGCGCTTCTTCCTCGCCTGGCTCGACCCAGGTCGGGTCAAGGCCGTGGGCGTTGAACATCGGCAAGAAAGCAATGATCGACCCCAGCGCAGAGTTGTTGCACAAGGGGACGATCCTTGCTGGCAGCCGGTGCTTGTCTTCGCGCTGGAATAACTTCTGGCGGAGAGCGCCAAGCTGCATAACAGTCAAGTTGTTGTTCAGCCCGGGACGCAGCCTCATGACATCCGCTGCATTCTTATACTCCCAGGCTGGCCTTCCCCTATTCTGCAGAGGGGCGATGCGGCGGCGGAGGAAGTCGAAGCCGATCATCTCCATTGTCAGCCCGGCAGCCTTCAAGCAGAGGATTCCGGTAGTGGCGATTGTGAGCTTCTCGTCTTCTGCGGCGAGATCGCCCCAATCCTTGTCGCGGACCACCTTCTGTCGCCGGGGATGGCAAAAAGGATGAGGGTCTGCTTCCTGGATCCAGCACCATTCGGCCCGCCACTCGTCCCATTTTTCGCGGTAAACTCCAACTGGGTATATCTCTTTGTTCCAGGCCCTTGGAATCCAAGCAATAGACCCAGAGAGAGCCTCTCCTTTTTGGATTCGAGGATAGAAATAGTGGCGGAAAAGAGCAGAATTGGGGATCACGCCGGCAAAATTTTCACAAAGATGGGCAAAGATCTACATGCAAAATACGGCATTTGGCGTAAAGTCAAGAAGGCGGAAGCCGTATGTGTACATAATGTCGTTGAAGAAATCGGAAAAAGGTGGACAGAGCCCGCAATAAAAGTACGCGGTGAAGAAGGGGTATCTGTCCGATTCGCCTTTGGAATTGGCACCTGGGATGACGCGTGTGGCGGGGTGGGCTTGTGTTCCCTTCGCCCACATGCATTGGTATCGTCCCTTCAAGGTTTCGGCATCAAGCGTCGGAGGGAAGACGACGAGCCTCTTCCGCATCTTCACCAGCTCGCTTTCCGGAACTTCGGCTTTCGCCTCCTTGTCCGTGCCCTTGCCCTTGCTGGTCTTGGGCGGCATGGCGGCTGTGGAGATGGAAGCAGGAGGACGGAACGAGCGCGGGAGCGGCGAGCAGAAGAGAAGGAAGGTTTCGCTCTGAGCTCGAGCAGAGGAAGGCGATGGCGATGGCCAGATTGGGAAGAAGAGGGGGGTGAATGAGTTTGTGCCTCCACGACTTCTCCTTTTTATGGGGAAGGAGCGGGGCCACCTTGTTTATCCCCCAATATGAATGCGCCTCTGTGGGCGCGAAACAGTTTGCAGCCTTTTTGGCACGCTTCTCACATCGCGCGCTCCGTACGCGTAGTGGGAGGCACAGTAAAACAAGATCTTTGCGAGCAGTTAATTCCCTGCCACGCGTGCCCGTGCACTGTTTGGGCCTGGCCCAACGACGCCTCGCACTCGTGTATGGCCCAGGCCCGGGGGCTCCTGTCGGTGTACTAAGTATTGGGCCACTAGTACCCCTTACTTGTGCACGGGCAGTTGTAGCCGTCCTCGCGGCAAGGCTTGCCGGGATCAGCTCGAGGTCGATTCAAGTAATCAAGGAAATCGTCAAGTCAGAGATCTGAGGATCAGCAGATAAGCAAAGCTGGAAATCGAAGACTAGCCTCCCCGGCAAGATCCTTGCCGGGGTGGCCTGAGGAGCCCGGCAAGGATCGGCGCCCGGCAAGGCTTGGCGCCCGGCAAGGATCGAAGCCCGGCAAGGCTTGGCGCCCAGCAAGTTTCGGCGCCTGGCGAGTTTCTGCCACTGTGCCACCGCTTCGGCACAGTGACGAGTCTGACATTCTGGCTCCTTCCATGGATGCGTGGCAGCGCGCCAGTGGAGGAGAGCTTAAGCGGTGCTGATGGGATGGCCCCTTTTTCCATCCCCAAGAAAGTGAGGACACCTAAACGGACACCTCACGGTGCATTAAATGCGCTTGTCCTAATCCGTCAGGGGTTAGGTATGATACCCTGTAGCTACTTTACACCTCAATGTATGTACATTTTGCCACTGTGGAGACCCCTTTGAGCATATAAAAGGAGGCCCAAGGCAACTGCGACAGAGGAGGAGAACTTCTGGCCCATTCTGCATGCGTAGCTGCTCTTTGAACGTATTGTTCATTGCGAGCGCTCCTGAAGGCTGGGCTCAAGAACATCAATAAGAACACAAAGCAGGAGTAGGGTTTTACACTGATCAGCGGCCCAAACCTGGGTAAAAACCTCACGCGTCGGTCACCAGTTCTGCTCTTTGCGTGTACCTCTCCCCCCGCCGAATCGTAAAAGGGGTCTCTCGGGATCCCATAGGTGTCGTGCCCCGACACGACATGGCGGCGTGGCGCCTTCGGCGGCCTCGTAGGACGTCTCGTTTGTCATTCATGATGTTCGCTGTACGTCGTGCCCGTGGGGCCTCATCGCGAACACTTTGGGCGAAATCTCTATCATATGTTTGTTTCCCGCTTATTTTCCAAGCAAAATCCTTTGTTTTGTTTTGGTTGTGGTATTCGAGTTGCTTCGATGTCAAGTGTTGATCCATACCTTTCATAAATGGTGTTCTCATGTTTCTATGGGAGTGCTAATCCTTTTCATCATTCGGAATGGTCATGTCATTTCTTTTCAACCGGCGTGCTTCTCTTCAACTGGATCCGATCCTTTCAACATTCGCAAGACCAATTCTAAGTTTTCTCAATGGTGTTTGTTCCATCCGTCCCAAGTTACCTTTGTTTTCCCACCATCCCACCCTTTTCTTCAAGGACTCGGATTTCTCAATCAAGTATCCATTTTATTCATGTGAAGTCTCTTCATTCTTTTGCTTCAGTGTCCTAACCCGGTGATTCTCGTGAAGATGCTAAGGAAGCTTCAAGTTTATCATTCTTTGTTCTCTTTTCTTTTCCGGTGGATCCAATTCTAGTTTTCCGGGATGATCATATTCTTTTCCTTGGCTCAAGTGTTTCCCCTTGCTCATTTGCCTCTTGTTATTTAATCATTCCGGAGTGCTGAAGAGACATCGGAAGATTTGCATTCAAATTAATTCGAGGTTGTCACCTCACTCAAGTCTTTCAATTGTTCCGGTGCATCATCTCTTCCTCAGTCGTTCCAACGGTGTTTCCTTTTGAGTGGGCCCTAACTGTCACGCCCACGATGCGGCTATATCTCCCACGTGTCGAGGCACGACTTAGAGGCATAACCGCATGGTGGTTTAGTCGCAAGAAGGGTCATCTTCACACAATCCCATCTACTGAACAAGTAAGGGATAAAGAGTTGGCTTACAATCGCCACTTCACACAATACATAAATAAGTCATACATCAATCAGATTACACACATAGTCCGACTACGGACAAATCCGAACGAAAAGGAAGATAGACCCAACTGCTAGATCCCCGATCATCCCAACTTGGCACCACTACTGATCATCAGGAAACGAAACATAGTAACGACCAAGGTCCTCATCAAACTCCCACTTGAGCTCGGTTGCGTCACCTGCACTGGTATCATCGGCACCTGCAACTGTTGTGATAGTATCTGTGAGTCACAAGGACTCAGCAATCTCAAAACCCGCGAGATCAAGACTATTTAAGCTAATAGGAAGGATGGGGTAATGAGATGGAGGTGCAGCAAGCACTAAGCGTATATGGTGGCTAACATACGCAAGTAAGAGCGAGAAGAGAAGCAACGCAACGGTCGTGAAGCTAGAGGTGATCAAGAAGTGATCCTGGAACTACTTACGCACAACCAAAACACAAACCGTGTTCTCTTCCCGGACTCCGCCGAAAAGAGACCATCACGGCTACACACACGGTTGATGCAATTTAATTAAGCCAAGTGTCAAGTTCTCTACAACCGGACATTAACAAATTCCCATCTGCCACATAACCGTGGGCACGGCTCTCGAAAGTTTATACCATGCAGGGTTGTCCCAACTTAGCCCATCACAAGCTCTCACGGTCAATGAAGGATATTCCTTCTCCTGGGAAGACCCGATCAGGCCCGGAATCCCGGTTACAAGACGTTTCGACAATGGTAAAACAAGACCAGCAAAACCGCCCAATGTGCCGACAAATCCCGATAGGAGTCGCACGTATCTCATTCTCAGGGCACACCGGATGGGACAAGCTACGAGTAAAACCAGCCCTCAAGTTTCCCCGAGGTGGCCCCGCAGGCTGCCCAGTTCGGACCAACACTCAGAGGAGCACTGGCCCGGGGGGGGGGGTTTAAAAGATGACCCTCGGGCTCGCGAAAACCCAAGGGAAAGGCTTAGGTGAGGCAAAAGTAAAACCAAGGTTGGGCCTTGCTGGAGGAGTTTTATTCAAAGCGAACTGTCAAGGGGGTCCCATAACCCCAACCGCGTAAGGAACGCAAAAATCAAGGAACATAACACCGGTATGACGGAAACTAGGGCGACAAGAGTGGAACAAAACACCAGGCATAAGGCCGAGCCTTCCACCCTTTACCAAGTATATAGATGCATTTATTAATTAAGAGATATTGTGATATCCCAAAATATCCATGTTCTATCATGGGACCAACTTCATCTTCACCTGCAACTAGCAACGCTATAAGAAGGGCTGAGCAAAAGCGGTAACTTAGCCAAACAACGGTTTGCTAGGAAAGGATGGTTAGAGGCTTGACATGGCACTATGGGAGGCATGATAAACAAGTGGTAGGTAGCGTAAGCATAGCGATAGAGCGAACAACTAGCAAGCATAGATATAAGTGATATCGAGGGTAATGGTCATCTTGCCTGCAAAGTTCTCAGAGTTGTCGAAAGCTTGATCTTCGTAAGCGTACTCAACAGGTTCCTCATTCACGAACTCGTCTCCCGGCTCTACCCAAAGCAAGAACACGAGCAACGGAACAACAATCAATCACGGTGCAATGCACAAGCAACATGATGTAAAATGACAGGTTCATGAACTTGCTCAAATGCAGAAACTAATGCCACCACTGGAAAGGTGGGGTTTTTCTACCCCAAAAACATATATAATATGTTGGGGTTGCTGTAGAAAAATCATCACAAGTGCAATAAGCTAAAAACTGCCCTAAATGGAATATGACAGAAATGGCATTTTCCTTATTTGGAAACGTCCAGAAATGGACTTGCCCGAAATGGAAAACGGGGACTTACCATAAGTGGAAACTCGTTGGGCTAAAAAAAAGGAGGGAGCGGTTACTAGAGGATGACAGACATGGCCCTGCAGTCAGTGTCACGCTAAAACAAATAAAAGACCCCAGCAAAAATATGCACAGCCTGGGACTCGAACCCGAGACCTCCTGCTACAGAGCGCGCTGGAGCAACCAGTCGGGCTATGCATGCGTACGTGACCAGGAAGGGGCTCGGCCCTTTTTGAAGCATTGGAAGGACGAGCCTTCTTCTCCACCGCACGGGGAAGATGGTGACGGGGCCGGCGGGCAATGACGGCGACCACCGGAGCAGTGGAGCACCGGCGGGGGTTGCGGGATTGGGAGGCAGTGCTGCTACGGGTCGTGCGTGTGCATGCGCACATGTGTGGGTGTGCGCACACATGAACTTGCGTCCATGGCGGCTAGGTGCAGCGAGGCGAAGCGGAGGCGAGCTGCGGCACAAGCACGGGACGTGAGCAGGTCGTGGTGCGCGAGGGGATCCAGAACGGGGAACACTCGGGCACGCTACGGTAGAACAGCAACTACATCAAAATTCGGGCTTCTCCGGATCATCGAGTTCATGGCGAAGGCGCGATCCTAGCATCTCCTACGGGGATCATCCAGAGTTGAGAAGGAGGATTGAGGAAGCCGGGTATACCTCCTTACCCTAGGACAAGAAGACGGTGACGGAGACGAGCCTACGGTGACGCGGTCGACCTTTGAACCTTGGCGCGGTCCTGACCGAGAAGAAGATGGAAGCAGAGGATGACGGGGAGGTAGATCCAGGGACCGTGGCGTCGGGTGCGTTGAGGTAGGAGACGGAGAGGTACTTGGAGTTCCTCTCCACGGTGGCCGATGGGGTTGGAGGCGCGGCGACGAGCTACTCTGAGCTCGAGCTCAAGCTCGGCCGGAGCATGGTGGCAGGGCGACGGCGTGGCGTAGCTAGCCTTACCTGGCGGCAGCGATGGAAGGAGAGGAGGGGCAAACGGTCGAGGGGAGACCCTAGGGCACCGGGGACAACTTTATGGGGGTCTAGGGAGCTTCTCCGGCCGTCAAATCGACCGGACGTCGACGTGGCGCGTATGGATGAGCTGCCGTACAGGGGAGACGAGTTCCTGGCGTTAGCGGGCTCGATGGGCTGCTACTGCTGCGTGAGCTGGGCTGCAGGCGCTGGTTGATGGCTGCTACACTGGGCTGCTGCTCTCTCTCTCATTCTGGCTCTTTTCTATTTCTTCAAACAGAAATAAAAGGGCAAAAAGCACAGAAGGATTGGAGGGGTTTTTGGGATATATGAAAATATCCTCAGGACCCTGGATTTAAGAAGAATTTGAATAAATTGAGTTGGACATTTTATAGGTAGAAAAATAAAATAAGTTTGAATAAAATTCAAGCTTGAGGCATTTTTAAACCTAACCAAATCAACTCCAAATGGGATGAAACTTGGCAGGGAGGTTTAGGATATGGCGATAGAATATTGAGGCAAAGTTGAACATTAATGAAGGAGGGTAAAAAGGCACTTGCCAAAAGAAAGAAAGAGAAGGAGAGGTGGTGATGCATGGATCACACATAGAACATGCAACACCATCCCATGCATGCATATCATGGAAATGCAAGTTGACATAAGCACAACACAACATTGATATGCACATGACGCAAACATATGATGGCAATAAGGAATATGACAAGAAGCACAAATGCAATATGACAAGGTAAGCATGGCAATGAAATGAGTAGAACAACATAACAAAACAAAATGAGACCAAAAGATGGAACCCCAAATGGAATTGGATGGAGATCAACATGGCTATATTGCCAAATATGGAAGTTTTACATTTGGGGTGTTACAACTGTCCTCCACTACAGGAGAATCTCGTCCCGAGATCTAGGACTGAAAGAACTCCGGATATTCGGAACGGAGGTTATCCTCGCGCTCCCAGGTGGCTTCTCGGTCGGAATGGTGCGACCACTTAACTTTCAGGAATTTGATTGACTTGTTGCGAGTCTTGCGCTCAGTTTCTTCAAGAATAGCAACGGGGTGCTCATGATAAGACAGATCTTCTTGGAGGTCAATCTCTTTGAAGTTGATAGTGCGCTCAGGCGTCTTGAAGCACTTGCGAAGCTGTGACACGTGAAACACATCGTGCACATTTGCGAAGTTGGATGGAAGCTCAAGTTGATAGGCGAGGTCGCCTCTTTTGCCAATGATCTTGAAAGTACCCACATATCTCGGGGCAAGCTTCCCTTTGATACCGAAGCGACGAGTGCCTTTCATTGGAGAGACGCGGAGGTAGACATGGTCTCCGATCTCGAAAGCCAAGTCACGGTGCTTGCTATCATAGTAACTCTTCTGGCGCGATTGCGCGGCTTTGAGATTTTTACGTATGACTTTGCACATTTCTTCAGCCTCTGAGATCAAATCGTTGCCAAGTAGTTGGCGTTCACCAGTCTCGGACCAATTGAGAGGAGTACGACACTTTCTGCCATATAGAATTTCAAATGGGGCCTTGCCCGCACTTGCTTGGAAGCTGTTGTTGTAGGAGAACTCGGCATATGGGAGGCAATCCTCCCACTTCATACCGAAGGAGATGACACAAGCTCTGAGCATATCTTCAAGGATTTGATTGACTCGCTCGACTTGGCCACTAGTTTGAGGATGGAAAGCTATGCTGAAACGAATGTTGGTGCCCATGGCCTTCTAAAAGGAGTCCCAGAACTTAGAAGTGAAAATGCTTCCACGGTCTAAAGAGATCAACTGTGGAATACCGTGCAAGGAGACAATCCTGGAGGTGTATAGCTCTACCAACTGAGCTGCTGTGATGGATTCTTTGATTGGAAAGAAATGAGCCACTTTGGTAAGCTTGTCGATGACGACGAAAATAGCATCATTCCCACGGTTGGACTTTGGAAATCCAGTAACGAAGTCCATTTCGATATGGTCAAACTTCCATTCTGGAATAGCAAGAGGTTGGAGGAGACCAGCTGGTCATTGGTGTTCTGCTTTCACCCTTCGACAGACATCACATTCATTCACGAATTGAGCAATTTCTCGCTTCATTCGAGTCCACCAATACGACTGCTTGAGGTCATGGTACATCTTCGAACTGCCAGGATGAATGGACAAAAGAGGATTGTGCGCTTCATTCATTATGACCTTCCTTAGATCACCTTTAGGAACCACAATCCGGTCCTCGAAGAATAAGGTGTCCTTGTCATCAATGCGATAGCACTTGTATTTGGAAAGGCCCTTGGCAATACCGTGTTTCACCTTCTTCACCATGGTATCAAGGAGTTGTGCCTCACGAATTTGGTCTTCCAAAGTTGGAGTGACTTGAAGGTTGGCAAGAAAACCTTGAGGAACCACTTGGAGATTGAGTTTGCGGAAAGCTTCACAAAGATCTGGTTGGAATGGCTTGAGGATTAAGCTGTTGCAATAAGCCTTTCTGCTCAAAGCATCTGCAATGACATTGGCCTTGCCTGGAGTATATTCAATACTTGGATTGTACTCTTGAATCATTTCGACCCAACGAGTCTGTCTGAGGTTGAGGTTGGGTTGACTGAAGATATATTTGAGACTCTTGTGATCGGTGAATATGTCCACTTTCCTTCCCAACAATAGATGTCTCCAAGTTATTAATGCATGGACAACTGCCGCCAACTCAAGATCGTGAGTGGGGTAGTTCCTTTCATTGGGCTTCAACTGACGAGAGGTATAAGCCACAACTTTCTTCTCTTGCATTAACACTGCACCGAGACCTTGAAGAGAAGCATCACAGAAAACTTCGAATGGTTTGGATTCATCAGGAGGAGTTAAGACAGGAGCTGAGACAAGCTTCTCTTTGAGGGTGTTGAAAGCAACGTCATACTCAGGAGACCAGACATACTTGGCGTGCTTCTGAAGGAGGTTGGAAAGAGGCTTAGCGATCTTCGAGAAGTTCTCAACAAACCTTCGGCAATAGCTTGCAAGACCAAGGAAACTGCAGAGCTGCTTGACGTTCTGTGGAGGCTCCCAGTTGACAATTGAAGCAACCTTCTCCGGATTGACAGAAATGCCCTTGGCAGAGATGATATGACCAAGGTAAAGAACTTCATCAAGCCAGAACTCACATTTGGAAAACTTCGCATAGAATTGATACTCTCTGAGCTTGTCGAGCACCAATCGCAAGTGTTTGGCATGATCCTTCTTATTCTTGGAGAAAACCAGGATATCGTCGAGATAGACCAGGACGAATTCATTGGTGTAGGGGTTGAAGATGAAGTTCATCATGCGAGTGAACGTTGGAGGAGCATTGACAAGGCCGAAAGACATGACAGTATATTCATAAGAACCAAAGCTTGTTCTGAATGCTGTCTTGGGAATATCTTCTTCACGAATGCGAATCTGATGATAACCCATACGAAGGTCAAGCTTGGAGAACACTTTTGCACCTTTAAGTTTCTCGAATAGCTCATTGATGTTGGGAAGTGGATACTTGTTCTTGATTGTCTTCTTGTTCAATGGACGGTAATCGACGCAAAGTCGGTCCGTGTCATCCTTCTTCTGGACAAAAAGAACACCACAACCCCACGAAGATGAACTTGGTCTGATCAGACCTAGACGCTCTTGTTCATCGAGCTGTTTCTTCAATTCTTTCAGCTCCTTGGGTCCAAGCTTGTATGGACGCTTGCAAACGGGTTCAGTACCGGGCTCAAGCTCAATAACGAACTCAACTGGCCGGTGAGGAGGCATACCCGGAAGCTCTTCTGGAAAGACATCTTGGTACTCACAAATGACTGGAATCTGAGAAATAGCATCCAACTCACCCTTTTCATTGAGAGAGAATAATCGAATGGTTTCATCACGAGCGGCATAGATGATCACATCCTCAGAAGAGTGTGTCAATTGAACCTCTCTGGCAGCACAATCAAGTTGAGCTTTGTGCTTAGAAAGCCAGTCCATGCCGAGAATTAGATCAATATCCGAGTCGCCAAGAACAATTGGAGAAGACAGAAATTTATAGTTGCCCATCTTGATACCGACATTCGGAACCAACATGCTAGAGTTCAAACGCTTAGCTGGAGACACAACTTGCAATGCTTTAGGTAATGCCTCTGTGTCAAAATTGTGCTTCGACGCAAATGGATATGACATGAAAGAATGCAATGCGCCAGTATCAAACAATACTTTTGCAGGAATATCATTAACTGGAAGATTACCCATTATCACATCAGTAGATTCCTCCGCTTGAGCTGCATTCATCATGTTCACCTTTGCAGACTTGGGATTATGCTTGACCACTGTATTGCTTGAAGATCTCACAGGAGGAGGAGGCGGAAGGCGCCTTTGGTTGAAGCACTTGTTAGCATAGTGACCTTTCTGTTGACATTTGTTGCAAGTCACCTCTGAGAGCGGACGATGATAAGGAGCATTTGACCTTGGAGCTTGATTCTGAGACTTGTTCTGATAGCCTGGGTTGGGTGGGTGGGAAGATCCATGGCCACCTTTGCTCTTTTGCTGGTAGGGCTGACGAAACGGAGGAGGAGGAAGCCAAAATTTCTGTTGCTTAGCTGCCACTTGTGAGGAAGAAGAAGACTGAACTGCATCCCTGATTCTCTTCTTTGAAGCCTCACACTTGAGCTGAGCAGCTTCTTGCTTGAGTGCCATGTTATAGAACTGATCAAACTGAGTAGGCTCAACAAGAACGAGAGCTAACTGCAGATCCTCTCTAAGGCCACCTCTGAAGTGATAGATCATGCTCTTTTCATCAGGAACGTCTTGTTTAGCGAAGCAAGCAAGTTTCTGAAACTGGATGTTATATTGATACACGGACATGCTTCCTTGCTTGAGATTGCGGAATTCCTCACGCTTGCTCTCAACAACACTTGTAGGAATGTGGTGAGCTTTAAAGTCCCGACAGAAGTCAGTCCAGGTAATCACTCGACCTCCTCTGGAATCTTTGTATTGTTGATACCAATCAGCAGCTTGGTCCTTGAGCTGAAACGAAGCAAACTTGACATAGTCTTCAGGCCTGACATTGCTACATTCAAAATGCTTGCTGATGTCCACGAGCCAATCATCAGCGTCCATGGCTTCGACACAATAGCTGAAAGACTTTGGCTGGTTTGCAAGGAACTGGTTGAGGGTAGCAAACTGAGGCTGATGGTTGAACTGCCCTTGACCTTGATTCCCTTGGTTGCCTTGGCCTTGGTTGCGCTCTTGCAAGATTTGCAAAAGCATCTGGGTGTTGGCGTTGGTGGCTGCCATGACAGCTTGCCATGCCTCCGGAGGCGGAGGTGGTGGTGGAGGGGGGGGGGTTCGACTGATCCCCATCATTGCGGTCCGGATTCAGACGCGTTGGAGGAGCCATCCTGAAGAGGGTGACATCCGTTAGAATCATGATAGATAGATAGATAGACAAGCTGAATCAATGGATAGAAATTGCAACATATAGTCTTTACAATAAACATTCGAACAAGGATTGAACGAATGAATTCCAAAGTTAACATCACACGTCCATTAAGGTGAGAAGCCAGTTGATAAGAGATTGATGAATGAAATAACAAAGTACGATTGGAACAAATAAGTGGTAAGGATTACCCAATCACAAACCAAATATCTGCGGGAAGAATAACTAGAGCTACTAGAATTCCCACCTATAAACTCCCGAAACTTTCTGGTTATGCAATCTGGTGTTGGGGATACAGGGGAAGCATAATATCTCACCCAAACTAACAATCCCTACATCCAGCTGTATCCATCCGTCAACACATAACCAAGAAAACTCCGGAAATCATGTACCTCAACCTTCGAAAAGCATCCGTTATACGAGTTATGGCAATACTCCCGAACTCCCGCCCCAATACTGGGTGGCGTCGAGGTTATCTCACCAACAACTGCATAATAGAGATTTTCGATGTCGGCGAACTCAGGTATTCCAGAACTGCAACGATAAAATTGTGACGACAACACCTCGGAGCTCCACTCCCCGGGACACTGCCACAACCCCTAAATGTCAGGAGGCACCAAGAACAATGTTCTCATCACAAGAATATCGGAACGATCCCAAGATACCCGCGTGTTCCTAAAAAAAATTTAGTGAGATTTGAGGGGAGGAAAGACAAAACATCTACGTCAGGAGGCCTCACCAGAGCGACGAAGGGACTGGGGAGTAAAAAGAATCCTACTCTCCGATATATATAATCCTAAGACTCAAAACATTTTTGTTCTAGACTCAACAACATCAGCGATTCGATCAAGCAGGGGGCTCCTAAGCAGCAGAAGCGTGGTGGGCCCATAACCCACAGGTCCCAAGATCGAAACTTGGCTCTAATACCAACTTGTCACGCCCACGATGCGGCTATATCTCCCACGTGTCGAGGCACGACTTAGAGGCATAACCGCATGGTGGTTTAGTCGCAAGAAGGGTCATCTTCACACAATCCCATCTACTGAACAAGAAAGGGATAAAGAGTTGGCTTACAATCGCCACTTCACACAATACATAAATAAGTCATACATCAATCAGATGACACACATAGTCCGACTACGGACAAATCCGAACGAAAAGGAAGATAGACCCAACTGCTAGATCCCCGATCGTCCCAACTTGGCACCACTACTGATCATCAGGAAACGAAACATAGTAACGACCAAGGTCCTCATCGAACTCCCACTTGAGATCGGTTGCGTCACCTGCACTGGTATCATCGGCACCTGCAACTGTTGTGATAGTATCTGTGAGTCACAAGGACTCAGCAATCTCAAAACCCGCGAGATCAAGACTATTTAAGCTTATAGGAAGGATGGGGTAATGAGATGGAGCTGCAGCAAGCACTAATCGAATATGGTGGCAAACATACGCAAGTAAGAGCGAGAAGAGAAGCAACGCAACGGTCGTGAAGCTAGAGGTGATCAAGAAGTGATCCTGGAACTACTTACGCACAACCAAAACACAAACCGTGTTCTCTTCCCGGACTCCGCCGAAAAGAGACCATCACGGCTACACACACGGTTGATGCAATTTAATTAAGCCAAGTGTCAAGTTCTCTACAACCGGACATTAACAAATTCCCATCTGCCACATAACCGCGGGCACGGCTCTCGAAAGTTTATACCCTGCAGGGGTGTCCCAACTTAGCCCATCACAAGCTCTCACGGTCAACGAAGGATATTCCTTCTCCCGGGAAGACCCGATCAGGCCCGGAATCCCGGTTACAAGACGTTTCGACAATGGTAAAACAAGACCAGCAAAACCGCCCGATGTGCCGACAAATCCCGATAGGAGTCGCACGTATCTCATTCTCAGGGCACACC
The DNA here is from genome assembly GCA_011799875.1 of Thinopyrum elongatum. Taxonomy (NCBI): domain Eukaryota; kingdom Viridiplantae; phylum Streptophyta; class Magnoliopsida; order Poales; family Poaceae; genus Thinopyrum; species Thinopyrum elongatum. The sequence continues at coordinate 353,582,781 of CM022300.1, read as the reverse complement.
GGATGGGACAAGCTCCGAGTAAAACCAGCCCTCAAGTTTCCCCGAGGTGGCCACGCAGGCTGCCCAGTTCGGACCAACACTCAGAGGAGCACTGGCCGGGGGGGGGGGGGTTTAAAAGATGACCCTCGGGCTCACGAAAACCCAAAGGAAAGGCTTAGGTGAGGCAAAAGTAAAACCAAGGTTGGGCCTTGCTGGAGGAGTTTTATTCAAAGCGAACTGTCAAGGGGGTCCCATAACCCCAACCGCGTAAGGAACGCAAAAATCAAGGAACATAACACCGGTATGACGGAAACTAGGGCGGCAAGAGTGGAACAAAACACCAGGCATAAGGCCGAGCCTTCCACCCTTTACCAAGTATATAGATGCATTTATTAATTAAGAGATATTGTGATATCCCAAAATATCCATGTTCCATCATGGGACCAACTTCATCTTCACCTGCAACTAGCAACGCTATAAGAAGGGCTGAGCAAAAGCAGTAACTTGGCGAAACAACGGGTTGCTAGGAAAGGATGGTTAGAGGCTTGACATGGCAATATGGGAGGCATGATAAACAAGTGGTAGGTAGCGCAAGCATAGCGATAGAGCGAACAACTAGCAAGCAAAGATAGAAGTGATATCGAGGGTAATGGTCATCTTGCCTACAAAGTTCTCAGAGTTGTCGAAAGCTTGATCTTCGTAAGCGTACTCAATAGGTTCCTCGTTCACGACTCGTCTCCCGGCTCTACCCAAAGCAAGAACACGAGCAACGGAACAATAATCAATCACGGTGCAATGCACAAGCAACATGATGTAAAATGACAGGTTTATGAATTTGCTCAAATGCAGAAACTAATGCCACCACTGGAAAGGTGGGGTTTTTCTACCCCAAAAACATATATAATATGTTGGGGTTGCTGTAGAAAAATCATCACAAGTGCAATAAGCTAAAAACTGCCCTAAATGGAATATGACAGAAATGGCATTTTCCTTATTTGAAAACGTCCAGAAATGGACTTGCCCGAAATGGAAAACGGGGACTCACCATAAGTGGAAACTCGCTGGGCTAAAAAAAAAGGAGGGAGCGGTTAGTAGAGGATGACAGACATGGCCCTGCAGTCAGTGTCACGCTAAAACAAATAAAAGACCCCAGCAAAAATATGCACAGCCTGGGACTCAAACTCGAGACCTCCTGCTACAGAGCGCGCTGGAGCAACCAGTCGGGCTATGCATGCGTACGTGACCAGGAAGGGGCTTGGCCCTTTTTGAAGCATTGGAAGGACGAGCCTTCTTCTCCACCGCACGGGGAAGATGGTGACGGCGCCGGCGGGCGACGACGGCGACCACCGGAGCAGTGGAGCACCGGCGGGGGTTGCGGGATTGGGAGGCAGTGCTACTACGGGTCGTGCGTGTGCATGCGAGCATGTGTGGGTGTGCGCACACATGAACTTGCATCCATGGCGGCTAAGTGCAGCGAGGCGAAGCTAAAACGAGGCGAAGCGGAGGCGAGCTGCGGCACAAGCACGGGACGCGAGCAGGTCGTGGTGCGCGAGGGGATCTAGAACGGGGAACACTCGGGCACGCTACGGTAGAACAGCAACTACATCAAAATTCGGGCTTCTCCGGATCATCGAGATCATGGCGAAGGCGCGATCCTAGCATCTCCTACGGGGATCATCCAGAGTTGAGAAGGAGGATTGAGGAAGCCGGGTATACCTCCTTACCCTAGGACAAGAAGACGGTGACGGAGACGAGCCTACGGCGATGCGGTCGACCTCTGAACCTTGGCGCAGTCCTGACCGAGAAGAAGATGGAAGCAGAGGACGACGGGGAGGTAGATCCAGGGACCGTGGCGTCGGGTGCGTCGAGGTAGGAGACGGAGAGGTACTTGGTGTTCCTCTCCACGGTGGCCGATGGGGTCGGAGGCGCGGCGACGAGCTACTCCGAGCTTGAGCTCAAGCTCGGCCGGAGCATGGTGGCAGGGCGACGGCGTGGCGTGGCTAGCCTTACCTGGCGGCGGCGATGGAAGGAGAGGAGGGGCAAATGGTCGAGGGGAGACCCTAGGGCACCGGGGACAACTTTATAGGGGTCTAGGGAGCTTCTCCGGCCATCAAATCGACCGGACATCGACGTGGCGCGTCTGGATGAGCTGCCGTACAGGGGAGACGAGTTCCTGGCGTTAGCGGGCTCGCTGGGCTGCTACTGCTGCGTGAGCTGGGCTGCCGGCGCTGGTTGATGGCTGCTACACTGGGCTGCTGCTCTCTCTCTCTCCCTCTGGCTCTTTTCTATTTCTTCAAACAGAAATAAAAGGGCAAAAAGCACAGAAGGATTGGAGGGGTTTTTGGGATATATGAAAATATCGTCAGGACCCTGGATTTAAGAAGAATTTGAATAAATTGAGTTGGACATTTTATAGGTAGAAAAATAAAACAAGTTTGAATAAAATTCAAGCTTGAGGCATTTTTAAACCTAACCAAATCAACTCCAAATGGGATGAAACTTGGCAGGGAGGTTTAGGACATGGCGATAGAATATTGAGGCAAAGTTGAACATTAATGAAGGAGGGTAAAAAGGCACTTGCCAAAAGAAAGAAAGAGAAGGAGAGGTGGTGATGCATGGATCACACATAGAACATGCAACACCATCCCATGCATGCATATCATGGAAATGCAAGTTGACATAAGCACAACACAACATTGATATGCACATGACGCAAACATATGATGGCAATAAGGAATATGACAAGAAGCACAAATGCAATATGACAAGGTAAGCATGGCAATGAAATGAGTAGAACAACATACCAAAACAAAATGAGACCAAAAGATGGAACCCCAAATGGAATTGGATGGAGATCAACATGGCTATATTGCCAAATATGGAAGTTTTACATCTGGGGTGTTACACTAACCCACAGGTTTATCCCCAGGATCTTACCTGGCTCTTCTAATTTTTCCGGAGCTACTCTCAAATTCTTTTCAAAGTTTGACGTAAGAATGAATTATCATCAGTCATATGCCTTCTCCAAGATCACTTTCAAATTCTTTTCATTGTTGGTTCAACCTTTTCTCTTTTCATTCTTCCGTAGTGTCTAAACAATTCATGGTGGTGTTTCCCATCATCATTCCTAGCTTTTGAAGACCGAAGAAGAGTTCCTCTTAAATCCTTACCCGTTTTTCCAAAGATGTGTAGTTCAAGCTTGATGCCATCCTCTCATAATTGTTTTCGATTGTGAGAATTATTTTCACCCATACGATGCATTTCAGGGGTTGCTTTCCTTTCTCGATCACCCAAAGGCCATCATTTCTAAATATTACTCATTCTCAGCTTTCAGCTCCCGTTCACCAAATCTTAACGGTGCATCGTTCAAGTATTCTCTAGTCAGCTTGTCATTTCATCAATTTCTTGTATCTAAATTCCCTCAAGTATCTTCGTTTGTTTTCTAATTCTTCCCGGTGATTCGTTCTCTATTTTGCAATCGTTTTCAATTCTTACGGTGGTTTGTTCAAGGTTCCTCTTGCCTTGTTATCGTATCAATTCATTTGTTCTTTTCAAAGTCCTACCGGTGCTTCGTTGAAGACTTTCCCAAGTTTGCGCTATTGATTACTCACGAGTATAGGGTATCTATCGTAGTCCTTTCGATAGGTAAGAGTGTCAAACCAAACGAGGAGCAGAAGGAAATGACAAGCGGTTTTTAGCAAGGTATTCTCTGCAAGCGCTGAAATTATCGGTAACAGATAGTTGTGTGATAAAATAATTCGTAATGGGTAATAAGTAACAAAAGTAAACAAGGTGCAGCAAGGTGGCCCAATCCTTTTTGTAGAAAAGGACAATCCTGGACGAACTCTTATATAAAGCAATGCTCTCCCGACGACACATGGGAATTGTTGTCAAGTTAGTTTTCATCATGCTCATATGATTCGCGTTCGTTACTTTGATAATTTGATATGTGGGTGGACCGGTGCTTGGGTGCTGCCCTTCCTTGGACAAGCCTCCCACTTATGATTAACCCCTTATGCAAGCATCCGCAACTACGAAAGAAGAATTAAGATAAATCTAACCATAGCATGAAACATATGGATCCAAATCAGCCCCTTACGAAGCAACGCATAAACTAGGGTTTAAGCTTCTGTCACTCTAGCAACCCATCATCTACTTATTACTTCCCAATGCCTTCCCCTAGACCCAAACAATGGTGAAGTGTCATGTAGTCGATGTTCACATAACACCACTAGAGGAGAGACAACATACATCTTATCAAAATATCGAACGAATACCAAATTCACATGATTACTTATAACAAGCCTTCTCCCATGTCCTCGGGAACAAACGTAACTACTCACAAAGCATATTCATGTTCATAATCAAAGGAGTATTAATTATCATTAAGGATCTGAACAAATGATCTTCCATCGAATGAACCAACTAGCATCAACTACAAGGAGTAATCAACACTACTAGCAACCCACAGGTACCAATCTGAGGTTTTGAGACAAAGATCGGATACAAGAGATGAACAAGGGTTTGAGAGGAGAAGGTGCTGGTGAAGATGTTGATGGATATTGACCCCCTCTCGATGAGAGGATCGATGGTGATGATGATGGTGATGATTTCCCCCTCTGGAAGGGATGTTTCCCCGGCAGAACAGCTCTGCCGAAGCCCTAGATTGGTTCTGCCCAGGTTCCGCCTCGAGACGGTGGCGCTTTGTCCCGAAAGCTTCTTCCTTATTTTTTCTAGGTCAAAACACACCATATAGTAGAAGATGGGCATCGGGGACCTGCCAGGTGGCCCACAAGAACGCGGGGCGCGCCCTCCACCCTTGTGGATGGCAGGTGGCCCCCCTCTGGTACTTTCTTTGCCCAATATTTTTTATTAAATCCAAAATGACTCTCCATGAAGTTTCAGGACTTTTGGAGTTGTGCAGAATAGGTCTCTAATATTTGCTTCTTTTCCAGCCTAGAATTCCAGCTGCCGGCATTCTCCCTCTTCGTGTAAACCTTGTAAAATAAGAGAGAAAAGGCATAAGTATTGTGCCATAATGTGTAATAACAGCCCATAATGCAATAAATATTTATATAAAAGCATGATGCAAAATGGACGTATCAACTCCCCCAAGCTTAGACCTCGCTTGTCCTCAAGCGAAAGCCGATACCGAAAAATATGTCCACATGTTTAGAGATAGAGGTGTCGATAAAATAAAATACGGACATGAGGGCATCATGATCATCTTTAGAACAACAACATATATTGTCATATAATTTCTTATGCCGAAGTAACAATTCATTCACAAGGTAAAGTATGAATTAAAACATTGAAAACTAACAAACTATTATCTTAGTCATTGAAGCAATTGCAATTTATCATAACATCGGAAAGAGTCAATTCAAGAGCTTTTCAGCAAGTCCACATACTCAACTATCATTTAGTTTTTCACAATTGCTAACACTCACGCGATACTTATGGGTTCAAAGCTTCAGTCGGACACAGAGAAAGATAGGGGCTTAAAGTTTCGCCTCCCAACTTTTTACCTCACGGGTAATGTCAACAGTAATACTTTTTGATCACCTACATCCGAGTGGATATATATATCTTGATCTTTCTCCAACACATAGTGCTTGCCAAAAGGAAAAAGTGTAAAAAGGAAAGGGATAGGCCCTTCGCAGAGGGAAGCAGAGGTTGTCATGCGCTTTTATGGTTGGATGCACAAAATCTTAATGCAAAAGAACGTCACTTTATATTGCCGCTTGTGATAAAGAACTTTATTATGCAGTCCGTCGCTTTTATTTCTTCCATATCACAAGTTCGTATAAAGCTTATTTTCTTCACACTAATAGATCATACATATTTAGAGAGCAATTTTTATTGCTTGCACCGATGACAACTTACTTGAAGGATCTTACTCAATCCATAGGTAGGTATGTGTGGCACCCCGGCTCAGAGAAAACCGGAATGCCCCGTATTCCAGCCCAGAGACAAGTGTTCTGGAATACGGCACTGTTGGCATAGAACAAATCAGCTCTTCATTACTATGGATAAGGTTACAAGGGTACATAGATTACATCGGCACGGCGATACTACGCTTGCCCAGGGTAGCTCTATGCTAACAGCGGAACAATCCGAGGAAGCGGAGTAACTCTCGGTAGCGAAACAACGATGGCGGCGATGGACTCCACTCTGCAGGGACTCTGGCTGGAACACTTATCCTAGCTCGCAAACTCGGAATCCTTGACAAGCAAGCAATCATGGCATGACTTGCAAATTGGCATGACACGCCAGGTGAGTACTTTGAATGTACTCGCAAGCTCACAGCAACCAAAGCAATCAAGACAAGCAACAGCATGGCATTTACCGGTTAAACAGGTGTAACATGACGATGTTAAAACTGTATAATCATGGCATGGCATATGAACAAGATGTCACTACATGCAACATGTTACAACTATCATGATGCAACTTACTCTGTCGGGGTTACCTCGTAACCACCACTTGGAAGAACTTACCATCGAGTGTGCCACATGATAACCTCGGGATCAACCAAACTTGGTATTACAATACCGTAGTGATAACATGATCACAAGGAGCTTGGCCTTTACCCGAGATCACCACATAACACTATCAACCAAATCCGATATCCATGATACCACGATGATCCTATCATGATCACGATCAACCAGCGTCGGTATACTCGATACCACGGTGATCCTCTCGCGATCACATAAAGATCAACCAACTTCTTTCTCATCGCACGGTGTTGTTATTGCAAGATTATTATACTGTTGACCCATAGTGTGACCTACTACGAACTATGCCCATGACCGAGGACGCGGCTATCGATAGATTATACACTCTGCAGAGGTTAGTACACTGTACACACACCACGGAACTCATGGCCTCGTGCTCCCATTCGGGTGGACCAACGATGTTCCGACAAAACCCAATCTATTGCATGGCACTCTCTCGGCCACTCCGACAAACTCCCCTTTTGGGCTATGTCATGGGTGACCCCTGTGTCCTTCCGACACCTGCCACCGTTGTGGCCAAACAAAACTGTCCCAAACGGGGACCTGAGCTCAATACCAAAACTGGGCTCACAAGGTTATAGCCCCCTACCTGATCAGGGTAGCACGCACTCATAACCTTCCCTGGTTGGAGGTACCAGTGAGAGGCATGACAATAGACCGAATTAGGGCTGCCCCATCCTAGCAAGTGTGGTTGCACTGGAGAGCTCGATTCGGTGGCGCACTATGACTCAGCCAACAGGTGTTCAAGTTTGATTAACATCCGGTAAAATTTGAATGATGATGTGCTGAGTCATAACAACTGATAAAGAAACATGCAGACATGTCATCATCTTAGCTTGAACTACTGCCAGTATTAGCCATGAGCATAATGCTACCAATGACTACTTGATAACTAGCAAGATGCACATGGACAGAATGTAAAGATAAGCGGGAAACATAAGCAAATACATTATTTTCAGACAGAATAACATGCACACATTAAATAACTATTCAAGTAGGAAACCATAGCTACTGCAAATCTATCATGCAAGTGGCTGTCATGGCTTGCCTTGGTACGGAAAATTCCACCGGGGAGAAGTTCGGAGAGTCCGCGGAAACAGTTGCCGGAAACAGTTCTCTCCTGGAGGGGTCTGTTTATGGGCAAGGGCAAAATGGTCATTTTCATAGTGTCGAAACATTATGAAAATGATGCCAACGGAACAGGCTCGACGAGAAGAAGAAGTAGGCTTTGGATTCACCTCGTTTGGAGTAGGGAGTGAAAAGATATAATAGTTTTTCTGCCAGGGGCCTATCCGCAAATAAAACATTCACAAACCGGCCCCTGACTGGAAAACAGAAAGCGCACTTTTAGAGAATACGCTTTCAGTAAGTGAAAACGTGTTTTCATCCGCAGCCGCAGGAAAATACGCCTTCGCGCACCGAAGACATAAACACCGGAGTGCGCTACCACTTAAGCGCGCGGGCCCGGCCTCTGGGTCAACGGTGAGAGACCGATGCGTGGGGCCCACAGGGAGTGGGGCCCGCCTGGCTGGTCTCCTTCTCCAACCTGTCGCTCGCCCGATGTAGAGGTGGGGCACGCGCTCACCGGCGCCGGCCCGGCCGGCTCCGGCCACCTCCGGCCGAGGCGAGGCCACAAGCGAAACCAGGGCAGTGCACCGCACCCATCCAGCCGCAGCACACTCGCTGGGGAGGGCTGCAGACGCGGCAGCTCGTGGTGACCGAGGGCAGTGGCGGCGGCTAACTTGGGGCACGTGACCACGGGCCACCGGAGTAGAAGGAAGGGGCGGGGGAGAACCAGGGGTCTCTTGGGGTTCTGCTAGGGGTGGAATGAGAAGGAGAGGAGGCCAGGCTTGCTCGAATTTGAGAAGAGGCCAACGGCGGCCATGGCAGCCAATGGTGGGCAGGGGAGCGACTCGGGCTCGGGTGAGTAGATAGGGAGGGGTAGGGGAGTGAGGGAAGGCTGGTGGTAAGCTCAGATGGCTCCTGGGCGGCCTATTTATAGGCGGGCGGGGCGGAGGGGATGAGCACAGCCGCGGGACACGTCGCCGGAGCTCCAGTGCACAAACTCGGGTCGGTGGCAGCTAGCTCGGCGTCGCGGTGCGGCCGACCTGACGAGGAGCTGGAGGGCCGGGACGACTCGGGAGGAAGAGGCCAGAGGAGGGAAGACGACGGCAGCCAACGGGCGTGCTCTGTTTCTTGACGGGGACCGCTCGCTGGGGAGGAATCCAGAGGGGGAGAGGGTTCTAGAGCGAAGGCGAGGCCAAGACAGAGCTTCTGCACATGGAGAGGTGGCGAGGGAGTGGAGGAATGGACGAACACAGCGCCGCGGTTTGCCAGAGCGTGCGGACGTGCATGCCAGCCATGCGGTCACCGCGTGAACAGGCGCACGCAGTGCACTCCGATCGGCCAAATCATGTCTGCTGGATAGGTCACTCAAAGGATAAAGCCCAGAAGGAAAGAAACAGGCATAGTGCCCACTGAGGTGACCACAGCTGGCTAGCAACCACAGGAACAGCAAGGTGTTTGATGGGAGGTGAGAGAGATTGAGCAGTAAATAGACTCTGGTTTTTGGCTGGGAGTGATCATACACTAATGTGAGTATTATGGCCAAGTTTCAGCCCAAATGGAGGAGTGTAGATAGCACTTTCTGTTCAAATGACCCTACTGACCAGAAGTGCAAATCATGATGTGGCACTCACACACTGGCTTGGATTGAGCTGAAATTTGGAGGAGGCTAGTTATATAGGCATATGAAGACATTGTATAAATTTCATGCCATTTGGATAAACCAAAATGGTACTTCCTTCACACAGCATCCCACTGGACAGAATTTTAGAAAAATAACTGAGGATAAATGGCTAGATGAAATGAGCCCAAATTTGTTGGAGAGGTGTTATATGAGTAGGAGAATGCTCTGGTAAATTTTCAGCAATTATGAAGCAATATAAAATATAGTTGCTTCACAACAGAAAAATATGACCAGAAGCAAAGAATTGAAGGTGTGCTCACATAGAGAATGGGATGATGCTCAAATTTTGTGGAAAGCTATTATTTGGGCATATTTAGGATCTTGCAAAATTTCAACTCATTTGAATATGCCTAGCTTGCACTTCCTTCTCAAGGCCTTTGTTTGAGCAGGAACTTTGAAAAAAATTGCTCAGAAATATTTAATAGGCAAATGAAGTTGAAATTTGGCATGTGGCAATGATATGGATAGGAAAGAGTTCCCAAAAAGTTTGAGAGAAAGCAAGACAATATAAATGGTACTTGCTTCTCAAACTGCCAGCTGGGGAAGAATCAGAAAAGGAATATTGGTGAAATATTTTTGAACATGGCAAGGAGGTATTTTGACATATCTGAAGAAGATATTTCCCAAAGGATTTATGAGAATTATTTGGGAATCTTTGGGATGACATAGATGTGGGTTGCTTCACAACCCAGAGCAGACAGGGTTATTCCTTTAATAGAAAAAGGAATATTCCCAAGAAAAAGAATATTGGGATTGGTCCAAGATGGAAATGACGAGGCCTTGGGATGGTTTTGAGGTTGACAATCCACTGGGGAGAGGAATCAAAGGTGATTTCTCCAGGTTGCAAGACCACGAAGCCACAAAAAAGCAAATCCATACCGAAATCGAAAGAAAAAGAAATTGGGCAAAATCCAGGGTGTTACAAACCTACCCCCTTTAAAGAAATCTCATCCTCGAGATTTGGTTGCTCAGGGGTCAAACATGGATATTGCCACTTGAGGAAACCGTTTCCAACTCGGGTTTCCTTTTGCCTTTGTATTATGTCCCCACTGTATCTTATCTGACTCACTGCTTGGCTTCGGGGTGGTTTGTTTCACTGGATTCTCATTCTGACAGATCTTACCTCATATATTACTCTGACTTTGATCCTTTTATGTCTGCCGACCTGTCTGGGTGCGATGTATTATACTGACTGAAATACCTGTCCTTCTCGCAAGCCCGAGAGTAGTTCTTGATGGACGTGTTGTGATGAAGTCCAATATGGACGACCGTCCATTGAGTTGTGAACAGATTCTCTCGGTGGACACAAAATCTTTTACTCTGTGCATTGGGTGGCTTCAACTGGCTGTGTGTCCTCCAGACTCAAACGATGGTCTGAATCATACCGTTCTCCTGGTGGAACCTGGCTTCTTGCAATAATTGCTGGAACATCTTGGGTATCTCCATTGTCTTGAGTATCACATTTGTACCAAATACTCGACTGTCACCTATCGTGACCAGCATAAGGGTATGACTTTATAACGGTATTATTCCCAGGCTTGACTGACGATGGTTCTGGCCGAAGAATTTTGTTCACGGCAGGTTCTCTTTTAACCGATTCCCCTAGGTGAGGACACATGCTTCGAGACAGTTGTCAACCTTCTGATCGTTCTGTCTGTGGGCACCTGATGGACTTGGATGTCTTCTTCTGACAATTCTGAGCATACATAGTTGGCTGAGTGGGGTACCTTGATAGGAGGTCGTTGCAAATGGGATATACCCCCTGGGTGTGCATCCATGGTGGTTGGTACCGACTTAGACTATTCGGGGTATCGGTACCATGCAACCACCATCATACCTGTATGGACGATTATGGTTCTCCTTGCCTGGATCCTTAGCTAACAGAGCTTGGCTTGATATGTTCTTGATTCTTCGGATGACCATGGGTACTGCCAGGTACAATATTTCGGCAGGCATATCACTTTACAAGTTGTAGCTATAGGGTAACGACCGTCTGAACCCTTGGATGAAACCGGCAAATAAACTAGTAGCCACCATAACGGTCTTTACAACTCAGATCTGGGACATTACTGGAGTAACTCAACCCCGACTCAAGACAGCTGAAAAGCAGCTCAGAGCATGAGACGGTGTCGATAAGAAGAAAGTAGCAGTTCCCTAAGACGGCCGAAGAACAGCTCGGAGCATAGGGTCATTGCTACGGAAAGAAATTCAACAGCTGCCCGCGACGGCCGAAAAGCAACTCAGAACACGGGCCAATTGCTGACAAGAGTAATATAAAGTTGGCATCCACCTCGGACGGCCAGAAACAGCTCAGAACACGGGCGTGGTGCCGTCACCAAAGAAAGGCAGGCAAGGGTTCATCAGCGTCCCATACAGCTCACTACTACGCATGCAAGCATAAGCATATTAATTAAACATGCAAGAATAACATAGAGCAATGCTTTAGGGCATATATCAGATGGTCGGCTTGCTCCATAGGTTGTTGTGCTCATCACACTGAAGTGTATAACTAGCGTCCTCCTTCTTCTTATATAGCTCAGGCAATGGTCAAATCCTCACCGAGCTAACATCATTGTATGGGTAACTCGTATGACCTTGGCAGCATGTTCACCACATCTATGGAAACATGTGTGGCTGGCCACTTGATTCCTGAGGCAAGCTTGTGTAGAAAGACTGAGTTGCTTATATATGAAGTTTCCTTATTGCCATAAGCAGACTGAGTGCATATATATATATCCCTTAATGTTTCTGCGGTCGGTTCCTTTTGTATGCAGCAAGTTGTTTGACTATTCTTCTTGTTGGGCACTGATTTCCTAGCATATGCTGGCTTGCTTCCGGAATATAGCTGGTTCAAATTGTACTCATAGCAGACTCCAACCTTATATGTGAACCATACCTTTGACCTAGAAGGTACTGTCGATCATGCACACCATCTGCCTTCTTGCTGATTTGATCATTACTGCTGTGAAGATCGCACAGTAATATATACCTGATGCCAATAATCAATCCAGGATATCATTATAATCAGACCAGATATTCCCCATGCCAGGCGGTCGGCGCCAAATCCCATATTGTTGAGCTGAGCTTCCAAATGCTTGCCTCTTCACTGATTCTTTGAGTCCAGTGTCAGTGAGCAACTTCCATAAGGAAAAATAAGGTAACACCAATGGCCCAAAGAAAGAAGCAAAAGAAACTAATAAAAGCACACAAAGCAACAAGATCACACGCAAGCAATATCATAATTTACACTATTCACAGCAATAATATGCATGCCTACTTAAGCACGCAAATCTCGCAAGAACTCCGGTATTACGGTCTAACATGCTGTGGCGGTGTGCACGAAAGGGGAATCCACGTGTGGAAGGGGTGGAAAGAGTTGGTGTAAACAAAGCTACACAAGACACGGGCTTACACCGGTTGCAGCTGGACAGACACGGGGGCGAGGACGGACTTGGTGATCATGGATCGGTACACGAAGGTCACGACCACATCATCATCAAGCATACGGAAGAAACCGTACTCGTCCAGAGAGTGGATGGCAGGATGGGATAACGATGAAAAGAAAGGCTTGTGGGCATTGCCCTTTTCTGATAACAAAGATCAGTAGGGATTGCCCAAGCAATGAATGGCATGATCCGGGATAGAAACATGTCAATCATCAAAACAATAGGGGTGGCTGAATAGGATAATTGGTGTGGTACCGGTGCATCAATCCGACAAGGAATCGACAACACCAAGCACCTTGGCATCACTCCGCCGGGACGGAGATGACACCACACCAAGGAACAAATATGCAAATGGAGGGTGCAGGTAGTCGGTTGAAACCGATGCCACATACACTCACTAGACCAACCGCTAGTGATAAAATATCTAGTCTATATGCATGCTATGCACAAACAAATGCAACAAACAAGTGCAGCAAACCGACTAGACTCTATACTACCGGTTACTAATGTTCACGCGGTCTAGGGCGTCCTACAGCCAGACCAGCTCTGATACCAATGCCTGTGGCACCCCGGCTCAGAGAAAACCGGAATGCCCCGTATTCCAGCCCAGAGACAAGTCTTCTGGAATATGGCACTGTTGGCATAGAACAAATCAGCTCTTTATTATTATGGATAAGGTTACAAGGGTACATAGATTACATCGGCACGGCGATACTACGCCTGCCCAGGGTAGCTCTATGCTAACAGCGGAACAATCCAAGGAAGCGGAGTAACTCTCGGCAGCGAAATAACGACGGCGGCAATGGACTCTACTCCGCAGGGACTCTGGCTGGAACGCTTATCCTAGCTCGCAAACTCGGAATACTCGACAAGCAAGCAATCATGGCATGACCTGCAAACTGGCATGACACGCCAGGTGAGTACTTTGAATGTAGTCGCAAGCTCACAGCAACCAAAGCAATCAAGACAAGCAACATCACGGCATTTACCGGTTAAACAGGTGTAACATGATGATGTTAAAACTGTATAATCATGGCATGGCATATGAACAGGATGTCACTACAATTAACATGTTACAACTATCATGATGCAACTTACTCTGTCGGGGTTACCTCGTAACCACCACATGGAAGAACTTACCATCGAGTGTGCCACATGATAACCTCGGGATCAACCAAACTTGGTATTACAATACCGTAGTGATAACATGATCACAAGGAGCTTGGCCTTTACCCGAGATCACCACATAACACTGTCAACCAAATCCGATATCCATGATACCATAGTGATCCTCTCATGATCACGATCAACCAGCGTCGGTATACTCGATACCACGGTGATCCTCTCGCGATCACATAAAGATCAACCAACTTCTTTCTCATCGAACGGGGTTGTTATAGCAAGATTATTATACTGTTGACCCATAGTGTGTCCTACTACGAACTATGCCCATGACCGAGGATGCGGCTATTGATAGATTATACACTCTGTAGAGGTTAGTACACTGTACCCACACCACGGAACTCATGGCCTCGTGCGCCCATTCGGGTGGACCAACGATGTTTAGACAAAACCCAATCTATTGCATGGCACTCTCCCGGCCACTCCGACAAACTCCCCTTTTGGGCTATGTCATGGGTGACCCCTGTGTCCTTTCGACACCTTCCACCGTCGTGGCCAAACAAAACTGTCCCAAACGGGGACCTGAGCTCAATACCAAAACTGGGTTCACAAGGTTATAGCCGCCTACCTGATCAGGGTAGCACGCACTCATAACCTTCCCTGGTTGGAGGTACCAGCAAGAGGCATGACAATAGAATGAATTAGGGCTGCCCCATCCCAGCAAGTGTGGTTGCACTGGTGAGCTCGATTCGGTGGCGCACTATGACTCAGCCAATAGATGTTCAAGTTTGATTAACATCCGGTTAAATTTGAATGATGATGTGCTGAGTCATAACAACTAATAAAGAAACATGCAGACATGTCATCATCTTAGCTTGAACTACTGCCAGTATTAGCCATGAGCATAATGCTATCAACGACTACTTGATAACTAGCAAGATGCACACAGACAGAATGTAAAGATAAGCGGGAAACATGAGCATGTACATTATTTCCAGACAGAATAACATGCACACATTAAATAACTTTTCAAGTAGGAAACCATAGCTTCTGCAAATCTATCATGCAAGTAGCTGTCGTGGTTTGCCTGGGTACGAAAAATTCCACCTGGGAGAAGTTCGGAGAGTCCGCGGAAACAGTTGCCGAAAACAGTTCTCTCCCGGAGGAGTCTATTTATGGGCAAGGGCAAAATGGTCATTTTCACAGTGTCAAAACATTATGAAAATGATGCCAACAGAACGGGCTCAACGAGACGAAGAAGTAGGCTTTGGATTCACCTCATTTGGAGTAGGGAGTGAAAAGATATAATAGTTTTTCTGCCAGGGGCCTATCTGCAAATAAAACATTCACAAACCGGCCCTGACTGGAAAACAGAAAGCACACTTTTGGAGAATACGCTTTCAGTAAGTGAAAACGTGTTTTCATCCGCAGCCGCAGGAAAATACGCCTTCGCGCACCGACGACATAAACACCAGAGTGCGCTTCCACTTAAGCGCGCGGGCCCGACGTCTCGGTCAACGGCGAGAGACCGACGCGTGGGGCCCGCCTGGCTGGTCTCCTTCTCCAACCTCTCGCTCGCCCGATGCGGAGCAGGGGCGCGCGCTCGCCGGCGCCGGCCCGGCTGGCTCCGGCCACCTCCGGCCGAGGCGAGGCCACCGACGAAACCAGGGCGGTGCACCGCACCCATCCAGCCGCAGCATGCTCGCCGGGGAGGGCTGCAGACGCGGCAGCTCGCGGTGACCGAGGGCAGTGGCGGCGGCCAACTTGGGGCACGCGACCACGAGCCACCGGAGTAGAAGAAAGGGGCGGGGGAGAACCAGGGGTCTCTTGGGGTTCTGCTAGGGGTGGAATGAGGAGGAGAGGAGGCCAGGCTTGCTCGAATTTGAGCAGAGGCTAGCGGCGGCCATGGCGGTCAATGGTGGGCAGGGGAGTGACTCGGGCTCGGGTGAGTAGATAGGGAGGGGTAGGGGAGTGAGGGAAGGCTGGTGGTGGGCTCAGAGGGCTTCGGGGCGGCCTATTTATAGGCTGGCGGGGCGGAGGGGATGAGCACAGCCGCGGGACACGTCACCGGAGCTCCAGTGCACAAACTCGGGTCGGTGGAAGCTAGCTCGGTGTCGCGGTGCGGCCGACCTGACAAGGAGCAGGAGGGACGGGATGGCTCGGGAGGAAGAGGCCAGAGGAGGGAAGACGACGGCAGCCAACGGGCGTGCTCTGTTTCTCGACAATGACGGCTCGCCAGAGATGAATCCAGAGGGGGAGAGGGTTCTAGAGCAAAGGCGAGGCCAAGACGGAGCTTCTGGACATGGAGAGGTGGCGAGGGAGTGGAGGAACGGACGAACACAGCACCGCGGTTTGCTAGAGCGCGCGGACGTGCATGCCAGCCATGCGGTCACCGCGTGAACAGGCGCACGCTGTGCACTCCGATTGGCCAAATCATGTCTGCTAGATAGGTCACTCAAAGGATAAAGCCCAGAAGGAAAGAAACAGGCATAGTGCCCACTGAGGTGACCACAGCTGGCTAGCAACCACAGGAACAGCAAGGTGTTTGATGGGAGGTGAGAGAGATTGAGCAGTAAATAGACTCTGGTTTTTGGCTGGGAGTGATCATACACTAATGTGAGTATTATGGCCAAGTTTCAGCCCAAATGGAGGAGTGTAGATAGCACTTGCTGTTCAAATGACCCTACTGACTAGAAGTACAAATCTTGATGTGGCACTCACACACTGGCTTGGATTGAGCTGAAATTTGGAGGAGGCTAGTTATATAGGCATATGAAGACACTGTATAAATTTCATGCCATTTGGATAAAGCAAAATGGTACTTCCTTCACACAGCATCCCACTAGACAGAATTTTAGAAAAATAACTGAGGATAAATGGCTAGATGAAATGAGCCCAAATTTGTTGGAGAGGTGTTATATGGGTAGGAGAATGCTCTGGTAAATTTTCAGCAATTATGAAGCAATATAAAATATAGTTGCTTCACAATAGAAAAATATGACCAGAAGCAAAGAATTGAAGGTGTGCTCACATAGAGGATGGGATGATGCTCAAATTTTTTGGAGAGCTATTATTTGGGCATATTAAGGATCTTGCAAAATTTCAACTCATTTGAATATGCCTAGCTTGCACTTCCTTCTCAAGGCCTTTGTTTGAGCAGGAACTTTGAAAAAAATTGCTCAGAAATATTTAATAGGCAAATGAAGTTGAAATTTGGCATGTGGCAATGATATGGATAAGAAAGAGTTCCCAAAAAGTTTGAGAGCAAGCAAGCCAATATAAATGGTACTTGCTTCTCAAACTGCCAGTTGGGGAAGAATCAGAAAAGGAATATTGGTGAAATATTTTTGAACATGGCAAGGAGGGATTTTGACATATCTGAAGAAGATATGTCCCAAAGGATTTATGAGAATTATTTGGGAATCTTTGGGATGACATAGATGTGGGTTGCTTCACAACCCAGAGCAGACAGGGTTATTCCTTTAATAGAAAAAGGAATATTCCCAAGAAAAAGAATATTGGGATTGGTCCAAGATGGAAATGACTAGGCCTTGGGATGGTTTTAAGGTTGACAATCCACTGGGGACAGGAATCAAAGGTGATTTCTCCAGGTTTGAAGACCACGAAGCCACAGAAAAGCAAATCCAGACCGAAATCGAAAGAAAAAGAAGATGGGCAAAATCCAGGGTGTTACAATATGGTGGACTCTCATGGCAAAACTGGGTTTAGGGATGTTTGGAAGCACAAGTAGTATCTCTACTTGGTGCAAAGAATTTGGCTATCATGAGAGGGAAAGGCAAGCTCAACATGTTGGAGTATCCATGACAATATAACTTCTATTCGGATATAAGAAAACATAACCCATTACATTGTCTTCCTTGTCCAACATCAACTTCTTAGCATGTCATATTTTGATGAGTGCTCACAATTACAAAAGATCTCCAAGATAGTATATTTATATGTGAAGCCTCTCTTTCTTTATTACTTCCTATTAATTGCAACAATGACCAAAACTATTTTTGTCAACTCCCAACAAATTTTATTCATCATACTCTTTATATGTGAAGTCATTACTCTCCACAAGATCAATATATGATCTTTTTATTTCTTTTTATTATTTTGTTCCCTCAAGATCATAGCAAGAAAACAAAGCACTCAACTCAAGACTACTCTTTATTATATAACTCACGGACTCGATTACATAGATAGAGATCAAAACAAAACTCAAAGCTAGATCATACTAAAACTTTATTCTACTAGATCAAGATATAACCAAATGGATCGAACTAAGAAAAACGATAAAAGTAAAGGTGTGTTGGTGATATGATACCGGGGCACCTCCCCCAAGCTTGGCAGTTGCCAAGGGGAGTGCCCATACCCATGTATTTATGTCTCTTTCTTCGGAGGTGATGATGTTGGGGTTGATGATGTTGTATCCTTCCTTCTCAGCTTGCGCTTGAGGATAGCATTTTCCTCCCTTAAGTCATCGATCTCCTGCTCAAGCCTTAATGTCTTTTTACATAGTTCCTGTTTGTTTTCCTGCAAGAGACGAAAAGGGATAAACTCGATCTTAGGTATCTTTGCTTTATTAGGAAGACTTGACTTTTTGAACTCCACGTGCATGTCCCCAGGTTGGGGTAGTGGGACTTCCTCTTCATCAGAACCTGTCTATTCTTTTCCTTTCCGGTCATAGTCCTCTTCTTCCTCCGTGGTCCAACCATAATGCTCCACATCCCCATAAACCTTGGGGTCTGCAATGTAATCAGCTACATAGCTCTCTCCCTCTGAATCTTGGGACGACATCTTACTCCAAAACTGCTACAGAAATAGCTCAAAACGAAAACAGGGGATTTTGCCGTGGTACGGTGGTCAAAACCTTCGAGAAATTATATAATGAATTTTTACCGACCAAAAGAAGTATTGTGCAAGAAAACGGAGTCTGGAGGGCACATGAGGTGACCACAAGGTCGGGGGGCGCGCCCTCCACCCTTGTGGTTGTCTCGTGTCTCTTTCGGACTACTTTTAATTTTCCTAATTTTTTAAATATTCCAAAACGGAGAAAAATTATCATTGGAAATGTTTTGGAGTCGCTTTACTTACCGTACCACATACCTATTCCTTTTCGGAGTCAGAATCGTTCTGGATAGTGTTCCTTATGTACTCCTCCGGTGTTACGGTATCAATTATATTGGTCTCAACATTTATGGGAGTACCTGAGATATAATGTTTGATTCTTTGACTGTTTACCACCTTCGGATTTGTGCCTTCGGTGTTGTTGATTTTTATGGCACCGGAACAATATACCTCCTCGATAATGTAAGGACTTTCCCATTTAGAGAGAAGCTTTTCTGCAAAAAATCTTAAATGAGAGTTGTATAGCAAACCATGATCACCTATATTAAACTCACGCTTTTGTATCCTTCTGTCATGCCATCTTTTAACTTTTTCTTTAAACAACTTGGCATTCTCATAGGCTTGGGTTCTCCATTCATCAAGCGAGCTTAGGTCAAATAACCTCTTCTCACCGGCAAGTTTGAAATCATAGTTGAGCTCTTTAATTGCCCAATAAGCTTTATGTTCTAGTTCAAGAGGTAAGTGACAAGCCTTTCCATAAACCATTTTATATGGAGACATACCCATAGGGTTTTTATAAGCAGTTCTATAAGCCCATAATGCATCATCAAGTTTCTTAGACCAATTCTTTCTAGATCTATTAACAGTCTTTTGCAAAATCAATTTAATCTCTCTATTGCTCAATTCTACTTGACCACTAGACTGAGGATGATATGGAGAAGCAATTCTATGGTTAACATCATACTTAGCAAGCAATTTACGGAAAGCACCATGAATAAAATGTGAACCACCATCAGTCATTAAATATCTAGGGACTCCAAACCTCGGAAAAATAACTTCTTTAAGCATCTTAATAGAAGTGTTATGATCAGCACTACTAGTTGGAATAGCTTCTACCCACTTAGTAACGTAATCAACAGCAACTAAAATATGTGTACACCCATTAGAGGAAGGAAAAGGTCCCATATAATCAAAGCCCCAAACATCGAATGGTTCAATAACAAGTGAATAATTCATAGGAATTTCCTGACGTCTACTAATATTGCCAATTCTCTGGCATTCATCACAAGACAAGACAAACTTACGAGCATCCTTGAAGAGAGTAGGCCAATAAAAACCAGATTGCAATACCTTATGTGCAGTTCTATCTCTAGCGTGGTGTCCTCCGTAAGACTCAGAGTGGCACTTGCGTAGGATTTGTTCCTGTTCATGCTCAGGTACACAACGTCTAATAACACCATCTACTCCTTCTTTACAAAGGTGTGGGTCATCCCAAAAGTAATGTCTTAAATCATAGAAAAACTTTTTCTTTTGCTGATATGTGAAACTAGGTGGTATAAATTTAGCAACAATGTAATTAGCATAATCAGCATACCATGGAGTATTATGAGAAGTATTTATGACAGCTAATTGTTCATCAGGAAAGCTATCATCAATAGGCAGTGGGTCATCAAGAACATTTTCTAACCTAGACAAGTTGTCTGCAACGGGGTTCTCAGCTCCCTTTCTATCAATAATAAGCAAATCAAATTCTTGTAGCAAGAGAACCCATCTAATAAGTCTAGGTTTAGCATCTTTCTTTTCCATAAGATATTTAATAGCAGTATGATCAGTGTGAATAGTTACTTTGGAATCAACAATATAAGATCTGAACTTATCACAAGCAAAGACAACTACTAAAAATTCTTTTTCAGTAGTAGCATAATTTCTCTGGGCACTGTCTAGAGTCTTACTAGCATAATGAATAACATTTAATTTCTTATCAACTCTTTGCCCTAGAAGAGCCCCAACAGCATAATCACTAGCATCACACATAATTTCAAAGGGTAAATTCCAATCAGGTTGCTGAACAATAGGTGCAAAAATCAAGGCTTTCTTAAGAATTTCAAATGCTTCTACACAATCATCATCAAAAACAAAAGGAACATCTTTTTGCAAGAGATTAGTGAGAGGCCTAGAAATTTTAGAGAAGTCTTTAATAAACCTCCTATAGAAACCAGCATGGCCAAGGAAACTTCTTATACCTTTGATATCTTTAGGACACGACATCTTTTCAATAGCATCTACTTTAGCTTTATCAACTTCAATACCTCTTTCAGAAATTTTATGCCCTAAGACAATACCTTCATTAACCATAAAGTGGCACTTCTCCCAATTCAAAACAAGATTAGTTTCTTCACATCTCTGCAAAACTCGATCAAGGTTGCTTAAGCAATCATCAAAAGAAGTTCCGTAAACGGAGAAATCATCCATGAAAACCTCAACAATCTTTTCACAAAAATCAGAGAATATAGCAGTCATACATCTTTGAAAGGTAGCAGGTGCATTGCATAAACCAAAAGGCATACGTCTATAAGCAAAGGTACCGAAAGGGCAAGTAAAGTGGTCTTTTCCTGATCATCTTTTAACACAGGTATTTGAGATTAACCAGAATAACCATCTAGAAAGCAAAAATGTGTATGTTTGGATAATCTTTCTAGCATTTGATCAATAAAAGGTAGAGGGTAATGATCTTTTCTAGTAGCTTTATTTAATTTGTGAAAATCAATTACCATTCTATAACCTGTAACAATTCTTTGTGGGATCAATTCATTCTTATCATTAGGAACAACAGTAATACCTCCCTTCTTAGGGACACAATGAACTGGACTTACCCACTTACTATCAGCAATAGGATAAATTATACCTACCTCCAGAAGCTTTAGTATTTCATTTCTTACCACTTCTTTCATCTTAGGATTTAATCGTCGTTGGTGATCCAACTGGTTTAGCATCATTCTCCAAATTAATTTTGTGCTGACATAGAGTGGGACTAATGCCCTTAAGATCATCAAGAGTATATCCAATAGCGGCATGGTGCTTCTTCAGAGTTTTCAATAATTTCTTTTCTTCATGCTCTGAAAGGTTAGCACTAATAATAATAGGATATATCTTATTTTCATCAAGATAAGCATATTTCAAAGTATCAGGTAATTGTTTAAGCTCAAACACGGGATCCCCCTTGGGTGGAGGAGGATCCCCAAGGATTTCAACAGGCAAATTGTGTTTCAAAATAGGCCCTTGATTAAAGAATATCTCGTCTATTTCCCATCTTTTATTCATAAACATATCATTCTCATAGTCTAGCAAATATTGTTCTAAGGGATCAGTAGGAGGCACGGCAATAGAAGCAAGACCAATAATTTCATCCTTACTAGGCAATTCTTTATCATGGGGTTGTCTACGAAATTTAGAGAAATTAAAATCATGAGACATATCCCCTAAACTGACAGTAACAATATCTTTCTCGCAATCTATCTTAGCATTAACAGTATTCAAGAAAGATCTACCAAATATAATGGGACAAAAGTCATCTTGTGGGGAAGCAAGAACAAGAAAATCAGTAGGGTATTTTATTTTCCCACACAAGACTTCAACATCTCTAACAATCCCAATTGGTGAAATAGTATCTCTATTGGCAAGCTTAATAGTAACATCAACATCTTCTATCTCAGTAGGTGCAATATCACTCATAATTTCTCTATATAAGGAGAAAGGAATTGCACTCACACTAGCACCCATATCACATAAGCCATGATAACAATGATCTCCTATTTTAACTGAAACAACAGGCATGCCAACAACGGGTCTATGTTTATCTTTACTATCGGGTTTAGCATTTCTAGCAGCTTCATCACAGAAATAAATAACATGCCCATCAATATTATCAACCAAGAGATCTTTAACCATAGAAATACTAGGTTCAACTTTAATTTGCTCAGGGGGTGTAGGTGTTCTAGTATAACTCTTATGAACCACAGTTGAAGCTTTAGCATGATCCTTTATTCTAACAGAAAAAGATGGTTTCTCAATATAAGCAGTAGGAACAATAGGATTAACATTATAAGTAATAGTTTCTTCTTCAACTTTAATAGGTTCTACTACTTTAACTTCAATGGGAGGATGATATTTAAACCACTTCTCCTTAGGGAGATCAACATGAGTAGCAAAAGATTCATAGAAAGAAGCTACTATCTCAGAGTCAAGTCCATATTTAGTGCTAAAATCACGAAAAGCATCGGTATCCATAAAAGATTTAACACAATCAAACTTAAGGTTTATACCTGACTCCTTACCTTCGTCGAGTTCCCAATCTTCAGAGTTGCGTTTAATTCTTTCAAATAAATCCCATTTGAATTCAATAGTCTTCTTCATAAAAGAACCAGTACAAGAAGTATCGAGCATGGATCGATCATTATGAGAAAGCCGAGCATAAAATTTTTGAATAATAATTTCTCTTGGGAGCTCATGATTGGGGCATGAATATAACATTGACTTAAGCCCCCCCAAGCTTGAGCGATACTTTCTCCTTCACGAGGCCAAAAATTATATATATAATTCCAATCACGATGAACCAGATGCATAGGATAAAACTTCTGATGAAATTCCAATTTCAATCGGTTGTAGTTCCATGATCCAATATCATCACATAGCCTATACCATGCCAATTCCTTCTCCTTCAAACACAAAGGGAAGACCTTTTTCTTGACTTCATCCTCGGGGAAACCTGCAAGCTTAAATAATCCACAAACTTCATCCACATAGATTAGATGCATATCAGGATGTAATGTTCCATCTCCTGTGTAAGGATGAGCTAGCAGTTTCTCTATCATACCCGAAGGAATTTCATAATAAATATTTTCAGTAGGTGCAGTAGGTTGAGGAGCAACTCTTTGCTCTTCCGGTCGAGGTGAAGATACCCCGAACAAGCCCCTCAAAGGATTATTTTCCATAGTAACAAGTGACAGTAAATTTCAGCACACTATATAAATGTTTCCTTACAAAATTCCACTTACCAAAGGCGCTTCACTCCCCGGCAATGGTGCCAGAAAAGAGTCTTGATGACCCACAAGTATAGGGGATCTATCGTAGTCCTTTTGATAAGTAAGAATGTCGAACCCAACGAGGAGCAGAAGGAAATGACAAGCGGTTTTCAGCAAGGTATTCTCTGCAAGCACTGAAATTATCGGTAACATATAGTTGTGTGATAAGATAATTCGTAACGGGTAATAAGTAACAAAAGTAAACAAGGTGCAGCAAGGTGGCCCAATCCTTTTTGTAGAAAAGGACAAGCCTGGACGAACTCTTATATAAAGCAAAGCGCTCCTGAGGACACATGGGAATTGTTGTCAAGTTAGTTTTCATCATGCTCATATGATTCACGTTCGTTACTTTGATAATTTGATATGTGGGTGGACCGGTGCTTGGGTGCTGCCCTTCCTTGGACAAGCCTCCCACTTATGATTAACCCCTCTCGCAAGCATCCGCAACTACGAAAGAAGAATTAAGATAAATCTAACCATAGCATGAAACATATGGATCCAAATCAGCCGCTTACGAAGCAACGCATAAACTAGGGTTTAAGCTTCTGTCACTCTAGCAACCCATCATCTACTTATTACTTCCCAATGCCTTCCCCTAGACCCAAACAATGGTGAAGTGTCATGTAGTCGATGTTCACATAACACCACTAGAGGAGAGACAACATACATCTTATAAAAATATCGAACGAATACCAAATTCACATGATTACTTATAACAAGACTTCTCCAATGTCCTCAGGAACAAACATAACTACTCACAAAGCATATTCATGTTCATAATCAGAGGAGTATTAATTATCATTAAGGATCTAAACAAATGATCTTCCACCGAATAAACCAACTAGCATCAACTACAAGGAGTAATCAACACTACTAGCAACCCACAGGTACCAATCTGAGGTTTTGAGACAAAGATCGGATACAAGAGATGAACTAGGGTTTGAGAGGAGATGGTGCTGGTGAATATGTTGATGGAGATTGACCCCCTCTCGATGAGAGGATCGATGGTGATGATGATGGCGATGATTTCCCCCTCAGGGAGGGATGTTTCCCCGGCAGAACAGCTCTGCCGGAGCCCTAAATTGGTTCTGCCCAGGTTCTGCCTTGAGACGGCGGCGCTTCATCCCGAAAGCTTCTTCCTTATTTTTTCTAGGTCAAAACACACCATATAGCAGAAGATGGGAGTCAGGGACCTGCCAGGTGGCCCACAAGGACGGGGGGCGCGACCAGGGGGGTAGGGCGCGCCCTCCACCCTTGTGGATGGCAGGTGGCCCCCTCTGGTACTTTCTTTGCCCAATATTTTTTATTAAATCCAGAATGACTCTCTGTGAAGTTTCAGGACTTTTGGAGTTGTGCAGAATAGGTCTCTAATATGTGCTCCTTTTCCAGCCTAGAATTCCAGCTTCCGGGATTCTCCCTCTTCGTGTAAACCTTGTAAAATAAGAGAGAAAAGGCATAAGTATTGTGCCATAATGTGTAATAACAGCCCATAATGCAATAAATATTGATATAAAAGCATGATGCAAAATGGACATATCAGCTATATCTCTCCTTAATCTTTTTCGATGAGAATAAGTAGTATGCCAAATCCATTGCTTGTCATCAATTCAAATTGATGAAGGATACGCATAACATAATTCTTATTCTTGTTTCATCCAAGTATTTAATTCATTCTTCTAGAGTTCATTCGTGATATCAATTTGTCAGTGCTAAGTTGTTCATCTTTTGTTTTCAGAGTTCCAAGCTCTCTCAGTTAACTTGCCGCGAAGCTCCATCTAAATCATTGCAAGGCCTCATCTTGATCTTTTCAACCTTTCTTTCGTTTCGACCATCTTTATCTATCCGGAGTCCTTCGAGAGCTTAGTCATGGTGGTTCATCAAGGATTTAATTCATTCTTAGAATGTTCTTCAAGATTCTTGTTGGAGCTCTAGCATTCTTCGTCTTGCATTCCGAAGTGCAATTCATTCTCCCTTATCTTTCGAAGTGGAGTTTTGCATCTCTTCGTCCCTGTCAACTAATCAATCATTCGGTAGTGGCAGAATTTCACCTCTAGTTTTGAGATGTTTTCATAAGCCCACGAGGAGCATATCATTTGATTGTTGATTCATCAACAACTCCATTCAAGTCTTTTCTCCTAAGGATGCTCTTTCAAGTTCGCTTGTGGTAGAAGATGTTGTTGTCTTCTTCGTTCTTTTCATTCCATTCTTTCTTTTGTTTCGGAGGCATTGTGTTGTTGCTCTCGTCAAGTATCATTCCATCTTGTCTAGTTCTTGTTCAATTCCTTCGCTTTTCAGCCGGAGTGCTGTCCAAATTCTATCATTCTTGTTCCTTGGCTATCTCATTATACCGGTGTGGTCATATTCTTCTGGTTCGTGAAGCTCTTATTTCATTTCTTTCAACCTACAAGGTTCTCGTAATGTTCCTTGTTCCTTTGCTAACGGAGTGTTTGCAATCTCGTTCATCTCCATTGTATTCTTTCTTTCAATTTGTTCAACCTCTCAAGGTTCGTGGTTTCACTCGTTTGTCAAAGAAGCAACTTTGTTTTACCTCTTCCTCTTCCGCTTCTCTCCGGTGCCATCCTTAGATCTTAGGACGAGATCTCTTGTAAGTGGGGGAGAGTTGTAACGACCCAATACCGACGCTCCAGACGCCTTCCATGTTTTTGTTGTATCCGCTTTATTTATTTTTGGCTTGTTGCATTTCATCATCGCATCATGTGCATTGCATTTGCATGTTTTTCATAAAACTCATAGTCGTTCGTAGTTGCCGCTCCTTGCTTTGTCTCCGTTGACCTTTGTCAGGCCCCTTTGTCTTTGTCGACCTCTCTCAGACCCCCTCTCGTGCGCGTCCGAAAACTGCTCTGAACCCGACCCGGGCAGTCGTGACCGATGTGTCCGGATCATCCCCAAACATCCCTAAAATATCTTTGGTTTCTTATTTGGACTTACCAAGCCTATTTTATCTCGACCGTCTGATTTCGATCGGATGCTCCAAACTTCCCTCTTTTCCATATATATACTCCAGCCCTAGTCCATTTTGGACAAACCCTAAAATCTAGGAAATTTGTCCTTGCCGCCGCCGCTGCACTCATCTCCCACCTCAGGATCCATCCCCATCCAATCAGTGCCTGTGTCCCCGGTACAAATCCCTTCGGCCTCCTCTGCTTCGATCCCTGAGCTCCATAGCCACCTCAACACGCCCGTCGTCCGCGAGCACCCGAGGCCCTGCCTACTCGTCATCGCCTCGCACCTCACCCCGGCGTTCCCGACCGCCTCGTCAGCGCCGATGTTGGAGACGGTCACCTCCATCCCCGTGCTCGCCCTGACGCCCGAGCGAGGATTTCCCCTCGGCCCTCCTCGACCTGCAGCAGCCAGCGCAGCCCCTCGAGCGGGAGGGCTTCACCTGCCCGAGCCCTGCCTCTTTCCCCATCGTCCTCGCCAGTCCTTCATGCGCAGCAAACCACAGCACCACCAAAGCTCCCTGCTCCGACGAGCATCACCACCAGATGAGCCTCGCGCCCATCTCTTCTCTTCTCCCTCCTTCCATTCTTCTCTCCATCTCTCTCTGATGTCTCTCTCAACTGTGTGTCCTTCGCATAGGAGTCATGGTCGTTTGAAGCTTCAAGCGCTGACCGCCTCGTCTCCATCCGATGCTGCCGCCCTGGCCTCGGATCCGTCGGGTCCCGGCCATCCCCGTCGTTGACGGGCCTCCTCAGCTCGCCGGAGCCCCAAGACCCCGCGCCAAGCCCTAGCGCCGCCGTCCCCTGCCTCGCCATCGCCTGCCGCGGCCTCTGCTTCCTCTACAATGAGCAGGAGCTCGCTCATCCCACGCCTGCTCGCCCACTCGCGTTGACCATGCGCTCGTCCAGCGCCTCGCTTGGGCCGTCGCCAAGGCCCAGCGCGCCTCCAGATCCAGCCCAGCTCCACCCCAGGCCGATTTGGCCCAAGGTGAGCAGATCCCCATCGCCCCTCCTCTATTCCTACTTGGGCTTGGCCCGATTCTGCTACTGCTGCTGTCCTGTGCCCAGTAGTCTCGGCCCGAGTTGTTTTTTTCTTGGTCTGGATGAATTTGCCTTATAATCCAAAGTTGGCAGTTTTACAGAAAAACCCCTATTCTTCATGCATTTAATAACTCATGATCCGTGCATCGCATTTAGACAAACTTTATACGTAATATGCTTAGAATTTCATCTAGTTTCATAATATGCCACTTTCATCCATGCTAAAAATGTTTAAAATTGTTGGTTGCATTAATATGCTTAAATGCCATGCTAAAATGGTTTATTTCATAACTAATTAACCGTAGCTCCGAATTAAATAAACTTTATATGTAACTTGTCTAGAAAAATGTATAGATTAACATGGTGGTATTACTTTGCATGTTTAACAACTCTAAAATATGGTTTAGGGTAGAACAGTACCAAATTCGAAATATGCATATGAGGATTTTCCGGAACTGTTATGTGTTGTTTCTGGACTCATTTAAACTTGCCTAAATAGCTAGTTTTACTTATGCTTCACCTCTTGCCATGTTTAACAACATTTAATAGTGTTGGGTACATAAACAAGAACGAACTAAATAATTGAATGTGGTGTTTCCTCAATATGCAACCCGTTGCATATTGAGCTCCACTTAATTTGTAGCATTGTTTGTTGCACTTCGCCATGCCATGCCTCATGAAACCGGACATGCATCATACTTGATTGTGCATCATGCCATGTTTATGCTTGTTGCTTTACCATGTTGTTTGCTTCTTTTCGGTTGTGCTTCTTCTCGATAGTCCTGGTTAAGTTGCGATTGTGAGGATCCGTTCGACTAAGTTGGTTCGTCTACTTCATGGACTCGATCTTCTTCCTAGCGGGATTTCAGGCAAGATGACCGTTATCCTGGATACTACTACTATCTTTGCTTTGCTAGTTGTCTCGATGCTATCGCTATGTCATGCTACCTACCACTTGTTTATCAAGCCTCCCAATTGCCATGAAACAGCCTCTAACCTTTTCACCCTCCCAGCAAACCGTTGTTTGGCTATGTTACCGCTTTGCTCAGCCTCTCTTATAGCGTTGCTAGTTGCAGGTGCAGTTGTAGGTTGTTCCATGTTGGGACATGGATATCATGGGATATCACAATATCTCTTATTTAATTAATGCATCTATATACTTGGTAAAGGGTGGAAGGCTCGGCCTTTTGCCTGGTGTTTTGTTCCACTCTTGCCGCCATAGTTTTCATCATACCGGTGTTATGTTCCTTGATTTTGCGTTCCTAACACGGACGGGGTTTATGGGCCCCCCCTTGACAGTTCGCTTTGAATAAAACTCTTCCAGCAAGGCCCAACTTTGGTTTTACCATTTGATTAATAACCACTAAAACTTACATAGGGACTTTCCGGACCCCGAGTTTAATTAATCAACAACCCGGGCCAGTGCTCCTCATGAGTGTTGGTCCAAAACGGGCAGACTGCGGGGTCACCACTGGGCAACTCGAGGATTGGTTTTACTCGTAGGCTTTCCCATCCGATCGTGGCCTGAGACGAGATACGCACGGTTACTATCAGGGTGTCAGCATGTCGGGAGGTCTTGCTGGTTTTGTTTTACCATTGTCGAAATGTCTTGTGAACCGGGATTCCGAGCTTGATCGGGTTGTCCCGGGAGGAGGATTTTCCTCCGTTGATCGTGAGAGTTTGTGATGGACTAAGTTGGGACACCCCTGCAGGGTTAGATCTTTCGAAAGCCGTGCCCACGGTTATGTGGCAGATGGAAATTTTTAATATCCGGTTGTAAAGAACTTGACACCAGATCCGAATTAAAATACACCAACCACGTGCGTAACCGTGACCATCTCTTTTCGAGTGAGTTTGAGAAGAGAACATGGTGGGGTTATGTTTGACTCATAAGTAGTTCAGGATCACTTCTTGATCATTACTAGTTGGCGACCGTTATGTGTAGTAACTCTTCTTACTCTTGTACTCGTAAGCTAGCCACCATACAATGCTTAGTGCTTGCTGCAACCTCACCACTTATCCATTCCATACCCATTAAGCTTTGCTAGTAATGATACCCATGGTAATGGGATTGCTGAGTCCTCGTGGCTCACAGATTACTACAACAACTGGTGCAGGTACAGGTAAAGCGAAGCTTTGACGTGAGAGCGATGCTTGCTTGTTTGGAGTTCTTCTACTTCTTCTTCTTCGATCAAGGGATAGGTTCTGGGTCGGGAGCCTGGGATTAGCAGGGTGAATGTCATTCTTCTTTCTTGTTTGGTTTCATTCGTAGTCGGATCCTGCTCTTCTGTATGATGGTTGCTATGTATTGACGTACTGATGTATTCATGTTGTAGCTTGTGGCGAGTGTAAGCCTGTATCTTGTATTCTCATCTATTCAGTACATGGTATGTTGTAATGATATCCACCTTGCTATGTGCTCAAAATGTGGTTGTGCCCCAATCATGAGTTCATCACGTGATTGGGATAGAATCGCATCTTGGGCTCTACATACTCCCTCCGTTTTTATTTACTCCGCATATTAGCTTTGGTCAAAGTCAAGATTTGTAAACTTTGACAAAGTTTATAGACAAAAATATTGACATGTACAATAACAAATCAATACCATTAGATTCGTTATTGAATGTACTTTTGCATCATAAATATTTGTTATGGTAAATATTCATATTCTTTTCTATAAACTTGGTCAAACTTTATGAAGTTTGACTTCAGTCAACTCTAATATGCGGAGTAAATAAAAACGAAGGGAGTATAACGCGCCATTGAAAATCAGAACTCTTACCTCGCTAAAAAAATGATAGTTTAAACGTGGCTACTCGATCAGTGGCTACTGGTGAGCCACCGCCTCGAGGTCGTTCACCTATGGTCCCAATAATCAACTCATACGGATCAAATTATCACGCGAGCTGACTATTCCTACAAAGGCGTGCTCCACCACGTACCCGGTACCCGCGCATGCAGCAATCGTGCACCTAGGGTTTATTTGTTTACGGTGCCTTTGCGTAACTCTCATGTGTGCGAGACAGCGAGAGACCGACTGTGTGCGTGCGCCTCTTCTCTTCGTATATGTACTCCACCGTTTGTCTGGTGTCCAAAAAATTATACAGTAATAACTAGCAATGTGCCAATGCGTTGCCACACGTTCAAAGTAGATTATTACATATTCACCGATTTGATAGAAAAGAGTCTAGTTTTGAAATACGTATATCACTAAAAATATGTTATGTTTCACTCAAAATATATTCCTTTGGCGGTTTTGATGAGATAAGGGAGGAATGTGGTTGGTTTCAAGATTCGAGAAGTGGTATATTATTGCAAAAAGCCATGTGTGTGTGTGTGGTGTGTGTGTGTGAGAGAGACGGAGAGAGGAGGAGGACGGAGTGTGTGCGTGACAAAGACACAAAGAGTGTGTGTGCGAGAGGTATCACCATAAAATAAGGCAATAGTGTGTGTGTACACGATCGAGAGGGCGTGTCTCAAGAAGGGACGAAAAATCTACATAGATACAAGGAGCGCGAGAGAGACATGTACGAGATAGTGGAAGCAAGAGTGTGTGGATTTATAAACCTATCTGGAGGCTGGTCGATCAATGTTTGTGAGAGAAATACGAGTCGGGGGTGCGAAAGCGAGATTTGTGTGTGTGTGTGAGAGACGGTAGTCGGGAGGGGGAGTGGAAGCAGGAGTTGTGTGTGTGTGAGAGAGAGAGAAAGGGGGGAGAGTTTGTCTGATCGGTAAACAAATGAATAATGTCAGTTTTATAATTGAGATGAAGATGGAATGGAGGCCCCAACAAACGTTATGTGTGCGGAAGAGAGTAATTCTAGTGGTAGGAGTCATATCTAGAAAGATATAGGGTGCGTGAGAGAACCCTAGAGAGAAAGACAAAGTGAAAGATGAGTGAGAGTGTGTGTGTGGTGGTTAAAAAGAAAGATTAGGTACCTAGTGATACCAGAGAACGATAGTGACGTGAGAGATAATGAAAACCATGTAATGTATAATGATAGGGAGAGTGTGACACTTCTCAAGGGAGATAGCGAGAGACCATGTTTGCGAAAATAGGAGAAACAATGAGTGAGCGTGCGTGTGAGCTGGAGAAAAGAGAGTGATAGCTACATGAAGGAGCACGCGAGAGAGATGGGTGTGAAAGGAGATTCAAATATTTAGTTGCATGTATAGAAAATGTCAACATAAAAGGGATTCAAATATTTGAATTTGAGATGATGATACAAGTAATTCATACTCGAACCAAAATTGATCTATCAAACATGCATACTCATATGAATTCACGCGTATCTATGTTATTTAATATCTAGATATTACTGATCCATACATTTGAGTAGAACATAATTTGGTTTAAATTCTTTGAATTCAACCTTATGATTTTGAGATCATTGTATTTGTAAATCATATTATATATATAAAGGAGCAGAATTCTTTGTTGTGCTTTTGAAATATATATAAAAAAAATGATGTATATAGAATTTTGTTCGAATCGAAAATAGATCCTACCCAAAAAAAGAATACAAAATGGATTGGAATTGAGTTGGCACGGTAAACGTGCAAGCTTTTTCTCAAAAATTTGAATGAAGCGGCCAAACTTGCAGTAACCGCCCGAAACCAAAATATGGGAGATGGAAATTACTGCCTGTCCCTGACATGCAACACAAGTCGGCTCGATTTCAATAGGTCTTGATAGGGGCAGGTTTGTAATTTCACTTAAATGTGACATAACCTCCTCTCACCCGGATTCATACACGATGGGCGCCAAAACACAGTGTCTCCTCCGCCGAAATCGCCTCTCACCCGGATTCATACACGGTGGGCACCAAAACAAGCTCTCCTCGGCCGAAATCTCCGTCGACAAATATTCAGTGTATGCGAGATTACCGTCCTATACCCAGTAGCCCAATATTCCTGTGATGTCTGAAATTTTAAACGGGGGATAAGTTGGTAACCTTCCCCGCATTTGAGACAAGCGCGTCCCAAAGACATGGTTCCCCCCCGACCTCTCTCCCCCCATTTCCCCATTCGTACTCCGTGGGCGCCAAAACACCCTCTCCACCCCAGCCTCCTTCGTCTGCCACCCCATCCACCGCCATCCTCCTCCACCATGCCGGAGCTGATACCCCGACGCCGTCCTCCATTACAACAGATCGACCTCTCTCATCCACGGCTTCGGACCAGGATCCTTGCATCCCGTCCTCTCACTTCATGCCCGCCATCGTCCACCTTGCCGGCACCGCTCCTACGACCGTCTCGTCCACCTCGCCGGGATATTTCCCCCGCCGCCACCGTCTACCCTCCTAGATCTGCTTCCATGCCGCCGACAACCATCGCTACCGCAACACCATCAAATTCTCAGCAAAGGCATACACGGCGCCGCACCAGAGGTGGTACTCTTTCGTATCTGCTCAACTTATTTATCGTAGCAAGAAAATAGATTGCCACTGCTTTATTGTGATTTCTTGTCCATCACTTAGGATCTTACTTGTTAGTTGAAACCAAACATTGGTTGCGAAGTTGCCTTTGTCCGGTTTGCACCTTCAGATCCGCCATGGCACGCTCAACACTATACTCGCAATGCTTATGGTTTTCCCCTTTTATATTCCACACAAGTTAAATGACAGTAGACTAAATTTCAAAATTGGGTCAGTCGGTTTTTGAGAGCTCGCCGGAGGGAAGGAAGGGGCTCGGGTGGGGATGGTGGTTGTGGGGGGCCGTGGCCTGGCGATGGTGTGGCCTCGCCGAACAAAAAAAAAACTCGACCCGGGTCGGGGCGGGTGTGGGGGTGGGGGTGGCGGAGGAACACAGGCGGTGGGGGGCGGTTCAGGGGAGGGCAGCGGGGGGTGTCGGGGCCGGTGGTTCGGCTGGCGGCCCGTGTGGTGTTCTGTAGGGGAGGAATCAAAGACAAGGAAGAAGAAGGGTTAGGAGACGTCGGATCTTCATCCAATCGCCTGAAATGATCGACTGACCCAAATGACGAAAGTCACGCAACTTGCATGCAGATATTCCTTTATATTCAATACCATCATCGTAGCTGCTTAGCACTGCTCCTCAATCCATCAAGCTAAACAATGTGCCACTCATAATTCCAAACTTGTTGCTCAAATACGAATCTGATATGATGCTGATATTACTAAAACAGATAACGTTTAATTGGTCAGCTAATGTTCCTACTTTACTTTCGAAAAGCACGTGCACCACATATAGAGAGACAGTAGGGAGTTGCATTCTTAATGCGCTCTGGTTCATCATGTGTGTGCACTGCGCAATGAACATTTTATTATCCAAAATCTGCTTGCTCTTCTTTAGCATGTTCATCTTCTGTTCTTCTTTAATAAGTACTCACTCCGTTCCTAAATACAAGTCTTTGTATAGATTCCACCATGGACTACATATGGAGCAAAATGAGTGAATCTACACTCTAAAATGTATTTGTATACATCTGTATGTGATCCATAGTGGAAATCTCTACAAAGACTTATATTTTGGAACGGAGGGAGTATATTAGTAGTACAGTATGTTCCTTGTAGTGAAGAGGAGCAGGGACATTTGCAGTGTAGAGGTTTATTCGGTCGGTTGTGATGGACACTTTCAACTCTTTGGGCCTCTTTGATTCGTAGGATTTTGTAAACATAGGAATAGGAATTGCAATGGCCTGCCCACTTGAATCCTATAAGATTAGCAAGAAAATGCGGGGAGCTATGTCGCCTTTGAGAGTTACATTGATATTAATAGTACCGCACCTTCAGTTGAAGAGAGCTGGTATCCGAAGCCTTTCTAGCCGTACTGGAAATAGTAGCCCATATTTTCCAGCAAGTTCCACTTTCCCGATTTTACTTGTGATGCTTATGGTTTTCCCATTATATCTACACTATGATCTGTGTAGCTGCTTTGTGTCGCACTAGCAGTAGTCCACTCTTGAAGCTAAACAACACACCAATCATAAGTCCAAAGCTTACTTCTTCAAATATGAATTGTGATATGATACTGATATTAGTTAACAGACACACATTTAATTGGTCAGCTAATGCTCCCACTTGATTTTCCAAATGCATGTGGCCACATATAGAGAGACAGCAGGGAATTGCATTTCTTTGGGCACTGTGATTCATCATGAGTGGGCAACCAACATTGTATTGAAAGAAGCGGAATCTCAAGAATATGCTTCCTCTTCTGTTCTTTAACATGTTCCTCTTTTGTTATTCTGTATTTAGTACGTACAGTATGTTCCTTGTCAGGAAGGGGAGCAGGGACATCTGCAGTCAACAGCTGGTAGAGCTGGCAAGTACGTGCTCGATAGGCTTTCAATTAGTAGCGGCAATACAACACCGTATTTTCCAGCCAGTTCCACTTTCCTGATTTATATATGCTGGTTTTGGTGTACCCCTTTTATGTACACTATGATCTGCCTAGTTGCTGTGTGCTCTTGTTATCATGGTTTGGCAATAAACTCTCTATACAGTATATTATGAACCTATCATCTGCCAACTATCCTTACTTCTGGAGCCTATTTTTGTGTGTACTTGTGCCAGATTATATTAATGCACGCACCATATTACAACACACATGGGCTCTCTCATCAGAATCCAATGATAGCACACAAGGGTTTACAGGGAGCCCCTATATTAGAATATTCTCTGCATTACAAAGATAATCGCACTACTATTTATGTTTTCATGCTTCTTAGATATTGTACGTAATCACAATGAATATGAGAATGCGCGCATCAAAAGAATATTATGGAACACTACAATGACTAACAAAATTGGCACCAAGTCATTGAGTTCCGTTCTGGATGCAATGAAACTCATACGCTCCCTACCTGCAGATTCTTGTTTAGAATATGATCCTAAGGACTATTCTGACCTCGAGGAGTCGAAGGCAGATGGCCTGTCCTATTCACCCATCAAGGTGCCTGTTCTAATTTGGCAAGGTTTTATTGATTGCGCGTATCTTGCATAAGGTGTCTTGCATTTCTTCTACTTTGTTGCACCGCCATCTGCTTAGTTTACTCATCATATATGTCAAGATGCCATGCCCATCCATTATCAATACATATTCCAGCTGTCATCATACCATGTTTTTTCACTCAAATGTTGTTCTTGTGCATCAGACATCAAAAAGGAAGAGGGTGATTGCCGAACCTGAAGGAGCACCGGCAAAGTCCTTGAAAAACATGGTGGTGCCAGAGAAATCAGATAGCACCCCACTTATATTGGCTCTACAACCAGTGACACAAAACATAGGACCGACTCCAGCAGACTGTACCCATACTTCACTGGCCACACCACTAGCCCCACCAGACAGGACCTGCACTCCAGCAAAAGGTATGCCGATTTCAGTTGCCATAGCACCAGCCGTACCACAGAAAAATCCCACTCTAGCAAAAAGTACAGCAAGTCCACCGGCCGAAGACCTATCCCAACTGCAGAGACGGCAAATTCCTGCAGATTGGAACCCCATTCCAGTTCTTCCCAGTTTAAAAGACAATTCTTTCATTGTTGTTAGGGACTACGTGCATATATTCCCATCATGGGAAGATTATAGTGAAGACAAACACCATTTTCACATCTTCCTGTCCCACTTACGTGTAAGTGCTATTATTCATGGTGATTATTTTCCCGTTTTCTGCTGATTGAACACATCAATGATGTACATTACATTGTTGTAAGTAGGCGAGGGTCAATCTGGATAGTCTTTGACAAGCAAAGCTTGATTGAGCTTTTCAAGGAAGCATTACAGCGGTATCGGTGTTACCTGAGGAAATCACACTTTGATGGCAAGTCTATAAACGAACTTCCGGTGAAGTCTCCTATGCTAAATTTAGAAGACATTGAATGGAAAAACCTTGTTATGCATTGGTCTCGTTCCCAGGATGAGGTAATGTCTATGATATCGCATGACAATTTGAACTTCTACTTTTCCGCATGTGCCTTATGGATCTCTTTTGCAGGAAATCTGCTCGAAGAAGAATTCCGGTTTGAAAAGGACGACAGGATATCGCAAATATGTTGCCCGCTGCTTTGCTCTTGTTAGTACCTGTTGTCCTGTATCACTGTACTTGCATTCATACCTGGTTCATTATGTGACAGCAGTATGCATGATTGCTTGCTTATCAATTGTTCGCTCCAAATTATTAGATCTGTATTAATGGTTACATTAATGTAGAATATGCCCAATGCCAATGAAAAAGTTTAGCTCTGCATTGTTCTTGTAAGTACCTGCTATCCTTTATCAGTGTAATTATATTGACACCTAGTTGTTCATGTACCATCACTCTGCAGCTTATTTTCCTTTGCCCTCCATTTTCTACACATCAGATCTATATTTACTCTTACCATAAGGTTGGATAACACCAATGGTACTAAAGAAGTTTAGCTTTGCATTGCTCTTGGCTGTACCTTTTGCCTGTATCACTGTACTTACATTTATAGCTACTTGGTTATGTAGCATCACTCTTCATCTTATCTTAAATATTCTCCATTTTTTCTTATATTATCACATCTATATTTACTCTTAACAAAATGTATAATAAAGGCAATGCTTATGAAGAAGATTTTGTGGTAAACTTCTTGAATTGCCCTTCCCCCCCATCAGCATGGACAAGGGCTTTATAGAGCCAGTCTTCACCACTAATGTAAGTTTGTCCTTCTCAAGCCTTCAAACTTTGTTGTGTATATTTGGTTAGGCATGACTGTAACAGCTGTTTATTTTTGGTGTTTGCATCAAATTGCATGTTTAAAGTTTATTATGAAGTTCATAAACAAAAGTTTGTCCTTCTCAATTTAAGTTTTCAGTTGTACAACCAAGTTCCTTCTTCATACCATGTAAATTAAACTATACAGAGCAAGTGATCTTCTTTTGCACTGCATGTATGCTTCTGTTCTTGATCTGTAATCCAGTGGTGTGGTGAAACTACCCACTACAGCACAATGTCATATTCTGCAATGTCTTAACTATGAACAATGTCATATCATTCTACTATTATTTAAACCGTCTCTTTATTTGCCAATCTGAAATGGAAAAAATTGGCAGCACAATAACCATTGATACTTATGAGTTCTTGATCTGTAATCCAGTGGTGTCGTGAAGCTGCCAACTCCTTCACAATGTCATTTCCTGCCATGTCTTAACCTGAACAATACCATATTGTGTTAATGCTATTTTAAACTATGTCTCTTTATTCGCCAATAAAAAATGTGATGAATTGTCAGCACTGATACTTATATGTGCAAAACCTGTCATCTGTCTGCTTGTTTCTCTTTCAGAGTGAGGAGGATATAAGCGCCAAACAAGCATAGTCTCATCAGCTTGCTCAGCTGCTTGCGCTGCAACTCCCGAGCAGGGCTAACCTTTCTTGAACTCTATTGAAGTGCTGTCGGTTTTGTATATTATTTTGTCGGCGTGTTTATTTGCACTGGTGGCGATCTTTGATGCCCAGTGTATGTAATCTGTTGTCTGCTTGTGCTTTATTATCATAGTGGCGAACTTTGATGCCAAGTGGATGTAATATGCCGTAATTTCATTGTATAGTCTAGGTTTTTTCTTATTCACGATGCTGCAGTTATTTTACTGTATATATGTCCTGTCTTCGCTCCTTGAAAAGTAAACCGGCGAAACCGTAAAATTATGGTACATAATCGGGCTGTCATGCAAATCACTATATATGGGCCGCATCATGGGCCCAGTCATCTTGGTCCGTTAACATGCCTAAATGTAAACTAGGCCACTAGTAGTTTCGGGCTTTTAATAGGCCGAGTAAACAACCGGCCCTATTTTGGCAAGAAAAGTCAATGGGCTTTTAGTAGGCTGAAAAGTAGGTTGGGCCTGAAGCATGCCGAACAGCTCACAGGCCGATAGCAGGCCGAAATAGACCCCGGCCCATGATTGTGCCAATCACATCATGGGCCGTTAATAGGCCAAAATTGTCTCGGTCCTTGTTTGGCCCAATCAGATTATTGGCTGTGAGCAGGCCAGACGCAAAGCAGGCCATAATTAGGCCCAACTATATGACGGGCTTTTAACAGGCCGAAATAAATATAGGGCCGAAATGTTAAACGGGCCTTTAACAGACCGAAACTAATATCAGGTCGTACTATTAAATGGGCCTTTATCAAACAGAAATCCTAACCAGGCCTCAAGTGGGCCCAAAAGCACAGCGCCCAATTGACGGGCCAAATCTGATATGGGCCATAATTTAGCCCAAAGAATGAAAGGCTCCTAAAGGGCCGGATTAGATATGGGCTGTAATATGGCCCAGAACGTGGTAGGCTATTAACGGGCCAGATCTCATATGGGCCCTTATTAGGCCCAAAATGTGGAAGGCTGTTAATGGACCAGATCAAATATGGGCCGGCATTTGGCCCAAAACATGGCAGCCCGTTAACGGGCCGGCCCACTAGTGTCTTCAAAATCTTGTGGGCCTTTAGCTTGTTCGGCCCATTATGGTCTGCAAAATCTTGTGGACCTTTAGCTGGGCCGGCCCATTATGGTCTGCAAAATCTTGTGGGCCTTTAGCTGGGCCAGCCCATTTAATCTTTATGGGCCACTTCTCGGCCGGTCCACATGTCAACATATCATAGGCACATCTCGCCCATTGGATGAGTGACATCTGTGCCAAGGCGGAGCTGACACATGGTTCCGTCGGCAATGAGAATTTTACACATGGAAAATCGGCATTGGTCGTGGCTGTTAGCGGGTTATCGGATCCAAAACCGGACCAGATACCTTAATGGCGACCCGTAATGATGGATGACATGTGTCGGTTACCCTTGATGAAAGCACTTCTATGACGCGCGATTTATCGTCATGGAAGTGGACACTTCCATGATGATAATTTTGGTAATGTCATGGAACACTTCTACGATAGCATAGGTATGACTATCTTGATTCTGTCATAAAATCGTCA
Organism: Thinopyrum elongatum; assembly: GCA_011799875.1. Classification (NCBI taxonomy): domain Eukaryota; kingdom Viridiplantae; phylum Streptophyta; class Magnoliopsida; order Poales; family Poaceae; genus Thinopyrum; species Thinopyrum elongatum. Next base: position 353,543,117 of record CM022300.1, on the reverse strand, counting down.
TGGATGTACATGCATGACAGAAAACGTGACCTACCATGACAAACATGTATCATCACGGAAGTGTTTTTTTTTTGTAGTGATCGCAATTATTTCCTCGCAACTTTGACACTTATGCACCATCTTACTTAAGTGCGGAATTGTTGCCTACCAAATTGAACCCTCGTCATTTATTCCTTTCCATCCCTCCCAATGTCTGTTTTGTGTCTCAGCTCAAGAAATGTTTCAACGTCTCATTCCATGACATGATCTTGAATTGCTCGCTCTTCGAGAAGATCAACTCCAGTAGAGTTTCTTTATGTCATCATCGTGTTGGATGAAGTTCTCGAAGGCAAGGATGTCAAGATTAAGATGATGCAATGAATCAACATCCTCGAGAAATGCAATGGATCATGAGGACTATGTCAGCTTCGTGTCCCCTCTGTCTTCTTACCTCACGTCTTGAATCTCGGGACGAGATTCTTGTTTAGTGGGCGTGAATTGTCACGGGCCTAGAATTTGTTTGTAACTAGTTGCTTTAGCATCCATGCATCATGTCTAAGTTCAAATGAATTTGAAATGGGGGATGTTCAAACCCTACCATCAAATAGAATTCAACTACGATCAAATAAAAATATTTTCAGTGAACCCAAAATGCCCTTTAGAAAAGTTCATCATTTTTTGAATTGGTCCAGAACCTCTGCCAAAAATGGTGCACATTTTACAGCACATTCTGGATATTTGAGTTAAATCATATTATATTTGAATTGGAGCATTTAATGACTATAAATATTTTAAATGCTTCAATAATTCTGAAAACAATTGAGGGATGTTGGAAATAATTCAAAATGTGCCCACAAGTTATTTCAGGAATTTTGGAACTGAATTAGTATTTTTACTAATTCAAAACAGAGGAATAAAATTAGAAAACAGAAAAGAGAGAGAGAAAGGAAACTAACCTGGCAGCAGCCCACTTACCTGGCCCAACACCGCTAGCCGGCCCAGCCCACCAGGGGCACACCCGTCTTCTTCCCCGTGCCAGCGCATGAAGCAGCTCGGTGGCGAGCGCGGATGTCGCGCCTAGCCACCTCCTGCTTGGTTGCCTCCCTCTCCGATCCCCTGGACGATGCCATGCACCCTTTGTTGGCGTGCGACACCTATGGGATCCCAAGAGACCCCTTTACGATTCGGCGGGGGGAGAGGTATGCGCAAAGAGCAGAACCAACGATCGACGCGGGGCGATTTTACCCAGGTTCGGGCCGCTGATCAGCGTAAAACCCTACTCCTGCCTTGTGTTATTATTCGTGTTCTTGAGCCCAGGCTCCAGGAGCGCTCACAATGAACAGTACGTTCAAAGAGCAGCTACGCATGCAGAATGGGCCAGAAGATCCTCCTCCCCTGTAGCAGTTGCCTTGGGCCTCCTTTTATACCACAAAGGGGTCACCACAGTGGCAAAATGTACATACATTGAGGTGTAAAGTAGCTACAGGATCATCATACCTAACCCCTGACGGATTAGGACGAACGCATTTAATGCACCGTGAGGTGTCCTCACTTTCTCGGGGATGGAAAAAGGGGCCATCCCATCAGCACCGCTTAAGCTCTCCTCCATTGGTGCGTCGTCACGCATCCAAAGAAGGACCCAGAGCATCGGGTTGGTTGCTGTGCCAAAGCGGCGGCACAGCGACAAAATCTTGCCGGGCGTCGAGCCTTGCTGGGCACCAGACCTTGCCGGGCGCCGAACCTTGCCGGGCGTTGCAGGTCACCCCAGCAAGATCTTGCCGGGGAAGTTGGCCTTTGAACTCCAGCTCTTCTTATCTGCTGATCCTCATATCTTTGACTTGAGAATTTCCCTGATGGCCTAAGTCAACCTTGAACCGTTCCCCGACAAGCCTTACCGCGAGTATGGCTACAACTGCCCGTGCACAAGTACGGGGTACTAATGGCCCAATACTTAGTACACCGACAGGAGCCCCCGGGCCTAGGCCATACACGAGTGCGAGGCATTGTTGGGCTAGGCCCAAACAGTGCACGGGCACACGTGGCAGGAGATTAACTGCTCGTAAATATCCTATTTACTGTGCCCCCCACTACGCGCGCCGAATGCGCGACGTGGGAAGCGTGCCTCAAAAGCTACAACTGCAACGCGCCCGCAGAGGCGCATTCACATTGGGGAGTAAAAGAGGTGGCCCCTCTCCTTCCCCATAAAAAGGAGAAGCCGCAGAGGCACGGGCCTATTTACCCTCCTTTTCTTCTCAATCTGGCCGTCGCCATTGCTTTCCTTCTCTCGAGCTCAGAGCAAAACCTTCCTTCTTCCGCTCGCCGCCTCCACGCCCGCTCCATCCCCAGCTTCCACCCTTACAGTCACCATGCCGCCCGAGACCAGCAAAGGCAAAGGCAAGGAGGCGAAAGCTGATGTCCCGGAGAGCGAACTGGTGAAGATGCGGAAGAAGTACGTCGTCTTCGCCCCGTCGCTCGATGCGGAAGCTTTGAAGAGGCGGTACCAGTGTATGTGGGCGAGGGAGACGCAGGCTCACCCCGCCACTCGTGTGATTCCAGGTTCTTGCTCCAAAAGTGGGTCGGGCAGATACCCCTTTTTTGTCGCATATTTCTATTGCGGGCTCTGTCCTCCCTTTTCTGACTTCTTCAACGACATCATGTACACATACGGCTTCCATCTTCTTGACTTCACGCCAAACGCCGTAATGTGTATGTCTGTCTTCGCTCATCTTTGTGAAAATTTTGTCGGAGTAGTTCCCAATACCGCCCTCTTCCGCCATTATTTTATTCCTCGCATCCAAAAGGGGGAGGCCCATTCTGGTTCTATCGCCTGGATTCAACGGGCTTGGAATAAGGAGATATACCCAGAGGGAGTTTACCGGGAGAAGTGGGACGAATGGCGGTCTGAGTGGTGCTGGATCAAGGAAGCAGATCCTCATCCGTTCTGTTTACCTCGACGACAGAAGGCGGTCCAAGGTAGCGATTGGAGCGGCCTTGCCGCGGAGGACGAGAGGCTCACAATCGCCACCACCAGGATCCTTCGCCTGAAAGCCGCCGGGCTCACTATGGAGATGATCGGCTTCGATTTCCTCCGTCGCCGCATCGCCCCGCTACAGAATAGGGGAAGACCAGCTTGGGAGTACCGGAACGCAGCAGACATCATGAGGTTGCGCCCTGGATTGTATAACAATTTGACTGCCATGCAACTTGGCGCCCTCCGCCAAAAGCTGTTCCAGCGCGACGACAAGCATCGGTTGCCGGCAAGGATCGTCCCTCTGTGCAACAACTCTGCTCTGGGATCAATCATTGCCTTCATGCCGATGTTCAACGCCCACGGTCTTGATGCGACATGGGTTGAGCCATCCGAGGAAGATGCACAAAAGTTCTTTGATAACTTGACGGAGAGGGCCGTCCAGGAAGAAGCAGACTTGCTCCGAGCCACCACCGACGAAGAAGTGGCATACATCGCCACCAGGGCGAAGGAGGAAAATCTTGCCGCGGAGGCCGGCAGCGTCGGCTTCGCAGAATGGGAAACCAGCGATGTAGAGGTGGTGGTGGAGAAAGATTCTACCGGGAAGGACAAAGCTGCCGGGGAACAGGGCAGCATTGCCGCTGAGAGCTTGTCCGACGAGGACACGGCTGAGGAAGAACCGCAAGAAGAGCTCCCAACCCCGAAGAAGACAAAGCGTGTTCTTCGAAAGGCTGCATCTAGCATCCCGGCAAGCGAGCCTTCCTCGAGCGGCGAGGCTCCCATCAAGAAAGCGGCCAGCAAGACTGCGCCGCGGCAAGGGGTTCGTCAGCAACCTGCGCGGCGCGCGAGACCCACACCAGCGGCAACTGCTGGGGCGACAGGGGTGCCTCGCACTACCGCACCGGAAGCTGAGGTGATGGGAACACGCCAACCCCCAGCGCCTGCCACAGCCAAGCGACCTAGGTCCCCTCCTCCGCCTCCCCACTCAGACGTCGCAACGGAGGCCGATTTTGACATCTCCGGCTTTAGTCCGGAGCGAGAAGAGGAAGAGTGAGTACCTTGCCACAGCCTTTATCTTCCAATCTTGGATCAATCTTACTGACTTGCTTGTATTGTTTTTGCAGTGATGCAGAAACCTTGCTAGAGAGGATGGCGAAGAGGACAAATACTTCCACGGGCGATGAGCCCCCGGCAGGCTCCACGAGCGTGCCAGAAACTGTCATCGTCAGCCCGGAGCTCAGCCCTCAACGCAGTCCCCAGCACAGCCCCCAGCGTAAGTTCGTTGCTCTTTTTTCGTTGGCGGGCGCTGAGGTTTCTATTCTTGCTGCTGATATCTCTGGGCTTGCAGGAGAAGAACGGCAACAAGGAGAGTTATTGGAAGACGCTCCCATCGTGCCACCTCCATCAACTATGCCGCCCACAAGCGCATCCCCGGCAAGGGATCCTATTGACGAGCCCATCTTGATTGAGGAGGAGCCGGCAAGCATGGGCACCGGCAACCCTCCCCCGGCAACCGAGGTTGCCGGGAGGGGCGAGGCCACCTCTCAACAGCTCGTCGCAGGTAACTGATTGCCTTAGTGCGCTTGTTATTCTTTCCTTTATCTCTTTTTCTTTGGTCCCTTCAAACTTCAATCTTGATCTTATTCTGTCTCCCTCCTTCGTCCTCCAGAGTTCCCTGTGATGGAACACATGGACGTCGACGTTGTCATTGAGGAGACCGCCAGGGACGGCGCTGCCGAGGCAGACAGGATCGCCGCCAGCGAGGCCGCCAAGGATGCCACTGTCGAGGCCGCCGAGACTGTGCAGGAGGAACTGGCCAAAGAGCCTGCCGAAGAAGATGGCAAGGAGGCTGATGACCGTACTGACGGCATTCCTGCCGCAGGAGCGCCAGGCGCTGCGCCGGCCACGGAGCCCCCTGCTACTGGTGATGTGGTTGTTGAGGATCAACCGTCAACATCTGAAGGCCCCTCATCCAGCAAATATGTCAAAGTTGGCGAGAACCTGTTTGTCAACTTGCCGGGGACGGCAAGCATTGGGGCACCGACCGAAGGGGAAATCTTCGACGAGGAAATCATCGCTGCTGCCGGGCTCGAGTTTGTTGATGACCCAAGCGCTAGCATCGGCAAGTCTGAAGAGGATCAGCTTCTTCAGGCCATGGGCGAAAACTTCCGCAAGCTCCAGGCTCTCCACCGCGCCCGGAAAGAGAAAGCGGATTCCAGAATGGCAGTTGTTGAGGCGGCCGAAGTAGATTTTCAAAGGCGCGTCGAACAAATGCAAGTCTGGTACACCGAGGCCCTACAAGAGTTGACTGCTGGCCGAGAACAAGTGAGCCAGTAGTGGACAGAAATCCTCCTGAAACAATCTGACATGGAGAAGGCACAGGATGAAGCTACGCAGAGAAATGCCGCCGAAGATGCTCTCCTGACGGGGCGTCGCGTTGTGCTTGATGCTCACGAGGAAGACCTCACCGCACGTGAGCAGGCGCTCGCCGCCAAGCTTCACAGAAAAGATGAAGATATCGAGAAGCTTGTCGCGCGGCGGACCCAGGAGCTGGAGCAGAAGCACAAAGAGGCGCTCAAAGCTCTAACTGCAGATCATGTCGGCAAGCTCAAGGAGGCCATCGATGCTGCCGAGGCTACAGAGGCCGCCAAGAGTGAGCTGGGCGACAAAGTCAAGAAGCTAGAAGCGGATCTTGAAGAACACGGCAAGGAGCTCTCAACGCTCAAAGGCGACAGGGAAAAAACCATACACACCTTGGCGGAGATGCAAGTTGCCATGTCTAACAAGACCAAGCAGCTCTCCTCAGCAAATGAAGCCATTGCCATTCTAGAACTAAAGCTGACCACATTGCAGAAGTCTCTCGAGGCCGGCAGGGACCGCGAGAAGGCCCTACTCAAAGATCTCCAGGGAGAGAGGAACCTGCTCAAGAGCGCTGCTGCCGCCCAAGTTGATTACGAAAAGGGGGTGGAGATTTGGACTGGACGTCTCATCGATGCTGCGGAGAAGCTTACGGCAGAACTGTCAGCCATGGGCCTGTCAAACTTCAGGTATTCTTCCGAGGAAAGGATATCTTTGAGTGCCAGGTTGACGATGTTCTTCGAGAGCATCATTGATGCCCTGAAGTTGCTCCAGTCTAACCGGGCGACTCAATTGGCCAACGAGACCCGCTGGCTTTGCCGAGCCGTTCTCCGCAAAGTGCTTATCAAGGTGGTGCACCATAATCCTGGCATCGACCTCTCCAATGCGCTTGGCCATCTGCCAAAGGACGCAAATCTCTAGGCGCTCGAAGAGCTTGTCGCGCCTATCCTCGAGAAGGTGGACTCCATCAAAAGGATCGAAGGCCAGCGCAGAGATTAACTGCCCCACCTTTTCTTGCCGTCGTCATTCCATGCCAAAGACAATTAAGTCTCAAGTTAGAATTGCGGCAACTCATTAATGTAATATAACTCACTTATGTTTGGGTACATGCTTGCTATTTTCCTTGTCTGATTCCTTTGTGTATGGAGTTCACCCTACGCTTACTGAAAAACTTGCCGGCGCGCAACCTGCCGCGAGCGCTGGGTGCGGGACTTCAGCAGCCTGCTGGAGGCGCAGCGGCCGGCAAGACTCCTTGGCGTTCTCAGTGCAGCCACTTAAATCGTTGAGCGGACTCGAAACAAAATAAGGGCGCAACTGATTACAACAAGGGTTCCTTCACGTGTAGATTTTCCATACAAGAGTCGGAATCGTCCAAGGAAATAACTTTGCAATAAAGGAAACTTGTTCTAAGTTTTTAGAACTTAGCTTTCTGTCACTGTCCTTCCTCCGGCAAGCGTCGATTCCGAACGTTGCCAACTGGTACTCATATCTCCCTTCCCCCGGGCAAATGTGCACGCGAGGAATCCCTCTGTCTTTTAACAAAAAGAAAGAAGAGAAAATAAAGATATGAAACCATGGCGGTTCATTAGAACTTACCTGGAGTAGGTGTCATTCAACATCTTAGACAAACATGCATATATAAATTTGAACATGGAAATCAATAAGGGAATGCACAACACTTAAATTTATTCATTTGTGCTTAGGGTCTGCGCCTGGCTTTGTACAAAGGATCATATGCCTCGCCGGCAAGACTTGTACAAAAAGGTGGTTGCCGGGGGCCCTAGGCAACCGCGCCTTACGGGTAGAACTTGCGAAGATGTTCGATATTCCAGGAATTGCTCACTGGAACACCATCTTTGGTCTCCAAGCGGACAGTGCCAGGCCTGGTGACTCGTACTACCCGATAAGGGCCTTCCCGCTTTGGCGTCAACTTGTTTGAATTCTTGGCGGATTGAATCCGTTGAAGAACAAGGTCGCCTTCCTCAAGGCTTTGGGCATGAACTTTGCGCCTGTGGTAGCGGCGCAAAGCTTGCTGGTAGCGTGCAGCTCGCACAGCAGCCTGAAGACGATTCTCCTCGAGGAGCACAGCGTCATCTTGCCGCAGTTGCTCTTGCTCAAGCTCATCATAAGCGAGCACTCGAGGAGATCCGTACGTGAGTTCTGTGGGGAGAACTGCTTCCGCTCCGTAGACCAGAGCGAAGGGCGTCTGGCCGGTGGCTCGATTTGGTGTCGTTCTGATTTACCAAAGAACCGCCGACAACTCATCAATCCAGCGTCTTCCGCACTTTTTCAGCCTGTCAAAGGTTCTGGTCCTGAGACCGTGCAACACTTCAGCATTGGCCCTCTCCGCTTGGCCGTTGCTTCTCGGATGAGCAACGGAGGCAAAACAAATTTTGCCGCCAAGGTCTTGGACGTACTGCATGAAGGTGCGACTTGTGAATTGCGTGCCGTGCTCGGTGATGATCCTGTTGGGCACACCGAAACGGAAAACTATTCCTTTAAAAAACTTGATGGCCGATTGTGCTGTCACCTTCCTCACTGCTTCCACCTCTGGCCAGTTTGTGAACTTGTCGATAGCAACATACAAGTACTCAAAGCCCCCGGTAGCACGGGGGAAAGGGCCCAGTATGTCGAGCCCCCAGACCGAAAATGGCCAGGAGAGAGGGATTGTCTGAAGAGCTTGAGCTGGTTGATGCGATTTCTTCGAATGAAACTGGCACGCTTCACACTTGGTTACTAGTGCAGTTGCATCCTGGAGAGCGGTGGGCCAAAAGAAACCTTGCTGGAATGCTTTCCTGGCAAGTGCTCTTGATCCTATGTGAGAACCACATATGCCTCCATGTATCTCTGCCAACAGCTCTAGTCCATCCTCCCGAGGAATGCACTTTAATTTCACACCATTTGGTCTCTTTCTGTACAGGACGTCATCGACGAACTTGTACATAACAGACCGACGGGCTACTCTTTCTGCTTCTTCCTGTTCCTCCGGGAGTTCTCCTGTTTGAAGGAAATGGACAATGTGCAGCGCCCATGCTGGAGCCTGAGGCTCGACAGCTAGGACTAAAGGCATCTCCTCCACCGGGGGAACGTTTGTCTCGACGGCAAGGGCCTGAACCCCTGCTGGAGCCTGTTGTTCCCCGGCAGGCATGTCGTCGATCCCTGCAACTTCCTTGCCGGCGGCTCCCGGGAGCTCTGCCGGGAAGTACTGACCAGAGTTCAACTTTCTTCTCTTTTCTTGTGCACTGATGGCGCTACGGATGGTTGAGTCAATTGGAGCACAAAAGCTCCTGGTTCCACAGGCAACTTGAGGGCGGCACGCTTTGACAGGTCGTCAGCAACACTGTTCTCGGCACGAGGGATGTGCTCCATTTACAGACCGTCAAAGTGCTCTTCCATTTTTCTCACTTCATCCACGTAGGCTTGCATCAATGGACTCTGATAACTCTTGTTAACTTGCCTGACGACAAGCTGTGAATCGCCTCTGATGACGAGCTTTTTGATACCAAGGTCTGCCGCGATCCTAAGACCGGCAAGCAAACCCTCGTATTCTGCTGTGTTGTTGGTCAAACTCTCCCGGGGAAAATGTATTTGGACTACGTACTTGAGGTGCTCTCTGGTGGGTGCGACAAGCAGCACGCCAGCACCGGTGCCTTGCAGCGAAAAAGCCCCATCAATGTACATAACCCATTGTTGGTCGATTTCCTTGCTGGGGAGAGTTGTTTCTTGAACCTCTTCATCCGGTGTTGGGGTCCATTCCGCAATGAACTCCGCCAAGGCCCTGCTTTGAATTGTCGAAGTGCTTTCAAACTTGAGGCCAAAGCTCGACAACTCCAACGCCCACTCCACGATCCTGCCGGTTGCTTCTAGATTTCGCAAGATCCGTTGCAACGGAAAGCGAGTGAGGACGGTGATTTCATGTGCTTGAAAATAATGGCGCAGCTTCCTCGAGGCCATAAGGAGGCCGAAAAGCAACTTCTGCACACCAGAATATCTTGACCTAGCTCCTTGTAAAAGAGAGCTAACAAAATAAACTGGGCGCTGCACCACCTTTTTCTTCTGCAATGGTTCTTCTGACTGCACAGATCTTGTCTTGCCGGGATCAATCCTTGCCGGGGAAGATCCTGCCGTGTCACCTGACGGTCCTGCCGCTGGTGTTGCTTCCTCATCAGCTTCTCTCTGTGCCACTAACGCAACACTAACCACTTGATTTGTTGCTGCTAGATACAACAACAACAGCTCTTGTGGTTTAGGCGCGACTAGCGTCGGTGGAGAGGAAAGGTATTTCTTCAAATCTTGCAGCGCAGGCTCTGCCTCCGGAGTCCATTTCATTGGACCTGCCTTCTTCAAAATTTTGAAAAAGGACAGGGCACGCTCAGCAGATTTGGAAATAAACCTGCTTAGGGCAGCAACACAGCCGGCAAGACGATGCACATCCTTGACGCGTCTTGGCGCTTGAATCTGCTCAATAGGTTTGATCTTGTCGGGGTTCGCTTCGATTCCCCGGCAAGATACAAAGAATCCGAGGAGCTTGCCGGAAGGAACACCGAACACGCACTTCTCAGGATTGAGCTTTAAGTTGATCTTGCGCAGATTTGCAAATGTTTCTTCTAAATCTTGTATGAGCGTCGCTTTGTCCTTGGTCTTGACCACTATGTCATCCATGTACGCCTCCATATTTTGATGGAGTTGAGGCTCAAAACCAATCTGGACCGCTCTCGCAAATGTAGAACCAGCACTTTTCAACCCGAAAGGCGAATGTATAAAACAATACGTACCACATGGGGTGATAAATGCGGTCTTCTCTTCATCTTCTTTCGCCATGAAAATCTGATGATACCCTGAATAGGCATCAAGGAAGGACAGGAGATCACAACCAGCGGTGGAGTCCACAATCTGGTCGATGCGCGGCAAGGGAAAGGGATCTTTTGGACAGGCTTTATTGATATCTATATAATCGATACAAAGCCTCCATTTCCCATTTGCTTTGCGCACCACAACCGGATTGGCCAACCAGGTTGGATGAAGCACTCCTCTAACCAATCCTGCCGCCTCCAGCTTTCTGATTTCCTCGACAATGAATTCTTGCCGCTCCAAGGCTTGCTTCCTGACCCTCTGCTTGATGGGCCACGCGTGAGGACAGACAGCAAGGTGGTGCTCAATTACCTCCCTGGGAACACCGGGGATGTCAGACGGTTGCCATGCAAACACGTCGACATTCGCCCGCAAGAAGGCAATGAGCGCGCTTTCCTATTTGTCATCTAGGATGGAACTTATGGTAAAAGTTCCTCCCGTTCCGTCCTCCCTAACGGGCACCTTCTTGGTCTCTGGTGGAGCAGCCTTGGATCTCTTGTTCTTGCCGGTGGAACTCTCTGGTGCATCCTCGACAGAAGCGCAGCACTCCGAGGAGGTGCGCTTACCGGAGTTCGCGCCAAGATTCTCGCCGGTCTTCTTCTTCTTCCCCCCGGGAGTTCCAGCGGCAGGAGCAGATGCCTTGATGGTAGGTGCTGCAACTGCTTCCCGGTAAAGTTGGTCGGCACAGATGAGCGCATCCTTCTTATCGGAATGAATAGTGATGACGCTCAACGGCCCGGGCATCTTCAAAACATTGTATGCGTAGTGTGATGCCGCCATAAACTTAGCCAGTGCTGGCCGACCAAGGATCCCATTGTATGACATGGGGATCTTGGCAACATCAAACACTACCTTCTCGGTCCTGTAGTTGAGCTTGCTACCAAATGTCCGGCAGCGTAATCTTGCCCTTGGGCTGGGTTCTTCCCGGATTGACCCCTTGAAACGTACCCGTTTCTTCGAGGTCCTCATCAGGAATTTGGAGCTTCTTGAGCACATCCGGTGAGATTAGGTTTAGCCCGGCCCCACCGTCAACTAGCATTTTCGTCACCTTGAGGTTGCGAATTGTTGGTGAGACCAACAATGGCAAGCACCCGACCGCAGTTGTGCGCTCAGGGTGATCCTCGGCGTCGAAAATGATAGGCGTGTTGGACCACTTCAGGGGCCTACATGCATCTGGTGATGGCTCCGCTGCATTGACTTCCCGCACCCACTGTTTGAGTAGACGGTGGGAAGAATGCAGCGAGGCACCTCCATCGATACACATGGCCTCTGTAGCTTTCTGGAATTCTTGCTCACTGGACTCATCGTCTTCTTCATCATCACCTTCTTCTTTGTCTCGGCCTCGAGCGGGCCTCTCCCTCTATTGCTTGGCCTTGCCGCAGTGCCCCCCTCGGCCACCGCGCTTCTTGCCGGATCCGTCAGCACCATCATGGGCCTTCTCCTTATCTCGCCTTTCATACTCAGCCCTCTGTTTCTCGGCAAGCTGTTCAACTTGCCGGCAGTTTTGGAGATCGTGGCCCTTGGTGCGATGGATCTTGCAATACTGCTTGCCGAAGCTTTCCGACTTGTCGGCAGCCGCCAAGGCCTGACAGGAAGGGCACCCGGCAAGATCCTTCCCAGGGTCACCAACCTTGGCCTTCTTGGCGGCACCGGGGTTGTCAGATTCCTCGACAGCAAGCATGGCCTTGCCTCCGCGTTTCCTGTTCCGCCGCCGGCCTTTCCTTGACGGGGTCGCGGCGTCTTCATCTTCGAATTCGCCCGCCGTGCCAACAGCCTCGCCAGGGAGTTTCCTCCCCTCTTTAGCTCGAGCGCATTTATCGGCCAAAGTGTAAAGCTCAGCAATACTCCTGACTTTGTTCATTGCCAGCTCTTCCCGCATTCTGCGGTTACGCATGTTCTGATGAAACGCGCTAATGACAGCAGCAGGGTGAACATCAGGAATATTGTACTACACCCGGCTAAACCTCTGCATAAACTTGCGCAGGGTTCGCCCTCCTTCTGAGGGATGACATGCAAATCACTCTCTTGGCCAGGAGCTTGGTGGCCTCCAACAAAGGCGCCAACAAACTGATGGCACAGATCTGACCAAGAAGAAATAGAATTCTCCGGCAGATGCATCAACCACGACCTGACGTTGGGCTTGAGCACCAACGGGAAGTAGTTGGCAAGTATCTTGTCACCTCGGCCCCCGGCAGCCTGCACCGCAATGGTGTAGATGCTCAGGAACTCCGAGGGATGAGTCTTACCGTCATATTTCTCCGGGACCTCTGGCTTGAAAGTTCCGGAATTGGGCCACTGGACTTGCCGCAGCTCACGGGTAAACGCTAGAGTCCCTACCTCGTAAGGCAAGTCTCCTATGTCCCCTAGCGCAAGCTCGTCGACAACCGGCCCTGCGCGCTTATCAGACTGATAGCGCGCTTCCCGTCGCCGCTTGATGGTAGTTTGAGCGTCCTCCTTGCCTCGTTCCTGGAGAACTTGACGCTGATTGCGGCGCATCCGTGGATCGGATGACACCGTGGAAACTTCTTCACGGTGGTCGACCTGCTGGGTTGTCGGCCGCCGCTGGTATCGCGGAGGGGAGTGCACCGTGGTTGCACCACCTCCGGTTTTCTCCACATCGGCTCGCGCCGGATCGATGGGCCTTTGTTGTGAGGGCCCTGCCTCTCGCGGCCCATCTTTGTTGGCGAAGCCAATAAGGCTCTGGATAGTAGCTCGCCACTCCTCCATCTTCTCCGGGGCAGGAGGGAAATCGAGGAGCAGCTGTGCACGTGCCAAGGCTTCCGCTGGCGTAGGCGGTGGCAACAGGTGCGAGGTACGTGAGGTGCTCTGACTCCTAGCCATGTTAGAAGGAGCACCATCACGGTAACGCGACCGCGCGCCACCTCCGCCGGCAGCTCAGTGTGCATGCTGGTCCCGCGCATCTCGGGATCGATGCGCAGAAACTTTTTCATGGGGACGCCCTGAACCACCAGCGCCATGACGTCGCTCGTCGTGCACGACCTGGGTAGGCCGTGACTCTTGCGCCGGCGCGGGAGCTCCAGCAGGCTTCCTCCGATCTCTGGAATTCGTTGTGCCACCCGTAGGTAACACAGCTCCGTCTCTGGATCCAGCGGCGTGTGGGTTACCGCTGCCACTGCGAACGACGCCGCTCGCCTGGCTTGGATCACCGGAACACCGTGGAGGCTCTAGTCCTCTTCCTTCTGTACCCACGCCATCGCCCGTACGCGAAGGCTCAGGCAAAACGGACGTGGATGGTTGCGCCGTCGCAGCGCTCTTCTTCTTGGGTGGCATGATGATGAAGATGATGAAGAAACTAAGGCGCCGATCACTAGATCAGGTTCACGCAACCTTCAATCCCCCTACCTGGCGCGCCAAAGATGTCGGCGTGCGACACGTATGGGATCCCAAGAGACCCCTTTACGATTCAGCGGGGGGAGAGGTATGCGCAAAGAGCAGAACCAACGATCGACGTGGGGCACTTTTACCCAGGTTCGGGCCGCTAATCAGCGTAAAACCCTACTCCTGCCTTGTGTTATTATTCGTGTTCTTGAGCCCAGGCTCCAGGAGCGCTCACAATGAACAGTACGTTCAAAGAGCAGCTACACATGCAGAATGGGCCAGAAGATCCTCCTCCCCTGTAGCAGTTGCCTTGGGCCTCCTTTTATACCACAAAGGGGTCACCATAGTAGCAAAATGTACATACATTGAGGTGTAAAGTAGCTACAGGGTCATCATACCTAACCCCTGACGGATTAGGACGAACGCATTTAATGCACCGTGAGGTGTCCGTTTAGGTGTCCTCACTTTCTCGGGGATGGAAAAAGGGGCCATCCCATCAGCACCGTTTAAGCTCTCCTCCATTGGCGCGTCGCCACGCATCCAAAGAAGGACCCAGAGCGTCGGGTTGGTTGCTGTGCCAAAGCGGTGGCACAGCGACAAAATCTTGCCGGGTGTCGAGCCTTGCCGGGCGCCGAACCTTGCCGGGCGTTGCAGGTCACCCCAGCAAGATCTTGCCGGGGAAGTTGGCCTTCGAACTCCAGCTCTTCTTATCTGCTGATCCTCATATCTTTGACTTTAGAATTTCCCTGATGGCCTAAGTCAACCTTGAACCGTTCCCCGACAAGCCTTGCCGCGAGTATGGCTACAACTGCCCGTGCACAAGTACGGGGTACTAATGGCCCAATACTTAGTACACCGACACCCTCCCTGGTCTCTCTCTCACTCTCGCCCTCGTTCTCCCTCCTCTGGCGCCCTCTCCCTCTCCTCCCCGAGCGCACCAGAGAGCTTCGCCGAGCACCACCATGGCCACCGGCCACCGTACGCCCCCTTGCCTTGTCCAGCATCTCCACCATCCTCCACCACATCTCCACGTCGAGTCCCACGAGATCGGACGGCCTGTGAATCCGCCATCACCGTCGTCTTCGTCCTCGGATGCCCGAGATCGCCGTCGCCGCTCCGTCGTCTCCATTCCGTCCACGAGCCTGCTGAGACCGCCATCTGACCCCCTGTGAGCTTCCGCCTTGTTCCCCCCTCTTTGTTGCACCATTTGTTAGCTCTAGCCCTCGATTCGGTGTGACCTGACTTGCTCCGCCGCACGAGACCGACGCCGGCGCCACTCTGATGACCATTTGGTCACGCCAGTGCGTCCAACGGCTTCACAGAAACCCGCAGCACCTCGCTCGCCCGTACGTCTAGTCGTTTGCATGCCATAGCCCCGCGCCCATACACCACCGTGCTCTGGCCGCCGCCATTTTGGTCGCCGCCATGATTTCGAGCACCACAGCTCCGACCACCACCACCACCACCACCAGTTGATGTGCCTCACTCCTAGAAACACATAGGAGCAAACCGCGCATCGAATGGTGCCCTGTGGATCATTTCTGAAGCACCCCGCCGCCATGGCACCTCATCGGTAGCCTAACTCCAGCGAAATCGCCATTTAATTAGTGCTAATGACCCCCTGGGTCATTGACAGGTGTGGCCAGCCCCTGTTAACCATAGTTTTAGTTTAAATATAAACTTAATTTAGCATTGTGGCACTGACTGGGGGGACCCACATGTCAGGTTTAACCTGGCACAGTCTGTTGACCAGCTGACATCAGCATGATGTATTGCTGATGCAGTAAAGCCTTTTCTGGATTTAGTTTAATTTAAAATAACCAGGAAATTCTAGATAATAGTATAAACTTCTAAAATTCATATTAATTCAACCGTAGCTCAGAATGATATAATTTATATATGAAAAATTATCAAAAAAATTCAAAGAATCTATTTATGGCATTTTCATGCATGCTAGAACAACTTATGGCTACTTTCTAGGACAAATCAAATAAATGGCATTTAAATAACCACATATGGAGTTTGAATTTGAACTGAGGGTTCAAACCAAGTTCATTTAAATTGTTGCTAGCTGCATTAGCTCAAATCATAGCATATTGCCATGCCATGATCATGCATCATATTGTTGCATTGCATTAATTGTGTTCCTTCTCTATTGCCGGTGTTTGTTCCCTCTCGGTAGACATTTTCCGACGTTGAGATTGATGTCACTAATGATGACTCAATGCTATCTTCAGGAGTGCCAGGCAAGCAAACCCTCTTTGAGCATTCCGATACAATCCCACTCTCTCGCTCTTGCTCTCTTTTATTGCATTAGGACAACAACGACTCAACTGTTACATGTTGCGGTAGTTGAACCCATTCCTCTGCATGACCTGTCTTTGCCATAGTAAATAGTTCAAACCCACTAGCATGAGTAGGAGTTGTTTGAGCCATGACGTGCCTAATCATTCATGCTTGCTTGTTATGCCTGCTATGCTTAGAGTTGTGTCGGGTCTGATTCATCTGGGATGGATTGGAATGGTGGTGAACATGTCCTGTTATTGAGAGCTAAATGTGTGAACACAATTTGGTAAAGGTAGCGATGGCAGGCCATGTAGGAGTACATGGTGGGTTGTCTCATTGAAACCGTCCTTAGGAACTGAGTTCTATGTTTGTGATCCAAGATAGTTACTACCACACATTGGGCTCCGGCCACTCCAAGCTATCTCGACTTATTAATCACCTTGTCCTCTGTCCAGGAGTTGCAAGTAGTTTCTGGTGTTTGTAGTATGCTGGAGGCCGCACGCAGCACTGAGATTAGGGGTGGGCTGTGATGTGGCAGGCAAGTGGCCCGGTGTATCGAGGCACCCATTTGGTGGGCTCAGGAACCCTGCACGCATCATTTGGGGCCATAGTGGAAACCTCGGCCCGACTTCCTTGCGGATGGAACCCGAATAGGCAATAAACATGGACTAGAGACTTGTGTGGTTAGTCAGGTCGTGGCCGACACACTCGCTGGGTTTCCGCTTGAAGGTTGTCGAGTACATGTCGTGTAAACGGCGATAAGCGGTGAGAGCGTGTGTGAAGAAGTACACCCCTGCAGGGTTATTAATGATCTATTCGAATAGCCGTGTCCACGGATATGGACTACTTGGAAAGCTTATATGGTTCATAGATAACTGGAAGTGGATACTCTAAAATGCACAAGATAAGCGTGAGTTCTATGGATGGACTTCTCGTAGGGAGACGGGGGCAGATCCATAGTGGTGTATTGATATGGTGAATATGTGGACTAGTGTGCGCTATCTCACCTCAAAGAAAATATTGGTAGTCGTAGTATAGGATAGCCATCGAGTCAAAGCTAGCTTGCCACAGTTAAACTCCACCACCCCTATATTGATACTGATACATATGTAGATAGTTCTGATGTAAGTCTTGCTGAGTACATTTGTACTCATGTTTGCTTAATTTATGTTTGCAGAGGAGACTTCAGTCTCACTAGTAGTTCCACGTGGGCTTCGATGATTAGCTTGGGAATCCTAGACAGAGGTCTGGTTCCTATGGAGGGTCTTGTAGATAGACATGCTTTCTAGCCTTCTTTGTTTCAATTGTCTGTACTCAGACAGGATAAGCTTCCGCATGTCCTTGCTGCTTGTATGACTTTGTATGTTGGTTCATGAGACCCATGTTTGTAATATCATGCTATGTATGGCTCCTCGGAGCCTTTTAATTAAATACTTTGAGCCGTAGAGTTATGTTGTGATGCCATGTTGTATCTGGACATATCGAGCATATTGTGTGTATGTTACTGAAATGCTTTGGTATGTGTGGGGTCCGACACCTAGTTGTTTATTCTTGGTAGCCTTCCTTATGGAGAAATGTCTCCTAGTGCTTCCACCGGAACACATGCATTGATCGGCATGTGTCCTTCTCTTCTCCTGTGTCTGTCCCTACGGGAAAATGCCACGCGGTGTTTTACCGGAGTCCTTGTAGCCTGCTACAACTCGGTTACACTTGCTGTTGACCGACACGTGCATTGATGGGTCATGTATGCCTGTCCCTGTAAGTTTGTGCCGCCTTGGGTTTATGACTAGTCATGTCAGCCCGGGTTCTTTGTCATGTGGATGCTAGCGAAACAATCATATATGTGGCCAAAAAGGCGCAAACGGTCCTGGCCTAGGTAAGGCTGTAGCCGTGGGAATATCGTGCGTGAGGCCGCAAAGCGATATGATGTGTTACATGCTAGATCGGTGTGGCTTAGGATCGGGGTCCTGACAGAACGAGTCGAGACATGGTGAGTTGAACTAGCGGCCGGTTGGTTGGCTGTGGATGAACAGTTCCCGGTGTTGCTGCCGCCTGCTCAAACATACGCCCTGCACCCTAGCCGGTAGGGGATGGATGAACATGACCCCGTGGTAGTAGGCGGTTGCCGCTGGATGAACAGGACCCTGAGGAGGCCACCACACCCCAGCCGGTTGATGGTGGATGAACATGATCCCGTGGAGGCTGGATGAACAGGAGCCGGTGGAGGCTGGAGGAAGTAGACGGTGGATGAACAGTAGCCCGTGGAGGCTGGAGCAAGGCAGTAGACAGTGGATGAACAGTAGCCCGTGGAGTCCCGTTTTGAGGTACGCCACACCCCTCCCGATGAACAGGACCCTGTTTCAACGGTAGGTGCTCGAACATAAGTCTGTTTCCTCCGTTTTACGGTACGTCAGACCCGTCCCGATGAACAGGACCCCGTTTCGACTGTACGCGATCGAACAGAGGGTCGTTTCCTCCATTTTGCGCTACGCCAGACCCCGTTTCGGCTGTTCCATCCAAGCCGGTTGGCTCTCGATGAACATGACACATTGTCTTGCCTCCCAACAAACACGATGTTGTTTCTCAGTTCCGACCCAGCCGGTTGGCTGCCGATAAACAGGAGGCCGTTGCTGCCGTCCGTTGCCTTTCCATGTACACGAGCCCTGGCCATACGTATGTGCGAGTACGCGTTCGAGACCCCGCCTGTATGTACGTACGTGGCCGTATTTTTTTCACTGTGGCTATACGTATGTGTACATGATTTAGATGGGACTACTTGAACTGCCACGTCAGGGGCTCTACTACGACACGTGCCGCTACTTACTCGGCCACGGTTCATCCTTGCAGAGAGACCGATCGACCAGTACGTACGTACACGTTCGTGACTATACAGACAACACTACATACGCTTCAACCGGGTGGGTCCCAGCTGTCAGGGAGGATAAGGACGCACTTCCTTGCATGCGAAGATATAGCTGCTGGGTCCCATCTATCAGCGACAGGAATCATTTTTTTGGCGAGTAATAAGGAGGCACTTCCTTGCATGCGAAGATGTAGCTGGTGGGTCTAGCTGTCAGCCTTGTCGGGCTGATGGGACTGGGGGTACCCAGGCTCGTCTACCTGTGGCCCAGGACGCAGCGCATATCCTGGGCCCAGCGCATGGCCCATTGGAAGACTTCGCGAGGGAGACCCTCGCGAGGCCCTCGCCTCACGAGGCGCACGTCAGCAACCATCACCAGGAGCCTCGCGAGGCCCTCTCGCAGGGCGGTCTCCCGGGGCTGCCTCCCGAGGCCCCTCACGGAGGCAAACAAGTCAAGAGAAGCTCAGCACGATCGCGCGGTCTTGCGTATTCACATGGGTGACGCGCACGACGACGAGTAGTGCTAGAGGCCGCGCCAGCAAGCGCGGATAAGGAGGTTTTACTCTTTTGTGCTAAGGGAGCAAGGCCAGCATGTCGGCTCCCAAAGCTACCCTCAAAGGTTGCCTGGTCGGTGCAAGGAGACCAAGGGGATGGGCGCGCTAGGAAGGAGGTCATCATCGAGCCCACCGGCGCGTTACGGTAGAAGGCTTTTGCAGGCGAAGACCACCTTCAGTAAGGATAAGTCGCGCCCCTGTCCCCCTTCAAACTGGCCATTGTGGCAAGCCTTACCGCCAAGTGTTTTCGAGGGAAGAGGACCGAGGCTAGTACGAAGAGGGCAGGGTGCTGCCCTAGTAGAGGGCAGCTTCTTCTGCTCACAACCCTTGTACTCTGTTTCTACCTCCCGCCAAGCAATCTCGGACAAGCAGGAGTAGGTTTTTACACTGCAAGGTGGCCGAACCTGGGAAACTGCCGTGTCCACTGTTCTTCTTCTCTAATTTGTGCTTGCCGGAGCGTCGCCGCGAGGTTGAGAGGCTGAGTAGGGCGGTAGTCAGCGAGCGCACCCAGTGTTCGAACCTCTTGGGTCCACGGAGCCCCGATTCCAACATTTAGCGCGCCAGGTAGGGGTGCGCCGTTGTCCTCCCACCCCGTTCAACTCATCAGCTCGATGGCTGATGCTCGTCATCAACACGCGGGGCGCCGGGCGCTCGCCCTCGCTTGTGGAATGCCCTCGGGCGGCTGCCGCGCTTTCACCCAAGAGCTCCGTCGGGTGGATTGGCCCACAAGGATCAGCCCGAAGCTACCGTCGCGTTATGATGGCGTGCACAACCCTGCAGAGTTCCTGCGGCTTTACGCACAGAGCATCCTGGTGGCAGGCGGCGATGACAAGGTCATGGTGAACTACTTCCCCGTGGCCCTGTGGGTGCCCTGCGCTTTTGGCTCATGGGACTCCCCAGGGCTTTGGTCCCTTCCTAGGACGTGCTCTGTGGCCGGTTTATCGCGTGTTTCGCCCCGCCCGGTGGGGGCGTCGGAGACCACCAGGGGTCTCACGCGGTGGCATGCATCCTCGGTGGAGCTCAGGCCCCTGCTACCGGTCGCCACGTCAAGCCGCTCTCTCGTAAGGTGAACGTCGCCCTCCAGGGGCGCGAAGTCACACCGCTGCCTAGCTGGGCGTGGCGCGACATCACCTTCAACATCAGGGATCATCCCAAGTCCACAGCCGCCGCAGGCATGCTCCCCATGCTATGCCCCCCCACCATCAGCAACATCGCGGTTGCGATCACCAAGACCATCATCAACGGGGGCGCCGGCCTCAATGTGATCTCCATCGAGACCTTCGAGGTGCTCCAAGTGCCCTACATCCAGCTGATGCCGACCAGGCCCTTCTCTGGGGTGACCGACGGCTCCACCATCCCCCTGGGGCAAGTGCGCCTCCCCGTCACCTTTGGCACGCACGACAACTACCGCACTGAGCTCATCGACTTTGATGTGGCACGCATCGGCCTACCGTAAAACGCCATCCTGGGCTACCCGGCGCTTGCCAAGTTCATGGCAGTGACCCAACCCGGCTACAACATCATCAAGATGCCCGGCCGCGGCGGCTTTATCACTATCGCGTGTGACGAGAGGGACACGGTTTGCTCCCTCGGGCGAGCATATAGGGCTGCTGCAATCGCGCACTCGGCTGCAGGGGCGAGGTCGTGCCTCCTGAAGCCGCGCCAACAAGGAAGAAGCAGCTGTTCTCCCAAGACCACACCGAAACGACAAAAGTGTCGGTCGACGGTAGCGGCTCAGGCCCTACCTTCACCATCGGCACCGGCCTCCCTCCCGAGCAGGAAGGCACGCTCGTCGCCTTCCTCTGGATGAACAAGGATGTGTTCGCGTGGAAGGCGTCTAACCCATCCGGGATCCCGAGGGAGGTGATAGAGCACCACTTGGCGGTGTGCCCCAATGCATTCCCCGTCAAACAAAAAGCATGGCACCAGGCGCCAGAGAAGCAAAATTACATCGTCCAAGAGGTCCACAAGCTGCAAGAGGCTGGGGTCATCCGAGAGGTACGCCATCCAGAATGGCTCGCCAACCCAGTCATCGTCCCCAAGATGGGCGGCAAGGCCTACCCCCAGGGCCCCTTTCCGCTGCCGCGCATCGACCAGATCATGGCCTCCACCACCGAGTGCAACCTAATGTGCTTCCTGAATGCCTTCTCAGGCTACCACCTGATCAAGATGGCGACGGAAGATGTGGAGTGGATGGCCTTCATCTCCCCTTGTAGAGTGTTCTGCTTCACCTACATGCCTTTCGGCTTGAGGAGTGCTACCACCACCTTCCAGCAGCTAATGTGCATCATGCTGGGACCCCAGCTAGGGAGGAACACAGAGGCTTACGTCAACAACATCGTGGTCAAGACGCGCAAGGCCAAGACACTCATCAAGGATCTAGAGGAGACGTTCGCCAACTCGCGCAAGGTTAACCTGAAGCTCAAGCCCGACAAGTGCGTCTTTGGAGTTCCCTCGGGCAAACTCCTCCATTTCCTCATATCCCACTGAGGAATCGAGGCCAACCCATTGAAGATCAGGGCCATCGAGAAGATGCGCCCTCCTCGGACCCTCAAGGAAATGCAGCGATGGGAGGGGTGCTTGGCCTGCCTAGGGCGCTTCATCTCCAAATTCGGTGAGCGGGCCTTGCCATTCTTCAAGCTCATGAAAAGGTCCGGTCCCTTCGAATGGAATCCTGAGGCGGACACGGCTTTTGAAGACCTCAAGAGGTACCTCACGAGCCCGCCTGTCATGGTCGCACCGCGCCCTCGCGAACGCCTGCTGCTATACCTGGCGGCCACTCCCCAGACGCCCAGCGCGGCTCTTGTGGCTGTCGGAATCGGGGCTCCGGGGACCCAAGGAAAGGTTCGAACTCTGGGGTGTGCTGACAGAACTCCACTAAGCTCCATCTCGCTGCCCACTGCCTCATCGCGACGCTCCGGCGTGCTTGAGTGGAAAGGAAGAAGAACCCAGACACGATGATTTACCCAGGTTCGGGCCACCTTGCGGTGTAAGACCCTACTCCTGCTTTGTGTGGATTGCCTCGTGAGGGAGGATGAACTTGAGTGTACAAGGAGGATGAACTGCCTTGCGAGGCTCGGATGGCTAGAGGGATCCTAAGGATTTGACCACTCTCTATCGTGGAGACTAGCCTATATTTATACCGGCCTTGGTCCTCTTCCCCAGAAAACTCTAGGCGGGAAGGGATACCACAGTGGCCAATTTTGAAGGGGACAGGAGTACATCCTATCCTGACTAAAGGTGGTCTTCGCCTGCCAAAGCTTCCTGCCATGACGGTGGTGGGCTCGGCGATGACCTCCGTCCTGGCGAGCCCGCTGTCCTGGCCTTCTTGCACCAAAGTGGCAACCTTTGGGGATTGCTTTGGGAACCTGCATGCCGTCCTTGCCTCCTTAGCACAAAAAGAGGAAAGCATCTCTATCCGTGCCTGCTGGCGCCCTTCTGGCACTGGTCATCATGGCTCGCGTCACCCACATGCAGCGCGAGGTGGGATGGCAAGCCTAGAGATGTCCGCCCCGCGAGGGGCCTCGGGAGGCAGCTCGGGAGGCCGCCCCACGTGAGGCCCTCGGGAGGTCTTGATGACCCTTGTTGATGCTCGCCTCGTGAGGGTCTTGCTCGTGAAGTCTTGACGTTGGGCCGCGCTGGGCCTTCTGATGACGCCACGCGACGGGCCGCAGTCAGACAGGCCAGGGTACCCCATGTCTCATAGGCCCGACAGTAGCCCCTGGGCCTGCGGTGCGCATGACTCCGCTCGCGGCAGAGGGGAAGAGAGGGGGCGAAGCGACGTGGGCCCCAACCGCCTGCGGGCCAGGCTTAACGCATGGCGCACGACGGGGCAAGGGATGCCCCCCCTTCTCCTCGACGCCTCGGCAACTGTCCAGGCTGACATAAAGCTCGGCGGGTGCTGCGGGGCCATCATTGCTCCCTTCTCCTGCTTGCATTTGTCTTGATGTGCCCCCTTTTCTCTTGCGTGAGGTTTCTCTAGATTCAATCCGAATGTAGCTCTTCCCCTGCCTCGTCTGCGGCCGTGACCCACAAATGGCGCCCGCCGGGAAGACGAAGTCCGCTGTTCCGGCCGCAAGTCCCTCTACCGCCGGGCCGGCGCTCCTGTCCTCCTCCATCGCCGAGGACGTGCACCTCGACCTGGTGCTCCCGCTAATAGCCGCTGACCAGAACAAAGGGTGTGCGACCCAGATCTAGCCCGACTCGGTGGCGAGGAACAACATGGGGGAGTCCGTCTACCCTTTCTTCCTCCATAGCATCTACGCAGGGCTGGTACTGCTGTTCTCGAGCTTTTACGCCATGCTCACCCACTATCAGATCCACGCTCTACATCTCCAACCCAAATCCATTCTTCTCATGGCTATCTTTGCCTTCTACTATGAGGCCTTCGTGAGTGTGAGGCCCTTGGTGGCACTCTTTCGCCACTTCTTTAGCTTGAGGTTCTCTGCCCAGAACCAACACAACACGTGCGTCTCCTTCATCACCGTCAAGAGCGGGGGCGCCCATCTGAAGGCCAGGAAGAAGGCGGAAGGATATCGGTAGCGCTGGGTCTTCATGGACGCGGGCCAGGTCAACCCACTATTGATGACCCCGGCAGCCCCTCCAGAGCAAAGCCCCGGGTGGAGCCACAAGAGGCTCGTCGATCCGAGGGCAAGACTCGTCCTGGAGGTGATAGCTTCGCACAAGGACGCGAAGCTGACGGGGGCTATGATCATCAAGGAGTTCCTGGGGCTGCGCATGGCGCCTCTCTAGGCATGCTCGCGGCCCGCGCGGGAGTACTTTGGCGCCGGGGATGCGATGGGGCTGCACGCCACCGGCCTAATGGCCGAGGAGCTAGACGGGGCCCTGGGAGTCCTGCTCGGCTACCTCCCTAAGGACCCCCTCTAAGGCCGCGTCTCCGTTGTACATCTAAGAGGACACGGCGGACCTGGTCACGAGGATGCCAACCTTCAACGAGTGGGGGCTCATGCTGGGCGACCACGATAGCTCACACAAGGTCTCCTCCATGGTGGTGTTGTCTTCCAGTGAAGGCGACAACGATGAGGACTCGGTTGCGACAGAGGAGGATGACGCTGGCTAGATGCCACCGCCCACTCCCAGCCAGTCCCTGCGCAGCTATGGGGATGACGATGACGATGTGGATGTGCTGCCTCAGGCAGCGTCCCCCCGGTCCGCCGACAAGGTGGAAGGAGCTGAAGCCTGCCCACAGGCCGCCCAGCTACAGGCAGTGGGGGCTCACGTCGCCGAGGCATTGCCTGCACCTTTGGCAGTGGAGCCTCCGCTGGGCGCTCCCCCAGCCCCCAAGGATGGTGAAAACCCGGCCGGGCTCATCGGGAAGCACGATGAGCACCCCACCAGCAGCGCCGGGGCGGCACACGGGGGTAGCGGTGGCACGCCGTCTGCCACCAAGAGGAAGAGGAAGTGGGACGCCTGGGACGAGTTAGTGCCTTGGCCTATGGGTCGCGCGCCGACAATCAGTCTACTCTTGCTAACCCCTTTTCCCATGCAGGAGCCTGGGCGGCGGCGAGGAAAAGAAGAAGAAGGTAATCGCCAGGGCAAAAGTGTCCTCTATTCCAAGGCCGGCATCGGCGTTTGGTCGGAGTTTCGGCGGGCGCGTGGGTGCCTTGCATCGCCCCAGCACCGCGCCCGCACATGCTGGCTTCGCCGTACCCGGGCGCGGGGACTTCGCGATGGCCGCCAGCGCCTCCCCGGCATGACAAGGTGGCCCAAATGCCGGGACCGCGATGGCCCAACCCCAAGCATCGTCTACCCAACCCACGCCAGCTCAGCACGCGACGAAGGAGGGGGCGCCGCAGCCTTCGCTGGCCATCCTTAGTTCAACAACCCGGCTTGAGGCCGGGTGTTCCACGGCATAGCCTCAGGCTGCATCCCCTCCTGGGACCTAGCAGGCTAGCGTGGCAACCCCTCCAGCTGTGCCGTGTGATCCGAGCACGGGGGAGAATTTGGATCCCCCCGTGGCCCAGGCGGATGACGCTGGGGCCTCCTCGTCCGTGATGACCGCGAGCGCAGAGGCGCTGCCCCCTCGCCAGGCCCTCGCATTTGCGAACTGTGGCACCCTGATCCGGTGCGGGGCATTGGCTGATGCTCGGGTTGCACTCGACCGGCTCGGTGCAGACCTTCAGGACGCCGAAAGGCACCTCGCCCGGGAGCGCCTGATGCTCGCCTCTGGGTAGCGCCAGCTCGACACGGCCACCAGGGAGGCCCAGGTCCGGGCTGACACCGCCGTCGCGCAGAGCAAGAAGGAAGCCGCTGAGGCTAAAGCTGCTCGGGATAGCGTGCTCGCGGCGGCGAGGTGAAAGCCAGCCTAAAGGTGCTCCAGGAAGAACAGGCCACGGAGGCGCGGCGATTTCGGCAGCAGGAGGAAGACCTCAAGACCCGTGAGGCAAAGCTTGTGGATCGCGATTTTGAGCTAACGAAGGTGGCGGCCAAACAAGCCATGGAGCGCGGGCGCCTAGAAACACTGGAGCGCGGGGTGACCGAGGCCCAAGCAGCTTATGCCAAGCACGTCTCCAAGGCGAAAGCCAAGCTAGATGCCAGGGAGAAGAAGATCCAAGCTGGTACCAATGCGAAGGCAGCGGCGGACCACGCTGCCTTATCTTCCCGTGAGCTCAGGGTCCGCCAAGTGTTGAACTCCATATGCAGGGAGGGGTTCGAGGATCCACTTTCAGCCCCTGATGCTGGCTACTTTGAGCTCTCCTCCAAGCTCGTTGGAGAGCTCGAGGGCACGGCCCAGAAGGTGGACGACATCTTGGAGGAGGAATGCCGTGACCTCTTCTCTATGGAGGCGACGCGCGTCTTCAGCCGCCTTCTCTGTGATCTTGGCTTTGACTTCGGTGAGTGTCGTGGGAACGAATCTGATAGTAGAAGTAGGGGGTACATAGGAGAGGGCAGAGCCTAGCTACGGCGAGATTGTACACTCGGATTTACGAGTTCAGGCCCCTCTCGAAGGAGGTAAAAGCCCTACATCTCTTTGCTGCGGGAGCTTTGTTTCTTGGAGTGTTGAGTTACAAGGGGTGCGAACCCTTGTGCAAGAGGGGAAGAGTGGCTTATATAGAGTCCGCCGACGCCTCGCAGTCCTCAGTTACGCAAGGGTTCAATTAGATGGTAAAGACGAGTACGTTACTGGTAATGCCCGTATTTAATGACCTTTACAACGATGGACTGAACGCCTGACGGTTGCCATCCCGGGGGGGATCTAGGTCTTTTGTTCTCTGAATGAGATCATATCCGTCGAGTGGAGGTGGGGTCAATCGAGTGAATCTTCCGTCGAGTGACTTGCGCACTGTGTCATTCCAGTCGGTACCCTCTTCTTAACTTTGTAGGTTTTGGATTCTTCGTGTGAGGTGTCCTTGGGTAGGTCCTGTAGGTCAGGCCTAGGACCCTACCCTAGGTACATGTCATCGTCATTAGCCCCCGAATGGATCGAGGATTGAGTGGGAAAGGACTAAAGCTGATTTGGACCAGTCATAATGCCTCGGAGGCATTTCTTAGAGATCCATGAGTATCTGACTGTTCAGCATTTGCCAGTCGCCTCAATCGATTCTGGCTTGTTAAATGTCCGAGTGAGAAAAGCTGCGGATCGTAGAGCACCGGATCCGGTCCAAACGACCGCAGACATCTCCGGTGTGATTTGATTGTTCCACCAGATCCCGTATCTCGCGGGATTCGAAAAATTTGGGAGAAGAGCACGGGCTGGCTGTGGCGCGGATAGCGGAGCAAACAAGGGAGACTCCTTGACTATCATGCCCCCTATATCGCCATGTATCAAGCGGGTGCTGGTAGTGGGATACGCTGGGATTCGACGGGCCCGCAGGTCAGAGACTCGGGTGTGAGGACATAAAAGGCGACGCGGCCGAGACGTGCCACAGTGTCCTCCACTTTTCCCCTCCTCCGCCCAGTCTCTTTGCTTCTTCTGCTCCGGCGCCACGCCGTCCCGCTCGCGCCCGTCGACCACTGCGGAGATGACAAAGGACAAGACGGCGAAGCTCGAGCGCGCCAAGAAAGGGGCCGCAGGGAAGAAAGCGTCGAGCTCCCGGGCCGCTCTGCCGCCGGGCTGGATCCAAGGCGATTGGCTTCGCTTGAGGGTTATGGAGTTGGACCTCAAGGGGCTCACCGCCAACGGCCTAGTGGCGCCTGGCTCATGGAGGGTGCCGGGGAGGGAGACCGAGCCTTAGCCTTAGCCTGATGAGCGATTTCTCCTCCTCACTCATGTGGAGAGAGGTTTTTCTTTGCCCCCTCATCCGTTTTTCCATGGTTTCTTGAACTTCTTCGGTGCCCAAATCCACCACTTTCCCCCGAATACCATTTCGTACTTAGCAGCCTTCATGTCCATGTGTGAAAATTTCTTGGGATGTCGACCTCATTGGGGTTTGTTCGAACACATCTTCATATGACGTTCCCAGTCGGTTAAAAAGGCGAATCCGAGTGATTCGAGGACTCATGTGATTCAGTTGTGTGGGGGCTTAGGAATCCAAATGAGAGGTAAGAGAGCTTTCCCTGCCATGACTTTCCCTGAGTCAGTTAGGGGTTGGCAATCGACCTGGTTTTACTGCAAAGACATTCCAACTCGCGGCTCGTCGACTGGCCTTCCTCCCTACTCATTGGATAGACTCAATTCTCCTCGTTCGCTGACCGTGGACGAAGACGAGAAGGCTGAGGTGGGGATTCTGGTAGAAGCTGTGGTTGAGTTGATCCGAGAAGGGGTGACGGGCTTGGATCTGTTGGAGGCGTTCCTCAGTCGACGCATCCAGCCTCTGCAAGCCCGCGACCACCCCATGTGGTTGTATTCAGGTGCGGATGACTCTACTCGGACCCACCCGGAGGAAGTCAATGAGGAGACCAGGCGCAGTGGCTCAGGAGCATCACCGGAGCCCGTGACAACCCATGCGGGTCAAAATGAATTCGGCCTTTTGACTCCGAGCACCTCTCGGGAGAGGTGAGACTCACCTTTGTTGAGTGTATTACTTTCCATTTCACTATGTAATGGTATTGAAAACCGACTGACTTGGGTATTTGTGTTTTGCAGGCATTCACGAAGATGTACTCGCCCATGCCGAACGGGGAGCAATTCACTGGAGGAATGGAGAGCGAGGGCGGGAGCGCATATATTGATTATGCTGACAACAGTGAAGACGACAGCGACGACTGTGAAGATGGCGAAGAAGTCGAGTGACCACCATGCACCGAGCGTCGTACCAAGTAGACTCAAGATCCGGCGGCTAGCCAGGGCAAAGCTGGGGTGTCAAGTGCTAGGAACTAGAAGCGCACTTGAACGCCCACTCCTAACCCGACTGAGAAAACTACCAAGCAAGCCAAGACTGTTCCACCCAAGCCTCGGAAGGCCCTGCCCAGGATAAAGGTTACTGTGCCCATTGCTTCAACGTGAGTGTTTCTTCTTTCACTTTCTATCTTATTGCTGCAAACCTTCATGTTTTTGCTGACCGAGTGAGAATTGTGCCAGGGCCGCTACTTCGGTGACATCAGCTATGCAAGTTAATGAGGAGCGTGCGGAGGCGGAAACTGCGGATATGGCAACTTCTCGGTGAGGTATGTCAAGCTTTCACTCTGTTTCGCTTCAGTGGTTGACTCGATAAATGAATGAGTTGCCATTGTCGAGTGATTGCAGTGCCAACAGACGTCATCCATCTGGCTGACGACGATGAAGATGAGCCCCAGAAGGATGCAGGTGACGCAGGCACGACCTCGGTAGCTCCCCGAGGACTTGCTCGAAGAGTACCATCGAGCCGAACACCCCGTGCATGGCCTGCGGCAGCTCCTCAAGAGCCAGGTGGTTCGTCTGGCATTGGAACCATCACTACTGCTCCACCGTCAACTACTCTGCCTTTGGTGTCGACTGTTCCGGCTTCAAGGCCCACTTGCCAATCCCAAGTGCCAATCTTTCCGACTGTACCACCGACTCCTGCGTCGACTATGTTCACTCTGCATCACGTCCCTGAAGACCAGACCGGGGCTAGCAAGGAAGCCATGATCCAAGCCGGTTTCATGATGCAGCGTTTGAAGGAAGTATATGAAAACAGCAAATTGGCTTATGATGCCAGCACAGCCCTCCAAGCGAATGTCTGAGTAAGTGCGATCGTAAGTTGATTTCTGATTGGGTTTACTCTGTCTTGAATTTGTACACCCACTGGGTGTTTTCTTTTTACTCTGTAGTTCTTCCACTTGAACCGGTCAGGCCGTGCTGAGTGGGAAACTGATCCAGTGGGGGCATGCTGAGTGCACCCACTTGGTGTAGTCCCCGAGACCGTTGTCGAATGTTTGATTCGGTGGGGGTCTTAGAACAAGTTGTTTTTTTCTCTTTTTTTTGTAATCGGGTCGGTCGGGCCGTGCCGAGTGGAAATGGATCCAGTGGGGGCACGCTGAGTGCACCCACTGGGTGTAGTCTCCGAGACCGCCGTCGAATGTTTGATTCGGCGGGGGTCTTAGAATATGTTTGGTAGTAGCAATCTGGATTTGCTCTTCTCCACTCGAAAGTAGAGGAAATACTTTGAGAATCTTTCTCATCGTCGACTGAGTTTCTTTTTTGTTGATCTCAATAATCTTGTGAACTTGGAACTCAGTATGTTGCTCTAGAGAAGGAGAAGATCCAACTCCAACTGGACTTAGAACTTACCATAAAGAACTTAGAGCATGCTCAGACTGAGGTGAAGACCATGGGAGGTAAGTCATGTCGACTGAATGTACAATTGTACTTTTTTCTGTCCTTTGAACCTAGTAGTTTTGCTCGAACAGATGTGCATAATGAAAACCAACAACTTCAAGCACGACTCAGGAATGTTATTTCTTTAGACACCATGAAGCAGGCCCTGGAGAAGAAGGATGAGGAACTCGCGGGTGCCCAAAAGGTGGCCAAGGAGAAGACTGAGGCTGCTGAAGCGAAGTTAGCTTTAGACGGCAAACTTGAGGAGGAGAATGCAACCCTGAAGACTGCCATTGAGGAGGTGAAGAAGGAAGCTGCCCAACTTAAGGAGGAGAAGATCGTCTTGGCCGACAAGGTGGGCCAGCTCACCCAAAAGAGGGACGAGCTGGAGTAATACTTGGGGAACCTTCCGAAGAAAATGTACATCATGCTTGAAGGTTCCTTTTTCTGTCCGAATGAATTCTCGAGAGCTTCAAAAACAATGCTGCTGCTAACTCATTTTTTCCTCTTTGTGTAGAATTCTGCCTGAACTTCGAGCAAGAGACAGAACAAAT
Source organism: Thinopyrum elongatum (assembly GCA_011799875.1). Classification (NCBI taxonomy): domain Eukaryota; kingdom Viridiplantae; phylum Streptophyta; class Magnoliopsida; order Poales; family Poaceae; genus Thinopyrum; species Thinopyrum elongatum. Next base: position 353,512,690 of record CM022300.1, on the reverse strand, counting down.
TGAACTAGGTCTGGACCCCACCAAGTCACTCATCAAAGATGATGCTGCTATGAACATGCTGCGACTTGAAGCTCGCCTTGACAGTGTCTTTGGGTATCTGCCTCGGCTGAAGGTTGCACTGACAAGAATAGAAAAAGAACTGTGGCTAGAAGATGTGCTCCAGAACGATCTCGAGTCGGTGATGGTTCGGCTCAATGAGATTCCTGGTCGAGTGCAGGCGTGGAAGAAATCAGCTGCTCGCCGCGGAGCCGATGTGGCGCTCTCGCTTGTTCGCGTCCATTGTAAGGAAGCCAGGGAAGACAAGCTGAAGGCTCTTCAAGTGGCAAACACAAAGAAGCTTGAGTTTGAAGATTTTATGGAGACTTTCATTGAGGCTGCCACTCGGATCATAGATGGCATTAACCTGGACACCTTTGTCGAGCCCGCAAGTCCTCCTGGTGCATTAAAAAACTTTATGATTCAAACTTATTTGCCTCGGAATGCCGAGCGATCATGTAACCGTTAAACTCATTCGGGCCTGTCGCCCGAGTACCTTTGCTTGTGTTTCTGAACTTGATGGATTTATCTGAATATTGCTTTCGAGTTTATTGCATGTTCCGAGTGAACGGATTTTTGAACTTAGGCGAGGGCTGGCTCGCGGCTAAGCTCCTGAGTGGGAGGGATGTTCTCACTCAGAGTAGTTTATTGACTTAGGCGAGGACAGACTCGCAGCTAAGCCTCCGAGTGAGAGGGATGCTCTCACTCGGAATAATTTTTGACTTAGGCGAGGACGGGCTCGCAGCTAAGCCCTCGAGTGAGAGGGATGCTCTCACTCAGAGTAGTTTTTTAACTTAGGTGAGGTCGGGCTCGTAGCTAAGCCTCCGAATGAGTCCGAGTGAGAGGGATGCTCTCACTCAGAGTAGTTTTTTAACTTAGGCGAGGACGAGCTCGCTGCTAAGCCTCCGAGTGAGAGGGATGCTCTCACTCGGAGTAATTTTTTAACTTAGGCGAGGACAGGCTCGCAACTAAGCCTCCGAGTGAGAGGGATGCTCTCACTCGGAGTAGTTTTTTAACTTAGGTGAGGACAGGCTCGCAGCTAAGCCCCCGAGTGAGGGGGATACTCTCACTCGGAGTAGTTTTTTAACTTAGGCGAGGACGGGCTCGCAGCTAAGCCCCCGAGTGAGAGGGATGCTCTCACTCGGAGTTGTTTTTTTAACTTAGGCAAGGTCGGGCTCGCAGCTAAGCCTCCGAGTGGGAGGGATGCTCTCACTCGGATCCCTCCCACTCGGAGTAGTTTTTTAACTTAGGCGAGGACAGGCTAGCAGCTAAGCCTCTGAGTGGGAGGGAAGCTCTCATTCGGAGTAGTTTTTCAACTTAGGCGAGGATGGGCTCGCGTCTAAGCCCCCGAGTGAGAGGGAAGCTCTCACTCAGATTAGTTTTTTAACTTAGGCGAGGTCGGGCTCGCAGCTAAGCCTCTGAGTGGGAGGGATGCTCTCACTTGGAGTATTTTTTTAACTTAGGCAAGGACAAGCTCACAGCTAAGCCTCCGAGTGGGAGGAATGCTCTCACTCGGAGTAGTTTTTTTAACTTAGACGAGGACAGGCTCGCAGCTAAGCCTCCGAGTGGGAGGGATGCTCTCACTCGGAGTAGTTTTTCAACTTAGGCGAGGACAGGCTCGCAGCTAAGCCCCAGAGTGGGAGGGATGCTCTCACTTGGAGTAGTTTTTCAACTTAGGCGAGGACAGGCTCGCAGCTAAGCCCCCGAGTGGGAGGGATGCTCTCACTCGGTGTAGTTTTTCAACTTAAGCGAGGACAGGCTCGCAACTAAGCCCCCAAGTGGGAGGGATGCTCTCACTCAGAGTAGTTTTTCAACTTAGGCGAGGACAGGCTCACAGCTAAGCCCCCGAGTGGGAGCGATGCTCTCACTCGGAGTAGTTTTTTAACTTAGGCGAAAACAGGTTCGCGGCTAAGTCACCCACTGGGGGGTTCTGAACACACGCTTATGCGAGGGAAATCATCATGGGACTGCAGGAGTCATGTCTTGATAAACAATCTAAAAGTACTTCTTATTATATCTCGACAATCCGAGTGCTAGGTATAAAATCGACGAAGAAGATCTGCATTCTAGGCGCGAGGCTCGTCGATCTTCTTCGTGAGGTTGTAGAGGTGGTAGGCCCCATTGTGTAGCACCTTGGTGACGATGAAGGGGCCTTCCCATGCGGGGGCAAGTTTGTGTGGTCGCTGCTGATCCACTCGGAGCACGAGGTCTCCTTCTTGGAATGCTCGACCTCTGACATTCCTGGCATGGAATCGACAAAGATCTTGCTGATAGACAGTCGACCGTATCAGGGCCATCTTTCGTTCTTCTTCCAAAAGGTCAATGGCATCCTGTCGAGCCTGCTCTGCCTTAGCTTCCGAATAGAGTTCCACTCGGGGCCCAATGTGGAAGAGATCACTAGGCAATACGGCTTCAGCTCCATATACCATGAAGAAAGGACTTCAGTCGGTGGATCGGTTGGGAGTCATCCTTAAACCCCATAGAACAGACAGCAATCCAGTCACCCAGGCTCCAGTTGCATGCTCGAGGTCGCGCATGAGTCGAGGCTTCAACCCTTGGAGGATGAGGCCATTTGCTCTCTCAGCTTGACCATTCGATTGCGGGTGTGCAACGGATGCGTAATCCACCCGAATGCCTTGGGAGGCATAGAACTCTCTGAATTCTTCCGAATCAAAGTTTGAGCCGTTGTCTGTGATAATGCTATGTGGGACTCCGTACCGGAATATTAACTCCTTCAAGAACTTGATGGTTGTATGTGAATCTTGCTTCTTGATTGGCTTGCCTTCGATCCACTTGGTAAATTTATCAACCGCCACGAGCAGATGAGTGAAGCCACTCCTGCCTGTCCTGAGTGGTCCGACCATGTCCAATCCCCATACAACGAACGGCCAGACGAGCGGAATGGTTTTTAAGGCAGACGCAGGCTTATGGGACATGTTGGCATAGAACTGGCATCCTTCACAACGCTGAACAATCTCCTTTGCAACTTCGTTTGCCCGTGGCCAGTAAAATCCAGCTCGGTATGCTTTGGCCACAATTGTCTGGGAGGACGCATGATGAACACAGGTCCCCGAGTGGATCTCTTCCAAAATCAGTCGACCTTCTTCCAAAGAAATACATCGTTGAGCTACGCCAGTGACACACTCTCTGTAATGCTGTCCATCTATCATTGTGAAAGCTTTGGACCTGCGAATGATCTGACGTGCCTCGACTTCATCCTCTGGGAGTTCTTGTTTGAGCAAATATTCAATGTATGGTACTGTCCAGTCGGGAGTAATTATCAGAATCTCCATTACCAAGTCAATGACTGCAGGGATCTCGATTTCAGTCAAATCGGTCGGACTTATAGCTTGGGGAGGCTCTTCAGTGAAAGCATTCTCTTGCACTGAATGGGAATGGAGGTGCTCAAGAAACACATTGCTGGGGATAGGCTTCCAAGTGGAACCGATTTTTGCCAGATCGTTGGCTGCTTGATTTTTGATTCGGGGGATGTGGTGGAGATCCAAACCCTCGAACTTTTTCTCTAACTTCCTTACTGCATTGTAGTATCCTGTCATAGCAGGGTTTCTGACATCCCACTCCTTCATCACTTGATTGACCACTAAATCCGAGTCACCGTAAACCATCAGGTGATGGACACCGAGTGAGGTGGCCATACGCAACCCGTAGAGGAGTGCTTCGTACTCGGCCTTGTTATTGGAGGAATCAAAGTGAATCTGGAGGACATAACTGAGCCGATCACCTCTTGGAGACACCAGGACCACTCCAGCACCGGAACCTTTCAGCATTTTGGAACCGTCAAAGAACATAGTCCAATGCTCCGAGTGAATCTGAGTTGGCTGTTGCTGTTCTATCCACTCGGCCATAAAATCCGCGAGTGCTTGAGACTTGATCGCCTTTTTTGCTTCAAATTTAATGTCAAAGGGGAGAAGCTCGATGGCCCATTTAGCCACTCGACCAGTTGCACCCTGATTGTTCATGATCTCAGATAGCGGGGCATCACTGATGACAGAAATCGAGTGTTCTTGGAAATAGTGCGCCACTTTCTTCGCTGTCAGATAAATGCCATAGACAAGCTTCTAATAGTGGGGATATCTTTGCTTAGAGGGAGTCAGGACCTAAAAAATGTAATATATTGGCCGCTGAACCTTATAGGCCTTGCCTTCTTCTTCCATTTCCACTGTGAGGACCGTGCTGACAACTTGGCCAGTTGCTGCTATGTACAAAAGCAGCGGCTCTTTACTATTCGGAGCAGCAAGCACCGGCTGGGTGGAGAGCAGGGTTTTGAGCTCAACAAACGCTGCTTCTACTTTAGGAGTCCACTCAAACGTATCAGATTTCTTCATCAGTCGGTACAGAGGCAACGCCTTTTCTCCAAGGCAAGAAATGAACTAACTGAGAGCTGCAAGACAGCCTGTGAGCTTTTGGACATCATGTACGCGCACGGGGCGCTTCATTCGGACAATCACACTGATTTTCTCGGGATTGGAATCTATTCCTTGTTCGGAAACGGGAAAACCGATTAACTTGCCTCCTGGCACTCCGAAGGTGCACTTGGACCGATTCAGCTTGATGTTGTACCTTCTCTTGTTGGCAAAGGTTTCAGCGAGATCAGTCAGCAGGTCAGAACCTTTGCGTGACTTGACCACGATATCATCCATGTAAGCTTCGACATTCCGACTAATTTGAGTGAGCAGGCACTTTTGAATCATGCGCATGAATGTGGCACCAGTGTTTTTGAGACCGAATGGCATGGTGACGTAGCAAAAGCACCCGAAAGGGGTGATGATGGCAGTCTTTATTTCGTCTAGCCCATACAGTCGGATTTGATGGTACCCAGAGTACGCATCAAGAAAATACAAACGCTCACATTCCACAGTCGAATCAACTATTTGATCGATACGGGGGAGCGGAAAATGATCTTTCGGGCAGGCCCGATTGATATGCTTGATGTCGATGCACATGCGGAGTTACTTGTCATTCTTGGGGACCATGACGACGTTGGTGAGCCACTCGGAGTAGTATATCTCGCGTATGAACTCAGCTGACAGGAGCCGAGCCACTTCCTCGCCAATCGCCTTCCTCTTCTCCGTAGCAGAATGGCGGAGATGTTCTTTGACAGGTTTGGCCTTCGAGTCGACTCGCAAACAGTGGTCAGCCAGTCCCCTGGGTACACCTGGCATGTCAGATGGTTTCCATGCACAGATGTCCCAGTTCTCATGGAGGATCTGGATCAGCGCGGCTTCCTATTTGCTGTCGAGTGTCGTTGACATGTTGGTCGAAGCGGTTGTGGGATCCTCCAGGCGAATGTGAATGGATTTCGTCTCTCCTGCCGACTGAAAAGCAGACTCAGAAGCTAGCTTCTTAGAATGGAGCAAATCACTCGGATCAGGATTCTTCTTGTACTCTTCCAACTCCACCACAGCCATCTGTTCATCAGCAATTTTTGATCCCTTTTGAAGACATTCCTCGTCTCTATGCCTATTCCCAGTGACGGTGATCACGCCCTTGGGCCCGGGCATCTTCAGCTTAAGGTACACGTAACATGGGCGTGCCATGAAGCGAGCATATGCCGGTCGACCCAGAATAGCATGATAGGCACTGTGAAAATCAACCACTTCAAACGTCAATTTTTCCTTCCGAAAATTCTTTGAGTCACCAAAAACCACGTCCAAAGCAATCTGACCGAGTGATTTTGCCTTCTTCCCCGTGATGACTCCGTGAAACTGCATGTTGCTTTCACTGAGACGGGACATCGGAATGCCCATCCCCTGAAGGGTTTCGGCATAAAGAATGTTCAAACCACTACCGCCATCCATGAGAACTTTGCACAACCGAGTGCCTCCGACGACTGGATCCACTATCAGTGCTTGCCGCCTGGGGGTAGCAACATGAGCTGGCTGATCTGACTGGTCGAAGGTAATGGGAGTCTTTGATCATTTGAGGAACGTTGTAGTTGCCGGAGGAACCATGTTTACCTCGCGGTTGATGACTTTCAGTCGACTTTTACCCTCAACGTCAGCAAAAATTACCAGAGTGGCATTGACCTTTGGGTAATCTTCTGCCTTCTCTTCATCATCGTCTTTGTCAGAGCCCTTTTCACTCGGCTGACCTTCATGGAATCTGCACTGTCGAGTGGTATGTTTGGGTAAAATCAGGTTACCCTCCTCGTCTTTCTTCGTGTGCATGGCACACGGAAGATCCAGGACGTCCTTCATCTTTTTGGGTATCCACTGCCCCTTGGGCTTACCTTTGAACTTGCCTTGAGTCGTCACAACTGCTGCTTCTGTTTGACCAGCGGCTTCGGCTTTGCGCTTCTGCTTCCGACTGGGATTCCCGCCCCCAGCGTCAGGGTTTACAGCTTTTCCCTTGCCACTACGGAGTCGGTCCTCTTCTTTGCCATTCGCATACCGAGTGGCTATCTCCATCATCTGGTTCAGAGACATGGCCCCAGAGCGACCAAATTTCTGTATGAGCTCCCTGTACCGGACACCTTCCTTGAAGGCGCAAACTGCTTGGTGCTCTGAAACATTCTCCACCACATGGTGAAGTGTGGTCCAATGCTGGATGTAATCCCTCAAGGTTTCATTTGGCTTCTAGACGCAATGCTGCAATTCAGTCAGTCCAGCTGGTCGCTTGCAAGTGCCTTCGAATGTCTTGATGAACACTCGAGCCAGATCTCCCCAGCTGAATATGCTAGCGGGGGCCAATTGATTCAACCAGGCTCGGGCTGACCCTTCTAGCATCAACGTCATCATTGCCTCCACCAATTTGCACGGCCACTCAGTAATCCTCTAACCATGTATCTGGCTTCGACTCGCCAGTAAACTTGCTCACTCCTGAAGCCAACCTGAAGTTGGGAAGAATCTCAGCAGCGCGAATGGATCTACTGAAACACTCGGGCCCAGAGACAAATGCTCCACTTCCACTCAGGCGATCCCTGTCCAAACCCTCTCGGTTAGCCCTGCCTCTGTCAACCAAGCCCTGCACGAGGACTGACCTTACATCGAACCCAGGCTCACGGGGGTCGACTGGATACCTTCGCTCGTCACCGAACGGGTGCCTGTCATCATACCACCAGGGCGCGTATGAACCACCCCTTGGAGGGGGCATAGGCACTCGACGGTGGTCGTCACGGTGATGTCGCAGATCAAACTGCCCGTGGCCTCGATCCAGGTACTGGTCCTGGCGATAACCACGATCTTCACGCCGCAGAGGTGATCTTGGACTGTGAGCCGACTGAACTGTGTCCGCCCTGACGGATCTATTGTGAATCCTATTGCGCGACTGAGAAACAGCCGAATTCTGCTCCCCAGCCGCTCTGAGCAGCGTACAAATCTGCTCCAGGCCTCTCCCAACCTTGGAAAGGGATGGTTGGATCAAATCTGCAATACGCGCGGCTTCTGCAACATTCTGGATTGGAGTGCGGTATACTTGACACTCATCTCGAGATCTAGTCGGGAACAATTGTCGCTGCCGTCGACTGGGATTTGGAGGTGGCCTACGAGCGCGGTCTTTGAGTGACTTCTGGAGATCCTCCAGGCGCGCACGTTCAGCCAGAGTGGCTACGCGCACAGCCTCCAAAGTCTGAGCCTCGGCAGTCTCCCCAATGATGGGGATCTTGAGAGTCTGCTCATTCCTGCGCTGTAGTTCTTCTCTTTGTTCTGTAGTGAGGGCCTGTGGATAGTACTCGTTGTTGCCGTGCGATGGACCACCACTTTCACCCCCGCCACGAGGAAATCCTGGTGGGCTACGCCGGGAGTCAACCATGAGGACTTCCGCCGTGGGATCATTGCTTTCGCACTCGAAAAGTGTATCTGAGTGGCTAGACGATAAATCGAACAAGCCATAAAGGGACTCATCGGGCTTGATTGCCGCAATCTGAGGAGTGGACGACTATCGAGCCACCGCGTGCTTCACCCACCGCTGGAGCCGCGAGTGACCGGATCGCTTGCGACGACAAGCAGCGGGGTGGGAAGACGCCACGGGAGCCGACCGGTACTGAGTCGACGGCTGCCGCAAGAGGACGCCACAGGCACTCGCACGGAAGGGTGCCACCCCATGAATAGGGAGCGCCTCAATGTCGAGGGGGCTTCCTGGAGCCAAGCCGAATCATTGGCGATGAAACCGAGTGTGCCGAGACGGATCTTGTGGCCCAGAGACAATCCACCGCCGGAAACCATGTCGATGGAGTTCGAAGAACGCAACCTCGCCGGAAGTCGCTTAGACGCCTGCCCCACAGTGGGCGCCAACTGTTGTGGGAATGAATCTGACGGTAGAAGTAGGGGGTACCTAGGGGAGGGCAGTGCCTAGCTATGGCAAGATTGTACACTCGGATTTAGGAGTTCAGGCCCCTCTCGGAGGAGGTAAAAGCCCTACGTCTCGGCACTGTGGGAGCTTTGTTTCTTGGAGTGTTGAGTTACAAGGGGTGCGAACCCTTGTGCAAGAGGGGAGGAGTGGCTTATATAGACTCCGCCGATTCCTCGCAGTCCTCAGTTACGCAAGGGTTCAATGAGATGGTAAAGACGAGTACGTTACTGGTAACGCCCGTATTTAATGACCTTTAAAACGATGGACTGAACGCCTAACCGTTGCCATCCCGAGGGGGGGGGGGGCTCTAGGTCCTCTGTTCTCTGAGTGAGATCATATCCGTCGAGTGGAGGTGGGGTCAACCGAGTGAATCTTCCGTCGAGTGACTTGCGCACTGTGTCATTCCAGTCGGTACCCTCTTCTTAACTTTGTAGGTTTTGGATTCTTCGTTTGAGGTGTCCTTGGGTAGGTCCTGTAGGTCAAGCCTAGGACCCTACCCCAGGTACATGTCATCGTCAGCGAGGTGATAAGCCCTGTCCTCGAGGAATTTCGCATCCGCCTGGCGGAAGTTGTCGGGAGCCACGTGGCCGCGCTGCTTGAGAGGTTCTCCTCTAGTGGCAACGGGTAGGCGATGGCAATGGCGGCGATGGCCCTTCTTCCTAAAACTTCTTTTATTACCCTGGAACAGACCGACCCTACCTCGCAGAGGCGTAAAACAATGGTTTAATTTGAGAGATGATTGATGCTTGTAATAACCGTTTGTAATCTGTAGTTTCCTTTTTGTGCTCGGTTTCTTTCTTGATTGCCTTTGTGCTCTGCGTCAGCAGGGCCCAGCCCCGCGCATACCTCCACCGTCGATAGAATGCCAGGTCGTGATGCCTGGACAAACTAGGAGGTGACGGGCTACGGGACAAGTGAAGGCTCCTGAGGCACGATGCTCAGGAGTCCCCCCTTGACGCCCAAGCGGCCCGTGTGAGGGGAAACGTCAGCGACGGCGAGGCTATCCCGAGAGTTCTCATACTTAGCTCTCGTCGGCTTGTGCCTGGGTGTTACACAAGGAGACTAGACACCAAGGGCCTTGGTGGGTTGACATGCACGAGAGCAGGCCCGCAGGCCAGAGCCCGGTCCCTTGGGTTTTTCAGCGCTGCTCGGACTGGCCCGAGCACAGGCTTCGTGTCCGTGCCCCGCTCACACGAGGCTGAGGGGAAAGCCGTGAGCAATGTCGGTGAAGAGTTGTGCGGTGACCGCGATAGGCACGGGCCATCCTAAGGTTGTTGCGGCCCATGGGGCACCTTTAGTTGATTATCCACTAGCATGGAGCATGGGGCTTCCACTAGGCGTGGCATGGTCGTATTGCGACTGTTCCGCCATGGCTGAGCATGGGGCTTCCACTGGGCGTGAGCATGGCCGTATTGCGATCGTTCTACCAGCGCGGAGCATGGGGCTTCCACTGGGCGTGGGTAGGAGCTCTGTACTAAAGTCTCCGGGCATGTACATCCCTATCTCGTTCATCCGCGTGGCAGGCACGACAGAACTTGTGGAGGTGTTAGATGCTTGTGAGCTCACGCGGGGATTAGGAGGTCCTACCTCTGTCCTCAGGCGGGTTGCGCCTAGCTCCTACCGCGGTTGCGCGCTCGTGTAACCTGAGACATGGGGGCAACCCACACCAAATGAATGTCCAGAGGCCATCGCATGAGAAGGGTAGGCACCAAGGACCCATAGGAGGAGACGTGTATGGGTCTGACCCGTCAGACAGAGCCCGGTCACTTGGGCTTAGCGACGCTGCAGGGACAGACCCGAGCACATACGTCGTGCCAAGCCTTCTCATGTAACGATCTGGGTAGGAACATCCGGCGCGCGGCGCCCGCGGTGGCGAAGCTCCACAATTGCGGTTATACAAACCGCGTCGCGCCCTCACTTGCCAGCTCGCGATAGTACCATGAGAGGATGAGACACCAAGGACCCCAGGAGGTGACGTGCACGGGAGCTAGCCCGCGAGATAGAGCTCGGTTGCTTGGATTTAACAACGCTGTAGGGACGGACCCGAGCACAGACGTCATGTCAGTCCTTGGTCTTGAAGCGGTTGAGAGCAGGTTCGCGAGGGCGCGGCGACTCCAATGGTGTCGAAGCACCAATCACGCAACTTAAGCCATCGGGAAGATTTTATCAAGGCACAGCTAAATCTGATACATGAGCAAAAAACAACGCAGTTACAGGGGCAGACCCTGACCAGCCTGAGGATGATGCAGCCCGCAGGACGCCCTCAACTGAATAAACCAAAAGGTCACCTGGCAATGTTGCTGCGGTAGCATTGATGTAGCTGGCGAACCGCGCCGCGAAGGTTCGCCCCTCAGGGGCCGGTTAGCTCCTGAGGCCCCAGAAGCTCACGAGGGGCTGGGGCCTTGTGAGATGCCAATGCCACGTGCCGGGACTCAAGAGACGCCAACACGAGCATTGCTGGGTCATGTATGCATGTCCCTGTAAGTTTGTGCCACCTTGGGTTTACGACTAGTCATGTCAGCCCGGGTTCTCTGTCATATGGATGCTAGCAACACAATCATACACGTGAGCCAAAAGGAGCAAATGGTCCTGGGCCAAGGTAAGGCTGCAGCCGTGGGAATACCGTGCGTGAGGCCGCAAAGTGATATGATGTCTTACATGCTAGATTGGTGTGAGTTAGGATCGGGGTCCCGACATCGCGGGTACCGAAGGTGACTGGAGGCGCACCTGCCCCAGGGGAGTGGTGGAACCGTCGGTCACCCCAGAGAATGGTCTGGTGGGCATGAGCTGATCATAAAACACTTGAAGTGTCTTGAAGGTTTCGACAGAAAGGACGTTGAGGCCGGCGCCGCCGTCAATGAGGGTCTTGGTGACAAAGACGTTGCTGATGGTGGGCATGCACAGCAGGGGCCTGAGCTCCCCTGAGGATGCAGGCTACCGCGCGAGGCTCCTGGTAGCCCCTAGCCCCCTCGTCCTACTGGCTGTTGTTGTTCCTCCTGGGCGGCGGCGGCGGCGGCAGGAGGCCCACGTTACCCTGAGGGTGGGCCTCGCGAGGCGCTGCCGCGAGGCTGATTGCGCCAGCCACCCTCGCGAAGCTGGTCACCCCAGCCCTGACGGGGGTTGCGGTTGTCACATCGTGTAGCGGGAAACCACGGCCACCTATGGGGCCAAGGGGCCCCTTGCTGGTTCGGCAGGGGGGATGTCGCGTTGCACAAAGAGCAGAAGAACGTGGGGCAGCACGACAAAGATCACACGGGCAATTTTACCCAGGTTCAGGCCACCGCGAGGCGTAAAACCCTACTCCTGCTTTGGTGGATTGATGGTGGAAAAGTGGTGGTGGAGCGTAGTACACTTGCCCGGCAGGCTTGCCCTGGGGAGGCAGTGACTACGCGCGTACGAGCGTGGGGGTGTTCAACTTTCCAACCCTTGCTATGGTTTCCATGGGCCTCCATTTATAGGTTAAGGGGTCACCACAGTGGCAAAACAGTCATTATGCACTGATAAGATAGCAAACAGTGCTATCATACCTAATTCTGCAGGCTGACAGAGTGCATTAAATGCACCGCTCAACATCACATCGTTGCTCGCCCGGCAAGCCTTGCCGGGCTCGTCTTGCCAGCTCCATGCCTGCTTGCTTAACACGTCATAGGACGGGTGTCATCTGTAGGTATTTCCTGTAGAAAGAGGCTGCCATGTAGCGAATGGCTGCCACTTAGTCACTCTGCGGCTTGACACCGCATTGATCAACGACGTGGGTCATGGTGAGATGGCTTGGTGAGGTGTCTTTGCCCTCGTGAGTCCCGGCAGGCCCTGCCGGGACATCTTGAAAGCTTTCTTCCGGGGGAGCCCTTGTCCTTGCCAGGTCCGCCTGCCCAGCAAGGGAGGCTTTTCTCCTGGTGGTGTCTCGCTTCTCTGTCTTGGTCTTGGCCTTCTTAATCTGCCTGCTGGTTCTTCGAAGATCTTGGTCTCTTGTATCTTGACATGGCCTTGGTGTTGTAATCTTGTTCTCGTGCCTGTGCACAGTCAGGGCAACAGACCCAGGGTTTGTTGCACCGACAGAAGCCCCCGGGCCTGCCCCGATCGCGCTGCCGGGCGTCGTCGAGGTAGGTTCTAATAAGTGCACAGGCAGGGGCGCTGAAGAGGCTGATCTCTTGGAGTCTTCTTTGCTTCTTCATTAATCTCGACTCTGGGCTAGTTTCCGGTTTTCCAGCTCGCGGTGCGTATTGCTGCGGAAAACTTGGACTGTGGCCTGTGGATTGCTCACAACCCACGATCACGGGGTGGAAACTGCCATCCCACTTGCTCCCCGCCTCGCAGGCACCTGCCACGTGTTCCGCATGCATTGGTCGTGGTAGGTGGTGGATGCGGAGAGCGCGGGGACGAGTGCCACGGTTGAGAACTAGGCATCGATGGTTGGGGCAGAGGGTTGGCCTTGATTCCTTGGGCCGTAGAAGGTGCAGGGAGACCGCATTGGGGGAACGGGGCGGCTGTTTCCTGCGCAAAAGGCTAGCCCCCCGCTCCGTCCTTCTATAAAAAAGGGGGAAGAGCAGTGCATTTTCACTCACACCTCTTCCCCCTTCTTGCAATCTTCCTCCACTCGCCATGGTGAGAGGACGAGGCTGCGGTGGCACTCCAGCGACGGCGACGAGGGCTTCTACTTGACAGCGCATCCCTCCTCCTACTGATCCTGTGATAGAGGAGCCCACCGCGAGAGGAGGAGGGAGGGGGCGAGGCCGAGGTCGCCACGGTGCTCGAGGAAGAGGGGGACGGGGCGATGCCTTAGCCACGCCCCCGCCGGTGGTCCTCCCTCCAATGGATGGCCATGTCGGGGATCAGCCTCGAGAGTTCATTATCAGGCTGTACAAACCCCCATGCAGCCATCTTCGCCTCCCTACTCCATTTGCACGGGAAATGGAGCTCGAACAGCCACGCGCTCTGAGGTTGCACATGAGGGGCTGTGGGAACATTGGCATATGGGTTGATGTCGACTTCCCTGCTCCTTATGTGATGTACCTCCGTCGTGGTTGGAAGACCTTTGCTCGTGCCCACAGTTTCTCGGAAGGGCACGTTCTCCAGTTCAAATTAATGGAGAGCGGCCTGCTCTCCGTCAAGATCTTCGGGCGCTCAGGAGCTCGCTTAGGGTACTGCGTGGATAGCTCGACCGACGAGGAAAGCTCCTCCTCGAGCGAAAGTGACGAGGAGGACAGTGACGGCGATGACGACGGCAGCGCACGGGAGGGCGACGACTCTGGCTCCGGCTGAGCATCGCCTGCAGCATCTTCATCAGGCGGCAGCACCATCATCTGCATCTGCCTCTACTTCCCGGCAAGGTGATTTGCTGGGGAGTTGGATGCAGGGGTGGGGATGGTGCCGCCCGGCTTCCTCCAGCAGTCTTCCAGCTGGACCCCGGCAGGCTTCCTCTTGGACTGCAGCTCCGTTAGCCCTGTCGTGTCCTGCTGGCCTTGGTGGTCGTGGTTGGCGGGTCGCCTCCGTCATGCTCTCCATCGATGCGTTCCCCGGCGCTCCCCTGTCCCCGTCAGGCTACCTCTCCTGGAGCCCGATGGGAACGGGCCGGGCTTCTGCTTAGGCACTCCTTTTGCCCTTCTCGCCTTCAACTGCTAGGCCTAGGAGGAGAGGGACAAGAAAGGGCATCACGGGGAACTTATCTTTTTTCAATCTTAAACTCGTAGGCATTTGCCAAATTTTATTTCAAATAATGTAATCTCTCGAGTCCATATCTGTGTTCTGTAAGGTTTGTACTTTATGACCAGCATATTAATGAAAAAGATGAACCTTGCCAGGAACTCGTGCATGTATATGTCCACGCAGAGGTGAAATGCCTCTTTATTTTAAATAAATGAGTTTTCCCCGGCAGGCTATCCTGCCGGTACCCTTTCTTTGTTGCCGGGGAACTAAGCCTACCGGCAAGAAATAGAGGGACCAGCCCTCCGCCAACTTCTTTCCATCAAAGGCCACTACGACCATCCAGGCCGAAGCAACGTTCGAGCCAGGGACGGGAGCACCTAAGTTTCGAAGAGTGACGGGGTTTTCTTATGCACAAGTTTTAGCTTACAGACCACTTATGGACAAGAGGTAGAACTTATCTATTTGGTTCGCCGGGGATCGCAATGTTGGTTCATCTCCCCATCTTCTTGCAGAAACCGAGGTCTCGGCAGGAACCTGCAGCTTTATGCAGATGAGAATGATGCACGATGCGATCCTATCTATATGCATATGCAAATGCTCATGAAATGTTTATGCAAATGCTCTTGGAATGCTTATGCATGCATGCAACTTGGTCGGGGGCCCCCCAGTGCTTCGTTAATTTCTCTGGTGCTCAGGGTCATCGCCTGGCTTTGTACAAGGGGTTACATGCAACTAAGGCAAGGCCTGTACAAAAGGGTGGCTGCCGGGCAGGGCCCGACAGCCGCGCCTTACGGGTAGAACTTGCGGAGATGCTCAATATTCCATGAGTTTTGCAATTGAATGCCATCTCTGGTCTCCAGACGGACTACGCCAGGTCCGGTGACTCGTACTACCTGGTAAGGGACTTCCCACTTCGGTGTCAACTTGTTTGTACCCTTGGCGGACTGAACTCACCTAAGGACAAGGTCGCCTTCCTCAAAACACCGGGCATGAACCCTACGGCTATGATAGCGACGCAAGTCTTGCTGATAGCGTGCAGCACGCGTAGCAGCCCGAAGACGGTTCTCCTCGAGTAGCACAGCGTCGTCACGCCGGTGCTGATCTTGCGCTACTTTGTTGTAGGCAAGCACTCGAGGTGACCCGTAAATGAGGTCCGTGGGGATAACTGCTTCCGCCCCATAGACCAGGGAAAAAGGAGTCTGCCCGGTAGCTCGATTTGGTGTCGTTCTGAGGGACCATAGAACTACCGACAGCTCATCGATCCACCGCCTGCCGTGCTTCTGTAGTGTATCAAAGGTTCTTGTTTTGAGTCCCCATAGCACTTCAGCGTTCGCCCTCTCAGCTTGCCCGTTGCTTCTGGGATGTGCGACAGAAGCAAACAAGATCTTGCTTCTGAGGGCATGAACATATTGCATGAAGGCGCGGCTCGTGAATTGGGTGCCATTGTCGGTAACTATCTTTGCCGAGATTCCAAAATGACACAACAAATCTTTTAAGAACTTGATAGCTGATTGAGCAGTCACCTTTCTCACGGCAGCAACTTCCGGCCACTTTGTAAACTTGTCAATAGCAACGAAGAAGAATTCAAAGCCCCCGATCGCTAGGGAGAAAGGGCCGAGGATATCGAGCCCCCAGACCGAAAATGGCCATGATAAAGGGATTGTCTGAAGAGCTTGGGCAGGAAGGTGGATTTTCTTGGAATGGAACTGACAGGCTTCACATTTGGTGACTATCTCAACCGCATCTTGGCGTGCTGTGGGACAATAGAATCCTTGCCGGAATGCTTTCCCAACCAGCGCCCTTGATCCAATGTGGGAGCCGCACATGCCTTTGTGTATCTCAACCAGTAGTTCCTTCCCTTCTTCCCGGCAGATGCACTTCAATTTCACACTGTTGGGCCTCCTTCTGTACAGAGTGTCATCGACAAACTGGTACATACTGGCCCTTCGGGCTACTCTTTCAGCCTCATCTTGGTCATTGGGGAGTTCTCTGGTTTGGAGAAAGTGGACTATGTGCCTTGCCCAAGTTGGAGCCTGGGGCTCGGCAACAAGGACTAGTGGCACCTCCTCAACTGCGGGGGCACATTCCTCGTTCGCAAGGACCATGGGTCCGGCTGGAGGGTGCGGTCTGGCAGGTTGTGAGGAGTTGTTTCCGGCAGGGTCCCTGCCAGGAGCGGATGGCTCTAACGGGAGAGGCTTACCGGAGTCTAGCTTTCTCCTTTTCTGGGCCATTGTTACTGGGGATACGGAGGGCTGAGTAAGATGGAGAACAAAAGTTCCTGGTTCCACAGGAAGCTTTTGGGCAGCACACTTTGACAGGTGATCAGCTATGTTGTTTTTCGCACGAGGTATGTGCTCTATTTGCAACCCGTCAAAGCGCTCCTCCAATCTTCTCACTTCCTCAATGTATGCCTCCATCAATGGACTTTGGTAGTCCTTGTTGACTTGTCTCACCACAAGTTGTGAGTCTCCTCGAATGATCAGCTTCTTGATTCCCAATTCTGCAGCAATCCTGAGCCCGGCAAGGAGCCCTTCATACTCTGATGTATTGTTGGTTGCCTCTTCTCGGGCAAAATGCATCTGGACAACGTACTTCAAGTGTTCCCCGGAGGGAGCGACGAGAAGCACGCCGGCCCCTGCACCTTGTAGGGAAAAAGCACCATCAAAATACATGATCCATTCTTGGGGCGCTTCCTTGCCGGGGATAACTGTTTCTGGCACTTCCTCGTCAGGGGTTGGCGTCCATTCGGCAATAAACTCTGCCAATGCCCTGCTCTGGATTGTTGATGTGCTCTCAAACTTCAAACCAAAACTGGATAACTCCAAAGCCCACTCCACTATTCTGCCAATAGCCTCAGGGTTCCGGAGTATCCTTTGCAACGGGAAGCGAGTGACAACTGTGATCTCATGGGCTTGGAAGTAGTAGCGCAGTTTCCTTGAGGCCATGATGAGGCCAAAGATCAACTTTTGCACGCCAGAGTACCTCGATCTAGCCCCCTGTAGTAGGGAATTGACGAAGTACACTGGGTGCTGCACCACTTTCTTCCGTACCGTGTCCGTGGGGTTGTCTTCGCTGTTGTGCTTATCTCTGTCCTGATCCCTATCTGACTCTGCCGGTCTTTGCTCACTCTCTGTTTCATCCACTTCCCGCTGCGCCACCAAGGCTGCACTAACCACTTGATTGGTTGCCGCCAAGTATAACAGCAACGGCTCTTATGGTTTGGGAGCAACCAAGGTGGGCACAGAAGATAGGTAGGCCTTCAACTCTTGCAAAGCCCCATCTGCTTCTGGAGTCCACTTCATGGGCCCTGCCTTCTTCAAGATTTTGAAGAATGGCAAGGCGCGCTCGGCAGACTTGGAAATGAATCTGCTTAGCACGGCAACGCACCCTGTCAGACGCCTTACATCTTTGACCATCTTTGGTGCTTGGATCTGTTCGATGGCTTGGATCTTATCGGGGTTGGCTTCGATCCCCCGATGGGATACAAAGTACCCAAGCAGCTTGCCAGAGGGAACACCAAATACACACTTCTCCGGGTTGAGCTTCAAGTTGATCTTGCGCAAATTGGAAATGTCTCCTCCAAATCCTGGATAAGGGTTGATCTGTCCTTGGTTTTGACCACAATATCATCCATATAAGCCTCAATGTTTTTTTGCAGCTGTGGCCCAAAACCAATCTGGACTGCCCTTGCAAAAGTAGACCTGACACTCTTTAATCCAAAAGGCATGTGGATAAAATAGTACGTACCACACGGGGTGATGAACGAGGTCTTCTCTTCGTCTTCCTTGGACATGAAGATTTGATGATACCCAGAATATGCATCCAAAAAGGAGAGCAAATCGCAGCCTGAAGTGGAGTCCACGATCTGGTCGATGCGCGGCAAGGGAAATGGGTCTTTCGGGCAAGCCTAGTTGAGATCTGTGAAGTCTATGCAAAGTCTCAATTTCCCATTGGCCTTCCGGACAACCACTGGATTTGCTAACCACGTTGGATGCAGCACTCCTCTGACCAAACCAGCTGCCTCAAGTTTCTTGATCTCCTCTGTAATGAACTGCTACCTCTCCAAGGCCTGCTTCCGGACTTTCTGCTTGACAGGTCGGGCATGTGGGCAGAAAGCAAGGTGGTGCTCGATTACCTCCCTGGGAACACCGGGGATATCAGATGGTTGCCAGGCAAACACATCGATATTCGCCCGCAGGAAGGCAATGAGCGCACTTTCCTATTTGTCATCCAGGGTGGCGCTGATGGTGAAAGTACCATCAACGCCAGCCAGCCCTGCCGGGACCTTCTTCACTTGTGGAGCAATAACCTTGGATCTCTTGCTGTTGGAACTCTCCGGCAAGTCATCAACAGGCGCAGCACACTCCGGAGAGGCGCGCTTCCTGAATTCCTTGCTGGAGCCCTTACTATCCTTCTTCTTCCCTCTATTCTCCTTGGCGGGAACTGCCGCTGCTGCTGCCTCTGCCATGACTACGTCCCGGTACATCTTGTCCACACAAATGATTGCGTCTTTCTCATCCGATGGGACGGAAATGACTCCAACTGTCACTGGCATCTTCAAGACATTGTAGGCATAGTGGGATGCCGCCATGAACTTAGCCAGGGCTGGGCGTCCAAGGATTCCATTGTACACCAAGGGGAGGTCAACAACATCAAACACAATCTTTTCAGTCTGGTAGTTCAGCTCTCCCCCAAACGTCACAGGCAACATGATCTTTCCCTTAGGATGACTCCTGCCGGGATTAACTCCTTGAAATGTGCCGGTAACTTTTAACTCAGCCTCTGCTATCTGAAGCTTGCTGATAACCTTTGGGGAAATCAGATTCAACCCGGCCCCGCCGTCCACCAACATCTTCGTGACCTTGAGGTTGCGGATTGTTGGAGAGACCAACAACGGCAAACATCCTACCATGGTGGTGCGGTCAGGATGATCCTCTTCGTAAAAAATGATGGGCGTGCGTGACCATTTGAGTGGTTCCCGGGCCCCTGGCGCTGGTTCCACGGCATTAACCTCACGCGCCCACCGCTTGAGTTGGCGGTGAGAGGCATGTAGGGACGCACCCCCGTCAATGCACAGGGCGTTAGTGGCCTTCTGGAACTCCTGCTCGCTGGTTTCCTCTTCATCCCCTTCATCACTCTCATCACCGCAGGCTTCCTTCTCTTGATCCCTGGTGGGTTTTCCTTTGTTTCGAAGAAGTCTGCCGGGGTGATTTACTTCACCGCCACGACCCTTACCGCCAGCAACATTCTGTCCCTTTTCCTTGTCACGCTTCTCATATTCTGCTTTGTGTCTCTTGACAAGTTGCTCAACCTGGTAACACTCTTGAAAGTCGTGGCCCTTGGTCCGATGGATCTTGCAGTACGGTCCATCACCTTTCCCGGCCTTTTCGGTGGCCGCAGCCTCCCGGCAGTCAGAGCACACGGCAGCTTCCTTGCCGGGGGTTTCGGCCTTAACCTTCTTGCCGGTACTAGGGATACCAACCCTTCAACAGATATTACCGTCTTATCCTTGCGCTTCTTGCTCTTCTTCTGACTGGTGGACTCGTCATCAACCTCTGAATCAACATTAATGCAATCCTCCTCTTCGGGCAGTTTTCTTCTCTCCTCCATCCGAGCACACTTATCCACCAAGGTGTAAAGTTCCTTCACAGTCTTGGGCAACTGTACATTCATCTTGGAACGAATCTTCCAGTTGTGCACATTAGACTGGAAGGCGGCTATCATAGCTGCTGGATGGATATTTGGGATGTTTCTATGGACTCTGCTAAATCTCTGCAAATACTTCCGGAGAGTCTCTCCTTCTTTCTGCTGAAGAAGCTGCAGATCGCTGGGCCGACCTGGTTCTTGGTGGCCGCCAATAAAGGCGCCAATGAACTCGTGGCACAAATGAGCCCATGACAAAACGGAGTTCTCTGGCAGGTACATTAGCCAAGACCTCACATTGGACTTGAGAGCCAAAGGGAAGTAGTTGGCGAATACCTTCTCATCTCTTCCCCCGGCAGCTTGAACAGCAATGGTGTAGATGCTCAGAAACTCTGCCGGGTTCAGCCTCCCATTGTACTTCTCGGGTATCTCTGGCTTGAACGTGCGGACAGACGGCCAACGGACTCGCCGCAGCTCATGAGTAAAGGCAGGGTACCCAACCTCGAAAGGTAGGTACCCGCCAGTATCGAGTGCAGGCTCGTCGACGTCGGGACCGTCACACCCATTGGCTCGGCGGTGGGTGTCACGGCGTTGCTCAACGACAACGCGCGCGTCTCCCCTCCACCTGTCCTCCGGGGCACGCTGCCGGCCTAGACGCGCTCGAGGGTCAGAAGAGGCTATCGAGACACCATCAGGTTCTTGATTCCGCTGCGCCCGCGCTAGCTGCCGTGGTGGGGATTGTACGGTGGGGGTGGCCCCTTTCATACGACCAGCAGCACGGGCCGTTATCGTCGCTTGGGGAGGCCGTGGCGGGCCAGCTCGCTTCGAGCCCCCAGCCTCGGCGAAGCCGAGCAGGCTCTGGATGGTGGCACGCCATTCATCCATCTGCTCGGCCGCTGGCGGAAACCTCAGCAGCAGTTGAGCCCGCGCCATGGCCTCCGTAGCAGTACTTGGTATGGGCGATGATGACGCAGATCGCACCGTCGCTCGGCTCCTGACGGGGCCAGCAGCGACCGTATCACGTCCCCACTGTTGCGGGGCGGCCACCTAGATGGCATGGTGGCGCGGTGATGGCGCTTGAGGGTCAGCAGCTCCACTAGGCGTAGCCGCCTGCTCTCCTCCGGCGTCTCCTGCTCCTACTTCGACCGCAGGGGAAGTGGTGACGGTGTCGCCTGCCCTGACCACAGCCCCAGCGGTGTCCACACTCTCGTGCGCCTCCGCATCCCCCGTAGCATTGGTGGCTGGGTTTCTTCTTGGGCGCCATTGCCGATGGCGCCGTCGAAGACGAAGATGGTGATGAAGATGACGCGCTGCACACGCTTTCAGGTTTGCGCAAGCGATCCCCCTACCTGGCACGCCAAAGATGTCACGAGAAACCACGGCCACCTATGGGGCCAAGGGGCCACTTGTTGGTTCGGCAGGGGGGATGTCGCGTTGCACAAAGAGCAGAAGAATGTGGGGCAGCACGGCAAAGATCACATGGGCAATTTTACCCAGGTTCGGGCCGCCGCGAGGCGTAAAACCCTACTCCTGCTTTGGTGGATTGATGGTGGAAAAGCGGTGGTGGAGCATAGTACACTTGCCCGGCAGGCTCGCCGTGGGGAGGCAGTGACTACGCATGTACGAGCGTGGGGGTGTTCAACTTTCCAACCCTTGCTACGGTTGACATGGGCCTCCTTTTATAGGTTAAGGGGTCACCACAGTGGCCAAACAGTCATTATGCACTAATAAGATAGCAAACAGTGCTATCATGCCTAATTATGCAGGCTGACAGAGTGCATGAAATGCACCGCTCAACGTCACATCGTTGCTCGCCCAGCAAGCCTTGCCGGGCTCGTCTTGCCAGCTCCATGCCTGCTTGCTTGACACGTTGCAGGATGGGTGTCATCTGTAGGTATTTCCTGTAGAAAGAGGCCGCCATGGGGCGAATGGCTGCCACTTAGTCACTCTGCGGCTTGACACCGCATTGATCAATGACGTGGGTCGTGGTGAGATGGCTTGGTGAGGTGTCTTTGCCCTCGTGAGTCCCGGCAGGCCCTGTTGGGACGTCTTGAATGTTTTCTTCCGGGGGAGCCCTTGTCCTTGCCAAGTCCGCCTGCCCGGCAAGGGAGGCTTTTCTCCTGGTGGTGTCTCGCTTCTCTGTCTTGGTTTTGGCCTTCTTAATCTGCCTGCTAGTTCTTCGAAGATCTTGGTCTCTTGTATCTTGACATGGCCTTGGTGTTGTAATCTTGTTCTCGTGCCTGTGCACAGTCAGGGCAACAGACCCAGGGTTTGTTGCACCGACACATCGGCCTCCACTGCGGCCGCCTCCACGGCAGAAGCCATGGTCGTTGCGGTCAGGGCGGTGGCCCAAGCGCTCATCACGGAGCGCCCTGAGCTCCTGACAGTCGTCCGTGTTGTGGGTGCATATGTTGTGGTAGAAGCAAAACAGGTGGCCGTCCTTGCTGGGCTCGTCATGGTCGCGGCCGCGCTTCAGCTCTGGCTCCACCGCTAGCATGGTAGGGCCCTTACGTTTCACTTCCTTGGCCTTGGTCTTCTCTTCGGGCTCAACGTCGGGGTTGTTGAGGAGAGATAGGTGGCCTTCCTCCGCTCTTGCGCACTTGTCATCCAGGTTGAACAGCTCCGGTGCCATGCACAGGTCATTGTTGATGGCGAGTTTTTCATTCATCCTAAAGCTCGTGACCCTGTCGGTGAACGCCGAGATGATGGCTTCGTCTGTGGCCTTCGGGATCTTGAGGCGCATATGGGTGAAACGCTGAATGTACTTGCGAAGGGTCTCGCCAGGGCGCTACTTCACGCACCGCCGATCGTTCATGGTGAGGGCGCGATCACGGGTGCCTTTGAAGTTGGCGATGAACAGCTCACTGAGCTCATCCCACGAAGAGATCGACTCCTCAGGCAGGTTCATCAGACAGGAGCACGCGCCATCCTTTAGGGCCATGGGGAACCAGTTCGCCATGACCTTGTCATCACCATTCGCTGCCTCGATGCTGGAGGAACTCCGTGGGGTCGGGAATGTCGTCGTAGCGCAGGGGCAGCTCTGGCTTGAACAAGACAGGCCAAACCACCCGACTCAGCTTGCGGGTGAAGGCCTGGCAGCCAGCGATGCTTATGGGCACACCCCGCGCTTGGGCGGCACGGCCTTGGCGCTCCGGTGTCACGGCTTCCTGGACGGCTCGGTCCTGGCGCTGCTGCCGCTGCTCAAGGAGCACGCGTGCATCTAGCGGCGCGCCGTGGACGATCTGGCAGCTCGCCTCGTCCCCAGCCAGCGCAGGCGCTTCGTGCGGCAGGTCACACGGCTGCGCGTTGTGCCGGGGCTCGATGTTGTCACTGCGCAGGGGAGGAGGCGGAAGCACACCGTGCGCCACATAGCCTGCGCAAGATGGCAGAGGGCGGAGCGAATGGGATGGCGCTGGGGCCTCGCCCGTGGCGTTGACGAGCTCGGTGATGCGGCTAAGCTAGGCATCGTAGTGTTCGTTGGCAGGGCGGTAACGCAGCAGCTCGTGCACCATGAGGTGCATGGCCTGCGCGTTCGCCGGCCTACGGCGAGCATGGGAAGACAAAGCCATAGCCGGGGCGAGTGAAGGCGTAGCAGAGTGGCCGTCCTGCTGCATGGAGGGCGGCAAGGAGGAGTCCTACTACTCATGAGCAGTAGGGTCGGTGGCGGCGTTGGCCATGGCAGAGGTAGAGTGGCGGCGGCTGCTGCGGCCCGCTTGCTTCATATGGGTGACACGAGCTGTGCGGCGCTCGGCACGAACACGACAAGCGTCGGCCATTGGGACGGTGGAGCAGGGATGGAATGAAGTAGAAGAACTTTGGCACACCCCTACCTGGCGCGCCAAATGTCGGAATCGGGGCTTCGAGAACCCAAGGAAAGGTTCAAACTCTGGGGTGTGCTCACAGAACTCCACTAAGCTCCAACTCGCTGCACACTGCCTCACGGCGATGCTTCGGTGTGCTTGAGCGGAAAGGAAGAAGAACATGGACACTACGATTTACCCAGGTTTGGGCCACCTTGCGGTGTAAGACCCTACTCCTGCTTTGTGTGGATTGCTTCACGAGGGAGGATGAACTTGAGTGTACAAGGAGGATGAACTGCCTCGGGAGGCTCGGATGGCTTGAGGGATCCCAAGGATTCGACCCCTCTCTATGGTGGAGACTAGCCTATATTTATACTGGCCTTGGTCCTCTTCCCCCGAAAACTCTAGGCGGGAAGGGATACCACAACATCCAATTTTGAAGGGGGACAGGAGTACATCCTATCCTGACTAAAGGTGTTCTTCGCCTGCCAAAGCTTCCTGCCATGACGCGGTGGTGGGCTCGGCGATGACCTCCGTCCTGGCGAGCCTACTATCCTGGCCTTCTTGCACCAAAGTGGCAACCATTGGGGATTGCTTCGGGAACCCGTGTTCTGTCCTTGACTCCTTAGCACAAAAAGAGGAAAACATCTGTATCCGCGCACGCTGGCGTCTTTCTAGCACCGCTCATCGTGGCTTGCATCACCCACGTGCAGCGTGAGGCGGGGTGGGAGCCTAGAGATGTCCGCCCTGCGAGGGCCTCGAGAGGCAGCTTCGGGAGGCCGCCCTGCATGAGGCCCTCGGGAGCTCTTGATGACCCTTCCTGACGCTCGCCTCGCAAGGGTCTTGCTCGTGAAGTCTTGACGCTGGGCCGCGCCGGGCCTTCTGATTACGCCACGCGATGGGCCACAGGTAGACGGGCCTGGGTACCCCCTGTCCCATGGGCCTGACAGCGGCGGAGCAAGAGGAGCAAGTTTACGCCAAGAGGAAACCCGCCGCCCTCGAGAAAACATCACCCGAGCCCACTCAAGCCTCACCAGTGCCTGCCAAAGGCCTGCCTCAGGAGACCTCCGCCCCCTTAGGGGGCAACCACCCTTCTGCAGGAGACCTCTGGGGCCTCGCTCCTGGAGGGCCCCGTGGCGCCGCCCCCCGAGCTTTCCGACGACTGCGACATGGATACCACGACCACCCGCCTCGTCGAGCATCCGGTGTACTTCATCATCACGGTGTAGAGGGATGCGCGTGAGCATTACCCCATGCAACAGAAGCTTCTCCTTGCACTTCTTGTCACCTACAGGAAGCAGTGCCACTATTTCCAAGGCCACCCCATTAAGGTTATTTTTGCCTACCCCTGGAGCAAATCCTGCGGAGCCCTAATGCCACCGGTAGAGTCGCCGAGTGGAACATTGAGCTGCAGGCCTTCTAGTTGGAGTTCTGCACCACTAGGGTCATCAAGGGCACGGCCCTCGCCGACTTCGTGGCAGAATGGATGGACCTATACAAGGAGGAGCCCCACGAGGACGAGTCCCTCTCGCCTAGGGATGAGATGCCCAGTGGTTGGGTTTTGTACTTCGATGGCGCCTTATCCAGGCAGGGCGCGAGGGCTCGCATTGTACTGACTTCGCCGGCCAGAGATAAGCTTAACTATGCGGTCCAGTTGTTCTTCAGCCACGGCGAGAAGGTCTCCAACAACATCGTGAAGTATGAAAGCCTAATCGTTGGCCTCAAGGCCGCCTCCGCCTCCGCCCTTGGCATCAAGCGCCTCATCATCAAGCGTGACTCTATGCCCCTCTTCAATTTCTCCAACAGAAAGTACAACCCCAAGGATGAGCACATGGCGGCATACCTATAGGAGGTACGTAAACTTGATAAGCGCTTCCTTGGCTTGGAGCTGCAGCACATCCCGCGTGGCGTCAACAAGTAGGCAGATGACATCACCAAGCGGGCGTCTCATCGCGAGCCCCAGAGTCTCGACATCTTGGAAGTAAGCCTCTTCAGGCCGTCAGCCGCACCGCCTGCCATTGGCACGACGCCGCCTCGTGAAGAGCTTCCACCCACGCCGACCACGGGCGTGCAGGGCTGTGGCCCGGCCTTAGGGGCCCGCCTGCTGCTAGCGCTGGAGCCCCAAGAAGGCAGCTCGGTCGCGGAATTCAAGGGTTACCTGCTTCACAACACCCTTCCCGCGCGGGATTCAGAAGTGGAACGCGTCATCTGACAAGCCACCGCTTACTACTTGTGAGACAGCGAGTTGTACTGCAGGCACCCCAACGGCGTCTCATTGCGATGCATCTCGAAAGAGCAAGGGCGCGAGCTCCTCGCTGACATACATGGAGGGGATTGTGGGCACCACTCTTCATCACGCACCCTCACCGGTAAGGTGTTCCGTAGTGGCTTCTATTGGCCCACCGCGCTCTGTGACGCTACCGAGCCGGTCTAGTCCTACGAAGCCTGTCAATTCCATGCCAAGCAGATCCACTAGCCGGCGCAGGGGCTCCAGACGATTCCACTTTCATGGCCTTTCACAGTCTAGGGGCTGGACATCCTGGGGCCCTTCCCTCATGCGGCTGGCGGCTGCCACTGCCTCTATGTTGCCATTGACAAGTTCACCAAGTGGGCGGAGGTTGAGCCCGTGCGTACCATCCCGACGGCTTCAGCTGTCAAGTTCATCAAGGGCATCGTGAGCCGGTTTGGTCTCCCCAACCGCATCATCACTGATAATGGCTCCCAGTTCACGAGTGGCCTCTTCAAGTCCTATTGCGCCAGCCTAGGCACACAAATCTGCTATGCTTCCGTGACGCACCCACGAAGCAACGGCCAGGCCGAGCGTACCAATGCCAAGGTCCTCAAGGGCCTCAAGATGAGGAGCTTCAAGAAGAAGCTCGAAGCCTACGGCAAGGGCTGGCTGGAGGAATTGCCATCAATGTTGTGGTCCATCCGCACGATGGTGACCAAGCCCATAGGCAAGACCCCATTCTTCCTCATCTACAGGGCGGAGGCGGTCCTCCCCTCGGAGCTCAAGCTTGACTCCCCGCGAGTCCTGGCATTCGACGATTCGCGTCAGGATAGCTCAAGGGATGCTGACCTACTGCTCCTAGAGGAGGCCCGCCGACAGGCCACCATTCGCGCTGCAAGGTACCAGCAGGCCTTGCGCCGTTACCACAGTCCCCACATCCACCCTCGAACCCTCGAGGTCGGGTACCTCGTGCTTCGTCGGATCCTCTCCAGGGAGGGGCTCCACAATCTCTCACCCATGTGGGAAGGCCCTTTCAGGGTTTCCCACATTTCCAGGCCAGGCGCTGTCCTCCTGGAGACGGAGGACAGAGCCCCTATGCTTAACGCCTGGAACGTCCAACACCTCCGAAAGTTCTACCTGTGACCCTCTCACGTAAGAATGAGGTGGGCTTGTACACGCCCCAGAGCCTCCCGATGGGCCCGCCAAGAGGCCTCGCGAGAACTCCCACCCACGCCCAAGTGGAAGCCCCATCCTCCGCGCCGGCGGATCGATTTAACCGCGATCATGCCCACGCCCAAGTGGAAGCCCCACGCTCTGCGCTGGCGGATCGATCGAACCGCGTTCATGCCCACACCCAAGTGGAAGCCCCATGCTCCTAGTTGGTGGAACAATCGAACCGCGATCATGCCCACGCCCAAGTGGAAGGCCCATGCTCCGCGCTGGCGGAATAATCAAATGAGGGCGCCCCATGGGCCGCACCAACCACAAGCTGACCCGTGCTGGACACGGCAGCCACATCTTTTTCTAGCTTGTGTAATCGAATTTGTCATCTTCCTTTAGTAAAACTTTGGTTTTGGAGTCAAGCTGCGTTCTGTTAAAAAATTTACCTCACGAGGCACGCGCGTTCATAATCCTCCTCTTGAGCCTCATGCGAGCGGGAGTTGGACACGGTGCCTATGCTCGGATCAGTCCCAACAGCATTGAAAAACCCAAGTAACTGGGCTCTGGCTCGCGGGCCTGCTCCCGTGCACGTCACCCCACCAAGGTCCTTGGTGTCTAATCTCCTCGCGTGACGCTGATGAGTGAGCCGATGAGTGACCGCCGCTCCCCTGAGGTGGAACTCCCTACGCATGGTCCATGTGTTTCCTTGCGCGTGAGCTGCTTGCGCGTCAAAGGACGGCTTCCCGAGCATCTCAGCTCAGGAGCCCTTGCTAGCCCCCTACCTCCTGACCGTGCCCAGGCATCGCGAGCTGGCTTACCAGCGATGGCTAAGCCCCGCACAGGGGCTGTGTCCTAATGATGTAGAGCACAAAAGCAAGCGTAAAGGAAAAACAAGCCCCGGGAGGAGGCCCCAGGAGAGGACAAACGTTCATTACAACAGTAAAGGGCTTAAGCAAGAGTCGTGAACTTCACGCCCCCACAGGGCCACAATTGAGTATCAACAGGTGAATAAAGAGGCGACCTAAGGAGACACATCGCCACCACCATCGTCGTCGTCGCCCTCATTTTCCTCGACTCCGCCCTAGCCCTCGCTATTGTCATGGGCAAACTGCGCGTTCAGCGCGTCCAAATGGTCCTCCACCACCTTCCCGAGGGCATCGCGGAGTTCCTCTGGGACATGATCTATCACGGCCTTGAAGTTGAAGTGGGGGTCAGCGTGAAGGAGATGGCTAAAGACGCGCATCGATGCCTGGGTAAGGAGGTCGCGACATTCCTCCTAGACAATCTTACCCACCTTCTTAGCGCCCCCTTTGAGACGCTCCACCACCTTGGTAGAAAAAAGTCGAGGTAGCCGGCGTCATTAGTCACGATGGGCCTGGAGACATCCTCCTTGCAGATTGAGCCTAGAGCGCGGTGAGCCTGCAGCTCGAGGGCTTGGATCATCTTGGAGCGCTTGTGCTGCCGCCCCCGAGCCTGGTTTGCTTCGTCCTTCACCAGCCCCATGAGGGACGCGACGCTTCCCACTTGCTCCTGGAGCGACGCCATCTCGGCCCCGGCGATAGCTTTGGCTTCTAGTGCAGTGCTTCGCCGTTCTTCTGCTTCAGTCAGCATTTCCTTGAGGCCATCTATATCGCGCTTTAATTCTCCGCGCCGAGCGCTGAAGCGGGTCTCCTGTAGCTTTAGCTTTTTGCTATGCTCCTTGGTGAGCGCTCGGGGGGCACTCGCGATTTTTGCATTGGCGTCTGCCTGGATCTTCGCTTCCTTGGTCGCCAGGGAGGCGTTGGCCTTTTCCACGTGCTGAGAAAGAGAAGCTTGAGCGCCAGCCACCTGGCAGTCCAGCACCTCCAACCGCTCGCGCTCCAGACTCTTCTCGGACACTGTCAGCGCGAGTTCCTGCTCGAGGGCCTTGAGGTCCACCTCACGCGTTGCCAGTCCCTCCTTGCAGGCGGAGAGGGTGTCCCTTCGTGCTTGGATTTGCCACTCCAGGTCGGCATTCGAGGTCAGGAGCTCTTGCTCGCGGGCCTTCGCTGCTTCGCGCCGCCGTTCCGCTGCCTCAGCCTCCTGGAAAGCGCGCTCATGGGCCTCCTTCGCCTTGGTGACGGATTTCTCGCCTCCCGAGCGGGTGGTCTTGTGTTGTAGGCGGCTTAGCTTGACGGTGACTTCAACTTGATGCCACCCACGCACCAGGTGCAATCGCTCCTCGGCAAGTCGCGCTTCCACATCTTGGGGCTTCGCCCCAAGCTGGTTCAGCATGCCCACCGCGTTCCGCAAGAGGCCCTATCGGATCGTGGTCCGGTAGTTCACGAGTGCCAAGGCCCAGTCCGGACTGAGCCCTTCACCCCCGTCCATCGTCACGGTCTGTTAAGCCTCGGCCTCGCCCGCCGGGTGCTGCGAGCTGGACGACACTCCCTCCACCCCGCTTGGGCAAGGCGACGCACCGCTCGAGCTCAGTGCCCTCTTATAGGCGGCCAGGCTCCCTGGGCCGCCTCCGACGCCATCATGGACGGGCATGGTGGCTGACGGTTCCACCTTCGCCGGCTCGGTGTCCGCCTCAGCGGTAGATGCCTTGGAGGCCGGGGAATGGTCTCCCGAGGGCACCTCTGGAGGAGTCGTCGGCACTCTCTCACACGCGAGCCCATCTTCGGCAGCTGGTGGTGCTCGATCGCTCCACACCCCGCGCCCCTGGCGAGCGGCGGAGAAGTCACGGCTGGGCCCATGAGCTCTCTCTTCTTTTCGCTTGAGGTTGACCTCCACGGAGAGAAGATTCATGTTCGTGGGGCCTGCGGGCCACAAGAAGCGCGAAGGCAGGGCGCTTACTCATCCATGGCGACCCACTTCCTCTTCTTCAGCGCCCTCGGTAGGGCGCCGTCGCCACCACCCACGTGGGAATTCTTCCCACAAGTGGCTAAGGGGAAGGGGACAAGGGACACCCGCGGCCCTGCCTCTAGCGCTAGGCCCCTTCGCGGAGGAGCCCTGGGAGTCACCCTTGCCGTCGCCCCCGGTAACCTGAAATGGCCTGGCGGCTGCTGCTCGAGGACTGTTCGTGTCCGACGGCGCCTCAAGAGAGGTGGACGCAGCCTCGGGCAGAGCGGAATTGCTGACGCCTGTGAGCGTGGGGGCAGGTCGGTGTGCAGGCCGTCGAAGAGGGCCGTCACTGCCTCACACAATGCCAGCCGGTGCTCCACTATCGCCAGGGTTCCCTGGACTGGGAGTCACTAGAAAGGGGTTGTCTCGGGGTTCCATGTTGGCCTCTGGAAGCGGCCCCACTGGTCGAAGCACGGCATTGCTCTGAAGAAGGCCTCCTTGTTCTTGTAGCGGTATAGGGGGAGCCCCGCCTCAGGAGGCTCGCCCACATCCTCATCCGTCAGGATACAAAGCACCTCGCGCAGCACCTCCAGGGGCAGAGTGCACCTATTGAGCCGCATTGGCTCCTCGGGTCCAGTGAACGCCAACATCGGGCAGGAGTGGTGCTGAAGAGGGGCAATGCGCCGGTGGAGGAACTCTCTCGTGACAATAGCCACTGTGACCCCCGACGCCCTCAAGACGGACAGCCTCTTCCACACCTTTGTCAAACCCGGGTCGGCAAGCCTTTCGTGCTCCCATCCAGAGCTCCACTCTGCCGGGCTCGAAGGAGCCTGCAGCAAGGGGCTGAATTATGCGGCATCCATGTATGCCCATTGCCACCTGAAGCCCTCTATTTTGTGGGTGAGCCTCATGTTGATGCCCTCACCTGCAGTTGCATCCATAGTGTAGAGTGAGACGCACCCCGATCGTTGGTACGCCGCGGTCAATCGCAGACCGAAGAAATGGCAAAGTAGTGCCACCGAAGGGGGCATACCCACGAAGGCCTCACATAGAAAGTCAAAGGCCAAAAGGAGGACAACGGATTTCAGGTCGCGGTGAAGCGCATGGACCTGGAAGTGGGAGAGCAAGACGTCGAAGAAATCAGAAAATGGTGGCAGTAGGCCGGCGAAGAGCGCAGGAGGGTGTAAGGTGATGATGGTGGCGTCGAGCTTGAGAGTTGGGCGCGAAGTCGGCCAGATCTGGGTAGCCTCCCACTCATTGGAAGCGGTCGCAGTCATCGGAATGACCTTGGTGAGCCCCTCGGTGTTGATGACTGTGGACCGGCCCAGTGCGGGCTCCGGTGCTGTGCCCGAAGACGTCGTAACTGTCGCTCTCTTCTTCCTGTTAGGAGGCACCATGCTGGCATAGATGAGGTCGGGAGCAGCGAAGCTGCATCGGAAAGGGCGAGGTCATATGCAAGAAAGAACGCATTGGGAGGCGGCGGTGCAAGACATGCAATGGAGGTCTCGCGCCCTGTGCGGGCAGGCTTTATGTCATCCCGTGCGATTGCCGAAGTGGGGGCGCCTCATGTACCATCGTGCTCCACGCGTCGGGCCTGGCCCGCAGGTGGTTGGGGCCCGTGCTGTTTCGCCCCTCCTTAACAGGTGGTGTCGTGCGTGCCACCGGCTCGGGGGCTACTGTCGGGCCAATGGGACTGGGGGTAACCAGGACCGTATGCCTCCGGCCCAGGACGTGGCGCATATCCTGGGCCAAGCAGATGGCCTACTGGAAGGCTTCGCGAGGGAGACCCTCGCGAGGCGCACGTCAGCAAGCGTCACTAGGAGCCTCATGAGGCCCTCTCGTTGGGCGGTCTCTCGAGGCTGCCTCCCGAGGCCCCTCGCGAAGGCAAACAAGTTAAGAGCATCTCAGTGGGGTCGCACGGTCCTACGTATTCACATGGGTGACGCACACGATGATGAGCAGTGCCAGAGGCCGTGCCAGCATGAGCAGATATAGAGGCTTTCCTCTTTCGTGCTAAGGGAGCAAGGCCAGCACGCCGGCTCCCAAGGCCACCCCAAAGGTTGCCTGATCGGTGCAAGGGGACCAAGGCGATGGCCGCGGCAGGACGGAGGTCATCATCGAGCCCTCCGACGCGTCACGGCAGAAGGCTTTTGCAGGCTAAGACCACCTTTAGTCAGGATAAACTGCGCCCCTATCCCCCATCAAACTAACCGTTGTGGCAACCCTTCCTGCCAATTTTTTGGGGGAAGAGGACCGAGGCTGGTATAAAGAAGGCAGGGTGCCACCATAGTAGAGGGCAGCTTCTTCCGCCCACAACCCTTGTACTCTTATTCTACCTCCCGCCAAGCAATCTCAGACAAGCAGGAGTATGGTTTTACACCGCAAGGTGGCCCAAACCTGGGTAACTACCGTGTCCACTATTCTTCTTCTCTAGTTTGTGCTCGCCGGAGTGTCACCGTGATGTTGAGAGGCTGAGTAGGGCGGTAGTCAGTGAGCGCACCCAATGTTCAAACCTCTTGGGTCCCCGAAGCCCCAATTCCGACAAGCCTCACCTCCTGAAGTCCTCTTCCCATGACTGTCGTTCATTGACCTCGTGGACCACGCCACACCGAGAGCATCAGGGCAGTGGACGACAGCGAGGCCTAGGAAGGGAACGACATGGAGCTAGGGAAGACGAGGCATGTGGATGCCCACGTGGAGGGGAGTATGAGGGTTCATTGGTTCGGCTGTGGTGTGAGGCTGTCGTCGCTGGAGAATAACAACCGATGTGGGTGAGTAGAGGGAAGGCCTGGCTAGCGGTGGGAGTAGGGTCGAGCGGTGAGGCCTGCGCGGAAACACAGCCGGCCATGGGAGGTAGGAGCAGGCGGTATGGTAGGTGCTGGTTTGGGCGGCTAGAGCAAGAAGACCAGAGGTTGAAAAAGCAGCACGACCGTTGGATTAACATCCAGCGGTCAATGCAGCTAGAATCCTTTGTTAACTAAGTTGACAAAGCCCTGCGTATGCGTCAACTTAGTAGGCCCACAAGGCATCCTCCAAATCTGGTGGGTCCCAGCTAGCAGGGGGAGGAATCATTTTTTTGCATGTAATAAGGAGGCATTTCCTTGCATGCGAAGATGTAGCTGGTGGGTCCCAGCTGTCAGGGAGACGAAACTTTTTTTCTGTGTAATAAGGAGGAACTTCCTTGCGTGTGAAGATGTAGGTGGTGGCCCAAACCTGTCAAGGGGAGAAATCATTTGTTTTCGCATAATAAGGAGGCACTTGCTTGCGTGCGGCCAAGGACCATGTGGGTCCCAACTGTCGGCCAGTCCATGTACATCCCTCTTCCAATGGTTATTGTTTGTTAACAAAGTTTACCACACCGCGCCGAGGGAAACAACGCGGTGGACGACGGTGAGGCCTAGGAAGGAAATGACCTGGAGCCATTGAAGACACAGTAGTGGATGCCCAAGTCAATGGGGTATGACGGTTCACTGGTTCGGCTACAATGTGAGGCTGCCGTCGCTGGAGAATAACATGAGGTGTTGGTGAGTAGAGGAATGGCCTCGACACCGATGGCAATAGGATGGGCCGATGAGGCCTATGCGGCAGCACAGCCGGTCACGAGAGGCGGGAGCAGGCGGTACCACTAGTGGTGGTTTGGGCGGCTGAAGCAAGAATATCCGAGATTGAAGAAGCACGATAGCCATTGGATGGACATCCAACAGCCACTATCAGAGTCTGGGATCTGCGTCCAAGACACTCTCCAAGAACTAAGGTTTGAACTCTGGGGGGCTTTGCTTGGGAACCTATGACCTGACGACAACTATGGGGGAATCACGACGAGTGCACTCACTCACACCAGGGATGATGGGGACGCTCGAGCTACCCAGGTTCGGGCCACCGTGCGGTGTAGTGCCCTACTCCTACCTATGTTGGATTGCTCTGTAATGGAGAGCTTGTGGCTCGAGGTACACGAGGTGTGGGGGAGAATGAGTCGATCCCCTTACATGGAAGCGGCCCTAACCCTTTTGTAGTGCCTTGGTCCTCTTCCCCGAAAATATGAGCGGCAATTCAAAGGGGCACAGGAGCCCAGGCTTATCCTGCCTAAAGGCGGCCTTCGCCTACTAAACTAGTCGTCCTGATGCACTCGTGGGCTCGGTGATGACCTCCCCGTGGCGCCGATCCATCCTGATCTCCTTAAACCAAAAAGGAAAGCTTTGGTACTTGCTTTCAGGGAGGCAGACGTCGCTGCCCCTTATCACCATAATGGAAACCGGCCTTGGTCATTTCCCGCCATCCTTATCCTGATAGCGGGACGTCATCCACGTGATGGACGTGGAGCCCCGCGGCAGGCACTGTGTGACCTGCTTCATGAGGCGGCCTTGCGAGGGGTTGCCTCGCGAGGCAGCCTGGCGCTAGCGATTTTGGCGAGGCCATAGCCCTGCTGCGAGGGGTCTCACAAGGCTTGCCCCTCATGAGGCGATCACCTCGGGAGAGGCCGAGGCAGGGCCATCCTTCATGGGCCGGCCCAAGTGTCGCCCCCTAGGCCAGAGGAAGATGGGTCATGGTACCCTGGTTCCCACTGGACCGACCATCGCCCCTGGGCCGGCGGCAGGCTTCTTCTAGCCGTTGGGGATGAAACAACGTGGGGCCCATCGAGCTGCCATGCCCAGAGGCGACGCATGGCGGCTTTTATGGGGAGGGACGCCCCCAATCCCCACGGCACCTCAGTAACCGCAGTCCAAGAGATAAAGCCTGTCCACGCAGGGCGCAGGCACATCATTGCTCCCCGTCTCCATCTTGCCCTTCGTCCTGCGCACGAGTAGCTCCTCTGTTCCTTCTTCTCCAACTTCCAATCTCTCCCTGCCGCCATGACCCCAGGCAAGAAAGGGAAGATGAAAGCCGCCGAGCCGAGGCCATCGGCCCCGCCGGGGCCGAGGCCCATGCTGCTGAAATCCGTGATATAACAAGGACGGCCTAGACATGGTGCGGCCGATGATGGTCGGCGCCTGCAACGGGAACAGGGCAACGAAGATATGGCCGGCCTGGCGCCCCGCGGCTCAGCGAGGGGGCATGACCTTCCCATTCTTCCTCCACGCCGTCTTCGCATGGTTGGTGCCTTCTTTCCCTGATTTCTGCGACGTCGTGCTCAGCCACTACCAGGTCTACGCGCTACACCTACATCTGAGCTCGGTCCTCCTTCTCTCCATCTTCGCCTACCTTTGTGAGGCTTTTCTGGGGGTGATGCCATCCGTGGCCTTCCTCCAAAAGTTCTTCCGCCTCCGGCTGACCACGGCAGGCTAGTGCTCGGCCTGTGTGTCATTCCAGATGGTCGCGGGTATGCGCGCGCATATCATTGATGTGCAGATTCCCGAGAGGTTGAAGGCTTCAGGGAATGCTGGGTCTACATGGGTGCGTGCCAGTACAGCCCCCTTCTTGAAGTCTCAGAGGCAACATCGGTGCAGATCTCCGGGTGGGGGCACGTCGTGCTGACCGACGCTGCACTGGACCCAGTCATGGCAAGGATGCGGGTGCTGCAAGCCGGTGGGCTCACCGCGAGCATTATCGTCAAGGAGTTTGTGGGCAAGCACATTGCTCCCCTCCAGAGGCGCGCACACCTAGTATGGACTCACTCGGGCTTGGGGGAACCCATGAGGCTGAGCGCCGATCGCCTCGCTCTCGAGGTGGTATAGGGGTTGGCGAGCGTTCTCCTTTCCGCGAGGATGCCCTTTCCGGAGGCCAGGAGGATGTGCCGGATGGCATGCCGCGGTTTGATCAGTGGGGGTTCGCGGGTCATGGCGCGCCTCGCGGTGGGGCCTCAAGAGGAGGCCCCAGCGAGCCTCGAGGAAGCGGCTGCAGCAGCCGCCCGGGAGGGAATCTAAAGAAGAGGTGATGGGTCCCTAGAGACGAGTAAGTCTCCTTGCCCCGCGCACTCGTCGCACTCACCGCTTGACCTCACAAGGCTTGGCTTGATCCCTGGTTATGTAGGAGGAGCTCCCCGCCGAAAAATAAGAAGGAGCAGGAAGCCCGAGACGAGGATGCCGCGGTGCCAACTGGGCTCAATGGGAGTTGGGAGCGGACGGCACACCAGCGCCCCCGCCGGGCCCCGAGGAGTGCGGCGGAATCATCGAGGATGAGCCCGCATCCTCCGCCCAGTTGCCTGAGGAGGTCCTCCCTCCTGCCATAGGAGGAGAGCCTCCGAAAGAGGTCCACACAGAGGGGGAGGCAGGCACCGACGTGGAGGCCTCCACTAGCCTCGAACGATCACCACGGCACCATGAGCTGGAGGTGGCCGCGCCCAGCCTCCCCGCATGGCCGAGCTGCTGACAGCGACAGGAGTCGAGGTGGAGATCGAGGAGGATCATGGCCGCCTGGAAGGGAACGGGGCCCCCTCAGCTGGAGACCTGGGTGGGTCCGATGACATAGCAACCCCTGGTCCCTCAGGGCCACTGGGGGCGGAGGAGGAGGGGCCAGACGCGCCCTGGGCTCTAGCCCCGGTGAGCCACATCATACTACTACGGAACTGGACTCTACACCATGTTCGGTCAGCCCTAACCTCTCTAGAGGCCGACCTCATGGCCGACGAGGGGAACCTCCGCCAGGAGCGGAGCGCCTCGTGGGAGGCTGGCGGTAGCTGAACATGGCCATCAAGTTGGGCCGTCACCAAGCCAATGCAGCACAGAGGGAAAGCAAAGAAGCCCTTCGAAAGACCCAGGAGCTCCTCGACGAGGTGATTCGAGACGCGGGAGAGGCCGCCCAACACCTTGAGGAGGCGGAGTCAGCCGAGGAGGCCTTCGCGGAGCGCGCTGTGACTCGCGGCCCGACTCATCTCCCGCGAGGAGGCGGTCGCTCAGCGCGAGAGAAGGGCGGCAGTCATGGAGTTGAACATGGAGGTCCAGGAGCGCGAACTCTTATGGACCACCATTGAGAAGGAGAGGGAGCGAGACCGCTTGGAGAACCTGGATCGCGCAGTGGCAGCCAGCGAGGCCTCAGACAAAGAGCGCCTAGTGAAGGCCGACGCCACGCTCGAAGAGAAGGCTGCAAAGTACAAAGCGGAGATCGACAAGCAGGCCCAGGACGAGGTCGCGTGGAGGACCAAGGCCCTTGTTTACACCTACTCCAAAAAATTGGAGAAGCCGGAGGACCGCTTCACAAAGAGGCACAACGAGCTCGATGCCGAGAGGCAGCTCGCGGCGTCGGAGGCCGAGAGGCAGAGTGTGGCAGGGCTCTAGGCCACGACCCACTGCAACCTGGAAGATCTCCAGTCTCAGGTGGGTGAAGTTAGCGACGAGGCAACCCGGAGGCGCGTGGAGCAGCTCCAACGCTCCAAAATGTTTCGCGAGCTCA
Source organism: Thinopyrum elongatum (assembly GCA_011799875.1). Classification (NCBI taxonomy): domain Eukaryota; kingdom Viridiplantae; phylum Streptophyta; class Magnoliopsida; order Poales; family Poaceae; genus Thinopyrum; species Thinopyrum elongatum. The sequence continues at coordinate 353,475,733 of CM022300.1, read as the reverse complement.
TGGAGCATGCCCGCAGCGCAGTCGCCGCCTTTTCGGTTGAGAGGTTGGAGGACCCCCTGGAAACCAATGACGCTAGCTATGTGGCCTTCTTCATGAAACTCGTGGAGCGGCTGGAGGCGAGCTACGCCTGGTGGGATGAGATCCACGACACTGAGTGCCGCGACCTTCTGCGCCAAGCGTCGACCCGCATCTTCAGCAACCTGCTACGTGTCGACGGCATCTTCGGCTTCGACCAGGTGCTATGCCCAGTCCTTGAGGAGTTTTGAAGCAAGCTCGCAAGGGTTATGGAGGACCATGTGGCGAGGCTGTTGGAGCGCTTCACGCCTGTCGGAGGAGGGTCCGTCGAAGACAGCGACAGCCCCGCTGATGACGCTGATAGTGGCTCTGCTGCTTGAGCCCCTCTCACTCTCTTTCCTATAATAGAGTAGACTCGGCCCCGTGGGGGGGCACGAAAGCACTTGTATGGCACTTTCATTTTAAGTACTTGGTGTTTTATGCATTTTTGTTTTCCTCTCGAGGCCTTTCCTCCCCTTTTTTGTTGCCTTCATGCCTCGCGTTGCTGGGACCCAGCCCCCTAAGCGGGCTACGACCGTCGCTGGCATGCTTGGAGCATGCGCTCAGCAAGGCCAGAGGGTGTACGACTCTTGGGGCCGGTAGGAGCCCCTGGGGCGCGATGCTCAGGCCCCCCCTTGACGCGTAGGCGGCTCATGCCAAGGGAAACAAGGCACCTCGAGAAGGAAATGAGAGGATGAGAGCCCGAGGGGTGCTTTAGATTTAGCTCCTTCGAGACGTGCAGGTTGGAGCGAGTCCTCCGCAGGGCACAGCTCGTGAGGCGTGGTTCGTCATGAAGGCTTCTGCCCAATAGGAACGCCGCTCGCGAGGCCTCCCGAGGAGGAGCTCCTGAGGCCTTCAGTATCCTACACCAGGGAAATTTCCATGCTTTTGCCAGTAATGCACCGGGGCGTGCTTGCGAGGTCACCTGTGGGTGTTATGCGGGGAGACAAGAGCACCAAGGACCTGGTGAGGTGACGTACACGGGAGCAGGCCCGCAAGCCAGAGCTCAATCGCTTGGATTTTGCAGTGCTGCTGGGACTCACCCGGCCACAGGCACCATGCCCATCCCCCGCTCGTGTGATAGACACGAGGGAGATCGTGAGCGTGCGCCCCCTGCTGAGGCAGTCTCAGCTGCAAGTGTTGACACCAGATTTTGGCAAAGTTAACAACTTAATTAAGATGGCTTCAAACGAAGAAATGATCTACATGAAAAAGTTTTGTATTGTCGATATGAACATCTTTGAAGTTTGGGCCATCGCCATCCGATCTCATCTCGAGGGCCCAAACTATGCACAAAGTACTAAGATTTTGTGTTCAGAGTATTAGTCGCCCAATTAAGCCTCCAAGACGGTCTCGTACAACAAAAGTTTCTACACGGATTGTCTTCGTCTCATTGAAACGATCGATTTCGGTATAAAAAACGTCCCAATCCGAGTTCGTATGCAAAAGTTAGAGCCATCGGAATGCAGCCCTGCCAGGAGGCAAAATATGGCGCACCCCATCAGACACCTGTGTGATGGGTGGCGCCACCAGTCGGCTGTTTTGCGTGAGAGATTCGGCCCTCAATATGGCTTTGAATCGAAAAACATTAAACATGAAAGTTGTTCGTCTCATCGAGGCGAGTAAATTTGCTTTGGGCACATCTTCATCCGAGGTCGTTTGTGACCTATGAGAACAAAAAACCAAACTGATGTCTCGGACTTACCTAAATCCGAGTTCGGTTTATTTTGGAAAGATTTGGACGGGATTTGGAGTCCTTTTCTTGTACAGGAAGTCCATCTGCCTCATAAATAGATGAGAAATGACAGCCGATTGAACAACACACAATCGAACAAATCATCCACCACTTTTTACATTTACTTTTATCTGTCTCCCTTATTCTTCTTCTTCCTCGTTCTTTGTTCGTTTTTCTTGTTGCAGGGCAACGAACCTCGAGGCCGTAGGGGCGATCGGGTCGACCTAGGGCAGCACATAGCCGCTGCGCACCCTGACGGGGTCCCATGCCGCGCGTGTGAGGTTTTGGGTCTACAAAAGCGTCCGCCGGATTGCTTGCGTACCGCGCTTCCGGATGGGTCTCCTTCGACGTGAGTTGCGGTGCATCACCCCCGGCGTGGAGGGTACACGGTGACGTGTTCGTGTGCGAACACATTTTTTGGCGACTCCGCTGGGAACGAAGCTTTGAACGGTCTCCAGCCTGTTCTTGCTACGAAGAGATCGTCATCAAGTTGCTACAATCTACAAAGGTAATATGAATACCCAATTTTCCTTTGTAGATGCAAACAATCCATATGTTATTGCTAGATCGCCTAATGAGAATAATGTATCAGCTAGCCCTAATTTTATCAATCATGCATCTAATTATGTGCAAGGGCTGATGCAAGATAATCTTCATGCTTCAAATTCTTATGATTTTAGCAACATACAACATATGTATCCTAACCCTCATGCATCGACAATCCCACAAATCAATATGCCGATGAACAACATGATGAGTTTGGTTAATCAATTTGAAACACACCTCCTGTTAAAATTTTCTACAGCATACAAGAAAGTGTTTCACCCTTTTATTCATTGGCGACTAATTGGCAATATGTGAATCCAACCATGCCGATGGATGGGAGAATTGGCCATGCTACTACTAGCTATTCCACTAGTTATTCTCAACCATCATATGCTACACCTCATGTTAGTAATTTTTCAGCACCGTATGCAACTATAGATGTTCACAATTCGGCCCCGCATCTTCATGGTCATAGCCGAATAAGTGAAAATTTTACAGGAACACATGTGCCGTCATCAAATACTATAGCATATAATGCATACTCTACGCAATTCGAGAATTTTGGTAAAACTCACGACTCGTTGCCGAAAGAATCTGAAAGTATTGTGGAGCAATCCCTTCCAGAAGCGGTTGTGGCTGCATTAAAAAAGAGCTTGGCACAAAACAAGAGGATTAGTGCTCTTTGCCTTGAAAAATATGAAAAGGGGTTGTTTCCTAATTATGCTACAATAAAGGCTAGAGTTTTGCAAGAAGATGAAACTTCATCAATTGATAGAATTGGTGAGAGAGCATATGTTTATACAGCAGTGCATACACCTCCACCTAGTACCGCAACATATTATCCACCCCCTACGTAGTTGCAAAGTTTCGGCAACACTAACAGTTCATTGCCGAAATATCCTAAAAGCACTGGGGGGCAAACTTATCTAGAACGGGCTGAAATTGAGAGGGAAGTTAAAGCTTTGCACGATAGGGTGCAAGCACTTCGCCAAGAGAGAATTGATAGGGAATTGGCTCAAAGAAAAGAAGCCTTGCCAATTGATATAACCGATGAAAAGAATGATGATTCAGAAACTAAAAGTGCTTTGGTTGAAAAAGCCAAATCAAGTAGTATATATTTCGAATCCAAAGAGGCAAGCATCATTGAGAAAGGGCATGACAAGCATAGGAAAATAGCGGTGCTTGATTTTTCTGAAGTTAATGGAACCTACTTCCTGACCTATGAGTTCTGTGCCATAGAAATTAACAAGCCTCAAGGACAAGAGCAAGTAGCCGAACAAAGTTCGGCTAACAAGGATCTTCAAAGTAATGATGCACGGAATCAAGAAAAAGATGATGACAAGGCGTTGGGGAGCCATCCAAAGACAGAGCAAGATGTTCTTCAAGTCACACCACCATCATGCTCTCCCAACATATTTGAAGAGGTATGTCTTGCAAGTAATTTATGTATTTTCAGATTTGGTCACAACTTTATTGTTGATGCATCTATTAGAAAAATCCTCCTAAGTAATTTTGAAAGACCAATGAAGAAGGGTAATTTACTTGTTAACAATAAAATTGTTATTGAGCATATCGGTCAACCCATTGCGCCATTTATACAGACCGATAGTGACTTATTGTTATAGCCAAGGCTTTCCCCATTACTTTATCTAAAGTTTATATCTAATTGGGTAGCTTTGCTTATTTCTTACTTGGTTTGCATTTGGTCTCATCTGAGACATGTGTGTTCTAACTATCTTTGTTTCGGAAACATAAAGTCAAGTTCTTTTGAGAAAACCAATGCTAGCATAATATCTTATCCAAAGGCATCGGATATAGAGTGCAAAACACAATGCATAGCCGAATGGGAAGACTCCCAATCCGAACCATTCATGTACTTACATACAAAGAAGTTCTCACAACAAGATTGGCTTGAGAATAAGAAGTATACCTTCAATTCAAACATGTGTGATCAAATCTTTGATTTGTTGTTGACAAATAATTATGTTAGAATTCTTCATCACCATGTTAAGCCATCAATCCAAGGACGAATGTACTGTAGGTTGCATCATTCGTTCAAACATAATTTCAAGAATTACAATATGTTTTGTCAAATAGTTAAATCGGGCTTTGAAAAAGGACAATTTAAATTTGTTGAAACACCAAGAGGTGACCAGTCTATTCCAATTAGTCATGATGGCAAAAACTTTTTGCATAGGCTGCTTCAAGCCGATCCATTTAAAGAGAAGGTAAAAACTGCAGGTCACGGGATCAAGCTTTTAAGTAAAGAAGTTGTTGAAGAGCATAATGAACATAATCTTGAGGGCAAGAATTCCATCGAAGCTACAATGAAGACGCCAACGACTAGGGGGCAGCAAGCAAATCCAATGATCGAGGAAAGCAAACCAAAAGAAAACAAAGGCCGAAATAAGCGCAAGTGTAAGAGAACAAAAATTACCTTCGCTGAACTATTGGATAAATATCAAAAGAAGAGTGAAGAGAAGAATGCTTATCGGCCAAATCATGCAAAGAAACCAAGATCACCCCCAAGGCGCAAATATGAGGATCGGTATTGGCAAAGTGAGAATTTTGATAACCTTCAAAAAAAGTGAGAATTTTGATGCAACATATTCATATCCTTATTTTGGGCCACCAATGCCAATGCCGTGGATGCCTCCCTATGCTCATGTAGATCCATATCCATCATGGGACAGGTATGATACAAGGGCACATTCTCCATCTTATTTTAGACCATCTCACCAATATTATGCAGCTCCGAGAAGATCAACATTTGAACAATCACATGTTAAAGACCGTTTCAATCATAAGGAATCAGTTCATAGCTCAAGGAAGAAGAAAGAGGTGGTCAGGCAAGTTTACCGCGTTGAAAGAGATGGTCGTAAGAGTGCTACTTTAGATTTGATCTCAAATGAAAAAGAGCCAATTAAAGTGTTGACATTTGCTACTAAAGGCAATGAGATGAAGCAACCAATTATTGAGAGTCAAAGTGCCAAATCTGAAGAAAATAAGTGGATAGTGCACAAGGCCAAGAAAGAATTGCCATTGGTCAAAATAGAATCACAGCCGAGATGCCGACTCGGCTTACCGTATTGGGAAAAGAAGGTATTGCAAAAGCTTAGTGCATGACAACTTGAAAATAAGAACTTGGCATGGGTTCCCAAGAGGAGCAGTCAATATAAAAATGATGTGCAACCTTCTATTGCTACAAGTGTTACAAAAGTGAAGAAAGGGAAGGATGGAAGCGAAAAACAATTAAGCCGAAGGTGTGCATCATCCCGTCAAAATTTCGGTTAGCACATCATCCATATTCGTCAAACATGCCATTGATGTCTTTGCCATGGAATTCATCCCCAGGTATGATTGGTTACCTTCCATGGGCTTATTTTGATCCATGGATGCAATATAATTTCTTATATCATGAAAGGGTATTACCAAATCACTATACATTTGATTAGCTATAAGTTGTTGTTGATCCAGAGGGCCAAAATACTTGATTTGTCATTTCATTTGTTTATTTTTGCTATACATGCTTTGGTGGATGAAGTTTACATGGACCTTACGTTAATGGTCGATATTTACCTATCGCCCTAAGAATATGTCAAAGCATGGCCAGTGTAGTATCCTAACATCGTCCTTAGTTTGATTGGAAAGCGAGACGAGTACTATGGAGATTATGTTTTGATGGTTGAATTCATGACAATGGCCAAGGTGATGGTGTTGTCAATATATCTCCTTATGGTACTATTTTGTGAAGCCTCGTGCCGCTTATAATATTTCTTGCACAATCATCAAAGCTGTATATTCGATGTTATTCGGTTTGGAAGACTTTGGTTGCCATAGGTGCTACACATATTGAGGCGTTTGGTGATTCGTTATGAAAGTGCAACAAATATCCAAGGGTTATCAGTGTGTTGACGAATCACTTATAATTTATCTTGAGGTATGTCTAGATGTAAAATTCACATTGGGTTGCTTTAATACTGCTCATATATCTGGACTGTGCTGCAGAAATGCCAGAATAGAGAGAAGGCCTAGTCCTATCGAAGACTAGCATGTTCAGCAGTCTTGCAGCATTAGAAGAGTATAGATTAGTACAGTATAAAGTAGTAGCAGTATTAAGTATCAACCTCGCCCAGAGATCCTTTCTCGACTCCCTGCGAGAAAGCAATCCCAGAGCCCTCATATCCAAGTATCAACCTCGGCCAGAGATCCTTTCTCGACTCCCTGCGAGAAAGCAACCCAGAGCCATACTATCCATTTCTCATCACAAGTATCCAGTTCTAGTTGTACCGATCGGGATACAACTCCGAGCGTCCGTTACTGAGGATCCGGCTATGCATAGATTAGTTCTTCCCTGCAGGGGTGCACCAACTTACCAACCACACTCGATTAACTCCGGTCGGACACACTTTTCTGGGTCATGCCCGGCCTCGGCCAAACGATACGCCGCAACCCGACCTAGGCTTAACAGAGAGGTCAGCATGCCAGACTAAACCTATGCACCCAGGGGTCTTGGGCCATCGCCCCGGGCGCTCCTGCACATTGCGAGGGCGGCCTTGAGCAGACCTAGCAACCCACACTATTAAGGCGGTCGCTTAATGCGGTCCAACCCGGCGCGCGCCGCTCAGTCACTGACGTCCATTAAGCTTCGGCTGATGCATACGACGCAGAGTGCCCATAACTTATCCCACGTGATGGTTAGTGCTATCGGGCCATAGGCCCACTCGGATCAAATATCCAAATCGTTAGTGTATTGGAGGTTTGCGGTAATGAGCAGAGACTCACGATCAATGTGACCCTGTCGCCCCGTCTCGAGGACTTGCGGCAAGGGCTAAGAATGCCCGGCCATGCCTCGTAATTATCTCACGGGCACCCTCCAGGTCAACCCGTCTCCACATCACTCGCATCTTATGCTCGCTCGGGTACCCCTCAGGGTCGACCCGACTTTCCAAGTAACAGTTGCAAAGTCCAAGTATCCGTGTGTCCATAACATCAGGGGAATCTGAGGTATCACCCTCGTTGGATTCCTACTCGATGTATCCGTCAAGGTGAACTCGGAGGAATCACCCTCGATGGGTTCACGCTTGAGGTGTTGCACGACAGCCTCGTTATCGGGAGTGGTGAAGGAGGAATCACCCTCGATGACCACGACCAAATAGCTACTCTACAGAGTTAACATCAGAAGTGCTAAACGAGGTATCACCCTCTGCACTCGATAGTAACGCTGCAGTGTCGTACAACTAAGGGGCTGATGTGCGGTGCTGGGGCCTGGTCGTCGAGTCTTCCGATGATCCAGCGGGGGCAACTGGGACAAGTGGGGTCACTGGGGTTCACTAACTAGCCTATTCTAAGCAGTTTAGGATAAGCAGGTAATTATCAAAAGCAGGTTACAAAATCAGGTCATGCATCAGAATAGGTAAAGCAGTAACAACAGCAATTCTAATGCAAGCACAAGAGAGAAGAGAATAGGCGATATAGGCATGCTCAAGGGGGGTTGCTTGCATGGAACCACTGCTCCAAAGGGGGTCGTTAGTGTAGCAGTCCTCTGGGCTTCGTCGGTACCGGGATCTACCGAGAGTGAAGAGGGGGAGGAAACAAATAAATACACGGCAACAAAAGCAATCACAAAGCAAGACATGGCACTAAGCGGTGTTAGTGGTGACCTAACGCAGTGCTACACGTTACAGACGGAGCAGGAAAACATCCGGAGGTATTTTACCAGCTCCGGGCAATTATCGGTCAGATGAACCGGAGAGGAAAGTTCCATGTTCATCATGTTAGAGGGGTGTGGTAGGTATGAGGAGGGCATATTCGGATTCATCTCGTTTTTCTGATCAACTTTCATATATAAAGTTTTTCAATCTGAGCTACGATTTATTTTCTATGAATTTCTAAAGATTTAAACATTTTCTGAAATTATTTAATATTAACAGAAAAGGATTATTGCGTCAGGAGTGAGGTCAGCATGACATCAGCAGTCAACAGACCCGCTGACTGGTCAAACTGACCAGTGGGTCCCACATGTCATACACAGAGGGACAAACAGCGGTTTATTTTAACTAAACAGAGTTAGTTAACAGCTGGGCCCCACATGTCAGTGACTGGTTAATTAACAAATTAATTTTAAAAGTCTAATTAGTCTAATTAACGAAGGGGGCCCACATGTCAGCTATAGGAGTGAACAGTAACCCTCGTTGACCGTGGTCAACGGGGTAAACCAAGGCGCTGGGGGCCTACTGGCAGCCTCACAGGGCGGGCCCCACGCGCTGCCAGGTCAGCACCGGAGCCGGAGTTGCGCCAACGACCATTTTCATGGCGGCCGGTCGCCAGAGTGCGTCAAAAATCATCTAGGGTGCATCATTTGGCTCGATTCTTGCGGCGTTCGAACAAGGGCTCAATGCCGCGTCGATCTACGGCGGTGGCGCAGGCTAAAATGGCCGGAGTCGAGCGCTACGTCGACGCCGGCGGTGGTGCTTTCGGGCGGAGCTTGGAAATGGCAAGGCAGGGCTCGAGGAGGCACGAGCGTGCGCGCGTTGGGCTCGTGGGGAGGAGCTGAGCCTGTCTGCGTGCTCGAACGGGCATGACGGTAACTAGAATGACGGCGACGAGCTTCGCGGCGGGGTACGGTTCGTCCATCGGCGGCGGCAGCACCAGAAGCGGCAAAACGGGGAGGAGATAGAGGGGAACCGCGGCGAGGCTCACCTAGCGGCTCACGAAAGGCCCGTGGAGGTTTTGTAGCTGCAGACATCGCCGGAGAGGAATGGGATCGCTGGCGGCCCGAGGTTGAAGACGGAGGCCGATCCAGCAGTGCAGGGGTCCCCGGCTCCACCTGGTAGCACCTGACGACGAGGCAGTCGCCGGCAGACCTTCTAGACACCACGGAGGAAGGAACGGGCGCCAGTGGCTGCGGTGGAGCGCGGTGCACGGCGGCGATGGCGCTCGGGTCAGAGAGGAAAGGACGAGTGCGAGGGGAAGGAGAGGGGGAAGAGTGAGGAGGGCGACCAGGGGAGATGGACGGGGGCTCGCCCTTATCCTCCCGCTGTCGGTGGCGTCGTCGTGTCACCGTCTCGACGAAGAACGCCGGCGCAGCCAAGGGCACGTCAACACACGCAGAGTGAGAGCGGGAGGAGGGAGAAAGAGGCCGGCTGGGCTGGGCCAGGTGCACTATGCACTTAGGCCCAGTCGGTTTAGGCCTGTCGTTTTTCCTTTTCTGTTTTTCTTTTTTTCCAGTAGCATTTTGCAATTAATTTAGCCATCAGATGACCTTGCAAAAATAAGCAACTAGTAGAAACAAATACTAGGGAAAATGGTGCACTGCCACAGGAAGTTTGGGGAGTTCTGGAATCCTTTTGAATTTTTCCAAAAATGAAATGGCATTTAAAATGTTGTTTTTGCACTGTTTTAAATGCTTGGCCCACATTTTGGTTGATGGTGATGTCGTTTTGCTTAACAACACATTGTTTTGGAATATTTGCTAGATGATGAACATTTTTCCAGCAACTTTTGTTTAAATTGAAATTTCACTCTGAATTTGAATTGGATTCAGAGAAGGAATTTGAAATGAGATATTAACCCAATATGATTAAGCTTTGTAAATCAAGATGACTTGGCACTGATCATAAGGGATTACTGTAGTGTGATGCTGGGGATGTTACAAATCTCCTCCACTACAAGAAATCTCGTCCTGAGATTTAAGTGGGGAAGTAAAGGGTAACGTCGGGAGAACTGACCCTTATAGGCTTAATTATCTGGTGAACAATTTAGGGAATGTGGCAGAAGTATCTCTCGAGTTGAAACTTAAGAAAACATCGAGAGCAAAGTATGAAGGTACAATAGGAAGTTTCAAGCGAATGGGCAAACGATCGATATCTCATCAGAGTGTGTAAAGGGGTTCAGAGCATCGGGAATAGATCATCTCTTGGAGGGTGGCTCATGATAACACACAAAGCCAAGAGCATATGATACTTCGGAATCAAGGATATACAGGAGAGTCAGGTTCCGATCCTGTGGAACTATGGGGGGTGTCGATCGAGAGTTGGGAGAATGGTGACATCTTACCGGTCACGACAACAAGGTATGTTAGAGGATAGTCCGTCAGTTATGTCGGTAACAACATCGGTACCAAGGGCGAGGGACGAAGAGAACCATTTTCCTACTCGTTAAAATGAGGCGGACCAATAGGCAAAGTTCTCGTCCATCGGTGGTTACCGAAATGTCATCAACAATAGTAACAGGGTCTCACTGACAAGGCTGTACATCGGGGTGTTTTATAAGCAGGGAATTATTTCTGCTTATATCATATAGATCACAAGAAAGGTTAAACAAACCAATGGAAAGGAAAATGTGTTTATGCACAAGAATTAGGAGTGTAACTTTTCCCAAGGAAAAGTAGAGCACTATATACATGTCAGATCAACAAGTACATCACCATTTAACTAAAGGGGCAAGGGAATTCATGATGTTATCCATACAACGGTGTTTGGATAATAGAGTAAGAAACATTTGGCAATGTGCCTCCAATGTTCTTGTTGATATTCGGAATACCACAGTCATGCTTTAAGGTAACAATAATATGGTGTTTCAGGTAAAAGGTTGGATCTGAAGAGCACAAGAGATACAGAGGAACAATTACAAGAATAGCAGGGAACTCAATGTCAGAGCAAAACATGACCAAGCCTGTATTGGCAGGAAGTCAAGGACGTTGTCGATGATAATACATATCATCGAGGGGCAAGGATGGTATTTCTCACCATGAATACGATTGACATCTCAGAAGAAATCAAGCGGTTGATGATGATCACGACACATTGGTCGAGGGGTTTCAAGAAGATGTAATCGGTCAGCGATGACATCAAGCAAAAGGAATGCCGAAGCAAAAGGCTATTGGAACCACGGATACGACACAAGCTCTAAATCAAGCTTGTTGTTCGAGGTGAAATGATAAGATGAGGAAGATCGACGTAAGCTTAGCTCATCATCGGAAATTGTGCTCTAGGTATAAGGACCAGGTAGCACAGTTAAAAGATAGCATGATAATGATATAGCCGATCAGGCTAGGAGTGATGTGATGGAGTACCATTCCAATAAGAATTTACGAGAGGTAGAGCAAAGACAAGATAACATGGAGCAATGCTTGAGGGTAGATCACAATAGAGGTTGGACAGGTGAAATGATCTGCAGAAGACAAGTACTTTTAACTTGTCCGGGAAATGGAATCAACGAGAACATATGGTCGGAACCACGATTGCAAGTGATCAATTCACAGATATAAGATGAACTTATACCAAGGGGGAAATATTTTTACGAGCAGCTTCCATGATAAGTTCTACATCAGGTCCATGGGCATGAACACAAGGGTTCAAGGTCGACTCCCACTTATCCAATGCATAACCTTTCATTCACTTCTCATCTTTGAAGAAGTTGTAGAGTCGAAAATTTATCCGATGAAACGGGAGAAGATATAACCCGCATGACTTTCAGTTTCACAGGATTAGGGAAAGCATATGTTCAACCCATCGGGGCATCTTAGGAACATATACCACAAATTGCAGGAGTAATGAACTCAAGCTCGGAAGCAGAGCATGGTTGTCAAAAGGAGAGGATACATTTTACCAAAGGCATTATGTATCCGAGGAAAGACTCGCAAGGTTATTGAATATGAACGACGCTGTCGGATAATAATCCAACAAAGATTTAGCGGTCCACAAGGGATCTGCTGTGAGTATCAGTACTCAACCAGAAGAAGAAGAATGCAAAGATATCGGCTTATAGAAACATCGGAACAATTCGACGCTTGAGTACAAAGAAGTTATGATTCCAAGACGAAGGATCAGAAGTAGAGGCTCTGATCAAAGGTGGATAAGTTGAAAAGACTTAGGGACACAATTGATCACAAATTGATTGGCTGAGAACCAGCTCATGTTCAAAATAACGCCTGAGCCAGAAGGATGAATTCTAGGAACCTGTGGATGATAGGGATTATTCTTATTCATATTGAATCAATAGACTCGGAATGACAATGATAAAGAATGCTAATGAATATTGCGAGACATATGGATTTAACCATAATGCAGGCAGACACGACTTTCGGGAGCACTAGGCTGGAGAGGATCTTCGGGAGATCGAGATTTTGTGAGACATCTAAGCAACTGGGGATGAACAAATCCCCGATAAGTGTGGGGAATTATTCATAGGTGTATTCAGGCGGAAAAGAGCTGCCAGGCAGTCGGCAATAGGATTCTCGAAAATCGAAGAGTACTTTCGGGTATCTTGTAATATCAAGAACAACTAGAGATGAAAGTATGAACGACGAGGGTACGCAGTTATCCATAAGGATACAATGGTGTTAAGGGATTGCAAAAAGGAATGAGCACAAGTTCTCGGGAGAACATCGGAGAGTATCTTTGACGTCTTCTGATGAAGCAGACGATCATCTGTGGTGAAGGGGTTCTTCGGGATAAAGTGGTTATGAGAACCTAATGTTAGAGTCAGCAAAATCTTTAACCTGAATAGAAGAGAGATCAGAGTCCCAGAGTATAGGTGAGGAATAAAAGATCCTAATACCACCCAATTGGCGACGTGGGCCCGTAAGTCACACAACCATGTTAGTAAAACAGTTTTGGACCACTAGACTCAACTTCGGCCAAGGAGTTGGAAAGGGGGTTCCTATAGGCAGTCGGCTCTGATACCAACCTATGACGCCCCCGGCTCAATCGTGCACTAATCATACATGCAAATGCACACGATCAAGCTTAAGGACTCACTTGAAGATATCACAACACAATTCTAGACACCAATTAAAATAATGCAAGCTTTATGTTACAAGCCAGGGGCCTCGAGGGCTCGAATACATAAGCTCGCTTACAAGCGTCAGCGGATGCATCAGATATCTGAGAACAGATATAAAAGAAAGACAGATAGGCCTTTAAAAGGCGGGGCAAAAGAAAACACTACGATCGAAAAGGCGCAGGCCTCCTGCCTGGGACCCTCCGAACCTACTCCAGGTCGTCGGTCAACTCGAAGTAGTAACCACCCTCGGGGTGGTAGTAGTAGTCATCGGCGGAGGCAGCTGTCTCAGGGGCTCCGTCATCTGGTTGCATCAAACGGATATGGGGGGAAAAAGAAAACAAAGCAACCATGAGTACTCATCCGAAGCACTCAGCAAGCAAGGATCTACACTACATATGCAACATTATCAAAGAATGGCTGTATATGTGGACTGTGCTGCAGAAATGCCAGAATAGAGAGAAGGCCTAGTCCTATCGAAGACTAGCATGTTCAGCAGTCTTGCAGCATTAGAAGAGTGTAGATTAGTACAGTATAAAGTAGTAGCAGTATTTAGTATCAACCTCGCCCAGAGATCCTTTCTCGACTCCCTACGAGAAAGCAATCCCAGAGCCCTAATATCCAAGTATCAACCTTGGCCAGAGATCCTTTCTCGACTCCCCGCGAGAAAGCAACCCCAGAGCCATACTATCCATTTCTCATCACAAGTATCCAGTTCTAGTTGTATCGATCGGGATACAACTCCGAGCGTCCGTTACCGAGGATCCGGCTATGCATAGATTAGTTCTTCCCTGCAGGGGTGCAGCAACTTACCCACCACGCTCGATTAACTCCGGTCGGACACACTTTTCTGGGTCATGCCCGGCCTCGGCCAAACGATATGCCGCAACCCGACCTAGGCTTAACAGAGAGGTCAGTACGCCGGACTAAACCTATGCACCCGGGGGTCTTGGGCCATCGCCTCGGGCGCTCCTGCACGTTGCGAAGGCGGCCGTGAGCAGACCAAGCAACCCACACTATCAAGGCGGTTGCTTAACGCGGTCCAACCCGACGCGCGCCACTTTGTCGCTGATGTCAATTAAGCTTCGGCTGATGCATACGACGCAGAGTGCCCATAACTTATCCCACATGATGGTTAGTGCTATCAGGCCAGAGGCCCACTCGGATCAAATATCCAAATCGTTAGTGTATTGGGGGTTTGCGGTAATGAGCAGAGACTCACGATCGCTGTGACCCCGTCACCCCATCTCGAGGACTTGCAGCAAGGGCTAAGAATGCCCGGCCACGCCTCGTAATTATCTCACGGGCACCCTCCAGGTCAACCCGTCTCCACATCACTCGCATCTTATGCTCGCTCGGGTACCCCTCAGGGTCGACCCGACTTTCCAAGTAACAATTGTAAAGTCCAAGTATCCGTGTGTCCATAACTTCAGGGGAATCTGAGGTATCACCCTTGTTGGATTCCTACTCGATGTATCCGTCAAGGTGAACTCGGAGAAATCACCCTCGATGGGTTCACGCTTGAGGTGTTGCATGACAGCGTCGTTATCGGGAGTGGTGAAGGAGGAATCACCCTCGATGATCATGACCAAATAGCTAATCTACAGAGTTAACATCAGAAGTGCTAAACAAGGTATCACCCTCGACACTCGATAGTAACGCTACAGTGTCGTACAACTAAGGGGGTGATGTGCGGTGCTGGGGCCTGGTCGTCGAGTCTTCCGATGATCCAGCGGGGGCAACTGGGACAAGTGGGGTCACTGGGGTTCACTAACCAGCCTATTCTAAGCAGTTTAGGATAAGTAGGTAATTATCAAAAGCAGGTTACAAAATCAGGTCAGGCATCAGAATAGGTAAAGCAGTAACAGCAGCAATTCTAATGCAAGCACAAGAGAGAAGAGAATAGGCGATATAGGCATGCTCAAGGGGGGGTTGCTTGCCTGGAAGCTCTGCTGCAAAGGGGGTCATTGGTGTAGCAGTCCTCGAGGCTTCGTTGGTACCGGGATCTACCGAGAGAGAAGAGGGGGAGGAAACAAATAAATACACGGCAACAAAAGCAATCACAAAGCAAGACATGGCACTAAGCGGTGTTAGGGGTGACCTAACGCAGTGCTACACGTTACAGACGGAGCAGGAAAACATCCGGAGGTATTTTACCAGCTCCGGGTAATTATCAGTCAGATGAACCGGAGGGGAAAGTTCCATGTTCATCATGTTAGAGGGGTGTGGCAGGTATGAGGAGGGCATATTTGGATTCGTCTCATTTTTCTGATCAACTTTCATATATAAAGTTTTTCAATCTGAGCTACGGTTTATTTTCTATGAATTTCTAAAGATTTAAACATTTTTTGAAAATATTTAATATTAACAGAAAAGGATTATAGTGTCAGCAGTGAGGTCAGCATGATGTCAGCAGTCAACAGACACGCTGACTGGTCAAACTGACCAGTGGGTCCCACATGTCATACACAGAGGGACTAATAGGGGTTTATTTTAACAAAACAGAGTTAATTAACAGCTGGGCCCCACATGTTAGTGACTGGTTAATTAACAAATTAATTCTAAAAGTCTAATTAGTCTAATTAACGAAGGGGGCCCACATGTCAGCTACAGGGGGTGAACAGTAACCCTCGTTGACCGTGGTCAATGGGGTGAACCGAGGCGCTGGGGCCTACTGGCAGCCTCACAGGGCGGGCCCCACGCGCTACCAGGTCAGCGCCTGCGGCGGGGCACGGTTCAGCCATCGTCGGCGGCAGCGCTAGAAGCGGGAAAACGGGGAGGAGACAAAGGGGAACCGCGGCGAGGCTCACCTAGCGGCTCACGAATGGCCCGTGGAGGTTTTGTAGTTGGAGACGTCGCCGGAGAGGAATGGGATCGCCGGCGGCCCGAGGTTGAAGACGGAGGCCGATCCAGCAGTGCAGGACTCCCCGTCTCCGCATGGTAGCACCAGACGACGAGGCGGTCGCCGGCGGACCTTCTGGACACCACGGAGGAAGGAACGGGCGCCGGTGGCCGCGGTGGAGCGCGTTGCACGGCTGCGATGGCACTCGGGTCAGAGAGGAGAGGACGAGTGCGAGGGAAAGGAGAGGGGGAAGAGTGAGGAGGGCGACCAGGGGAGATGGACGGGGGCTCGCCCTTATCCTCCCGCTGTCGGTGGCGTCGTCGTGTCGCCGTCTCGACGGAGAACGTCGGTGCAGCCACGGGTGCGTCGACACGCGCAGAGAGAGAGCAGGAGGAAGGAGAAAGAGGCCGGCTGGGCTAGGCTAGGTACACTGTGCACTTAGGCCCAGTCGGTTTAGGCCTTTCGTTTTTCCTTTTTTGTTTTTCTTTTTTTTTCAGTAGCATTTTGCAATTAATTTAGCCATCAGATGACCTTGCAAAAATAAGCAACTGGCAGAAACAAATACTAGGAAAAATGATGCACTGTCACAGGAAGTTTGGGGAGTTCTGGAATCCTTTTGAATTTTTCCAAAAATGAAATGGCATTTAAAATGCTGTTTTTGCACTGTTTTAAATGCTTGGCCCACATTTTGGTTGATGGTGATGTCGTTTTCCTTAACAACACATTGTTTTTGAATATTTGCTAGATGATGAACATTTTTCCAGCAACTTTTGTGTAAATTGAAATTTCACTTTGAATTTGAATTGGATTCAGAGAAGGAATTTGAAATGAGATATTAACCCAATATGATTAAGCTTTGTAAATCAAGATGACTTGGCACTGATCATAAGGGATTACTGTAGTGTGATGCTGGGGATGTTACACAAGCTTTGCCGAAAAACAGGGGGGCATGTGTTGACACCAGATTTTGGCAAGTTCAACAACTTAATTAAGATGACTTCAAATGAAGAAATGATCTACATGAAAAGTTCTATATTGTCGACGTGAATATCTTTGAAGTTTGGGCCATCGCCATCCGATCTCATCTCGAGGGCTGAAACTATGCTCAAAGTACTAAGATTTTGTGTTCAGAGTATTATTCGGCCAAGTAAGCCTTCAAGACGACCTCATATGAGAAACGTTTCTACACGGATTGTCTTCGTCTCGTCGAAATGATCGATTTTGATATAAAAATAGTCCCAATCCAATTTCGTATGCAAAAGTTAGAGCCATCGAAATTCAGCCCTGCCAGGAGGCAAAATATGGCGCGCCCCGTCAGACACCTGTTTGATGGGTGGCGCCACCAGTCGGCTGTCTTGCGTGAGTGATTCGGCCCTCAAGATGGCTTCCAATCGAAAAACTTCCAACATGAAAGTTGTTCGTCTTGTTGAAACAAGTAAATTTTCTTTTGGATGTTTCTTCATCCGAACTCATTTGTGGCCTGTGAGATCCAAAAACCGAACTGATGTCTCAGACTTACCTAAATCCGAGTTCGCTTGGGGGGCCTGGAATGCCCTGGTGTATTGTGCTCACCAGGTGGCTCACCTCCAGTAGTTATTTGCTCCAGTATTTTTCATATATTCCAAAATAATTCTCCATGAAGTTTTAGCTTATTTGGAGTTGTGCAGAATAGGTTACTCTGAAGTAGCTTTTTCAGGTCCAGAATTCTAGCTGCCGGCACTCTCCCTCTTTGTGTAAACCTTGCATATTATGAGAGAAAAGGCATTAGAATTACTCCATAAAGCTTTATTATGCATAAAAACATTGTAAATAACAGTAGGAAAACATGATGCAAAATGGACATTCAGGCCTCGACGGCGTGGAGGGTCATCGCTAGATCCGGCGACGCAGTGAAGGTGGTTGCACCCCCTCCCCCACCACCCAAGCTCCTTCTGTCGGGATCAATGGCGCCACCTTCAAAACTCATCCTAAAACACCGTCCCCGCCAGCAAGAAGACCATGCCGCCGTCAGTGAGCAGGACGACAAGTTTGTCAGCATCCGTTTTCAAGTGATTCCCTCTTTCCCCTGCAAAACTTGATGAATTTCTGAGTCGAGAAACTGATGGTGTTGAATCTGATTCAAAAACAAAGGCTCAGTACAATGCTCATGCGTGTGATTTGTGAGAAAAGGCATGCTAGATCACTCAGTTCAAACACTAGATGCGTGTGATGTCACACTATAAGTTCATCAGACCTACTTTTAAAAATCATATACCCCGTGTTGTACTGTAAGTTCTATGATGCAGAAGCAGATAGTACATCGCATATGCTTACATCGGTTCATTGCATCCTGCCACTTGATACACAATTTTGATGTCAGGGTTACTGTCAGTACCTCTATTGTGCTTGCATCAGTTTGAGTAAAAAGACATAAAGTTATGCATCAGTTTAGGTAGCTTAATCAGTTCACATAAAGGTTCAACTACCACTGCAAGTTATATGTTGAGATTACTAATAATACATGTCATGTAGATGCATCAATTCGAACGAGGAAAGACTGTTGTAGAAAAGATTAAATACACTTGTTACACAGTAAGTTCAATGATACAGAAACTGGGAGTACTTCTAATGTAGATGTATCAGTTCCAGTGGAAAACAAAAGACATGCATCAGTTTCATACCTGCCAACTAGTCCCAAGTTCAATGTTCAGGTTACTAGCAGTGCACCAAATGTGCATGCATCAGTTTTAGGGAAAAACATAAAAAACATGCATAAGTTCATTAACCCACAGCGATGCATCAGTGCTATCAGTACATCAGTGCTAAACATGTCCATCCATCAGTTCGACTGAAAGTACATCAGGGAGAATAGACACAAAGTTTAATAACGCCCAGCGATGCAAGTTCAATTTATACATTACCTTTAGTACATGACATGTTACCATCAGTTATATGAGAAAACCAAGAAAGATTAATCCTAAAAGTGTTGAATGTCATTGTAGAAACATGCAAGACGGCACACGCAAGGAGGGTTTGATGAGCCAAGCGGATATGAGGCGCCGCCTGGTTGGGTAACACCAAAAAGAGCCCCCCGGATACTTCAACTATACAGGCAGATTTCAAGCCACACCAGAATCATCAGAAGCACGGTCTGGTTCTTCTCTGCAACTAACACCGCTTACCGGGAATACAAGCTTTGCCACTGTCGGGGTGCAACAAGGTCCACAATGTACCCGACAACAAATGTTTTCCTTCCCTAGCGCACGCAGAAAGGCAAGGACACCCAGGGTTCCACCGGCCGCTCCATCAACATCAATCATCCGTGCTGCAAAAGCGATTGTGACAGGAAGACCAGACCAAAGAGATAGGAATGTTCACCAATCTAGCAGGGTGCAAGTAGCAGATATGAGACGTATAGACAGGAGCCACCTCACAACAAATCTGAGCAAAGACCGCCGTACAATGAGAGACGAAGAGCTTCATCAACATTGCTCCCTCCAAGAGATGCATTATTGCATGTGCCGAGGGTGACACCACCCACTCCCATACACCAGGGTGAACAGCAAACACCGGAAGCAGCATAGAGCTATACACATGTAAGTATCCATTTAGAAAAAACATACAAGCACAGTCCATACCATAGTACTATGACCACCCCATCTAACATTTTCATCACCGTGTTTTGTTTGCTCGCTGTTGCGTGCAGCACCCTACCATTGAAGCTTATTTTGTACCAAGGCTAGAGATGCGGTTTGAAACTTTCAAAGAAGCAAAGGACTTCTACAACGTCTATGCAAGGCACGCGGGTTTTGCTGTCAGGGAAGATTCTAAGGTTAACAGCAGAGTCTACCTTTTGTGCACGTGCTATGGAGTCTATGAATGAAAGGTTTCAGATGCAAATAGATAGAGGAACAAGACAACTGCCAGGACTAACTGCAAGGCTAAAATGAGGCTGAAGAAGGAAAAGGATGGAACACTTGTCGGAAAGGAGATATGCTGGGAATACAACCACAGGCTAGTGGAGTTCTCCTCCCAGACCCCCCCCCCCCCCTCTTTTTCCTCTGTCAGTTCAAACCGATTACGCAATGCATGACCTGATGCCAGTTCAACATGCATTTTTCACTGACCTTTCACTTTTAATATGCAAGAAAGCAAAGAATTCAAGGATGGATGATCTGGATGATGTCCTAAAGACTATCAACTTCTTTAGGGAGATGAACGCGATAAACAAGGAATTCTTCAGCGACATACAACTTGATGAGTCCGACAGGGTGAAGAACATATTCTAGGCGAATGCAAGCTATCGAGGGGCATACCAAGACTTTGGTGATTGCGTGACGTTTGACACCACATATAAGACCAACAAGTACCATATGCCACTTGGGGTGTTTATGGGTACTAACAACCATTTGCAGACTACATTCTTTGCTTTCGCCCTGATAAGAGATGAGGATGCAGATTCATTCAGGTGGCTATTCAAAACATTTTTAAGGTGCATGATAGGGAAGGCTCCTACATGCATCCTCACAGGTACCAGCGCCAACCAAAAAAAGGAAAAAACACAGTAAAATTGTTTTGTCAGTTCTATTTGTATATATGCACTAGGATCTGCTAACCACTCCATGTCTCTTTCTCATTACCAGACCAGTGCCCGGCAATGTCTTTGGCGATTCCAGATGTTTTTAGAAATAGAGTACACAAGCTATGCCGCTGGCACATTATGAAGAAGTACAAGGAACACCTCACGTACCTGTACAACCTCCACAAAGACTTTAAGGATGAATTCACATCAATTCTCAACTAGCCCCTCATGCCAACTGAGTTTGAGGCTGCCTGGAAAGCACTCATGAATAAGTACAACCTCCATGACAATGCCACGATGGTGTTAATGTGGAACGAGTGGGAGAAATGGATATCAGCTTACTTCAAAGAAATTTTCTATGCCAAAATGACATCCACACAACGCAGTGAGAGCATGAACTATGTGCTTAAGAAGAACTTCGTAAATGAGAGACAAAACCTGCAGTAGTTTGTTAGCCAGGTGAACACCTACGTCAAAACTAGGAGGCATAAAGAGAACGAGCAGACAATGGGTAACCGGGTATAGCTCTATAACCTGTCGTAAGACAAGAACGTGCTTACTAAAGTAATTCTTTCTTACTTAGACAAGTTTTTGCTGCGAGAAAACTAATATTTTGTTCATCACTCTTGCTTGCGCTGACCCTCTATGGGTTCGACACTCAGATGGCAAAGCTTTACTCACGAGGTGTGTACAGCAAGATCAGAAAGAGGCTAAAACTAAGCACCCTCTTCATGGTGACGGAGACGGATGAGCCTACAAATTACCTTGTGTGCTACAACAACCCGCAAAAACAGTTTGCGTGGTCACAACACGCATTCCAGGTGGTTGCAGACCCCGTGGGAGAAATATATGACTGCGAGTGCAAGTTGTGGGACCACACAGGTGAGGACTAAAAAAAGATGTTACAAACTATAGTAAATTTTCTTGTCAGTTTTTGTTCGATTGAAATGAAGGAAAACATGCACCTCTTCCAAAAAAACAGGTATTTTTTGTCCTGCATGTCCTGTGCATGATGCGGACAAATAAGGCTGTCAGCGTTCCGGAGAAATACATCCTCAGGAGATACACTAAATGCCTGAAAATCCAGCCAACCTTCAACAGAGATGACTTGTGGACAGTAGCGTCTAACAAGGCTTCCCACTACTGCATTGAAAGCACACTGCTGCAGCTGAACATGAGGGTACACAGAAAAAGCTTGAGAAGCCAAGAGCAAATGGCGAGGGCACGGGTCATCATGGAAAGTCTTGAAGAAGAACTCGACGCCATGCAATCTGCTACAAACGGAGATGACGCGGACAATGAAGCAGAAAAAATTGAGCATGATGTCGCTACAATCTTATCTTATATGAACCATCTGGGAGCTATTAACATCTACGACAACGAGGAGGAGGAGCATCAGCAACAAGAGCCTGCCCATGTGCACACTCAAGAGCAACAGCATGCTCACGTGCAAGATCATGAGCTTGATGGTGCTGTAGGCGAACAACATGACAACAGGAGATCCTACCACCACCAGCAGCAAAGGGTAATTAAACCGCCCATATTCTCATGCACAAAGGGGAGGAAGAGTAAGACGCAAGCAGCAAAAGCAGCAGCCAACAAGCCGCCGTGCCCCGTCAAACACGTGGAATTCGGCCCGGACGGCAAACCTCTCGGGATAAGGGCATGCGGTGTCTGCAATGTGGTGACCAATCATAATGCATGCACATGCCCACACGGCACAGATGCCATCGTCGACAACCAAAAGCTGCAGAAGCAGATCGGAGCCACCCAAGTTTCTACAACTAGAGACGACACACGTAAAAGCTACATTTGCAGCAAGTGTGGGGGTACTGATGGACATAATGCCCGCACATGCAAACTGGACAATGGCAATGGCGCTGAACAGAAACAGGGCAAGGTCCAGAGTTCCGAAAAATCAAAAGAAGAGGATGAAGAAGAAGAGTTTGACGAGAATGATGACCAGTCAGACGAAGACAATGAAGATGACAGTATTGGGGATGAGGAACCTGAAACTGAAGATGAAGCTGCCAAAGCTCAAGCAGGAAAGGGTGCCGACAAGGGACATCATTTGCAGCCAGTTAGAAGGAGCTCAAGACTGAAGAATCCATAGTGGTTGTGCTGCTGCATCAATTCAAAAAAAGCTTGTACTCTCGGTCCCCTCGGTACACAACGAAGAATCGTATCCAAAACACTGCGTTACCAAAACTTATTTAGCTTTATTATCTATTTCTAGATCAGTACTATAGTTAAGATACCATTTGTGTTTTGTGCCCGCTGGACCAGTGACATTATTATGCAAACTATTTCATAAACCTTTCGAATGCACTCACACATATATTTGAATTGATCTGGATTTTTGTATCGTCAACACTACTGTCGACAAGTAACTAAGCAATTTTTTTAAAAAAAATTGAAACTCTGATAGTACATCAACACTACTAAGTCTGTCACGTCAGTTCAAGGCAGAGCAACCAAACACACTTGTGAACACCTCAAAAACATTTTTCAAGAACTATGACTGCTCTGCCAGTCCTAGTGCAGAACGCCCATCAGTACAGAAAAGAATGACCTCAAGCAAACAAAAAAGTTAGAAGTACAATATAATACATCTGTATTGATGAAAAACTAAATTATCTATAAAAAATACTTTCAAAAATTATGTTGATTTAAACAATCATTTCAAATAACAAGGTTTAAAAAAATTTAGCATCACACACAATATAAAAGAGAAAATCTGCTCAAAACAACGGCACGGGGCTCACGTGAGACAAAAATAATACACTTGTATTGGTAAGTTCAACCACACGTCTATCACCAGTCCAAGTATTCGACACTCATAATAGTAAAAAATGACATCATTACCGACCCTGAGGCGTGCAAGTGGGATAAGCAACTGATAAGTACACCTTGACAAGACTGGCTAGTGCGACCAGTAAATAACCCTGCAAAGAAATTGGCTTGGACGGGTGGTTTTTCCAGGCCACCGCATGCGCAACCCACTTGGCAGTTGCCACGACAAACTGCAATGGTGACCCCACAACCACTACCCCCACGTCCGCGATGACCCGCCTCCCCCACGTCCCAAACCACGCCTTGAAATACTCCATTCGCCTCCATCTCTGCCTCATTGCGAGAACCACCATTGCGCTCCATCTCCACTACCAACTCCCCACAAAGGAGTTGAGCTCCACGGCAAGGAGACGCTAGAGGTCGTCTGCACCAGCAATCTAGACGAAGCCGGCAGGATGATCAGCAGGCTCTGGATGAGGGTCGGCGGCTTGTATCCTAAATTCATCAGCATTGATGTGGAGTTCACCAGGGAAGACAAACCTCCGTAGAGAGTAGCAGTTCTATAGTTATGCACGGAGGAACTCTGCCTGGTATACCACATCACCGTGGCCATAAGATGGTGAACCATCCTACTCATTTAACCTCTTAATGTATCTATTCAACTAGATGTACTAGTGTAGTTTGTGTAGTGGATGCACTAGAATAGTTTCTGATCTTGATGCACTAGATTAGTTTCTGAACTTAATGTAGTAGATTATTTTCTAAAATTGTTGCAGCAGATTAATTTCTGAATTTGATGTACTAGTGTAGTTTCTGATCTTGATGCACTACTGTAGTATCTGTTCTTGATGCACTAGATTAGTTTCTGAACTTGATGTAGTAGAATGTTTTCTAAAATTGTTCACCAGATTAAATTCTAAATTGGATGTACTAGTGTAGTTTCTGAACTTGATGTACTAGTGTAGTTTCTGATCTTGATGCACTACTTTAGTTTCTGATCTTGATGCACTACTGTAGTTTCTGAACTTGATGTAGTAAAGTAGTTTCTGAACTTGGTCTGATGTTATTTTCATCAGAAAAAATAAGAAATTGGTGAAGCATTGGTGTATGTTTTTTTATTCAACAAAAGAAAACTAAACTAGTACTAAGCACCAGATAGATCATTGACTCAACTGTAGATACGAAAAGAAAAATAACATGGTGTACTTGAATTTAATTTCTAAAATTTGTGTACTAGTTTTTGAACTACATTCATCCATGAATTATACTATATAAGCATCTACTTCATGGATTCATTACTTGTCAACAAAAAACTGAAGAATTAAATCATCAAAATAATACTAATCTTCAATATGTCTCTCCCCTTGAAGGCCCAAGTGCCTCAACGACCTCCTGAAGGGGAAGTTGTTCACCTTTGCCAGTTTTAGCATTCAAGGTGACAAAGATAAACCAAAGATGTCTAGTTTGGAGATAAACCCCAACAAGTACATCGACATCTAGCACAACTGGAGAGGTCCATACACCGGAAAGAAGTACAACTCTTTGGCTGATGTTGCAGCCAGCATGATCCACCCATTTTACAGCAAGACGAAGGAGAAGATCAACAGGGAGGAAGACCATAAACTGTGGGGGATCAGCCCGCTGCCAGTGAAGCTCATAAAGTATGCAGCGATAGATGCTTACGCCATCTACAAGTCATGGAAGAAAATCGACAACATCAAAACAGTCCTGGAAAGGTCAAAAGAGGAGGCAGAGGACCCCTACTACGAATGCGACTTTTAGGGATGAAGAGACATCAAAGTCTTCCTTCGTGTTGCTTGCACTTGTGCTTGTCCTTTATCTTGTTTCAAATTCGTAGTTTGCTTTTGTTAGGTTAAACCAGTTTGCTTATGTGATGTTTGTCAAGGTCGAACAAGTTTGCTTATGTCATGTTTGTCAGGGTCAAACAAGTTTGCTTATGTCATGTTTGTCAGGGTTGAACAAGTTTGCTTATGTAATCAAGTACATAGTTTGCTTATCTCATTGAACAAGTTTATTAGCTTCCTATTTTGTTTATCCATCATTTGAAGGTCAAGTAGCTTGTGAATGAAACTTTGTGGCTGCTCTTCAGCACTAGTTATGGAGCAACTAATCACACAAGGATGTTCCATGTGTAGTTTGGATTCAGCATTGTATGGAAAACAAAACGTTGAAAACAATCAGTACAATTTGGTACTATCACACTAAATAGTTTCAGAAGAACACTAACAAATAATCACAACAAAAAGGTGCCATCACACTAAAAATACTAAGGTCCAGCCGAGGACAACATTCAGTACTAACAAGATCATGCTTCTAGATGTTAGAAAATTAGTAAGTACTACAACAAAAAAGTTGAGAAGCATTAGTACACATTTCTTGGTCACTGACAGACTTAGAATGACAGTAGTAGTACACTTCAAAGCACAGTACAGCTTTACTACAATAAAAAGGACCAAGAAGCATCAATTCACATTCCTTAATCACTGACAGACTAAGCATAGAAGTACTAGTAAAATTGAACTCCCAGTACAACTTAGTTTACACGCAAGTACTATGGTACTAAATAATGCCAGACAACCCTTGAGAATAATCACAACAACAAAAAAAGAATGCAAAAACTAAATGAAAACATATCAGTTTGAGCCAAGGAGAACATTCAATACTAATTAAATCATGCTTACATAAATCCAAGAAAATTAACAAGAACTACAACAAAAGCATCAGTCCGCATTACTGGTGTCGTGGTTCAACACGATCACCTATGGGGCCATCGGCCCCTTGTGGTTCGGCAAGGGGGAAGGGCACGTTGCACAAAGAGCAGAGGTCGTAGAGTAGCACGCCAATGGTGACACAGGTGGTTTTTACCCAGGATCGGGATGCCGCGAGGCGTAAAACCCTACTCCTACTTTGGTGGATTGGATGGAGGACCGTGACGAACCTGCAGCGCCCAATCCCGGCAAGGTCGCCTTGGGGAGGGCAGCTACGCGCGTATGAGTGTACAAGGGTCCGAATCCATTCTAAGGTTGCCTCAGCCCTCCTTTTATAGGTCAAGGGGTTACCACAATGGCAAAACAGTCATTATCAAGTGATTAATAGCCACAGTGCTATCATACCTGACTCTGCAGACAGGACAAGGTGCATTAAATGAACCGCTTAGTGTCACGTCGTGGATGTAGCCCGGCAAGCCTTGTCGCGCCATTCAACCACCTTTTCGTCTGCCTGCGTAACACGCCCCTGGATGGGTGTCATTTAGGGGTGATCTTCCTCAGAAATGGCTGCCACGTGCCAAATGACAGCCACTTAATCACTTGGGGGGCTCGACACCACACCAATAAGTGACTTGCATTGCTGTGAGGTGGAGCGGTGGAGACTTGGCGGGGAAGCAGGCCGTCAGCCCCCTGGCAACCCTTGCCGGGGAGGTCTTGGGACTTGCCCCTGGGGTGGCCTCGACCCGACCAGGCTCGCCTGCCCGGCAAGGGAGGTTTTTCTCTTAGTGATATCTTGTCCCTTTGGCTTGTCTTGGTCTTCTTGATCCGCCCTTTGATTTCTCAAAGAGCTATCTCTTCTGCTTGGCCTTGTCTTGGATACTTGGTGCAGCTTGCTTCGTTATTGCCGCGCCGGAGACTTGCCTGTCCGCGCACAAGTGAGGGGGAAACATACACCCCTGTTTGTGTACCCCAACAGAAGCCCCCGGGCCTGAGCCATACGTGTCGCCGGGCACGTTGGATTAGGCCCTAAATAGTTCGTGGACACGTGTCAAGGGAATGCTGCGCGTGCAGCGGTTGTGATGATTAGTCAAACCAACATCCACTCCGTGTAATTACCGTAGGTCGTGGGGTCATGGGACCATAGCCATTAATGTAAAACGGTAACTTTTCGAGGAAAGTAGCGAAGAGTCGCCCCCTTTCTCTACGCCTGTTCATCATAAAAAGGAAAAACATGAAAGGGTGCGGCTCATTCGCACCCGTTTCTCTGTCCACCATCTTCTTCCTCAAGCCACACGACCACGCCGCGCCTGCATTTGCTTTCGACGCCTCACCCGACCTTCCATCCCCTCCATAGCTCCTGAGGATGGGAAAGAAACCCGCTGCCAAGGGGAAGCGGGCGACCACCGCGAAGGACACAGCTGCAGAAGGGAACAAGAGGAGAGCAGCGGAACTGAACAAGAAGCGACGGGGAGATGTGGTGTTCTTCCAGTCGAGCTTGGACAGCGACGCCTAGGTTGCAAGGTATGGATACATGTGGGGGAGGGAAGTTCCAAAGGGGCATGGCGCGCCCGTGGTCTTGCCGGAGGGGAAGAAGGATCCGCCGAATTCATATCAATTTTTCTGCGCATACTTCCTCTGCGGCCTTTGTCCCCCCTTCTCGGATTTCTTTGAGGCAATGATGGTGGTGTACGGGTTCCACCCCTTAGATTTTACGCCAAATGCGATGGCGTGCATGGCGATTTTCGCCCATCTGTGTGAGAACTTCATCGGGGTCGCCCCCAATGTGGATCTGTTTAGGCACTTTTTCGTCCCGAGGGTGGAAAACAAGGCCCATCACTCGGGAAACATAATTTGGATTCCCCGAGAGAAGAGGGAGATTTGGGATTATCTTCCTGGCTAGCAGCGAGGCAGATGGGAGGAATGGCGAGCGGACTGGTGCTGGATCCAGGATGAGGATGCCCCAGAGTATTGCCAGGTGCGGGCGGAGTGCATCGGGCGCGGCAATGACTGGAGGGAATTAGGCCTTACTGACGACAGGCTTCGCCTGGCGCTGAACAGAATTTCCCGCCTCAAAGCTACTGGGCTAACCATCGAACAGGTGGGAGCCGATTTTCTCCGACGCCGCATCGCGCTGCTGCAGAAAAGGGACAGGTTTGCCTGGCGGTATGGAGATGCTGCAGATAGGATGCACCTGTATCCAGGCCTCATCAACAACCTGTCGGTTTACGGCCATGGCTGGCTATGCGAACAACTGTTCGGTAGCCTTGGGTCGTTCAAATTGCCGGCAGGGGTTGTTCCGTTGAATGTCAACTCTGCCTTGGATCAGATTTTGAAGTGGATGCCCGACTGCAATGCTTATGGGATTGCGAGTGATTGGCAACTACCCGAGCTTGATGCGGAGCTTGAGTGGACTTCCAACTTGGTGGAAAGGGCTACCAGGGTGGAGAACAATATGTTCAAGCGCACCTCCATGGTCGGGGTGGAGTTTATCAGGAGGCGGATTGAGGAGGACAAGGTGTTCCGGGCCGCCGAGAAGGCATGGCCCGGAAAGGTGGAGGAGGAAGAGGATGGGGAGGCCAAAGATGGGGATTCCTCCCATGACAGGAGCGATGCGCATGCCGCGGAGGAGATTGCCGGGGAAGATCCTGTCAGGACTGAGCCCGCCGGGATCGAAGCCTTGTATGCCGCGGCAGTGGAAGCCCAGGAAGGGGACGAGGCAGAGGCGGTGGAGCAGCCCAAGGAGGAGTGGCTCTCAGCGGGCCCACAAGCCCCCGAGCCATACTTGGATCAGCGCCCTCATAGGCGGGCGGCTAGTCGGGGAACAGCGGCTCCTGCTCCCGCGCCTGCCGTCAGGAGGGTGAAGAAGATCGCCTCCTAGAGTGACAAGCCGGACATGGAGCGCCGGCATTCTTCCTGCCTTTCCGAGGCCAAAAACCCTCCCACTAAACGACAGGCAGTCACGAGAGTCGACTCCAGCTCCCAATCATACTCGAACTCCTCGTGCAGCTCATCCTCGTTGGAACCCCCTGCGCCTCAGCAGGTCATGAAGTTGCCGGGAAGCACTGCCCTCCCAATTCTGAAGAGAAACAGAGCATCCCCGCCACCTATGGAGTTCGTGTTGGGCTGCATGCTCATGGACTCAGAGTAAGGAAAATGCTTTCCCTTTCATTGGTGTCTTGCGCATTTGTTGACTTGTTGATTCAATCTTATTTGCTGCCTCCGACGGGGAGGAAGAGGAGGAAGAAACCCTCATCCACCGAACAAAACGGCCTAGGCAGGTGGAGTCGTCGGGGCCCTCGGAGGGCACGGGCTTGGCGGGGAGCAGCACGAACGATCCAGCGCCAAGCCCCCGGCCCAGCCCCCGGCACGGAAGCACGGGACAGGCCTCCTCCGCCAAGGGTGGCATGGATGAGCATGCCTCACCCCCAGCCAAGGAAGGAGGGTAGATTCCCCCCAGCGAGGCTCTACAAGAGGGGTCCACACTTCCTGATACTCAAGCCGAGGGATCTCCGGCGAGGGCCTCCATGGTCACCGAGGGAGAGGGTGGTGGTCGCATCTTGGCAACTGATGCTGCCGGGGAAACCGAAGTCCTTCCATGGCAAACGACTCCGGGTAACTTGCTCGCCCTTCCTCCTTCATCATTTTGCTTCAAGTTTCTGGCCTTCTGATGCATACTATCTCCTTGCCATTGTTTGCTAATCTAGTTTGCAGCCCCGGTGGACGAGGAACCAGAGTTGCTGGAAGAGGTGGCCAGCATCAGCAAGGATGTTGCTGAAGAGGCATGCAAGATTGTTGCCGCAGAGGGTCAGGATCACACGGCCGGGGATGTCCGAGAGGTCCCAGAGGAGGTCCCCAGCAATGTGCCAGGACTGGAGGTGGTGGTCGAGGAGAAGGCCCCCTTCAGACCATGAGCCCTCCTCCCCAATTTGGTGCCTCGGCCGCAGCCCCACAGCCATCCTCGAGCAGTCTGGCGATGGCCCTTGCGCAACCTAGACTCGGAGCCCTTGGCTCATCCGCGGTAGTAAGCAATGATCTTGATGAAGAAATCCAGCGTATCATGGCACCGTTGTCCCAGCATGCTAAGGAGGCTGATGACTCAGTCAGCGCAGTTCTGGACCTGACCTTCCTGGAGTCGGTGGCAACATGCATCAAGGAGATGCAGAACAAGTACCGCCAAAAGTGGCTGGCGCTCAAGGAGCAGCGCAACTCCGCCAACAGCGTGGATCAGAAGCTGAGGGACAAGGGCAGCAAGCTCCACGAGTGGCACGGCAAGCAGTTCCAACTCCTTCTGCGGCAACAGGAGACGATCACCATGGCGAAAGAGGATGTCGCCGCCCAAGAAGCCTGTCTGGTGGAGCGCACAGTGCTTCTGGACGCCAGAGAGAAGGACGTCTCTTTCCGGGAAGAGAGCCTCGAGGCCACCCTTCGCAACAAGGATGGAAAGCTGGAGACCCTCGTCCAGCAACTCACCAAAGAGCTGGAAGACAAGTACAAGGTGGCCCTTGACGCGCTCACCCTTGACTCCGCTACCCAGCTGAAGAAGGTTGCTGATGACCTTGCCGCTGCATCCACTGCCAAAGCTGATCTTGACCAACAGGTGGCCAAATTGACAGAGGAGCTTGCCGGGAGTGCCAAGGAAGCTGCGGCCCTTAAGGAGGAGGCACAGAAGGCAGAGATCCTTTTGAAAGAGGTGCAATCACAATTCTCCTCCAAGGGCCAGGACCTTGATACCACTAACGGCACCATTACTGGCATGAAGGCAAGGCTTGGCACCTTAGAGAGAATGATTGAGTCTGCCGGGGTTCGTGAGAAGCAGCTGATAAGGGTCTTGGAAAATATGAAGATCCTCCAAAAGGATGCGGAGGACAAATTGGCAAACCAAGTTCAGCAGCGCGATCTTTGGATCAAAAGCCTGGTCAACATTGCCAAACACCTCACTGCCCAGATCGCAACGATGGGCATGGAGAGCCCAGCCTTCTCGGTTGACAGGCACGAGGCCCCAAGTGTCAAGCTAGCGCTCTTCTTCGACGGCTTGATCGAAGGGCTGAGGATGCACGAGGAAGAAAGAGCTTCTTATTTTGCAAGTGAATCCCAAAGGCTTGCCCGAAATGCCCTCTTCATGGTCTTGAGCAACATCGCCTTCCGCCATCCGGCCATCAACCTAACCGATGGCTTCAGGAGGCTGCCAGCAGGCGCTGACGTTTCTG